>OY728156.1:335720933-338220933 GCA_963277665.1 Viscum album | reverse complement strand
TTACACCTATTATCAAATACACATTTCAAATCCCCATTCCATTACAAAACCATAAAAACACAAACATCCCATAATCATTCTTCACATTTCTTACACTAATCAACAAACAAACTAAATATTTCGGTAAAACAATTTCATGAAGTGTATTGAGGATTTGCAGATAAAACTCTTTCAAAAACACTCTTTAAATTATAAACACACATCATAAACAAACCAAATCATATTTGGCATCCCAATAAACATTTAATAAAATCATTTAATGGACCATAAAACAATCCCAATTTCACAACTTGTTATATACAAGTAAAACACTCCTTCATTAGGAAATGCCAAACGGGCCTTTAAACATTTTCTCAAAACTAACCTTTGATGAAGGTATGCATTTTAATTTTATTAAGGATCTGTATAAACATCATTTACAGCAGTAAACCTCATTCATAAATCTCTTATAATACTTAGGTTAAATATTCAAAACACAACCATTTTCATAAAGATGTGAAACGGTCCATTTTTGGGCAACTCGGGCCAAAATATGTTGTAAATCAAAACCCACTTGTTTGTAAAAACAAATCCAAATTGGAAATCAATATAAGTACCCAAAAATACCATTTATAATTCTTCCAATTCCTTTATAAATCCAATCAAGTAACTTTTAAATCATACATCACACATAAAAGCCAACCGGGCAATTTACCGAACACATGACATGCCCTTTTTAAACAAAACAATTTATTTTATGTACATGAAAAGGAATAAAACACCAATTGAAAACCATATTTTCATTCAAGATACTGTAACATGTTAAAAATACCATAGAACAGATTATAAAGCTCACAAAATATTTGCAAAAGATAACGGAACATTTAAACAAACACTTGTTGAGAACTTTCATGACAAAACAACACTACCGTTCACAAACCAATGATTAAACAACCACTTTGAACACCAATAAAATTATCCAAAGGATGAAAAACAATAATAAACATATATATCTGGTTTTAAATATAATAAAAGGATGAAACTTAAATAATAAAGTCATGTGCATGGGGTATCCTACCTCAAATCTTTGGCGTAATTGAAACGCACACCCGAAATCGCCCGCCGCGGGTTTATAAACCCTAAAACTATAAATACCAGACCTAAACAAACATAAAACCCATCAAAAAACATGTTATAACGAAACCCTAGGTCTATCAAGACTAGGGTACAATATAAAACCATGAAATAATGAAACGAGGGGGAAGAGGAAGGAGAAAGGAGAAGGAATCTCATCTTTCACCCTAGAAAACTCTTCGTATTCCATTAGATCTGCAACCCTATAGGGAAGGGAATGGCTTGAAAATTCATGGAGATACTCCTAAGATCAGGACGAATCATGGAAAGAAAATTGGTGGCCAAAAGAGTACGAATTGAATGAGTTATGGGTGAAACAAGTTACCTTCTCAATTCTGGACGTTTTGAGGAAACCAGAGAACATTCTCCCTAATACGAGACCAATATGAGCTCCAAAGTGGTAAAAACGATATTGGGAGTGAGGATTGGGATATTTTCTTCGGGTGGGAGGTGGAATCACCGAAAAATATTAAAAAATGAAAAAGATATAAATGAAACAAATTATTTTTTTTAAAACAGGAAATAGGCCCATGGGCCGGCCCAATACCTAAATAAGTGACCCAAATTCGCCTGGCTTATGAATTTCTAATGGGTCCAAAAGGATAAATAAATTTTAATATATCAGTATAGGATAAGTGGGAAGTTTATTGGGTGAAAAAGGATGAAAAACAAAAGAGTTATAAAAGAAACAAATTCAGTTGTTAAAACTGGGAATGGGCCGGATCAATACAAAGACAGAAAAAAAAACCGTGTGTGACAATTCTCCCCACCATTAAAGCTTTCCGCCCCCGGAAAGCCATAACACTTTCCAGTTGAAAAAAAACACATAAGGATTCCAGAATGTACCCCCCACCATTAAGAATCAACTATCCCTAGAAATGTTCTTAGGATGAAAATCCAAGAGACCCATGGTGGGTCTCCCCACCATTAGAAACCAACTAGCAATGAATAGACAAGAATTGAACATGAGCTAAAATTGGGCGTCACTCACAGAAGCCCAAAAAAAACCCTCCTAGAAAAACATAATATACCAATTTAATAGGATTACAAAATGAACATATAAACCACCCACTACCGAACGGAGGGGACAAGAACTTGGCCAACACATTCAGCACAATTCTGGACCCCCGTCACTTGGGGATGGGATGGAAGGGGACCCAATAATTTGGCCACTGAAACAACAAAAGAAACAATGAAACTACCCAAAACTCTCCCCCAATGAATAGGTAACACCAAGACTGCATCTGATTTTTACAGGTGGTCCACACAGGGACATTGATTGAAAACCCACATCCATGAAGGAAAAACCATAGACACTGTGTGAGGGGTTAAGTCCACCACGCTTGTTGCGACAAAGGGAAATTCATAGAAATGAAGAACCAAAACATTGACATAGTAACTAACTTACTAAAACAGAGGAGTAAGGATCATAATCTAGCACTCCACACCTCTGTTGATTTCCTGACTGCGTGAAAAGCTTCACTCCGAGGCCTATGGCTGGAGCCCTGATTCTTGAAGCATTTGCTGCACCGCAGTCAGGTGATAAGGATCACACCACTCAAAAAACCCACACTGGATCACAAAAAAAACCTTCATCTAAATCGGAAATAATAGATACATATCAAAATTCCTTATCACTCCAAATGAGGGGCATAATGGACAAGGAATTAGACGAAACACATCAGCATCACCGAACACAACTTCCCTATCCAAAAGAATTATCACGACCTAGAAGCACTTTTAATAGATCCCAAACATCTCTATATTCCAACAAACAGGTTGAGGCATCATAAAAAGAGGTGGATTTAAAATTTGAAAGGAATCCTTAGGTTGATCAGTAGGAAAGATTTCCAACAGAGAACTATCACTAGCCACATGACAACATCAAACACATCTTTAGAAACCCAATGAAAATTTCTCCAAAACCAAGACAACAACAAGATATCATCTCAAGATACAACAAGAGTATGAATTCTAGATCACAAGGAAGCTTACTGAATAAACAACTCTTCTACAACATAGAAAAATCAAGCCACATAACCATTGGTTTTAAAAAAAAGGGCCACAATTTTCAGCTCAAAACAATTTTGAAAAATCAAACTAACTTGGTGGGTTTCCACATTCACCAATGGTGTTTCATCAAGTCTCACCCACATGCACATTTCCATGCCACCCCTGACACCCAACCACCATACCATATAGGCCATACTTCCAAATATAAATAAAACCATGCAGGTGAGCACCCATGAAAACACCAAAGGCTAAAATTAAACATCATAATTAAAAAAAACAATTTACCTTCAAAAGGAACACCAACCACCAAGTCAAAAAACATTTTCATGTTTCACAAAAAAAAACCACAATTAATTAAGAACCATTTTCTTGAAAACCTACCCCTTTTCATTTTTAAAAACTTTTTAAATAACCAAGCCACTCCAAACAACCCCTTCACATTATTTTTTTTAAAAAAAATCAGCAATGTATATTTTCATAATCTGAGGTCCATTGAGACCAATAACATTTCTAGTAAAAAAACCAACCGATCAAAACTAATTTCCAAAACTAATTTATCCGATTTAAAAAACTGTTTTAACATCCTAAAATACCCCATTTAAAAAAAGATCCAGAATCACTTTAAAATGATTCACAATTTCAAAACATTTTATTTCAACAAACCACAAGTTTAGATTATGGATAATCCAATCCCTTTAAATCATTTCTGCTTCCCTCCATTTCTTTTTCACAAAAACACAACCTTCCTAAACCATTCTTATATTTAATTATTGAAACCCCCTTTTTTCACTTTTCAAAATCTAATCCTTACATTAAAACCCATTTCCACAATTCTCACACAAGGATTTTAAAAACAAAAATTCAGAATTCAAGAAAGGTTGAAGAGACCCAAGAAAAAGGGAACTAGTGTCGGTGGGTGACTTGACCATATGGTTGGAGGCCATATTCCAAACACAAAACCAACACAGAGAGACTTATTAGGACCATTCCCCAGCTCCACATGGCTTTCCAGGTCCTGTGAGCTCACGAAGGCCATTGGTCAGACTCCCCTTGTCATATCCCAATATAAAACAGTCAACTAGAACAATGGACACTAATAAAACCAGACTTCCATGGAAACCTGAGGATTAGAACAAGAAAGAGTTCACGATGCTCTTCTTTCACTTACCCCTCAACTCCCAACAATCCTACTCCATCTACATTGACATCCCCAAAATCAAAGGGTGCTCTAAAAAGAAAGGTCCGCTAATAGCCGACCTCCTCTGATACCATTTTGTCACGAACCAGCCCGAGTCGACCCTGAACCGGTCACCCAGGCCAGCCCGCGACAAGTCCCGAGAGGCGTTCCCGATCCTCCCGGGATGGTGACAAGCACCAAGGGCATCAATAGAGTACACAAGGGAACGATTTAGCCCATATATAAACAATCAAACAAACAACGGAAATAAGCGGACAGCCCAAAATGAATTTATATAAAAATTGAACTAAATATTATTTGTACAAGAAAATAAAATTAGAACAAAACCAAGAACTCAAATGAACAATTCCGATGAAAAAATAACTCCATGTGACACTTCTGGTCACTCTCCAACACAATGATAAAAAGTCTCCCAAGGTGATCGAACTAAAGATGAAACCTGCGCAAGGGCTAAAAAAAGAAGAAGACTATAGGCGTGAGTATTAAAACTTAGTAGGTTAGCCCGGTATTATATTCCCAATGCACATTACTTTAAAATAAAAGAAACATCAATTTATAGTTTTAAATTCAAGATTTGAATGTCTGGTTTTCAAATGAGGTTTCATGCTATAATAATTATCAGACAAAAACATGCAGGTTTAATAAACAAAAATGCAAGTAACAATTATTTTCAAAGAGGTGAAACTTCAAAATGAAAATAGTTTTCAAGAGGGTTGCTTTAAATAATTTTAACATTCAAATAAATAACACATACTACTGAATTTACCAACCAAACACACCGTATGCCGACGGTGAGTACAAAATAGCCAATGACCACTAGTCACAGGAATACCCCTAGGCACTAGTTAGTTGTGAGCCCCAGGTACCTCGTATCTCGGTGAAAGTAACCATAATAAATATCCATTCTCGTGCACGAGCCACTATTAGGGAACATACCCCTAACCTAGTGGTCCCCAATCATCAACATCATCATAATTTAGTTAGTGTTGTCATCGTCAAACTTGCTACGTGAAACAGGGGCCAACCCCCACAGAATCACTAGCATACTAGTACACGTCCGCCCACCTAGATACCCGGGATTCCCTTTAGTGCTCAATAAAGTTACACATATTATCAAATACACATTTCACATCCCCATTCCATTCCAAAACCATAAAAACACAAACATCCCATAATCATTCTTCACATTTCTTACACTAATCAACAAACCGCTAAATATTTCGGTAAAACAATTTCATGAAGTGTATTGAGGATTTGCACATAAAACTCTTTCAAAAACACTCTTTAAATTATAAAAACACATCATAACCAAACCAAATCATATTTGGAATCCCAATAAACATTTAATAAAATCATTTAATGGACCATAAAACAATCCCAATTTCACAACTTGTTATATACAAGTAAAACACTCCTTCATTAGGAAATGCCAAACGGGCCTTTAAACATTTTCTCAAAACTATCCTTTGATGAAGGTATGCATTTTAATTTTATTAAGGATCTGTATAAACATCATTTACAGCAGTAAACCTCATTCATAAATCTCTTATAATACTTAGGATAAATATTCAAAACACAACCATTTTCATAAAGATGTGAAACGGTCCATTTTTGGGCAACTCGGGCCAAAATATGTTGTAAATCAAAACCCACTTGTTTGTAAAAACAAATCCAAATTTGAAATCAATATAAGTACCCAAAAATAACATTTATAATTCTTCCAATTCCTTTATAAATCCAATCAAGTAACTTTTAAATCACACATCACACATAAAAGCCAACCGGGCAATTTACCGAACACATGACATGCCCTTTTTAAACAAAACAATTTATTTTATGTACATGAAAAGGAATAAAACACCAATTGAAAGCCATATTTTCATTCAAGATACTGTAACATGTTAAAAATACCATAGAACAGATTATAAACCTCACAAAATATTTGCAAAAGATAACGGAACATTTAAACAAACACATGTTGAGAACTTTCATGACAAAACAACACTACCGTTCACAAACCAATGATTAAACAACCACTTTGAACACCAATAAAATTATCCAAAGGATGAAAAACAATAATAAACATATATATCTGGTTTTAAATATAATAAAAGGATGAAACTTAAATAATAAAGTCATGTGCATGGGGTATCCTACCACAAATCTTTGGCGTAATTGAAACGCACACCCGAAATCACCCGCCGTGGGTTTATAAACCCTAAAACTATAAATACCAGACCTAAACAAACATAAAACCCATAAAAAAACATGGTATAACAAAACCCTAGGTCTATCAAGACTAGGGTACAATATAAAACCATGAAATAATGAAAGGAGGGGGAAGAGGAAGGAGAAAGGAGAAGGAATCTCACCTTTCACCCTAGAAAACTCTTCGTATTCCATTAGATCTGCAACCATATAGGGAAGGGAATGGCTTGAAAATTCATGGAGATAATCATAATATCTGGAATAACCAGGGAAAGAAAATTTGTGGCCAAAAGAGTACGAATTGAATTAGTTATGGGTGAAACAATTTACCTTCTCAATTCTGGACGTTTTGAGGAAACCAGAGAACATTCTCCCTAATACACGACAAATATGAGCTCCAAAGTGGTAAAAACGATATTGGGGGTGAGGATAGGGATATTGGCTTCGGGTGGGAGGTGGAATCACCGAAATAGATTAAAAAATGAAAAAGCTATAAATGAAACAAATTAATGTTTTTAAAACAGGAAATGGGCCCATGGGCCGGCCCAATACCTAAATAAGTGACCCAAATTCGCATGGCTTATGAATTTCTAATGGGTACAAAAGGATAAATAAATTTTAATATATCAGTATAGGATAAGTGGGAAGTTGATTGGGTGAAAAAGGATGAAAAACAAAAGAGGTATAAAAGAAACAAATTCAGTTGTTAAAACTGGGAATGGGCCGGATCAATACAAAGACAGAAAAAAACAAACCGTGTGTGAAATTATGTGTATCCAAAGTATATAAATATAAATGGGAGTTTAAATTACTACAAAAATAATAAATATTTATTCCACACATAATCATGGAGTTTAATCAACGAAGTATGCGTAAAGCCCAATGAGTGGAAATTGAAATTTGAAATTCCATTAACGATTTTGTAACTTATGAAACATACACCCCATGAAGGAAGGAACATACAATGAAGACGTAAATACTCATAAATTATAGTATATTACACCAAAAATACAATAATGGGCAGTAAATACACCCCACAAAATGAAATAGAGGCCAATATAGCATGAATCTCACCGAAATAAGAAGTGAGATGAAAACTCCTTACCACATTGTAATTAATCGAGTCATATAACCGAAAGATAAAAACCACCAAATTAATCATATAATACCATGAATTAAAAGATAATAATTATAATATATATAAACTGGTCGTACACAATACACCACATCCAATAAAAAAGTTGCGAACAATGGAAATCTCACAGAATTAAATGTGAGTTAAGAATCCCCTTACCTTGTACTTTTCATTGGTCGAGGGTAGGTTAACCTCCCGTATAATGGTTAAATAATTGTTATTAAATTATACAAGAGTCATATACATTAATATGATATCATTTATGATCTTTCAATATTGCTTTGTTAATAATATTTTAATATTATCGTCGTTTCGGGTGTTAATTGATTTGTTTTCCTTTATATGATTTGTTAGGTAAGTAATGTTTGTTATGGATAAGATATTTCTTATTAATATTCAGATTGATATTATGTATTTAAACATTATTTTTAAACATCTAATAAAAATTAGTCTTGAATGGATACGATGGGAAATGAATCTCATCGCGTTCGCAGAGATGGTAATCTGTACGTACGCACGGGTGACAATATCATTCATTTGACATTAAAATAATATATAATTGGAAGTTATATTATTTATAAATATTCATTATCATGTTATATTTATTATTTAAATAAATTAAACATTATTATTTTACCCATCTAAAAAATAATGTATTTAATAACAACTACACCATAACGTGGAGACGGTAAGCCGTATGTATGCACGTATGGTGACATGTCATTAAAAGGATGGATAGAATAATGAATATGGTTGTAACATATTTATTATAACATCACAGTATATAGAAGCTATTGGAGTTATTATTTTATAATGGAAACAACAAAGATAGAGGAAGTGGAAGAAGAAAGTGACTTGAAAGTGGTGATTAATTATTTACCTTTTCTTCGGGTGCTTCCCTTTGATATGAAAAAAAGAGATCATTAGGTTGAATTTATGACTAAATGAAGGCTTCTAGAATAAAAAAATGATATTTTAAAGGATATTTGAGAAGGTTTTGGCCGATCGGAATGGCTTTTATGGTGTGAATTTGAGAGAAGGGCAAGTGCCCTTTTATAAGAGGGGTAAGGGGCACCAAAGGAAAAGATTGAAATATTATTTTATAATAAAATCATTTTCGGATTATAATGGATAAAAAATGATTTATTTAAATTTTAATGTGGGCATGGATCGAATCAATCTCAACTAATAGGTTTTAGATAGGTTTGGGTCACTATATTAACCTTATCATTTAGATTTAACTCTTAGTTAAATAGTTTTACATCTACCATGTATCTTTTTATTTCACTACTATATGGTTAATAAACATACTATAAACATCAAAGAGAATCTAAAGTGGTTCATTAATGAAATATATAATATTATTTATCACCTTTCGTAGAACCTTATATTTTTTTGAAGAAAATATCAATTAATATTATTATATTTGTTTTAAAAACTCTTTTATGTAAATTTTGACACTATTTTGTTTTTTGTTTTTTCAAAATTTATAACATCTTTATTACATCAAAATAAATTCATTTAACCGATTCAAAAATGTCATATTAACCTATAAAATTAGTGAAGTTCCTAAAATATTTCAAATTATATTTATTTGGATATTTATAATATAAATTATTTTAATCATTCATTAATACGACAATTACTACATCACTATTGTGTCATAAGTAAATTTAATTATTTAATGTATAAAAATTATAAGAAAATATAATTATATAGGAAATATTTTTAGCTTACTAATGAATATTTATAGTCTAATTTATAATGTATTTAACCCTATATTAAAAATGGATTAGTTATTAAACATTGAATTTAATTCTTTTAACTCTTATTTAATTAAAATAATAATATATTTCCTAATATAATCCAAGTCGACCTAAAAGACATATTTTATTCCTATGGTTGTTTTTGGTCTAATTACACTTATCCAATAGAATTAGGACATGTTTCGGAGTAATTATCATATCATTTTTACCCTTAATTACCCTGTTTAATATTAACCGTGGTTAATAAAAGTAAAAAGTTACAATTCACTGAAAAATATTTTCAACTTATTAAACCAAATTTTTTATACTGATATCAACTGTGTCTCTAGATTTTTTGAAATTCCCATCACAAAAGCAGTAAAATTATGTTTTTTGTGAATTAGCAAATGCTCTTTGGAGGTGGGTAAAAGACGGTAAAAAGTTTAATAAACTTTTATAGGTCTAATTTTATTATAAAATGACACCAATGAATTTCATTGAACATATATATCTATTATACAACTATTTTTACTTAATATAAATTTAAATAAAATAAATAATTATTTAAATAAAAAATCGGTTTTAAACTATAACGCAGTGTTTTTCACAATTCATCAAAAAGTGAATGTTTTCAAAAAATTACAAAAACTTTACCCTAAACTAATTGTGATATTATGAATTAAAAAAATGAATTATATTTTACCAAATTAAAAAAATAGAAGTTTCATTAATTAATTAAAAATTAATTCCTGTTGTCAAACCCGAAAAGTGGGTTTTTAAAAAGTAAAAAAGTATCACAAAATTGACATGTGTTTATGTCAAATTTAAATGTGAAATTACTTATAATAACCTAAATTGTATTAAATGATAAATATATAATCTAATTATACATAAATTCTATTCAAATACATATTTTGAAACTATAAATTATTCCAATTAAAAAAATTGTTTTTAATTAAAAATCATTATTTTTCAGTATTCATCAAAATTAAAAAGATATTTGAAAAGTACCAAAAATTTATCCAAATTATATTTTTATGTCCTGATTATAATTAAGAATTTAATTTCATTAAATTGAATGTATAAAAGTGTCAAATATTGGTTTTAAAAAGGGTTTTCCATTAAAAGGTGTTAAAATTTCTTTATTTTTGAATAATACTTCTTTTATCTGAAAAAAACAAATGTGTTCTTATATTAGGTATAAAAAACACATAATATATATTATAAAATTATATGGAGTTTATAAAATTAAAAATTTAGTTAACGCTATTCATAATATCTTTTGAACGGCTTGTTTTTTAAGTCATGGTGTGCTCAAACTCGGTGTTGCATGTAGCGCAAGTTATTGAAATAATGTAATGAAAATAATTTACTATGAAATATTGGGGTGTTACATTCATCCCCGGTTTTGTAAATTGCATCCTCGCAATTTTAAAATTGGGCTTGGGAACTTCAATGAAAGTCCCTTATCGGAAAAAGAGTCAATGGAACTATCTCTTTAAAAGAAAGAAATAGAAGTACAATGGTTAACTGAGATAGTCAAAACTAGGATTCCATATATGAAAACATGGATACAGAATATAAAATAAGTGTCAAGTTATAATGGATAGTGATAGAAAAAATTATTAATAAAATGTTAACAATTGGAAAACCACAAACTTGTGATGAGATAAATGTTCATTAGTTTCCAATTAGCAAAAGCAAAGAGATAACTTTTTTTAAGATCCATTTAATAATGTTTAGGAATTTAATTATGAGATTGACTAAAAATATAAAGATATATACTTACTTTTTAAGTAGAGATTCATCCTTTAATAAATTTCTACTACAAACTCATCTTCTTTTTCAAACGATGATTATTCAAGATGACTTGGTCACACCTGAAGCGCTAGAATCAACTTCAATAGAATCACATAATCCAAAAAGGATAAACTATATATATTTACCTTGTCTTTAGAGATTAACCAACACCATAATGGTTTTTAAAACATCAGATGATCCCCATAAAGGATAATCCTCTAGAGAAATAAATACTTTCTTAATTTATAAAATTAAACCAACAATACCCAAATTTCTACAAAAACCATTCAATAAAAACATTTCCCTTAAAAACCATCAATATAATCCAAACTAATATTGAAACCCAAATCATAGAAGAATTTGATTATATAGTCTTCCACGTTAAATTGTATTTTCAAATAACATCGACTACTCTAAAAGTCAAATACTTAAAAGTAATAATCCTAATCACATATTCTCTATGATAGGTTAATCATTTCCATAAATAACCTAAATCTCTATAAATCCAAAATAAAAACATAGATAAAAATCAACCATTAACCCTAAAATGAAATCCCATAATATTCAATTTTCCATAGGCATATAGTATTCCCTACATAGCAACGTCTCCCAAAAAACATTTACCACTTAATCCCCAAATCGTTTTCCTATACTATGGATATCCATTTTATAAGACATAAGGTCACAAATCAACTTATTATTGATCAATAAAATAATTTAACTAAAACTAATTAGTCACACTAACCAGGGACTTCGTATAGGCCAGCGGTAGGCGATAAATCCCAATCCCACTATGGTTGTGGGTTTGATTTCTGTATTTTCGTCCGACACAATGGGTTGTCACACGGTCTGCATGTTGTACTTTTTAAAAAACAATATTTTATAATGTTCCCAAAATGAGATAATTTTCTCAAAATAACTATAACATAACTTCACCAAAAATTTTATCTCATACCTTTCATTTTCATCGAAAAATTTAATAACATGTAATTGCCTCAAATTTGAGGATCATATATACCCAAATGGTTATTTATAACTATATCAACAATAGAAAACACAATTCTTCCTAAAATTGAATTTTCACATAATAAATTGTAGGGTTACACATAAGAGAAAAGTATTTTGAAGTAATCCCATAAATAAAGAGCACTAATACTTTTAAACATATTACCATCCATTTATTTCCACAAAAGTTATTCCATGGCCAAGGGCTTATCCAATAGAATAAGGCATTCACTTGGGTAATTCCACGGTACCCTACATTTACAGAAAATGACTATAAATAGATTCTTGGGATCATTTTAATTTTCTTCCATAGTACTCTTCATTTTTTCCCAGAAATTCATTACTTTATGTCCTTCTTTTCCACACATTAAGCATTTCCTTGTTCCATCGAGACACTTCCCAACGTTTCTCCTTCCACATTTCCTGCAATATGGAAATTGATCTTTCATTTCTCCATGGTCTCCACTACTAGAGCTCTTATCATTCCCAACCTTTCTCTTCATTGTTGAGTCCAGGAGTTGATTAATATATATTTGGTTGGTCATATTTTTCGATAAATGATTCAGCCTGAACATGATATCTTTTACATCTATCAAAATTCCATTTTGATGATCTTTTCCTCCGTTGTTCCCACCATGTACATCATGTTCAATGTTACCATGACATCCTTGGAATCTAGTAATTGACTATCACAAGAAAGAATAGTGTGAGTCATAAAATCATTTTGAGAATATCATAACACCATATCATCAATCTAATACACATTAGGAATAATTATTGTTATTTATTCTCATCTTATATTAAAATCTTTCAAATCTTTTTATAAATAAAATGTGAATTATTATAAGAATATCCCCCTAAGACTTTCCTAACCATGTGTGCAGCATGGGTCGTTGTCCTGCACGAGTTCCCGTTCGAGTATAGATCAAAGTGGTGTTTTGATGTTTTACCCCTATGTACATATGTGCCCGAGCCGCCTCTATATGCTCATATCAAGATAGGGATTTATTTCTGGGAAACCTCACAAAATCTCTATAACACTAATATTCTAGGATGTTCTTCTATACTAATCCTCAAAGTCCATCTTTGGGCTATGTGCTCTAATCAGAGTTTATCTAAATCTAGTTTCAAAGGTTTGTACTAACCTTCCTCTGATACCAACTATAACGCCCCGACCCCATTTACCCAGAGTGGGTGCATTATTACATAACATTGGCATGATCAGAAAATATCAAGTCTCGAAATACCGATTAGTTTAATAGAATTGAATGTATAAGATACATTCACAATGTATACATTACATCATAAAATGGAAAACAACAACAACATTGTTTCCCTATACTGCACTGAAATCCAATAGACTATCCCTGAAGGTCAGTCATAATATACTTCTTCACATCCTATGAAAAATAAAACATAGAATGGGGTGAGCTCAGATGCTCAGTAAGGATAAAAATATAGCAGATAATTTTATAAATATGCAAAAAAATTTATGGAAATGTACGAAACTAAAACAAAACCCCGTTTAACATAAACTTCATCATAATATGGAAAATATAAATCAAAATAATTCCATTTACTTACTCACATGGATATTATACCAGTAAAATAATAACATGCAATATGAATAGCCACTTTCATAATGATGGAATGCATACTGCCAGACTTTCATAACCACTTAGTTAAGGCCTTGTGTCAAGACTACAAATAAGATTTTGTCAAGGCCTTATGCCAAGACACTAGTTTTTCTCATGAGACCTACCGATTCATCGAGGAGCTATAGTGGGCTCCACCCATCATTTACTACGTCTAATGAATTCATCATATCAAAAGGTTGAAACATAACATAAAAATTCATATTAAAAGAAGCATGATGTCAATACTTTATCCAAAAACCATGAATAATATAAAAATAGCACATCCATAGTCAAACATAACTCATTAAATACAATATGAAAGATTGTATTAACACTAATTGAGAATAATGAATGATATTGAACTAGATGAAAATATTCATCAAAGATATTTTAGAGAAATATCCCCCTTTTCTAGAAAGAATTTAAAAGTCACACTATTTGTCAGGAAGCAGTTTAAAATATATTTTTGAATCAAAGTGTTCCATACCACATTGAAACTTTTAAAATAAATTTTAATTTTAATACTTTAATGTCCATATATGTAAATCCTTAAAACCATTTTAAAAACATGGATGTTAATGATAAATATTTATAATAATAAATCATTATGACAACTAAAATAATATTTTAGTTAGAGTTCCTAACCAAAATAGAGACACTTGAATACAAATAATTGAGGAAATAAATAATTTATAATATCATGAAAATAAAGGGATTCAAGATATACTATGTCAAATTACATTATATACAGCATATAAAAGTTAATTGGTTTATAACAAAAAATAAGTCTCTATGGAATGTAAATTGAGATGAAATATTTTATAAAGACAATATCCTTAGGATAAGGATAAATCAACGAAATAATTACGTGTGAAAAATATTAATACACTCAATATGATTGGATATTCAGTGGAAATAAATCAGAGGATATTCCCACATATTCTTTTAAAAAAACACCATTTAATTGGATGTTTATCTCAATAAATAGAGATTGAGTTAAAATTAATATAATCAAGTTCATATCATTTTTACCCTTAATTAACCTGTTTACTTTTAACTATGGTAAATAAAAGTAAAAAGATAATATTCACCAAAAATTATTTTCATCTTATTAAAGCACATTTTTCATACTGATATCAACCATGCCTCTTGGATTTTTAAAATTTTAATCACAGAAGTGGTAAATTTATTTTTTACGCGAATTTGAAAATGCTTCTAAAAGGTGGGTAAAAGATGGTAAAAAGTTCAATAAAATTTTATTCAGATAATTTTATTAAAAATTACACAAATTAACTACATTGAACATATATAGGTATTATAAATCTATTTTTACTAGAAATAAATTTAAGTAAAATAAATAATTATTTAAATAAAAATTCGGTTTTAAACTATAATGGAGTGTTTTTCACTATTCATCAAAAATTGTAACTTTTTAGAAAAATACCTAAAATTTACCCTAAGATAATTTTGATATTCCAAATAAAAAAAATGATTTATATTTTACCTATTTCAAAAATTAGTAGTTGCATTAATTAATCTAAATTTAATTCCCATTGTCAAAATCGAAAATTGGGTTTATTAAATGTAAAAACTATCAAAATATTGACATGTGTTTATGTCAAATTTAAATGTGAAATTAAATATAATCAACTAAATTGTATTAAATGATAAAAATATAATCTAATTATACATCCAAATCATTAAAAAACATAATTTAACAATATAAATTAATTCTATTAAAAAATTAGTCTTCAATTAAAATTTAGTATTTTTCAGTATTCATCAAAATATAAAAGTTATTAGAAAAGTACAAAATATTTATCCAAAATAAATTTTTATGTCCCGATTCTAAAGATGAAATTAATTTCTTTTAATTGAATAAATAAAAGTATCAAATATTGGTTTTAACAAGGGGATTCCATTAAAAAGTTTTAAAATTTGATTTTTTTGAAAAATACTTCTTTTATATGAAAACATGATTTTGTTCTATTATTATGTAAAAGAAACACATAATATTGATTCTAAAATTATATGGAGTATATAAAATTACAAATTCTGTTAAAACTATTCATAACCTCTTTTGAACGGCTAGTTTGGTATGTCGTGGTGTGCTCGAACTCGGTGTTGCGTATAGTACAAGCTATTGAATTACATTAAAGAAAATAACTTACTAAGAAATCTTGGGGTGTTACACCAACTGTGTTCATGGTGATTGACCAAGGTAAAATGGGGCGATGGAATCATTGATCTTGATGGTCTTTAACCATGGCACGAACTTGTCAATACTATATCCAATGAGTGTGCCTAAGGTACACAATAATGATATTGAATGGATCCAAGGAGTGTATCCTTGGAATGTAATAGCACTAAATGTGTAATCTATCAGAATCATAACATGTATCCATGAAAAGACATTTATCGAGATCTGGGTATTCCTCTACCTAATTAATATGTATCATTGAATCAGAGTGAGGTTCCTGAGTGATCATGGAATTCCTCGATCATAATCCAAGGTGTCCATGATTCATCCCATTCATATTTGATTATTAATTCATGTAATATTTCATTCTATTCATGGCTTTCCATTCATTAGTATGCTACAATAATGTTTCATGAATCCTTTTTATGAAGTGATTAATTTCAAACCTTGCCTTTCATTAGTGTAACAAGGCCATGTAGCATGCATCAATTCATTTAATCCATCTGTGGCATATTCCATAATTTAAGGTCCATTCCACTACCTTCCACTAATGTTGTCAGGGGTGTTACAGATATGAAACTAATTAATCATTAACATTTAATTATCATTTTGAAACACTTAACATAGGATGGTCATGTGGTAGGAATACATGGTAATTTCCATTATGTAATTCACAATATAAGTCAATCCATTTAATATAGAAAAGCTTACACATAGAGTGGTAAAGCAATGGCCCACCCGAATAGTGGTGCAAATGTGTCAAAACACTAAACCAAAATTATGTTATAACATTAAACATGTAATGGAAGGAGTTGTAGCAATAACTGACAAAAATAAATCACATATTTGGAAACAGGATTAACATATGGAACTAATTATTATAAACATGGAATATAAATTCAATAAATTGCATCCAATGAAATCTGTGGGCCCCACAAAACAAATCCAAAATAACCATTCTTTAGGGTTGAGTTATTGACCACCATCCTTAGGGATGTATGACTCTCTTTTTTAATATTTTCCCTTAATTTGTCTTGTATTAGATTATATATTTAAAAAATAGAAAAACGATCATAACCCGATATATTGGTTGAGAGAAAAAGGGACGGGGAATGACTCAAGAGAACTCGAGTATTTATCATTGCACATCCATCATGATGAAAAGAATATTGATCAGATTTCAGTTGATGGATATCTATTGATTTGAAGGATATATCTTCAAAAAAACCCAAATTGAGAGAGAAATAGGTTAATATTTCATAATCTTGGACTGGGGAATAAAGAGGGAGATTAATTAAATCATTAAGGGAAAACTATAATTTTATCCAAACTTTCTCTAGTGCACAGTTTGTCGACATGGTTTGAAAAACCGTGTGAAAACCAAGTAATGGGACCATGGAAAATGGGGCTCACAAATAGTAATGCCGCATGGCTGTGCTCCAATCATGCATGATTGGTATGTCCGAAAAAACACAATATGAACGGTTTACACTAAACAGTTAGCCAAGCATGTTTTCCGAAAAAAGATGGGTTCTGGGCTCCAAACATTCCCCAAACACCCCTAAGACCTTTTCTAACCCCTTAAGAATCAATATGAGGTCCAAAGTTATGATTTATACATAAATTTAAGGATTTATACTTGAGTGAAATCTCGTGTTGTTGAAATATTCCCTCATTGAAGAACATGTCCCTAAGTTCTCCTTTAAAAATTGGAGAAACGTTTCTAGAAAACAACTTTTTCCATTAGTCACATATTTCATTGTTACAATACCAAGAATATTCCTATACGCAGTCATATGATCATAGCGCCCTTACAAGAGGGACAAACTAGCCTTGGAGAGCCTTTGTACTCTGGTCAACGAGGCATACTAGATACTCCTCAAAAGTAACATAAGCATCAAACTCAACTTCATCGTTATCAAAAGTATGATACGAGTTAGCCTGAATTTGGAAAAGTTGAGAAACATTAATGAAATTATTCAAGGAACTGTACATAAATAGTAGTAGAAACTAATAGACTATCAGCATGAGTCACAATATAATTTAAAAAGGATTTCAGAAATAATGTGAAAACATCACTTTCATTCGTAACCATCTATGCCCGATCTTGGGAGATACCAAAAGAAAAACAAGATCCACAAAATGAAACTCATGATGTCGTTTATGGTAATTGAAATATAATTTCAATCTAGACTGAGTGATAGTCATAAGCTTTCTGATTAGCAGAACATGCTCTAAAGACTTCTGAACGTGATGAGGACCTAGTAGGGCTCCCTCACGTACCTCTTTCCATTACATTAGTGAACGACATGTCCTACAATATATGGTTACGAAATGATCATTCTAAATTTTCACCTAGAATCATTCACTATAATAGAACAAGAAAAGGGGGATATCTTTCTTAAAAGAACCACTGAAATCAAGGAAACCTACTCAAAGCATATCATGTATAACCTATATTGTCCATTATTACTATCGATATGTCTGGGGGTGAAAATATGTTCTTATAAGTAGTTGTTCTCCTCTAGCCTCCTACACTTCCTTCTATATTTTTTACATTAAACAATATCCCATATCTGAAATGATAGTATGTGGAACACTGTGTTGTCATAGGATCTCACAGACATACAGTCGTCCCATCTCATCAGTTTATAATGTCTACTGAATAAGAGTTATGTGAGATGATTTCATTAGTCGGTCAATGAATACACAGATATAATCACTACCCCTTACAGACCTAGGTAATCTGACTATGAAATCCCTAGAAACATCCTCCCGTTTTCATTATGGGACTAGAAGCTGTTGTAACAAGACACCCAGTCTCTAGTGCTTCTCCTTCACCAACTGACTGTTGGAACACCTAGTGATAATGTATTCTATCTAAAATTCATCCCAGGACACCAATACTGATATCACATATCTCGATACGTTATTGTGGTTTATGGATGAACTACACACTATGAAGGGTGGGTACCCTTCATCAACTCCTCTATCATATGGATAGCAACCGATACACTTCTATGTAGATGTAGAACATCACCTCTATCGATAGACCTATTCAGAGGTGGGTTATGTCTTTATAAACTATCACATAGAATCATGCCTTTAGGATTGGAAAACATATTACTCTTCACATTCCCAAAAATAGATGAGGTAATTGTGAGGGCTGAGATTTAAAACTTATCTTTACTATCATGAAACTCAAGATGAACCTTAGAAAATAGGTACATTAACTTCCATTCACAACTGGAATCTCGTACAGTCTATGTCTGAGAATTAAAATATAGTAAATTTGAAACCACATTACCTTTCGGAGGCATATATGTAAGAACAATATCAAAAAATTATAGGTATTCGACCCATATCGGCTATATGAGGTTCAAGACATGATATAAAATTATTTATTTGAGGCTCTTGTGGTCTGCGTACACAAAAATCAATCCTCAAATATAAAATGTATCTAGAAACGTAAGGGAAGGACAATTGCTTCTAAGTTGATGTTATGGGTCGGGTAATTTCACTTGTGAGGCCTCAACATCTGTGATCTGTATGCCTTGCCTTTGCCTTCTTACATAAACATTACTCCTATTCCAATACTTGATTCATAACATAATATGGAATAACCTATACCAAGCTCGATAATTATTTGAATAGGTACTTATACAATCCTCTCTTTCAGTACCTGAATGTATTTCTCATATTCTTTTTGCCATTTGAAAATAACAGCCTTATTTGTAAGACAATCAAGAGGTGAAGCAAGGGAAAAAAATATTTTATGAAACACATGTCATATCTATCCATCCCCAAGTAACTCTGTATATAAAACATGTTCTTGGGAAGATCCAAGGAAACTACAACTCTAACCTTTTCATGGTAAAAAGATACTCTTTATTCTAAGATAATATGATCCAATAAGTGAATTTTTCGATTCAGATTTGGCACTTATCAATCATGGAATAATGAAGATGCTCTGTCAGTGTACTGAGAACGATCTCAATATGTTTGGCATGGTCTCTATGTGTGAGAGAACAAATAGAGATGTAATCGATAAAGACCACAACAAAAGAGTCCAAATATCGGTGGAAACCCTCTTCATCATATCCATTATAATGAAAACTAATTTTGTAATACTGAATGACATAAACGTGTACTCATACACACCATAACTGCTATGGATTATTGTAAAATGTATGTCTGATGGGATGAATCACACCTGGTTATAGCTCGATCATATGTAATTCATTAAGAAAACCTTTTCTCCTCAGATCTGGTCAAAGAGATCACTTATTCAAGGAAGTGGATATGGGTTCATGGTCAAAATATAGTTCAACCTTCTTTAATCCACAAATATACATATGTTTATATCAGTATTCTGGGTGAAAAAATGATATAACCTCAAGAGGATGTACTGGGACATATAAATTATTAGGTAGCTACATTCACAGAATAATTCTTGATCCCCAGAAGCTCTGTTGGTTCCATCATGTAAGGGGTAATTGACACAAGAGGTGCTTCTAAAATAAGCTCAATTGTAAACTCTACCTCTCTCTCAGGAGGTATGATAGAAAAAAATAACTGCTAAAAACATCCCAGAAACAAACCTTTACTATATGAATATCATATTGATGTAAACCCTTTTTATACCTGAAAATATTTTCAATTTGGTCAGTCACTCGACTTATCCCATGATGCTCTGGTCCAACACCACCCACCTTGAAATACCACTCCCTGATATTTAGAAAACATAATCTCTATAGTAATGTAAAAGATACCCTATGACGATAGGAGTCTACAAAATCAAGACACTGAACCAAACAATTCATTTGGAAAATTACATTGATGCTTGTAATCTTGAGAACAACGTTGTTCTGTAAGAAAGGGTAGCTGTATAAATCAAGGCGAAAATAGCAAAAATGGCGTATGGAGTATGTTTTTTCACCTAAAAGCATATATAATGTCATTAAATGAATGTAATAATATATATATATATATATATATCAATACATTCCACAATGGAATCTGAGTTATAACCGGTGGTGCCTCAAGTTGAACTCCACGAGGTAAGATAGGTGGATCTGGTCCCACCATGTATAGAGCATGGTCATCAACACATTCTTTTTTAACGACAAGAGGGCACTATGTGGGGATTTATCTATGAATTCCCAATACATGCCTTATAACAAGATTACAAGTAGAATACATCATCACTAGTGGATGATGAATGTAGGAAAACTCACTATTGGAAACATACTACCCCCAAATACTTGCTTAGATGACCTTGTATTGGTAAGTTCTCATGTATAAGATTCATTTTGTATTACATTTAATTTCCAGGTTCACTAATTTACCTTTCATAGACATGAAAAGGATGGATAATAATGTGCAACAATTTAATTTTAGATTTCATGATTCACATTATAATGGATTGTCCTTTTTGGTGAATCAGTACGCATAAACCTATCACTAGAAATGACAACCATTTGTTTATTGAATAATGGTTCGACTCAGTAAATTACTCATCCAATACCATGAGGACCAATACACCTCATGAATTTGTATAGTCAATCACTAAATTTCAACCTAGTCTACTATATGTATAAGTAACTATAAGAACTTCATTCAATAATAACAAGCATATCAAGAAATGAAAAGCAGTGAAATGACCTAATATGGGATAGTAATATTCTTGACAATTGAATTAAAGGGGCCTATAATGATGGATGTAATAATGATAATTTCCCTCATATCCCCAGGCAAAGGGTGAATGAAAATCCTCAAATAGAGTAATAATCAACAACACTACATAACAAGTGAATCACCCAATGGTGGAATAATATCAACTATAATAGGAAAAAGCAAAACATTAATTATAATTTTAGAAACCTGGTTTTTACATTAAACATGGGTTCGAGATGAAAAATAATGACTTATGACCATGTCTCAATCATTCCAAATAACCAATCTATTATCTCCAATTGTATGTATTGAAAAGAAAACACCTATGATACTACATTTTGACATCCCAGAACTGGATGCCACATGATGGGTTCCCCATGCCCGGTGGGCCACATGACCTCGAGAGGATCACACCAAACCCTATAGGCTGCTGACTAGATGCGAGGGCCTATGGTGTGTTCATTGGGAGACTATTACATCATTACCAAAGTGTATCACAATATGTGATTGTAAACTTATGAAAATAGAGAAATGAATATATGTAAATAGAATACACAATTGAAAAAATAGACAACATGAACAATAATTGAAACAACTGGAATAACATTCAACTATACAACAACAGATGATATTTCATGTACTAGTGAATTAGAAAACAAGGATACCAGAAAAGAGGTATAACATGTTCCACAACAGTATAATGGAAGTAAAAGACTATCCAGAGAATCCTGCGCTCCAACTCATTCATCTACTACAAAGATCCATATTAAAGAGAAATAAATCTAGTGTTTGAAGTCGTATTCTTCCCTTAGTCTATGCCTTCAACATTGTAATCTACATAGAGTACTAGAAGACACCCATAGAGGGTGTGATATAAATCTTATTGGGCCACCAACAATGGTGTCAATAAAATTTGTACCATGTAATGGAAACGTAACAATGAGAATGAATGAATATATAATGAAAAGTAGTATAATGTAACTATATATGAAAGTACCTACACCAGCCCTTGGAGAGTGTCTGAACATTTAAGATGTTCATTAATTAATCAATTATGAATTTATATTAATAGGTTAAGTGAGCCATTCCCATCATTGAATTAAAATAGTGACATTATAAATAGTGAAGGTTCCATGATGTATCAAGGAAAAAATGGATAATGATATTTACTATTGAAGTCCCAAGGTAATAACCAAGGAGACATAGACCTCATGGGTTTCCAACTCAGTAATAACAGTAGCTAGGCATGGGGTTGGAGTGTAATCTAATGACCATAATCCAAGTAATTTTAAAATGAGGTTCCTATGAAGTCTAAGGTGATCAATAAAGGTAAAATAGGGATACAGAATGACTTTTCCTGATTTGAAATAACCTTGACAACTACTTCTCAATGTTGGATCCGTGGAGTGTTCCCATGGCATCTTGTAATGATATTGAAGGGATCCATGGATTGTATCCCAGGAATCCTGTAATACTACATGATGGATTTTACAGAAGCATACCTAGCATCCATGAACAGAATAGGATCGAGATATATGTGGTTCTCAACAAAAGAACGCTTTATCCTTGAATTAGAGTCGGGTTCCTTAGTGTTCATGGAATTCCCAGATAGTAATCCAAGGCAATATCAAGTTAGACCATTCATATTTGATTATGATGTCATTTAATATTTCATTTTTTCATCCCTCTCCTTTCATTAGTGTTATATGGTAAAGTAGGATTCATACTTTTTATCAAGTTATTTGGTTCAATCATTAACATTCATTAGTGTGACATGGCCATGTAGCATTCAACCATTCATCTAATCCATCTAAGTATTATTCCATAATTTATTGTTCATTACTCTACCTTCAACAAATGTAGTAAGGGGAACTATGGATATGAAACCTACCAATAATTCACATTTAATTATCAATTTGAAATACATTCGTTAGTCTGGTCATGTGGTACCCATACTTGGTACTTCCCATTATTTAATTCACAATATAAATAAAGACATTTAATATAGATTAGCATACCCAGATAGTGGTCAATCCATGGAACTCCCAAACAATGGAACAATCATATTAAAACCCTAATACACAATTATGGCATAACCTTCGACATAGAATGGAAGGAGTTGTGGTCATAACCTCCAACAATTAATCACATATTACAAAGAGGATGGCCATACGGTTCTAATGATTATAAACATGGCATAAAAATTCCAAAAATGGCACCTGATGAAATTTGTGATCCCCAAAAAAAATTCCAAAATCAATAGACTTTTGAGATGAGTTATAAAAAACCAACCTTAGGGTAGTACGAATATCCTCCACCAATATATTACCCTTATTTGGATCAGATTGAAGTATATCTATGAAAAAGAGAAAAACAATCATACCGTGATAAATCAAACCATAGAAAAAGATAAGGATAACGTCTCAAGAGGACTCATGTACAAAATATCGTGCATCCATCATGAAAAAAAAAGCTCAATCAGTTACTAGATGATGGAGATCTATTAATTTCAAGGATAGATCATAAAAAAGAACAAAATAGTGATATTAATAGGTTAATACTATATATAATTCTATAAGAGATTAAAGAGGGAGCTTAATTAGATCATTTAGGGAAAAACTGAAATTTTACACAAAATTCAGCCTATGCACGGTTTGTCCCCATAGTGAAAAAATGGTGCGCAAACCCTGCATGAGTACCTTGGAAATAGGGGCTCTTGCATTGTTTGGACACATTGCCATGAACCAACTATGTGTGGTATCTCTGTCTGAAAATACACAATCTGCACAATTTTACAAACTATGTAGAATTCTTACATGGTTTACAGTAAACAATTCTCCAAGCCTTTGTTCCCAAAATGATTGGTCCCAATATCCTATCATTCCCGGGACACCCCAAGTACCTTTTCTGACCACATTGGCATCCATTTTAAGTCCAAGATAATGATTTAGACCGATGCATAAAGGATTCATACCTGAGTAACAAATCATGTTCTTACACATCATTATCATCCTTGATAATTTATTCCTTCAAAATTATATATTAAATTAGTGTAGCTATTTATATCAATTTCTAACGGTCCTCCAAAAAAATATGGATAAAGTGACTCACATATTATTTCTGTAAATAAATGTAACTATTAAATTTAACATAATCACCATTATCTTGAACCTTTATGACATTAGGATTAAATAATATTCACTTAATTTTGGGGTAAAACATTATTTGATACAATTAAACGTCATTATGTCCAAACATAATCCCACTAGTCTCATAGAATGTATATTTTTCTTGAATATCATGGTTGGATTAAACAAAAAAAAAATTCTATTTACGGAAATAATGTATTCCCTTTATTTAGGTATACAAAAAAATTATTGAATCTATATCATCTATATTATTAATTTTGTTTATTCCATTTTTTAAAATAAAGAAATATTAAAATGTGTCATCCATGAGAAATGGGAATAGAGTCCCACATATTTTAACAAATAGCTGGATACACAATTTTTCTTAGATAACACACATTTACCTATATATTATTGATAAAATAGGCCATATAATTTAATTAATCACAAACCCTATGAATAAATTTAATTAGATCACACTTATTAATAGTAACTAATTATTATTAAACAACTGCTCTTATCATATATTTGAAAATATATGTAAATTCATTGCAATCTCTTAATATCAAATTGAGGTTGATAATTTATTTTCGATTCAAATCCAAGATGAATATAAAGTAAATTATAAATAAGTTCATAATTCCATTTCCTTCTCTTGTATGTTAAAATATCATTTTAAAATAAAAATTCAGTAGAACATACCATTCTGAAATTAATGATTTAATTTCTAAAACATCGATACATAACATAAACATTTCATGGCGTTTACCCTACTCTTTGTATTCGATAAAATCCTATCACATGGAATTATAATTCCTCATTCCTGATAAGACTATGTTTTAATAAAACGTATTTTATTCTTGAGGAAACAATGATAAATGTTTAATCTAACATTTCTTCGACCTATTTTAAATTTTTACCACTAGCATTTATTGCATAGCATTAGAGTCTAAACATTTTATGTCTAGTTCTATTATTTTAAACTCATTTGTAATATCATTAAAAAATTTGTTGAATTCATTCATATTGTCAGACGATTTTCAAAAATGAAAAATGATGAAATCCCTAACAAAGAAATTATATTTTATTCTCTATTAATCCATGAAAAAAATTAAATATATCATAAACCATATGAATTAGAAACACACATAAAATTTAACATAAACAACTTTTAATACATGATATTCCCCATAGATTAATGATGTAAAATTAAATTTTTTTTATAAGATTATCTAAAGTCTAGTTATTTATTATATCAATATAGTAACTCATTTTCTTCATTAGTTGCTTGAAAACATAAACAATAAATATTTTTTTTCTTCTTCCCTTCATTTTTAACAAAACATTGTAAAATAATATAGTTGAAATCATATATATATTTGATTATATGATTTTAGTTTTATAAAACATTATTTTTCAATAATTGTTTTCAACATGTTATAAATATTTTCAATCATATTGAAAATGATTTAAAATACTCAATCAATTTGAATATATGAAAATGAAATTCCATAAATTATTGATGTACCCAATCATATTGAGAACATGATTTGAGAGTAATATTCCTTTTATCATTCTTCATGAAATATACTTCAAACCATGAGTGAAGTACTATACGCTTCAATAAGAATCCTGCTTCATTTTTAAAAAAAATTGTAGCACATGGTAATATCGAAATGAACTATTCTAGGACATATAATTTTTATTGGGATCTTTTATCAAATCAGAAATCATGCTTATGAAATTTTCATAACATACAAACCTATGATTTTATTACATTTTTATAATACTTCCAATGTATAATATAAATTTTTATTTTTATGATTTTGATTGCATTCAATTAGAATAGACTCTTTGATCAGATAAGTATTATGTTATTTAACAATTTAATATAAAAATGAACATATTATTTTTATGAACATATTATTTTTATGAAGTCAAATGTAACATTTATTAATGTGTGGAAACTGTTTCTGTCAAAACCCGTCAATTTTTAATAAATGACAGTTTTTATTTTAAAATTTATATTTCACATAATATGAGAGTCAGTTAGCTAAAATGTATTTTATTTTTTGGAATCAGGACATCATAATTAACCAATGGTGAATGTTTTCATAATCTTTTGAGATAATCGAATTTTTGGGTAAAAATTAAATACCATATAAATTTATAATGTGTTCTCTGACATCATAATGAACCAATTCTGTTTTAAAAAAATATTATAAAATTATTATTTGGACAATATATGTTTTAACATAAAAATAATGTTTTCTTAGATTTTATTTATTAATTTAATAATGCCTTAGTGGACCTTCTAAGACATATAAAATATTTAATCATTTTAAAATGTCTTTCTTGAGAGTGTGTCTCACCTCCACATAATAGAGCCTAATATTTTAATATTCTCGGCCTTTGGAATTCTAAAATCATTTATTCCTCTCCCCATTAGAAAACACCATTATCAAAAACAATTTAACAATTTTTATCTTTGAACATTCAATTATATAGATTCGAAAACCTATGTTTGTCTAATATTATAGAATTAACCTCTCCTTTAATATATAAACACACCCATGTTCCAACATATCATCACTAAAAATACCTAGAGCATGTACCGACTATATCAAACTATCACTATAATCCTCCCAATTCTTCCCAAGCTCTCATGAAGCCACTTCTCATGATCATGAAGTCACACACTCAAAGAAAGGATTCCTTTTGTTATCATTTGTATCAATGTTTCGTTATATTTAATACCCTTTCACATTCAATTAAAAATGTTGGGGGTATGATTTTTCACCTCCAAAATACCATACTAATAACGTTTTAATGAATATAGACCCATTTATCTCTCATGAATTCCTTCCATGTACAATTGTTTCTATGCTGAAATCCTGTAAAGGATCTCTCTCTTCTTATTTCCATTCAAGTATTTCAAACATTTTACGTATCTAAATTCAATTTCATATGTTCAGATATTATGATACAAGATCCCATTACTATATATTTCATGTATAAATAATGTGAGACCCCTTTCTCTCTCATCAAAATTGCTTATAAATTTCTATTTGACGACCTTATGGTCCCGAAAATTCACCATAATTATCCATGACAAAATCATCATGTAGTAAATATGTTGCCCATTTTTCTATCAAGCGTATTCCCCTTTATATATATATATACATAATTAATGGTTCATACATGTATGTATTAAACAATCCATTATCATGGTATAATTTATAATGTTTAATGATTCCATGTTATATGATTGGGGTGGCACACTTATTCTTCGAATGAAATGTTTATAAAGGATGCACCCTAATAGCACTCCAATGCATTTGGTAATGTTTCATATAATGTTAAAGCATGTTAAATGAGGGTTTACTCATGATAATTCATTTGAAATCAGGGTTTGATAATCCCAATCTATGTGCAATGAGACTTGGTTCATGTTGACATCATGTTCTATGTAGTTTTCACATTTCCATGTTATGATAATCATTCTATATCATGCCTTTATGTTAATATTTATATTTTTCTCCTTTTATATGAATATTTCATAAAATTTACTATATTATTCATGTTATTTCTTGTTTACACCCTTACCAGGTTTTATATCCCACCCTTTTCTTACGTATGTCCTTAAGTAATCCCATGTAATTCTATGTACGATGGAATGTTGTGGACTTGTAAAAGGTGTTTTCAATAAAGATGTTGTGTATTATATCGTACATTGTAATGTAATGTTTCGAAGACACAAAGATACTAGGACTCTATATCTTATGGGTTATACTAGGTGAATATTTATTTAATAGATAATGATTAAGTGTGTAATAAAGAGCAATGTTTTTATAGTTGGTATCAAAGGATATGATTAGTTATTTTTTGGATTAGGAATAGAAAACCCCTGTGAAATCCTTAGGGATAATACTATGTATAATAAAAACTTCCCCAAATTTTTGTGTGTGTAGAATAAGTGGTTTATCATGAAAATATATCACTATATCTATACAAACATGTAGGGGTGGCTCTGAAATAGATGTATCTAGGTATAAAACCTGAAAACACCACTAGGAGCTAGACTCAGACGACAACTGGAGCATGACAACGAGACTTAATGCACTATTTATTCTACACTCCTACAGGATATGATTTGGTAAATTCAAAATCATAGTATGAACTATTATTAAGGTAACAAAAAAATCCGTTATTAATATATTTTTTGAAGTAGATCATGGATAACAAATATTTATTCCTATAAATTCATAAGTTAATGAAATAAATTTATTTTATAATTAATTCATTTTTTATTGGGTTCCATGATATTTTTTACCCAAAACATTCCATTTATTCAATACAATGGCTGGTAATTTGATGACTTTGTCTGAAAACCGATGTGATGATCAATGTGATGACTATTCTAATGAGACGTCAAATCCGATTAGAATGAGAATTAAAAACATTATCACAATATTCTCATTGATAACTGATGTTTTGAATAGAAACATGTGTCAAGAGAAACATCCAACCCCCCCCCCCCTATAATGAATAATCCACAATTGTGATCTGTATGAGAAAAGGAATCCTACATTCAATCGGTCATCTGATCCCTAAATCATAGAAAAATGGATCAACTCCCTTGAGAATATCTTCACCAACCTTCAATGTTCCAAAAAAGATATGGTTCCTCTTGATGCATATTGTATGGAGGGTGAAGCTGATTATTGATGGTAATTGATCCACATTATGAAGAAATAGTAGAAGGTCGATTCATTTGAATTGAAGGATTTTCCAGAAAATGTAGTTAGATAAATTTTTTCCTCACACCCAATGATATATGACGGAAAGGGACATGCTTTCCCTCAAGAATAAAGATGAAGAATCCATTAGAGAGTACGAGACAAACATTATAAAGGCATGCACTATAGGCTTCTGGCTTTTTCATTACCCCTAAGTTCATGGTTTACCGATTATTTGGTGGTATAAAACTAAGCCTATAGAAATTCCTTGAGATTCATGTCTTTGATAGCTTTGAGGAATTTGATTGATGTTCCCATAAAATTGAAATGGAGGTTAGAAAACATCCGTGGTAACATGGAGATAATAATCTGAATATGGACTTTAATTCTGGGGTTCCTATGTATAAATCCAAAAATACTAAAAAATTTACAAAACCCCACATTCCAAGGTGTAGAATGAAGCACACTAAAAATTTCTTGAAAGAGATTAGGAGATGCTTTAGGTATGGAAGAGAAGAGAACCTAGACATAAATTGATGACAAGAAATACCTTCTACTATGATAGAGGAGAAGAATGAACTATTCATCCATCAACTCGTTGTTCATTACTACTACTATGAAGAACTAGGGAACTTTGTGATCATGTTCCCTAATCCAATGGATTTTATAGGTAACCATAAACATCCAAGGAAGAAAGGGAGAGCTTTTTCCATCACTATTGATGAAGAAAATCATGACAAAGAATTTGGGATAGAGATGCTTGTTATTCATTCAATAATATAGAACTACTTTTTTATTATGGTTCTACACATTCATATATATCCTAAATGTTTAATAGAACTATCCCATCACCACCAATTATCCTGGAAGTAGATATGTCGATGAGAATGAAAAATGGGGAAATTATTGCATCCCATTAATATAACACCTCCCCTATCACAATTTGCGAATTTAACATCTAGTATAAAAACATCATACTCCCTCTGATGGAATTTGATGTAATTATTGGAATATATTGTCTTTCCATATATATATCCAACATAAATTTTCAAGGGAGGGAAATAACTCCCCAAATGGCGAATCGTCCCCCGATTATGTACAAGTGCAAGGAGGTGGATGAATATTCTTTAGCACCATAATATAATGAATGGATATTAATACCCTATTATCATGCATATTATTGGCATATTGTTATGTCTATGGAAGGAACCATCTTGGAAGGCATGCCATTTGTGAGGGAATTTGATGATGTGTTTTCCTAGTAATTGCAAGGTCATTTTCCTAGAAGATATGTTGAATTCTCGATTGATCTTATACCTGGGGAATATCCAATATCCAAGAATCCACATCGAATTTCTATTGTAGATCATGATGAGGTAAAGAAAAATCTACAAAATAATCTAGATTATTGGTTTATATGGCCAAGTTCTTCACCAAGGTGTGAACCAGTCCTCTCCATCATGATGAAAGATGGGTCAATGTGCTTTTTCCTTGTTATCATGAGCTCAAACAAATAATGATAAAGTACTAGTATCCTCTTACATGAATTTATGACTTTTTCGATCACCTATGTGGAGAAAAATAGTTTTCAATGGTGGATTTATGGTCCAGATATTACCAAGTAATGTTGAAGAAATTGGTAACCTCAAGACTACATTTTATACAAGGTACGAGTAGAATGAATTCATAATAATGCATTTAGGACTCATTAATGCTTCATAAATATTCATGGTCAAGATTAATAGAGTATTTAGAGATTACCAAGTAAATTTTTTGGTAGATTTTATGGATGATATTCTAATATTCCCAAACCAAGGAGTTGTATGAAGAGCATATATGCACTGTACTCATGACCTTGTGAAAGGAGAAGATCTGTGAAAAGTATATTAAGTGTGAGTTACAGTTGAAGGAAGTCTCATTCATGTGTCGTATAATAACATGAAATTGGATATATATGGATCCATCGAAGACAAATGATATTAAGGGATGTCTAAGGCCATTATTTGTGATAGATATTTGTAGGTTCCTTTGGATAACTATATATTATCTCTGATTACTGAGAAATTTCTCGCAATTTTCAAACTCGCTTACGAAGCTAACTTATAAGGGAGTCAAATTTTTCTAAATTGATGAATGTGAAGAGTGCTTCACGAAGTGAAAAATGAGGTATATAACTACACTCATTCTCACACTACTAGAATGTGGAGAACGTTTCACAGTATTAAGTGCTTCTTAGTAGAAGATATTGAGCTATGTGTTGATGAAAAATGTAAAATCCATTGCATAAGCTTCAAGGAAATTGAAAATTAATGGGAAACACCATCTAACACATGATTTGAAGATGGTTGTAGAAATCTTCACATTAAAAAATAGAAAAATTTCATATTTGGAGAGAAGTGTGAAATATATATAGATCACAAAAGCCTCAAGTATATATTCAGACATATAGAGTTGAACATGCAGCAGTGAAGATAGCTTGTTCTGATCAATGAATGTGACTGGTCCATTCATTACCATCTAGGGAAAAATAATACAGTGGTATATGCTCTATGTAAAAAGGATCTCTCAAAAATTTTGTTGATGATAATTGAAAAGGATCTTATCTTCCTATATTTGATGATGATGGACATGGGAATAAAAAAAAGAAAACATCATCAACCCTATGGACAATTTATTGATCAACCATCTATTTTGTAAAGGATGAAGGATTCTCAAAATGATTATGTGAGAATTATAAAGATTGAAGAAACTATCAAAAAAGGTAAATCCATAGAGTTCATTGTTAATAAAGAATGAATTCTGAGATTCGGGTCAAGAGTATGTGTTCTATCAAATCCTAAGATAATCAATGAACTCTTGGGTGATGCACAGAGTTCAAATTTGACCATTCACCAAGAAAAAACAAAGATGAATCGAGATCTACAAGAAAATTATTGGTGGGATACCATGAAGAAAGGGATTACTGAGTACATCAATGTTCATGGTGTTTCACTATGTGAAGGTTGAGAGGCAGAATTCTAAGGGGACGATGCTACAATTAACTATTCCAACATTGAAATGGGAGAAAATTAACATGGGATTTGTCACCAGACATATGAAGACATCCAAAATAAAAAATATTATCTAGGTTTTTTTGGATCATCATAAAAATATTTCACACTCAATTTCCATTTGGAATAATTTCTCATTGGATCTACTATCATAAAAATACATCAGAGAGGTTATAAATCTACACGGAGTACCAATATCGATTGTATCTGATCAAGATCCATGATTCCCCTCCATGTTCATGAAAAGTATTTAACATTCTCTGAATAGTTAGATGAAAATCAATATGTATTATCATCATCAAACTGATGTCCAATATTATTAAACTATCCAAATGCTTGAGGACATATTGAAAGCATGCTCAATGGACTTCAAAGGGGGACGGGTTCAACATCATCATCTGGTTGAGTTCTATTACAATAACAGTTTCCACTCAAGCATACAAATGGCCCCTTTTGAATCCCTTTATGGTTAGAGGATCTAAACACCAGCATGTTGGGATGAAGTAGTGGTGTAAAAAAGTCATGGGTCTAGAAATATTCAAAGAAATCGTGGGGATGGTTAAGACCATCCAACATAACATTAAAGCTACTCAGTGTCTAAAAAAGAGCTATGCTTATAATCATCAAGAAGAACTAGGAATAGAGTTTCGATATTTGAGATAAAGGGAAAGCAAAGTCTGAGGTACATCGGCTATTTTGAAATCCTTTATAGCATTGGAGGAGTGGCCAATTGACTAGCACTCTCATCGAACCTGTCTCAAGTACATGATGCATTCCATGTATCAGTCTTGATGAATTACATACATAACCCATAAAATTACCTCATTCAATAGTTGTTACCATTATATAATGACATCTCTTATGTAGATAAGCTGGTGAAGATCTCACATCATAGGGAAAAAGTTCTATAAGATATGAAAATTGACATCATCAAAGTGTTGTGGAGAAACCACATGTTTGATGAGGTGGCGTTAGAACAACATTAAGTGATGAATAAGAGTTAACCTCATCTTATTTTAGTTTGGAAAAAAGAAATTTTGATGTAGAAATTTAATAAGGGGGGAATGATGTAACGACCTGGTATTTTATGAATAAAATTCCCTTTACTGTGGATAATGTATCCGTTGAAATGTGATCACCTGATTCATATAAATTTATGGTTTTAAAAAATAACCCTTTCAAAATAAATAATGGATAGGATGGCCTAATCCAATAGACTCAAGCCATACAAAGCTCATTTTTTGAGGCTCATAAATGAGGTAGCATCAGTGGGATTCACTCTTGACCAATCACAAGCCAAGACATAACATGAAACTATTGAATGGAATCACATAATAGTGAAGTACTTGTCAATAGAGATCACCACATAGGTGATGTTATCCAAGCCACGCAAGAGTCTGTCACTATCACACACCTTACCCTTAGATATTATACTGGTGTAGTAAGGGGATATTTATAGAGGAAATAGTTACAAATTATGTAATCCCTTTTAAAAAATAAAAGTATACTTCCATAAATTCCTTTATGATAATAGTTTTTATTAAAAATATAATACATTTAAAAAATGATTTTTTTTAAATGGTACATTTGAGAAATATATAAATTATTATATTAAACTGATATCTTATTAATATTATCATAATATTGTTATAGGAACACTAAATTTAATTATAAATGATGATTATTTTTATTCCATATTGTTTTTCCTCTATATATGATAATGTATTCAGTTTGATATGATTTATATTTTCATAAAGAAAAGATGAAATTTTACATTTAACAAATGAAATTAATTCGATAAATTAATAATTTTTTTGAACAAATAATATTTTAATAAAATATTGTTAATATATTATTTTTATTAAATATACATTATCAAATAATTTTTTATGTTAAAATTATCTCTTATTAATGATTGGAAACTACTTTTTGTCAAAACCCGCCAGTTTTTAACAAATGTTGTTTTTTATTTTAATATTAAATAATTAATATTTATAGATAATTATTTAGATAAAAATAATATTATTTTTGGACTGAATATATTTATATTATCCAAAAGTGAATTCTTCATAATTTTCATAGATAATTGATTTTTTTGCGTAAATATTATATACCGTATAAATATATAAAGTTTTTTATATCATCATAATAAACCATAGTGTTATAATTAAATAAATTAAATGTGTTATTCATCCAATATATGTCTTAACTTTAAAATAATGTGATTTTAGATTTGGATGATTAATTTTACAATGCTTTTGTGGACCTTAAAAGACTTATAAAGTATTTTTATCATTTTAAAATGTCTTCCTTGAGAGTGTGAATCACCTCCATATAAGAAAGCCTAATATTTTACTAATATCAGCCTATAGACATATAAAATAAATTTTTCCACTCCTCGTTTGAAAATAACATGGGAAAAGACCATGGTAATGCTTGTGGTTTTGAATTTTTAATACAATATATTACAAAATCTATGTTTGTAAAATATTATTGAATTCTCCTATCATTTCCAATATAAACCCACCCATGGTATCTATTATATTCAATAAAAATCCTTATAGAACTTCCCTACTCTTCCCTCCTCTCTCAACAATTATCTCATGAATCCCCATGTCTTGAAGTCACACAATCATGTAATGGATTTCATCATTTCTCATTTGTATCCAAGTTTCATTAGGTTATAATAAAATTTTACTTTCTTCTAAAAATGTTGAGGTATGATTTTTCACCTCCCACACACTTATCAACTTATTTTCTAATGATTATATACCCCTTTATTTGTCATTAATTCCTTCCGTGTACACCAGTTTCCATGCCAAAATTTCGTTAGGGATTTCTCTCTTCTTATTTCCATTCATGTATTTCTTCATAATTATGCATCAAATTTCCATTTCATATTTTGGGATATTATGATCCATGATCCCGTTACTATCTATATCATTTGTAACTGATTATATACCCCTTTCTCTTTGATCAACTCGACATATAAATTTCCATATGACGATGTTATGCGTCCAAAATTGCACCACAACATTCTGTGCCAAAAAAATCAACATGTAGTGAATAACATACCAATTTCTCTATCAAGGGTATTAAACTATATGAAAATAAACATATTTCATGGTACATAATTGTATGTATTAAAAATTACCTCATCATGTAATAACATATAATGTTTAATTATTCCATGTTTTATGATCCATGCAGAACACATTTGCATGAAATGAAATGTTTACAAAGCGTGCACCCTAATAGCCCCCCAATTATTTAGGTAATGTTATGTATCCTGATATTCAAGGTGAAATATGGCTTTTCTCATGCTAATTTATGTGCAATTAGGGTTAACAGATGATAATCCATGATTAATGAGGCTTGGATCAAGATAATATCATGTTCTAGGTTGCTGCCACATTTCCATGTTATGATAATAAATCTATATCATGCCTCTATGTTCATGATTATCTTGTGCCCCATTGATATGAACATTTCCTAAAATTTACTATATTTTTCATTTTATTCCTTTTTACTCACTTATTGGTACTTATATCTCACCATTTTCTTATTCATGTCCTCAGGTTACCTAAAACAATGCTATGTACGATTGAATATTGTGGTACTGTGAAATGATTTTTCAATAAATATTTTTTTTATTTCTTAAGTTTTAATGTAATTTTCTAAATCCCCATAGGCACTATCCCTCCTGATCTTCTAGGATGTATTAATTCCATGTTCATATAATAAATCTTGTTTAAGTATGTAAAAAATAACAGTGTTTTTATAGAGATTGTAAATTGAATTTTATTGTTCATTGATAAAGTATATCTTACATACACATGAAATTTGTTTTCATTATTCAATGGATTAAATAATGGAATTTAAATAGAAATTGTTGATTCCATAATCATTATTATTTCATATATATATATATATCATATATTCTTTGATTTTTTTATTATTTCCATCCATGTAAAAATTAAATGATAAATGAATTATATTGATTCATGGAGGTAGTAGTCCACATATTTTCATGATTGTTGTTATAATTTTCCTACAGTTCTAAATTATTATGTTATATAAACAACCCTAATTTTTTAACCTATATTTTATATTTTATTAAATTAAAATTAGTTAAATAATATAATCGTCTATTATGTAATCTTATTAGACTAGTATCCTTGGAAACATGGATATAACCAAATGGTTCACAATTTAACTACATTATATCAAACAATATTCTTCATAACAATAACCCATCAAATAATAATCATAAAAAATAAATGATTTCATAAATGATATTAATTAAACATAATAATGGGTGAACTCATATGTTTTGTATGAGTATATAAGGTAGATATCAATGAATAATTTACGATAACATAAGCATAAGGTTATGATTAAATGAGAGTAACACGTGAATACTCTAAATTGCATATACATATTATAATATTAATTCATGGAATAAATATTGGATGTTCATAAGAAATAAATCCTAATGGAATTGAAAATTATGATCCAGTAAGACTTTAGAATTTCATAAGATAAATATATATTTAATACGCATAGTCATAGAAAATTATTGACATAGAATCAAGGATCATTTTCAAGACTATCTTAGTGGAATGGGATAACTATTTAAACCATTGCAATAGTCATGTTTCATGTCCAAGACAATCATAGTGGTTAGATACCCTAAGTGAACTGGGTTTACTCAATATTTTAGTCCTATTTATTTCTTTAGATATAAATCCTTACCATGTTAATTGGTGGGATGTATACTTTTGGTCCCACCCATCACATAATGAACATCAATCATATGTGTTCTTTAATATCATAAAATAATCAAAAAATGAAAACCCTATAATATACAAAAGGAATCATAAAAAATTATGTAATGACACTGGTTTTGACCTATAAGGCTTCAAAATATATTGGGAAATATTTCTGAATCCAAGAGTTCAGTTCGCTTCATAAGCTGGGTCCCAGGGTTCCTCGGTGTGGAGATATTAAAAATATTAAATATACTCTTTGTGTGCATACAATATCACTTTAAAATTAAATAAATATTATTTGGATCCTCAGATGTGACTTCTAAGATAGTTGTTGAGTCTAGAATGTCTTGTTTACCATTGGTGCTACATAAAATTGTCTACGATTGGAGGTTTTGTTGAAGGTAGGTTAGAGGGTTGGTTTATGGGAGAATATTAAGTTAAATAAATATTATTTAACTATTTAAAATATAAACCTAAAACTAATTTTTTCATCTCCCTCTCCACACATATGGTGTACATGTCCCATAGGAGTGTCGCACATCTCCTATCATTTCACTCCTTTTGTGATGAACAGAAATGGAGTGGAACCCACACAACTATGTGTCATTGATCTCTCTTTCCGAAATAGATCGACATCAGATCGAGAACCAGAATGATCTAGGTTTGGTCCTTGATCCAAATCTTCAATGTTTCACCAATGAGGTATGTAGATTTTTGTTTTGGTATCAATCCCATTGTTTTGTGTTTTCTAAAGTTCTATATCCCAATTTCAATTGTTTTTGACCCATGCTAGGTGGGTCTATGGATTTTTCATTGAATTGGGGTGAATTAGGAAATTGTATAGGTCATTACCAATTAACATCATCGCTTACATAGTGTGTCGTTCAGTGAAACACACTATGTGACTCTTCATATTCTATGAATATGAGCTTTTGGGACTACATGTTGTGTAAATGGGTTACACGCCATGCAATTCCCTAAACCGTGTGACCATGGGACATGTCATGATATATCAATGTGGTAAATAAAATTTTGTTCTATCACATGACAATGACATATGGAAATGGAGTATGTTACACAGACATGTGAAAAATAAATCCATCGGTGGATGTTTATCTGAACAATCCATTAAGTTTGAGATACAAGGCATGTGGGTGACATAGTAGGTCAGTCCGTGTAGAAGAGGAACACAACCATAGGATGTGTGATTGTGGAAACAACATGTACCTCATTTACACACCTTGTAACCCTACATGGGTTGAATACCCTGTAGACTAGATGCATGGGTAGGTGCTTGGGAAGGCTCACATGCCATGTGTGCATCGGTGGATGACGTGTACTAATTAAATATCATTCAGGAATATTTTGACATCCGTATTTTCTTTTTTGGGAAATTGATTTAAGATTTTCCATATTGTATCCGGAGATGTTTTCTCCATAAAATATGACTATAGACTCTGTTATGTCCTATGAGATAAAAGGTAGTGTATATCGATCATGATGCTTGTGGAAAAGTGTTGATCCGATTATGGAGATCAGTGTGGTTCGTATAGAGAGACTTTAGGAATGATAATCCCCTATTAAACTAGGGAAGATGTTTTCATTACCTCTCTTCTTCTCTGGATATTGGAATTCCCACGTCATTTTAGTGGGTTCCTTACCTTTGGGTATTTTCCACTGGGGGGGTTACTCCTTTGATGGAATAGGGTGCGGGTTTCCCAATGACATTCTTGAAGGTATTGTGGGTACTCATCGATTGGACCGGGAAGCAGTTCCTCTATCCAATGAGTTATTACTCCCTTGATTGAACAAGGTTTGGGTCCTCCATATATGATGTATAGATAGGTTGGGTACTTCCCTATCGTAATGAGGAGCAGGTACTCAATTCAAGGAGTCGGTACTCCCCAATCATTCTAGGTAACATCTCCTCCATACGTATTAAGCTGATAGATTTGCTACACCCCTGCAATGCCAGGGATCATGTCATCAAGCATGTGGTCAGTACTCTCCTACAATGATAGGGTGTGGGTCCCCCATATAAACAAGCTGGAAGAGTTGGTACTACCTTATCTTACAAGTGTTTGGGTCCTATAGTAACTGAGTAGATCTCCCTTATTGGGTTATGTTGAGAGTCCCTGATTTGTGTTCGTTTTCTCTGATATCATATCATGGTGGGTCTCCTTTATGACTAGTATTCCCCTATTTGATATGGGTGAATGTACTTAGTTATAGAAAATTACACCCCCCATCTCTATGTATTTGTTGGAAGAGGGTCCTCCATTAGTATTGGAGATAACTCACCTATGGGATATAGTTATGAGGAGTGGGATCATCCACTATGTGGGTATGATACCTAGATATGGGTTATTGTTTCCTAGACATATTGAGGTGTGTGCCACTCCATACAAGAGAGATAGAAGTTTTATAATCTATTTAGGAGAAGTACTACCTCGACTACGGGTTAGTGGAGAGGTTTTAATCACTCATTTATATCTTGATTGAGAAGATGCACATGGTGTTTAGTTTGGAGTAGTGATCACTCAACTACATACATTGATAAGGTGGGGTCCACTTCACTTTGGTTTAGTTAAATTTCATTCAGTGACAAGTAACAATGAAAAGACCTCTAGTGTTGGGCAATAGAGTTGGTGTAACTCTCCTGCCCTAGTTACCCAGAGTCGGTACATTATTACATAACATTGGCATCATACAAAGAATCATGCCTCCAAAGACTGGTCAGTTTTGTAGAGTTGGAAGTACAAGATACACTCATAAGTTTTACATTACATAATGAAATAAAAACATCAACAACTGTTTTAACCCTTTTTAGACACACATATATCATTATTCAATCCCTACAGATCAACCATAAAATACTTCTTCACATTCTAGAAAAAAGAAAACATAGAATGGGTTGATCTCATATTCTCGGTGAGGATAAAAATATAGCAGAAAATTTCATAAATAATCACAATCATTTCCAGAAATATATAAGACAAAAACAAAATCCTTTTAAACATGAACTTCAGCATAATATGGAAAATATGAAATCATATAATTTCATTTACATGTTCACCTGGATATTCTACAAGTTGAATAATCAAATTCAATATCAATATACACTTTCATAATGATGGAATGCATAATTCCAGAATTCATAACCACATTTTCAAGGCCGTGTGACAAGACTACAAATAATATTTTTTCAAGGCCTTGTGCTTGGTCACTAGATTGTCTAATGAGACCTACCGATGCATCAATGAGATGTAGCGGGATCCACCCATCACTTACTAACTCCAATAAATTCCTCATATGAAAAGGTTTAAACATAACATAAACATTCGTATTAAAACTAGCATACGAAAAGTAAATACATTATCCATTAACCATGAATGATATAAAAATAACACATACATAGTCAAAAATATCACAAAACCATAAAAACTGTATGGAAGATTTGTATCATAATAAATCAACCATGATCAAGAATAATATCTCTTAAAATATATTTATTTAGTTGAAAATGATCTATAAAAATCCTTTAGATAGATATCCCTTTTTCATGAAAACATTTAAAGAATCACTATTTATCAAGAAGATGTTTACAAATGATTTTTGAATCAATGTGTACCATACCAAATTGATTCTTTTAAATGTAATTTCAATTTTAAAACATTAATTTCCACAAAAATAAAACCTTAAAACAATTTTTAAAACATCTAAATTAATGAGAAATATTTAGAAGAAGAAAATTTTAAAACATTTAAAATTATATTATAGTAAGAGTTCCTAACAAAATGGGAGATGCTTGAATACAAATAATTGAGCTAATAAAAACATTATAATATAACGATAATATATTAATTAATAATATAATATGTCAATGTATAGTGTATACAAGAAATAACAGTGAATTAGAGCATAACAAAAAATATGTCTCAAATGAATGTAAGTTGAGATGAATTCTTTTATAAAGACTGTATCCTTATGTTAAAGATAAATCAATGACATAATTACATGTGAAAAATATAAATACACTCAATATGATTCGATATTATGTGTCAATAAATAAGAGGAAATTCCCACATATTCTTGTAAAATCTAGACCAATGACTTGGATGTTTAACTCAATGAAAATAAATTGAGTTAAAAAATTTCTTATCATGTTTATATCGATGACTTGAGAATTCATCAATGGAGTGATTATGTGTATCAAAATTTTGTACACAAAAGGGGTATGGAAAAAAATACATTAATAAATAAAATAGTGATTGACACATAATTTTAGAGTAAACTAATCAATGAAGTTTGCGTAAAACCCAAGGAGTGGAAATCGAAATTAAAAATTCCCTTACTGATTTGGTGACTTACAAAACACACACCCAATGAAAGAGGGATAATAAAATGAAGTTTTAAATACCAATAAATTAATGTATATTACATAATGAATACAATAATGGGTAGTATATACACAACACAAATGGAAATAGTAGAAATATAGCATGAATCTCTTGGAAATAAGGAATGAGATGAATACCCCTTACCTTGTTGTAATCAATTGAGTTGTATGAACAATAGTTAATAACAACCATATGAAACAATGAATACCACGAATATACTGAGAATCATGAAAATATATATCAAATAAAGGTACAAGATACACCACATACAATAAATAATTGGCGAACAATGGAAATATCTCAGAATTAAAAGTGAGATAAGAAACCACTTACCTTGTGTCTAACTTGACTCGTTCGTTCATTAATGTCTTGAATAATAAACTATTGATTATTTATATGTTCATAATAACCTTTTCCAAGTTTATTTTTCCTTTTATATCACTTATTACCATGTTATAAAAATTATGTAATCAATTATGTTAATAATGGTTGTTTTGTCGATATTTGGTACTTGAGTCAAAAATAAATTTGTTATAATTAAAAATTGCCCATGTGGTCAAAAGTATATTATCTCCAGTAACATATTCATGATTTAAATATCGTATATATTATATATATCCAGTATATATATATATATTTAATTATAATTAGTTCAAGATATATGAAGATATGAAATTAAATGCACCATTCATGGAGACGGTAGGGCATACGTATGCCTGAACGCTGCTTTCATTTCTATTTCATATTTAATTAAATGAACACATAATGATACATAGGTATATTATAATTACATTATAATATCATCTGATATATGTGTTACATAATTTAATTAACTCTATCTTTTATACATTCCATGTATGTCATGAAGGAATCATTTCACCTTGAGGGGGCGTTTTTCCACACTTCCTCAAATGAAATTTTCGTGTTCACACTTATTGGAATGCATAAAGGTGTGTCTGTGTATGAAAATTAAAAAAGAATAAAAAAACATTAAAATAATATATCTAATATATAAATACATTTCCATCATAATGGCCACTATAAGAGGTGGTAGGAGATAATTGAACAATCATCATTTCGTGAGGAAGTAGTTCGTCATCCACAACAACAGTATGTTCCTTTCCCATTAGATGGAGCTCTATGTAAGTGTAACTCAAATAATTATCATTAAAACAACTTATTATATTATAATTGTTTATTTATATGTTAATGTAATAAAAATAGTTTAGGCGGTTTGATAAGTAAACTAAAACAAGAGAACTTTAGGGAAGATGTTACCTTAAAATTGGGTAACTCCCTTTGGTTTGAACCAAAAGGATTTCTTGAAGTGACTTATGTCTAAGGTAAGGATTCTATATGGAATAGAGGAATCTTGAGAGTATATTTATGATGATTTTTAATGATCCAAACGGAATTACTGGTGATAGTAATGGGTTAGAGTTGAGGGCTTTTTATAAGGGGGAGGAGGGGCTCTTTAAGAAAGTATGAAAATATTATTTTATTATATAAATAGTTTTGGTTTCTAAAGGTCCAAAACTAATTATAGTCGATGATTATTTGACACTTTGTATAAATGAAATTATCTAATAATTATTGGACAGGTTTTGAATATTATTTTAAATCATTATAAACATATTTATTTAAATCATTCATTAAGAAGGTAAACACTATACCATTATTGTGTCATAAATCATTTAATTTTTTTGATGTCTGCAAATTATAAAAAAATAACCTGATGTAGTAAATCATGTTATATTTCTAATGAATATTTATAGTCGAAGATATGACTTATATAACCTCATGTAAAAATTTATTTACTAAAATATATATGTTTATGTCATTTTTTTCTGTAATTAAAATTAATTAATATAAAGTGTCATTATCACTCTTAAGTGGCTTCAATGGGGTCCCAAAATTGACCCAAAAAAGCCCATGTTTGGCCATTACTCATCCAATAATGGTATGACATGTTTTGAGGTAATTTTATATTATAGGTAATTTTTTTACCTATAAATACCTTATTTACCTTCAACTATGGTAAATAAAAGTCAACAATTACTATTCACCAAAAAACATTTTCATCTTATTGAACCACATTTTACATACTAATGACAACCATGTATGTCATATTTTTGAAATTCAATTCATAGAAGAGGTAAATTTTCATTTAAATGGAAAATTCATATTTTTAACTATTATTTAGTGGTTTCACTATTCATCGAAAATTGATGTTTTTCAAAAAATACAAACAATTCATCCAAATATATATTTGATATTCCCAATACAAAAGTTATGTCTATTTTACCAAATTAAAAACTTAGAAGTTGGATTAATTAATTTAAAATTAATTCACGTTGTCAAAACAAAAAAAGTGTTGTTAAGAAATATTAACTATCAAAAGATTGACATTTGTTTATGATAAAATTTAAAGTCAAATTACTTCCAATGAACATAATTGGATTAAATTTTAAAAATATAATATAATAACACTTCAGAACCAATTAAAAAATGTAACATAATCATATAAATAAATTATATTAAATGGCAGTTTTGAATTAAAATACAACATTTCTCACTATTCATAAAAAATGAATATTATTATAAAAATACCAAAATTTCATCAAAATAAAATTTTTATGTCCCTATTTTAATGAAGAATTTTATTTTTTCAAATTGAATATGTAAAAGTGTAAAATATTGGATTTAAAAAGGGTTCCCCATTTAAAGGTGGTAAAATTTCCTTTTTTTTGAAAAATACATTTTATATATGAAAAATTGAATTTGTTCTTATAATATGATTGAGAAACACATAATATATAAGGTAAAATTATATGGATTATATAAAATTCACAATCCAGTTATTACGATTCATAAACGTTTTTCGAATGGCTAGTTTTGTATGTCGTGGTGCGCTCAAACTCGGTGTTGTGTATTGTATAAGTTATTTAATTATTTTGAAGTGATAATGTAACAAGAAAACATGGTGTGTTACATTATCCCCCATTCAATAAATTTAGATCTCACAATTTGAAATTTTTCTTCGAAAAGAAAAGATTAAAAATATAAAAAATACCTTTGTGGAAAACACACATAAAAAATTGCGTTAATAAAATTTAATCTTAAAAATATGTAATGGGAATGAAAAAGTTACCACCAAATTATGATCTAGATTATGAGAACCTGGGTAGAAATTAGAGACACATAATTAGTGGAAAAACATAAATATTTATAGGGAGTGATTGAGGACATCTATCATAAACAAGTGTAAAATGAAGGTCCTCAAAGAAATCAATCTATGATGATTTAAAATATAATCGGTCCAACAGAATATAAAGCTTTAAGATAACACATTTTGGGTTTTAAGATCCCTTCCCTAAAGTTTAAAAAATAATTTATTCATAGAATAAGAGAAAAATAAATACTTGACAAGTAGTGTTTCATCCTTCGTCTAATTCTTACCACAAACTCATCATTCAATCCAAATGATGAGTATTCAAGATGAATTGGTCACACCTGAAGTGATAGAATAAAATTATAGAAAATCACATAATCCACAAAGGATGAACTATATATTTCCCTTTTAGTTATAGATAAACCAAAACCAAACTAGTTAGTAAATGATCAAATGATCCCCAAAAAGGATAATCCTTTAGAGAATGAAATACTAAAGATAAATGTGCCTATTTGTTTCATGGTATTTTCCAGGTACAATCTATACATATGATTTTTTTTCTATTGGAAGTTCCTCTTTTTGTGTGCTGGTAAGTAGAATAGGAACCCTCATATGTTCGCTAGCATGAGAGTCCAGTGGAGATATCTATTTATTCCCTTATTTGTATCCATTTTCATTAAATGGATGAAAATACTTAAGGTGGGGAGAATATAATGACTATAATTTTTACATGTAATAACTCTAAATATTTTGGAAATTATTCCCAGAGCCGAGCGCTGATTCAGTGAGGGAAAATGGGGATTAGGGTGCCTTAGTGTGGGGATATAAAAAAATTAATATATTTTTTCTCACATAGATAGTTTCCTATTAATATTAAATAACTCTCATTTGGAGATTCATATTTCATTTTTAAGACCACATTTGAGCCTGGAACATAATGATTACCATAGGTGGTGCACAAAATTTTTTATGTTGAGACTTATATGAGAAGGTATATTAGTGGGTTTGTTTATGGGAGAATAATTAATTGATTGATAATTTAATTAATTAATTAAAACATAATCCTAAAACCATTATAACCCTCCCCTCCCTTTGTATATTGTGTGTGTGTACCAATTGAGAGTCTCACCTGTACTCTTAGATCCTTCGTTTGGTGACAAACAGAAACTAGAAGAATACATGCAATGAGGTGCCATTAATCTCAATTTCTGAAGAATATCGTCATTATATAAAGAACCAGAACTCAATGAGTGTCATTCTAGATCCATGTATTCAATGTTTCACCATAGTGGTTTGTGAATTTGATTTTTTCCCGATATCTTTAGTTTTGTGTTATTCCAATGTTCTAGATCCCTATTGCAATTGATGTTGATTGATTCCAGGTAGATTTATGAGGTTTGGGTTGAATCTGGGAAAATTGGGAGAGTTTTTCAGTTATCCCCAACTTGTACCACCATATAAGTGACTTTTAGTTTTGTGAAACAATCCATGTGGCCCTTCCTATTCAGGGATGATGATATTATGGGACTACATTCAATGTATTGGGATTACATGCCATGTAGATCCATAAATCATGTTACCATGAGACATGTCTAGGGGTAGCCATGTTAAAACACATATATGTGTACTAACACATGGCCATGACACATGAACACGGATTTCGGTACACAAACATATGAAACGTAGACGTACAAGTTCCCATTTTACCAAACACATCATGTAGTATGGGATACAATGAGTGTGAGGGACATGGATGGTTGGTCCATGTAAAAAACGAACAAGTCTAGAGGCCAAGTGATGAAGAACATATCGTGTACCCCCTCAAAAAATTATGTACCCTTACATGGTTTGGATCCCACATGGACTAGATACATGAGAATGTTCATGGGCGGTCTCACACTTTGGGTGTTCCCTAGTTCACACTCTGTACTATTAGAATATCCTCCAGGGATCTTCCGTCTTTCGTATCTTCTTTATGGGGACTCAGATTCAAGAATGAATGTAGTATATCCTAATATATTTCCCACATATGACATGACAGTTACCTCTATTATTAATTATGATATACTATTTTATGTAAATCAAGAAAGAGACATGTGGAGCAGCAATGAGCCGATATTAGAAATCAATGTGGTTCGTATAGAGAGATGATGGGACTATTACACCCCAGTTTGACAAGGGCATGTGATTTACATAAAACTATTCATAGGTGGAGATGGGACTCCACATGTCATGGGTACGTGTTCTTTACCTCTAGGTTTTTTCATCTGGGGGTGTTACTACCCTTATATACTAAAGAGCGGGTTTCCCCATGAGGTTTTTGAAGGTAGAATAGGTACTCCCATATTGGACTAGGGAGCGGGTCGTCCATCAATGGAGTCAGTAATACTCTATTGGACCAGGGTGTAGATCATCCAAAAATGACATATAGATAGAGTTATTACACCCTAATCAAATCATTGTGTGGGTCCAATATTCTAGGATTCGTTACTCCCATGTCATTATAGGGTGCATGTCCTCCATATATGTTGAATTGGTTGAGTTGGTACTCCTATACCATGTCCAAGAGTGGGTCCTCAAGCCAGGGGTTGGTACTCTTATATAATATAATGGTGTGGGTGCCCCATATTAGACAATCTGGTGATGTTGGTACTCCCATGTACTACTAGGGTTCTGGTCCTCTATTCAATGTGTGGCATTTCCATACAGGGTTTGGGTGTGGGTCCACAATTTAAGAATTGGAAATCCCCTATTGTATTAGTGTGTGCATACATCAAGAGTAGTAATACATTGATGAATTAGGGTATGGGTCCTCACATATAGTGAAGAACTCTCCCATATGTGGGTAGTAGCGGCGTGCAGGTCCTCAATTGGGATTGGATCTCCCTCACCTCAATGATATTATTACGAGGATCATGCCTATACAGTAGATGTGAATGATACCTAGATATGGGTTAGTAATTCCATGAGGGACTATGGTCTGGGCCAATCATTAAAATATTGATTGAGGATTTAATGGTTATTTAAGAGAAGTACTCCCCTAACAGTGGGATTGTAGAGAGGCATGAGTCTCTCTATTATCACTTATTAGAGAGTATTAATGTGGTGAACAGTTTGTAATTGTGCTCCCTCAGTTGTGTGGAGTGGGGAGGCTAAGGACTCATCACTTGGGTATAATTAGCTTACACTGGGTGAGAGGTAACAATAACAATACCTTTGGTGTTGGTCATTATATTCAGGAATATTAATATGTTCCAGATGGATGACATTCTCTCAGAGGTACCATTTGTAATGGTAGAGTTTTTCTCAACAGAGTGAATCTCTCATATGGGTTCAATCATGGATGACTAACCTCATGGAGTGTGTTATCCTAGTTTCATTTTATGATTAAATACTATGATGGAAATCATATTTCCTTCTATGAGGATGGTACCTCTTGAGAGTATTGACATAGAATATTATATCTATGTGATTTCTAGGGGTCCTTGTGGGGTAGCCACATATTGGGGTTGACGCCCCGAGTAGACCAAGATGTCTTCTCATGTACATTCGAGGATGGTTCTATATGGAATTTTCCTCATGAATGGTTTTCCATTTTGATAGGTTGAGTATAATGTTTCATTTTAATTTCAACCTTTTTTGGGGTTCTTGAGGTAGCTACGTAGTATTTTTATACTCTTCCTTGACCAGGCATTGCCAATAACTTTTTTGTATCATGTGTAGACCACAATCCATTCAACAGAGGACCTGAGGAAGTTGAAGCTTAGTGGGATAGATATACTGATGTGTTTAACATATTTTTGTTGAGGTGAATTACTATAGTTACAATTGATATTGATCCCCCTTATGAACAAGTTTGATTCTTTTACAGTTAACTGTGGTTGGTGTTGTGTTTCCCTTTTAAACTTTCAGTACTTATATTGTAATCTAGTTGTAGGATATATATGTTTGAATGCATTGGATGCCTTTTTTAATATTATAATTTTGGGAGCCATGAGATGTGTGTGTACATACATATACTTATCCAATTCCTTTCATGTTATTCATATGTCCCCTAGGTTCTAGTCACCATCCCCTGGCCTATTGGAGGTGGTGTTGGGGAGTTGAAATTAGGGTCCCATCAGGTTGGGTTATGACAATTTCATCACATCATAACCCATGGAAATTTTTCTCATAATAATTTCAACAATTCATCATAGAATAACACAAACGTTATAATGGGGGTTTTTAATCATTTCATCAATTCATCGTAGAATAACCTATAGAACATTAATGGGTCTCAAAAATATCATTTCATCATAACTATGAATCTTTAAAAAATTAATATTGATATAATTGGATCATTTACCCATTAAATATTAAGTAACAATAACGGATGTCATTATAGATAAATAATTCCATGAAACATTACATAGAATATTTTTTGAGGTAAAAACCCTTTTACAATTGAAATCGCATGTTTTAAACATAATAGCATCCAAATTATTATGAATATTATTATTTTAAACTGATAATTTTAAATGCTTAATAGAATCATCAAATCATTGCTTTGTTCTGTCGGTGAGACATTTTTCATTCCATAGAATATAAAACTATGATTCCTTTTCACATTGTTGGAAGACTGTCAGAAGTATACTATTCATAAAAACGATATCAAGATAACATTATAATAATATTAATTATTAAAATTCTATTTAAAATGACATTAAAAAATAATAAGATGATACTTATAATATCATTTAAATCTATAATTTAAATCATGTATATGGAAGAGAAATGATTTTTGAATGAATTGAAAAATAAATTATTTTTTAATTTAAAAAGTTATTTTTGTCTATATAGCTCATTGTGGGAGAAAATTTAATGTAAATGATGTATTATACATAAATTATAAAATTATAAGAGATTTATTTCTTTTATATGAGGGTAGGTCCTATAATTTCATCATCATATTCATAATCATTAACAATTTACAATTTTGACATAAACCACTTACCACATTTTTATCATTTTAATCAGAATCTACATAAAACCCATATATGGATAAAAATATATATCCCAAAAACATTCATGATAATAATCATAAAATGAATTCACAGGTAGTATAGTGACCATAATATTTTTATACATGTATATTTGATTATTTTAATGAAAATTAACATAACAATTATACATTCAAGGTATCAAAGGTATAGTTTCATGGGAAAATTATGATCATAAATACCTACTAAAAAACATAGAGTGAAAATTTATCTAACATATTCTTCTTTATCCTTTAAAAATTTCATGTTCTACCTAGTACTTGTAATCGCATTAAGATATAATAAATGAAAGGGGTGAGACAAAATATCTATAAGGGGAGAAATAAGGGACATGAACCAACATTACATCAGATAGGATAATCAATATTATCAAATCATAATCATAGGTTCATCATCAACATCGTGAGTGATAAATCTAATAATATATGGGAGGTTTAAATTCATAAAATATAAATATCATAAAATATTTGTCCAATACCACACAATGTTGTGGTAAAATTTAGCCTCATGTTCATGCATAAAATATGTAAATAATTATATCAACATCATTATGAAATAATATATCATTAAACTCATGCATAATACACCTTATCTCATGTGATAAATTACATTATCTAATGAATTATTGTTTTATATAATTTTTAGACAACCCAAAAAACAATAATATTTAGATAATAATGCATACCGTATAGAATATTTAACAATCATCGTCCATAAATAACAAAAGACTACAAATTATTTTCTTAATTATTTCATAATGAATGGTCACATGAATAAACATGGTATTATAGAATGAAAGATGAAAAAATTTTTGTCATAATCATCATCATTCATGATTGAAGAACGAAAAATTAAAGTGTAGTAAAAGATATATTTTTGAAAGAAAATTCCTTTTGGGAAATAATTTTATTAGGGTTGTCAATAAAGATGGAAATATATATACCATAGAAAGAAAGAGGGATAACCAAATTCATTTTATATAGGTTTGATAATCCCCTTACCTTAAATCCCGCATTATGTCCTCGATTTTCTACCTCCTGAATAACAATCATATATTTAGAAACACATTGATCAAGATGATAATTATTTTAATTTTTACTACTATTTATAATTCATATACTTTTAAATATATATCACAGTTTCCTTGGATAAAATTAAGAAATTCTAATATAATGTTTTTGAAATAATCCCATTGAGCTTCAATTTTACTATTTTTTAAATTTAAATTATAAATAAGTGGAAAAAAATCAAAAAATCATAAAATTATTATATTTAATTATTTTATATAATAAAAAATATCTTTTAACAATATATAATTTTTGTATTATGGGACAATGTTCAAAACATCCATGTTTTCTGGTTAACCGATTGATTACCGAAACAATATATAAATACCATGATATAATAGTATAACAAATAAATAAATAAAAAATTAATTTTTTATATTACATTAACATCATTAATAAATTTTTAAATTTAATCAAAATTAAATTTTATAACATTTTTTAATGAAATTAGTTATGTAGATATAATGTGATGGAAAATCAGGATCGGTTTGATGAAAAAGTTCTCTTTCCTTAATGTGGCTTCTCTTATATGATATTATACATCCTTGATGAATGGGAATAGATTAATATAGAATGTACATAATGCTTGTAAGGGAATATGGGTGATTATTTTGGTATAAATGTGGCTTTGTAATGTTTTAATGGAACTATTATCCAAGTGGAAGTACTGGGGTTATATATATTTGAGGATTGGGGTATTTTTAGAATAAAATATTATATCGAAGGTAAAACTATTAAAAATGATTTTTTAAATATAAATAATATATAAATATAATATCATATTTGTAGGACATTAAAATTCTTATATTTCTATGTCACTTAGATTATTAGAAAGTAATGTGGAAAACACAAAAAAAGCATATTTAATAGGATCACTTTTATCTTTATGTTTTGGAAAATTATTTTTATTATTGGAAATTTATTTTATTTTAATTTAATAACTCATTTATGAAATTAAATATATTTTTGATTAAACTTAAGTAATATAACTTATTATATAATTATTATATCTTGGATTATCTAATTTAAGATACACCAGTTACATGAACAACATTATTTTTAATATTCACCCAAAAATTGACGTATTTCAAAAAAAATAACCCTAATTTATTAGGTATTGATTTCAGTAATGATATTTATTTTAATAATATAAATATCTATCATAGTTTTTTTTATATATTATTTATTTTAATAAAATACTTTAATAAAAAATTTTATAAAAATGTTCCTATATCTTCTTTGAGTAATTTCACCAAGATTTGTTTTCAGAATTAGAATATTTATATTTTAATTATTTTTATCATAATTTTTTATTTTGCAGTTAAATTACTATTTTAATGGTTATGTTACTATTCCCACAAGGTAGGTTATTATTCTCAATTGTTCGGTTATTATTATATTAGTCACATTACTATAACAAAGGTCACGTTAAATCCTATAAATACAACTTTGTTAATTCTCTCAATTTAAATAAAATTTATCCAAAATTTATATATTTTCATTTTCTACGATGTCTATTGGTTAAATATTTATTCATTTCTATAATATTTTTCATGGGGTGATTATTCTAGCATATTGGAGTGATCTATATTTTAAATTTTTCATTTTCTATTGTGTATTTATAACATATAATAATCTTTTGAATTTACATTTGTATTATAGATGACTAATGTATTCATCTTTACTAAAGAGATAATGATTTTTTGGTTACTCTATATTTTTGAATTTTAAAATTTTATATAATATAATTAAAGACCCCTTCATTCACGAGACAAAAAATACTAATAAATTTTGGGTTATTACATTCTTCCGCCATTTAAAAATTTCATAATACAAAATTTAACTCTTATTTTTAGTTGATATTAAATTATGGTAATTCATATTCATTGTTTCTATTAGTTCACTTGTCGTATCTTCATGTTTATAGTTTAACCAAAGGACATTGAAAAGGATAGTATTATTTTTTTGTAGAATATTATACGTATTTTCAATTGTCTTCACAACCCTATTCTCATAATATAGGTAATTGTCTAGCAGTCCGACCTCTTGATTCAGTACATGTGAGTGGTGAGGTATGTAATCACCAAGAGAGATGCATATAACATATCATGAACATGAATCATAATTTTTAGAATTTCCAATTGATAATCCACTACTCATATGTAATCAAATATCTAAAGGGATCCAATATTTCTAGGGCTAAACATACCCTTCTTTCATAACCACATTAATTTCTTCCATGTTGATATTTAAAGGGAAAAATTGTCTCCAAATTCAAATTTCATATTTCATTAATTATTGGAACAATAACTCTTTTCCATAATGTTATAGTATTATATATATTGTTGGATTCATTGGAGATTCTATATCATATATTTCACAAGACCAGGTTCTAATAGGTTTTTCCCCAACATCTTCCCTACATGTTGGTGTTTTACATTGCCTCCCATATAGATCACTATATGGTTCAAATTTATTACATGGGTGGAAGCTATTGTTGTATGAGAACTCAACTAAGGGGATATAAATATAAAATCATCTATTAAATTACAATGATTATTCAATTATAATGTATGCGATAATATTATTACTACATTCAAATTTTACATCATTTGGTTGTGGTATGATATACTCAAAATCATTTCAATATTAAAAGAATGTTGAAGTCTTCTCTAGAATTTATATGCAAACCATGGATAACGATCATACATGATCACAATTGGAACTCCATGAAGCCTCATCAATTCCATCACATATATCAACGCAATATGTTCATGTGATAATTCTTCTTGAATGGAAATAAAGTGGGAATTTTTTCTTCCATTCGACAACTACACAAATCACAGAAATTCCAAGGGATTTATTTAGGTGAGAATTGATAAAATCACATAGGTACATTATCCCATTTACATATGTGTATTGGAAATGGTTGCATCATCCATTTAAACTTTTATTACCATTCATTAACATCATAAAATAAAAAACATTATATTTACATTATAATCATCATATTCTTGTTTTCCCACAATATTCTCTGTCTAATATCATGGTACATATTTGTACTTATAAGGTGTATAAAAAATGTTATTTGTGTATTGTCATATGGAACCTTTTTATCTTAGTTTTTTAAGTCACAAAATAACTAATTTAAAACATAACATTCTATCATAATCAATATGTAATTAATTATTCTTCTATTCTTTAAACTTCTATTGAAGCTCCAAATAAGATAATTTCTCATTCTTTATCTTCAATTAGATAGATGGTTGGGAAATAATTTAGTGAAGTGGGGATTTTTTATTCCATTATTATTTCCAAATCAAATTATTATCTTTTAATGAATATATAGAGTTTTTAAATCATAATAATGGATAGTGTAATAGGTTCTATTATATTTATAGCATCATCTACATTTTTAAAAATTCATGGATGGTAGTGAATAATGAAATCATAGTCCATGATTAGATATAACCATATTATTTAATTCATGTTTAGATACATCCCTATTAATATATATTTTAAACTTTTATGATCACTATATATGTCTCACATCTCACAATTGTTATTGTGTAGTGAAATCATCAAAGATAATATCACAGTTATTAGCCCCATATCATGAATTTAATAGTTCAACTCATGGTTATTCAAAAATCATGAGGAATATGATATAAAATTTTTATTATGAATGAGTACACAATAAAATTCATTCCATGAAGCATCACTGTATATCACAAAACCAACTCAACATTATGGTAGTGTGAGTACAAGCATTGTGGTTGACCTATTTTTGATCTCCAGAAATATATCCTTTAATTTTTCAACATATAAATTCATTACCCCATTCCGTGTTAACATGGATATATGGAAATAAAATCATGATAAATTTCTCACAAAATTTTTTAATACACTTATAATACAATACAACTATGAATATTCTTTACACCATTAGGTCTGGGCCATTCCTCAATTGATTTTTTCAATGATGGGTCCATATAAATTCCATAACATTTAATTACATAACCCAGAAAGGTGAATTACTATATCCAAAAGTCACATATTGTAAACTTAGAGTAAATTTTGTTCTTCCATGATGTCACAAGAATAAATATAAAATTCTCTTAATGTTCCTCTTTCCTCTAGTAGTTATAATGATTATCATCATTAATGACTACCCAAAAAATTTAAAGGTTGTTAGTAAATAATATATTCATTAATTCAATGAATATTGTAGACGCATTAGTGTGTTCAATGGGAATAACTATAAAAACTTAGTTTCCATAAATTCTATTTAAATAATTATCTTAAATATTACCCATCTTAATATTTATCAGATTATTTCATTAATGAATATCAACCATTGATAAGTACTGAGATCCTCATATTTGATCATTTAAGTCATCAATCCATGGTATATGAATCTTTTCCATCATTGTGATATTGTGGAGACATTTTCAATTTATATAATACCTCATTGATTCACCCTTCTTCGTGAAAAAGGTAAATAATGAACTCAAATTTGATTTCCTTTGGAATATGAACCCTTTATCAAAATCCTATTACAGTTTCTTCATTATGTCCTTTGGATCGATCTGGTCCATCCCCCAGGTGTATTTAGAGATTGGAGTGGCTCCGTGTATACATTTTATTGGGAACTATCCCTCATGATCTAGGGGATGACCCAATAACCTTTCACGAAATAAATCAATGTATTCCTTCACAAGTAGAATTTCCTCTATGTTGATACCTTCATTTTGATAAACTATTATAAAAAGGTTTCTTATGTTAACGGGAATCAAAACAAACACAATTGATGGATTTTTCAAATGAGATTCATGATCTTCATTGAATATGTGGAGGATAATTGGATAGTTAAGATGTTATAAAGAGAATACATTTTTTTGATAGTTTATGACTGATCTATATAATGACTGTCATTCCATTCACATTATAGAATCTAATTCCACCATGTGTGGATTACAAGATTTTTTGGATGAATAATCCCTTATATTATAATAATAGAATATTACACTAAATTGGTAGAAATAAATGTAATACTAGGTGTTGAGTGTTTGATTCAAATATTCTAGAAAACATAAAAGATATAAAAGAATTCCCAAAATTGGAATCAAATATAACATTTTACATTATTGTGTAAATAGTATGTGTATCTTGTACAAATTTATTCTAATTCTCCACTAATGTATTAATGGTATTATACGATTTATATTTATCAGTGTTCATTGCTGTTTTTTGACATTGGATACACTAACGGACCCAAGATTTTGTGAATTTGATTTCATACATTCCATGATCCATATAGTTGAATGATTTAACTATGGGTGGTACAATTGTAGGTTCCCTACTTTCCACCATTATGTTGGTCACATTATTCATGTGTCATCGACATTATTCAGCTTGGGGGTATTCTCTCCCAATACATGATGCAATCCAAATCGCATGGAAGAAATTATTATGATGCTTCTATAAAAAAAATTTATTTATTGGTGGTTGGATCCTCTATCATAATTTTAATTTGACCCAACATATTGAAACTCTATTATTCTCATCATATATCTATATCCATGCCGCTATTGTATTAACTTCAAATCCGTATTGAGATAAAATCAAACCAATTCATTATAACCATTTCTGTCTTTGAAAGCTATAGCCTTTAGATGGAATGATTTTATATTAATAAATAATCTATATATATTTTCCATTATTGTTGATAACTAACCTACAGATTATTTTTCAATGATTGTAATTTTTCCTCATAATATTTGATAATTTTGCCATTATTTTTCATTATCATTATTAATTATCTCATTATTTTATTTCAAAGAGTTTGACTGAAATAAATTTAAGGAATAATGTTATATGTATTCCTAATCCATGTATTAATTTAATCTTTCATATTAGTGTCATTTATCAATTTCCAACATTGATCAGTCTCCCCGTCTGAATTATAGATGGCCAAATTCACTATCTACTTCTATGAAATCTAGGGAACATAATATATCGTTTCAATAGAGTTATTCCCATTTTATGTTATAATATTATTTTATTGTCCACTATATACTTTTTTAGTTTCCACTAAAAATAATAAATATTTGTATTCTAAATCTTGGTAAAAAAAGGATGCTTGACATGGTTCTTGATATTGTTTATACCTTGATGTAGTTGGGTAATAATTTTAATAATGTTTTGAACTCCACCTCCAATGAAATTGAGGATATAATTTGTAATTTTGTTCAATTGTAACTCACATGGTTTTTGGATTAGTTTCATCTGGTTCCCAACATTTTCTAAAATAAAAAATGTTATAATGAAACATAAATCAACAAATAATGAATAACTTAATAATTATTTTTCACAATTTACATTAAATAACTCTTTACATAATAATTATGATTATCCTTTACATAAAAAATTATATATATACTTAGACTTATCATAAGGTTTATCAGTGATTTTTGTAATACTAATTCCCAAATTAACTAAACCATACCTCTAATTCCAAATATAGTGACATACATTATCTTATATCACTATTAAATTATTGTAAATATCAAAAAATTGTAGTTAGACAATAATTGATTAAATGTTTTAGTATATATGGAAAATTTAGATCATACATTACTTATACATAATAAATTATATAACATTATTAAAATCATTATAGTTTATCATTATAAAATCTCACATTCTCCTTAGTACTTGTTATCACATGTGGATATATATTAGGGAAATGGGATATTTAAAATCCCAAATAAGAGACATGAATAAACAATACATGGAATATCATAATCAATATAATCAATTCATAATCATAGGATCGTCATTAATATCATGAGGGATACATAATATGTTTTATTATATTGTAGAATTTCATAAAAATGAAATATCATGTCGTAGTGTTCTAATAACAAAAATGTTTGGGAACAATGTTAGAATAATGTTCCAAAATAATATATGTGAATAATCATAACATCATCATTATAAAACATTATATCCCCATATTCATGAATTATTCAAATTATATCATGAAATAAATAACATTACCTAAAGAATTAAAGGTATATATATGATATCATTCACACCAATGACATCATAATATAAATATAATCATGTATTCAGAGTAGAACGAATGATAATCAGAGTCATGAAAAAACCATTAGAAATGAATGGGATTCAAAAACATATTATAAATAATAGTAGTATGAATAAAGATAAAGATCCAAAATTATATAGGGAAATCATATTTTGAATAATCATAATAATTCATGAGTGAAAAAAAGAAACAACTAACGATTAGTAAAAGATATCTTTCTTAATGAACAGTAATTTTGGAAAATATTTGTATTTGGCTTTTAAATTAAGGAGTAAACATGTATATCCTTGAATCAAAAGTTAATAATAGTTAAAGTATATTAATCATAAATTAGAAGAATATAATTACCCAAAATTACAAGAAATAGGGATAGTTCAAAGAAATAGAGTTATGTTAGGGAATCCGCGTACCTTAAATCCTTCATTATTTCGTTGTTTTTACTCCTCCAAAATTGTAAAACTACGATTATTAAAAAATTTCTCCATAAGTGAAATATTTTCAGTTTTACAAACATTTGACAATAATAGTAATATAATTATATTTATTAATTTAATTGGTTAAAGTGGTGACATTTTGATATCCTGATTTTAATAAAAAAATTCCCATTTTGCTTCAATTTCACTATTTTTGTAAACAAAAATTATACAGTAGTTGAATGAATTAAAAAAACATAAAGTAAATTTATTAATTAATGTATATATATCAAAAAAAAATTATAACCATACATAAGGATGGTGATAATGAAATAAGTTGTAAATGACTATATTTTATAGTTAAAAGAATGTTAGGGGGAACATTATCCAAATATAATGAAAATAATGTATATAATATTAATAAACAAAAAATTAGTTTCTTTACAGAAGGATATCATAATTATTATATTTTTAAAATTTGAAACATCTTAATAATAGTTTATTTTAATTTATATGCAATTGGGAAAGGATATATAATAAGAATAAAAAATGAGAAGAGTTTGAAAAAAGAAATTATTTATATTGTGTATCATCTCTTGTATGATAATATAAATCCATGATTAATGGATTTTGTTTAATCAATAATTCCCCTACGGTTGATAAGGTATTTAGATAGATATTTTTTGGGAGAAAATTTCCAATAAAATTTTTGATAGGAGTGGTTTTCCATGGGGAGGGAGAATGGTTATTTATAATTTTGGAGAGAGTAATTTTTAGGAAAACCCCTGAATAAATTTTTTTATCAAATGTAAAACTTGTAATAGAATATTTTATGAAATATAGATAATATAAAAAAATAATAAATTTATTTAGTATATTAAAACCAATTATAATTTGAATTAACCTTTTTATTAGAAAAGAATGTGGAAAAAATAAAAAAATTTCTTTTAATTGATCAGTTTTTTCTTTAAGTTTGGAAAATTATTTTCCATTTTGGGAATTATTTTAACTTAATTATAACTAAAAATTTGTGAAATTAATTTTTTTTTCAAATATTAAGTTTCATGTAATTCATATGTCATTATTACATCATGAGTTCTAAAATTAAAGATACAATAGTTCTGCGAGAAAATGTATTTTTCTTATTCACCTAGTTGATGAAGTATTTTAGAAACATAATGAAAATTATACCTTAAAAAGTTATAAATTATGATTTCATAAATGATATTTATTTTTAGAATATATGATATTATGGTAATTATTTTTTATTTTTATTATAAAAATTATTTTTAAAAAATACCATATAATATAGTTTATTAAAAATAATCCTATATATTCTTGGATTTTTTAATTAGGGGTTTTTTTGTAATTATAATATTTATTTTTACTTATACTTCTTATGATAAATATTATTTATACCATGCTCTGTTATATTGAGGTTGAATTACTATTCTAGTGGTCGAGTTTCTACTCCCATCTACTAGGTTACTATTCCTAATGGATATGTGACTATACAATGGTCGCATTAATATTTTTGTGGTAACATTACCTCTTATAAATAAAACGTAATTCTATAAATAAATATTCACTACAATTAGTAAAAAAGTTATAAATATTAATTTTCAATGATTTTGATTTTTAAAAAATATGTTTATTCATTTATATAGTGTTGGTTGTGGGGGAGATTTTTGTTTATGAAAGGGGTGATCCATATTTTCCAATATTTTATATTCTATTTTATATTATTTATCTAATTATAATTTTTGTAAATTTCATTGTCTTTCTAGCTGACTCATTTAATCCTCTTTATTAATGATAATCTTTTTATTCTATTTTTCTATATTTGTATGTGTATAATATTATACAACATAATACTGAAAACATTTATTTAAGAAAAAAATTATACTAATCTACAATGGGTCATTATAGGTATAACATACACTACAAACAATAAACTAATGATTAATATTTCATGTGTCCAATATAAATAAATGTGAGAAAAAAAAATCCCTTACCAAAAGTCTGACTCACATAGTATGTGTTCAAAAAACCTATTTAATAAGAATAGTATAATTATAAATATATTAAACACATTAATCATATATATCCTACAATATATGAGTATTATAACCTTTTATCACCCATTTATTATTAATATTTTATTAAAAAAAAAATTTGGGAGATAACCACTTTCTTTTTTTGTATGTTTTTTGTTTAGTAGTTTTTAGAACTTGTAATTTTATCATTGTAATACATGATAATATAATTTTTATCAATATTTAAAAATAATATATGTTAATTTTATTAAAATATATGGTCATCCAACGAAGTTGGAGGAGGAGTATTTAGTTAAACATTTCATGGAGATTGTGGGCCATATGTACACATGAACGTTGTTTTCATTTCATGGTGGATAAAACTAATAAATGGTATATAATAATAAAAAATTATAAAAATCTTATCATATAATATAGATCATATATATCTAAAACATAAACCCTTAATAGCATCTATGTAGAGAGTGAAATAATTTCATCCCTTTGTCGAGGTTGTAGTCCATGTGTACACACGAGCGACATTATATTTTTCTAATAGACTCGAGTTATGAAAGTAGATATAATTTTGTAATTTCATAATTATAATTATTTCATTAATATAATATATATGAATTAAACACAAAGTTTTATCTATCCATTTGGGGCGGTGATGAAAAATGAATAACATCAGTCTGCGAGGCAGTAGTTCTCTCTATATACGATCAATGGTTTCATTTCCCATTTAAAGGCAGAAGATATGGATATTAGTTAATAGGATATTAAAAATATAATATAACTATATTAATGAATGTATTTTAATTTTTTTTAATATTGTACGATTATATGATGGTGGTTGAAGAGTAAATAAAACCAAAAAGCTCGTTTAAGAATAGTACATCTTTTTCGGAAAACCCCATTAAGTTTCCACTAGAAACCATCCAAAGAGTGGTTTTAATAAAAATAGTCTATTAGATGAGGTAATTTAATTAAATACTAGATGTGGTTAGGGATGATAAAAATAATGTGTATGTGAAGTGTGAAAAAAATAAGATAGTATGTTACTATTTATAAGTGAAAATGAGCGATATTTTTTTAAATGTAAAAAACTATTGAATGTTGATAAGTAACTCTAAAAATAAGATACTAAAAGAGTTTTACATAATGTTGGGGATGGGGGGTAAGGTCATGAAAACATCTAACACATAAAAATAATCATTGTTTTGAAAAGTTATTCCATTTAGTTCCAAGGATACTATAAGGAACCGTCCAAAAACGTTCCATAATCTAATACTTTTGTACTAAAATTCACATTCATGGTAAATTCCATTTAAGAGTTATAGAGAATTAGGGAAAGCTATTACAAGGTTGAATGATACATTATATGTGGAAGGTTATACTTACAATAAACTTTATCAAATAATGGAAACCATTTTTAAATAATCTATATTTATTTTCACGACACATCATCAAAAGATACATTATGGAATTTTCATTGACTAAACCAGTCTTAAAACCTATGATATTTTTTTAAACATGGGATGAGCATAAAATCTCAATAGGTAACATAATTAAATGAAATACTTTGTCCTATAAAATCATTATAACCAATTAAAAAAGTTTTCTTAAAAACATATTAGAATGAATAGAAAATCATGTAGGTGTATTGGGAAATTATTACCAAATCACTTTTACAATAATCCTTAAAAATGGAATAACTATATGGTCTAATTTTACTCTGGAATACCCAATTCATTGGAGAGATATAAATGGGCTCAACATTCATATAATCTATATCTGGATCCCCCGTCTTTCATGAGCTGTAATGGGGATCAACAATTCATATAAGCTATATCAGTATGAAAAATTAAATTTCCAATTACAAAAACATATAATATTAAAATTTACAACATTTAACTAAAAATATTCATTCTTATTGATAATAATACAAAATCATTGTCAAAACCCTATTTAAGACATTTATAAACGAAATTAATGAATCAATGTGTCCCACACCACATTGGATCTTTTAAAATAATATTTGAGAATTAGAATTGTAATAAAATTATTTACATCTAAAAAATCCATAAAATCTGTTTGAAAAAATTAATATTTATGAGAAATATTTAGAAGAATAAATATTTTAAACACTTAAAATAATATTTTTTTGTTAAAGAGTCACATACCACTATAAACATTAATATTATAAGACACATGAGAGTATATAATTTTACAACACATTAAATAACATGATTATAGATAAAATATGGATACATAATGTCAAAGGGGTTGTATATACACTTTATAGAAAATAATAGTGCATATCATCATGAAATTTCTCAATGAAATCAGATTGAGATGAAATCCCTTACCTCAATTCTGTATCATCACATACAATTATTATTTCATTAAAAATGAACATAAGCTAATTATTTAATTTCTTAATAACCATTATAATTTTTATTATTCATTTTTTCATGAATATTATCATGAAATTAATATTACATAAATATTTATGTTCACATCAGTAATTCTTTCGATATTCGGAAGTCGAGTTGAAAATAAAAATTGTATGATATGAATAGTCCATAAGATCACATGTCCATAATCTCAAGAATAATTCTCATGATGTAATAAGAAATTATTTATATCAATTATACATTTAAATCCATTCATCAAATATGGATATGATAAATTAACAATGTTACACTCATGGAGACGGTAAGCCATACATATGCATGAGTAACGTCTTCAATTATCATTGATCATCATGGGAAGTAGGTAAGTAATATGTTCACTCTCCATAATGATAATAACATCTTTAATATAATATTTATCATTTAAATAGGCTTATATATATCATAAATTGGATATAGTGAATAAAATTAAATCACATTGCTTCGTGGAGGTGATAGTTCACACAAACGCCTGAACAATGATATCATTTTCATGTGCATGGAAATAACGAAATTAATTGATAAATTATTTTCTCATAAATATTAATATGTAATTAATATAAAATATGATCATTAATTCCATCTGTATAACCAGTCATTAAATACGATGCTGAAGAATTAACTCTATATGTTCTCGAGACGGTAGTACATTTTACACAAGAGCAAAAAGTTCATTTACAATTTGAGTAAAATGGAGAACTATTAAGGTGATGATTATAACATCATAACATTTATGTTTATTGAGGATAGAAGATTAATTATTTTAATTATCTTTCAAGTACATTTGATGGAATTGGAAGAAGAATTAAAATAGAGGAACTTATAGAGAATGATACCACTATTTCTGTTGATCACCTTTGAAGAACACCATACCACATAACATGAGGATGTTATACCTAATAAAATTCATAATTATTTTGGGGATAGATAATTGGAAGGGGTTTGGAAATATCATGGTTGATGCAAAATGTTTTGAAGTGTGAATATTATAGAAGAGTTGCGTCCTTTTTATAGGTACGGGGTGTGGCACCCTAAGAATTTTTCAAAATATAATATTATTATATATTAAATTTAATTTACAAATCATCACAAAACTGATTTATTTAATGATATGATTATTTTATTCTAATAATAATAATCCAAACAAATTTTAACTAGTTTCAAAAGTGTATTAATAGTTATCTTTTGGTTATCACATTTTTAACTCTTATAGTTTTATCTAGAAATTTACACTTTTAGAGTTAAATTAATTTTCAAATCTTTTGAAATGAATAATAATTATGTCATTAGTGAAATTTGAAGTGTTATATCATCATTTTGGAAGAATATTAGGTTTTTCTAAATTTAATATCATTTAAATAAATTTTTATATTTCAAAATAATAATTTTGAAAATTTTCAAACTATTCATTACATGACTTTATTAAAATATGCTAACAACATGATTCCTTTAAAAAGATAAATTAACACAATCATAAAAATGTCATATTAATCTCCAAAATTCTTGTATGGCTGAAAATATTTCACAATATATTCATTTTATTATTATCAATATTGTTATTTTTATTATTTTTTATAAACAAATTATTGCATCATCATTGGATCACTATTTATTTTAATTTTACATATTCTAAAATTTATAAATTAATTACCATGATGTTGGTAATGATTTTATATTTCTACGGATAATTTATAGTCTATGATATCAATTACATAACCACATATTAATTTTTTCAGTAAGAAGAGTCATATTTATGACATATTTTCTCTTACAATAAATTAATTATTATAGGTGTCATAATGAAACCTATGTGGCTTCTAAAAGTCCCCATTACGACCCAGGAATGGTTGGGATTGTTAATAAATCATCTAATAATATTAATAGAAGTGTTTGGGTAATTTTATAATATTACAATCATAATTTCACTATTAATTATTCCATTTAACTATAACCATAGTATATAAAATACTAAAGTTAATATTTTCCAAATACTTTTTGATTCTAATAGATGCCATTTTTATACTAAGTAAAACCGTGAATGATACTTTTTAAAAATTCAATTCACATAAGAGGTAAAATTTGATTTAACACGACTCTCTTTGATGGATCGAGGAAACTGGTTATTTTCGTAAAATGTTACAACATTCACATAGTTTTTATATTTAATATAAATTAGAAATTTGATTTAATGAACTAAATTGAAATAACTGATAAAAAAATTGATATAATAATACATTTAACCCATTTAAAAGTGTTATATAACAATGAAATTAAATTAGCCACAATTAGAGTTTCAAAATAGAATGCCGTATTTTTTATTATTAATTAAAATATGAATTTTACCATAACAATACAAAATAATCAAAAAAGGTACATTTTGATTCCCCACCTCAAAATAATAAGTTCATTTTCAAATAGAACATATAAAAGTCAAAAAAAATACATTTAAAATTGGATCTCCCTCGAAATGTTTTACAACATCCATTTTCAAAAAAATTTAATTTATTCGTAAATTAGATTTCTTATTATATTTTTACAAAAAAATAAAGAAGAAGAATATAAATAATTAAATTAACTATATTTCATATTTATTTTATTTATATAATCAAACAAAAGTGATGTGATTAATTTATAAATAACATTATTCCCACATAATTTGTTTTTCATAAAACACATCCTTTATATTCTATTTGTTTTTATTTTAATTTATAATTAATTTTCTAACAAATGAATCATTATATAAACATTTGTAACCCCAATTTTCATAACATAGTTAAAACTATTAATTACCACAATTTTAAGGAATTATTTAATAAGGGAAACAATAAAATTAAAATATTTAATTTTTCGTTTATACTTGTTTTGTCGTATCATGTAAACTATCGAAAATAGTAATATTTTTTTAAAAAAAATATGATGTTACACCCACCCCCCACTATAATGGAAATTTTATCCACTAAATTTGGAATTTGGGTTTGGTAAATATGTAATGCCTATTCAGAATACCTTTACTGATACCCTACATCATAATATGGATTCAAAAAATACAAACATTAAAAGAAATAAAGGAAAGTAAAAAAATTAACTTTATATAACACATACTTGGATTCCATGTAGGAAAGCATGGATATAGTAGAGAAACCTTCCATTATGTTATTATAGAGGGTGATATAAAACATTATCATTAAAATAGTTTACAATCAACAAGCTATATATTTGTGATTGTTTAAACGATCTTTCACTTTCCAATATTAAAATTAAATAGAAAATAATTTATTTAAAAATATTTTTTGTAATGTGGAGGAATTATTTTACTTAATTAATAAGAACAACAGAAATTATACTTAAATTAAAAGTGTAGTTTCACACTTTAATAAATTTCTACCACAAACTAATCTTTTTCACCAAAAAATGAGTATTCAAAATGAATAATCCTATATAGAATAACATAATCCACAAAAGATTATCTATCCATTTCTACACTCTTAAAACTCTAACCCAAAACAAAATTGTTAGGATACGATAAAAAATAAACAATTGGTTAAAAAAAACTACTTATAATATCCAAAATTAAATTGTAACACCAAAAATTCAACAAAGACATTTTAACAAATAAATATCTTAAAATTTTCAAAAAAAAAATTTAAAATAATATTATATCCCAAAAATTAGAAGGATTTAATAAAAAATAATTCCACAATATGTTTTATAATTTAACTTCAAATAACATCCACCAATCTTAATGTCTCATACCAAAAAATAGTTATCCAAATTACAGATATTCCATGATAGGTTACTCATTTCAATAAATAACCTAATTATCCATAAGTGCAAAAAATAAATAATATATTACACTAGAATAGTATTCAACCAACACTCCTAAATTAAAATCTCATAGTATTATATTTACCTAAATCATGTAATGTTCCCATAATAATGAACGCCCTCCAAAATAACATTTATTACAGAATCAGAAAATATTTTTTTAATACCAAGGATATCCATTTGATAATTATTAAGTTACTAAAAACAACTTATTATTATTTAATTAACCCATTTAAATTCAATGAAAACACCACAATAACCTGGTACATTACATAGTCTAGTGGTTTTCTATGAATCCATGTCACACTTCAGCTATTGGTTTGATTTTTGTGGCCTTTTCCTACAGGATGGTTTGTCACATAGTCAATAGGTTGTAATTTTTTGAAAATATGTATATTTTTTATAACATTACCATCATATTATAGAAAAAAAATAAAACCATTACATTCTTTAACCTCAATAGTTGGATGAATCCTATAATTTATATCCCAAAAAACTGACCCATATTTTATTCAAAAGTGAATGTTTCAAAAAATACTATTAGTCACCATAAAATTTGATAACATAATAACTCAATAGTGGTGTTAAGAAATTAAAATTATATTCATCCTTAAAATTATAAACACATAATGATATCTCAAACTATTAATAAATTTTTCTAAACTATATTATTTTATAAAGAATCCACCGATACCGACTATAAGGTCCCATACACAATCATTTCATATTATTTTGTTCTGAAATAGAATTATAAATTGAGGAACATTTTATTTTATAGTTTTATAGAATTAAGAATGAATCATACATGTAATAACCATACATTATATGTGGGATTTATGCTCAGCATCAACTTTATACACCAAATGAAACCACCTTTAAATAAAACATGTTATTTTTTTCATGACAATTCATCAATACATTCCTCAAGTCATGTTTGTAATCCTTACCAATCATAAGAGTTGTGGTAAACTTTTTAAAACATGGGATGCTCACAAAATCTCATTATGGGACTTAATGAATGTAAATCGTTAGCCTTAATAAAACATGAATCCCTATTAAAAAAATTTCATAAAAAATTATTATCATTAACCGAAAATTATTTAGGTTCCTTGGGACATCATTTACATATCACTATTACAATAAACATTAAAAATGGAATACCTATATAGTTAACTTCCACCACCAGAATACCCAATGAATTAAAGAGAAATAAAGTGGCTCACCATTAATATAAGATATATGGGGATCACCCATCTTTCAATAGATATTAATGGGTTCAACCCTTCATATATGCTATATCGGTCTCACATATTAAATGTCAAAATTAAACCACATATACACTTAAAATTTTTAAAATTTCACTCATAAAATTTTCAGTTTCATTCCATAGATAACCAATCAAATTTCAAAAACCTATTTAAAACATTTATAAAATATATTTTTAAATAAACTTTCCCCTAACATGGAGAATATTTAAAATCATATTCGATAATTAAATTTTTAAAAAATGTATGTTAATATAAAAAAATTGATAACCTAATTTTGAATACATGATCATCAATAAGAAATTTTTTAATAATAAATCATTAAAACCCTTAAAATAATGTTAGAGTTAATGAGTCGCATACAACATTGAACATTTAAATTTTAAGCCACATGAAAGTAGAACATTTCTTAAAAACAATTAACTACCTATGTATAGTTGAAATATGTGTCTGAAATTTCAATGGGATTTTATATACACTTTATAAAATACTAAAGGTTCATATCATCAATAAATATCTCAACGAAAGGAGACTGAAACGAAATACCTTATATTAAGTCCAACACATCACGTACAATCTTTATCTTTATAAATAACTAACATAATATAAATATTTAATTTCTTAATAAAATTTATAATGTATATTTATTTTATATTAATATTATCATTTCATAACTTTTAATTAATTGTTTAATTTCACATTGGAAATTTGGTCAAAATTTTTGAACTGAAGTAAGAAATGAACATGGTAGGATGTAAATTTTCCATAAAATCATAAAAATTTCATATAGAGAATAATAGTAATGATATAATAATAAATTTTCAATATCAATTATATCATTAAATCTATCCATTGAATATGAACAAAAAAAATGAACAATGTTACAATCATAGAGATAGTAAGTCATTCATACAAATGATTAATATATTTATTTTTCATTGATCATTATTGAAAGAAGTTAACAACTATTTTATCTTAAAATAATGATAATAATATCCTTAATATCTTATTAATATTTCAAATATAAATATATTTATTATATAAGTTATATAGTAAATAAACAAATCACATCACTTCATTGAGGTGATAGCACAAACGTACTGAAAAATGATATTTTGATTTTTATGAGCATGTAATTATGAAATTTATTGATATATTATAAAATTATAATGATTAATATGTCACTAATATAACATTTGAATATTTATTCCCTGAGTATGAATAGTTTTCTTTGATGGTGATGAAAAATGATATATATCTCTTCGTATGGCAGTAGTCCTTCATACACATAAAAGAAAAGATTCTTTTTAGTTTGATGAAATTGGAGATCGATTCAGGTGATTATATTAACATATTAAAATATCAGTATATTTTGGTAACTTTAGTTAGTTTCCCCTCATGGATGAAGGATATTTTACGGAAGTGGAAGAATAAATAAAAAATGTATTTAAATAAAATGAAAATTCTTCTTCTGTTGAACACATTTGAAGAACATCATAACACCTCTATGGAAGGTTTTACACATACAAAATCCACAAGAATTTTGGTAGGGATTGTAGGAATGTTTTTGGTTTGATCCTAGATTATTAAAAAGGTTTTGGATGTGTTAGTAATTAGAAGAGTGGGTACCATTTATAAGAGAGGGGAGGGGAACCCGCAGAATTATAAAATGTATTAAATTAATATAACATTAATTTTGATTCCAAATGATCCCAAACTGATTTATTTAAAGGATATGATTATTTGGGATGAATTCTAATGATCAAAATAAAAATATACATGTTTGAAATATTTTTTATCATTATCTAATTGTTTTAACCTTTTAGCTCTTTCCATTTTATCAAGTAATATACGATTTGAGACTTAAAATAATTACCCAATCATTACCAATGACTAATTAATGACACGTTAATGTCACTTTTGAGTTACATAATATTTTTTGAAAAATATAATATATTTAAAAAATTTATATCATTTAATTAACTATGTCATATTTTAACATATGAATTATGTAAATTTTCAAACTATTTGTTGCATGACTTTTACAATTTCATACCAACTTGATCTCTTAGATTAAGCTACATCAACACATTAATTACATGTCAATGTAATCGAAAAAAATAATTGTTGTTAAAAAAAGTTATATTATTAGTATCATTTATTTTTCTCGTTCTTTAATAAATCAATTATTTCATCTTCATTATGTTACGATTTAATTTAATTATTTATATAATAAAAATTGTAATTTAATTACAATGATGTAGGTAATATTTGTAACATTACCATTACTATATATAGTCAAAGATATCACTTATATAAACCCATATTAAAAAATTTAATAAACAGAGATATATTTATGATAAATGTTCATTTACAATAAATTAAATGTTATATATCTTATAATCAAAACCAAGTGGATAAAAAGGTCACCATTTAAGCCTTAGGATTTTTGTGGTCGATTTTAACTCATAAAATAATATTAGTACAACTGTTAGGGTAAATTTATAATATTATAATATTATTTTTACCTTTAATTTCTCTATTTACCATTACCTATAGTAAATATAAATCTAATAATACTATTCACCAAATTTTTTTTTACCTAATTAGACAAAATTATTATAATAATTATAAACATGTATGTATGTTTTTTAAAATTAAATTTATAGAAGTGATAATTTTTATTAACCATAATCCGGTTCACAGATCAAGAAAAGGGGGGTTTAATGAAAACATTCAAAAAATCACATTGTTTTTCAATTTAATTTTAATTAAAAATTTAATTCAATGAACTAAGTTGAAGTAATTTATAAAATCCAAATCTAGTTATACATTAAAACCAATTAAAACTATAATCAATCAATATATATATATATATATATAATATATGAAAATGTAGTTTTGAATTAAAATCCAGAATTTTTCACTACTCATTAAAGAACAATACCAAAAATTCAACCAAGGTAAATTTTTATGTACTGTATACAAAGAAGGTGTCTATTATTTCAAATATAAAATTCATAAATGTGTGAAGATAAAATTAAAAAAATTTCCCCATGAAAAAGTGTTAAAATATCCCTTTTCGAAAAATAGTTATTTTATTCTTAAAATTGGATCTGATCTTATATTAGGACTTGAAAATTCATATGCTAAATTTTAAAAATTAAACTAAATATATTTCTCGTATATATCATTAATAAAATCAAGAAAGTTTTAATAGATTATTTTATAATCAAATTTATTCTCAGTTAAATAGTTTTCCATAAAACACATCCTTTACATTCTATTGGTTTTTTATTTTAATTTAAAATCAATTTTATAACAAATGAATCATTATATAAACATGTGTAAAACATATTTTCATGATTAAATTAATAAAATACATTAATTACATTCCAATGAATATTTTCTAAAGGAACAATTTAAATAAAAATATTCAATTGTTCATTTAAACTTGATGTGACATATCATGTACACTATCAAACATAATATATTTTTTATAAGACTCAAGATTTTACAAATACACCCTTTTACCATTGTATTTTTTGCCATGGAAAATTGTATTTTTACCTAAGTAAAATATCAAATATGAATTCAAATATAATGGGAAATATTATAATATTTATAACAACTAATTATAAATATAATACATAAATTATCAAATAAAAAACCTATGTGTGTTGAAAATGAATTGTATGACATTCACATTTAACATGAAAAACAGTATTTTAACCTTACCAAAGGTAACATGTTTTTAGTGTTTATAATTATATTGATGAAATACAATAAGTTGGAAATATTCCAAAATTTTAATTATTCTAATTAATAATACATATTTTATTTTTATAAATTTAATGCAAAAAATTGGATGAATTTATTTTAATGTTAAATCTAAAAATGTGACGAAACAGCTTTTCTATAAAATTTTAAATGTTTAAAACAAATTTAGAAAAAAATTCGACATAAAAATGATTCCAATGTACCAATATGAATTTGTTAGAATATATTTAAACTAAAATTAATTTTAACAACAATAAAAAATTTATCTATTTTATTATTTTTTGAAATAAAATATAATTTTAAATATAAATTAATATCTGTAACATTTCCTCAAAAAACACCCCCTTTGAAAAATCTCAAAAATTCACTATAAGATTATTTTTAAATTTCTATATAAAAAATAAATTTAATTTTTTACAAATTAATTTTTTTAAATTCCAAAAAATATTTTTTAAAATTTTTTTAATATGTGATGAAAACATTTTTCCATAAAATATTGTTTTATGAAAATATATATTTATTGTTATCTTATTCTTAAAAAATAATAGATTAATAATAAAACATTTTATTAAATTAATAATATAAAAATTTGGTGAAAATCATTCACAAATTATTACTAATATAATTTATTATATTAGTAAACAAATCAAATTTATAAAAATAATTCAGACAAATTTTCTATTACATTTAAATTATTTGTTTATTTTCATTTCTAATAAATATATAGCATAATAATTTATTTTAATCATGGAAAAAAATATATTTCATTATTTATGGAGGCATATTCATTCCCACCAACCTAATGGGTAGGTGATAAATATCATATTAAATAAAGATATTTTAACAGTATATCAGTATTTGATGAAACTCGATGTTGCATATAATGAAACCTATTAAATAAATGAAATTTTTTGGAAAATATATATATATCCTAAAATTTTAGGGTATTGAATTGTATCCCCCTTAAGAATAATTAATCAATTAATATTATCTCACTATGATACAAACAACTGAGTATGCTTTTGCCTCAACTTATCCTTCAGTTCCCAAGTAGCTATCTCAAATTGGTGGTTTCACCACAAAACATCGACTTGGTGAATGATATTTTTTAATAGAATAATATCCATAAAATCCAAAAAATATAACAATATTCAATAATATGATATATATTTCTCTAGCAGTATAATCCTCGATTTTAGTACATCTGAATGAACTAGTATGTACACACTTAAGATAGATACATTGATCAAATCAAGATCTTTTGAGACGTTTAGTGGAAGCGCCAAATGGTTTTCAGCTACCCTAACCCAATCATTAATAAAAATGGGGTCAAAATATATTCATGTCAGTGTTCAATTATTCCCAAATATCATAAACTTCTTATATGGATAAATTTTCAGAAACACCTTCTCACTGAATTTGACAATCAAATATTGTCAATGAATATCTATATACATTTTATGTCAAATCAGAGGTACAATTAGTTTCTTTTGAATGAATCTAACCCCCTCTACCAATTTCTAGAATACAATAGTTAATAATTGGTTTTATTCTCTGAAATAAGCTGATAACATTAAAGCTCTGAATTTCATTATATTTAAGGAATTATACGATTCCATATGAATTCTCAATAGAAAAGTTTTGTTATAAGAAAACCTGATTAGTGGAAGTTATTGATCCCAAACACTTTTGAAATATATAGGAAAAGGCCTCAACATATTCTCTAGGGTTTTAATGGTTCTCTTATATTTACTATATATCCGGGGATGATTTGTAATTCTAAAACCAAACTCAAACTAGATCAAGATATAGATTTCACTAAAAGATAAAGGTAAACATCATATCTAGATCAGATACAATAGAATATGTCAGTACATGAATTCTTAGCATTCCTTAAATGTATATTCTGTAAATATAATCCAGAGGGAAATAGTGTATAATAGAAATAAATGGTGCATAATGTTTTATGTGATTGGCTACAACCCATATAAATAAATGGCCTCTATATGTTTTTGGGACTCTAATTACAAAATAAATGGATATGTTTTTCAATATCATTGGATAGAGATAATGTTGGTATCCTCCTTGTAAACTATTATTTTCAGTCCTAACATAATGAAATATTATGAACCAATTTACAAGATTTGAATTATATTACTTTAGTCCATCACACTATAAATACTATTTTATATCTCTATACGTGATCATACTTCTAGGATGAATATATAATGAAGAAATATAATTCTCTTATAACAACACCTTATTTATTTATAGTATAGATATAAAACATACACGGTTCCTAAACCTTATTATTTCATGACAATCATGGTTGAAATCATGAATATTTACAAACTTATTTTTTGTTTCTACACCTTCTAATTTCTCATACAAGATGTTCACTTATATGGATGTTTGTACAAAAATTTGAGAACTATTATATTTACCCCCTTCATTAATGATTTTCTGATCCATCCTATAAAAATCTTGAAATATTGTATCTTTTGTTATCCTTATCTTATATATTATTTCTTGATTAATTTTACTCAAATCATTGGATATATTGTTCTCTTTTCTATGGTGCTCATGGATGAAGAAGTGATAATCATTAATTTTCTCCAAAAATATTCTTTGAAATATATTCTTTGTTTTAACTTGTTTATATAATGTATATGATCTTATGATTAATAGATATAGCACACCATTGAACATTTAGATAATTTCTTAATATATTTCAGGAAATCATTAATATAGCTAAATCGAAATAATGACTGGGGTAATTTTTATCATGAGTCATACTTTTTTGAGATATATAATCAATGACTATATAATTTTAATAGAGTACACTTCCTAGTACCATATTTTATGAATTTATATATATCAAAAAGCATTATACACTAGAATAAATTTTAAGAATTGATGTGTTGATTAATAGTTTCATTATCTTCTTGATTTGTTTCACAAACATTAAATAAAAGGAACTTATTTCCATTCGTAGTTAGCTGGGTTATTGGATAAAATATTATTGAAAAAAAGTCCAAAAAAATTCGATAATATACAAACAATCCACAAAATACATGGATCTTACTCATAGTGGTTGATCTAGGACACATTTCAATAACATCTATCTTTTTTGGACCCACAGATGTACACTATTGTAGGATTATATAACAAAACCATGTAAGCATATTTAACCAAAATTCACATTTGGTAAAATATTTATTCAAAATATGAATCCTTAGAGACCTCAACACATGTCTCATGTTATATTTATGACCTCCATAACAAAATGAATATTTTAAAATATCATTAATAAAGACTGCCAAAAAATGATCATGGTAATCTCGAAATTTTTATTTATTAAATCCATAATGATAACTGGGAAATTTGTAATACCAATTTTCATCACTATATATTCGTAGTATATTTATTTTTTATTGAATAGTGTTATTGTTATATCATTAATATCAACCCCCGATTTATGAAATCAATAATGAGGTTAAATAGTTGAAATCTATCTATCTCTAGGAAGTTGATCAAAAAGGTCTTAGATATGTGGTAGTGGATAATTGTTCATGATTGTGTGGATTTTTGTTTCTTGTAATCAATATAATGTAACATTGATCTGTATCTCTTCTAAAAAATGAACCAGCGCACTCCTAGATGATTCAATTATATAAATATGTCCATTTTCTAGATTATCTTATTATTTCTTTTTAAATTATTATTACTCAATTATGGAAATTCTATATAGAGTCTTTGAAATGGGTGTAGCACCATGTATCAGTTCTATTAGTGATTCAAAATCTAAATTCTATGGAAGAATAAGAAACTCTTTCTGAAAACGTGAGAAATGTCTAAAAATTGGGAATATTACCTATATTTAGTTTCCCCAAACAACCTTCTATATTATACAAAAAATTTAATTTATAATTTATGAAAACATAATTAACTAATTTTCATAATATTTTCACATTTATCCTCACAGAGAATGGTGATTATTGGTTGAATTTTAATATCAAACATTACTATTCTCCCCAATAATTAATTTGGGATTTCCCATTAAGAGATGAAATCTATGACTATGCGAACATAACATTCAACCAGAGGAAGAATAACATGTTTTTTAGTAATGACATTCAAAAACTCAGAAAATATAGTGGATTCATACACATCAAATGGGATCATCAAACCAATGTGGTATTTCACTACTAATCCATCATTCAATGATGGGTGTGCAATTTTTATACACCTAGAAATTTTTTCTGATATAAAATAAACTTTATAAATAGAGTAAAATAAGAAATTTGTGGTTTAATGTCGGATATTAAGTGAAACTTTCACCATGTTTTCATCGTACACCTCATCAGATGTAGTGATCACACGATATTTCACTTTAGTTATTGAAATAATATATTGGTGATATAGATCATCATATTAATATTTATATTTGATAACTAGTTATAATTAATCCCATAATACATGCATTTTTAAAATATATTCGGGGTGGTGCATACTTTAGAGCATTCTATCTATTTGAATCATTAGTTAACATGTTCTCATCACATAAAAATTTTATTTTCCAATGTACTTCCACCCCAGACAAAAAAAATTACCATCCCTCAAAAGACAATTTCATCCATGTTGCATCCCACTCACTAAGCATAAAGTAATGCTCATCATCTTCTCACCATGGGGTTTCATGTTTCAATTAAATATTATACTTTATTTCATATCGATAACTTGAGATACATGGGTAAATCCAAACACCATTACAGATTTATATGATGTTTAATGATTTAGTTATACTTATTTAATAGTTTTATGTCTTACAAAATTAATAGACATGATATTAATCCATTGATTTATTAGGAAACCAAACATTCTGGTTGGAAAATAATACAAGTAGTTACCTCATTTGTCTTGTATAATTCTCCACATAGGTTCCAACATATTCATTATTCATCTAATTTATCTCAAGGTATTCCATCAGCTTTTTTGTAAAAACAATATGAATAATGTACTTTTCAAAAAATAGGTTCTTAAAATAATCTTAATCAATTGAGTCAATATCATAGCATTTATTAATATTTTTTATATGGTTTAACCATTGATCTACATCCCCTTTTTAATAATAGACAACCTAAATAACATTTGAAAGAACCAAAAACCGTAAAATAAAAAATACCAGCTCAATGGTTTAAATTTACTACTCAAAAACTAATGGATTATAAAACCCACAAATAGAATGTCATTTCTTCCTCAAGAAAGAATATATAGAATAATTTTCGTCTTTTTTGTGTTTGGATGATCAACCCGATTCACTAAATATAAATGTTTATTAATCATTGACATAAGAATCCACGTTCTAATCCCATAACATGTGATTACTTGGGGGGGACAATAATTTCATTGTTTGTAATATTCCATATTATTAATATTTATTTCGGTTCTATCCATTTAAATAAATCCTAAAAAGCTAGTGTGAGAAATAATAATCATAGTGGGAAATAAAAAATTCATGAAAAATTATTTATTGAATATATAAACCCAAACACCCACATTTAAATATATTATAGTTTCGGTATTAACTTGGTTATTTAGGATCCTGAACCATTGCAACCTGACATGATGGTTCTTAAAGAGAATGTACAAAAAGGGAACACTCAATACACACTAAAATGATATATGAGATATACTCAACCAACTCCCGTTGGTTTTCGTACCCTTAGAACCATCTATTCCAAAACCACATCCACTTTTAGTGTCCAAATAAAAGTATTTTTCTATGAAATCCATGGAAATTTCATTACTATTACATACGATATTCTCCATTACATTTTATTTTCCTAATTGTTCATTCTAAATTATATTTTTCCAATTTTCCAAAGGGTAACTAAATATTTCTCTAATACCCACTATAAAGACTCATAAATTTTATTAGAAGATATTAAATCTTATAAGATTAATATTCATTACATAAAATGAAGGTAATAAACACAATTTTATATTTTATGTATGTTTGAAAAAATGGATTAATAAAAAAAGTATTAGTGAATTATATTATCTCTCATTATCTTCATCATAACTAGAACCCTTCTTAAAGATAACATTCATAATAAATTTCTATATAACATTAGGAAAGGATAAAAAGGAAATGATGAGCTCAGATTATCTTTATGGGTGGACAAGGGAGATATCAACACTCAATTAATCATAATATAAGAATAATTGTTTGATTACATGATCATATGACTTGAAAAATCATCCATTCATATCCTAGATCATAAACTTGAGTTACTAAATAATTATGGTTAGTTCATAAGACATGAATCAAAAAGCAATAGTAGTCACGATCCATGATAACATAAAATCGTAATAAGAAATATATTTATTCTGTATCCATAATAATAGAAATTAATTTACTTTATGGTCAAGGATCTTTGGAAACACTATCGTAATGGAATGAGTTTACTCTAAAAATCATCTTCGCATGAAAGGTTCACTCTCTAGACTATCATAGTGGATAGAGATTCTTATGGAACATGGCTCACACCATATTAGTTTATTATTTATGTCATAAAATATAATTCATTACCCCATGTGGGGGAGGGATATATAATTTTAGGAAGGCCAATCACATAATGAATTTCATAAATATTTGGGCCACAAAATCATAATACATGCATCGTATCATTCCCCAGGAAAATGAATCTTGTTTCTTAAACATTTCATCATATCATAACCCTTGTAAATAAAAGTTGTTTCATAATCATTTCATCAATTAATCATTTTATATCCTTTGGAAAATAAACAGGTTTCTTAATAATTTCATCCATTTAAAATATAAATTTTTTTTGATGGAACATGGTTCCAAAAATATAAGAATATTCCAAACATTCATAAAAACATATTATATGAAAGAAAAAATGAAATATTGTAGAATAATTTTCAATGAACATAATGATCATGATGGATGGGATTTTTATCATATTAGATACACTAAAATAATGATTCCATTCAAATTATCATTAGAAATTTAATTGTACAACATTTAGAATAAAATTAGAGGATATAATTTAAAAAATAAAAATCATTAGAACTTGGGAAAAATTAATTTTTACATAAATAATAATATATTAAAACCATTTTGGAAATCATTTTATCAAATTTGTGTACATGGAAGAGAAATTATTTTCCATATAAGAGATAAATAAATATAATCTCTTAAAAAACATTTAATTGAAAATTGAGTTAATAAAGGGAAAATAATGGTAATGGAAAAATTTTGTCATTATAAATTACTATACGAAAACCAAATTCTTGAGTTTATTGATATTCATGAGTTTTTTGGTATTTATCTCATGATCTTACAACATCTAATACATAATCTTGTTTATTCCTGATAAATAATGGATTTTTAAAATAAAACCCTGACCACATTGGAAAATTTTCAATTTTAGGCCCCAAGAAATAAATAGCCATATATTTATATTTATATTTAATAATTATCCTAATTATATTTATACAATACATTCATTGGAATTATATACTCCAAATTAATGTAATAATTGGTGAATATGTCATGTATCCCATGGAAATAAAATGAGACAAAGATCCCATAAGACAGGCCTGACATCAACCATATGAGTTTAGGCCTCATTTATAATAAATAATGTTTTATTATAAATAAACTAGAAAACATATTCATATATATCGTACATATATGATTATTTATAACCCTTATGTCACTTGTTTATTTTGAATTCCTTACCAAAAACACCCTTCCATGTGATCACATCTTCATTTTTCCTGTAATACTGGTTTTAGTAGTTTTTTACGTTATCCATTGTGCATGGTTTCATTATATATAATATTTTAATCATAGTACATATATATATATATATATATTATTTTAATTACAAATTAATTTATTTTCCTATGTAATATATTTATATAGAAAAATGAATTACCTCATTCATAGAGATGGTAGGTCATATTTTCTCATTATTTCTATATTAATTTTTAGAAGGATTAAAAAATTAAAAAATTAATATAGTATTATATAACAATTATATATCATATATATCATATATTTCTCAGAAATATATCCTTACTACAATCAATATTTAACAGAAATGAAAAATTAATCACATCGATACGTGGAGATGGTAGTCCACACGGATGTGTAAGAGACAATATCATTTACTAACAGAATGGAAGGTACGAATGATTATATGATATTATAATAATAAAAGTATAATATTTTCATCAATATTAATTTTTTACATTAAAGTCATCATTATATCCATCTGTGTGATTTGGTGATTGAAAATTAATAATATCCATTCATGAGATTGTTGCCTTCTATATAGATAATAGAATGTTTTCCCATTATTATTGAATATGATGTGGATATTGGTTTTGAAATTAATATAATTTCATATTAGTATATGTAAGATATCGGTCTTATTATTTCAATATAGATTAGTAATATTTAAAGGATTGGAAAAATAATTACAAAACCGCTATGTTAACAATGATACCAATTCTATAGAAAACCTCTTTATGATTTCAGAAAAAAAAACCTTAATAATATAGGTTTTAATGAATCCATGTCCTCTGGGAAATGTTAAGGGAATATAAGAAGGGATTTAGGTTGGTATATTCTAATCAATAAGTCATTTCTCGTGATAATAATAGAGGATAAGGAGTTCCCAAATACAAGTGAGAATGAGTGTCATTTTTGTAAATACCCAAAACCATTAAATAAATGGAAGTCACACTAAAACTAATTTACCAATTTTTATATAAATAAATCATTGATGTATAGATAAGCTTGAACCACACCACCACAACTACAAAAAAATTATTAGTTAATTAATTTATTCCCTTCCCCTTATCATTAGTCAATTATACAATTTTTTCACAATTGATATTTGTTTTTTCCCTTGGTAATTTAGAAAATATTAATATAATTAAAATGGAAATTATTGGTTAATTACTAATCCATAATTCTAAATATTAATTCTAATTTTTCCTATACAAAAATTATTTATATAGGATATTAATTTTTACATAAATGTATGTAATCATTAAAACTCGTTTTATCATTAACCATTTTAATTATTTTTTACTATTTTTACAAGCCATTGATGAGGAATAATTTAATATAAAAGAAAACTAAATAATGTTCATAAACATGGTTTTCAATATACATTTTTTCCTATTTATAAAATTTTTTATATCAAAATTACATATAAAAAAGATTCCAATATCTTGAATTTTATTAACAAAAATACAGTTCAAAAAAATTTCTTTTAAATACATTATAAAATATTATACCACTATAAAATATATAAATGAAAATACTTTTTTTCTAAAAAAATAAATACTTGTCACAATTCATTAACAAAATAAATATTTTCATAAAAATATAAAATATTAACACTAATATTATATTGACTTATAAATTTTAATAATAAAAGTATTTCTTTTAAATAAATTTTCAATATTGTAAAAAAGTTATTAAAGTATATGAATAAAAAATGAAATAAAATCCCATTTTTAGAAAAATATAATTTTTAGCATGAAATATTTTTTATTATCACACAATGCCTATATATAATATTAGATGTATGATAATTGAGTTGATTGAATATATAATATATATATTTTATTAAAATGACATATTCATTGCGTCTAATTTAATTTAGTAAGATAAAAACGCACATTTTTCATAATAACAAGTTCACAAATAAAAATTTCTTTTACATTCATATGATTTCTTTCATTTATAATCAATAAATTTCCAATAAATTTATTTTATATTTGTTCTTTTCATGAGATATTTTTTACTATTAATACTAACCAATACAATGGCTAGGAAATAACAATAACATTAAAAAAACTTATTAATAGAATTTCATAATTTTATTGAACTCATTGTTTTGTGTAACATAACATTTGTATCAAATATATCATATTTTGAAAAGAATAATTTCTTTAAATTTTTGATTCCTGCAAGGTAGAAGTGATATTAAACTGTTATATTTAGAATTATTACATAAATTACACATTTATGCACACCTAATAAATCCATAATTAAATATAGTTGTTAGAGGTAGTAATGGATAACGAATTACATCAGTTTGTAAGGTTGTAGTCCCATAAACTATCAATCAATTATTTTGTTACCAATTTAATGGAAGAGTTTATAGATAATGGTTACTCTATTATCAAAATAATATCTCATTATATCTAATGAGGTAGTTTTATTATTTTATCATTGTGGAATATCATTAGAAAGAGGTAAGAGAATAAATAGATCTGAAACGTATGGTTATGAACTATAGCAGTTCTACTAACATCTTTTTTTGGTTTGTTTCTGATTCCTCACAAAGATAGTTTTCTATTTAAAACTAGTCATATAAGTTACATATAGAGATACATTAAATTTAATATTATAGGTATGTGATGAAACAAAAGGCTCTTCAAGTGTCGACTAAAGATGAGATGTTGTGTACTTTAATAAGTATGAGAGAGGACACACAATGTAATTTTGAAATGAATAAAATACATTAATGTATTATTCACACAAAATTGCACTAAAATGTAAAATTCTATAATAATAGAGGATATATAGTGAAAATATTTCCATAAAATAAATTTTTGACAAAATATATATTTATTTTATCCCCTGATAAACTTATTTTAATCTTAGTCCCGGTAACAATTTTTTTAACAGTTTTTACAATTAATTATGTCCCAAAATTATGTCCATATATTTTCCTAATTTTTATTACCCCAATTATAAAAATTTATTTTATTTTATCAATATCAAATTAATAAAATGGATAAATATAATTTAATGATAATTCCAAAAATTTGATTAAAAATGATTATCCAAATAAAAACTATTCTAAACTATTACATGGTTTTTATATCGAATTTAATTATAAAATTGATTTTATTTAACTAAATTGTATTAATCATATTATTATTTAATTAATGGTACATTTAAAACTATTTAAAAATATAATTTCAAATTATATATTATTTAAATGATAATAAATTTTGTTAATTAAAATCATATTTTTACTATTCATAAAAAATTTCTTTTTTGAAATTATTTAAAAAAAACTCGTTATATAATTTTTCAATGTCTCTTTCAAAAATGATGCTCATTTTTTAAAATAAATTTAATAAAATTTTAAAAAAATAATGTTAATATTTTATATCTATAATAAACAAAAACTATTTGGGGGAGAAATTTTTTTTGAAGCATAAAAGGCTCTACTAAATATATAATTTCTTTATTTAAAATCTTTATAAACATTATTAATATGTGGTTATTGATATTTATAATAGAAATTTAATGTTGTGGTTTTCAAAAAATTATATTCTATAGTTTTATTGTACATTGTGTTGTGTGTATCAAAAGAATTTGAATTTGTTAACTTAATTTAAAATGAAATATATCATAAAATCTGAGGGTGTTATAGGTAGGGTTCTGTGCTACTCGACAACCCAACAGCTATTAAATTCATCTACTATCGATATTTAGTAGACATCTTACCCAATACTACATATGATTATTTATATATCACTCATATCATAACACGATCCATAAAAATTATCATGAACTCCCTGCTAGGGATGTTAAAAAATTAATAATTCCACTATGAACATTAGTTCACAAATTAAATCATTCAAAAACTCTAAATTAAAATTATCTCCCAAAACGTAACAACTAAATTTTTTTGGTGAATTAAACATAACCCTTATAACTTAAAAATTTATTTTTCTAGTTTTCAATTGATTATTAATATATATAAACAGACCTTCCAAACATAACTCACATAAATCTCATGTAATTACATCATTACCCCTTAACCAATTACAGTTTACATGGTAAAGTCTCATATCTTTTACTATAAAAGTACCTCATATAAAACAATATAAAAAACATGTTTATTTAATTCATCATTGAAATATAACTATTTTACCACACATTGATAAATATTATACTTTTTTAATTACTTAGTTAAAATAAAGTATCTCATGTCATCCACTTCCAATAGGTCCCTCAATAAGAGCTTTAAATCCTCTATATGAATATCATCCACTCCCCTTCCTTTTATTCTATTTATTTACCCTCTAAAACTATTATAACAACAATAATATAATGAAATTATTATTATTATTATTCTTACATGTTACTATATTCTTATATCTACCCATTTCATTTCACTTGAAATCCATTCAGAATAATTAAAATGATGTTCATGATACATAAAGACAAGCACTTCCATGAATGTAAAGTTTTGGTTTCCATATACAATGCGTATGGATTCTTTAGAAAATATATTTAATGTATAAATATGACATTAGTGACAATAATAATTTTAAATATTTTTTATGTATTATAATAATAATAATCATATCAATAAGTGATCATTGTAAATTATAATTCCTAAAATAATCATAATAGGGAAATACTTTCTTATTTATAGCTATAATATTCTAGTATTACATTATTAACTAACATATTTTAAATTATAATTTTTTAATAAATAATGTCAAATTAATATATTAATTCATTGTGAATTATTATGTCATAAAAAATAATTTTCATTCCCATAAATTGGTGATAGAATCTTATGGTTTTGGTCGGTTTAAACACATATATGAATGATTATATAAATTATATGAAATGATTGTTATCCAAACACATATTATTATAAAACATGGAATTGATATATAAAATTAGTTGTTATCATTTTGAAGTTTTAATATAAATAGTAATATTACAATTAATATTTCTCCTTCTGTTTGTTAAAAATTACTGAAACAAGATCTTCCCTGACATCTATTAAAAGAATATTAACTAAAACCCTCAATGAAAGAAATTAGAACATTATACATATTTATAAAAAATATATTAAAGTAAAAAAATTTGTAATGATGTACTCGAGATCAAATAATGGTTTCATATATAAATATTTTAAAACTTATATGAAACTGTCATGGATACTAACCTCCAATAATGTAAATAAACAGTTAAATAAATAATATATGTATAATGTATGGTTATAATTAAAAGTATAAAATATAACAGATAATAAATATTATTTTAATTTATTTATTTATTTGATTATATTCATTATATAGCAGGTGAAATAATTTTTGTGTATGTTTTGAGTATAGGTAAGGGTTTTCACATCTCAATTTCATTTATTGAGACATATATAATTTTAACATATTTTTTCTTTTGTGGTATATTTTACCATATGGATGTTTTTTTCAATCTATTACATAAATTAATTTCATTAGAAATTGATTTCATTTACCCTCCATAAATTTCATTTGATTCAATATTTACCAAAGGTATAAGGGCTTATTGACTAAAAATCCAATTATTTGAGATGTATTTTATCTCCCTAAAATATTATTGTCCATTAATTAGAATATTCAGTTTATTAACAAATTTTTTTATATGTTTCACAATACGAAATTTAAATTTTCTTATCAAATTATTCATCATTTATTTATTTTTTAAAATTAAAAAGAAATTAGGAATATTTCCCGGTATCCCTTATAATATCTTTATCAGCCATGTAGATATTATTTAATTCCCCAAATTATTTAATTTTTTAATTTGAAACCCAAATATATATTATCATTTTTGTTTTATATTTTTCTCATTCTGCTTTTTTAAAATTTTGTAATATATTCTTTTTGGATACATGTGACAATAAAATAATTATAAAATATTTAAAGTGTTTTTCTTTTCCAAATCATATATTTTATCTTCCACTAAAATGTGGGGGAATTATAAATTATTTCATATGAAGGACATATATTTTGGTCTAATTAAAAATGATGTTTAAAAATTTATTCATTTTTTCTTCTCAAAAATAAAATTTAATGTGACCCATAACATTGACTTTTTACAAAAATGTAAAAAAGTGTCAGATATTTTGTACAAATTTCCTTCATTTTTTTTAAATTTAGGTATGTAATATCTATCTAATAGAGATATATTATTATAAATAATCCACTAAATTTTTATTTATATATGAAATATATATCATCAAGAACAAGTCTTTCAACATTAAAAATCATACAAAATATTCATGATTCCAAAATACATATATTTAGGAACCCTATATCTTTCATTATGATATCATTTAATATTTTCTATATCTAGTTATTCACTTTTCAATAACTTCTTTACACTAGTTCAACCCTAAATTATTTCCCCATGATAATAATAATTATTCTTTTACTATTTTTTGGATACAATTTCATAAGATATATAAATATTTATTCTATTTATGTTAATAAATTATTATTATGATTCATTTCAAAAAATGATACTTCATTCTTTAAATTTTTTTATCACAATGAAAAACTACTCACATGAAACAATTTTTGTTTCTTTATGTTTTCATTTCTCTTGGTAAAATGAAGAATGAAAATTCTAGAATCATATAATTTAAATATATTTTTATTATTCAATTTTTTTTCATTTGGTATCACAAGTTCTCATCTTATTTATCTTTTATCATCCTAAAAATGATTAATATTATTCTAAATTAAAAAACATCTGAATTTTATATTTTTATAAATAATATAGAAATGTATTATAATGCCAGTTTCCCTTTATAAATGATTTTTTATTCAACGTTTAATTTTAGTGATATAAATATCTCATAAATGTATTATTTATTTTTGAAAAATATTTTTACATCATTGGTAAATAATCAATGTTAAATATATATTTATGATCCTTCTTTTATTTACTTCCCATAAAAACCCAATGTAAAAAATATGAAAAACTAATTAATGAAATATCTTCGTTTACTAATGTATAGTCAAATGATATGGGATCATTTTCATTTCCTTATCATTTTATTTAACAAGGAATGGTTTAATGATATATTTAACTTTAAATAAATTTAATTTCATCAATAATTTATGATACTAGAAACCCTGAGTCTAATTGATCATTAATATATAATATAGTTGTAACCTGGATATTAAATAGGTTGAATAATAGGAATAACCAGTTTTTGAAAGAAAATTTATTTTAGATAAATTATTTATGTTGATAAATATGTTTTCAATTTTGTGAAATAGATATATATGGATTAAATATACATTTTAGATAAAAATGTATTATATTTCATATTCTGGGAAAATAAAACAGTTAAATTATTCCGGTTTTTAAAATTTATCCCAAAAAAATCAATTACATTTTTAATTTTATCCGTTTAAAAATATTTTATACTCAATTTATTATAATTTTGTTGAAATATTTTTTTTCAATGATAATTGTATTGCATTGATATTTAATTTAAACTAACATTTCATTAATAAATTTATAATGTTTAAGATAATATTAAAAATGTTTTAAATGTAAAAATAGTTTTTTTATATTTTTAATAATCCAAATTCTATCATTGAATTCATTTTGAATTAGTATTTATTGTAAAAAGTATTATATATCTAATTTTTTTGGAAACTTCTTTCCATCATGTTTGGTGGATATAAATTAAAATTACATACTAAATATTCTATGAATTTAATTTAATAAAATGAATTAAATATTTATAATCATATTTTATAATATTTGGTAATATAATAAAATAATATTTTAGTCATATCAGATAGAAAAAAGAGAAAAATTATATTTTCTGGGTTATGGTGAAAAAATGTTTTTTTTGGGGGGGGGGGGGTAAAGATGGAATATGGGTATGTTTTCCGATTAAACATCCCTATATCCAAATGGATCAAAAAATTTAAACCAGAAATTATCCCACCATCCCTCCACTATTCATTTGATGATATTTCCTTGAGTAACTCATTTTTTTATTCTAATATTTTTGGGATTCATTTTTCATCCTCTCTCATACATATAAAATAATGACACTTCTATAAATTAAACAATATTTTGCAATAAATAATTAAAATAGACTAAAAATTTATCTAAAAATATTCCCTAGACTTATTAGAGTTTATTGTGTTAATAAAATAAAATTTCAATTGTCATTAATATGGTTTTTAAATGAGTCATACCAGAGAAGAGGCAATCAACCTACCCTACTCCATTCAATTTATTTTGTATCTATCATAAATAAATATATCATATTTATCCTAAAATACTAAATTAAATATCCTAAATATAGTCATCATGTACCGTCCCCTAGGGCCCATGCTGTGACTACCCCAAGACCTCCTTCCGTTGTCCATGGGCTGGCGACTCGCACCAAATGCGTAATTCCCTAAAACTGGGGAAGCATTGCCTTTATAACCTGCAAGAACACATAGAAAGATAGGAACACAAGTGAACTATATAACCAAAAGTGTCTGTATAGTAAGTAAAAGGGGCCAGAATACAAGCCCAACTAGAATGTACAAGTACAACAGTGATACAATACAACTAAAGAAAAAGGGTAAGTCACCTGTTGGGTCATCCTCCGAGGTTCCTACATGAAGGGTTGGTAAAAAATCTCCTCCCCAGTGATCCTCGTTTGTACGTCTCCTCCATGTACCGATTCGTCCCAAGGTCCACCTCTAGGTACCATACAGTCCTAGTACTCTCAGCCTCCGTCTGTAATGTTCGTCGTCTGCATCCAACACAACAAGGTGTGGGCATAGCCCATGTAGCGGTGAGTATAACGTTACTCAGTAGGGATACTGAGACCCTCGTGGTCTCATAAAATCCACCATGTATAATCCACATAGAATGAAACAACAGATAACCTTACCAAGGTATATTCCCATACATAAACCTATGTTATATAGTGATCCATCTCATTCATGAGGAAATCACAGAAAAAAGGACTCAACTCAACCAGGATTTAATTTTAGGGGTAGTAGCAAGTAGCATTCTGAGCACAATGTCGAACACCTTGGCTACTGGAGAACTCCCCCTATATCGAGTATAGTGGGCCTGCCGTGAAACTAAGAACACTTCCCACTAACCTTGGACTATTAGGTACTCCTCCTGTCGAGTACTGTGGGTATGCTGTATCACATAGAGGTGGTCCTCACCGTGGGTCTACCGAATCACAAAGCGTGCTCCATCTCAAATCCTGCTTAGGTGATTTTCTTTTCGAGTACCATGGGTTTACTGCGTCACATAGTGGCGCTTTTCACTGTGGGTCTACCGCGACACCAATGCGCTCCCCACTAGGCATGTCGAGTCACTCCAAGTCAAACAATCAGAGTCGCCAAGTCTCAGCCAGCCACAGGGTTCCCGTAAAATGCTCGCTCATATCATGGAGGATCCACTTTACAAGATAAAGGTCGATGCTCAAACTACCAAGAAGTCCCACGAAGATGTATCTCAAATGTCCTCCACGTCAATTGAGTCTCAACATAACAGATGGCACATCAAACAGATGCACAATCTGTGAGTTATTAGCTATTTAGTCCCAGGTGCCTAGAAGGATTTGTGCTCGATCCAACATGACTATTTCCCATTTCAAACTAAAACACCATTGGAGTATACATAAATGGTCTATCTCATTCCAAGATTTCCAACACCATTTACTCTTCATCAAAAGGACGTCTGGTGCCAATGATATGGCTGAAGGAGCGTAAATGGGTCAAAGTGGGCCTGAGTCTGGTCTGACTTGGTCGAACCAACCTGGCCGAACCTGGCATGGGTCGACCCGGTTCAGGTTGACCCGGCCTGACCCACTGGGTCATGCTTGGCTTGTGATGTGGCCCAGCCTTCTGGGGTTCCGGCAAGACGCGAGGGCAGAGAGGGGTCTCAGAGCTGTGGGTTCCACGGGGCAACATGGCCGTGGGGATGTCGTGAGGGAACTGGATAGTTCGGCTGGTGCATCGCGAGGGGAACATGTCGGTTCAAACGGGGCGCCACACCATGCGTGGGCCGGTTTGTCCAGGGCACTTTAGGGGCATGCGTTGGTTCTGTCGGGGAGCCGCAGGGACGGGGGCCGGTTCGGCAGGGGTGTCGTCGGGGTGTGGACTGGTTCGAGCAGGGCGCCACAAAGGGGCACGGGCCGGTTGGGCCAAGGTTCCATGGAGGGCATGGTCCGGTTAGGCCGGGGCGCCGTGAAAGGGAGAAGGCTGCTCGACTTGCTGCAGCAACTTGACTCGGTGGCTCGACACGATTGTGGTTCAGTGGTGGTGCAGATCGATGGAGGTCATGGTTGGCACAGTGCTGTTGCCTTGGTTTCCTTCATCATCTTCGTCACCTTCCATCATTCTGAATAAAACCACAATAAATAATGGAGGAGGGGTCAGGCCATGTTGGATTGGCCCGCACCCTCCGCATTAGGTTCGAATCATTTGTCTCAATAAGAAAGAAGAACGATGAACATCGAAATTTAAGAGCTCTACAAAGATTGTTTCCCAATCTGCAAAAGAAAAAAATAAATTATTATCACTCAAATAAACCCCCTTCCTTGTTCGTTGTTGGTGTTGGCGCGAGGAAGAAGGGGAAGTCGTCGACGTTCGTCTGATCTGCCACACACCACCAATCCCAGGCTAGTGTATCAATTTTTCACAGTCAGAGACATTCCTTGTCAGTGTTCTTCATGGAGGAAGCGTTCTTAGTTAGAGAGCGTAAACCTCCTACATAACTCTATATATATAGGAGAGGGGGTAAGGTAGGTAACAATAGTGGAATTTATGATGGTTCATTAATTAGGATCCTTACTTAATTTCAAATACGTTGTTACTTAATTAAAAAAGGGGTCAAAACAATCTCATATGTTGGCACAATTAAAGGTATGTGTGTTGGAACAATTAATGTGGTGGAAAATGTAGAGGCTCCTCCACATTAATGATGGAGTTGAGGTTTTTCTCCCAATTAAAGGGGGATTTTAATCCCGGGTGGTCCCCCCCCCCATAAACTCTCATGGGTGTTTATGGTTTGGGGGTCCCCACTACCAACATCCACATGGAGGTTTAGTTCTGGAGGACCCCACTTTTTAACACCCACATGGGCATTTCAAATAAACATAAAATGTTTTCACAATTTTATTTTTTATATAATTCTTACAAGAAAAACACAAGAACAAACATTGAACCTTGACAAACTACTATCAAGGTGATAGTCTCCATAAGAGAAAACCAGCACTGTGAGTTCAAAGGGCCCCTCGGATTTCAATTCCGAGCACCAGTTTAAAAGTTATAAAAACCCGCTTGTATGATTACTGAAATTACCTGAAAAAAAAGTTCAGAAATTCATTCCAGGCACTCCGAACCTTGGAATCATGCACCATAAATATTTTAAGACTCGTAAAATCCCCATTTATTTAAACAAATTACATGGAAATTCTGGGACTTTACATTCTCCCCACCTTAGGGCTCTACATCCACGTAAACCACAACTCAAACTGGGCAAACAAGTGGGGGTACTGAGAAAGAATATGAGCCTCCCGCTCTCATATGCTCTTCTGGAGGTTCTCGTGCTACCAGAAAATGCAGACTAGAGGTATTTATTGTTCACGAATAACCTACTCCTGTCGATACTCAATCACTAATAGGAACTCTGTAAAATTCACCCCATCGTCGATGTCAATATCGCCATGGTAGATGATGTGACAAGGGTCGTGCATGTATCTCCTCAGCTGGGATATGTGGAAGACGTCGCGTGTCCGGTGCAACTGAGGTGGAAGAGAAAAGCGGTATGCCACCTCGCCAACTCAGTCGAGGATCTGAAGGGTTCGTTGAACCTTAGAGATAACTTTCCACCACGTCAAAGACTCTGCAAACCTCACCGAGGCGAGACATGTTGAAAGTGGTGGTATCCATCCTCGAACTCCAGAGGACTCCATCTCCTGTCGGCATATGAATTCAGCATGCTCTATGAAGTCTTCATCTGCACCTGGATGATCTTCATCTTCTATGTGGTAGCATTTACCATTTCTGGTCCCATGAGTGTCGACTCCCCTAGGCCAGTCCAGCACAGAGGTGTTCTAGAAGGTCACATGTACAATTCCTCGAAAGGTTCCTTCCCAATGGTGTAGTGATATTTTGTTGTTGTATGAAGTACCCACCAAAGGTAAGTGATCCTCCCAGATGTGACCAATGTCAAGGAAACAATCACGTAGCATGTCATCAAGGTTCTAAATGGTCCACTTAGTCTGACCATACATATGAGGATGGAAGGTGGTGCTCAAACGAAGATGTGTCCCGAAAGCCTCTTGCAACCCCTCCCATAGCCAGGAAGTAAAATGAGCATCATGATCAGAAACGATAATTCAGGGTACCCCATGTAGCCACACAATCTCTTGCACATAGAGGCGTCCCAAGCACTATACTAAACCCTACTCTCGGATCGGTAAGAAGTGGGCCGACTTGGTGAGTCGGTCGACAATCACAAAGATAGAGTCACTTCCCCAAGATGTTCCTAGGAACCTACCACGAAGTCCATGGATATATCATCCCACTTCAACTCTTGTACCTCAATAAGGCTGAACCGAGCCGGTAACACCCCGACCCCAGCTACCCAGAGTCGGTGCATTACTTCGTAACATTGGCATGATCACAAAAAATCAAGTCTCGAATGACCGATTAGTTTAGTAGCCTTGGAAACACTAGATACATTCATAAATGTTACATTACATCACAAAGTGAAAAACTATAATAAAATAGTCTCTATAGTCCACACTTCAATCCTCTTCGGACTATCCCTGCAGGTCATTCATAAAATACTTCTTCACATCCTGGAAGATATTAATACATTGAAAGGGGTGAGCTCAGATGCTCAGTAAGGATAACAATATAGTCGAAGCTTTCATAAATAAACATTAACATTTAAGGCAATGTATAACTGAAACAAAATCTTTTTAAACATGAACATTAGCATAATATGGAAAAAGTAAACTGAAATAATGCCATTTACTTACTCACATGGATATTCTACTAGTCGACTAATCACATGAAATATCAATAACCACTTTCATAATGAGGGAATGTATAATGCCAGACATTCTGAAACATTTTGTCAAGGCCTCGGCCAAGACGTCTAAAATGATTAAGGCCTCAGCCAAAACCATAAATCAAATTGGGAAAGGGCCTTGGCCAATTCCACGTCTAGTTGTCTCATGAGACCTACAGATGCATCGAGGAGCTATAGCGGGCTCCACCCGTCACTTATTAAGTCCAATGCATTCCTCATATGAATAGGTTTAAACATATCATAAACCATAACATTATCGTATCACATAAAACATGTATAAAGGAAACATAACATTTCCACATTTTAATCACAAGATATCAATACAACACATTGATATAATAAAAACGCTTTCAAAACCATTTTCAAAACCAAAATAAATGAATGTTAAAACTTTGTATTTATTTTTCATTAAGAAAACGATGGCTTCTAGAGGAAGTCGAAACTCAAATAATGGTCACGGTGGAGGAGAAGTCATTGTCGCCGCATAAGTATGGAAATAAAAACATTCCCTTTTTGTCGTTTAGTAAAACACTTCATATAAAAAAGATTCCTTTTGAATAAACTTAAATGTCAAAGGGGTTTATACACCGTATAAATGAAAGATGTGTATAAAACCAAATATGCCTCAATGAAAGGAGATTGAGACGAAGCCCTTTAAAAGATCATTTATAAAATAAAATAGATCTATTATGTGTATTCACTATAGGATCCCATAAAGAAAGTAAAAATAAAATATAATACATAATAATATCATGACATAATCTGAAAGTACGAGATTAACCCAAAGAATGGAAGTTGGGTTAAGAAATTCCCTTACCTCGTGTCCGACTTGACTCAACCGTTATTTAAACTCCTGAATAATATACTAGAGTTAATATCTACCTTATTAAGAACCATTTTCAATTTCATTATCCTTTTTATATCACTTATTACCATGTTATTAACATTATGTAATTATTTAAGTTAATAACGGTCGTTTTGTCGATCTTTGGTACTTGAGTCAATAATAAACTTCTTATAATTACAAGTTGTTCATGTGGTGAAATATCCATTATATCCAGAATTATATTCATGATGTATTTATCATATATATAGTATATATCAAGTATATACATTCATTCATAATATTACGTAACATTTAGAGGTAAGAAATGAAATGCACCGTTCAAGGAGACGGTAAGCCGTACGTACGCATGAACGCTACTTTCATTTCTATTTCATATTTAATGGAATGAAATCATAATTATATAAAGTTATAATATAGTTCCAGTATAATATCATATATATAATATCATTTACTCCATCCTTTATACATCCCACATATGGCATTAATGATTCACATCACTTTGAGGGGGCGGTAGTCCGCACTTCTTAAAATGAAATTATCGTGTTTACCCATAATGTAAATCATAAATTATGCCATAAATGAGAAATACAGAAGCATAAGTAAAACATAAACATATTATATATCATATATAAATATATTTACATCATAATGGACACCTTTGAAGGTGTTATATGAGTGTTGAACAATCAACGTTTCGTGAGGCAGAAATTCGCCATCCACAGAAACCGTATGTTCTTTAACCATTAGATGTAGGTGTGTGTAATTGTAGCTCGAATACTTCTTAAAAAAACATCCTAGTATATTGAGGATAATGGTGTTGTTACAAAAGAAATGAATAAAAAGAGTTTAGGGGGTTGTAGATGAAAAATAAAACAAAACAACATTAGAGAAGACATTACCTTAAAATCGGGTAACTCTTTTTGATTTGAGCCAAATGCTTCCTTGGGAAGAGTTCTGCCCAGAGTGAGTCTTCTATGAGTAAGAGGAGGAAGTTTGGAGAGTATTTGGGCCGAGGTTGGCTGAGACAAATGGCTTGAAAGTGTGAATGAGGTGGTAGAGGTGGGGGCCTTTTATAAGAGGAGAGGAGGGGCACTCTTGGAAAGTAAAGAAATTTTACATTATTATACAATGATTTTCGGATTATAAAGGTCCCACACTTATATAATTCGTGGATATGGTGATAAGGCTTCTAAATCTACCCATCCAATAGTCTTTGGACAAGTGGAAGCCTTGTATTGTACATTATCTTTTCATTTTATTAAAATCGTTAAATTATGAGGTCATCGCTGCATCATAATGATGTCATAAATAATTTAATTTATTTAATGTCTAAAAATTATAAAAAATTACTATGATGTAGGAAATATTTTTATATTTCCAATTATTATTTATAGTCATAAATATGACTTGTATAACCCCATGTAAAAATTGTTTTAGTAAAACATTTCATGTTTGTGTCATTTTTTACTTTAACATTAAATAAAAGGTATTTATGTCATTTTCCAACTAAAGTGGCTCCATGGGGTCCCCAAGTTGACCCATGGATTGTCTTGGTTGGCCATGGCACATCCAATGAGGGTAGTACATGTGTAAAGCTCATATAATATTATTAAAACATTATTTTTACCTTAAACTACACTAATTACCTCTAATCGCGATTAAGAACTTAAAAGTTACTATTCACCAAAAATTATTTTAATATCATTGAACCACATTTTACTTCTTAATGACAACCATGTATGTCGGATTTTTGAATATCAAATCACATAAGTGGTAATATTTCATTTAAACGAAAAATCAGTTATTTAACTACCACTTAGTGGTTTCACTATTCATCAAAAATTGACGTTTTTCAGAACAATGCCAAAATTTCACCCTAAGCTATAATTGATATTCCAAATTCAAAAATGATGTCTTTTTTACAAAATTCCAAAAATATAAGTTGCATTAATTAATTTTATAATTAATTCCCGCTGTCACAACAAATAGCGTGTTTTTAAGAAACAATTTATATCAAAAGATTGGCAATTGTTTATGTCCATTTTCAATGTTAAATTAATTCTAATGACCACCATTAGATAAAATGGTAAAAATATATTATAATTATACTTCAAAACCACTAAATAGTATAATTTATCACTATAAATTATTTTTATTAAAAAAAAATTAAGTATTTTTCACTATTCATAAAAAATTAGAAGTTCTCAGAAAAATACCAAAAATTCAACATAGGCTAATTTCGATATTCTGAATCCAAAAATGATGTCCATTTTGAAATATAAAATTTCTATAATTTTAATAAGTGGTTATTACTATTCATAACAGCTACTTTGATTAGTCGTGGTGTTTTAGAACTCGAAGTTGCGTACAATGCAAGCCATTGCATTATTGAATGAGAAGCGTATCGTGGAAGCTCGGGGTGTTACATTCTCCCCTCCTTTAATAAATTGCGTCCTCTCAATTTGAATTTTTTTCTTTGAAAATAAAAGGTTGAAAATAGATAATACCTTTGTGGAAAACCCACATCGGAAATAAGGTTAATAAAATTTAGCCTTAATAAGAGGGAAATGGAAATAAGAAAGTCACCACCAAATTATGATCTCGATAAGAAGAACATTGGTGGAAATTAGAGACATATAATTGGAGGAAAAACGTAAATATTTGTAGGGAGTGATTGAGGTCATCAATCACAATCAACTATCAAATTGAGGGCCTCAAAGCCTTCAATCTATGTTGATTAAAAATATCATCAGTTAAACAAGACATAAGGTATTAGGATTACACATTTTTTTGTTTTAATATCCCTTTACTAAAGTTTAAGAATTAATTCATTCATTGAATAAGAGATAGGAATATATATATTTATGCTTGACAATTAGAGTTTCAACCTTCAACTCATCTTTCACTCAAAAAGAAAATAGAACTCAAAAATATTATACTTATCTGAATTGTATAAGGTTCCAAAATATTACCACATACCATTTAGATTAGGAAAAATATTTTGTAATAACCAGGGACTTCCTGTATTCTAGTGGTAGGAAATAAAGGCATGTCGCACTATGGTTGTGGGTTCGATTCCTGCAGCTTTGTCCGATGCGACGGGTTATGCCCCACCCTGCAGGTTTTCCTTTTCCTAAAACTATAGTATTATAATATTCCAAAAATAATCTTCATACATGTTTTAACCTTAAACGATACTATCAAATGTTATCCAAAATACCTCTTTCCAGTCTTTCTATAAAAGGTCTCTAAATTCAAAAATCAATTGTAACCTCAGATTCCCCAAAAAAAGTAAATTTTTTCATCATATTTAATCCTTAATGAAAACAACATGTACTGCAGTACAATCCTTATATATACATCACATTATTCTAATAACCAGAATATAGTCCATGAGTCCAAAAGCACCAATACATTAATTATTCCGCTTCAACTGTAGTCACAGCATAAGATTGGCCTTTATCCCTTGGCCTTTTCTGAGGTAAGTTTCCCTGACGCTTAGGAAATTCAATTGCATAATGCCCCATTTCTCTACAATTGTAGCATTCAACATTGATAGCCTCTTTCTTTCCCTTGCAATCACGCGCCTGGTGACCTTTTTCTCCACATTTATAACAAGTTCCCATTCCTTTTAGGCAAGTACCAGGGTGATTCTTCCCAAAATTATCACATAATGGAAAATCCTTCTTTCCCTTTTTCCCTTTATCTGTCTCTTGTTCCACAGTTCTCTTCTTCTCTTGCTTTACTTTGTTGTCATAAGACTTAGAGAATTATTTTTCTGTCTTGATAGCACATGAGAAAATATCTTTGTATGATGAGAAGGATTGTGAGACTAATGATCGACAGAGAAATGGTTTTAACCCATCAAAGAAACGATCAATATTACTCCTTGGGTTACGTATATAATCTGCAGCATGCCTCGCTAACCTTGTAAAGTTGGCCTCATACTTTGGGACATTCTCATCCTCCTTTTGTCTCAGACTCAAAAAATTTCTTTCCATATCTTCTCGATGGTCACAAGGATAGTATTTTTCTAGGAAAAGCTCTTTGAACTCCCTCCATTCCATATTCGTTACGTCATCATCTTCCTTTGTGTTTTGAATCAGCGACCACCACTGATCGGCATCTCCAGTGAGGCGGTAAACTTCCATGATAACCTTCTCCCTTTCGCTACTCCCCAAGGCATGAAATATTTTCTCTAAGGAATTTATCCATTGCTCAGCTACTATAGGATTTGTACTCCCATTGAAGGTTGGTGGTTGTTGCCTCATGAAACGGTCTAGCATTGATCCTCCACATTGCGGATCAGGGTGCTCCATACGAGTAAGATTATTTTTCATAACCTGAGTGAGTTGTCCCAGTATGGTAATAAGTTGATTAGCACCAGTTGTATCTCCAGATCCACAATAATTATCCTGAGAAGAAGGGCAATCCCTACACAGAGTGCGTGCATTGATACGGTTTCCATTCCTTCCAATAGGCACCATTTCTAAACAATGGCATAAACTAGATTAGTTTATGAATCAAAATACATAATTCCATACTTTTAATTCACTTAACACTAATTTAACTATTTATGGATATAATCCATAATCATAAAAAAAGTTTTCTTTGAGGAAGTATATAATCATAACCCTTCATAGTGGTTTGTAAAGAAAATGAGAATTATCCTAAGCATATCCCCTAGGAGTGTTGTAACCAAGAGTGCAGTAAGGCCCGTTGTCATGCACCAGTTCCCGTTCGAGTCTAGCTCAAAGCGGTGTTTTCAGGTTTTACCCCTAGGTACATCTGTGCCAGAGCCACCTCTACCTGCTCGTATCCAGACATGGATGTATTGCTCGAAAAACTCACAAAATCTCTATAATACCAAAATTCTAGGATGTTTTTCTATACTAATCCTCAAAGTCTATCGTCGGGCTACGTGCTCTAATCAGAGTTTATCTAAATCTAGCTTCCAAGGTTAGTACTAAACTGCCTCTGATACCAACTATAACGCCCCGACCCCAGCTACCCAGAGTCGGTGCATTACTTCGTAACATTGGCATGATCACAAAAGATCAAGTCTCGAAAGACCGATTAGTTTAGTAGCCTTGGAAACACTAGATACATTCATAAATGTTACATTACATCACAAAGTGAAAAACTATAATAAAATAGTATCCATAGTCCACACTTCTATCCTCTTCAGACTATCCCTGCAGGTCATTCATAAAATACTTCTTCACATCCTGGAAAATATTAAAACATTGAAAGGGGTGAGCTCAGATTCTCAGTAAGGATAACAATATAACGGAATCTTTCATAAATAAACATTAACATTTAAGGAAATGTATAACTAAAACAAAATCCTTTTAAACATGAACTTTAGCATAATATGGAAAAAGTAAACTGAAATAATGCCATTTACTTACTCACATGGATATTCTACTAGTCGAATAATCACATGAAATATCAATAACCACTTTCATAATGAGGGAATGTATAATGTCAGACATTCTGAAACATTTTGTCAAGGTCTCAGCCAAGACGTCTAAAATGATTAAGGCCTCGGCCAAAACCATAAATCAAATTGGGAAAGGGCCTCCTCCAATTCCACGTCTAGTTGTCTCATGAGACCTACCGATGCATCGAGGAGCTATAGCGGGCTCCACCCGTCACTTATTCAGTCCAATGCATTCCTCATATGAATAGGTTTAAACATATCATAAACCATAACATAATCGTATCACATAAAACATGTATAAAAGAAACATAACATTTCCACATTTAAATCACAACATATCAATAAAACACATTGATATAATAAAAACACTTTCAAAACCATTTTCAAAACCAAAATAAAAGAAAGTTAAAACTTTGTATTTATTTTTCATTAAAAAAACGATGGCTTGTAGAGGAAGCCGAAACTCAAATAATGGTCACGGCGGAGGAGAATTCATTGTCACCGCATAAGTACGGAAATAAAAACATTCCCTTTTTGTCGTTTAGTAAAACTCTTCGTATAAAAAAGATTCCTTTTGAATAAACGTAAAAGTCAAAGGGGTTTATACACCGTATAAATGAAAGTTGTGTATAAAACCAAATATGCCTCAATGAAAGGAGATTGAGACGAAGCCCTTTAAAAGATCATTTTTAAAATAAAATAGATCTATTATGTGTATTCACTATAGGTTCACATAAAGAAAGTGAAAATACAAAATAATACATAATAATATCATGACATAATCTGAAAGTAGGAGATTAACCCAAAGAATGGAAGCTGGGTTAAGAAATTCCCTTACCTCATGTCTGACTTGACTCAACCGTTCATTAACCTCCTGAATAACAAACTAGAGTTAATATCTAACTTATTAAGAACCATTTTCAATTTCATTATCCTTTTTATATCACTTATTACCATGTTATGAACATTATGTAATTATTTAAGTTAATAACGGTCGTTTTGTCGATTTTTGGTACTTGAGTCAATAATAAACTTCTTATAATTACAAGTTGTTCATGTGGTGAAATATCCATTATAGCCAGAATTATATTCATGATTTAGTTATAATATATATCATATATATCAAGTATATACATTCATTCATAATATTACGTAACATTTAGAGGTAAGAAATGAAATGCACCGTTCATGGAGACGGTAAGTCGTACGTACGCATGAACGCTACTTTCATTTCTATTTCATATTTAATGGAATGAAATCATAATTATATAAAGGTATAATATAGTTCCAGTATAATATCATATATATAATATCATTTAGTCCATCCTTTATACATCCCACATTTGGCATTAACGATTCATATCACTTTGAGGGGGCGGTAGTCCGCACTTCCTAAAATGAAATTATCACGTTTACCCATAATGGAAATCATAAAGTAAGCCATAAATGAGAAATACAGAAGCATAAGTAAAACATAAACATATTATATATCATATATAAATATATTTACATCTTAATGGCCACCTTTGAAGGTGTTATATGAGTGTTGAACAATCATCATATCGTGAGGCAGAAATTCACCATCCACAGAAACCGTATGTTCTTCAACCATTACATATAGGTGTATGTAATTTTATCTCGAATCCTTATTATATAAACATCCTAGTATATTGAGGATACTGGTGTTGTAACAAAATAAATTAATAAAAATAGTTTAGGGGGTTGGAGAAGAAAAATAAAACAAAACAACATTAGAGAAGACATTACCTCAAAATCGGGTAACTCTTTAAGATTTGAGCCAAAGGCTTCCTTGGATAGAGTTATGACCAAAGTGAGTCTTCTAGGAGTAAGAGGGGGAAGTTGGGAGAGTATTTGGGCAGAGTTTGGCCGAGCAAAATGGCTTGAAAGTGTGAATGAGGTGGTAGAGATGGGGGCCTTTTATAAGAGGAGAGGAGGGGCACTCTTGGAAAGTTAGGAAATATTACATTATTATACAATGATTTTCGGATTCTAAAGGACCCACACATATATAATTCGTGTATAAGGTGATAAGGCTTCGAAATCTACCCATAAAATAGTCTTTGGACAACTGTAAGCCTTTTATTGTACATTATATTTTCATTTTATTAAAATCGTTAAATAATGAGGTCATCGCTGCATCATAATGATGTCATAAATAATTTAATTTATTTAGTGTCTAAAAATTATACAAAAATTCTATGATGTAGGAAATATTTTTATCTTTCCAATGACTATTTATAGTCAAAAATATTACTTGTATAACCCCATATAAAAATTGTTTTAGTAAAACATTTCTTGTTTGTGTCATTTTTTACATTAACATTAAATAAAAGGTATTTATGTCATTTTCCAACTAAAGTGGCTCCATGGGGTCCCCAATTTGACCCATGGATTGTCTTGGTCGGCCAAGGCACATCCAATGAGGGTATTACATGTGTCAAGATCATCTCATATTATTAAAACATTATTTTTACCTTAAACTACACTAATTACCTCTAATCGCGATTAAGAACTTAAAAGTTACTATTCACCAAAAATTATTTTAATCTCATTGAACCACATTTTACTTCTTAATGAAAACCATGTACGTTTTATTTTTGAAAATCAAATCACATAAGTGGTAATATTTCATTTAAACGAAAAATCAGTTATTTAACAACCACTTAGTGGTTTCACTATTCATCAAAAATTGAAGTTTTTCAGAACAATGCCAAAATTTCACCCTAAGCTATAATTGATATTCCGAATTCAAAAAAGATGTCTATTTTACAAAATTCCAAACATATAAGTTTCATTAATTAATTTTATAATTAATTCCCGCTGTCACAACAAATAGCGTGTTTTTAAGAAACAATTTATATCAAAAGATTGGCAATTGTTTATGTCCATTTTCAAAGTTAAATTATTTCTAATGACCACCATTGGATAAAATGGTAAAAATATATTCTAATTATACTTTAAAACCACTAAATAGTATAATTTATCACTATAAATTATTTTGATTAAAAAAGTTGTTTTTAAGTATTTTTCACTATTCATAAAAAATTAGAAGTTCTCAGAAAAATACCAAAAAATTCAACATAGGCTAATTTCGATATTTTGAATCCAAAAATGAAGTCCATTTTGAAATATAAAATTTCTATAATTTTAAAAAGTGGTTATTACTATTCATAACGGCTACTTTGATTAGTCACGGTGTTTTAGAACTCGAAGTTGCGTACAATGCAAGCCATTGAATTATTGAATGAGAAGCGTATCGTAGAAGATTGGGATGTTACAGAGCCTGCTGGTACATGATGCTCCACCTTCTCTTGCTGACAAGTGAGACATCAAGGAACAAACTTCACAACTGCTTTCTTCATTCCCAGCCACTAGTTTTTTTGTCGGAGATCCTGGTACTTCTTTTCCACTCCTGGATGTACCTATAGAGAGGATGTGTTGAACTCCCTCAACACTTTTTCTTGAGGTGAGATAGGTACCATAGTACGTCCTTTGAAAAGGATGGCATGCTCCCCACCATCAGAAAATCCATCAAGTGCATGTCCTGTGGATATCTGACCATGTCGTGTCTTGCAGTCAGCTTCCCCACGATGTACCTCCCTAACTCGCTATATAAGTGGAGGAGTGACTATAAGAGACTGAAGGAAAGATGCTCCATCTCTATCCACAAAGGATATCTATAAAGTGGACACCTGCTCCTTCTCCTCACCTAGTAGCTGTATACCAAACCTCCTACTAAGTGAATCTACTACAACATTCCCCTTACGAGGAGTATAGACTATCTCGAAGTCAAAACCCTGGAGGAACGCAATCCAACATCGTTGTCTCAGGTTCAGGTCCTTCTAAGAGAAGATATACCTGAGACTCTTGTGATCAGAGTACACTGTAAAATGAACGACCATCAGGTAGTGTCGCCACATCTTCATGGAGAAGACCACTACTGTTAACTCCAGGTCATGGGTAGTGTAGTTCTAATCATGTTGTCTCAGCTATCAAGAAGAAAATGTGATCACTACTCCCTCCTGCATTTGGACACATCCGAGCCCGGTCCCTGATGAATCACATTAAACTAGGTACCCTATTCCCCCCTCTGGAAGCCTCAAAATGGGGGCACTAGTTAGCCTCTGCCTCATTACCTAAAAACTCTGCTGGAATCTTTCTGACCACATGAAGGGTTTCCCCTTCATCTTCAAGGCCGATATTGTTTCTGCAACTTTGGAAAGTCTAGCACAAATCTCCGATAACAACCAGCCAAGCCCAGGAAACATCGTACCTCCGTCACACATCTTGGTGGATCCCAAAAAATGACACCTCAATCTTCGCTGGATCCACTACCACTCCATCCTCTGATATGACATGTCCTAGAAAATGAACCTCTCGGATCCCAAACTTAAACTTCGAGAGCTTACCATAAAGAGGGTGCTCTCGGTGTGTGTCTAGTACTACCTGCAAATGATAGGCATTCTCTTACTCAGTAGAAGAGTAGATAAGAATGTCATTAATGAAGAATACTATGAAGCGCTCAAGGTACGGCTAATAGATCATGATCATGAGTCCCATGAACACTACTAGATCATTTTTTACACCGAATATCATAACCAAGAACTCGTAGTGGCCGTACCGACACCTGAAGGATGTCTTTTCACATCCTAATCTTTTACTCAGAGCTGGGGATAGCCTAATCTGAGATCAATCTTCGAGAACCACTGTGCTCTATTCAACTAATCAAAGAGGTCGTAAATCCTCAGTAGAGGGTACCTGTTCTTCACGGTCACCGGTTTCAGGCATCAGTAATCAACAAAAAGGCTCAAGATCCAGTGCGCCTTCTTAGTGAACAGAATCGGGGCTGCCCAAGGAGAAACACTGGGTCGGATGAACCCCTTTTACTAGAAAGTCCTCTAGCTGTACCTACAGCTCAATAAGATCTGCGGGATCCATTCGATATGCTGGTGTTGATATCGGTGTCGTCACATGGTACAATTCAATGTAAAACTCCACATCTCTGCGAGAAGTTTGACCCGTTACATCATCCTAGAATACATCCATGTACAATTCCATCACTACAAGATAGATCAGACTCTCCCCTTCAACTACTCCAAGGGTAAGGCTATCAAACTAATGAGTAATTGGATGCACTCACCTCCGGGGAAGTCCTTATTTCACTGAAAAGGCTCCCTTCTCGCCGGTGAAGGTAAACATGGTCCCATTCGTGCGGACACACCACACTTTTCACCTAATACAGTCAATCTGAGAATGAACTCTAGATAACTATCTAATACCGAAAATGTTGTTGTAAGGCCTCGAAGCCTCTACTATGAGATCTCAGCTGAATCTCTCACCACCTAGAGTACGCTCACACTTCCAGCACCAGTGCGTAATCATCAAATCTTCTCTCATAAGAGTATCTTGCCGTTAGGATCAAGCCAATAGATCCTTTAGAATCTATGAGCTCTGAATGAGGGAAGTGGAAATAAAAGAATGACTAGAACCTGTGTATATTAGTACAATAGCTACGACGTAGTAGACACATATCGTACCTCGAATAATCTCGGGAGTTACGTGATCATAGGGATCAGCTTCCTGGAGCAGAGCTATCCCCATTCCATCTAATCCCTGTGGTCGGGGTGGAGCTTGTGGTGGTTGTGGTGATAATATGTCGAACCGTCACCCACTTCCTACTACACGACAAGCTCCTCTGCCACATCCACCTCTAGCCTGCGGACCTCCTCAATTGAACCTCTATCTCTTCATGGGCAGTCCTTCGAGTGCATGTTGATCATCTGAACAACGAGTTGGATTGCCATGAGCCATGTGACCCTACCCACATATGATAAACATTTCCCGATATTGGAATGTATGTATCCACTTCAGGATTACCGCACAATCGATCCTATGTAATGCGGTCGTCCACCTATAGGTCTGGTTATCATGGACCTCTGTGACATCTGTCTACTACCAGCTGTATAAGAATATGCTACATGTAGACTGGTGGTGGGTCTCAATACTAGAGACTGTTCGTCAAGGAAACTATCCACTAGGTGGGATCCCTTTAACACCCCTACCTACATCGGGATGCTGAGTGAGATCATCGAAGCCCTGATCTCCCGCTTGAGCCGCTTCTCGACGGTCTGTGCCCAGAATAATGAGACCCACACCATATCTGGGGAGTAGCGTGATAGGTTAGTGAACCTCGCTGAGTACTGAGCTACAGTCATGTTGACCTGCAGCAGATGAAGGAGCTCCTGTATGAGCTCGGCGCGAATAGTCGCTCGGAAAAACACTGCTCTAAACAGGCTCTTGAAGTCTGCCCAGAGAAATGTCACCTCTTCATGTACCTTGAGAATCAAGCTCCACCATATTGTCACTGCTGCATACAGAAGGCTGGTAGCAATAATCACCATTAGGTCGGATGGTTTCCCTACTAGTCAAGAAAAATATCACCACAGCCTCCAGCCAGTCCTCAGCAGCCTGTGAGTCCGTCTCTCCCATAAACCTAGGTGTCCACTAGTGTTGGAAATAATGAAACACGCTGAAGCGGCGTGCATTGTCTGTTCCTAGGGATGGTGGCATCAATGGCCCAATGGGGAGTAGCACCGTTGGTGCCTCCACTAGTGCCTCTACAAGAAAATGTCCCATCACCGAGGACTCATCGCTCAGTGGGCTATCAAGGCGTACAAACCTCAGAACTCAAGATGGCTGGCTGTGTGGAGACATCCTAAAAAAATAGCTGCACTATGGTCAATAAGTAATACCTAGTGAGCTTAAATAAATAAAACATTTGAAAACACACACCCAATCGGTGTTTTCATGCACTGAGTCGGAAATCAAAAGTCAGGGTCATTGTATATGGATACGTCGACCGCCGCACAAACAGTTGACTCCCTGAACTAAAAACCACACTAACTACTCTTAACACTATTGTTTCACAGAAAAGATTAGAGTCCTAGTTCTATAGTAGAACTGATTCCTTTGATACCAATTTTTCATAACCCGTCCCCCGGGGCCCGTGTCGTGACTACCCCAAGCCCGCCTTCAATAGGCTAGGGGTTGGTGACTAGCACCAAAGGCATAATTCCATAAAACTAGGAAGGCATTGCCATTATAACCTGAAAGGACACAGAAAAATATATGAACACAAGTAAACTGTATAACTAAAAGGATGATTATAGTAAGTAAATGGGGCCAGAATACAAGCCCAACTGGAAAGTACAAGTACAAAATTGATACAATACATCTAAAGAAAATGGGAAATTCAGATGTTGGGTCATCCTCCAAGGTTCCTATAGGAAGGGATGGTATAGATCGCCTCCTCATCGCTCCTCATATGTCTGTATCCTCCATGTACTGATTCGTCACAAGGTCCATCTTTGGGTACCGTCCTGTCCTAGTACTCTCAACCTCAGTCAACACTATCCATCATCTGCATCCAACACAACATGGTGTTGGCATAGTCCATGCAGGGGAGAGTATAAAGTTACTCAGTATGGACCCTGAGACCCTCGAGGTCACACAAAATCCAACAAGGATAAATTTCCAAGAATTAAATCAAAATATAACAATACATAGTTATATGCCCTTATATATACATAAGTTTTGAAGTGATTCATTTCAATCATGAGGAAAACACAGAAAAACTAACTCAGCTCAACCAGGAATTTATATAAGGGGTAGTACCATGTAACATTCTATATACAACGTCGAACACATCGGCTATTGGAGGAATCCTTCTCTATTGAGAATAGGGGGCCGGTTGCGACACCACTTGCGAATCCCACTAACCTTAGACCGTTGAGGTACTCCTCTTGTTGAGTACCATAGTTATTCCGCATCACACAGAGGCGCTCCAAACCATGGGTCTTCTGTGTCACCATGCACGCATCCTACTATCCTTGGACTATTTAGGAACTCCTCTTTTCATGTACCATAGGTCTGCCGCGTCACACAGAGGTGCTCCACACCTTGGGTCTGCCGCGTCACCAAGTGTGCTCCCCCTCAAATCCTGCTGAGGTACTTATCCTATCGAGTACCATGGGTCTACCGCATTACACAATGGTGCTCCCCACCGTGGGTCTTCCACGACACCAAGGCTCTACCCACTGGGCCTATCAAGTCACTCTGAGTCAAATGGTCAGCAGTCGTCCCATCTAAGCCAGCCACAGGGTTCTTGTATTATGCTCCCTCATCTGTGGGAGGATCCTCTTCACATGATATTGTCCAATTATTGAACTACCACGAAGTCTCACAAAGAAGTATCTAAAAGTTTTTCCATGTCAAGGGGGTCTCAACGTAACAGACAGTGCATCAAACGGACGCCTAGTCTGTGAGTTATGAGTCATTTAATCCCGAGGGCTCAGTTGGATTCGTGATCGATAAAACCTGACTGTTCCCCATATCAAACCAAAACTCTAGTGGAATATACTCAATGGGGTCTTCTTGCTCCATGATTTTCAGTGATGCTGACAGTTCGTCAAACAGACGCCCGGTGCCGAAGATATGGACGAATGAGCGTAAATGGGTTGAAGTGGGCCCAAGTCCGATCCATCCCGGCCCGAACTGGCATGGGTCGACCTAGTTCAGGTTATCCCAACCTGACCTGATAGTTTCGGCTCGTACCGTGATGCGGCCCGGCCTGCTAGGGGTCCGGCAAGCCGCTAGGGCTGCGAGGGGCAGCTGGATCGCAGGTACCATAGGGCGGCTTGTCCATTGGGATTCCACGAGGGGCGTGTGATAGTTTAGCCCAGGCACTGCGAGGGGAACAAGCTGTTTTGGTCGGGGTGCCGCAATGGGGCGGGCTAGTTCGGACGGGGCCCCGCGAGGGGCACATGCGCATTTAGCTGGGGTGTCATGTGGGGTGCTGGCCGGTTCGGATGGGGCACCGCAGACAGCATGGGCCGGTGTGGCTGGGGCACCGTGGATGGAATGTTCTGGTTCATCCAAGGCATTGTGGAGGGGTGAAGGCGGCTTGCCCCAGGGCGGCGGCACAACTCGGCGTCATGGGACGGAAGCGGTTCGACGGCGGCGTGGAGCGGCGGAGGCCGCAGGTGGTGGAGCACCGTTTCCTTTGTCCCTGTTGTCATCTTTGTCACCTTCCTTCATTCCGAGGAACACAAAAACAAAGAATGGGGAGGGGTAAGGCTATGTTGTTTTGGCCCGCACCCTCCACGCTAGGGTAAATGAATTTTTCTCAATAAGAAAGAATAACGATGAACTTCAAACATTACAACCACATCAATGATTCTTTCCCAATATGTAAATGAAAAAAAGGAAATTATTTTCATGAAAATAAACCCCCTACCTTGTTCTTTGTTTTTTGGTGTGAAGAATAAGGATATGTCATCAACGTTCATCTCATCCGCCACACGCCATCAATCCCAAGATTGTTCATTGACTCATCATAGTCGAATGCGATCCTTATTGACATTCTTCATGTAGGAAGTGTTCTTCGTTGGAGAGTGTAATCCTCCAAGTGTTGGGTGTTGCATCACATTACCAGTGTGCTTTGTCCCTTGGTGAAGCCATCCAAAATCCTCCTTCCATGCTCTATATATATAGGAGATGGGGGAAGGTAGGTAAAGATCATGGAATTTATGATAGTTCATTTGTTATGAACCTTCCTAAATTCCCATGACTCTATTATGTAATTTAAAAAGGGGGAAATCCCATTAACTAATTTGGAATAATTAAAGGTATGTGCATTGGAAAAATTAATGTACAAGAATCTCAAAAGGCTCCACCACATTAATGAGGGAGGTGATGTTTTTCTCCCAATTAAACGGGGAGTTTAATCCTGGGTGGTCGCCACCACCATAACCTCTCATGGGAGGTTAAGGTTTGGTGGTCCCCACTAACTACTTCCACATTGAGGTTTAGTTCTGGAGTACCCCACCTCCCAACACCCGCATAGGTGTTGCAAATAAAAATAAAATGTTTTAACAATTTTATTTTTTATTTAATTCTTACACAAAAAACCCAAAAACTAACCTTCCCCCTCGACCAACTATCCTCGAGGTGAATGTCGCCTTATGTGAAAACTGGCACAATGAGTTCAACGTTGCCCTCATATTTCAATTCTGAGCCCCAGTTTAAAAGTTATAAAAAAACACTCCTATGTTTACTGAACGTACCTGAAAAAAAGTTCATAAATTCATTCCGAGCACTCCGAGCCTCGGAATCATGCTCCATAAATTTTCATGGACTCGTAGAATTAGCATTTATTAAAAAAAAGAATTTGAAATTTTGGGTCTTTACAATAATTTATTGTTATATTTATTTTTTAAACACCCTTATTCACCCACGCATCTTTAAATGGGATGTGATAATATTGCTCTTGCGTATGAGTAGACTACTGCATCCACAAAGATATTTATTTCAATTTCCATACGCATTTTCTAGAGATGGTTATTATATATTTTAAATGTTATTATATGATATTTTTGATATAAATATTCTTAGTTAACTATATTATGATATCAAAATTATTACCTTTAAATCTATTCGAAGATGAAAATTTCACTCAGGCTTACGTCTGGACTACCTCTTCCACAAAGGGAAGTGATTTTATTTTCAATTCATTATAACATTGATGATAATTAAGATATATTTAATGAATATGTATGATATAAATTTTATTTTAATTATTCATTAAGGATGAATTATATGTTTCCTTTATTTTTATCCATACTGAAAAAAATTAATGTAGTGATCATGCATATGGACATTCTACCATCTTTATGAATAATGTAATTCACTTTTCTATCTCTATATTTTATATATGAAACTAAATAAATGTTTTATTTTTATTTTTTAATCATATTTGTATAATTATTTAAATTATAATTAGTATATATCCAATATTAATGAATAATGTCATTTACTACATAACCATATTTCCATGAAAAATGAAAGAGTTTACACCCAAAATAGAAAATTTTAATAAATTTGTGTTAAAATATTATAAGTAGATAATATATGATAATATAAGAATCTAAATGTGTTATGAATAAAATTAAAAAAAAATTAAATTTATTATATTGGTGGTTAGAGTGATTTTGAATAATTATAAACAAGAGGTAAAATATTTATGTCCCGATGTAATTTGATATTAGGATTACATTCAATTAATTGTCTAATGATACAATTTTATGACCTATCTATAATGAATACCAATAATTTTCTCCTCCTATGGAATTTTGAGATTACATGTTTTTATAATTTTCCTATATTAATGATATAAATAGCTCTAAGTAATGTTTTTAAAGGAATCTAATTTAATTTAATTCTTTGGTCTAAATACATTTTACATCCATAATTATGATTTATAAAATAATATATTAACGATGATATATAATTTATAATATAATTTTCTATTTTAATTTTACCAATTTTCAATATTTTTTAAATGGTTTTAAAATTAATATTATTTTTAATTTTATAATGAGATTGTTTTGTCATTATACAAATCATGAGAAAAGAATATTTTTTATCCTTCATGAAAAGAACATAAATTTCACATCATCATAACCACTCAATTCACTGAATCATCAATTAAAACTTTCTAAAGTTATTTTCAATCATAAATTTTTACTTATTCTTTGAGAAATTATTAGCATTTAAATAAGTTATTTCAAAGTGAAAATGTTATTTTATTCTAGAAATGATATATTGAACATTTAATGGAATTTTAATCTATAAGAACATAATTTAATGTCACTTATTATGTTATTTGGTTGTGATCAAGAGATAACATCTACATTCATTACTTTTACGATTTTTAATTGTGATGATTTAATGATGATTATATGAAACCCATTTTATTCCCATGGATTAATTATTTAATGAAGAAACCCTTATGAAAACTTTATATTTTCCATGGTTAATGTACGATTAAGTGATTAAATGTTTATGAAAATCTTCTAATTAAGAATAATAATATAATTATGAATGTTCTATGATATTTTTTGTAAAAAAAAATTCTTTTCATTATGTGATGGGTGGTACCTTAACATTATTGATCATACCTTCATTGGGTAAAGACGGATCTGTAATGAGATAATTAAAAAATTAATGGAGATTTAACTTAGTTTAACAAATGATTTAGTCCAATATGATAATCTTGGGGGTTAACTATAACTACATGATATGATGTAATGAAGAAAGAACCAATCCCATTATGATAGTCATGGAAGTGATCATTGACTATTGGAATTAATTTCATTTCATAATTTTATCCAAAGTACCTATGTAATATGGTAATGTTATTATTTTGTCTATCACTATAATTAATTTAAATATGGCTCATGTCTTATTAACAACAAATATTTCTTTCCTAAATCATGATTGTTATCCACGATATGATTTGTATGGTTTTAAAATTAATTATAATTTTTTTATAAACATATAATGAATTTATATTTACGTGTTCATTGATATCTCCATTATTTACCAATACAACTCATTTGACCTCACACTTTCTTATGTTTCCTTTATTATGATATGAAGAATGGTTTTATTTTTAAAAATTCATAGAAGGTTCATAGTAATGAAGATCCAAGTGGGAGATAATTTATATCTCATTTGAAAAAGATTTTTATGTGTACATGTTTCCAAAGACACTAAACTAATATGAATCCAAAATAGGTCATAATTATATTTATTGAAAATTCATCAAATAACATGTAATATTTATGTTTGAATGGTATGGGTTTATATAGATGGAATCAGAGGAATGAGTTGTCAAATTTTAAAATAATTTGATAATTGCTTATAGAATCATGGGGATAAACCAATGTAGTTAGGAATTTTTTTAATTTATGGTAAATAAATGATTGTGGTTTAGATATACAAATATACCTATCTAGATACTTCAATTTTATATGGTTTTTCAATATATTCAACTATGGGTAATAACTCTAAAAAATGTTGGTTTACTATATCTTGGCCATTATTCTTGCGCACAATGATTGTTCTGTTTCTATAGGACCATTTCTAAACTCTTGAGGGTTATTTTTGGGTTTATTAACATTTATTTAGGAAACATTAAAAATTAATTTGATAGATTATGATTTTTATTGAGCTCGGTGAAAAAAAACATGTAATATATTTATAATAATGTTTTATGGTTTAAACATCCAATTAATTATTTTTTCATGATTATATGGTTTCTAACATTGATTATTGTTCCTCACTGTATATATTTTTTGTTCTTTTGAATATGTTGAACAAGAAATAAATGTATTAATGATTAATGAGATCAATAATTAAGTGATTTTATTTTTGATAGCATAAGTTTTATGGGATATATAATATAAAATCATAGTCATATAAAAATTTCTCAATCCATGAATCATTATGATCCTCCACACAATCAATGTAAGGAGAATATTTTTGGTGTGTCTTTAATAAGGAAACATCCAAATCCTTTTTGTGGATATATTGATCATCATATTTTTTGGGAAATGGATCAGTACCACTTAAAATTTATTTTCCATTATATAGTTATAGGAACATGAAAATTTAGTTATTATATTTTTTTCATTTGGATGGTGAAGTATATCAGTGATGGAATCTTCCCAAAAAAAATGAAATTATAAATAAGTGTGTTCATAGAGTGTGATGAGATTAATAGATTATTGTTCAATAAAGTCACACCATGAATTATTCGTATAATAAAATATGTAGTTATACCACTAGAAAAAGTTAATGGATGATGATTCCATTTGTATGTGTAAAGAACATTTTTTAGGACTTATGATGTACACATAAAGTTTTATCATCTATGCAAAATGTAATATTGATCAAATCTTCTTTGACATAAAACCAAGTCATTGAATATCATTAGCATAAATATGAATCTATATCAATGAGAAAACCCATCAATGTGCAATAATGGTATAAATATATACTTTAATTTCCAAAAAAAATCATTTTTTTAAATGAAAATAATAATGGAAATTAGATGAAATTTAAATAATAAAACCATGGAGATAATAAGATAATATTTTCATTATGCGCGATGTATGGAATGAAATATAGAGGAATTCATTTAATGGGACTTGTAAATGTTTTTGTTCGGAATGGATGTTTATTAATAAAACAAGTATACTAACTAGTGATCAAATTTGAATGTTGTTGATGATGATAAATGTCAGAAACCACTTATATTCAAAGACAATGATTAACCTCATGAGATCATTATTGCTGATGTGGGGTATGAATTTTATGTTGGTAATGGTATACTTACCATCAACTATAGAATTTATAATGTATTATATGAATGTTGATTTACACACTCTACTATATATGAAAATTTTTATATGTGTATCACAAAACCATATCGATGATTAGATGCTTAATTATAATTGAATACTCATAATGATATAATTATCACTAATGATTCATATAATTCCTTTCTAATCGAGTTTCAAGGATATAAATCAAAAAAATAACATAATTCCACCTCTAGTGGAATTAAAAACTATTTTGGGCATGGATTTAGATTCTTTATATAAATCTTAGAGCAATTATCATGTATGATAAGTCACATTTGGAAATATTAACCATCCTATGATTATAAATCAATTCAATAATTAATACAGAATTTTTATGGAAATTTTATCCATTATAGTGGTCATGATTCCTTTTAAAAAGAGGTATTTATCTCAGATGGTGGTGTTGCTTGTTTATGTCATTACGGAATAAATCTATATTATTACACTAAATCATCAAATTCATTTTTATATTGTACTCATACATAGTGATAATATTATTTAAAATAATTAATATAAAATCATCCCTATTGTGTTTTAGCATTTGATATAACAACCTGCTAATAATGTTTACAAGGATTCATTATGCCATGTTCATCACCTAATGGTTTACAAATTAATTTCTTATTAAGAAAGATGGATCAATGATACTATTCATTGTTTATTGGGAATATAAAAATATAATAATCAAGAAAAATTATCCTAGGCCTCAAAAAAATGATCAATTATAATGTTCTTAATATTATTGCTTGATTTATATTCAATCTATATACTATTAGTTAATGGTAAAAAGTCAAAACATACCCCATACAAACATTTGTAAAATGTATGGACAATATGAATTTATAGCACCAAAATTTATTATTTAATATTCTCATATATATATATATACAATGAATATAGTTTTTTAGACATTTCGTTGACTAGTTTGGTGTAGTCATTATAGATGATAACCTAATATAATCTAGTTGAAAATAAGATCATAAAGATCATGTTATTATTGTAATAATGACCCTATGAAAATAGAATGTTATTTTAAAAGATACATTGTGTGAATTTTGTATACATTAACAATAATTTTTTGGATAAAATAAATCCATGCATACATATATTGGGGACCCATAAATGTTAAAATTTATTGAAATGTGGTCCGGAGAAGAAGATATTTCTAATATTTTTAGTTTTCCTAGAAATGATTGATATAATCATCATATTTTTGAAAATTTCTTATAGATGTCTAATCCACATTCAAATTTAACTTTTAAGGGAGAAATTTTCTTTTAAAAATGATTTTCAGAAAAATTGATAGTAACTAAAGATAAATTTATTCAGTTAACATATTCTTATAATATGAAAAATTATACATGGTAAAAAATTCATCCTCCCATAGAATATAATATTGATATCTTAAGCTTCATCTAAATGGTAGTTCATGATAAAAATTACAAAACTCATAATTTGGAGTTAATTAAATATATTTTATCATTAATGATAACTTGAAATTATAATTATATAGAAATGTGTTACATATAAACTAATTACAAATCAATTATGTTCATATAAACTAATAATTAGTTGAATATTCATAATACAATATGGTCTGATTTGATTAATGAATATGACCTCTCCATAAATTACCATCTTGGGAAGAAAAATAATATGGGATTTTCTCTTGGACAATATGATCTAGAAATATTAACTTTGATATGTATCACAAAAGATCAAATTTTTATATATTTTAAAAGGTTTATTATGGGGATGTAGATAGAACTGGACATATCATATATTTCATAAACTAGTGTTCAACTATGTATCCATGTGAAAATCAATGAGGCATAGAAGGAAGATGTAAACCATAAAAATGGTGATAAATATTATTGAGTAAAGATTTGATTGTGGGAAAATGATAAGGTTAGAAAATGGCATATGTGGCTCATCAATACCAGAGATGGGGAAAGAATAATTGAATCAATACCATAATATCTCATTAATTTTTTGTATTAGCAGTATGATTATGAATAGAAATTTTAAATATTATGTCTAGTGGTACAACATGAAAATTGATATTACATAATATATATCTTGTTTAATTGTAAGATATTCTGCTAAGGATGATATACATTGTTTTATGGGGATATTACAACCACTACCCATAAATGTATCTAAATGGGAAAAAACACCAAATATTTGGTAATCAGAATCCCCAAATGTCATTGGGTTGTAGTACAATACCTTAACATTTTTACACACTTCGATTCTATTAGATATTATTTATATCCTAATAAAATTTCTTAAATAGATATTATTGAAATGGAATAGTTTCATTGTGTACTACATTCTTATTATATCTAATCAGGATACATCATTTACCTAGATTATTTGGAGATGTATTTAGAAGGCTCTAGAAATAGAGATGATTTTTTATTCTAATTATTACCATACAACAAATCATTATTCAAATAATATTATTATAAAACTAGAGGACATACTGAGATATTTTTCTTTGGATTTCAGTGATGTATTGGATTAACATGTCCCTCCAAAAAAAACAATTTAACAAAACATTTCAATTTTTAAATGTCATTTCTCATTTTAAAGACTTATATAGAATGATGTGAAAATTTCTATAATACATGGATGAATATAGAGGAATAATTCTATTGGGACTAGTTCTAGTAGAGTAAATGTTAAGGGATGTAAGGGACATTCCACAATAAATTATGCAAGCTCAGACTCTATAAAAATATTATGTTTAAAATACTAGGGATATTTGGATTTCAATGTGGGTATGAAGGTATTTCTCTATGTGTTTCCATTTCATAAGGTTATGAGTTATTGAAGATTCTAATGATTAGACCTATATATATTGTTCCCATTTATATTATTTATCAAACAATGGAGATAGATTATCTCTTAGAACATTCACCAAACATCCCTCATGTACACATTGTGGTTCATGTATTTTTTTAAGGATTTACATGTTTGATTCATCGTAGGTTGTGAATTAATAGGTTGTACTATTTGATAATGATCTCTCCTAAGAAAAACAACTAGTATAAAAATTGTATCACAGTGATAATGTTCTACATAATTAGACATCAAACATAGTTAAAATTTTATAGATGAATCTGAAATTCCATGAATCTATATGGGAGACTAATGATGTGATGAAACAACATTGTACTCATTTATTTTATAGGAGAGACATAATTTATTGGTTTAAATATTTATAAATAGGATTATGATTTACTGCCCTGATATTTTATGATATAATTCACTTCTAATAAATTTAAATTTTTAGTAGCTTCTCATATACACAATCCCCAATCTAAATGAGTTGTAATATAGAATAATATTATAAACTAGTAGTAAAATTGGAAAAGTTAATAGATATATTGATATTTTAAAAAAATTATAGAAACTTTTTTGATATAGAAAATTTAGTTATAAATAAGTAATTAATTTTTTGTAATGACATAATATTCTTTAAAATTAAATTTATCCTAAAAAATGATTTCTTATTAATATTTATGATAAAATTATATAATCAATTTCCTAAACTTATATAAAATCGATTTTAAAAATGAGAATAATTTTTTAAATAATAATAATAAATAATATTATTTTGAAATATTGTTTTTTATGGAAATATTGATTTTTTCAAGATTAATGAAGATTAATATTATTAGAAAGAATTGGATTTTCATTTTTAGAATTTTTAAATTTAATTTATATTTAATGATTTTTAAATTATAATTATTTCATTAATATACTTTATTATAAATTTTATGGTATTATTTTAAACTTATGTTATATTATATTATAAAATATCATTATACTTAGAAAACATTTTTATATATTCCTTATTTTTGTCGGATTTTGTTGGTTTAATTTTTAATTACAGTCTACGATTTTTTAATTTAATTTTATTAAATTGATCACATATTTTGAATCATCATAATTAATATTGGGTAATAAGATGAAATTAATTTTTTTACATAATTATTAGAAAAAATAGTTAAAATATTTTATCATAGTTAATGTTGAAATAGATTTATAATCTTGTAAAACCAAGAAATATGTATAAATATTCTATTTAAATTTACTAAATATTCTTTAATATCCATATTTATACATAATAATATCAAAAAATATATATCTTTATCCACATGGAAGAAGTTTTCTGTAGTATGACATTAATATATTTTAATATTATATGAATTTCGAATTATATCTTCTCCCATATTTATAGAAGGAAAACCAACCATTCTCTTCATTATGATCCATTGAGAAATATATCTGGCTAAAACATGACCAATTACCTTATTAAATTACATAGACACTATAAAAAATATTGGTAATTCTTCCAACACTAGAACAAGGGTCCTTATGGTGGGATCTATTGGTGGCCTATAAATAAACTGGTAATCATCCTATATAATTTCTTTCAATATATTTCTTATTTTACCTCATTTGAATCATTGGTGTTAATCCGAAAATAAATAATTCATTATAATAAATATATTTAAATTGTCTTATGATTATTGAAGCACTATTATTATTGATCTATTAAATTAAATTAGAAGTGAAAGTTTCGATCTTATGTATATCAGGACTACCTCCTAATAATAGTGATATAATGCATTTTACATCTCCATTATAATGAATTATTATAATGATGATATTTAATATAATTTTTTACATTTATGAAATAATTAGTTCTATGTAACTAAAATATTATATATTTATTCTAACCATTTAATATTTTTGAAAAGAATAACATCGCTCGAGCATACATATGGACCAACACCTTCATAAAGAAATGTGATATGTTTTTCATTTTTATTAATGGAACGTAATATAGATAGATGTACTGATTATATATGATATATATGATATAATAATGATTATATAAATATGAATTATTATTTAACTTTTATTCATCCATGAAAATGTAAAACACGCTTTTAGGCATACATAAGGAATAGAATCTTCAAGAATGATGAAATTAATATTTCAATATATAAAATCAATGGATGAATATTTATATATATATATACTTAATATTTATGGTATTTTTATAAGTATTAAAATTATAGAGAATATATTAACATGAAAAATGTATAAGTAATAGATTAACCAAACAAAAATTATCATGAATATTGAATCAATTAACACCTGGAAACGAAACTGTTAACATGTAATTACTAGTAAATCGGTATTCAAATTATAATCATTGATAATATAATACTTAGTATGAATTTAAATGACTATAATATATACAAATAGTGAATTTAATGTCATTATAATGAAGTATACAATGATTTTAAAGAAATTCGAAATTGATGTATGTGATTTATTTATCAATATCAATATTTAATGTGTATATTTGTTATTAAGTTTCTAATGATGATATATTATAAAATCTCTCCCATTAATCCAATTAATATTATTATAATCTGGGTTTTTTGGATATTACATCTTTTACATTCATTTTCCTCTCCTAAAAAACTCAATAGACTGAAGGATTATTTTTATGGTAATGTGACTTAATTTCAATACTTGTTTGAAAATCCATTTTCTTTAATTTACATGTTAAAAAAAATTCAACAAGGTTTTTATATTATTATGAAATCATTTAATTTCATTATCTAACATGATGGAAGTTTTTATAAAATTATATAATATGAATTTAAATTTCATTTTATGAATCATGAACATTGGGCATTTATTTAAATTTTAAATTATATTTTGCTCTAATATATATACATATTTATTTATATTTATATATATATATTGATCTAAATTTACGACCATCATGAATGGAAAATAATTTGTACATTACATTACATTTCTCGAGTATTATTTTAAAATAAAACATTTCCTGTAATATTAGAAAAAAATTGAACTTTCATTAATTTATTTCAATTTGGAAGTTTTATTTTCATAATGGACTATTACAATGATATTTTAATGGAACTTTTCATCAAATAATCATCCATTGATGTTAATTATTAAATAATATGGATGTGATAAAAGGATAACAATAAACATTCAACATTTTGTTGTCTTCTGATAATGATCATTAGGATATGGTTCATAGGAACCTGTTTATTCATTATGAGATTACAGTGTTAGGATGAGACCCTTATGCAATTTTTTTCTTTTTCAGGGGTTATACTATATTGAAGTGATGAAATATTAATGAATCTCATTTCCTTTCAATGTGTTATTCTTAGATGAACTCTTTTAGATCATTTAGAACACATATAGCTGATTTTAATTTTGAGACTACTTGGAATGAATTACATATACCTTTAATTAATTTCCTAACATGGATAACTCATGGGATAATAATGAATAGAATGTGGGTTAAAGCACATAATGTTATAGAATATGACCATAATGTGTGTCTTCGGATTGAACCTAGAATAATGTCTTGAATGAAATGGAAGTGTATCCAATCCATTATTATAGTCTAGGGACTGGTCATCGACTAATGAAATGATTTTATATATTTATGTGTATTACAAATAAATTTAAATTATGCCACTATTATACAGTCATGGATCATATTCTATGATCCTATTATTATTTGCATCTTTTGAACAATCCTAATTTATACAATGACTCATTATTAGGATATATGATATAGTAGGATTAGTTTTAAAATGTTAATATCGTGTACTTAAATTATTTTTATGAGGTTTTTATGTGATCATTAATATCTCCCTTTATTATCCTAAATAATAATTTTATCTCACCCTTTTTTATGTATACTTTCCTAAGTTATGAAAAAATGTTTTTATTGTGATATGTCGAATAAGGGTTCAAGTAATTAACAAATTTGTAGGAGTGGATTTATATCTCTTGCGAAAAATATACCTATATATATATATAATTAACCAAATTGAGTTAAAATCTATTATACTTGTGTGGATCATAATACAATATACAAAATATCATATAATAAGTTAAAATAATTTTAGTTAGAAATGTATGGGTCACTAGAGCGGATATCACGCCTTTTAATTTTTTATCCCTTATTTATGTGATAATTTTTAGTATAACATATGATATTTTTAACTGGGTGTTATTTGTGGTTTGAATTTGGAAAAAATTATAGTTTTGTGAAATAATATTTTTATATAGATACTCTATAAATACACTAATACATTATGTTCTTGTATTCAGTAATTTTTTAGAGGTGTAATGTATGAAATACTGAAATATGTTTTTGTTTGAAATGATCAATTTCACAAGGTTACAAAGATAATAATTAATTTTTTTAAGCACTATATCCGAGAGTACAAATCTGAGATAGCACAATTACCAAGATACATATTTTGAAGATGAATTTCCAAAGTCAATTTTCCCCATAGTTAATTTTATTTATATATTAACTTTAAAATGGGGAGAAAGAAAACATAAATCCATTTAGTTGTGTTGATTAATATGTTTTAAAATATGAATAAAATAAATATAAAGGGAATACTTTGTCATGTTTTTAGCATATTGGATTAGATATCTATTACTTAGAATGAGTATATATTTATAGGGAGTTTTTCTGAAAATAGATATTCTTTGAAATCATAATTTTCATGTGTGAACTATTATAAAATGTTTAATGATCATGTATATTGGAAAATTTTGTTTACATTTTCACTAAATAGGATCTAACAAATTAAATAAAATATTATCTCATGTTTTTTTAGGGGTTGTATATAATTTTTTTAGGAATTATATATATTTCACAATTTTAGAATACTTGATATTATTTTTTAATATTCTTGTTTCATTTACTATGTATCTTGAAATTTTATTTCAATTATTGGATGTAGATTAATTTATAAATTTTATGAGTCATAAGTGTAATTTAGGTTCAATGGATTCTAAAAAATTGAAAGCAATGATTTTTATCCCATTAATGGGGAATACATTAAAATAAGAAGTTTAAGAACAACCCCTTAGCGTTTTGATTCTTTTTAAAAGTATATAACTTGTAATGTGGAGGATATAGTTCTTGTATTGTATTTTTTACAATATTTTAATAAATTTTACAATAATGTATAATGAATTTCATTATAGTTAGTTTTTTATATTTTTATTGTTTGGTGTTTTTTCAAAATATATTTGAATAATTTCTATGAATTTGGGATGTTTTTAAACTAGATCATTTTTGGAAATGATATTTGAAAAATTGCACAATCAATATGAATCATCATATTCACACATAAAAATCAATTTGACTTGACAAATTTTTATACTAAAAAAATAAAAAATTTATTTTTTTTGTGTATTATAGTTTATTTACTCAGTACATTATTGTTACTATCATTACAATATTTGAAATATAGAAAATGTACTCTAATATCTAATCATAAATATAACATAAATTAAATATATATAAAAATTATCTCATACATAATAGTATGTCTGATGGTAATCAATGAATATTATGATATATAGAGTGATACCAAAATTTTCTTTTCTTGGCCAAAAAAATTATTGTTTTTATGTTTACTTGGATATTTTAATGTTATATTTCAAAAAGCCCATCAGAAATTAAAAGGCATAAAATTTATGATATTTTAGCTTGTCTTTTTTGTAATAAACATCAAAAATTTAAATTAGGATATAATTTGTTTATAATGAAATTTATTTCATGAAATGTTTCTCATAAAGTGGTCATGTAGGCTTGGTGTGAATATGGGAAGTCATTCATCATATTGATAAATTTAATGCAGTAATGGCCGAAGAAGTTAGAGAAATTATTTTATAATGATGAAATGCGGACAATAATGTCATGACAATACGTGATATTCCAAATAAAAAATCAGAATAATATGAAATTATATGGGATAAGAATAAGATTTGAGGGTATATACATTTCTATTTATAAAATTATGAAATTTGAGATGAAAAATGTAAAAGTGTTGTATCTATGTATTTTTATATAATATAAGTATCCTGAATGGATTATAAATTAAAATATGAATATTTATGTTGACTATTTTGGATAGCGTGTTTTCATATTAATGATTAAAAAAATACAAAATAATTTTGGAAAAAAATAATATTTCTTGTAATAATGAGAGTAGAAAAAAGAAATGAAAATTAGTAAATGGTATTTTTTCATGTGATCATCATAAATGTATCATTGGTTGATATAGAAGGAAGACGAAATTTTTTTTTATAAATACTAATTCATTGGGTTGTAGTACAATACCTTAACATTTTTACACACTTCGATTCTATTAGATATTATTTATATCCTAATAAAATTTCTTAAATAGATATTATTGAAATGGAATAGTTTCATTGTGTACTACATTCTTATTATATCTAATCAGGATACATCATTTACCTATATTATATGGATATGTATTTAGAAGGCTCTAGAAATAGAGATTATTTTTTATTCTAATTATTACCATACAACAAATCATTATTCAAATAATATTATTATAAAACTAGAGGACATACTGAGATATTTTTCTTTGGATTTCAGTGATGTATTGGATTAACATGTCCCTCCAAAAAAAAACAATTTAACAAAACATTTCAATTTTTAAATGTCATTTCTCATTTTAAAGACTTATATAGAATGATGTGAAGATTTCTATAATACATGGATGAATATAGAGGAATAATTATATTGGGACTAGTTCTAGTAGAGTAAATGTTAAGGGATGTAAGGGACATTCCACAATAAATTATGCAAGCTCAGACTCTATAAAAATATTATGTTTAAAATACTAGGGATATTTGGATTTCAATGTGCGTATGAAGGTATTTCTCTATGTGTTTCCATTTCATAAGGTTATGAGTTATTGAAGATTCTAATGATTAGACCTATATATATTGTTCCCATTTATATTATTTATCAAACAATGGAGATAGATTATCTCTTAGCACATTCACCAAACATCCCTCATGTACACATTGTGGTTCATGTATTTTTATAAGGATTTACATATTTGATTCATCGTAGGTTGTGAATTCATAGGTTGTACTATTTGATAATGATCTCTCCTAAGAAAAACAACTAGTATAAAAATTGTATCACAGTGATAATGTTCTACAGAATTAGACATCAAACATAGTTAAAATTTTATAGACGAATCAGAAATTCCATGAATCTATATGGGAGACTAATGATGTGATGAAACAACATTGTACTCATTTATTTTATAGGAGAGACATAATTTATTGGTTTAAATATTTATAAATAAGATTATGATTTACTGCCCTGATATTTTATGATATAATTCACTTCTAATAAATTTAAATTTTTAGTAGCTTCTCATATACACAATCCCCAATCTAAATGAGTTGTAATATAGAATAATATTATAAACTAGTAGTAAAATTGGAAAAGTTAATAGAAATATTGATATTTTAAAAAAATTATAGAAACTTTTTTGATATAGAAAATTTAGTTATAAATAAGTAATTAATTTTTTGTAATGACATAATATTCTTTAAAATTAAATTTATCCTAAAAAATGATTTCTTATTAATATTTATGATAAAATTATATAATCAATTTCCTAAACTTATATAAAATCTATTTTAAAAATGAGAATAATTTTTTAAATAATAATAATAAATAATATTGTTTTGAAATATTGTTTTTTATGGAAATATTGATTTTTTCAAGATTAATGAAGATTAATATTATTAGAAAGAATTGGATTTTCATTTTTAGAATTTTTAAATTTAATTTTTATTTAATGATTTTTAAATTATAATTATTTCATTAATATACTTTATTATAAATTTTATGTTATTATTTTAAACTTATGTTATATTATATTATAAAATATCATTATACTTAGAAAACATTTTTATATATTCCTTATTTTTGTCGGATTTTGTGGGTTTAATTTTTAATTACAGTCTACCATTTTTTAATTTAATTTTATTAAATTGATCACATATTTTGAATCATCATAATTAATATTGGGTAATAAGCTGAAATTAATTTTTTTACATAATTATTAGAAAAAATAGTTATAATATTTTATCATAGTTAATGTTGAAATAGATTTATAATCTTGTAAAACCAAGAAATATGTATAAATTTTCTATTTAAATTTACTTAATATTCTTTAATATCCATATTTATACATAATAATATCAAAAAATATATATCTTTATCCACATGGAAGAAGTTTTCTGTAGTATGACATTAATATATTTTAATATTATATGAATTTCGAATTATATCTTCTCCCATATTTATAGAAGGAAAACCAACCATTCTCTTCATTATGATCCATTGAGAAATATATCTGGCTAAAACATGACCAATTACCTTATTAAATTACATAGACACAATAAAAAATATTGGTAATTCTTCCAACACCAGTACAAGGGTCCTTATGGTGGGATCTATTGGTGGCCTATAAATAAACTGGTAATCATCCTATATAATTTCTTTCAATATATTTCTTATTTTACCTCATTTGAATCATTGGTGTTAATCCGAAAATAAATAATTCATTATAATAAATATATTTAAATTGTCTTATGATTATTGAAGCACTATTATTATTGATCTATTAAATTAAATTAGTAGTGAAAGTTTCGATCTTATGTATATCAGGACTACCTCCTAATAATAGTGATATAATGCATTTTACTTCTCCATTATAATGAATTATTATAATGATGATATTTAATATAATTTTTTATATTTATGAAATAATTAGTTCTATGTAACTAAAATATTATATATTTATTCTAACCATTTAATATTTTTGAAAAGAATAACATTGCTCGAGCATACATATGGACCAACACCTTCATAAAGAAATGTGATATGTTTTTAATTTTTATTAATGGAATGTAATATAGATAGATGTACTGATTATATATGATATATATGATATAATAATGATTATATAAATATGAATTATTATTTAACTTTTATTCATCCATGAAAATGTAAAACACGCTTTTAGGGATACATAAGGAATAGAATCTTCAAGAATGATGAAATTAATATTTCAATATATAAAATCAATGGATGAATATTTATATATATATATACTTAATATTTATGGTATTTTTATAAGTATTAAAATTATAGAGAATATATTAACATGAAAAATGTATAAGTAATAGATTAACCAAACAAAAATTATCATGAATATTGAATCAATTAACACCTGGAAACGAAACTGTTAACATGTAATTACTAGTAAATCGGTATTCAAATTATAATCATTGATAATATAATACTTAGTATAAATTTAAATGACTATAATATATACAAATAGTGAATTTAATGTCATTATAATGAAGTATACAATGATTTTAAAGAAATTCGAAATTGATGTATGTGATTTATTTATCAATATCAATATTTATTGTGTATATTTGTTATTAAGTTTCTAATGATGATATATTATAAAATCTCTCCCATTAATCCAATTAATATTATTATAATCTGGGTTTTTTGGATATTACATCTTTTACATTCATTTTCCACTCCTAAAAAACTCAATAGACTGAAGGATTGTTTTTATGGTAATGTGACTTAATTTCAATACTTGTTTGAAAATCCATTTTCTTTAATTTACATGTTAAAAAAATTTCAACAAGGTTTTTATATTATTATGAAATCATTTAATTTCATTATCTAACATGATGGAAGTTTTTATAAATTTATATAATATGAATTTAAATGTCATTTTATGAATCATGAACATTGGGCATTTATTTAAATTTTAAATTATAATTTGCTCTAATATATATACATATTTATTTATATTTATATATATATATTGATCTAAATTTACAACCATCATGAATGGAAAATAATTTGTACATTACATTACATTTCTCGAGTATTATTTTAAAATAAAACATTTCCTGTAATATTAGAAAAAAATTGAACTTTCATTAATTTATTTCAATTTGGAAGTTTAATTTTCATAATGGACTATTACAATGATATTTTAATGGAACTTTTCATCAAATAATCATCCATTGATGTTAATTATTAAATAATATGGATGCGATAAAAGGATAACAATAAACATTCAACATTTTGTTGTCTTCTGATAATGATCATTAGGATATAGTTCACAGGAACCTGTTTATTCATTATGAGATTACAGTGTTAGGATGAGACCCTTGTGCAATTTTTTTCTTTTTCAGGGGTTATACTGTAATGAAGTGATGAAATATTAATGAATCTCATTTCCTTTCAATGTGTTATTCTTAGATGAACTCTTTTAGATCATTTAGAACACATATAGCTGATTTTAATTTTGAGACTACTTGGAATGAATTACATATACCTTTAATTAATTTCCTAACATGGATAACTCATGGGATAATAATGAATAGAATGCGGGTTAAAGCACATAATGTTATAGAATATGACCATAATGTGTGTCTTCGGATTGAACCTAGAATAATGTCTTGAATGAAATGGAAGTGTATCCAATCCATTATTATAGTCTAGGGACTGGTCATCGACTAATGAAATGATTTTACATATTTATGTGTATTACAAATAAATTTAAATTATGCCACTATTATACAGTCATGGATCATATTCTATGATCCTATTATTATTTTCATCTTTTGAACAATCCTAATTTATACAATGACTCATTATTAGGATATATGATATAGTAGGATTAGTTTTAAAATGTTAATATCGTGTACTTAAATTATTTTTATGAGGTTTTTATGTGATCATTAATATCTCCCTTTATTATCCTAAATAATAATTTTATCTCACCCTTTTTTATGTATACTTTCCTAAGCTATGAAAAAATGTTTTTATTGTGATATGTCGAATAAGGGTTCAAGTAATTAACAAATTTGTAGGAGTGGATTTATATCTCTTGCGAAAAATATATCTATATATATATATATAATTAACCAAATTGAGTTAAAATCTATTATACTTGTGTGGATCATAATACAATATACAAAATATCATATAATAAGTTAAAATAATTTCAGTTAGAAATGTATGGGTCACTAGAGCGGATATCACGCCTTTTAATTTTTTATCCCTTATTTATGTGATAATTTTTAGTAAAACATATGATATTTTTAACTGGGTGTTATTTGTGGTTTGAATTTGGAAAAAATTATAGTTTTGTGAAATAATATTTTTATATAGATACTCTATAAATACACTAATACATTATGTTCTTGTATTCAGTAATTTTTTAGAGGTGTAATGTATGAAATACTGAAATATGTTTTTGTTTGAAATGATCAATTTCACAAGGTTACAAAGATTATAATTAATTTTTTTAAGCACTATATCCGAGAGTACAAATCTGAGATAGCACAATTACCAAGATACAGATTTTGAAAATGAATTTCCAAAGTCAATTTTCCCCATAGTTAATTTTATTTATTTATTAACTTTAAAATGGGGAGAAAGAAAACATAAATCCATTTAGTTGTGTTGATTAATATGTTTTAAAATATGAATAAAATAAATATAAAGGGAATACTTTGTCATGTTTTTAGCATATTGGATGAGATATCTATTACTTAGAATGAGTATATATTTATAGGGAGTTTTTCTGAAAATAGATATTCTTTGAAATCATAATTTTCATGTGTGAACTATTATAAAATGTTTAATGATCATGTATATTGGAAAATTTTGTTTACATTTTCACTAAATAGGATCTAACAAATTAAATAAAATATTCTCTCATGTTTTTTTAGGGGTTGTATATAATTTTTTAGGAATTATATATATTTCACAATTTTAGAATACTTGATATTATTTTTTAATATTCTTGTTTCATTTACTATGTTTCTTTAAATTTTATTTCAATTATTGGATGTAGATTAATTTATAAATTTTATGAGTCAGAAGTGTAATTTAGGTTCAATGGATTCTAAAAAAATTGAAAGCAATGATTTTTATCCCATTAATGGGGAATACATTAAAATAAGAAGTTTAAGAACAACCCCTTAGCGTTTTGATTCTTTTTAAAAGTATATAACTTGTAATATGGAGGATATAGTTCTTGTATTGTATTTTTTCCAATATTGTAATAAATTTTACGATAATGTATAATGAATTTCATTATAGTTAGTTTTTTATATTTTTATTGTTTGGTGTTTTTTCAAAATATATTTGAATAATTTCTATGAATTTGGGATGTTTTTAAACTAGATCATTTTTGGAAATGATATTTGAAAAATTGCACAATCAATATGAATCATCATATTCACACATAAAAATCAATTTGACTTGACAAAGTTTTATACTAAAAAAATAAAAAATGTATTTTTTTTGTGTATTATAGTTTATTTACTCAGTACATTATTGTTACTCTCATTAAAATATTTGAAATATAGAAAATGTACTCTGATATCTAATCATAAATATAACATAAATTAAATATATATAAAAATTATCTCATACATAATAGTATGTCTGATGGTAATCAATGAATATTATGATATAGAGAGTGATAGCAAAATTTTCTTTTCTTGGCCAAAAAAATTATTGTTTTTATGTTTACTTGGATATTTTAATGTTATATTTCAAAAAGCCCATGAGAAATTAAAAGGCATAAAATTTATGATATTTTAGCTTGTCTTTTTTGTAATAAACATCAAAAATTTAAATTAGGATATAATTTGTTTATAATGAAATTTATTTCATGAAATGTTTTTCATAAAGTGGTCATGTAGGCTTGGAGTGAATATGGGAAGTCATTCATCATATTGATAAATTTAATGCAGCAATGGCCGAAGAAGTTAGAGAAATTATTTTATAATGATGAAATGCGGACAATAATGTCATGACAATACGTGATATTCCAAATAAAAAATCAGAATAATATGAAATTATATGGGATACGAATAAGATTTGAGGGTATATACATTTCTATTTATAAAATTATGAAATTTGAGATGAAAAATGTAAAAGTGTTGTATCTATGTATTTTTATATAATATAAGTATCCTGAATGGATTATAAATTAAAATATGAATATTTATGTTGATTATTTTGGATAGCGTGTTTTCATATTAATGATTAAAAAAATACAAAATAATTTTGGAAAAAAATAATATTTCTTGTAATAATGAGAGTAGAAAAAAGAAATGAAAATTAGTAAATGGTATTTTTTCATGTGATCATCATAAATGTATCATTGGTTGATATAGAAGGAAGACGAAACATTTTTTATAAATACTAAATAAGTAAGGTTGTATTATTCTATCATCAATAAACAATTTATTTAGGGGAATTTGATAATCCATTATTCGTTGAAAATTATGACATTAATAAAATTTACATCGAGACTTATCAAGATATATAACTATTAGATTCTTGTAATATAAGTAATTGAAATATATTACTAGTTATATCCAAAATAGTGATTTTAGTTGATATATTGACTCTAGGGATTCTAGATCATGCCAACGATTAAAAAACTCATTATGAGTGGTGAACCTCTTAAATTAAGTGCCCCACTTTTTTTATTTCCTCGGTGTCTGTTTGTTAAGAAAGATAAATATATTACTCTAACTACTAATTTGGGTTGATTTCACAAGAAATATTAAATGGGAATAATGGACTATTATTCATAGATTTACTCACCCCACCCTCAGCCCACTAAGAACCCTCACGTTGATTGCAGCCATAACACTAGATATCCAATCATGGAAATGAAATCCACATGATATAAGTAAGTACATTATTGAATAAACTAAACTGAATAATGTTCAAATGCAATAAATTATTCTAGTGTGAATAGTTTCAATCTATAGAAATTAAAAATAAATCTATTGATAATTTTAGAATTGAATTACATATCCATAGATTTTATTTATCATGATATTTAAATAATAAATTTTAAAATATAATTAAACAAATTATATCATACTATATCAAACTAATATTTATTCTCAGAAACATATAATATTCCATCTAATAATAATAATAAAAATATGAACTTATATATCAAAAAATAAAACTTTTTAAAAGGGCTGTTATTTCCATTGTATTATTTTGAATAAAAAAAATTACTAAAGACAAGTGATATATCCATGTGACACATGGTAGTATCCATATACCACCCCCCCAATGTGATACTTACTAAACATTTAATCTATGATCTATCCTAATGTGATAATTTATTTACCTATAATATAAAAAATATTTATCTATATGTACATCTCTATTAAATGTTATGTGTATATAACATATTAATAATCCTAAAATGATTCTTTGAAATGGAAATAACTCTTAGTATTAGAATTTAATAATCTATGTAAACATCTTGTTCATGATTAATATATAAAGTCTAAATCTATAATTTTACTTTATTGGACCACCCAAAAATAGTTATGTGAACCTCCCATCTCACATGATAATTATTGAATGATCTTAGGAACATATCCTTAATGAATGATTTTGCAATGACATAAAATATGTATATATATATATCATGGAAACCCACTAAGATTTACATTATTATAATTTTTTGAAACATTATAAAATATAAATACTCTAATATAAATTAACATATACACAAATATATCTACTTTCATAGAAACAAGAAAATCACATTAAAAAAGTTTTATTTATATATTTCATATTATAAAAATATTCATTCCCATATTTATATTTAATAAATATTAATTTAGTTGGATATAAAATTATAATCCAAATATTTTTGAAAACCAAACTATATTTTAAATCACATTATCTATTTTACACATTGGCCAAAATAGACATAAAATTTATTTCAATGCAAATTGAAATATTTTTTAAATTTCAATAATCATAACCTGAACATACAAAATACAAAATGTCTTTCATCAAAATCTAAAACATGATTATGATAATTGTAATTTTTACAATTTTATATACATAGGAAACCAGAAAATTAGATATGTCATTTTAATATTTGTGGTGTGGTTCTTTAAATGTGAGGGATGAATTATTAGAAGATAACAATCCATATGCCAATGGATATAGAAAACATCAAGCAATATATTCCATGTCAAAATAATGGAAGTGAAATATAATCACCTACCTGGATTGGACCTGATAATATTTAATGAGTATTACTAATGAAATACCATTTTTTGGCATTATTTTAAAATTATTTATAGAAATTAAATCCAATATTTTAAATAATTTTTCAACAAAACTAATTATGAACACACACATAAAGGGTTTAAAAACAAATTTTCTCAATTATTTTGTAGAGAGACCATATAAGTGGATATTAACTATTAATAAAAAATGACATCTCATTCTCCTCAATTTATCCTTTACACCGTGAACCCAAAAAATCCTATAAATAATAGTTGAAAAAACCCAAATAAATTCATGGAATATGGTACATGAATGAAGAACATAAGAAATTAGTTACCATAATAACCATTCAATGGTCATAAATAGATTAAGGAGTTATATTCTTCACTATCATTTATGGGTTTGAGTCATGAATGATAGGAAGCGTATATTTTCTTCCCAATATAGCACCTAATTGTAAAGATTTAAATGCATTGAAAAATTAAACCAATAAGATTAAAAATGATACCATTAGATTACATTTATAACATTACAATCATTTTAACAAAATATAAAACAATACGTGTTTAATAATAATAATCCACAGTAATAAGAATAATACTTATAAATTCATAAAAACCATTTAAAATTTTATAATTATTGGAATACACAATGAAAATAATATCATAATTTAAATAAAATGAATAATTAAATCTATAAAACTATATTCCTAAAAAAATAATTAATTTTCAAGTCACATAATAAAATAATATGTCTCCAATAATTATTATTATCAATTCATGGGATGTTTTTATGGGAAAATGATGTCTTATGTGACTATTAATGAATATAAGGTTACTGATACTCAACATACCATGAATATTTAACTTCATAAAAACAATAATTGATTGGTTTATATACGCAGGGCATCGATCATTCAAAAGATCTTATATTTCCCAAAATGTAATAATATATATGAAATTAAATTTTTTATGTACATGTGGTGTGTTATGTTATATATAGTAAATATACAACTTGATGACCCATGTTAGTGATGTTTCTTGTAATAGGGTTCACTAAGTGTTTCAAAAAATTTACTTGAATATTTTTTTCTATATTTAGTTTTCTAATTATTTGTTTCCATGTTTCAACACATACATTTAACAGTAACAAAATTATTTTATCTTAAAATATTCAACGCATAAATATAAATGCTCTGATCTGTGATTTAAAATTCACTTATGAGGTATACATATTTCATTTACAAAAATATTTTATGTGATTATAATCCAAATCCATCAATTACAAACATGAAAAAAAATTAAAATATAAGAATAATCCAATAATTTACATAGGAAACAATAATCACTCATATTAAAATTATCATATTTAAATATAGTTTGTTCCAAACAAGCACTATTTATTCTTCCAATATAATGGGATGGATTTTTTTAGAAATGTCATATAGGGGAACTTCTAAACTATGAGTATTTCATCTTTTATGTGTGTTTTTAAAACCCCATCATACATTGAAACTCATCAATGTTGTGTTTTAAATGTTTATTATTAATTAATATATAAATATATATATTGAGTATTCTATTCATTATCTATTTAAAAATTCCACAGATACCAGTGTTCATGATGGTATAGTCTGAAACTATGGTTTAGAGAGAGATCTCATAACATTAGAAACATAAAATTATTTGATATCTGGTAAAGGCTATTTTTAGGGTCCAAAATTATTTTACACTTCATCATAGTCAAAAAAAATAAATTTATTTACATGAACAAATATATATCAAAATAAAATAAATACACCCTAAAATATACTAATAAGAATCAATCATTCAGAACTCATTCTGATAAATGTGATCCAAAAGGGAATCATTAACAATAAAAAAATTACATAGTGCAATTTTTTGAAAATATCATAAAAATTAATTAAATAGATAATATTGAAGAATAAGATTATCATTTTCAATGATAGTTAATCTTTTTTTCTTCACATATGATTGACCTAACCCTCATAATAATCAATTGATTCATGATTATTTATTAATGAATAAAATTGTGCCTTCATTCTCATGTGGTAACTCTCACCAATCAAAATGATCAAATCATGGTTTATTGGTTTCCCCTCTATTTATATCAATATTTTTTCCTTTATCATTCATGTCAATCCTCATATTACATTATCTATTTATTTTATCTCAGAAATTGTCCATACTCTACTACATAGGTGAGGGTTAAAATCTCAAAATTAAGTTGGATTCAGTTTTGAATTATCAACATATTTTATCACTATTATTCTTACCAATAGTTTGAATTATCATCACCTAAAATTCCATTGTTCCATGTTCCTTTCTGAGGATCATTATTTTTCACCTCCTATTTTCTCTATTTTTATAGGACATCATGTTTGACCTTATATTTTAAGGTTTTAATGGATTTAATGATAGAATTTGATTTCGGTGGGGAGCTTTTCCTAATATTTAGTTTCAAGATTTTTAGTATTTGTTTTCAAATAGTTTTAATTCAATTTTCCTTTTCCCATTTTGATACCTTTTTTACGTATAATAAAACCCACTTATTCTTGATTTATTATATTATATCGCATTTTTTTGTGGGGGATTTCATGTTTGTTTTGGTATGTAATGTTTGAATGTATGATGATATTATTAGTAAGAAACATAATTTGCAGTTATTCTTCAGTTGGTTCTTAGTGTTCATCTATTGGTTAATGTGTAAATTTATTTAATCCCATTACTTCTAGATATCATGGAACATGATTATTCTCAATACTATATCCTTCATCAAACTAAATTGTTCATTATTACTAATTTTGTAATATTCTCTATGTGTAGTCTCTTTAAAGATTCATGTAGGGATATCGAATGTATAATTCTATGCATAAAACATAGTGTAAAACATCACAAGGTTGGGGATATGCTTTGGTTTCATTGTGTCCTACAGAATTATAGTCACATCAGATTATGGTGTACATGACCCATTGATTTTGAATGTGTATTCACTTTACTAGTTTATTATTGTAACTTTTACTGAATTTTTATCTCAGGGGATTATTCATTTGAATATAGGGGAATTTGTTTTAGCAATTTGTTCATTCATATTAGTGGAGATATGTTACATTTTTCATAGGTGTTATATTTTTTGATGGTCTTGAAACACTAAAAAAACCACACATGAACATTTTTTTCTATTTTTTTCCACCAACTATTAAATACCGAACATAGTCAATAATATTTACAAGATTTATATCTAAAATATTCGTCTCTTACGTAGAAAATACCTTTTCGGTTTAATGTTTTATTTAAATATGAAAAACAAATACCTAATCAATAATATATATTTCTAACCAAATGATATTTTTACCACAAAATAGTAATTAATTATTTTACAATATGACTTCATCAACTCCTACAAAATTTAGAAAACATGATTTCCTTCTAGAAACTTAAATAATTTTACTTTTCTTTACTACTTGTTGGAATATAAACATAAGAACAAGGGTAAAAAATTCTATTTTATGGTAAAGATAAAATATCCTCAAAAACCATATGTTACAAAGAGTGGGACAAATGGGTATATGGACATAATAAAATTTACTTTCCATAACATGAGAGAACAATAACCAATAAAAAATACCATAGATCACTGTTCATTGCATGTTGGTGTTGTATAGAATAAAACATTTGTATTTATTATATTGATACATGAGTATATAATCACAAGAAATGAAATAATAACATATGTATACTAATTTTCTATTAGAGATTGGTACAGAAATTAAAATATAAAATAATTTTCTTCGAAATAACACACTTCTATGACCATCATAATATTCTGGATAGATTGCATTAGTTTAATGGTTTCACTCCCCATTCCCATTAAACCTTAAATATCTAGGTTTACTGGAAATTTATGTTTAGGTCATATCGTTAGAGGTAATGTTTTACTAATTTCAATAGAGGGATATATAATTTTTTTCCAAACAATCACATATTGATAACCAAACACATGTGTACCAAATGAATATGAAAAAATTCCAAATTTAATCATATATTAACTCACATTTCGGGATGAAATGGATTTAACGATAAATATAAAAAAATGATCAAATGATATATTGAGAAATAAGGAGGATGGTGTCATTAGATTATATACCAAATGAATTAATAGAGACATTAAAATATGTAAACATATATATATATATACATTAATATGATAATTTATAAATTACATTTAAAAATACAATTTTACGTATATAATAACATATTTTAAGAAGAAAAAAAATTATATATAATTACAATAATTTAAATTTCATTTAAAGAATTTGAAACCATGTAGTAGAATATGTTACAAAAAATTATGAAAATGGATGGAATGTTTAGTCATGTTCCATATTTAAAAATTAAATATTACTTTCAAAAGTTTTAATAGAGATTCATAGTTGACATAAAACATCCCATGTGGAAAAATATTAAAATAATTATTTTTAAAATTTTATAAATCATTTATATTAAAACAGACATTTCCTTTAAAAAATATTTTACCCATATTTTATAATATTATTCTAACAATATAACAAATATAGACATTAAAGAGAATGATTCTCGGTCAATAAGAAGGGATAAAGTCAGTTTTATTCATTAGTATCCCTTTCATTAAATTTTGAACAAAAAAACTATTTGAAATGATAATAAGAAAATTATATAAAAAACAACCTGATGAGATAAAAATATTTTTTTTTATAGAGAAATAATATAAAATTCAACTTTATTTTTATTTTAGATTAAAAAAATTATTTTCAAATTTCCAATGGAAAATAAACTATTTCATTTTTAATAATGTATATTTTAAAATAAAATAATATGAAAAAAATATGAGTAAGATTTGTTTTATTAATAAAATAACTAATTTTAAGGAATCAAGTTATATAAGATAAACATGGATGGTGTGAAATTGTGATCACACAAAAAGAGGTAAAAAAATTCATAACGTATTGGAATGAATTTGAGTTAACTAAAAAACCACACAACTTAAGTAATAAATGAATGAAACATATTATAAAGCAGAATTCATTAAATTATATATAAATTCAATGGAAAAAATTTACTTATGATAATAGATGTGAGGGGTAAGGTGTAAAAAATATTAAAATTGGTTAGTAATAAGAATCATTCCTAAATGAGGGGAAATTGGGATAAAAACCCCTTACTTTAGAGTTCATCTTAAACATACTCACAATAAAACCCGATGAACTATATTTAGGTTTATCATTCACACATATAAAAATAATATAGTTTTTTTAATGGAATTAGTTTATATCTTATTTATAACCATTTATTAATCAATCTAGTTGAAAATTAAATTCAAGTGTTATTTATTTTATTTTCTATACAAGAATTAGTTTAACAGTTTCAGTGCTTGATCCATGCTCATAATTTCACCACATCAATAGATTTTGTTCTTATTTAATATATGTGTTTGATATCATTATATATCACAATATAAAATTCTTGAAAATTATGGTGATTGTTTACATTGAATGAATAAAATATCATTTTTGATTATTATTTATTTAAGAAAGTATATTTGTTATCTAATGAAAATACATTTTCATATTACCAATATAAAATATTAAAAATCCTTAAATTAATCATATTTATATAATATTACACATATAAATTTTTCCTTATTCATTATATATTTAATAATTATAACATCATTGATGAAAGTGGTAAAATTAATGCAAACAGGAACACATTATAATGAATGACTCAGTAGGAAGAATTTTTTAAATTAATAATAGAACAGTTATATGTGATTAAAAATATCAATAAAATTTAATTAATTTTATAAATTTGTTTTAATATTAAATATAAGAATATATAATATAAAAAATATGTATAAGAAAAAATTAATTGTAAATGATACACATTTTCTCTTATTGGATTCTGTCATAGTTTTATTGGATTTTGGGAATACCCCAAATGCTCTATGATAAAAAACAGGTGATAGGATTCTTCAGTAATTAAATATAGTATATAATGTTAAGGAATTTTTCTTTTAGGAATGTCTTAGTAATTTGGTTGGAGGGATCCATCTATAGGTGATAAAGTGTGATATTTTTGTAAAATGAAATTTTTTAATATAAAATTATCACCAAACCCAATGAAAGTAGGTTACAAAATGGAAACATAGTTAACACCCCCCATTTGTTGAGATATATTTCAGATATTTTATGACTTCATATATATATTTAACACTTTTAGATTATTTTATCCACCACCATATTTAATACTTCTTACATTGAAAACATATTTTAATGAATAATCATTAAATTGGCCATGTTTCATAAATTCCAAATAAAGATTAAACAAATGAAATATATTTTCTTAGAATCATATTCTAATATTGATAACATTATATGTAATATTTAAAATTATAATGATGAAAAAAATTTGGATAAATATATTTCAAAGAATAAAAATGAAGTTATTAATATTTCATTTTATTTAAAAAAAATTATATATTTTTAATTTGTTTTATTCAATATATTAATAATAATTTTTTTTAAAATTATTATTTTTTATTGAAAATTTGAATTTATTTTCATTAAAATTCATTACTCTGAAAAAAAAATTCATTGAAATATATTTCTTTTAAAAAATTTTGATTTCATCCTCAACTAAAACAAAGTGATATTAAATTTATGAATGATTAGTCATATTTTTACATAAATATATATAACGAAGTAATTAATTTTAGTAATCTAAATATGATAAATATATCCTTTCAAACCAAAAATAATATATATATATATAACAAATATATGGTTCTTAGAAAAAAAAATCATTTAGACATTATTTTTTATTATATTTTAAATTTTAGTTAATTAAATATTTCTTTGATATTATTAATTTATTTTACTAATGATTCCATTAATTATAGAAATACATCTTATTGATATCATTCGTTAAAATTATTAAATTTATAAAAAATATGCAATTCATAAGAACATATTCCCTATAATAAATGGAAATTTAATAAATGAAATAATATATTTTAAGTAAATTAAAATATCACTAATTTTGTAACACAAAATATTATATATATATATATATATATAAACTACATACTAGTATTTATAAGATGGTAATTTTTTTAGAAGTATTATACCCAATCACTATATACTATTTAATAAAGCTCATTTAGTTTCTATATTACTCTCTTTACAGCTTATAAAATTTTCCCATTCTAATTTTTCAAATCACATTTCTCATTTATATATTTTAAATTTAATTTTTATACCATTTTTTCTCCATTCATGATTTTTTATCACATTTAATTTAGTTTTACTGATGGTATTTCTCAGGAATAATGATGATCCATGGTATTTCATAGCTATAATGATATTATTATATTATATTTATTGTACTGTTTTTAATCAGGAATGGTCTAATATACATGGATTCGTAAAAAACCATTCTTCATTTTGAGTAAATAAAATATTGTTAAATTTTTATTAATATCCTATATGGAAAACATCATACTCATATACAACACTTTCAAAAGAACAAAAATTCATATTTATGAATTATAGACATGTATTTTAAAAATTAATATGTTTTATTAGAAATGGGGTGTTACCTTCTCATACCCTTAAATAAATTCTATACTCACATTTTTATCCATCTATCAAAAATGAAAATAGTTGCAGTTATCAATATAATGGATGGGAATCAAGATAAATTTATTAATGAGATATATAACTTAATATATTTTTGTATGAATAACAACTTCATATTTTCCCTCATGATTTATATATGTTTATATTTACATTTTTTACCACAATTCGGAAAAAATATGCATCTTTAGTGGGTTACTAGTGTTTCTAGATATATATCATTCATATATTCATTTTCACGAAACTATTTTAAAAAAATACTACAACCAAAATAGTGAAGATATTAATTTAAGAATGTATAAATAAAAAAATTTAAACCCATATGTTTTATCCTCTATATCCACCATTTCAACCTAAGATACATTTGGAACAACCATGACAATATTGATTGAAAATAAAACCCATTCAATTCAACAAATATTTCCTTTTATTTGACACTCTTATTATTAGTAAACTAATTCCAAAAAATTATTTATAGAACATTATTAAAGAATATAATACTATATTCTAATCCTAAAATTCATCTAAAAATATTTATAAAAATTCAACCAAAAAATTATACAAAAAACATATATTCATTTATTAATAAATATATACCTTAACCATATATATTCTCAAAAATTTAATAGTATTTTGTCAAAATATCTGGAAATACCTCAATATTAAATTACATACTAACCATAATGGATGACTATTATTATATCATTTATTCTTAATAATACAACACAAATGACAACCAAAATATCAGTGATCACCATAAAATTCAATCATATAAGAATCAAAAAAGTACCTATGACATTGAAACTATATTTAACCACAAACATGTTAACCCATTATGCTATAAAAAACTAAAAAATCATCCTCATCATACAATATCATTTCTTATATTGTTATCTAAATCTCCCTCTGATTACAACTCTATAAACCTAGACCGAAACTCCCAGATATGGTGAAAAATACTTATACATTACTCCCCTTCCTTTATAGAAACATTAGAATGATTAATATAACTATATATTATTATTAAATATATATTAAATACAAAATAAAATTCATACCAAAGGTATTTTAGGCATGATGTTATAAATATTATGGAAGAAACGTTGCCTTGATAAACTCATATATTTCCCTAAAAAAAGATGTTCATCCAAATACACAAATGATTATTTATTCAAAAAAAACTCATTAAAATATACTAATAAATTATCTAAAAATTGTGTCATTATTGTCACATCATACAAAATACACTTCCACATAAATAGTCAGAATGAAAACAAACAAAATTGTAAGCTCAAATTCTAGGTATGTTTAATCATTGGATATGTCTTTCGAACACCATATGATATCATAAGTCAATATATTCACATGTGAACATAAATAATGTAACATAATATAACATAAGTGAACCATATCTAATAATAAATAAAAACTAAATCACGGTACAATTTATAAGTCTATGAAAAAACATAGAAAATGAGAATATTTACTATGGAAAAATGATTAAAAAATCATGAGACATGAAATCATAACATATGTATACGAATAGGTATATATGCATTGTAACACCCGGAATTAAATCATCCTACCTGATATGAAGTTCAACATACCACCATGTGTTACACCCCATATGAATGACGCTGTCAATGAGAGGAAATTGTATAAATAAACATTGGGAGACTTTACCCTAGATAACCATAACTAACAGTGGTCAGTAAAATACAACCATAATCCCAATGAAAATCAAAATAGAAAAAAAGTTCAATAATACATTTTACTGCATATAATACAGAAGTATTTGATGGTCCCCCAATGTCATTGGTCAACAAGAATAATAGTAAAACTATAAAAGAGAATAAAAGAACGATTAGTGGAATGATCTGATGTATGTCCTAGTACCAATGAAAATATTATAAAATCACTCTTGTTTGGAAGTATTCTCCTGGACCTTTCCCTTCATACGTTTCTAGTCTTGATGTTTTTAGGTTCATTTAGATTCATATACGTGGTGTGAGTTCAAAAAAAGTATGAAAACCAATGAGTTATTATCATAAGTTCACATATATCTATATATATTTATATTTATGACATGATCCAAAGAAAATTTTAATCAAAGAAATCAATAAATCATGCACCAATGAATAATGTTATAATAAAACCTCCAAAAACATTTTCCATACCGAATTGTGAACTATACTGGAATAATATCAAATATTGTCAACAAGATGTATTATATTATGAAATATAAAGTCATATTTCATTATGATCTAAACAAATTGTACAATTTTGGAAAAATTACATGCCTATTTTTAAGGGAATATCAATTTATTGAACCATTATTACCCTGATCCTATGATGATATTCACATGATTACTAGAATATTGGTGATGGTATACAGACATTGAAAACATGATCAATGGACCATCTCTAATATTAAAAGAGATTCTCCATCTGCAGGTCGTGCCGGTATATCATTACACTCTTCCAAGGAAAAGGGTATACCATATGAAAAAACAAGTCATTCCATGTTAATAAATATCTTATATATATCCACATCAAATTAATCTATTCAACCAAGCATTCGCTTTAATGAGTTAAATAAATCATTTAGGCCACCAATTATATAAATGAATGAAACATAGATTCATCCATCTAGGCACAAAACCATGTATGAAGAACCACATTTCAATGAGAATTTTTTAATGGTAAGAAATTAAAGAGGCTATGAAGTACTCGGAAATTAATAAAGAACATATAATTTTTCCAAAATTCCCACCAAACATTGGTCTAATGGGCCACCATATGTATAAAAATTGTACCACCAAATAAAGGGTCTATAACCTAATAATAATCAACCAAATAATTATTATAATATCAAATAATTTCCTAATATTGTATGTACATCTGTAAAGACCTGGAAATTTGAAGGAAAATTTTTTCTTAATTTTCTTTGCAATTTTACAAGAACGCGGTTTCTGACGGTACCGGATTCCAAGGCCTGGTGTGCCCAAATTCATTTACCGAAGTTTGACTCGGGTACGTTCAGTGAACGAACGAGCGGGAATTTCTAACTTTTGAACCGGTGCTTGGAATCAAATTCTGAGGGAAACGATGGAACTGTAGTGCTGGTAATTGCTTAGGAACTCATGTTCCGGAGTTGCGTTTACACGATAGATGTTGATAAAAATTGTGGATGTTAAAAATAAAAATTTAACAACAATTTTTATTTTACTAAAGTGTTTTTATCCTTTGGAAGGAATTTGGGTAACTAACAAACTTCCCTTTGTAGGTTATCAAGGTTGTGGGGCCCACAGAAACCCCACCCCTTCATATTCTTCAATTCTTCAACTCCTCTCAACTCACCATAAATTAAGATAACATAAGTTATTAATGGGTGAGTTATGTGTGGTTTTTCAAATTTTAAACACTTGAAATTCAAAGGTTTTGTTGTGTTAAAAAAATAAGTTGGGAACTTATTTTATGGGTTCGAACCTTTGTTGCTTGAGAGGTTTTGGGGAGAAAAGATAAGGAAAGCAAGAGTTTTTCTTCCTCTTCGACGAAGAACACGAGGAACGTGAAGAACGCATCATACTATGTCGAAGAACGCCGATTCTTCGATGACCGACTCCGCAACACCGATCTGCGACGCGATGTTTCTTTCCTCAACGGTTATTCCACAACGTCATCTCTACCCGCGAAGAATCCTCATTCGTCGAACCTCCGTTCGAGCAACCTCGAGGTAGGGAATTGTTTTTGAAATATTAATGAACCCCATGCTACTTACTTCTAAATAAACAATACGGAAAAAATAAACATTAATTTGATCCCCAGATTATGTTGCGGGTTGGGATTTTATTTTGGTATTCTCTTATCTTTTGAGAAAAGAATGACGAGCGTGGACCAACCAATTCCGGGTTGATCCGCGGATCGTTCATACATGTGGATCGATGTAGGGGTTTAATTTTATTTATTTTGTTCATGAATACCCACTTGACGATCTTCGTGGATTTTAAAACCAATTGTTATCGAATAACGCGAGGGGGTCGGACCGCACAAACATGACCGACCCTCCTTCTTATTTCATGTTGTTTTCTTTGTGGTTTGGTACGGGAAGGCGTGGTGCCGTCGCACAACGCGGAATCAAGCGACAAGAAAATGCACGGACATGTCGCGTCGCGCTGTGAAAAGAAAGAAAAAGGACGCGACGTCGTCGCGCCACGTCGGAGAAACCGAAGACATCCGCGGACAGAGTCGGGCCACGGCGAAGGGGCGCGGCGCCAGCACACCGCGCCAGAGACCCACGAAGACGGCGCGTTTCGTTTTTGACGTGCGGATTGGCGGGTGACTACAAACGAGGCCGCAAGGTAATTTTGATGCCTTTGCAGTGATGGTCGGGTCCCGGGAGGACCATAGGCAAAGACGGCAAGAGAAACGGACCACCGGAGCGCGTCCGGTGGTCTGCGGAAGGCGGCGGCGGCGCGCCGCCGGCGTCAATCAGCGGCGAAGGGGGGGGGGGGCCGCGCACACCCCCGTTGCTCCACGGTGACCGCTCGGCCGCGGCCGGCCGGTCGGGCCGGACCGGACCGCGCCGGGCCAGGAAGGGCCCATTCGGGTCGGACCCGGGTCGGGACGACCCGGTTCGGGCCGACCCAGGGGGGGTCGGGCCGGGTCGGCCTGGGCCCAGACCCCCCGTTTTCGGACCACTTTCGGTCAAATGCTCATATCATGAGCTGTATACCTCTGATTAACGCGTCATTACTTGCAACACGATCCTTGGATCGAGATGGTCGTTTCTGTATATCGCACTCAAAGTTTCGGAATACATTGGGTTCGGCCAGGTTGGTTCAGATACGAAACCAACCGGGCCCTCGGAGTAGAAACGCTGGTAACATGAGCTCCGGACGTCCAATTAAAGTGTCTTCGACTTTGTTGGATTCGTCTTAGTGAGACGGAACTTTTGGATTACTCCGCTCGAGGTTTGGATGCCGTCGGAGTGCGGTCGGGTTGGTTCGCTCATGAAACCAACCGGGCCCCTAGAACGAAAAAGCCAATAACTCACAGACCGGGCGTCTGATTGATGCACCGTCTATCTCGTTGAATTCCTCTTGATGAGGCGGAAGTTTTGACATACTTCGCACCAGTTTTGGATGTAGTTGGACAGTGGCCGGGTTGGATGGTACCCGAAAACCAACGGGCCCGTGGAACGGAAAAGCTGATATCTTTCAGACCAGACGTCCGTTTGAAGAACCGTCAGCGGTGTTGGTGATCACGTTGAGAAAAAGTCCCTATGAGTATACCCTATGAGAGTCCGGGGTACAGTTGAGATACGGCCGGGTTGGTTCGCTCACGAAACCAACTGGGCACCTGGGACGGAAAGACTAATAACTCACAAACAGGGCGTCCGATTGATGCGTCGTCTGTTGCGTTGAGACCCCTATGATGAGGCTGTCCTTTGAGATACTTCTTCGTGGGACTTTGAGATATTTGGAGTTTTGACCAGTAGCTCATGGAGCGGACCCTCCCGGAGACGAGCATACGGAGTACGGAGGCAGTATAGCCGGCTGAGACCTGTTGACTGCATGACTGACTCGACTTAGAGTGAGTTGACTAGCCCAGTGGACGGAGAACCTGGTATTTGGCGACAGACCCACGGTGGACGGAGCTCCCGGTAGTTGGCCGCAAACCTGTGGTACTTGACAGGAGGAGTACCTCTGTATGCTATTGGGGGGAGCGCCTGACATTTGGCGACAGACCCACAGCGGACGGAGCGCCCGATAGTTGGCCGCAGACCTGCAGTACTCGACAGTAGGAGTACCTCAGCAGTCTTAGGTTAGTGAGAAGTACCTCAGAGTCATGACAGGACCACTGTACACTCCAGAGATGGGGCTCTTCAGCAGTTACAGTTTCTTTAATAAAAATCCTGGTTTGAGCTAAGACTTTTGACTTTTGTGTTTATCTCATGATTGAGATTGGTCACTTCATAATTTAGGTATATGTATGGGCATATACCTGGGTAGTGGTTATCCGTTGATTTCATGATCCTTGTGTTTTCATGATTGAGACGGGTTACTTGATAACTTAGGTATTTGTAAGGGCATATACCTAAGTAGAGGTTATCTACAGAGATCTTCTTTGTGGTTAACCTTGTTGGTTTTAGTGAGACCTTGAAGGTCTCGGGGTCCCTACTGAGTATCGTTATACTCACCCCTACACGGGCTATGCCCGCACCTCGTTGTGTTGGTTGCAGACGACGGGCAGTGCTGACGGAGTCCGAGTGTTCGAGGACTAGACAGTACCCGGAGATGAACTTCATGACGAGTCAGTATCTAGAGGAGGACTTCACGGCGAGACGACACAAGGAGGAGGTTGACGGGCGAGAGCATTGAGGAGGCTATCTGTACCTACCCTTCAGGTAGGATCCGTGGTGGACGATCCAGGAGCTGCGCTATCTGTACCTACCCTTTAGGTAGGATCCGAGGAGGATGACCCAAGATCTGTTTCCTTCCATATTTTTGTCTTTTTCTGTTGTACTTTGGTTCAGTAGTAGCTGCACTTTCAGTTGGGTTTGTATTCTGGCCCATTTACTTTTCATCATTTTCTTTTGTACTTAGTGTTTTGCTTCTGCTTGTACTCTGTGGTGTTTTGTTTACTTTTATAAAATAAATGCCTTCCCAGTTATCGGGATTTACGCCTTTGGTGCTAGTCTCCAGCCCCTGGCCTATGGAAGGTGGGCTTGGGGTAGTCACGGATCGGGACCTGAGGACGGGTCGTGACAAATTGGTATCAAAGGAGTCGGTTCTACCGCAGAACATATAACTCTGTTATTTTCATTCTATGAAGCAATAGTGTTAAGGGTACCAAGTGTGGTCTTCAGTTCAGGGAGTCCAGTGTTGGTGCGGGCGGCCGACGTATCCATACACCAGGACCCTGACAACTGATTTCTGACTTTGTGCACGAAAACATTGATTGCGTGTGTGTTTCCATATGTTTTTTTAAATATCAGCTCAAACTAGGTCAGCTCACTAGGTATAATCAATTGACCGTGTAACGTTGTTTCTTTTAGGATGCCTTTTCTCGGACGAACAGCTAGAGCCCGGAGGGATGTGCGTACTGACAGCCTGCCAAGTGACGAGGCTTCGGTACAGGGCCCTCTTGTAGTTGAGGCACCTGCGGAGGCATCAGCGGTACTACCATACATTGGGCCATCGATGCCACCAGCCCTAGCAGTATGTGATGCACACCACTTGAGAGCGCTGCACGAGTTCCAGCACCAGAGGCCACCTAGGTTCCGGGGAGAGACAGACCCGCAGACGGCTGAGGATTGGCTGGAGGCTGTGATGAGAGTCGTCAGGCTGGTGGGGACACCTGCAGACTTCATGGTGATCTTTGCTGCTAGCCTCCTTTAGGTAGCAGCAGGCAGGTGGTAGAGCCACTTGTTCTTGTTTTGCGACGGGATGACCTTCGCATGGGAAGACTTAGAGACCTTCTTCAGGGTGGAGTTTGTGCCAGTAGCTCTACACCCCGAGCATGTACAGGAGCTTCTGCCTTTGCCGCGTGATTTTCGATCAGTAGCCGAGACATCTGTGGGCAGTAGATAGGTGATGCAGAGATCCAAGAGGGCCAGAGCCAGCCGTACGAGGAGTATGAAGTGTTATGAATGCGGTGGAATGGGTCACATGGCACATGACTGTCCGAATCCTCGTACAGTTGATCCGCAGGCGTTGGAGGAGCAACCGAGGCAGAAGCAGCGACGAGTGCTTGAGCCACAGCTGAGAAGTGGACAAGGCAGTAGAGCACCGGGAGAAGGTGGAAAGGAGCAGAACTAGTTGATACATCCCTTGTACTTCTAGTTCCATGTTTCTGTTGTATTAGTGTCTTTGTACTATGAGCTACAATAATAAAAAGACACTTATCTTGTTTTCTTCCCTGTCCTTTTTGTTTGGTTGATACTGAGTGGTCCTGGTTAAGACTGTTGACTTGACCCTCACATTCAATATTTCTACTGGAAGAGACCTAGTGACCTCACACAGATGCCGATAGTGTGACTTGACCCTTGGAGGTGAGAGTGACAGTTAGATATCTTGGTAGTTACATTGAGGCCTTACGACGTCATCCATGGCATGAATGCATCATTCATGTCAGGATTGACTGTATTAGGCAATGAATTTGGTTCATCCAGAAGATGAGACTGGATTTCTCTTATCGGAAAAGAAGAAATCATAGCAGCTCTTTTGAGACTAAAGAAGGTCTAGGTCATCTAAGAGCAGATGAGGACAACACATGGCCTATAGAAGCCTTATGCTGACAAGACTTGGAGGCCTCTAGAGCTCGATGATGACGATCACGTCCCTATATGGGTTTCACCTCGACGAGATTTACAGAGATGAGGCTAGGGATGCAAGTTATCTCCGAGGTTCATTGGACCTTCTTAGGTCCTCAGATGTGTAGGAGAAGTGGTTTACCACTTGACGCATTCACCGCAGTTGCACCAGGTGAACGACGACTTCCACGTAACTCAACTGAGGAGATACGTGCTCAACCCTTCGCATATCATCGACCATGAGTAGCTGGACGATGCAATGGGGTGACTTTCACGGAGGTTCCAGTGGGGATCGAGGATCGATAGGAGCAGATCCTACGAGGACGATCAATTCCTCGGGTGCACTTTCTCTGGCAGTACGGGAACCTCCAGGTGAGCACTTGGGAGCGGAAGGCTCAGATGCGTGCTCTGTACCGCTTTTGTGACCCTAGTATGTGTTGAAGCTTTACGGGGACATAAAGCCCTGAGGTGGGAGTAATGTAAAGACCCGGAAATTTCAAGGAAAATTGTTTCTTAATTTTCTTTGGAATTTTACAAGAACGCAGTTTCTGACGGTGCCTGATTCCGAGGCCCGGTGTGCTCGGAATCATTTTCTGAAGTTTGGCTCAGGTACGTTCAGGGAAAGAACGAGTGGGAATTTCTAACTTTTGAACCAGTGCTCGGAATAAAATTCTGAGGGCAACGATGGAACCGTAACTCCAGTAATTGTTTAGGAACTCCTGTTCCGGAGTTGCGTTTACACGAGAGATGTTGATAAAAATTGTGGAAGTTAAAAATAAAAATTTAACAACAATTTTTATTTTACTCAAGTGTTTTTATCCTTTGGAAGGAAGTTGGGTAACTACCCAACATCCCTTTGTAGGTTATAAAGGAGGTGGGGCCCACACGAACCCCACCCCATCATATTCTTCAACTCTTCAACTCCTCTCAACTCACCATAAATTAAGATATCTTATGTTATTAATGGGTGAGTTAAGTGTGGTTTTCCAAATTTTAAACTCTTAAAATTCAAAGGTTTTGTTGTGTTAATAAAATAATTTGGGAACTTATTTTATGGGTTAGAACCTTTGTTGCTTGAGAGGTTTTGGGGAGAAAAGCTAAGGAAAGCTAGAGTTTTTCATCCTCTTCGATGAAGAACACGAGGAACGTGAAGAACGCATCGTACTCCGTCGAAGAACGCCGAGTCCTCGAAGACTGACTCCGCGACACCGATCTGCAACGCGATGTTTCTTTCTGCAACGGTTCTTCCGCAACGTCATCTCTACCCGCGACGAATCCTCATTCGTCGAACCTCCGTTCGAGGAACCTCGAGGTAGGGAATTGATTACGAAATATTAATGAACCCCAGGCTACTTCCTTCTAAATCAAAGAACGCGTATCAAATAAACATTAATTTGATCCGCGAAGATTAGGTTGCAGGTTGGGATTTTATTTTGGTATTCTCTTATCTTTTGAGAAAAGAACGACGAGCGTGGACCAACCAATTCCGGGTTGATCCGTGGATCGTTCGTACATGTGGATCTATGTAGGGGTTTCATTTTATTTATTTTGTTCGTGAATACCAACTTGACGATCTTCGTGGATTTTAAAACCAATTGTTATCGAATAACTCGAGGGGGCCGGACCGCACAAACGCGGCCGACCCTCCTCCTTATTTCATGTTGGTTTCTTTGTGGTATGGTATGGGAAGGTGTGGTACTGTCGCACTACGCGGAATCAAGCGACAAGAAAATGTGTGGCGCCGTCGCGCCATGCCGTGAAAAGAAAGAACAAGGACGCAACGCCGTCGGGCCAAGTCGGAGAAACCGAAGACATCCGCGGATGGAGTCGCGCCACGGCGAACGGGCGCGGCACCAGCACACCGTGCCGGAGAACAACGAAGACGACGCGTTTCGTTTTTGATGTGCGGATTGACGGGTGACTACAAACGAGGCCGAAAGGTAATTTTGAGGCCTTCACAGTGAATTTCGGGTCCCGGGAGGACCATAGGCGAAGATGGCAGGAGAAACAGACCACCGGAGCTCGTCCGGTGGTCCGCGGAAGGCGCCGGTGCCGGCGACCAGCGACGGCGGCAAACACCGCCGGATGTTTCCGGCGGCGGTTGCCGCCGGCGTCAATCAGCGGCGAAGGGGGGGCAGCCGCGTGCACCCCCGCTGCTCTGCGGCCGGCCGGTCGAACCAGACCGGACCGCACCGGACCGGGCCCATCCGGGTCGGACCCGGGTCGGGTCCACCCAGGGGGGGTCGGGCCGGGTCGGCTCGGGCCCAGACCCCCCGTTTTCGGACCACTTTCAGTCCAATGCTCATATCTGAGCTATAGACCTCCGATTAACGCGTTGTTAGGAGCAACATGATCCTTGGATTGAGACGGTTGTTTCGTTATATCGCACTCAAGGTTTCGTAATACGTTGGGTTCGGCCAGGTTGGGTCAGATACAAAACCAACTGGGCCCTCGGAGCGGAAACGCTCATAACTTGAGCTCCGGACGTCCGATTGATGTGCCGTCAACTTTGTTGGATTCCTATTAATGAGATCGAACTTTTGGATTACTCCTCTCGAGGTTTGGATGCCGTCGGAGTGTGGTCGGGTTGGTTTGCTCACAAAACCAATCGGGCCCCTAGAACAAAAAAGCCAATAACTCACAGACCGGGAGTCCGTTTGACGCACCGTCTGTCTCGTTGAATTCCTCTTGATGAGACGTAACTTTTGACATACTTCGCTTGAGTTTTGGATGCAGATGGATAGTGGCCGGGTTGGATGGTACCCGAAAACCAACCGGGCCCCTGGAACAGAAAAGCTGATATCTTTCAGACCAGACGTCCGTTTGACGAACCGTCAGCGGCGTTTGTGATCACGTTGAGAAACGGTCCCAATGAGTATAACCTATGAGAGTTCGGGGTACAGTTGAGATACGTCCGGGTTGGTTCGCTCACAAAACCAACCGGGCCGCTGGGACAGAAAGGCTAATAACTCACAGACCGGGCGTCCGATTGACGCGTCGTCTGTTGCGTTGAGACCCCTATGACGAGGCGGTCCTTTGAGATACTTATTTGTGGGAATTTGAGATACTTTGAGTTTTGACCAGTAGCTCATGGAGCGGACCCTCCCAGAGACGAGCGTACGGAGTACGGAGACCGTGTAGCCGGCTGAGACCTGTCGACTGCTTGACCGACTCGACTAGGAGTGAGTCGACTAGCCCAATGGACGGAGCACCCGGTATTTGGCGACAGACCCACGGAGGACGGAGCGCCTGGTAGTTGGCTGCAAACCCACGATACTTGAGAGGAGGAGTACCTCTGTAGGCTATTGGGGGGAGCGCCCGACATTTGTCGACAGACCCACAGCAGACGGCGCGCCCGGTAGTTGGCCGCAGACCCACGGTACTCGACAGGAGGAGTACCACAGCAGTCTTAGGTTAGTGAGAAGTACCTCGGTGTCATGACAGGACCACTGTACACTCCAGAGATGGGGCTCTTCAGTAGTTATGGTTTCCTTAACAAAAATCCATGTTTGAGCTGAGACTTTTGACCTCTGTGTTTACCTCATTATTGAGATGGGTCACATGATAACTTAGGTATATGTACGGGCATATACCTGGGTAGTGGTTATCCATTGATTTCATGATCCTTGTGTTTCCTCATGCTTGAGATGGGTTACTTGATAACTTAGGTATATGTATGGGCATATACCTAAGTAGAGGTTATCTGCTGAGATCTTCTTTGTGGTTAACCTTGTTGGTTTTAGTGATACCTTGATGGTCTCGGGGTCCCTACTGAGTATCGTTATACTCACCCCTGCACGGGCTATGCCCGCACCTCGTTGTGTTGGTTGAAGACAATGGGCAGTGCTGATGGAGGCCGAGTGTTCGAGGACTAGACAGTACCCGGAGGTGGACTACATGACGAGTCAGTATCTGGAGGAGGAATTCACGGTAAGATGACACAAAGAGGAGGTTGATGGGAGACAGCGTTGAGGAGGCTATTTGTACCTACCCTTCAGGTAGGATCCGTGGTAGACAATACAGGAGTTGCACTTTCTGTACCTACCCTTCAGGTAGGATCCGAGGAGGATGACCCAGGAGCTGCTTCCTTCTTCCAGCTGTTTGCCTTTTTCTGTTGTACTTTCATTCAGTTGTAGCTGCACTTTCAGTTGGGTTTGTATTCTGGCCCATTTACTTTTTAGCACATTCTTTTGTACTTAGTGTTTTGCTTCCGCTTGTACTCTGTGGTGTTTTGATTACTTTTATAAAGGCAATTCCTTCCCAGTTATCAGGATTTACGCCTTTGGTTCTAGTCGCCAGCCCCTGGCCTATGTAAGGCGGGCTTGGGGTAGTCATGGCTTGGGCCCCGAGGATGGGTCGTAACAACATCCTACAATTAGTGAAGTCAAATTTTAATGCTGATAATCTCTTCCCATGTCACACCCAGGCCCTAACTGGATTGATCCCACACACAAAAAATAACTAGGAATCATAAAAACCCTATTAATGTTCTATAAAATGTTCATGAATATTGAAATAAAATATATGAGGTTATATTCTATTATACCACATGGGATCCAAAAATTATTCTATAATTTCGATTGCTCAATATAGGTACGACCATCACTCTAGATGCACCATCGTCATATCAAGGATAAATGAATTAAATTTTATAAGTTAAATGAATTTATAAATTTGGAAATGAAATATGGAAAGCCAGTTTTTTTCATGGAATGTATTGTATATGATGAAGAAATAAAGATAATGTATTTTTTTATCATTTACCATATTTCCAATTTAATTCAACATTTTTATATTCTAAATTTATGCTTCGAATGAGAGGAAAATATCGAAGTAAGGTTTTAGAGTCTCATGGTTTGGGATAAAATAATGTGTTAAAAAATTGATATAAATTGTTTCATAGTTGTTATTAATTTATATTTGAGATCATTAAATTTTGTTCACATATTATGGTTACATGGTTTTAAAATAGGGCACTCTCTATGGATGAATTATTCCCCTTTTGGGATCCAGAAAGGTTTGGGAGCATGATTTGTCAAATAATGTCTGATCAATGATTATAAACACTAAAACTTGGTTCATGTATCAAAAAACCAACATCCTTAATCATGATCCACCCAATACAATAATTATATAATTCAAAATTTTTCCTAGAGAATCAGTACTATTTTGGAAAACAATGATTCAATAATACACCCTAATAGGCATCTAAAACACCATATGACCAACTAAATGTCCCCAAAACTCAACCCAAAAAATTAATAGTTAAATTAAACATCAATATTGGATAAAATTATCATGTAATTTAATAATAAAAATATTAGTACATAACAATCTCCACTTATAATGATATTATATCCTTCGTAACCATCTCTAGGGTTTTTTTGTACAACGTGGGACCATAGTCTCAAATATATGACTCCTAGTTCAAATATTATACATGGATATATCCATTCAACCATTTTAGTTATAAAAGTGTAATTTTTTTCCCTTAAAACTATAACATTATTTGACTTAATATCAACACTAGTAACTCTGTAAATGATGCATTATGTTATCTCTTGACTACCTCACAATTGATAAAATTTGTATGATCTATTTATTTACTCTATAGTTTAGTGACCTGAACCCTATAATGAATATAACAGTAATGTAAATAATTAATTAAATGATATGTAAAGACCCGTTTTTTCCTCATTATTCTTTGGAATGTTTCTAAAAATATTTACAGAGCTATGCATCGTGGCGATGTAAACTTTCAAGGCCCAGTGTGCCCGTAATAAATTATACAGAACATTATGTTTATGTAATACTACACATGTGATGGAAATTATTTGTGTCATAAATGTATGATTGGGTGAGAAATATGAGATCACGTTTGGGGCTGGAATAATGTTTTTACCCTATGTGTGATGTAAAATATGTCTTCATAGAATATTCAGACCCCTCGCTCATTAGTGGTATGTAAAATGGATGCGTTAATTTATTAATTCATTAATTTAATAGCTCAAACCAAAATAACACTCAAAAGTTAATATGGATCAGAAATATAGGGCCACAGTTGTGTTAGTAATATGGTGTTTCCCTTAGGGTAGGTATAACTTTAGCGGGCACATGCTTCCTGTGGAAAATTCTATCAAGGGAGATTTCATTAATAAATTAATTAAAATAATTACTCTATTCCTGATGTGATATTTAATAAAATCTAAAAAGAGATTTGGATTGGAAATCCAAGTGCACCATTGAGTTTGTAGAGCGGTGTTCTACCTAGGGGTGACCTCAGGTTAGAGGGTAGAGGATGATCAGATCTCGCGACTACTAACTTATTCCTATAAATAGGAGCTTATGGAAATGATGTCGGGTTTGGATCATTTCCCTCTTAGGAACGGGTGGAGCACCACTTTCCATTTTATGGTGATTCAATGACCATCCATCTTCAGATCATGAATAAACACCGGGCATAGGTAGATCCGATCACAAATAACACAAATTATGGAACAACAAATTGAGGTAAGATCCCTATGTTGAATTATAGATATCCCAATTGATGATTTTGTTGTCATTTTAAACCTATGATCAAATTAGATGCTTTGGAATCATTTATCAATGGACAAACTAACAAAATCCATCATCCGATTGAATTTTTGATTCAACGTTCATCGTTTTCATCATGTTCTTCAAACTCCAACTTTTTGATCCATCCATTAATTGACGAAACATGGAGTAAGGCATATGTCTACAAATATCTCGACCTGAGGTGTCATGATGAATGATCCAATTTGAGTTTTTTCATTGGAGGCTATGAGATAAAGAGAAGAAGAACTACCAAATTTTCATCACGATGAAACAACAGGGATTTTCATGTGGAGAAGACGGCAGTGTAAATCATGATCCGATGATCCCGGATCTAGTCTCATATATTTATTTGGTCCACTAGAGTGTTCCCGGTGGTCTATGAAATTTGGGAAGTGTGTGAGTTCTAGTGATTATAGGTCTAGTAATGGATGAAGTGTAGTTGAGCTAGATGTCATGGGGCGTGTCGGGCAGCATCGTGGCCGGAGATTGGTAGGGTTGGTAGTCTAGATCACTGGCCGACTGAACAAGCAAAACTAGTCGGTCAGTGCAGTTATTAGTGGTTTGGGCGGTGGTTTTTATTTTAATAAAACCACATTACATGGAATTCATTGGTCTTTTTAATGTTTTTTCTATAGAAACCTGAACCCTGCTTCAAGGTAGACATTTTGAGGCATCTTTTAGGACTTTTTTGTAGATCGATGCTTGGTAACATGAACAATAAAATTAATATAATAATAATATAATATTAATAATTCAAGAAACTTGTATTGGATTATACATCTAAATATGATGTTCTATTGACATTCCATTAAATGTTTTTTGACATATGAGTTAAGGAATATTTTTCAAGAATCATTTTAAATGATTAAAATGAATGCACAGTGTTGCCCCCGAGGCCTGTTTTCAGTGTTGGAGGGGAATTGAAGATTATTCTACAAGTGTCTATTTGGGATGAATGAGCAGCTGTTCCCAAGTATTTTAATGAGATCAAATCAATGGTGAATTTTTTTTGGTATACTCCAGGATCGAGGCATTTTCCCCACGAACCAATGTTCTTGTGTGATGTTAGGAGTTTCATATTTTCCACTAATTGATAAAATATGGAAACTGAATAGTTGAACATGTGTTCTTTTTTCACAAGTATCCTAATGGAATTTGTAATTTTGACTCCAAGGTCCATTTGAGGAGGACTGTAAGTGGAAATGATGTTTTTCCCTTTAGACCAAAGACAAGCATCGATTACTCGTCTGTCCTTTTTGTGCCCGAGATTCCATGTAATCCGGGAGTGCACGAGCATTCCTTGGGGTACTTGTCTAGAATTTTTGTACCATACCATGACTAGGTACACTGCCAGGTGACTAGATGAGTCCATATATTGTGTCAGCCCCACACACTATGTGTACCACACTACACAATCTTCGCTCTCATATATCCATCTTTTTGACTTGGATTTGTTTTCCTATGAGTAGCCTATCCATTTTTTTTATGTGTATAATGTGATTCCACCCTCTATAGTTTCTTAATTGTTCTGATAATAGATATAGCAGGTGTGCAACCTCTCTATAGAGGGACCCGATGAATGAAGTGGTGTTTCATTTCAAAGTGGTATCATAGTGTATCAATGGCCACATGGTAGCCACTAAGTCTCCTATTAGAGTGGAATCCCCCTCACGGAATGGGTCATGGGTAGCATCAGTGAATTCTTTCAAAGTGGAATCCACATAACACATAATGTTGTGGGTAGCCTCTACTACTTTTATTTGAGTGTTATCACCATGACACATCAGGGCATGTGTATCCTCTATAACATGAATCATAGTGGAATCCCCCTAACACATAAGTCTGTTTGTAGCCCTTGTGACCTCCATCGGAGTGGAATCCCCATGATGCATCAGAATGTCTGTATCCTTTGTGACTTCTATCAGAGGTGAATACCCTGATACATTAGGGCATGGGTAGCCTCTACATCTTCTATCATAGTGGAACCTCCTTACACATCAGTTCATATGTATCCATGGCGACAAAAATCTAATTAGTATCCCCATGACACATTATGGAATGGGTAGCATTTGTGACTACTATTAGATTGGAATCCCACTAGCATTATAGGGTGTCAGAATCCTCAACATTGGTTTTACACCTTGGTTGTGAGGCTCATCAATGAGATTCGTTAGACGTACCATTAGAAACAAAAGAAATAGGGATGCTCTCCCAATAAATATGTTTCCCGGTCAGGGGACCTAATAACATGTGGTTACCTCTGAAATTTTTGGTGACTCTTATCTTGGGGTAAACTATGATATAGAGGTCCCCAAACTGTCCTATTTGGGATTCATTAGTTGGGAATATATATATATATATATCCTAGTTTATTTACCCAGTCTATTGTCTTTTGATACACTCCTCCTACGAGAGGTGAAGACACATGGGTTATTCCACATTCTTCGCATGTACCTATGCATGTGGTTGGAAGAGCCTACTCCACTTATATAGGTAGAAAATAATGGATGATAAGTTCATTTTCTGACCAATTATATTCTCCTTGTGTTTCAGATGAGTTTAATTCACTAATTTTTTAGTCGAGTTGTACTATTTTAATAAAACTTGTTTTATCTACTTCTATTCAATTCATTGTACCATTTTCTTGCTCCATAGAGCCATTGGGGAATCTTATTGAGTATTTTAACACCCACCCATTAATGGGATTTTCTTGAACTTGTTTTGACCTTGAAGATAACATACAAGTTGATCATGACATCAGAACAGCTTAGCGATATGCGATCATGGACAGTGTGTGGTTTTCAAAACCTGATATTAAGTAACGAGACTCTCATAGTTGTTTTATTCTTCCACATTTTTCAGATTGTGTAACTTTTCTAGTTGTGCGTGTATTTTTTCCCTCTTATTTCTATATCATTTTCTGAACTTGTACAGTTTAGAGGATGATGCATGTTTAGTTTCCTTTTTATAGAAGTTCTATATATTTTTTCTTTTCCAACTACACGTTTGCATTGAATGGTATTCTTGTGTGTATACATGTTCTTTGGAAAAGGCATCCCCGAGTTTTTTGTGCATTCAACGCTTGTTGCCAACCCATGGACTATAGAGGAGGGTCTGGGGTAGTTCTCTCACAATCCCTAGAATAGTATGGGTCATGAAACAATGGTGTCAATGGTTGTTAGTTCCCTGGGATGTTTTTGGACATTCAATAGAAATTAATGGGTTGGGTATTAATAAAACAGTGTCAACGTGTCTCGAGAGTGGCTCACAGGCCAGAAAGTCTAGTGAAGGGTTGGGAGATGACTTATACAAACACTAGGACACTAATAGCCTTCTTGTTGACTTGCCATGATGAGACAGATTTTGTTGGGGACATTGGTTCATGCATAAAACTGGATTGGGTCATTTATTACAATTCATGAATTATCTACCCAGTGTTTTCTTGATATATATATATATATATATATATATATATGTATATGTATATATATAAATGCTTAGCTGAATAGATAATCATGGATAAGTTTCATGATGCCTCCATGATTATAGCCAACTAGGATACTAGCCCTGGTTCATGGCAAATATTCCATGAGTAATGTTGCCTCAGTTCATAATCCATCATATGTCCCCCTTCCTCCAAGTGGGTAGGTAGCAGAGCATCCACCTGTTGAGCAGAATTTAGTACTGACAACACAAGTCGATGATGAGTGAAGGCTGAGAATGATTCACATGATATATCATTAGAGACCTTTGAGGATCTTTGGTGATCCATACCCTCAAACAGAAGAGGTTTTTATGGAGTTATATGTTCGCCTATTTAGACTTTTTCAGACACCGACAGATCAAATAGTGGTGTTGATAGCCAGTGTTCTTCCATAGATCAGCTGAGTGTTGGTGGAGTTATAATTTCATAGATGCTCGATGACTTGTAACACTCAACGGATGAATCCCTATAGCTATTTTGTGAGGATTGATACCCTTCCTTCTTACGCTAGGCTTTTATTTAGAAGATTTTTTATTTTTAGTAGAGAGGGATGACCGTGGAAGAGTATGAGATTCGGTTCACAGACCATAATCAGTACACTTTTGATGTTTCCAATGATGGTTACTTCTGAGTAAAAAATTATGAGGATGGAATCTGTTGACATATCCAGTCCTACATAGTACTATTGTTCCTTCCCTAAATTTCCTAGGTACAAGAGCACACTCTAGTGACAAAGTGTTATTCGTCGGTTGGAGCGGTCTTCATCAGGGGCATTCTCCCAACTTCGCTCCTCTTCCCAAGTTCCACCAAAAGATAAATGCCGATCAAAATAATATATTAATCTAATCGAATATTAAATTTGTTGGCACAAAATTTAAAATGGTGAATTAATTAACATGGCTCCCTCTAATTAATTCAAGAGGATTTGGAACCATTAAATTAGGGGAGTAGTGGCACCAATAAAGTATGGGGTGGTGGCACCATTAAGTTGGGAGATCAAGAGGTTTCTCCACACTTAATGGGGTGTTCAAGAGGTTTCAACCTCAAGTGGTCCCCACCACATCAAACATAAAGAGGGGGTTTGGTTTGAGTGGGCCCCACCACCATAACCTTTCATGGGAAGTTATGGTGTGGTGGTCCCACCTCCTACTTCCAAGTGGAGGATTTTAACAACAAAGTAAAAATAAAGCCACACACGTTATTTTTAATTTAATCATTCTCTAAAAACCCAAAATCTATCTTTTATTCTTGACCAACTGCCATTGAGGTGAAAGTATTCTAAAGTGAATATTGTTGTTGCGAGTTCAACAGTGGCATTGGATTTCGATTCTGATCACCGGTTCAAAGGTTATAAAAACTTGCTCATATGTTTTCTGAACATACCCAATCAAAACATCAGAAATTGATTCTGGGCACACCAGGCCTCGGAATCATGCGCCACAAAATTTTTGCGGACTCATAACGTTTCCATGTATTTATGGAAAAAATTTCCACTAAAATTCCGGGTATTTAAAATATAATTCACATGGTTAACCAAATAAGATTCCATAATCAAGGGTTAATGTTTTATCATACAATGATACTATAATACATCCAGTAGCCCCTCATTGATCACAATCATCTGACACCACTTCTCCACCGATTTCATCTGTAAAAGACGTGAATCAATGGAATTTTCATACAAATAGAATATACAATAATAATAGATTTAAATTTAGAATAATACTTCCAAATATAGAATCTCAATTAATTAAATACATAAAATCTCTACCAGAGACTATGATCCAATGTGGAGAAGATAATTGCAGCCTCTTTTATCCCATATAAATGTTAAACATCTCAGAAAATATTACATTTTTCAAACACATTAGGTCAAATTAATCTATTTAAAATTTTATATTATGTGTCATATAGTTCTTCAAATTGGGTCTTAATTAACACAACCCATAAATGACTACCTCATCATAGATATCATCACATCTTGAAACTAAACACATGGGGGAATAACACCGTGTAACTGATCCCATGTTCTAGGTAGCTATGAACTAAAAAAGCCTCCATCATTATCTTCTTCTTTGATAAAGCAGTCTTGTACTGACAAATCCAATCAAACATCACCCTTTTTTCGGAAAGACCCATCATCAGTTCTACTAAAAAACCAATGATAATGGGATGGTAGAACATTATATTACAAATAAAAATAATACTCTAAAACACATTCTTATGATATTCCTAAGACATAACAACCTCTATATTCACTAGGTCCACTAAAATCCCTACCAACTAATTCCCATGCCCAAGGATGAGGGATTCTTTAATAAAAAAACAGGACATTAATATTTTATAATAATGAAGATCTTCATGAAGTGTACTCAGAAAAATTATTAGGATCCAAGATTACATATCTGATGTTTTGGAATATGTCAATATATTTCACAAAAATTCAATATTTAAGGGGTCATTGTACTAATGGAATATATTATTACTAAGAAAAATGAACACTCATGTATAATTTTTCAACCAAATAGGTATGAGGAGATTATCATATAGTCCCTATATACTCCCAAAATCATTCATTGGAATATCCACCTCTCTATATCATCGTTCATGATGGACCAAATGAATATCAATCATGCAGAACCATTGTGATCCCCATAACTAAGAAAATAGAACATCACTATTGTGTAAAGGGTTCATGTTCTTCAACCTCAAATGATTTAGTTTCGTGTACTCTATAAATATTTATATAATGAATTTTTTATTCTTGAAAAAAATACTATAGCAACCCAAGGTGTTATAATATCTCTGATAAATCAAGTCACGTTTATATCCTCTAGTTTCACCTTTATCTAACTCATCTTCATTGGTGTCATGATATAAAGAGTAATAGATATTTGTAGTTCAACATACACAAGAATAATTTCAAAATAAAGAACTCTGTATATTGAATATCCTAATATTCAATATTTTAAAACATCTTAATATTCCTCCACTCTTAGTGAAAAAGTATAAAGAGTACCTATTAATTCTATTCTAATCTCAAATAGTATGACTTGTCTTGTGATAAATATTATCTAAATCAGGTTTGGTCCAATCTTCATTGCAGTACAATCCCACTCACTTTTCAACATTATTTTATCTCATCTAGATGTGTTAAAAGATACATGTATCCACTAATATTTGATATTTGGTAGAAATATTATCATCCAATCTATCACAAATATCACATTGTAATTTTTCATCTCTATGATCATAAAGACCCACAACATTCTATAGGTAGAAAAATCAATGGGACACTAATAAAATTAGTTTAAAACAATTTAAATTTATTCCCATGGGAACATAAATAGAAAGAGTATCAAATGATAGTAGAAAATATATTTCTACGTCCACAATAAAATTATAAATATATTTTAATAACATAATCCTATATTAATTTTTTTAGATAATGAAGTACTAAAGATGACCATATTTCTAAATATAGAAGGTCCCTCTTCATTGAAGGTTGGATACCCATACCTCACCGAAGCCGTTATTTTATCTAGAATTAGAATCTTCTGAGTAATCAATAAATGTGGACCCATGGTCTTCTAATTATAAGAACCCATGATTTATCTGTCACCAATGTTACAAAGTTTTTTATGTGATTTCTAGAAAATAATAACCTAATATAACCCATATTTTAACATTTGTCATATTTATTAGGTGGCTTCATGAAACTCATATTAAATTTTTCATTAATCCCCATTTGTTACATCTGGTTAACCCCATCACTTATAGGATGCAACATATTCCTTGTGTATATTCACTTATCTTCCATCCTAATTTTCACAGCATGAAAAATATTTCATGATTAACATATAATTAATTATATTTTTTCAAAGGCGTGTGCCTTTTAATTTGTAAAACGTTCAACTTCCAAAAATAAGTCATTATGTCTCATGGTATGGCCACAATGTTTTCCAAACCATGCGGCAATCATGAGGTCGAGTCTATCACCATTAAAGACTAGTTTCACATGGTTGGAACACAGATTATTAGACCATGTGATCAGGACCAATGGGTACCCAATGTTAAAAGAATAAGGTTCTTTTTCGTAGCACATTTTGATAAAGCCTACCGCAAAACCATGTTAGTCCCTTCTGAATAGAAAATTAAATAATAATATTAATGATAAATTTATTATCAATATTTAAAGGATAACATAACCTAATATCCCTCACATTACATACCCATCACCCCACTACCTCAACTATTACATATGAGTACAGCAACCCCCTCCATGGCACACAACACCCCCTCCTTGGTTTGGCCTCCATTCATTATCATTTTTCTTTCTGATTCGGTGTGTGATCATCCATGTAAAGAGTTTCCCCTACTATTTCATTTTCTTCTTGTGGCGTGGGGAGAATTTGGAGGAGAGCGTTCTTCTTCGGCGAAGAACGCGAAGAACGCCGGCCTCCGGCGAAGAACGCCGAAACCGCGGAAATCAACGACGTTTCTCCGGCGACGTTTCTTCCGCGACGATCGTCCTCTTCCGCGACGAACTCGCGAGCGACAACGCTCCCATGATTCCATCTTAGTGAATTGTGTTAATGGTTTAACACTTGGTTTAGTTTTGATTGATTTTGGGTGTTTTTATTACTCCTTGGTTGTGTGATTCCTTTTCATAGATTCATTGGTTCAATTGTTTTGTATTTTATACATGGTTATCAATTATGATATGTTATAGGTAGTGTGACCCTCTCCAGGATATTTAAATTTTAATTATTATTATTTTGTTAGTTATAAATTGTAATTTATGATATATAAATTTTTTTATGGGAAATTAGGAAATTTTAAGGAATGAAAATATATTTCATAATTTTTTCCCATAGATCATCCTTTATGTTTTCTATTATCTAAAAAAATATACATTTTTCCAAAAGACTCATAATATTTTAGGTTTCCGTTGTTATTTTTAATTTATTATGAGTTTTATATAATTTTTATATGAGTTTTTGAAGTAATTTTATTGAAATATCATAGTTTCTAATATTTTATTTAACAACCATATTTTATTTGGCCTTTTTAATTGTTGGAATTATATTATTTTTCAACATTGTATTGGGAGACTGTTGGTGAAGGAATTTTGAAATAATGTATGAGTAAGGCGTATATAATTATATATCATCTTTTAATATATTACCTCATGGATATGGGAATATATACATTATATCAGGGGGATATATATATGCCTAGGTCCATATATCTGTATGTGTAATGAAATTTATTATTAACCATAATATCACATGGCCTCTCTTGCTCCCATAGATCCCCTTTGACGTGGAGTCAGATTTATAACATTAAAGTCAACATTTTTTTAGTTAGGTTCCCAATATTTGATCATTTAATATGAATTATTTGATTTCATGAGTGTTTTGAAAGTATTTTTTATTATTATGTATTATTTATATATTATGAAAATTAGTTTCTGAAAAAAAAAATTCATTCATTTGAAATAATTACATACACAAAAAATGTGTGTTTTTTGTTAATATATTCTTTCAACATTGCATTGGAAAATTTAAATAACTATAAATGATAAATTAGCATCTTAATTTTGATTAATTAAAATTGTACATTATCGTTTGGATCTTTTATGATCTTCATGTAAAATTGTTCTGAACTCTCATGATTTGTAGACCCAGTCTGAACTATAAAATGGTCATTATATTATGTAATCCCCCATGGTTGTCTTCATCTGGAGAGTGTATCAACAAGGACATTGTTGAGATGTTGGAAAGTCATGAACAATGGCACGTATATTAGATCCATGCATGTTATAACCTCTATTATTCTCTTTTATACTACCAACATGGGATCTTATGCATCATAGAGTATTTGAATACAAAGTTGAAATTTTTTCCCGGTTAGATGGAGTAGATCCCCATGGAGTTTCTATGTGGAATGTGCCACTAGTAAAGCTAGTTGAGAGAATTTTGGTTTGTTATTTAATGTGGATCGCCTCAATAATCTAGAAGATGGATTCTAAATTAAGAATATATTGGGTATCTTTACATGGTGTCTTGGAATATATCATGTTAACTTTATTAAGGTATTCTAAATTCTATCTTATTTTTTAAAATATATTTTTAACTATCATACATATATGATAAGATGTGGAATATTTATCTATGTATATATATTTCCCCCCTTGATCTGATGTAAATTGAGAGTTGATTTTATCATAACTGGATTATTTATTTTTATCCCTTATTTAACTAGGATTTTGGGAAAATCTATTACTTTTTTTGAAATAATTTATGTTTTTTCAAGGGAAAATGGTTTTTGAGAAACATATAATTCCTAGTTTTTTAAAATGGAAGTGAAACCCTATTATTACTATTTAATTTTAAACCATCAAGAAATGGTCTAATTTTTAAAGGAATATCAAAGGGAGTTGTTTAACCTTTTGAATTGCTACTTACAATTTTATTTCTCATTCCAATTCTCTTTTTCATTATTAGTATCGATTTTTATTATATTGGATGCTCACATTGATCATGTTTGGTCTTATTTTTAGAGGTGTCAAATTATTTTGAATGTTTTTTTGTGTGGTATTTCTTTATTTATATTCCCACATTTAGTGTTAAAAGTATTGTGCGATTTTATGTTCATCCATTTATTTATTTTTCTATAATTTATGGAATAAGCCATTTAGAAATATGTTTTATTGTATTCTTATCAATAGCTTCTATCCCCATAGGACCAGCAACACATCTCAATCCATGTCGCATGCTGGAATGGGTAAATGTATTGAGGGTGAACAAGGTAGTTTGGTGAAAAAATGGTATCATAGATAGATATCCCCTATTATTTGTGAATGATTGATAGATTTAGATAATATATTTTGGTATTGAGAGGTGGGTCATGGGTTAGGGTCAGAACACCATAGCATATGATGAAACTGACCTTATGAGGGAATGTTGGGATTTTGATTTTGATTTTGATATTTCATTTTAGGGTGAAAATGGAGTGGAAAAAAGGTAAAATTTTCAAACACGGCCTGAAAAACAATATTGTTATGATGTGTATTGTTCTAAGAGAGTCCTTCAGTTAGTTTCAGGATTTTCCTAGAGTCCGTCAAACTGTGTGGTCTGACCATAAATTAATACTATTTATTTGGAAATTTATTTTTGGATCTGTTATCTATGAAATTATTTTTATTGATATATACATATGGTATTATTTTCATTCCAATTATTTAATAAAATTAAATTTTCTATTATGTGGAATATGTTATTTTTTAAATTATTAATATGGGTTTTCTATAACATATAGTAAAAATGATATTTGTTTTTAAATAACCATGTGGAGTTTTTTTTTAAAAATTTGCATGTTTTAAAATTAATTTAAGTGGATGTTTTGTTGGTTATAAATGATTGACTTTTATTTTAAATTGTTTTGGTTGGGAATCAATGATTTAGAAATTAGATATTAAATATGAAAACCATTTTTTTGGAGTGTATTCATGGTTCTGAAATTAATATGAATCGTTTTAAAATGATTTAAAATGATATTATAATTGTGTTGTTTGGTTTGAAGTAAATTTGACATGTTATAAGAGCATACATAATTTATTTATTGTTTTGAAATGTTAATGAATTTCCCTTATTGGGTTGACTAAAAAATATTCATTTTTTTAATAGGTAAAAAGTATGTTTCTAACAAAAATGTGATTTTTTATTAATTTTAATGATTATAAATATAATATTTTTGCATGTTTTGAACTAGGATTTATAGTTTTCTTATTGTGATCAGTTCAGTATTCTTTTGGATATTAATTTCATTTGAGAACTCATCCTAAAAAATCCTCAACTACTATTGGTCCTTGGATATTTCCACTTTTTCATTTTTGATCTGTTGAGTTCTTTTGGTGTTCCTTGCTTGGGTCTATTTCTCTAGGTCACAATTTGAATTAACTTTCCATTTGAGAAGACCTTTTGATATGTTTATGAAAATTAGTTGGAGATATGGTTCACGATTATTTTACTTGAGGAGGTATTGGAGATGTTTTTCTTATTGAAATAGAATTGTAAACCCTTGATAAGTGTTTAATGTGATATTATTCATTGATTATTTTCTGGTTCATGTATTTTATTAAATGGAATGTTTATTCAATTACATAGTTTTCCGTATTTATTATTCAATATTTAATTTGGATATCTTATATTGTATGTAAATATTACTAAGAATCTATTCTCACCATTTAACTAGATACCTTTACTCTATATATAAAGATGGATATTATGAATACTATGAAGGATTCTAGACTATTTGGTTTAAAATATTTTTCATATTTAAAATGTCAAATAGAAATCAGGTATGTAATTATTTTGTCATGAAAATTAAATTAATATAATAATTATGAGGGCATCAATGTTAAACTATACCATTCTAATAATGTATAACATGTATCTGGGTTAATGGGTCTTGTGTTTCTAAATAATTCACATGAAATTAAGGAAAATAAAGGGAACAAAGGGAATTTGATACAATTTTGTAACTCCATAACCAAATATAAAATTTCCTAGATTATGTTTCACATTAACTCATTAATCCCTCCCCTTACTCAAGATGTTTCCGATTAGGGATGTGGGACCTATGTAACAGGGTGATACTAAACCCTCAACAACCACAAACATCATATTTTAGTATAAACGCACCATAATCCCAAAGAATAGGAAAATATAAGAATAAAATGAATAAATGACATAATAAATATCCAAAATAAGTTATCAAAATGTAAACAACAGACACGTAGTGAGGTAGGTAAAAATATTATAGTACAATGGTAAATGAAGAAAATTTTAGTTAAAATCATTTGGTTTCTATCATGGTGCTACATATATAATCCAACTACATTATCCTAAACAATAAATCTCATTGACCATACCCTTCATAAGATCCTTAGTCATGATGTCTAAAAACACACTAGAATTCCCATACCAGTGGTGAATATAAACCTAGTAGGTCTCGAATAATATAACTATATCATAATTATATATATATATGTATGTATGTTCATGGAATATTATAAATTAAATCTTCACCAAATCATACAATAAACCATGTACCATGTGATCAAGTAGTAACCAACCCACCATAAATCCTAGTCATGCTTACTCCATATATATGATATAAGAATATAAAATATAGTAACATATGTGTTATAGATAATTTTATATAACCACATCAGAAATTATGGACCAAAATCATTCATCCTTTGGGGAATAAATCCATACCCACAATAAATTTATATGTATCCCCATGACTCATGATTATCATCTTTCTTATGATGCTTCACATTCATTATACACCCAAGAAACGAACATTTCTTCTTGTGAAATAAAATTATCCAATATTATGTTATAAGAGAATATATGGACAGTCATATAATGGTTCATTAATTTACCATAGTATTAAAAATCTATGAAAACATGAAAACCGTCAAACATAGAGTCACATAAAAAGAGTCATGTTTTCCAAATTCTCTAACTATGGTGTCTGAAAAATTTCATTAAGGTCTGACGCCAACTTTGGAACAATAATAGACATTCCACCAAATATTCACAAAACTATATATAATGAAAAACATATAGATGACATTATATAAAAATTAATTTTATATCCTATGAAATGCTGCACAGGTAATAAAGGACATAATTTTGTGGACCCAACCTTATACATTTCATATTATCATCACATTAAACTAGAATTCAATTTCTTTACATTCTAGAGATAATTTAGGATTATATTTATAATGGTACTAGTCATAACTCATACATAAAACACCCATACAATTAAAATTGTATACTTCTATTCAATATCAATTTTTCCATTTAAAATCATTTAAAAATAGACATATTATATTATTTGGAAAAATCCTCACATTTTTCTTCTTGTCCTCATACTTACCCCTAATAATTATTAATACAAAGTATGAAACATCATAAAATATGTATGAGAAAAATAGGTTTAGTAACTAACATAACAATAATAAAATAAACTATTTTCCCCAAATAAATAAAAAAATATTTCTTTTAAAAATTAATATTGGGGCTCAAAATATATATTTTCTATCCCAAAAAATATTATTATATGACCAGTTATTTTATAAAATAGTTCAATGAAAATATATCGGAAAAATTAAACTCTTATATGTTCATTTGTAATAATGAAAACTCATAAAAACATTTTCACAAGGACAATATTTTCACCATTAATAAAGTAGCATGTAATTTTCATTAAGAATATGATTTAAATATTACCGCGAGAAATCATAAGTTTTTCTTCAAATCCAAATAAAAATAATAGATAAAACATGTTGGTAACTAGTTATGTCGTTAGCATACCACTATTATAATTACTTTTATAAATGTAATTACCATACGTTCAACAATAATACCCAATACATGGGATGAATATCACTGACCCACCCATCCTTAATATATCAAATAACCACCGATATTTACTTAATTTTTTAACAACCCATCATTTATTTATATTGAAACACCTATAAATGTTTTATAATAAAAAAACGTCATCCTAAAAAATTACCAATAACAATAAAAAATTTATAAAAATTGGAACCTTCCATTTATATAATTACAATCATAAAATAATTATTTTCACCAATATAAAAATATATATAGATATTAAAATATAAATTAAATTTTAAAACACTTGTTTAAAATGATAGAACATAGAGAAAAAGGGTTTTCCTCTAAATAAAAAAAATCTTAGAATGTAATTTAAAAATTAAATAATTGTTATAAAAAAGGGAAACATTGTTGTCATTATATATGTTAAAATATAACATTCCATTTTATTGTTAAAATGATAAATAAAAATTGCATAAAAATTTCCATGTTTGAATATGATTAAAATAAATTCAATGTATATAAAAAACATCTTTTATAATTATTTTACGTTAATATATTTATATATCCATTAAATTAATTTTAAAAAATATAGTCTTAGATAGAATAGAGTTGTAGGGGATCATTAAAATATCTTTTTTAAAAGAAATATTCATACGTTGACATGCATGATCCATAAACTTTAATTAGCACCCTATATAAAAAAATTAATTTAATTAATTATTTACTTTAAACCCTATTTCATTATTATTATTCAATCAATTTTATTTTATACTAATTAAATAATCAATTAATTTTAGATCATATTTTTTGATGGTATTCGATTCCTAAGTCCATAGTGAAATCAGTACATTGACAATGTTAAATAATTTTATTATTACACCATATAATGAATAGTAATCTATAAATAATTATAATTTTCATAAATAAATTTTTCCTTTTAATTAAAATATATATATATATATATGGGTATAAAAATGAGCTACATTACAATCATAAAGATGATAAGTCGTACGTACGCAAGAGTAATGCTCATATCTCACAATGATCATTATATAAAGATGGTAAATATTATATTATCATAAAATAATGATCGTTATCTCATAAATATCATAGTTTTTTGCTATTACTATAATTATTGATTTCATCCATATGACTTGGTGAAGGGAATTGAATAACATCGCTACATGGTGGTGGTAGGCCACATGTATGCACGATTGAAATTATCCTCTTTTAGTGAATAATATTGTAATAAAGTAAATGATATAATATATTTTTATGATTGAAAAATATAAAATTGATATAATATCTATCTAAATATATTAAATTTATCATTTGAACCTGTAGTAATGTAATGTAATTTGATGATAAGTACATCAGTTTGCGAGGAGGTAGTTCTTTGCCCACAATAATGACTATTTTGTTTTCAATTTTGATCAAAGTGGATATACATGTCTGTTGTACCATTTATATAATAACATATCACTAAATATTATAAAATAAAATTCTATTTTATCAGGGTTTTATATGATTTTATGATTTTATAAAATAAAAAATTGAAAACCCTTGACTATGAACTATACAACTTCTTCAGACACCATCGATTGATATAGAGTATAAGACCTCGAATTTTGGAATTAATACTAAATTAATTCCTCTAATATTTGATTGGGGATGTGAGGAAGGGATTTGGGTTTATATTATATGATCCAAAAGGATTTAGAAGTGTAAATAAATAGGAATAAGTGGTTCCCTTTTATAAGAGACGGTAGAAACATTCATAAAATTTCATAAAATATTATATTAATATCAATTAATTTTGATTTCCAAACTGATATAAATTAATTATATTAAATTAGAATATTTATAAGAGTCTATTTAAACATAAAAAAATACTATTTTTAATTGTTTCTATCACATTTTTACCCTTATCTTTGGGTTTTAATCTTTAGTCAACCCTTTTGAAAAATAATTGAATATTAATATTTTTTATTATTAAGGGGAAAATATAGTTACTACAAAATGAAATACCTCCAATATATTGATTATGTTTTATATTTTAAATTGAAACCAAATAACATGGTAGAATATAAGAGTTTTATGACATTAATTTCATTTTTCAAAATAATTTTACTATAGAATAACACTAATGTCAATTTTGGAACTATTCTATTAATTTGACTTGTACAAATATAAGAGTACCAAAGATTCTGGATCCAATGAATATGAAACTTTATATAATTTCTTATTTATCATAAAAATAATCTGAAACAAAAACTAATTTAAATCATATTACCTTTAAATTTTTTAAATTCATTTATTTTATTTTTATATTAATAGAATAATTACTCCTCTAGTGCTGCATAAGATTTTAAGATAATTATTTAGTCGATAAAAAATGGAAATATATATCCAATTTAAAAATAATTTATATTATAAATGATCAATTATAATTTAGCATATCATTTAATTTTCCCCAAGTTTAAAGAATTATAGTTATTGAAAAATTGTGTGTGTCAATTTTTCTTTGTATCCAGTTAAATATTCTAAATGTCAAAATCTGTAAAATATGCCACCAAGAATACATATATTCAATAAATGGTTGTAAATAATAAAACACAACTAATTATGTATGATAAAAGGGTTGTTTTATTATTATTTTTAGTCATAATAATTTTATTTATAACATTACTTTCCAAAATTATTATTCACTATGAAAAAAATATTACTAATGTTACAAAAGAAAATTTACAAAAAAGGTGAATAATTTAAAATTTAAGAACTAATAATTATAAAATATAGAATAAACATTTCATCATTCCTAACACACAAGTAGATGAATTTAATTTAGAATTATATGAGCCAAACAAGACAGAAAACATTTTCTCAGAAAAATGTGACTTTCAGTAAATTTGTTTATTATAAATTCACATTTAAAATTCATATAAAACCCCGTAATTAGATTATTTTAATCCTAGATTAACTATTAATATTTTAACACTAAACCATTGTATAATTTATCATTGTAAATAATCAAAATGAAAGCATAATTTTCAATAAATATCAATATTCTCACAATTTCTTGAAAAAAACATTATAGTAGAAAACTCTAAAGAATTAATAATAAAATAATTTTTATATGTTGAATTTTAATATAGAATTAATTTTTATAATTATAATTTGATAATTTTAAATTCCCCATTTTAACTAAAACCATATAATTCATGAAAATCCCATTTGGTGAAAAATAATATTTTTTATGTTTTTACTAAAAAATTAAAAAATATTATAATAATTTTTCTAACTCCATAAAATATAACTGGTGAAAAATAATAAGGCATGAAATTGTTTTATTCTAATAATATTTAGATATTTTAATTATTCCATCCATTTGAAAAAAAATTATCCCATTATTATTCACTTATTAAACAAGTGCGGATATCATTCCCTTAGAGTATTATCATATTACCCTGATGATTAATCAACCTTATAGTTTCTGTACAAAACCATACCGTATTAAATTAACTTATTATGGAACAATTTATCACTACAATCATGATTTTGAAAACATTTCTCTTAATAGTAATGGTTATCTTCCAACTAAACTACCCTGGGACTCAAAACACAAGATAGATCATATCTATAATGACATAACATTACAACATGAAATTAATCATGTAAACTTGATAAAATTGTAGGAAATTGCACATGGTAGTATTCTGAGAAAAATTTCACTATAATTTCATATGATCAAATGAACATCATAAATCGTGTATACTTTTTATCAAAATCATATAATACATTTACAAGGAGATATTTTATTTAAAAAATGATCACCTACCTCAAAATAAAGATCATTCATTTTTTTATCAACATAAATTTTAATACTATTCTAATATACACACATATAATATTGAATAAACATTTCTTTATCAACTATTTCATCAACCAATAATGTACACATAAACTTCTTTTCTCCTACTTCACCATAATAAGCTGCATACCAACACTTCATTCATGTATATGTTCAAAATGTTTTATCTTTATACTATAATGAAAAAATAATAATCCAATAAAATTAATCCAAATAAGGATATTGATCCAAAATTCAAAGTTAATCCATTGAACATAAAAGAATAATTTATTTCATGGTATTAATCTATCATTCAGAATTCCCAACATATTGAGAATGAAAACCTATACTGAAATTAAATTCCATACCCAAAGACATATGACGACCTTTCAAAAACTTATACGTTATCCTAGGTTCATAGAATGATACAATGGATAGGTGAATTCAATTTAACCAAACTATCTCTTTAAGGATTTCATGATATTTTTGATCAAATGAAATAATATCTCAAATAAAAAGAAAATGAAATGATTTAGTAATTCTCTCTAAAAGTACACAAATTTTGTTATTTCTTCAAGATTTAATTTAAAATCCAATAATTAAATCAATATAAAATTATTTTTATTTCCACTCAAAAACAAAAAAAAATTATTATTTATCTGATTCTATAGTATCCAATCATCAATAATTTATTGATTATTCAAAATTGTCATGGTAAAGTATGTGTTGTTTGTTTTCATTCCATCCCACCAATAATTATATTGATGGTCCGTGCACATTTTATTACTACTAGGAAGAATGAAAAATAGGGAACTATGATATTTTTTCAAAAAATAATCCCATAACTGGTATTCATAGTGCTCACATAATATCCATTCCAATCTAAAAAACATGGTAAATATTTAATAAATGAATATTTCCCTCATTAACAAATTATACCCTACCTTATAACTCACGACCTTACATCTAAGAATTATTTATTCATTTTAATATAAATAATATTACTAACACCAGAAACAATAAAAATAATGTTTATGAAACTAAAAATTATAAAAATATTTATCGTATAGTAAACCAATTATTTATGTTCGAATCATAACATAGTAAATGAAACATTATTTTTTAAACTCAAGGAATAAACTAATTTGTTTCATAATCTATTATGATAATGAATTCTTCAGTCACAATCCTTAGCTAGTTTCAACTATGTTCTAATGCACATGTTAAACTCATTTTATGTAAATGTATTCATCAATGTTTTATGATCATAATATATTTAATAATTTATTCTTTATAAATCATTACTCAAAATTTTTTAAGATAAAAACATAGGTAGCTAGTTCTTGGTCATATGTAGGATTGTTTGACTAATGAGGGCTAAGATTTTTTGAATAATAATAAATTACCTGACCATTCTATATCATCACACAAAAATTTCCATTGAATGTAGAATTATTGTAGATACAAAAATAACCTTTTATGGTGAACATGGATAAAAATAAATAATTCTCCAATTTTTGATGTTCCTAAAAAATATCATAACATTCTTTTATCTTGAAAATATTATCACCATTTTTGAGTTAATTTATTAATGGGATAGAAAAAGTGGAAAAGATTAAAAGAAATCCTATATTAACCGATTAATAAAATAAATACAAATCCTTCTGAAAGTTATATATTTTCTGCATTTATTTATAACATTTGTCTTATTAGGTTCAATTATTATGAAATCATTAGGAAAAAATATGTCTACAGAATGATATTTGCATCAAAAAAATTCACACATCACAATGTTTTCGATATATCTTGCAGTATTTTTTGTTTTTCAAAAAAATTATCAAGTGTCATTCATTATATTCATGATTTTATAATATACCAATTTTTCATCATTAAACATGACCAAATACTTTTCTGAATAGTCATGAAAACCACTTTTAATAATATAACTAAATACTTATGGGGTATTAGAAAACATAAATAGAATAAATTAAAAAAATATAATTCCAATATTCTATCTAAAACTCCATCATTGAAATATCTACATCTTCAATCTTAAAATTACGGAAACCATACCTAATATCAATATTTGATATGTACTGATCTCTTTAAATCCACTGAAAAAAATATTTTATATGAGACAATGGGTACTTTTTCTACATAGTTAGGTTATAAAGGCTCTATAATCAATAAAATTCTTCATGGAACCATCTTTCATCTTATAAAAAAACTTGTAATCCACACAATGAATCACTATGAAGAATGAAACATTTATCTACGAAATAAAATAATTTATTTTTAATTTATAAAAGAACTATTGAACTACAAGAAAATGTGATTTTGAGATAGTCTTTTCATCTTGTACTATGTTATCAATAAACTCAACCTCTCAATTAGGAATAAAACTATTTAAATAATCATGAATTTTTTTTTAACATTTTCAGTTTCTAGTGGATAAAAACAAATCTAAATAGGTTCATTCTATTAAAAAACATGTGATAAGTTAATTTCAATAACATCTATAATAAATTGATATACTTATAGGTAGGTTGTAAATGGTATGGAGTTACTAAATAAATCATTATTGCCTCTTAAATGTATATTATAATGATAAAATAAAATCCAGTAAAACGAAAATAATATCAAACTCAACAATGGTTAGTTAAATAATATTTGAAGAAAATAATATTTCACGGAAATTGTTATGAATATTCATATAAATCATGGATTATTTAATATTCAACCCCATAGTTTTCATGGAAATTTATTTCTTAAAATACTGAGATATTATTTAAAATTTACTTGATAAATTCATATAAATGAATCAATGTAAGATCTAGAGTAAAATAAGTTATTTTCAATATTTAAATAGACTAGTAAAAAACATTAAATAACATCATTTGAAAGCGCAACAACAACTGTTGTAATGGAAAAATATTTTTCCACATCATTTTTATAGATCATGATGATTTCATCTATATATGACTAATTTTTGAGATGTGTGGGAATAATGACCCAAATAATTACAATTAAATATTATAACCATCAATTTTATCTATTTTTATAATCACATTCCATTAAATTATGAGCTATATTCCCAAACAATTTCACATCGGTAGTACTTTTAAACATTCATAATACAATCATCAGTGTAATTTTTATGAAACATAACATAAGATTTGATAATTATTTTCTTACCAACAATATTTTATAATTAATGGTTTGTTTTTTCCTTCCATCTATATGTATTCTTCATCTTTATATTTGATATATTTCCTTAAATTCAGAGTAAAAATGATTATTTTTATAATCATGATCTAGAAAAATTCATGCATTCCTTTCAAATTAGATTTTGATTTATTTTTATAAAAACAATAGATTATCCTCATTATTATTTAATTCCATGAAAGGTATCCCATCCAAATATTAATATCCTAAGAAAAATATTTCAAAATGAAAATATTATTAAATTCCTTCCATTCCAAGATAATGATCCCATTAATTTTTATAGTATTATTAACCACTATCCACCATTTATTATCTTTTACTTCATTAATACATAATAATATAATTAACATTTGATTCTCAGGATAACTGATTACAATGAATACCTTCTCCATATAATTATTCTTTCCTTCACCTATCGTAGGATTAGAATAACAATTGAATACTAGGGGATTTGGTGACGTAAAATACTCAAATATATTCATATTTCTCAATTGATTCTCTCTAGCATAGATAAAAAACCATTAATATCCCACATCAACAAATACAACACTATAACAAATAATGTGTTCCTATTAATACCATTACCTATTGCAAAATTTTAAGGGTATCATCCACTCAGTGCCTTCCTACAATAGATTCCCAGTTTCCTATAGGAAAACAAATTCTAAATAGTCTTTGTTTAAATTAATCAACATGAAAATTTTAAAATTCTTTATCTTTTAAAATAAACTACAAATAAAAATATTTTATAGGGTATTATATCAACCATATCGCAACTACTAAAGATATATAATCTTATCACTCATACCAACTGTAAAGACTCAACAATATAAATTACATATTCTATAGAAATTAAACCTGATTTCATTTTTTAAATTTCCCAAATATATTTTACGATTAGGTTTTTTGATATTTCGGACATAAATCATACATAACAAACCAATATATTATAGAGGAAATTTCTATTTGGTAACAATTTTCCAAATAAAAAAATTTAAAAATAATGAACTTCTTTTTATTGACATATTTCCAAAATTTTCATCATAGACACATCCTTATCTTTAGTCAACATAGAAAAGATATGTTTTTTTGAATCATGGTATGAGAACAAGAATATCCTAATTGTTCATAAAAATAAATAACAAAATAATTAGTCTGTGAATAATTATAATAATATAACTTTTTAAAAATAATAATTGGGCTGAATATAAAAATTGTCTTACTCATGAAATATCATTTACTACTTAAATATTTTTATCAATAATATTATAAAAAATTTACATGAAAAATAATATTCATAAATTATTTTTTCAATCATGAGAAATAAAAAAAATGTCACAAAGTTATTATATTACCCATAAAACATGGAATATTCTTTTATTTAAACATTTGATCAATTCCATTTCTAGATAAATCATAATATTTTGTTAAAACGCCATAAAAATAAATAATAACACTTTTAGGTAACATGAATCAATATTTCTTTATCAATATTATAATCACTCATACAAATATATTAACCATATAGTCGAATTATGTACCCAATTCATTATAGTATATTACAGTTCCACCAATTCCTAGTATGTCACTAAACAACCAATCATTGGTTATTAAAGTAACCACTCATCCATGGTTTATAGGATAACCAGCCAACATAATAAAAATTTCCATTAATTATAACATTATAATATTAAATTGAATCATTAATTTTCATCATTACATATATAAAAAATATTATTTCTACCTAGAAGAAAGAATTTATTGACATTGAAATATACATTAAATTTTAATACTATGACAACCCTAGTCTATACTACACATTAATTAATGATTTTTTACATTTTGATGAAATATAATACAGTGCATAGGATCGAGAAGTATAATATATTTTTTTATATATGTAATCTATATATAAATATTTAATAGGGGAACACAAGTATTATTGTAATCTACCTTAATATGATCATATTTTTCCATCATTCATAAAACTACATGGGATAACATGGAGACAAACAAATAAATGGGGAGCTATAAAGCCCTTAAAGTGAATAATCAAAGCATAACATGAACAAAATATTACATGATAGAAATTAGTCATTTAAATGGTATATAAAAGGGTTGACGATCATAAACCTTAAAAATAAGGCATTATAGAGGATGGTAAAAAAATGGAATCATTATTAGATTGACATTAATTTTCAAACTGATAACCTCAGAATAGGTAATATAAAATAACCTTTACATCATAACTTTGTTGAAAAAATATAATAATGGATTAGGTTGAATAACTAACCTCATATGGGGTAGAAAGTTGTAAATATCAAAAAATATCTTTAATGGTGTTCGACCTGAAATTTGATAATGATTTTCATTAAATAGTTTATTATCACCATAAGATGAAACAATTACGTGATCCATGTTATTGAAAGAAATTGGTATAAAATGTTTTTGGAATAAGAGTGTACTGTGATTTTTTGGAGTTTCTACGATGTTAATGTTTTTCTTGGGCTGACCATTAGATTTAGGTTGATAAGACAAATATGTTGTTTGAAGACTGGAAGATTAAATATGTTGAAATGATTAATGTCAAGAATCCAATACATCAAATGGGTTCAGAAACCAATATATTATATGGTCACAAACATTGATCAATCAGAAAAGTGGTTAGCATTGATAAGGCATTAGATGAAGAATTTCATCAGAAGAAAAAAATCAAACATCACAGATAATATCAGATACACTAATGTTTTTGACTATGAGTAAGTATAGAAATATTTTAATCCCATAAATTAGATAAATTTTCAACATAGAATATCTCTAGATGCCAATTCATCATATGATAGTTATGGACTGATCAATCAGATAGAATACAAATATTTATTCAACCATTTTTATGTAATGTGAGGAATCTATATGGTGTGTTAAGTTGTTTTTTTCATCTTATAAACCACTCATCAAACATTATGTGACACCAATAAGTCATCATAGGTTGAATTTTATTTAATAAACTTTCCCTAGTATGTGGAGATATTGAACAACGGATGAAAAAATAAATCATATGGATGTTTTCAATAAATGTATTTTGAGGGGTTTAAATGACATTATATGTTTCAATGATATTTATGGATGAAAAATGTCATTTTTTTGGATCATTTGAAGGGGAAGACTTTTTTTTCATGTTTTAAATCATTTCAGGGGGATTATAATGAAAATTGTATTTATAATGAATCATTGAGGACTATCAAATTTTTTAATGAGAAGTTGTGATGTTAAATTTCAAATGAAGTTTATAATTAATATGTTCTTTATAATTCATGACAATTAATGAATAATGCAAAATATTTTAGTTGCACTGAGAAGTGGTAAAAATGATGTTGAAATGAATGTGAATGTTGGGTTTTTGGAATTTGTGTGAGTGGTGAAGTGTAATTTTTTCAAACCATTTTTAATTAAATTTAACTAATAAAATATTATACATATTATAATATACTCTAATATTATTCATGTGTGAGGGATTTATATCATTGGGGGTTTGGCATATATACAGAATTTATTCAGAAATTTTTTACCAATAGAAGATTTTTTTAGAAGATGTTGTGGTCATGTTTTTTTAGATAAGACTTTTTTATTGGACTAAATTATTCAAGATGAATAAATAAGGGAATCCTACGGGTTTCTATGTAAGATAATATGAAATTTTTAAAGACTATATAATATGAATGATGAATCAGAGTGAGTGATCATACTTGGTTTTTGAGTAATTTCCATGGACTTTTTTTGAACATGTTTATGGGTAAGAAAATGAATATTTTTCAATAGAATTAAAAATATTGATTTTGATTAAGTATTAAAGATTCATGTTCAGAACCAAATAATTAATTTTTGTAAACATTCTACAAATACATATTTACATCACTTATACAAGAATAATAACATGAACTGTTTTATTGGTCATTTTTATGTGTAAGTTTAAATGTATTTCCTACTTGTTGTATCCACGCAAAGTGATTTTTTCATGTGGATTGTGTTGTTTTTTATTATTTAAAAACCATGAAAAGGACTATATATCCTTATTGAATAGTGAAACTTGTAAGTAATTGTGTTCCTATGGACGTAAAAATTTAATGTTTTCAACAATGTGATATATCATTAATATGAGGTGAATGTTGTTATACATAAAATATATCATAAATGAAAATATATACTTGATTATCCCCTCTACTAGTTAATGATTACATTATTTTTAGTTATACCTTTTCAATTGGTATCAGATCTAGGATACTCCATTTACCCTATGCTGATGTTTTTGAAGATACATTGTGATAGAGAATTAAAATTCAATGAAAAATAATTGGGATCCTGTTTTATATTTAAAGAAAAATCATATCATGAGAGATATATTGCTTTTGTATTATATGTCTCTTGGTTGTGAGGTTTTTTAATCTCCCATATTTTTATTTCCTCCTCTTATTGAAAATTTTCTTCTCATATCTATTAATATGAGGAATATTATGAATTATGTTGGGGCTAAATTTTAATTACTACATTCAACATAACAAAGTTAATTTCATAGAGTGAAGTGTCTTTGAACTGTTAATAGTACATGGAAAATGTTAGAAAGTCTATGAATTATATATGAGGGTGAATAAAGAAATTTTATGAATATTGAGGTTTAATTAATTTGATCTAAAAATGGGTGAGGATAAATTTATGAGTGACATTATTAAAATGGAAAATAATATTATTAGGACCTTCTGATTTCATTGTGAGAAGCTGAAATATAAAACTACTATTTAAAATTTCTAACTAATTCATCCTCGAATTTTTAATAACAAATGTTTACCCTTAGAAGATAGGGATCCTAAAACTCTATCTTAAAGTGACCTTCATATTAATCTAATTAAATATGAAACGAAAAGGGAAAAGTTTATTGAAATAAAAGAAACAGTTGATCATGAAATTTACATCAATGTTTCCAAGAAGGGAAAAGCTTGGATGATTCTCAAAGATGATGATATTGGTGAATCTGGCATCTGAGATATTGATAAAATTAGTGTGGAAAAATAAATTTACTTATTTTTAAAAAATTTGAAATTATATAAATTAAAAAACAGAGGGAATCTAATTATATATTTTTTTAATGTGTAGTTGTTGGGAATTGTGGTGCCAATTTCAATTGATGATTGAATGAAGAATAATGCAATAAATATGGAAAAAGTAATATAATATATTGGAAGAAACATGTTGGAAAATAAAAAGCATGTTTCATTGGTAAATATTAAAATTTTCCCAAATAAAAATGGTTATGTTTTTTTCTAATGATGATGAAGATGGCAAAAAGTAAAATTAAAGCTAAAATCACAATAATTATGTTATAGAAATAAAATTTATTAAACAGAATGAATTATGAAGTGTATTATGGTTATAAAAGTAGTAGTTATGAAAATTAATTGACTCAGTATGAATTTTATATTTCAAGAGATTATAAATAATGTCATAGAATTATTTTAACACTTAAAATAGAAATAATAAAATTTTAAAGAAACATTCCACAAAAAAAAAATATTAATCTCTTAATAAAGAGGTGAATATATTTTTTGGAATATATTGTTCTATACATAACTATTTATTAATAAATGAATCATAATGAAAATATTTAATTGAAGATAAAAGTAATGGAGGAAGGGTTGGAACATCTCAATTAAAATTACTGTAAAATTGATTCGGAATATACTACATTCTAATACATTGTCTCTGACGTTGAAGAATATTCGAGACTTTTTGATACTACGAATTATCACCCAAATTTATCATCAATTATTGAAAAATAAAATAAATATTATTTTAGGGAGAATAATAATGTTAAAATCATATATATTTACAAAACCATTAATGTTGAAAATTTAGATGTTTCTTAAATCTCAAAGTCTAAAAACATATACTACTACTACATGATATTCTATTAAATTTCAAAATATAGTTGAGTACAATACTATTTTTTCAATTGGTAAAAAGATTTTTGTGGAAAAAAAATTCATATGTGTTATGTAATAATGTTTTTAAAAAACATGTTTATGACATTAGTTAGTATGTATTTTATAGAGGAAAATATTATTTTTATAGTTTAATTGGAATTATGATGAATTTTTTGATAATTTTTTTTGGTTCAGTAAAAAACAAAACAATTATTCCATGTGTTTTAAACAGAAAATTCCATGGGTGATTCAATACTCTCATTGCTGAAATTACGATAATGTTTTTTGAATGCTTAAAATTTATTTGAACCAGAAAAAACTAATTGTAAATTATGAGAATATCTGAGAAATCCTGTTAAATGATGTCTTTGTTTTCTATCTTCACAAAAATGTTTTATAAAAATTTTAAAAATCGTTATGTGAAGGATGATAAAGGGATTGAAAGAATAAAATGTTGTAGAAAATGATCTCAAACCTAGAATATAGGAATAACACTAGATTTTGGATAGTGGGATCTCTTCACGTATTATTGGATATTTAAATCTTCTGAAAATTGTGGAATATATCTAATAAGAAATAGTTGCTTTTAGAAAAGATGAATCATTGCTAATAAAACATGTTGGATATTATATTAAATAGGAATAAAAAATGAAATATTGAAAGGTATTATTTGTTAAAGTGATGAAATATAGTTTTTTGAATTGTTTAACAACACATTGATGACGAAAATAATGATTTTCCCCAGAAAACATGGTTTTTTGTGAAAAGAGTTTGTTATGGAAAGCTATTTATGAGAAAGAAACATAAAAAATAAAACATGATTCATGTTTTTGATGTTCAAATCTAGTAATATGAGAATGTCAACAAAGTGATAAAGTGTTTGTGACATTCTTTACACGACTAGAGAAAGATTTTATTGGTGTTCACATTTTCAGAAAGGGAATATTAAAAAACTATATTTGAAAGAATTTTTAAATTCGTTCAACTAATTCCCTGAAACAAATTCATTCAAATATTTGTGTGAAAATGGTTAAACATTAAAGTTTTTTAGAAAAGTAATTTATTTTGTTAATTTTAATATTTTATTCATATTATGTATGTTATGTATTTAAAATATAAATTATATTCTATGATGATGTTTAAGAAAATTAGGAAAATAGCCAAAAAGTACTGTGGATATTCTATTAAGAAGTTGGGAACTAATTTTGGAAGTGGATGAAATAATGAATAATTCATATGTTATATTACAAAACACAAAATTATTTGTGATTTCAGTGCACCATACACACTATAGAAAAATTATGATGCTGATAGAAAGGATATAAGTTTGGTATATATAAGATGAAATATGTTAATCAAACATGATATTTATCACTACATCTATAGGTAGGTGAGGATTACAACATCATTTATTAAAAATTAGGGTTTCTAACATTCACGGTACAATATGTCTCCTTATAATTTGATTTAAAATGAAATATTCTATCTCAAATAATCTGCGATTTTTAGATGTCAATGCATCCTAATGAACAAAAGTGGAAATCTAGAAAAAATTGACCAAAGATTTGAATATGGAATATTTCATATATATTATCTAGATGGAAATTTATATTCATTTGTTAGATAATAAACAAGAAATATACTTGATTATTTTGATATAAAAGGTCTTGAAAACTCTGGAGCATATGATTCAACAATACATGCATAAAACGAAGATGAGAAATATGAAAGTGTTATTATTAATAAAAATAATGTCAATTACATCAATGGTGATTCCTCATAGAAGAAAGAATTAAAATAATTTATTTCAAGGGATGATGAATAACATTGTACATCTCATCCTAGGATGGGGAAAAACGTCTAATTTGAAGATATTTTATTGATCAATAATAAAATGTTAAAACGAGTAGAACATAAAAGGTAGTTCCACATACTTCATTATATATATATATTGAGCCAAAATATGTTGATTAGTCTTCCAACAATCATCATTGGAATCATTCTAGGAATGAAGAGTGCTAATAAGTTTATATGAACAATAATTGGGAAATTATACCCAATTCAAATGATATAAATTTTATTTGTACAATGATGGTGTTCCAAAAAATGACTAATGAAGATGGAGAAGTAGTAAAATAATCATATTTGGTTTGAAAAGGATACACAGAGATTGCCTGAATTTATTTTGATGATACTTTTTCTCATGATTCAAAGTAATAAGAAATTATAATATTTTTCATAAATTGATACACAATTTGGTTATAAATTTTTTTACAAGTATTTAAGGAAAGTATTTATAAATTGAGGACTATATAAAGATGTTTGTGTTGAATAACCATGTGCAATTTAATTATAGAAGATGAATGCTATGTGTGCTGGATGAAGATTGATTTTTATGGGATAATTAAAAATCTAAGAGATTGATATTCCAAAATTGAATCCAAATTAATGAAATTGTTATTTTAAAAAGAAATAGTTTAGAATAATCTCAACATCAAAAAAATTAGGATATTTCTCTCATTTTACTTTTTCACAGTGATGATAAAATCTTTTTGGATAATGATGAATGAACTTGTGTAAAAGTTTCTGAAGATATGATGATTTTATTTGAAATTTTCAAGCATTGTAAAATAATATATTCCCATATGTTACAAAAAGAAAATAATTATATGAATACAAATGAGATTGTCAATTAATTTGGATTGGATGATTCAAATATACAATCCACAAAAATTTTAGTTAGAAATATGTTTTCTATAGAGAGATTATATAAGGAAGTATACTATAAATAAATTTAAATTATAACTACAATATTGTTATATATGACTACTTCAAAAGAAAATATTGTACTCATTTTCACCTTTTTGAAAGACATAAACAACACCCTAAAGTAATTACATCTCTTGGTCAGATAAAAAATTATATAATTATTATAGTGATAATAGATTTATGTATCAGATATGAGAACTCAATAAGAATTGAATTTTATTTATTGACAAAAAAATTTATTAGGAAGGAAGTATGGATGATTAATGTTCTATATTTGTGAGAGTTTTATTTCTAGGGTAATTTTGTGTTATTCAGTATACTAAAAATTATAACATCATAACTCTTTTCATGCATGATGCTGCATATTTTTCCTCCACTCAAGATTCAATACAACTTATGTGGATGAAATCACAACTGGAATTTTTTTAAAGTGATATTACCCCTTCTCTTGGTATGTGATAACAATAGTTCTATAAATCTAATTAAAAATCTAGAGAAATATTATTTTTTAAATAATATTTATTTTAAATTTAAAATACTAAAATATCCAATGGAAAATAATGAAATCATACTTATGTATGTTCAATAATGGAATAGGTTTCTTATATTGCCACATAACCATTAACGATGGATGATTTTTACAATATATAGGTCAACATGGGATTCCAATATATTTCTCTCCAACATTGAGGTATATGTCTCTTTCAATGATCTAATCTAGTATTTGGATATATTACTCAAGCGGTTGAAAAATAAATTTTCATAAATCCATCAATTGTTATTTCTTAAATATATTAACGAAGAATGCATTTTGTAGGAGTTGTGGGTAAATATGAACTCAACATTTTAGAGTGTAAACAATTCTATCAATTTTTTATAGTCCTTGTACGAATCATGTTTTTTATGAGAATAATGATGTTGTAAATAGATGGAATGATTGATGATTTAATGTTCCAAAGATGTTCATATGTCACTACATATGGAAAGGCTAGTATTTATATCAAAGATTCTTATATCATACATTGAGATCACTCATGTAGGATTAGAATTTTTTATTATTGATCAATAGCACGTGTTTCAATTTTTTAGGGATTTATGAAGGTTGGTTTGTAGTAAAATTAAAAGTGGACATTTTTTATGACCATGTGGGCTAGAGATGGATTGTAGATTCTAAAAGAAGTAATTTTTTAATATTTTTTATTTTATTGTATTTTTGAGAAATCACTTCTCTTTGAATGTTTTGGTGATTGGTTGTTGAAGTACTACACGTAGAATATGGGATAAAAATTTCTAAATAATTATCAATAATATAATATTTTTTCTCTGAATAAAGTTTTGTCGTGATTTTTTTGGACTGTATTTTAAGGAAATTTTTTATAATACAACAGAAATTTGTATCATCAAATGAAATTATTTAAATGTGTTTGAAAAATAAATTATGATATTTTTCTTTGTTAAATGTTTTCAACATCATAAGATGAATAAAAACATGTTATCAATGATTCGGGAATGAAATAGTGAGAAAATATGAGTTCAAGATGATAGTGTTGTGATTGTATGTTGTTCCTATGAATTTGATGTTATTTAGATGTAGTCCATTTCATCAAGGCATGCTAAACAGAAATATTTTTAGAGACTAGAAGTTTGAATGTGTTGATATTAGTTTGGTGAAGACATTGATCCATAATACATGTTAAAATACCAATCTCTCAAATGGGTGTAGACACTAATCTATCTTACAAGTTTTTATAACTCAAAAGGAATTATATTTAGAGTTTCATTAGAGGAAGAACGTTGAACATCTCATATCATTCTTTTTGGACTAAAGCTTTTTACTGTGATGAATTATATAAGTTATTGAGTCTTGTCAATTAGTAATGTTATTGAGAATTATATGCTTATGATATCGATCCATTGTAAGACAATTAGAGCTCGATTAGTCATGTGGAATAAAAAAATATACAAAAACATTTTAATGTAATACAATGAATTATAATGGGGTATCATTTTATTCTACATGATATTGGAGAACGAGTCACAAGACTAATTGTTGATGTGAAAATTAATCAGTGTATATGTTTAATCTTGCATAGTTTTATCAGTTTGAAGAGTTATTGAACAAAGGAAAAAAAGTTGATACATGTTGAAGATTCAATTGAACTATTATTTATGGGTTTGGATGTTATTGAAACTTTTAACTATGTTTATGTTATTACTATTTCAATTTATTTTGAGCATTATAATGTGAAGCCTTCTTTTTTGAATGTTTTTAACCAGAATAGGGGAATTAGAGTAACCAATGGTTTTGGAAGGATGTTTTTGTTTATTATCAATTTCTATAATAAGAATTTCATATGTCACTTTTTAAATGAGGTTCAAAATTAAGATTCTATGGAGAATTAAAAATGTTATGATAAGAATATTAATTTCCTGATAAGCACTAAAAAGTAGTCGAAATGAATTTTAAATGAATGTCAATTTTGGGATTATGTAATTTTTGTGACCTAGATACTGAAATTGGTTTCCCTATCTTTTCACATCCGAGGCATCTATAAATAGAAGTCAAATTACTATAGTCTCTAATGATTTTGATGTTTGTGTGCGGAAAGGAACTTGTCTTTTTTTAAATGAATATTATCTTTGGTAAAAAAAATTTGAAAATAAGAATCATTAAAAATATATTATTTTTAGGATTTACCATATTGGACGGAGTAGTTAGACAAAATGATTTTGGGAGAATAAAGAGGTGAATCATAATTTTTTCAGGAAAAGTTATAAAGACTATTTTCTAGACTCAAGAGTCAAAATGAATAATTATAATGAGTGATTAGACTGAGTTTTGGTATTATTTCTATGGAAATTGTTAATACCCTGTGTTGTGTAAGAATGGGAATAATATATTAATAATGGATTGAAAATTTCGATGTATTTGAATCGTCAAAGTGACATGTTCTAAACCATCTAATGATGGTATCTAAATTTGTTAGGAAATCATATTTATATAATTTTTTCAAATATAATGACATCCACTATTTTATTGATTATAGTTCCAAAAAAGTCTAGCGATATTTACTACATGTTATATATACACAAATGGATTATTTTCATGTGGATTTTTTGGTGTTGAAATATTTAAAAATCACGCTATAGAATATATATTTTGATTATGTAGTGAACCATGTATATACTTGTGTTCTGATGTATTTTTAATTTATTTTTTATCTAATAATTATTATTTAATAAAAGGAAAGGTAGTTATATAAGAAAGATAACATAAAAAAGATATATATGTCACTAATTGACCCTTTTCCCTCTAAATTATTACATTAATCCTAGTTAAGAGTTGTCATAAATATTATTAATTTTAGTTTAATATACTATTTTAATTTATTTTCTTTTAGGTGATGTAAACATTAATGGGATATAATACATGGTATCATGTAATTTTTCTTTAAGCTCCATTATCAGTGAATAAAATGTTTTTACTTCAGTTCATTTCATTTTTGACATACATCCTACTAAATGTAAACTCATTATAATGAATATAAAAAAAATTCTGTATTATAGACAAATATTTTATAAAATGAAATTGGTTACATAATCCTAGGGTATCACTGATAATTGGTGGTGTTCAATTGTTGGCCTTATGTTTTAATAGTATGAAAGTAATATAGTGAGATTATTAAATTGGATATTTAGACGGTATTGTCAAATTATATTACAATTGGTGACCATTATTTTTTGGATATCCTATCTTTTCAATGTTTCAATAGTGAAGGAACATAGTGGTTGAATTTTATATTGGAAGTAGAGATAGAATGGGGAATAACGCAACTCAAGGAGGTAATAATGGGATCAATGTCCAATACTATAACTGATGTAGGTACTTTCTTTTCCAATCACCCTAGGTAAATATTCATGATTTTTAAATTAGTAACATTGGCTATGAGGCTCATTTAGGTTATTAATTTTTTCTGCATTAGATCTCTATTTAATGTGTGGTTACCACGTAAATTAAAATGTGTAATTATTTAAAAACCATAAATATGGATTTTAGGGAATTAGTTACGAACTCAATCCCTATGAATTCAATACTAATATCTACTTTATAATAATTACTTCTCAATAAGTTATTTCTTATATGTATATTATTATTCCAAGATTGCGATATATATTTATAAAAAAATTTAAAATTCATTTATTGTAATATTTTATAATGACATGTCTGAAATAAAATTTTGATTATAATTTTTTTTATAAACATTTTACTAAAAAATAAAAAAAACATATAATCATCCTTATAAGTATAAAAATAATTAGATTATCCTTCCTAATAAAAACTAAAAATAGAATCTTTAGAAAAAAATAAAAAATTTCATAAGTTATATTCAAATTTAAATATGATCAAATATAATTCAAATTAATATATTAGATGAAGGAAACAAATTATCTATTATAAAAAATTAAATTTATTTGTACACTTAAGGTATCTTAAAAAATTATTACATTTTATAATAGTTTCATTTATTGGGGTATGATTAATATAATATCATAGGCTTAACCAACCAATAATTACATAATTCATAGAAAATATTTAATTTTCAAAAATTCCTTTGAAATTTTAGATTTAGGGTTTTTTATATTTAATGAAACAATTATATTAAAAAATATTATAATTTTTCATATAGTAACAATTTTTTTAACATAATTGGGTCCTAAATTTGGATCAACCATTTCATTCATGATACTCTTAATTTTCTTATTTTGAGTCATAATTTCTAAAATATTGAGCATGCTAGAGTTCCTATACAACCTTAAATCCTATAATATATTTTTATATCAATAGATTAAAATATAATTCTATAAAATAGATATATAAATAATGGAAACACATTAGTACATTAAAAATTATAAAATCCTAGGAAATAGTATTAATTTTTATAAAAATAAAATTAAGATAAATATTCATGGACTTACTCAATAAAGAAACATCAATACCTAATTATTTTAATAAAACATAATATAAAAAATTCAAATAAAAAAGTAATGAAGGTTACATATGACATAATATTAACAAAACAAACCATTAAAATCACCCTTAAATTAGAATAAACTAATTGGTTAATTCCAACATATTTTTGTAATTGAATAACAGAATCTGATTAATCCAATATATTTATTAGAGTGTATTTTTTATAATTACATCGATAATAATTACCTTGTGAATTAGAGGGTTGTATCATAACCATATATCATCATATTTATTTTCCAAGTATCCTAACATTAATAAAAATACATATTGTCTTATATTTTTATAATTAAACTCATAAAAATATTAATTTAAACACATAATAATTGAACATATAGTAATCAAAAAGAAGAGAAAATATTGTTTTTAATTGATAACACAATAAAATTATTAATTCACAAAAAAAATTAAATATAAATTAATTTGTCAAGAAAATTATATATAAATATTATGATTTAAAATAAATAACATTAATTATGGTATTAAAAAATGATTGATGAGTTAATGATATATAACCATACTTCCACACCTTTATAAAGATACTCAATAAATAATTGTTCATAAAATAATAAAAATATTGCATTTAAAATCATTATAATTTATTTAAAGGATAAAATAAAATTATTTTATGAATTCATTTATGGGTATAGAATAAATTATTGAGATAATATATAGATGGCAGATACATATTTGAAATAAAACATCAAAAAATTTTAAATCATTTTAAATATAAACATAAATTATATTGAGTCGCGAATATCATTTTATGACTTAGGTCATCCAAAATAATTTAATTAAATTTAATTATTTAATTGAATTATATCATTTATATGTTTATTCGTTCATTATTAATCTTTTTTTTCATTTACAATCATGTTTCATATATTTTTTAAGTTGATATTTTCCACGTTGTCTATTTTTTTGTAGTATAGTTCATAATCTCTATAACTTCCTTTTTATACATGTACCAGTAAAAATTACATGAACAATGGTTCTATAAAATCAATACATGTCACCTTATTTGTTTTATATGATTCTAAAAAATAATGTAATTCAATTTGATAGTTAATAGTATATTTTCCAGGAATTTTACATGATATTGTTATTTTTGAATGTTTAAATTAACCATGATTGTTTACTGTTAATTCTATTACTATGATGGATATGTAAAACATGTAAAAAGTACATGAGGATTTAATAAATTATTTTTATATAGTTATAGATTTTAATTGATATGTTATGGATGTTATGGTGATGTTGTGGGTAAACAGAATAAAATATATTTTTCTAATATTGATTTAATAAAATGAAATTATATAATTAAAAAATCTAGCTATTTATATGAAAATTACAAAATAATTTAAATATATTAAATTTTTAATTATTACATAATATTCTTTGTATTTATTATTTCTCAATCATTTATTCAATAAACAAAATTATGTCATCCATGTAGGTGGTATAACCAACCCATACAATAACACATTATCAGGACCGAATGAGTTTGAATATATTATTATATTGTAATAATATCAATTATTTAAAATTTATGTGATTAAAAATCATTTTATTTGATTATTCATAATATTTAATAAGAGTTATAGGATGAAAATAAATTATAGATAATGTAAAAAGGTTATTACTTACAAAGTGCCTCAGTATGTATGTCTAGAGAAATTAAATTTTTTAAATAAAATTAATGAGATTTTTTATAAAATGGAAAAACAAATATTTCCACAACCATAATAATGTAACTAGAATCATATTTATTAATTAAAATAATCATTATAACTATCAATGTACGACAAGGAAGAAAAATGAAATATGTTTTTCGTGTTGGTGGAAGTCCGCACATAACACAGGTGGAATTATAATTATCAACCCGATGATTAGAGTATAGATAATGGGTCTTCCGTAAATATAACAAAATATATCATAATACTGATACATATGAAAATATAAAAAATTTGGTTATAACAATCTTGGAGGAGTTGGAAGAATAATGAAACTGGAAATAACTCAGTTAAGAAAATTACATATTCAATGGGTCTACTCACAATATCCAACATAGAATAGTATTTTTAGAATAAGTAAACCTATATTTCATAGGATAAAATATTTTGGAGGTATTTTATATATATTCCTCTAGATGTGGTTCCCAATGTGTCTTTATAATTGTGGTGCTGAATGAAATTTTTATAAGTGGTTGGAGGGACACTCTTATAGATATTTTTTTTCATAATATGTAATAAATTTCATCCTCAATTAAAGTTTATAAAATACAAAAAAATTAAAATATTAGTTAATAAGGGACAATAATTAACTATTTAGATCTATAGAAGTTAGATTTTGGGTCCTTGTCACAATGTTCTTATCGATTTTACCTCATTTTAACATTCGAGTTGTTTGTTAACTCTTCACCTTGGTAAATTATATTTATTGATGAAAATGGTAAGGATGTTATTACCATATTTTAACATATTAATTTAAAATTTCAATAAAATTATAATATAACATATATCTATATTTTTTCAAATCTATTTTTATCATTTGTACTAATAACCTTAAAAAAATTTATTTTTTCAAGTATTTTTAAGCAGAAAAATTATTTCTAACCAAAATTGAATCTAATATTGATTACCCAAAATTTTATTAGTTTATGAATAAAAATGATATTTTATATTTTTAAAAATATATAGAAAAACAAATGGTTAATTATTAATTTTTTTTAAAAGTAAATTTTATTATATTTGAGGACATGATATTTCCCAATATTCACCGATAAATTAATCCTTTTAGAAAAATCCATAAAATTTTACATAAGGTAATTTTATAATATGAATTTAATTATTAAGGCATAATTATGAAATTATATTTATAACATATAGAAATTTAATTTTTAGACCAAAAACATAGAACACATAGAGTACAATGTTTTAGAGTAAAAACATCATCCTTTTTAAAGTGAAACAACATATTCTTGTTAAATAACATAATAACATTTTTCTAATGTTAAAATGTTAATAATTAAAATAAATCAATATAATTAGTATATATTATTTATTAAATTGATTCATTAAGATGAAGACATGGTTCGTTACATTATCTCCCCTATTAAAATGACATACTCAAAATTTTATTCTTCAATAAATAAGTGTATATATTTTTCTATCATAAACCTTTTATATTCCCATGACTCTTCTTCAATAATATGATTTTTCCATCATAAAAACAAACTCTTAGAGTTAAATTATTTTTTATATTCTCTCTTATTGACCAAAAATCAAAAAAAGATTCCCTAAATTAGAAATATTCTCCTGTAACTATACAACATCAATTATTTAAAAATGATATTCCTAAAATAAATACCAATTTAACCATGAATTGTAAATCATATATTGAACAAGGGTTAAAATAAGAAATAATCCTAAATTATAATAAAAGTATCCCATATTATATATAATTTTATAAAAACCAATAATAAATTGGATTAATTTCCCCTTCATTATGAAAAACATTTCACATTTACATGGAGATAATTTAAGAAAAATATGGTCCCTAATAAAAGATAAAAAATATTTCATCTGGTTATCTAAATAAATCCTCTAACATATTATGAGGTTACATAATATAGTGATGATTCATATTCTCATTTTTTAACCAAATATTCTACTAATTCATGTTTGAACAATTATCTCTCCCTAACATTACTCCAAAAGGTGAGATCACAACATCACATTCTATATAATTATTAGAATAGTTCTATATGAATAATTTTATTATATAAAATTTCCACTAATTAATGGTTTTGTTCCATCCTTCATGAATGTTAAAAAGAAATCCAAGATCATATTCTCTATCATTTTAATGGGTCACTATGATTTTCCATCAAATAAAGGATGTGGTAATTTACTGAAACATAATTAATTACCCAATAACATTTGATGTTACTTCAACAAATTAGAAGTAAATCATAGATAATGATTAGATACCATATAGAGAGTAAACCCATGATAATTTACTATAAATTTATGATAAAATTTGTTATTTAAACCGTATTCATATCATTTTGGATAGGATAAAAATGATAAGATTTAGTAAAATTGTAAATAATAACACATGTTCTAATATTACCTTGAGTTGTTTTTGGATATACCCCTTGGAAATCCACTGAAATATTTTATAACATATATTATATAAGTTATATCATTTGATGAATTAGATTCAGATGTTTTGTTTCTACATTATACCATTGAAAAATCAAATATTTAATGGTTTAATTAGATGTTTTTTCTCCATTTCTTCACATCAATAAAATTTATAATATTCTTTATACATATTATTACTAATAGTATGAACATAATATTGATTTTTATAATCCCAAATCAATAAATATGATTTTAGTTAAAAGTATCTGGGTCCATAATAAATATTTCATAAACATATGAAATCATAATTTTAAATATTAAACTCATGAAACATTACTTTCTTCACTAGATATATCTTTAATTATAAAGAAACGTATTCCATATGATCATATTTAATTATATTAATTAACATAATTGAACTTATACATCATATAATATAAAAAGGGTTTTTAGATACATAACATGTAGTTTTAGTTTCGTGATAACAAATAATAAAACATCACAATCCAAATTTAAAGTGGTTAATGATGTATCATATTTAAAACACAATAAAATTTCTACGTTTTTTCATTACCAAGATAAAAGGGAATCATAAAATCAAAATTATTTATCAATTATAAATATCTTCTATTACTGATGATTGAATAATTTTCAGTTAATATATATTTTAAACAATTATTGGTAGTATATATATCAAATTTCTTTCCATATAAACAATATGTAGTTTTGTGAACAAAACATACCCATGGAAGTTCAAGATTACACATTGGATAACATTTATCATGGTATTTCAACTATCATGTGGAATATACAATTACCTAGTAATTTTTATTAAAACACATCCAAGGACAATAATTAATAAATTTTTATAAAAATACTATATTTTCATAATGTTATAGGAAAAATAGAGCATTAACCAATTTTATTTTTAATTTCTAAAAATTGTCATGACATTTCATTTTCTAAATGAATCTTACTCTACTTCTTGTTAAGTTTGTTGAAGGGTAATCTAATTATGAATTATTTTCTAAAAAAAATCCTTAATAACTCAATATATGAAGAATACTTCAAATATTAGAGTGATTAAATTTTCATTGATATTATTATACCACATTATTTTTTCATGATCAAATATTATACCATATTTTGTAATTATATAAAAAATATATAATCTATTACAACCAAATTTCACATTTACCAAATTATCATCAAACATATTTTCAGTATGGGTTGGTATAAAAATACATATTTTTTTATCATGGACCTCATAAAATATAAAGTATTCCATAATATCATTAATGAATCCCACCACATAATTTTCCAAAAACCCAGAGAATATTCATTTTATCATTTCTATAAATACATTGTTCATTAATTAACCTAAAGGGAATAACCACAAACTCATAATAGCCATACATAGTGTCGAACATAGTGCAATTAATAAATTAATATGTTATTTTTACTGATGATATCCAAAACCGATAATAACATTCTAAAAATACTAATAATTACAGAGCTTGTTTAACATGTCATCAATATTTGGTATAATAAATGTTTTCCTGATAAGAAATTTCATTTACATCCCTATAATCACTAAATAATCCTCATTAAAACGTCATATAATCATATAAACAAAAAAATTGAGTACCCTAGGGTATGGTTATATGGAGAATGAATTCATTATGAAGTATTCCTTTTAATTTCAATGTCAAATCTATTTTCTCTAATGAAAATAATTCAAAAATGTGGTTTTCAAATTACATTACCATAATAAACTATGTTAACAGTGAATTTAACATCCTAATTCAAGAATATATTTAATTAATACACGAAACATTTCATTTACTATGAGAACAAATATAAAAAGAATAATTTCCTTATTTTCAATGATATACACCACAATAAATATACCCCGAACTTAATAAATTTCCCACATTGATTCTATGTTATGAATGGTATGAATACATTCATATATGAAAATTGAAATTCAATGTGACCATTGAATATAAATTTTTTAGAACTTTAAAATTTCATGGAATTATAAATTGAAAAAAATACCAAATAACGTCTTACTATAGTATATGTAAGATAATAATTATTTTGGAAAAATTTTTCTATATATAATTAAAATATTAGTTATATAAGACCTTATTATATTTGTAAATAATCCCCAATTTTTTTTAAAAATATATCTCAATTTATTAAGGATATATTAATAGTTTACTGTAAAATTTCCTAGAAAAAATTGAATTCATAGATTTGGAATAAATAAAATTCAAATAATTAGATAAAATATGTATTTTAGACTTCCCAACATCATTTTTCGGTTCAAGAAAATCTGTACTATTACAAAATGATTTTTCCAAAACACTATTATTACAATCATAATTATTTGATCCATATGGACATTTTTATGAAAAACATTTTCATTCCAACTCATATTATTACCATTAAAACATTTTAATGAATTATTTACATTTTCATTCTGTATAATTTATCATTTTTATTCAATAACATAAAATATATCATTTTTATTAAATTTGTATCATTTTTTATACCCTATTAGAAATTCTTTATGAATTTTTTATCACATTTAAATCATGGAAAATAAATAACTCTATATTTTCCAGTGGAATGTTTCCACATTTCATTATTCATTGATCTCTTTACATCCATATAGTTATAATATCTATATAAGTTATTAAATTTTGCCTCAACATTTTTATCACATCATTATATTTATTCATATATTTAAAATTCACAAGTTACTATATCCCTTTATAAAATTGGTCAAAATTCATTGTAAAATCTATTGATTCTACTTTCATGGTATAGAATAAAATTAAGCACAAAATAATATATTATTGTAACATTTTATTCATATGTGGAATATTAATCATTCTCAAAATTTCTTACTACAAAAAAAAAAGAATTTCAATCCTCATCTAGAGAGTTTTAGAAAATATTTATTTATATATTTATTTAAATAGTATCCATTCTATGGTATCAATATCATTATTCTCCATGTTATTCATAATAAAATACTACCACTAATCAACTTCACCTTTAATTAGATAAATAGAAATAGGAATCCTTATATGATTTGAATAACCCAAAAATGTATATATTATCCCCAATGAATTTATCCCTCTGACAGTTTTCCCTTGTTATTGGGTATATCCAAATGATGAAAGATTTTTTCACATTAAATGATAAAATATAATCATATTCCTCTATTAAGAACATTCATACTCTATTTTATGGGTACCACTATCAGAAAGATCAATTGATTTAACACTAAAAAAATTAATCTCCAACACCATCATTTTTAGTATAATAATTAGGAAGGATATTGACCTCTAATTACCTTACTTTTATATGCCCAATATTACCTCTATGAATAACCAATATACTATATAAATATATTATATGACAAAATCTCATATTCATTAGGGTAATTAAAAAATCCATCTTGATAATATAACTTAAAATTAAAATCCTTATATTATCATTCTGTATAAGCATGAAATCCCCTAATGTAATCTAGACCATGATCTAAAACTAACTATAACATGTCATTCATGACCAACCCATAATTACATGATTTAAATCATTTATTTAACTTCCATAGGTAATTTTTACCTTTTAATTTTATATGTATTTAGAGGGAAAAAAATCATAACATTATATAATAGTGGACATAAATCTAGTGTACTATTTTATTCTAAAAAAAGAGTTTCCAAAATTGAGACTTCTGTTTCATTCATGATAAGGATTAACTTTTCCAGAAAATTATTCATAATTGATTGATTTAACATTCTATATTTCATATAAGTCCCTAAATATTGTACAATAATATAAAACCATGGTTTCAGTAATTAAATCATAGTATTAGATATGAAAAAATTATGACACGTTAATCCATTGAAAAAATCAAATCCCATGATATTTTTTACTTTTTACATAAAAATCCTTGATCTTAAATAATCACTATTTATATCATTAAATCGTCATTATTTCCAATTGTTCTTAATAATACATCACTAATGAATGAATAATGGAATAATAATAATAATAAAGGTTACTCAAAAAAACATATTTTTATTTCTCATATAATAACTCTTAAAATTAAACATGTATTGGATTGATCTTAAATGTTACTTTCAGCACAATTTTTTAATGGGATCCCCTAACAAGGTAATTTCAGCATCTTGATATAAGAAACTTATATCCAATTAACACTTTTATCATTACATAATAAAGATAAAGAATACATTCCCCCACCCATCATCATATATAATATTCTAGAACCATAAAATTAATATAAACAAAGGGGTATTCCCTATCATTATAAAACTCATAAAAACAATAACTTTATTATATTATCATATTCTCTTATAGTTATCAAATAAAAATATTTACAAATATCCGTTCATTTAAAAAAACATAAAAAATATCTAATCGAAAATGGGAATCTGATTTACATTAGAAAACCAAAAAAATAATAAATAAATATTTTTAACATATAATTTCAAATATATATAGAGAAGGATATCATTTTGTAAACATTAGAAAAAAATTATATTCATACCATAATAATGAAAGTCACACAATCAAATATTAACATTTATAAAAATATTTTATTTTAGACCTTTTGAAAAATTTTATATGACAATACAAAATGAAATTATAAAAACATTGAACTATATAAATACATTATTTTAAATAATATTGTCACAGATGATTTAGAGTTTAATAGAAAACGATAAAACATTTAAAATATGGATTATTATAAAAATTTTGTACCTTGTGTCCCACCCCACATCATATGAATTTTTACCTCAGGAATAATAATATAATATTATCTATTTAAATTATTAAGGTATTTTTCATGTTTATTGAATAATTATTTTTCCATTTATATCATTTATTATCATATCTCATTTATTTAATAAACCCACATGGTTCTAATTGGCCTTTTTAGGGTTATACTCATAATCACCATAACATCTTGGTATTTAGTAAATGGAATGAAATACATTTAGAATTATTTCCTAAATTCATAAATTTTAATTTTATGATATTTGTATCATTCTAAATACAATTTAATTCAACAGGCCTTGGAATAAAAACTTTTCTATGAATCTTCCTTTATAAGATTATTTCTAACAGTATAACATAAAACTGATTATTCAATTTTAATTCAATTATTATAATGAATATTCTATCAATATATATTTTCAGTTTTGATTTTATAATTGTTTTTAAAATAGTTATTATTTCATATAGTAAATTGTTTAATCTTACTGTGACAATTTTTGTAGAAATCATTAAAATAATTATCATTGAAAATTTTGATTTCATAAAAAGGACCTATTTTAATAAAAAACTACACATATATATTCATTAAAATACATGAAAATTATGAACATTATCATTATTATATATTATTACTAATGTTTTTTATTTATTAATATTTAGTTAAATTAAATATACATGATCATTCATGTTTGTGGTAAAACATTCCCAAATCATAACATATTATAAAGATCAAATGTGTATTAATATATTATTTTATAGTAATTTTATAAATTTTCATGAGATTCATGATTTAAAAAACATGTTTCTAAATTCATTATTCAAACTATTGAAGAGTTATATGATTTAGGTAATATAATTAGAATGGAACAACATTATTACATTCAATGTGTCTTGATATGTTCATTTTTGGATGAAAAATTTTAGGATAGTCATTGATTATTAATAATTTTTATTGAATTGAAAATTTATAATTATAAAAAAATAATAATTTTATCAATTTCATATTAATTCATTAAATTACTATTTATAACCATCCATGTAAGGATTTTTTTGAAAAACAAAATGAATTTATCATTGAAAATATAGTCCACTCGTAATAGGGGAGAATTTTTCATTTTTCATTTGATGGGAGGAATGATAATAATGGATGATACATAATCATAAAAAATAACATACTAATGAAAATTAGTTATTTATATTATAGTTGTTATAACATCAGTGTATTAATATTATTAAGAAAAATCATGGTAAAACACAGTAAATATTACTACCTCTCATTTGAATATCCTTCTTTTGGACTCTACATAATCTATCATAGAGTTGACTTAATTTTAATAAAATAACATCTAGAAAGTGAGAGACTTATTAGTTGAGGTGTTTTTTATTAATTTTACTAGGTATGGTTCTTATTTTATAGGGTAGGTGAGGTGGTGAAGGGAAACTTTTATAAGTGATGGGAATGGTACTGTGGTAAAAAATTGTTTTCTTATGCATTTTTAATCATTAATGTTATAGTCCTTGGGTAGATGATATTGATCAATAACATAAAAAATAATATTCACGAAATTTTTAATAAATAATTAAGTTAACTATCATTCTATTACCAATCATGAAATATATTATATATGAAATGATGTATGTTGTGATCATGGAGGTGATATGTCATACATGCTATTGAGTGACATTTCCTTTTTTCAATGATCATTATGGGAAGTTGGTATTTAATATTTTTACTTTCCAGAGTAATCTTAACATCCTAGATAAAAACTTATTTCATTATATTTATGAATATATATCATAAAATGGTTTTTTGATTAATAAAGAGTCACTTTTATTCATGATGGCAATATTCCACACATACACAAATGATGATATCATATTTCAATAACTGAAAAGGTAAGAAAAATAATTATATATTTTAAACTCAAAATGATAAAAATTTAATTCATATCATAATTATTCCAATTATATAAATTATTTTCATAAATACTGTACTTATCACTATCCATATAAATCATTAATGTTAGATGAATCACATTCATTTTCAAGGAGATAGTTATCCATATACATGAGTAGTGTTATCATAATCCGAATGGAATTTAAATTAAATATTTTATATATGATATAATTACACTATTGGAAGATATATATTATATAAATAAAATATATATACATTATATCCATCAGCATATCCCACCATGAGATGTGCTAATGGAAGAACATAAGACTTTAGTTCATGAAGTAGTAGTCCAACGTACAAAAGAAAGATGGTTGTGTAACACATTTGAATCTAAGGGGGAATTTTTAGGTCATTACCATAACACAAAATAATATAATTTTATAGAATATATATATTTTAATAGATTCTTGTTGTTTAATAAAATTTTAAAGGGGTGTGGAAAAAAAATGTCAATGAAAAAAGTTTCCTCTTCTTTGGGTATCCTCCATTAGATTGGACCAAAAGAAATAATTATTTAGATTTCTGAAAAAAAATCATTTGGGTTAAGATGAAGGAATTTATTATTTTATTATTTCTGGTATTGGCAAAAAAATGGTGTGATGGTGTGAAAATGTGATTATAGGTGTGGCCTTTTATATGTGGGGTTAGTTGAACACATATATTTTTTCAATGGAAATAGGAGAAACAATAATTATCACATTCCAAAAGTGTAAAAATGTATTTTTATCTAGATTTAGTAATTTTATTCTCTAAATACTTATATATAATATATTTTACAGATGTTTTATATTTTATTTTTACCCTTATAAATTTAGTTAAACTCCATATAAATCAATTTTTTCCATAACCACAATAATTAATTTTTATTGTTTTCGTAATTCAATTTTTTTGAAAAATGATTTTACCCTATTATATATTATAAAATTTTGTTATTAAAAATATTCAATCATTATTTTCTAAATTTAATTCATATAAATGATTAAACCTAATTTATCACCAATCCCATGGAAAATATTGGAAGTTAGGTTTTCATAGAGAAAATGTTCAATAAATTTCAATATTTATTATATCAATATTCTATATGTAAATGATTCAAATGAAAAAAATTGGATCAATTTATATATAAATGAACATATTTTACATTAAAATATTTTGGATATATAAGCCGTCATTTTATCTTTCTAAAGAGAATGGGTTGTTTTCTATTAATGTGCATTAATTATAACTATTCTTTGAAAAATCTAATATATTTTTGAATATGCCAATATTGGACCCTAATAATACTTTGACATGATGATTTAAAAATTATGATAATTTTATAAAATATCGAATAATTAATTTTATATTACATCCAAAAAGCATGCGTAAACTATCTTTTAGAAAAACAATTATATTTTTTGTAAATATTTATATTTATATTCAAAGATTCTTATTTTTATATAATCCATAGATGACCAATGAATATTTTTTATATGTGTAATCCATTTACATTTCATAATTTAGATATTACTTTTCATAATATACAATTTAACATCTTGGTCATAATGATATCCTATTTTTCTATTCATTTAATCTCGGTGTTGTGTATTCCAAAAGCTATCAATGATATTAAATTTGAAAAAGTATATTTTGATATTTCATTAAGATATTTTTTGGGTCTCATATAAACTATTGAATAAAATGGTAGTATTTTATAATTTTGTTGTGTTACACTCTCCCCTATAAAAATTGAACTTTTTCCTCATAAATATTCTTGATCTTGACAATCAATGTTTTGGAATTTTAAACTACATTTTTTGGAATCCCACATCATTATAATCTTTAATAAAATATATCATTAATAATACAGAATGGTATTGTAAAGGTCATTTTATAATGAACACATTACAATGTTTCCATTTAGTGTAACAAAAGTTGTAAATAAAAATGTGCACACGGAAGATAATTATAAAACCAATGGATTAATAGAGAGTGATAGAGAACACTTATCACAAGGAAGTGGGTGATCAAGAGAAGGTTGATGAAAACAAAAAAAATAATAATTCAATGATTTATGAGACTATTTAATATTTCAAAAATTAAGGTAATAAAATATTTTTCTCAATATTCATTCCCTTATATTGATGATTTCATCTTCTGTATAAAAATACAATGATATATACTTGATATGATTATATTTTATAAGAACAACTTGACTCTTTTGATGATCTTCAATAAATTTCAAACTCATCTCGTACTCCATGAAATGAATATCCAAAATATTTTTATGCCTAATGTACAAAAATTATTTAAAATTGGATTGTAAGATCTATAATATAATGATAATATATTTATTTGAAATCATGGTATTGTTAATAAAAATTCATGTATGTTATAAAAATGCATAAATAATCATATGTTGATATAATACATTAATCTCTAAACTATTATCAAATGTTAAATATAAACCATTTCAAAAATTTATAACCTAATTCCCATACAAACTATTACGATCCAAAACATAAGAATAAATGTCACTAAATTTAAAAAATAAGAAAATATCATTAATATATCATATGATGGTATGTTTCTCTTATACATTACATACCATACAAGTGAATAAATTAATCATGTATTCTCTTAAAACCTGGTAATAACGTGAATTAGCATATAACCAGTTTAAAGACATGAATTATTTATTATTCCTTAAATAAAAGAAATTATTTGATATGTTACTTAAATCCAAGAAAATGTTTTTAACTCCATGAATAATAGAATGAGACAATTTATCAAAATAAAAATAATCAATTCCATGGTAGTCTATACTATTCAATATAAAATATCCATATCAATCACGCATTTGTCCTATTGTAATTATCTCAGAAGGAATAACTTATTTCGGTTTATATTTTCCTAAATTTTGTGTTTCACAAAAAAATTTCTTACCACAGAATAATTTATCTTTTTCATCGGTACAGTTCAACATACACTTTCAAATCCATAATGAAAAACTATTTTAATACATTTCTAAATTTGAATAACCAATATATTATAGAAAAAAATAATAAATTTACATAATTAAATAATCTAAACACATTCATATTTATCGTTCCAATACCACTGTGTTAATATATTAAACATAAACATGATGCATTGCCTATTTTTGAGGTATATTACATTTATTCTTGAGTCATTCATTTTAAATATGACCAAACTTCTTATTTTTGATTAATTGAACATTAGAAACATTTTTCATTCCCATTAAATCAGGATCGTGGTATAATTTCCCTCTAAACTTATAGAAATCATCTATTTAAATTTAAAATGTTCAAAGTAATTTCTTCCCAGAATTATAACAAGTGTGAATTTTATTCTTTCCCATCATCACTTTATACATAATTTTCTATTTCATTATTTTTTCCATTCACACATTTATAACCATAGTAATAAGATAAATCCTTTTGTGTCCTATTATCACCTGATAATATGACTTCATATGATGAGAATGTTTGGGAGACGAGTTCCCTCTAAAATATTGGATTAATAGCATCAATGAAATGATCATTCTTACTATTTGGTTTACACACATTGATGTAGTTACATTTTCTTCTATAAAGAATCATTTATAATTTATTGAATATAATAGATTATATAATATCATTATAAAATACAATTTATAATAAAAAAACAAGTAAAATAAGTAACACAAATAGAAAAGATAATTTATAACTAATATCCTAATAATAAATATTTTTTATTTTGGGATGTCTTTATTATCAAATCCATCATAATAGTTTCTTAGGAAAATGTGATTTACCTAATACCTATCCCTAAGAAGTGTCAAAATATGTGAATTGTAAGGACCTCTTTCATCCATTACATAATTATTGGTTCAAGCATAGTGAACCCAATTGGGAGTTATTACCTGTAGGTTTCTATGGTCTAGAAACACATCCACTTTTTGATTCTATAAAAAGATGTATTTTTAGAAAAACAACATTATAACATCTATACCAAAACAGTTGGATTATATTATATACATATAATCAATTTTTGTCATAGGATTATGCTCCCCTAAATATGTTTTACTTCATCTAGTTCCAAAGGATTCTGTTAAACATTATATAATACCAACTCTAACACCGCCGACATCGGTAAAGTAGATTTGGTGATATATTTATTACATTTTCATAGATAAATAGGGTATATTAAAAAAAATTACCAATTATGATTTCAGTTTTGGAGAGCCATATTCCTATACAATACCCAATTCACATAGGGATGTAAAATAAAAACCATAAAAATGGAAATCATTTATAATCCTTGAACTCATTCCAAAAATTCATCTTTATATCATGAGGAAAGGTTAAAAATATAATAGTGATCTAAAATTATAATTATTTTTTAATTACAATGTAATATAGCATGAATCAATAATCTTATTCAAAATGGTTTTATAAATAACTAATCACAAATTTTATTTAGTAAACAAATAGGAATGAGTTGCATCTATAAAAAATATCACTGAAAAAAATACCATATATAATTATAATAATTAAATTCTTAGTGGTTAATATTCGTAATTTTATGACATAATTATCCAAAACATCATGATCCATCTACCATCAAGATCACTCACATGATTTTTTATAATTATAGATATAATATTGATACATTTTTTCAAATTATCCTTCTCATGAGACCTGTAAATTAATATAGAGGATATTAAACCCATGGACACCCATTATATAATTTAAAATGCATTCCATATATATTGAATAATTTATTTAATTGATGAATAATATGCCTCATCAATTAATATCTTTATTGATTATGGGATTTAGATTTATGAATATTTCTCCATAAAATCAGATAAAATTAAAAGTATGAAACATTTATAAAATTGGTACATAGTAATGAAAATAATAATATACATCATAAAATTTTATATTTATTTAAAATAAATGTAATTTAAATTTAAATATTTTCCATATAATGTGATTGTTTAATTAAAAAAGTAAACAATCAAATAAGAAAGTGGTATTGTACAATATCTTTTACCACTTGGTATTTTTCAATTCAAATACCATTGGATTAAATAATTAAAATTTTAATGTAATATACAATCATGTATGAATGAATCATAATATTTCATGTATATTGGGTAATATATACAAAATTTAAATGAAATTAGGATCATAACCATACAGTATTATTCAATGACGGAAATTTGAGACGAACTCCTTTACCACAAAACGTTTTTGGGTTTAATGTGATTTAACCTCATGTATTATTGATTTAATAATTATATTATTTTATAAAAGAATAATAATAATATTTGTAATGTAATATTTTATCATCTTATAAAATATTATCACTTATTAATTATTAATCATTTATAATTTTCAATGATTTGGGTATTAATTGACTTGTTTTCATGGGTGTTTTCCCAGAATGTTATGGTTCATTTTTATCTGATATAGATCCATAGTCTCCAGAATGATATTGTTGATATAATTATAAAATTTATAAATTAGTTGAAATTTTATGAAAAAAAGAATAATGATGTTTTTTTAAATGATGTATGTTATGATGACTGAGATGGTAGGTTGTACATATGCATCTGTAACATTTTAATATTCAATTATCATTAAGGAATGATGATAAGTAGTAACTTTTCAATACATAATGACAAAAGTATCACAAATATTATATTATTTATTTATATATTATTATATATATATTACATGTGTTTTGGTGATGAAAATAGGGTCACATTACTTAATGAAGGAAATGATCCACACCTAAACGAACAATTTTATCATCCTTAAGTGAGTGAAACGGTAAGAAATAATTCTTATATTATCTTTTAATAACTATAAATATTTTATTAATGTAATAATTATTTAATTTCTATCACATATATTGATTTTATTTATCCATATAACCTTTAATGCAAAGTGTTAGTGAAATGAGGATCAAATTGCATCCCAATGGGATAATCCACCATTGACCCAAGAAACTATATCGTATCTCATACGAAATGGAGAGTGAAAATTTATATAAAATACAATTACTAAATATTTTTTAATATTATATTAATATAATTTATATATATATATGATATTATATCATTCAGTATACCCATCTATTAGACGAGGTAATGAAAAAACCAATAACATCGATTTGTGAGGTGGTACTCCATCGTACACATGAATGAGGATTTCATAACCCAGTTTAAAGAATTGGGATTATTTTTTGATAATTATAATAGCATAACAACATCACATTATATGAATAGTAATTCGGTTATTAAAAAATATTCATTTATAAATTAATTAATGGGTTGGAGTAATAATTAATATAAAAATACTTGATGATGAACGTTGCATCTTCATCGGGTAACAACCTATGTTATGGAAATAAAGTTTACATTGTCATATTTCCATATAAAAAAAATTTAGGGTGATAATAGGGAACACTAGATTTAATTAGTTCAGAGAATTGACAAACCAAAAAGGTATGATGGTGTGAAGATGTGATGAGAGGGGATGACCTTTTAAATGTAAAATTAGTGGAACACAGTAAATTTTTAAAATGAAAAAGGTGTTCCCACATTGTTAACATACAAAAATGGAAAAAATAAATAATTCTAAAGTATTATAAATTATAAGGTCGAAAATATTGTTGACACCAAAATTTGGGATGGCTAAACAAATGGAAATCAGTACAACCTTCCTCGCAAAGCCTGAGCGCAGATCCCCATAGCTCCGCATTCAATGCCCGACTCCCCCTTTGCAATCCCTCCGAGGAGTAGGAGTCAGGGTCCTCCATGAACCTACATGACATTCGTTAACCCACCATGGACAAGGGAGATTAGGTACTCCACGAACCCCCTTGACATTCATGAAGCCACCAAATAGAAAGGATGTAGGCTGCATCGCGAACAGATTTGTCGTTCGCGAACCCACCGCGGAGCAAGGAGGCGGGGACCACTGTGAACAACTTTGAAATTCGTGAACACACCATGGATTATGGAGGTTGGCTGCTCCGTTGACCCAATTGACATTTGTGCAGCTGTCGCAGAGCAAGGAGGTTGGAGGATCTACAAACCCCTTTGATGTTTGTGATCCCGCCGCAGAGCAATGAGGTGAGATTCTCCATGAACCCCTTGGACGTTCGAAAATCCACCGTAGAGAAAGCTTTGTCTTCGTTCTGAGAGAGCTCTGCATCATTCCACCTTTTGCCTATAAATACCAATCTCCCCTTGGTCCCAATGTATGTATCCTCTAACCTTTCTCCTTCTGAGCTCTCTCATCACAAAGAAATTCTTGCTCTCTGAACCATGAGAATTTTATGGTAATTTTTCATCGCTACGTACCTTTCACTTTGCATAGATTTTTCACCTCTTAAAATAGGGATTCCCTTCAAAAATCCCATGGGCCAATACAATGGATGGAGATCCCCAAGGGAACTCTGGCCGTCATAGAGCGTTTATGCTTCACAAAACACCCTTCATACACATGTGATTGCATGTCAAGGCCTGGTCACTATGCATCGCGAAGCACATAGCTTCATGATGCTATTAATTTCAAGGAACCATCGCTTCATGGGGCATTGCTCCACGAATGCCTTTACACTTCGTCAAGAACCTTCTATTTGTACTTATGCCTTATATCAAGGATATGCAACTTCACTTCGTGAAGCACATCCCTTTATGAATCCTCTCTACTTCACGGATCACCAAAGCTTCACCAGGCTTCTACCTATGAAGCCCTTAGCTCGGTTACTCTTTTTCCCATGCAGCCCTTTAGGTTTCCATGAAGAAATTTCATGGTCCCTTGTGTGGTGCTACCTATTACGTTTCATAACCTCATGTTTCCTCGCATAGGAACGCTAATGGTTATTTCTTCTTCGTAAAGCTACGCTAACGTGGACCCCCCAATGGATCGCTCCATAAGTGCCCCCACCCCCTCACGGCATTGCTGATGCCTTCTTTATCTCAAGGGTGGGTGGGTATCTATTAGGTAATTCCTAGGGGTGCAGAGCAAACCCACCTCATCCGAGCTGAAGGAAGATAAATAGACAAGCCCCATCGTCCTCAGCAAATGACGTTAATCTGTGACAATGCCATGTGTGTCGGACGTGGGGTTTCCCCACCTAAGATATTATTCTTTCCCAGTAGTATTCACGGGAGTGATATAAGTCCTCACATGGAATGAAATCCTCATTATCGGAGCAGCGTCTGTCCCTGGGGAAAGGGAAACCACCCTGGTGTAAGCCCCTAGCTTTTCTTGTGGGAGGTAGCATCCCTGCTCCTCCCCTCTTCCTGGGTGCCAAATCTCTCTCTCTCTCTAGGCATTTTCATCACCCAGGCCTCCATCCTGGAGTAAGACTCAATCTCTATCATCTTTAGGCTGCTAACCATGGGTAATTCCCTATTTCCACTTTGGTCTTCCAACTAAGTTTTATCCCTATTCCACTTCCCACAAACGCACCATCCACAACGTGATTGTTAGGTCTATCCTACCTCTAGTTCCTCACACTGAGCATGTTTCACGTGGGCATAGAGCAAGCAACGACCATGGAACCCTCTCTAGGAATTCTAGATTGTAATCCCCATATCCCCCACCTGACCTACTAGTTCTTTGATCCTTTCCATGGCAAGGTACGTAGAATGCCTCCTTGAGGTTCAAGCCCAACACCCAATCGTCCAGACCATCTTCAGGTTGGCTCACCAAAACCTAACTTGAACTTAGTGGTATTTTATCCTCGATAAGGCAAGGTATGTACGAATAATTCCTGAGGTTCAGGCCCAACAACCATTGGTTTCGACCGCCTTCATGTTGGTTCCAAATCCACCTGAACAACGTGGATGTCGATCCTTTCCAAGGCAAGGTGTGTAGGAAGCCTCCCTGAGGTTCAATCCCAACAAACATCAGTCCCAACCATCTTTACATCGGTTTACCAAACTCCTCACAAACTATGTGGACTCTGATCCCTACTAAGGAATGGTATGTAGGGTGCCTCCCTAAGGTTCAAGCCCAATGCTCATTGGTCCCAACCCCCATCACATCAGTTCCCACGCTGTTGGAACTATGGGGTCTTTGATCCTTGCTAAGGATAGGTACGTAGAAAGCCTCCCTAAGGTTTAATCCCAATACCCTATTGGTTCTAACCCCCCTGCACGTCGGACCACCGTTGTCTAACATGACATTAAACTACAAGCCCCCTTTTCATCCTGCACGACGTCAAACTGTATCCACCATCTCGAACTATGTGGGATTTGATCGTTGTTCTATAGATATTGTATGTAGGAAGCCCCCATAAGATTCAACCCCATCTATTGGTAAGCCCTTGTGACCCCATCCGATGGTAATCCATTGTCAACCCCATCCAATGATGAGCCGTTGTGACCCCATCCAGTAGTAAGACATTGTGACCCCATCCAGCAGTAAGTCGTTGGAACCCCATCCAGTGGTAAGGCAATATGACCCCATCTAGCGGTAAGGCATTATGACCCAATTCCCTTTAACAAAAATCGGGTAGCTAACCTCGTTTCAGTCCAAACATCGATGTTTTCTCCAGGGGTTTCACCAACCTGATCCACTCTAATCGGTGTTCCGATCAGTCTGATCTGTCTCCGCTAGTCTTTAAACCTACAACATACCCTGTGATAAAAATAGAAAGCTAAGGAAAATAATAGATACATTCCAATGGAATATAATTCCTTGCATCCGACTTGGGATTCCACGAGCTCTTTCACCCAAAAGAAGCCCTATAATAATGGGAATAAAACCAGACATTCCAGTATTCCTACGTCCAAACACGCCAGAGATTTCCAATGTGACTACTCACACGACTGAAGATTAATTCTTTGACCAGACCCATTGGAATGTCTTGATAAAAGAAGTGTAATTAACAGGTGTCCATAAAGATATTTCTCTAGGAATAGTTTCACGAACAACGTCTAATATCTATAAGGGAGACCCAGACTAGGTGAGGAGTTTCGAGGATGAATACACGAATGGAAGAACTAACATCCCATCATCTCGTTTCGATCAATCTGCAAATGTCCCAGAACAAGGAACAGATGCCTCCAGATTTTAAAAAGTAGGGATGTAGGGAATCAAACAGTTTCGCTGTCCTCAAATAGACGGATGTGTGCACCCCGATGAATGTGTTGGAAATAGAAATGGTTAATATTGATTAGTGATGCACTACTCCTCAAAGAGAGATATCAGTACATAGACTTCTTTAAACAATACAATGATATATTCGATTGGAGTTATTATGAGATTCCAGGACTTGATCCTTGGGTAGCAGTCCACCGCCTCAATCTCTAGCCAAATCATCGTGGGTTCAAGCTGCCTCCCAGAAATATGCACCCTTCCCACGATGCCATGGTCAAGGCCAATGTTGAAAAGCTCATCAGAGCCATTTTTGTTAAGGAGGTCCAATACCCCAAATCGATGTCCAATACTTGGTCAGTAAGGAAGAATAATGGATAGATCAGGGTCTGCATGGACTTTCGGGATCTCAATCGTCACTGTCTGAAGGATAATTTTCCCCTTCCTATGAAAGAATTGTTGATTGACGCTATAGATGGATTCCAAGCCCTCTCGTTCATGGATAGGTACTCCGGGTACAACTAGATCAGTATGGCCCCCATGGATGAAGAGTTCACAGACTTTAGGGAACCATTAGGTAATTTTTGTTACCATGTCATTCCCTTCAGTTTAAATAATGCAGGTTCCACCTACTAATGGGATATGAATCGCATATTTAAGCCGATCCTCGAAATGTTGGGGGAATGATATGTTAAAGATCTGGGGTAAATATCTCACCAACATCAGGACCACCTCAAAGACATTTAGAAAGTGTTCAGCTTCCTCTATTCCCATCACCTACATAGGTACCCATTGAAATGTGCCTTCGGGTTCACCTATGGATTGTTTCTTAGATTCAACGTTCGATACAGGGGTATTGAGATCAACCTAGAGATGATCAAGGCCATTAGGCAGATTTCTCCCCCAAGAATCATTCAGAAGCTTCCAGGAATCCAAGGCTACTTAGCCTACATACGATGATTCATTGAGAATTTGACTGGAAAGTGTAAGCCCTTTTCTCAGCTCATGAAGAATGGAAACATCTATGAGTTGGAAGAATAGTGCCAGACTGCTTTTGAAGATATCAAGCAGTATCTTCTCCAGCCTCCAATTGTAATGCCACCCATCTCTGGAAAGCCACTGGTCCTTTATGTGACCTCCCTGAAATGATCTATCGGTGCCCTTATCACCTAGAATAATAATGGGGGGATGGAGAAAATACTTTACAACCTCATCTGCATGATCCTCGGTACAGAGACCAGATACTCCACCATCGAAAAGAGATGCCTTGCACTTGTATTCTCAGTACAAAAATTGTGAAATTACTTGCATCACCACGAGGTATAGATGGTGTCCTAAGTAGACCTACTGAATTGCATCCTGAACCAACCCATGTTTACAGGTCTTATAGCTCGGTGGGTAGTGATTCTCTAGTAGTTCAGCATCAGTTCTATCCCTCCGAAGTATATTAAGGGGAAAGCATGGGTAAACATCCTTGTTTCCCATACGGATCACGTATACTAGTCCCTAGAACTCAATAGACCTGATGAAGCAATTCAATTTGTGGACCAAGCCTCTCCATGCTGTAAAATTCACTTCTATGGCGCTTCTCGGAGCCCCACTGGAAAAAGGCTCAATGATCCTAGAATCTACAGAGTAGGCCGAGGTATCATCTTCATTACTCCAGCACAAGCCATTATGCCTTACTCATTCCTGTTATCAGAAGGCTGCACCAACATTGAGGCTGAGTATCGGGATCTCATCACTGGTGTCGAGATTGACCTCATGATTGATGAGAACCATTTCCATGTGAAAGGGGATTCCGAACTAGTCATAAAATAGATCAACTGTTCCTATGTCATCAGAATGCTAGTGCTTATAACATTGTTGGAATTCACTCTCCAGATGATGGGTCAGTTCCCATCTTCATCGAATGTTACTCATATCCCTCGATCTCAGAACAATCGAGCTGACACCCTGGCCAGCCTAACATCATCACTCACGAAGCCTGGCAGAATGATCTGATTATCCACATGGCACATGAGAGAGTCATTGCTCATGTCACCCCAGATGATGACAACGTCCTGTAGGTGGGACACCTTACCACCGGAGCCTCCTCTTCTTGACCCCTGGATCCCTTGGATGTATTAATTGAAGTGAAACCTGACTAGAGATCCCCATTTGTCGAGTATCTCCAAAATGGTTACCTCTTGGATGATCAGGAAGATTGTGAGAAAATCTGATGACGTGCATTGCTGTTCAACCCCCAGGATGGCCCTATCCATGAGAAGATCCTCTACAAGAATGCTTTTGATGGGTTTATCCTCTGTTTCATTTCAGGAATCGATATATCTCAGTTCATGCAAGAGGTTCAGGCTGGTTACTGCAGGGCTAATCAGACCAGGCCAAAACTTTCCCACCAGATCTATAGATTGTGGTAATTTTGGACCTCTATGATCCATGACTGCATAGAGTTCTACAAAAGATGACATGTGTTCCAAATTCATGAAAAAAATTATGCATCAGCCACCTGAGCCTCTCCAAACCACCATGTACTCTTGGCCATTTGCAGTATGGGGACTCGATGTCATGGGACCATATCCACCAATGAAAGCTCGCCAGTGTAGGTTCATCCTGACCTCCATAGATTTCATTTCCATGTTAGTAGATGTAGTTTCACTTAAAGTGGTCAAGGTACATTCCATCAGTGACTTTGTGAGCTCCAATATCATTAATAGATTTGGGGTCCCTCACGTCATCTTCACCGATAACTCTACAAACTTCCGAGCAGCTGAGAATATGAAATTGTATGCTAAGTAAAACATCTGTTTAACCACACCTTTTACTATCATGTGCATGCAAATGGACTGATCAAGGAGTTCAACAAAACCCTCTCGAAAATTCTGTAGATAATGGTTGGTCAGAATAAGAAGAGTTGGTTGAAAAATCTCCCCAACACCATTTGGTAATACCGGAAGACGACTCGTAATTCCCACCATGTGACCCTATATTCCTTAGTGTATGAAACGGAGGTTGTCCCGCCCATCGAGATTCAATTTCTCTCACTGCACACAACTATCTATGATCAAAAAGTGCCAGATAATGTTTCCAAAATCCGTCTAGCTGAGTTGGAAGTGCTCGACGAGAACAGGCTTCGTGCCCTACACAATCATGAAAGGCACGAGAACAAGATAGCTAGATATTTCCACATGATAGTTAGCCTCAAATCCTTATTACTAGGAGACATGGTATTATTCCTGAGGGAACCAATGATTCTTGGTAGGAAACCACCCATGTTGGAACCCAAATTGGATGCACCTTGCATCATTCACAAGATTTACTCCAATGTCGCGTACTCACTGGTTACAATGTATGGTGAGCCTGTAACTCCTCCCACCAATTCAAAGTTCCTCATGAAATACTTTTCAGGATGAATTCGGGTCCCACATGACCATAAAACATATTCTCAAGCATGACCTTAAACTGTATGGTCCCCAATGACCATAAATTGTATGGTCCAGCATGACCTTAAACTGTACGGTCCCACATGACCATAAACTATATGGTCCTGCATGACCTTTAACTATACGGTCCCACACGACCCTAAACTTCATGACGATCCTACATGATGTTAAAATGTATGGTCTTACATGAATGTAAGTTGTGTGCCATCCTGAAAGACATTAAAATTCATCTCTAGAACTATGTATTTCTTGATTCCCATCCTCATAGGAAACATATGAATGCTCAGAAGCCTCATCCAGTGTCCAAACCCCAGTTTCCACTTTGATTATCCCATCCTGGGCATATTTAGTTTGGAGGATCTGACATGGCATCGTGTAGGCTTCTCTTTCCCCACACATGCTAGTGTTATAATGATTTCACCATGTGCCTTGCTTCATTCTTCTCATCCTCCCACATCCTTGCCGCATGATGCTAAATTTCATGGTCATTTCAAAACTACTTGTGGCTTGATTCCCATCCTCATGGGATGCATTGGACAGACCAAACATTTCATCCTTAGGTCCATCCCCAAACCCTGAGTCCTCCCATTGGGACGAAACACAAGGTGTGGTGTGGAATTTTTTCCTCATTCACGTCATGTTCATCATTACGGTACCATGTATCACTCCCCCTGAATATCTCTATCTCTTATGCTATCTAACTTTATTTAAAATTTCATGGGAAAATTTATTCTCTACACACACTATCATTTGGGTTCCCATTTTATTTCACATCTGAAGGGTCCCCCGAAGGATAAGGATACTTAGACTAAGGGATCTCCTATCGTTTCGGGGCAACATCCTTGAGAGTTTTAGACAAACAATCGATATAATCCCCACATTGTGAATATGGTCAGTGGTCGACACTCATTTTTTGTTCCCATTTTAGGTTACATGATATAGATTACTTGTTAAGAATCTGGTTAACATCTATCCTTTGTTGTTGTCACCACCCCCACATGTCCAAAACATGGAGTGTAGTGGTTCATTCTGCCCAACCATCTCTCCAAATCTAGGTCTTCTTCGAGCAGGATAGTAATTCCTATTGTCAAAACCTTATGTGATGGGGAGTGCCTTGTCCTACTCTTTTTTTCCCAAACTGAGCATTGATCACGTGGGCTAAGGAGTTATGAAGGAAATGCCCAAATTAGAGGTCATGTAGATACAATTGGCTAGGATGCTCATCCCCAGGTCCTTCGACCTCTATGGTCCCCTTTCCCAAGTTCTCATTTAGGATTGTGTGGTGTGGTACGGACTCACGCCCTCATTCACGTCAAGCTATTTCTCCATTCCACACATACCCCCTTCAAACATCCCTCTCATCATTTATCATATGACCTATTAGTTTTATCCTTGCCATGCTTTCTGAGTCCCATAATTTGGGCTTCCATCACCTTCTACATCCAAAATGGCCCCCTGAATGGCATGGTTTCTCAGACAAATGGCTCTCCTATTATAACGGGATAATGCCCTTGAGGATTTTGAAAGACATGTTGATACAAGTCTTGTTTTGAGAATATGGTCAACGGTCGATGCTCGATTGTTCTCCCCTCATTATGGTCACACAAGGGGGATACTGTGTTGTGAACCTGGTCAATGGTTGTCCTCTATCATTATTGCCTCTTTGTGGTCTTACATAAGCATGATGATTCTCGCTTTCGGTCCCACACATAGAACATTAAACTAGGAATATACGGTCTGATCCCTATGACCCTAAACTAAGATCACCTTCATCCTCGCTAAAAAATGTTAAACTGCAAGCTGGCCATGAAATTATGTCCCTAGCCCAACCTTAGGCCCCTCGACCTTTTTAGGTCGGTGGCCCAAGTTCTCAATTATGGTAGTACAGTGTGGTGTCAGATTATGTCCTCATTCACATCGGGTTACTCATTGGTCCGTACAAATCACCGGATGAGATACCTTTCCCCTACCTTCATCCTCCCTACAAGACGGTAAACTACAAGTTGGCCAAAGAAATATGTCCATGGCCCAGCCGCAAGCCCCTCAACCTTTTTAGGCCCCATTCCCAAGTTCTCACATTGGGCTATATAGTGTGGTGTGGGACTATGTCCTCATTCACGTTAGGTTACTCGTCGTTTCATACACACCCCTTGTTGGGGTATCATGCCCATATCTATGTCATCCTTTCCATAGGAACTACGTGTGACTTGATTCCCTTCCTCATGTGATATGTATGAATGCCTTAATGTCTAGTCTTTGGGTCTAGTCCCTCTCTTAGAAACCCCTTTATCATTTTTTCCCATTGGCCTGCGTTCCTCTAGAAGATGGGCATACGGTGTTGTATGAGATTATGTCCTCTTGAACTTCAGGTTTATAACAACCACGTAGCATACCTCTCTCTCTTGAGTGGCCTTCGCTCCATTTCCCTGATTTCATCTCATTAAGTCGGCTTCCCTTAAGTCGAGTCCCTCTTCCCTATTTGGTGATTCAAAGATTGGCCCATGAGTACTCTGGTCTAGAACTTGGAGTGTCAGATTCTACCTGGAAAATCTTTCACCCAAATTTTAGGCTTTGTGATCCTCTTCATTTGGTTTTCCATTATCAGTCCCACTCGAAGGGAACCCCAAATGGAATGGATGCTAGGCCTAAGGGATCTCCTACCATTTCGGTCCAACGTCCTTGATGGATTAAGGAAAAAATCGATACAGGTCATGTGTTGTGAATATGGTCAGCGGCTGACACTCATTCGTTATTCCCATTTTAGGCCACACAATATGGATACTGTGTTTTGAACATGATCAACAGGTTTCCTCCATTGTCACACCAACACCTTCAATCCATGAATGTTTCTTATATGATTCACATAATGTTCCATCCCATCAGGTCAAAGTGGAATTTCGACACTCCTGGTACTATCCCCCAGTGAGAATTTTCAAGTAATGAGGAAAAAAGCCATGGTAAATGCATCATTCAAGGCTCTACAATGACATCCATGTGGCGTATGTTCCTGGTATTGCAAAAAACCACTTCCTCCCTAGTTTCACGCACTGAGTTTGACTCACATGGGATTAGGGATCAGGATAAGGTGCACACTTGGAAGGAATTCTCTTCTCCCTGGTCTGAACTATAATACCTTAAACATAGATCTCTTTTAGAACTATGTACTACCTGATTCAGATCCCCATGGGATACATAGGAACGCATAGACATCTTTTCATTGGTACCATCTTGAGTTCCACTAATTTATCTCTTTTTTTTCTCATTCTGAGATCTGACTCTTATATGACAATGTGGCATGGCGCATGTGGGCTTATCCCCCCATTCACAATGGGTTTTCAATAGCCACACCACATACGCCCCTTTCAAGGAGCTAGTCTCTCCATTATCATGCCCCATATTCTCCAACCTGTTATGGCCTCCTCGTCTTGATGTTTCTATCATAGAATTGTTCAATTTGTGTTGTGGGACTATGTCCTCATTCATGTTAGGTATGCTATAACACTCTGTGAACATTCCCTCTTGAACCTCACCTCTCTTGTATATATATGAAGCATATGACTCTAGACTATACTTCCTAGTCCCACATGACATTAAAAGGTTAAGTCAATACCTCATGATGTCAAATTTCATGGTTGGTCCCATCACATGACCCTAAAATGTTACATTATTATCCAGGACGCATGATGAAAAATAGCACCGCATCGTGATTTCCTCTCTCGAGGGGGCATCATGTATTGTATCATTCACACACCATACCATTTTTCAATGACTACGTATGTCATGATTCTTGTGACGATGAGAGGAATTTCCATTCTAGGTCCATTTCTTCATAAAAAAACACACATTCATCCTAATGGACGAACATGATCTATCAAATACTGCTTCTTTTAGTATAAGGTCCAGACCCGCACAACCTTATTATCTCTAACACTGGTATCTTATCGGGACTTATTCAGAACTATGTATGGCTTGATTCCCATCTTCATGGGATATGTAGGAATGCCTTTTCACTTTGCCTTGGGCTGATCATAACATTTTTTTTCCGTTCATCAACCTAAAACCTCCCCATGAAACACATGGTAATTTGGACATCAAGTTCTCATTCACGCTAGGTTATATTATTACCTAACCATGTGTCTCCCGCATTCCCTACCATCTATGGTCCGAGCTCTATACCCATAAACTAAGATCACTCCATGTCCCTTCCACAAGACATTAAACTACACTATATCTTCCAGAACTACGTATGACTTGATTCCCATCCTTATGGGATCCGTAGGAACGCCCCGACATCTCTTCTCCAGGTCCAGCCCCAGGAATCCAAAATCATGTCCCCTCTCTTTCGGCTCCGCGGCCCAAACTATTTTGGGAACATGTGGTGTGGCGTATACCTCATGGGTTTTCATTCATGTTTTTCATTGCAATAGCCACATAATGTGCCTCCAATTCCTTTTTTCAACCTGTTCTGAGCTCTATGGCCCTAAACTAAGATCTACAGATGGGGACTACACGTCATGTATGTCCACTTCACCACCCTATGCACAGTCCATTAAATCAATATCCTTTTAATGGACCATCCTACAACCATTAATTTGGTATGCAAGAAACCTCTGGACCCTTGTCCTTGGAGGGGGACTCAACTCCCTCTATCTGATATGTCTTGTTACCATACTCAGATGCGTTATGGAAAAGCACGAAGTGTGGAAATTTCATAATTACATTCCCTTGTTCCATGTACATGCTCTGTGAGCCCATAATTTGGATCATCATCCTCATACATGTCTGAAGGGACCCACTTTACAGCTTGGTATCATGCCACACTGGCTTACCTACCATCTTGGTCCAACATCGCTGAGGACCTTAGACAACATTTGCGATAGGTCCAGTGTTTCGAAAATGGTCATTGGCCGACCCTCATTTGTATTTCCCCATTCCAATATAAAACGATATGGATATTTTGTTTTGAATATGGTCATTAGTTATCCCCTATCATCACACCACCATCATTGTTTTCCAGATCTTGAGAATCATGATTCACATATTTCAAATTTCTTATGTTCAAGTGGATTTCCAACACCCTCGACATTACTCCTCTGCACATATAGGTTTTTTTTAATGGTGGTTCAACATCATTGGGACGTCATTCACCTAGCATCCAACTTCCCACAACATGTCCCTTCCTATGCCAAGAAATCCCCATCATCGGTCGTAACCGTTTTTTGCTTCTGCATGTCTCCCAAGTATTTCACCTCCCATATTTCGGCATACTCTTTCACAAACCCAAAGACGACCATGGGGGGAGGTAGCACATTTCAGATATTTATTTCATCCTGTGTCAACATTATCCACATCTGCCTCATCACACATGGATGTTTCTCGTGATGAACCCCTAAGAAGACCCGTGGGGTCGGCCACATCATACACAAAAATCTCCTAGATAATCGGTGGGTGGTGTATGGCTCATAGAGAGTCTCATGGTCTACTCCTTCCACTAGGACTCCACCTCAAAAGGCCAAGAGATAGGGTCAGTGCCCTTCCATTCCATAACCATCATTAGTAAAATCACCCGTAGGATATGGGAACAGATGAAAGATGAATTCCTCCATCTTCCAAATGTGTTTTAGTACTACTTGCACAATCATTTTGGCCAGAAAACTCCCTACAACATTGATAATTAATGGACAGAAGTTCGATCCTTGAGTGTAGATGTGGTTCAGATATTTGTAGACCCCCCTTTTGAACACTGCTATCCACCCGTACAACAGGTGGAATAGTCCACATATTCTCTGTGGCCTCTTCAACTTGCTGTTGTGCCACATCTTCTTCAGCAGCTTGATGAGCATCAGGATTCCGAGGTTCATCTTCCCTCTTTTCGCCAACATGGACGCCATGAAAAATGTTCTAGGTAGCACACCCATGTTAGTATCTCTCATAGGAAGGATCCAACCATAGATGAGTGCCATAATGAATTTTGACGGCCTGAATATTAGTTGATGCTCAGTGATGACACTGAATCCCCATGTCTTCTACTGGATATCTTCCAAGAGCCACAAGTACATGTTCTCCTTACATTGATGAGCCATCTTTGGGAAAGTTTGAGGCCTCACCGGAAACTGTCTATTTTTCGGGAAGATCAAAAACGGTTTGAACCACCATCTGATGTGGACATCTCTCACTACATCCTTGTCCTCTCCTGGAAACATATCCATCAGTCCCATCACCATTGGTGGCATTTGATCTGGGTCCTCCCTTGCACCCATAGGAGGGAAGAACTCTTCATACATTTCCCCCAGTATTGGGACCCCTGAGATTTGATGCATGTACAATAAACTGATGTCAACATCCCTGCGGTGTAAATGAAAAGTATTTTTCCTTGATGACCACTTGCTCAACATCTTTGGCATCAGCTATTTCTATTGATAGATGTGGAATTGGCATTCCCAATCTGCATCATATAGTCCCACTCTCCTCATATCATCCCCAAAATATTCACACGAGGCACCTACCCAGTATTCCCTGGCCCAATCATCTGTGAATTTTCCCCATGGTGTAGGTCCCACACATTGGACCACCCCTTCCCTAGGTACCTCAAGGATGCCTTTAAGTTCATATGGTACAGAGGGGAGGATGCCTCCAGTTGCAATACCTTCCAGTCAACATTGTTCATATGATTTTACAAACAATCAGTAATGACGGGTGTGAAGTCCTCCCAGGCATGGCTGTCAGCCACCCTAAACTAATGGTGCAAACACAGAATGCTTCATAAGTAGTAAGATGGCTCGTCCATACTGTCTTCAGGAATAAAGAAGTTATCCAACATCCCAAGTCCTTACAAAGGTACCCTCTTTCACAGCGGATTGTTTATTTGGATTGTCGGGAGAAGCTTCACCAATGACTCATGGTTAGAGTGGCTCCGTATTAGCTCCCCTAAACCCAATATATTCATCATCTCCTCCCTTTGGGCAGTGTCCAGGACGCCCCCTGGCAGCCTCTATGTGAGCCATTTGGTTTTTTATTTTGGGTGTTCTTTGGGTTCGGTTTGTGAATCTCTTTCGTGGTGAAAGTTCACAGAGATTTTTTCACAAAGACTGTCTGTGGAGCCCTTCCCCGGCTTTTAAACACAAGTAGCAATTCTCTTTGACCTAAATTCCTAAACTCCCTATGCCCTGCGAACCAGAAGGCCCGATTCACAGAGAGAAATCACGGATTACACAGAGCATCGCGAGTCAAGATAACTAAAATCCAAAATCACAGAGAAGAGAACAGAAAAAATAAAGGTCACCCCCTATTTATAGGCCTAAACCCTGGGTGCTTCGCAGTGCATGCTTCTTCAATGGTCATTGTGGTGCGCTCAACCCCACACTGCTGCTCTACTTCGAGAGTCTTCTTGGCGAGGCCGCTTCACGATGGTTGAGGTATTTTGGTGATTGACACTTGGACATTGACACTCAATTTCTCCATGGATCCAAAACTAGGGAGAATTGTTGACGGTAAAATTTGGGAAGAATAGATCAAATGGAAATACTAGGGGATGCCTCGAAAAGCCTGGGAATAGAGCCCCATAGCCCCACACTCAACTCCCGACTCCCCCTTCACAAAACCACTACATAGCTAGAAGGCATCGTCCTCTGTGAACCACTTTGATGTTAGCGAACCCAATGCAGAGCAAGGAGGCTGGCTGCTTCAAGATCCCCATTGACGTTCATGAACCCGCTACGGAGCAAGGATGTGGGATGCTCTATTAACACCTTTGAAGTTCTCGAACCCGCTGCAGAGCATAGAAGCGAGATGCCTTGTGAACCCCTTTTGACATTCGCGAACCCACTGCAGAGCAGGCTCTGTTTTCACGCTGAGCGAGCTCTACCTCACAGCACCACTTGCCTCTAAATACCAGGATCCCCTCGAGCCCAATGGATGGATCCTCTGACTAATTTCCTTCTGAGCACCCACATCATGAAGTAATTTCTGCTCTGCGAACCATGAGCTTTTCCATGAACTTTTTCATCACGACGTGCCTTCCACTTTGCATTTATTCTTCCCCTATTCAAATAGGGATGCCCTTTGCAGAGCCCATGGGCCTCCGCAAAGGAAGGAGATCCCCACGGGGACTCGGGTCATCATGGACCATTTATGCTTCGTAAAACACCATTAATACACATGTGATCTGCATGCTAAGGTGTGGTAACTTTTCTTTGCAAAGGACATTACTTCACAATTTTATACATTTCAAGGAACCATCGTTTCACGAGGAATTTCTCCATGAATGCCTTTCCACAATGCAAATCACCTTATATATGCACATATTCCCTATACCACGGAAAGGCGACTTCACTTCACAAAGCACATCCCTTCATTTTGCATCTCCACTTCCTAGAGCAACAGAGCTTCAGAAGGCTTCTATCTATGAACCCCATAGCTCCGAAACTCCTTTTCCCATGTTACCCATCAATTTTGTAAGAAGAAACTTCATGTTACATTGGGTGATGCTACCCATTGAGTTTCTTCAACTCATGCTTCATCGCTTAGGTACACTAACAGATATTTATTCTTCTCATAGATACTCTATCGTGGAACCCCTAATGGATCACCGCATAACACCCCATGTTAAGGAATTGACAATGCATTCCTTCCCTCAAGGGTGTGTGAGTATTGGTTATTTAAATCCTAGGGGTGTCGAGAAACCCACCTCGTTTGAGCAGAGGGATGTTAAACTGCCATTCACCATCGTCCTTAGCACATGATGTTAAAATGTAACCACGCCCCATGCATCGAACGTGGGGTTTCCCCCCCTTGGACATTCTACATGCCCACTAGTCTACACAGGAGTGTGATAATTCCCCACATGGAATGACATCATATTTATCAGAGAGGCTTCTGTCCACATGGAAAGGGAAACCACCCTAGTGTAAGCCCCTAGCTTTTCATGCAGGAGGTAGCATCCATGCTCCTCCTCTCTTCCTGGTTTCCAAATCCCTCTATACTGGGATTTGTCATCACTCGGGCCTCCATCTTGGATTCAGTACTAATCTCCATCACTCATGTGTTGTTAACCAAGCGTAATCCCTTGTTTTCTCTTTGGGATGCTAACTACGTGTAAGCCTCATTTCACTTCCCACTGACGCACCTTCCACGATGTGATCGTCAGGTCTTTGCTTCCTCTTCTTTCTCACATGAAGCATGAGTCATGTGGGCTTAGAGCAAGCACCGACCATGGCATTGTCTCTAGTTATCCTAGAGTGTAAGAAAAACACCCCCCTCCAAAACAACATGGTATTTGACCTTTCCAAGGCATGGTATATATGAAACCTTCCAAAGGTTCAAGCCCAACACCCATTGGTCACGACCATATTCATGTCAGCTCGCCAAAACCCAACCTGAACTACGTGGTCTTTGATCCTCTCCAAGGAAAGGTATGTTTGAGGACTCCTTGAGGTTCAACCCCAAAAACCATTGGTTTTGACCCCATTCACATCGTTTCCCACTCAACCTGAACTAAGTGGAAATTGATCTATGCTAAGGAAAGGTACGTAGGAAGCCTCCCTGCAGTTCATGCCCAAAAACAATTGGTAATTATCTAAAGATATAAATGAAATGAAATTTATTCCAAAAAATATATATTATAAATATTTAAAGAGGTTTTTTATTTAATTAAAACCCAAATTTGTAATTATCTAAAGATATAAATGAAATGAAATTTATTCCAAAAAATATATATTATAAATCATGGGAAATAACATTCTCTCCTCATTAAAACATTTCACCCATAAAAATTTCATGTATATTACCTTCTATAAAAAAGACTATTGTTTTTCATGAAAACATTATCCGGTTCCCATATTTCCTCCTCTATTTTTCAATTTCACCAAAATCCCATAGCTAGTCAAGCCATCTGATTCCTCAAAAGATACTCTCTATTATCAATATATTATATGGACTATTCACATTATGAAAAATCAGGTTCCAATTATATATCATTATAGGTGACCACATGCATTTAGTCTATCATATACATCCTTAAAAATGATATATGTGTCATATTATTCACATTAGAATGGATTATTCACATTTCCAATAGATAATTCACGACTCCCATCCTTTCCAAATCATCTAATGATGTGATATACCTTAGGCGCATTATCCTCTTATTACAAAGACATATTAAACACTTCCATGGACATACATTTTTAAAACATGATCTTCCACATAAAATCCCAAATCCTCCATCTGGTTACCAGTAATACACATTTTACTGCATCATTATGTGTTACAATGAGATTGAATATTATTTTGTATTTTTATTGTTTTCACTATTTTCAAGGCCTATATTATAACAACCCAGGTACTTATAAAATAATCTGTTTTCATTATGGAATGAAATAGATAAGTCATTATAAATGTTTAAACAAATAAGTGGTATCTATTTAAATTATGGAATCAATACAAGTAAAAAATTATCCTAACCAATGAAATTACAATTAAAACTTTTGTATCATTTAATTTAACATATAATATTTTTATATCATGGAATATCTAAATTATTGTTTTGATAATGATAAATTAATTCCTGGTATTTTTGTGAATCATTAATTGTTATTTACAATTTAATAATTAATACAACTTTTTAAAATAAAATATATCATTATAAAATATATTCCTAGATTAATTTATTTATTATCATTGTAGGTTTATTTTATTAGTCCTCAATTAATTTTGATTTGTTTTAAAAATATAATTATAATTTAAATATTGGTATTTTTTGTAATAAATTATTATTTGAATTAAAAATTATATTCACCAAAATTAGAAAATTATTTGCATAAAATTCAGTTCATTTTGGGATTCTATGTAAAGACCCGGAAATTTCAAGGAAAATTTTTTGTTAATTTTCTTTGGAATTTTATGAGTCCGCGGTTTCTGACGGCACCTGATTCCGAGGCCCGGAGTGCCCGGAATTAATTTCCGAAGTTTGGCTCGGGTACGTTCAGTGAACGAACGAACGGGATTTCCTAACTTTTGATCCGGTGCTCGGAATTGAAATCCGAGGACACCGATGAACTCGTAGCGCCGATATTCGCTTAAGGAGACCTTTCCCGAAGTTGCGTTTACATGAGGGGAGTTGTAAAAATAAATTTGTGAATGTTAAAATAAAAATTTAACTTCAATTTTTATTTTTATCTTCCTTAAGTGTTTTTATCCTTTGGGTGGAAGTTGGGTGACAACCCAACTTCCCTTGGGAGGTTAAGAGGGTGGTGGGGCCCACACGAACCCCACCCCTTCATATTCTCTAACCCCCCCCCCCCCAACTCATAATTAATGATGTAAACTTAGGTTATAACTTATGTCATTAATAAGTGAGTTTAATTAAAGTTTTGAAATTCAAACTCTTGAATTTCAAAGGACTTACGTTGTGTTGTGTTAAGTTGTAAAGTCATGCTTTAATTTTAATAAACTTAAGTTATAACTTAAGTTTTAATTGTGGGGAATTAAATGAAGAGGTTTGAATTTCAAACCTTTGAAATTCCAAACCCTTCTATTTAATTCAGTTTTTAGTTTCCTTTGCGGGTTGGCGTTTGCTGTGCGGAGAGGAAAAGAGGGAGGCTTCTTGTGAGTTCTTCCTCCACGACGAAGAACGCGGCGTCCTTCTTCCACGACGTCGGACCGCAACGCGTTGGATTTCCTCCACGACGCCGCAACGCATCCTCTCCGCGACGTGCTTTCCGCGACGTGCCTCTCGCGGCGAACCCACGTCCGTCTACCGCGACACCATAACCGCGATGCCGATGACGTCTTCTTCCGTGACGTCCGACCTCCGCGACGCTCGTCCTTCGCGGATCGTTGATGAGCTCCGCGAGCTTCCTTCGAGGTAGGGGTTGTTGAATATTGTTAATTTATTCCTTTTCTTGAACGTGGATCTCGCTTGTCTAACATGAGGCTTGAATGTTTAATTTGAGTTATTTATTTAACATGAGGGGGGGCCGGATCGCATGAACACGGCCGAACCCCCCTCCATCGTTTATGTTGATTTATCTTGCGGGTAGAAGTAAAGTGGCGTGGTACTGTCGCACCACGCGGACATTCGTGCTATTATTTTACGCGGCGTCGTCGCGCTACGCCGAGGAGAATCTTCAAGAACGCGACGCCGTCGCGCCGCGTTGAATGGAATCAAGACACGGCGAAGGGGCGCGGTGTCGTCGCACCGCGCCGGATGACGAACGCCGCGGCCGGTTCCGGGCCGCGGCGGGACGAGGAGACCGCGGCCGGTTCCGGGCCGCGGCGGGAAGAGAAGACCGGCGGCCGGGCCGCCGGCATCGGAAGCCGAAGGGGGGACCGGAATTTCCGGTCCCGTTAGAGAAAACCGGCCGGCCAGCTGGCCGGCCGGATACCTTTAAAACCGGGGGAATTAATCCCCCGGCCATCTTACAAACCCCCATCTTAATGAGGGGGGCGGTTCTTTAAAGGAGGGGGGGCAGCAGCCCCCCGGTTCGTGTCCAGCCGGCCCCCACGTGCGGGGGCCGTTTCATTCAAATGGCGCGGCACAAGGCCGCGCCGCTTCACAAAATCAGCGGGGGCTTGCCCCCCGCGTGCCGACCACGTGCGGCGCCAGCCGCGGCCTGCCGCGCCGCCTCAGCGCACCGCCGCGCCGCCGCGCCGCCTCCGTGCGCCGTCGCGCCGCCTCGCGCACCGCCGCGCCGCCGCCCCGCCTCCGCCGGCCGCCGTGCCGCCGCACCGCCTCCGCCGGCCGCCGCGCCGCCGCCGCCGCCGCCCAGGGGGGGGTCGGGCCGGGTCGGCCCGGACCCGGACCCCCCCGTTTCGAACCAGAATTGGTTTTTGCCCCATAACTTGAGTCTCGGACCTCCGATCGACGAACCGTCAGCGGCAACACGATCCTTGGATTGAGACGGTCGTTTCGGTATATCGCACTCAAAGTTTCGGGTTACTTTGAGTTCGGCCGGGTTGGTTCGTTCACGAAACCAACCGGGCCTTCGGAGCAGAAACGCTCATATCTTGAGCTACGAACGTCCGATTGACGCGCCGTCAGTCGCGTTGTGTTCCTCTTAGTGAGACGGATCTTTTGGCATACTCCGCCCGAGGTTTGGACACAGGTGGAGTACGGCCGGGTTGGTTCGTTCACGAAACCAACCGGGCCCTCGGAGCGGAAACGCTCATATCTTGAGTTCCGGACGTCCGATTGACGTGCCGTCGATTTTGATGAAATCCTCTAAGTGAGACGGATCTTTTGGCATACTCCGCCCGAGGTTTGGACGCAGGTGGAGTACGGTCGGGTTGGTTTTGCCTTAAAAACCAACCGGGCCCCGGGAACGAAAATGCCAATAACTCTCAGACCGGACGTCCGATCGACGCGCCGTCTGTTGCGTTGAGTTCCTGTTGACGATATGGAACTTTTGGATACATCAACTCTGGTCTTTGTGACAGTTGATGTATCAGCCTCTCGGCTCGTGGAGCGGACCCTCCGAACGAGCTTGCTGTGTGCGGGAACCCTAGTGCTGGCTGCGACTGTTACTGTGACGACTACTACTACTGCTACTGTGACTGCGACGACGACAGTACAGAGATCCTGTGTGGATTCGACGACGACGACTACAGCACTCAGCGATCCTATGTGGAACAGTGCTACCGAACCTGTGTGAGCTGAATCTTCTGTTTACCTTGGGCGGTGTAGCGCTTGGGTGTAGCGGCGGACCCGTGGTACTTGACAGTGGTGGTGCGCTTGGATGCAGCAGCAGACCCTTGGCGGTGGAGCGCTTGGTTGTAGTGGCGGACCCGCGATACTTTACGGAGTGTGTGCGCTTGGTTGTAGCAACAGACCCGCGACGGTGGAGACGTGCGTGCGGAGTACGGAGACCGTGTAGATGACTGAGACCTGACGACTGCTTGACCAACTCGACTTGGAGTGAGTCGACTAGCCCAGTGGACGGAGCGCCCGGTATTTGGCGGCAGACCCACGGCGGACGGAGCGCCTGGTAGTTGGCAGCAAACCCGCGGTACTCGACAGGAGGAGTACCTCAGTAGGCTATTTGGGTGAGCGCCCGGTATTTGGCAGTAGACCCTCAGCGGACGGAGCGCCCGGTAGTTGGCAGCAGACCCGCGGTACTCGACAGGAGGAGTACTTCAGCAGTCTTAGGTTAGTGAGCAGTACCTCGGAGTCGTGACAGGACTACTGCACACTTTAGAGACGGGGCTCTTCAACAGCTACGATTTCGATAATAAAAATCCTGGTTTGAGCTGAGTCAATGATCTTTGTGTTTCCTCATGATTGAGATGGACCGCTTGATAACTTAGGTATATGTATGGGCATATACATGGGTAATAGTTATCCGTTGATTTCATAAACTTGTTATAAACCGTGTGGACTTGTACTGTTATCCTATGTGGATTTTACTGTTTACTCTTCTTTGTGGATTGGATTGTTCTTGGGCTCGTGTTGGAGCCGAACGGAAATTGGTGACATAGGTATATGTATGGGCATATACCTAATCAATACTGGATGTTACTTCGTGATTGTTACTTTTCTTCTCGGTTTATCCTTTGTGGATTTGAGAGACCTTCAGGGGTCTCGGGGTCCCTACTGAGTAGCTTATACTCACCCCTGCACGGGCTTTGCCCGCACTTCGTTGTGTTGGTTGCAGACGACGGACAGCGCTGACTGTGGATGAGGCTTTCGGAGTAGGTCGGTACCCGGAGGAGGACCACTGAGCGGGACGTGCTCGGAGCGGACAGTTGGACCCGAGGAGTTGTGAGCTATCTGTACCTACCCTTCAGGTAGGATCCGTGGTGGACGATCCAGGAGCTGAGCCATCTGTACCTACCCTTCAGGTAGGAATCGAGGAGGACGTCCCAGGAGCCGCTTGTACTTTCAGTTGCTATTTTCCCTTTCGAGTTGTACTTTACTTTCAGTTGGGCTTGTATTCCGGCCCCCTTTACTTTTCTGCACTTGTAGTTACTTTCCGCTTGCTGACTCTGTGGTGGTTGTTACTTTATTAAGGCAATGCCTTCCCTTTTTACTGGGATTTTACGCCTTGGTGCTAGTCGCCAGCCCCTAGCCTATGGAAGGCGGGCTTGGGGTAGTCACGGCACGGGCCCCGAGGGCGGGTCGTGACAAATTGGTATCAGAGGGGTTCGGTTCTACCGCAAACTCTGATCTTTTCTATGTGAAGCAATAATGTTTAGCGTATTGAGTGTGGTTATCAGTCCAGGGAGTCCAGTGTTGGTGCGGCGGCCGACGTATCCGTACACCAGGACCCTGACTTCTGATTTCCGACTTAATGCACGAAAACATTGATTGCGTGTGTGTTTCCCAAAAGGTTTAAAGTCAGCTCAAACCAGGTCAGCTCACCAGGTATAAATCGTTGACCGTGACGCAACTGTTCAGGATGTCACCATGCAGATAGCTAGCTGGAGTTCCGAGAGAGTTCTCGATGATGGCCCACCGAGCAGCGAGACTCCGGTGCAGGGCCCTTTTTCAGTGTTGGCACCTTCGGGTGGTGTATCAGCAGCACCACCACCCGTTAGGCAGCAGATGCCACTAGCTGACGGTGCACGCTAGCAGAGCGCGATGCACGAGTTCCAGCAGTAGAGGCCTCTGAGGATACGAGGCGAGACAGATTTCCCAGGCAGCAGTGGACTGGATGGAGGCGGTTGCTAGAGTTCTACGCCTAGCTTGGATACTAGTAGAGCGGATGATGATCTTAGCACCTGGTGTTTCCAGTGAGTGACCATGAGGTTGGTCCTTATAGTAATGAGGCTTCGGTACGCGAACCGATACCTGGGATAGTACCTACGGGTAGTGCGCCAGCTATGTCACTACCTGTTGGTCAGCAGAGACTCACAGGCTTAGTGCCTTACATATGTTTTAGCACCAGATATCCCTCAAGTTTCGAAGTGAGCCTGACTCGTAGGCGGCTGAGGACTGGCTTGAGGAGGTGGTTGTGAGTTTTCTGGAGCTAATACAGCTTCGACAGTATGACATGTCGGAAGCAGAGCACTCAATGTGGCTTACCAATCAATCTTGGTACTCGTTGGTTACGTTGTGATCAGATCTTTAGACTCGAACTTCTGAGCGAAGTGTGTCTAAAGGACATCCGAACCATTACTTTTCCTCTATGCATTTCTACCTATGCTAGGATGCTAGAGAGAACCTTTGTGGTTGTGAACGTTAGCAGTGAAAGGCAGGAAACTAGCGCCAGTCTCAGAGACTCGGGCGTGTAAAATGTTTCAGGAGGAGGAAGAGCTAAGGACAGATGAATCTGCAGGGTAGCAGACGTGGAAGCGGAGCTTAGAGAGCAGCATGTGGTGGTGTACATTTCGACATGTTACGACCACCCGACTTAGTAGTCCCCGCCAGGCTCAGGGAGCAGGAGGGCTGGGGAGGAGAGTAGCTGCATTGCGGTCAAGGAGTGTGACCCAGGAGCTCTAAGAATGATTCGGGGTACGAATTATGTCTACTACGAGCTGCCATATCTATAGACATAAGAACCAATCATTCTACCCTTCCACAAATCATGTCCCAGACCTAGAGGTTCCGGGTAAGCCGTAGACTTGACCCTCACGTCTGGAGATACCTTTGGGAGGAGACCCGATAATCACGCTTACACCGACGGTGTGATTTGACCTTGAGGTGAGAGTTTCGGTTGGAATCTCTTGGTGGCAGCGTAGAGGCCTTACGACGTTGATCTGGGTATGGTTTTGATTCACAAATCATACCCCGGTTGACTATTTTAGGCAAACGTCGGAATGGGTTTTCCTTGGTCGGCGAAAAGGAAACCCTGGGCAGCACATGTTAAACTCAGGCATAAGAGGGTGTGGCCGATCACTCTTGAGTTGGTCAACCCTACCCTTGTGGCAGCAGGAGTTTTGAGTTTCAGTTCTAACCTAAAAAGGGAAACCTCTTGAGTTCGAGGGTGATGAACACGTTCTTATACGGTCTCACCCCGATGAGGTTTCGGAGATGTGGCCGAGGCGGCATGTTATCTCCGAAGTTCGATGGACCCTTTTGATCTTCAGCAGCGTAGGCGAAGAGGTTTACCGCTTGACCCTACCACCTCAGTCGCACCGGGTGCATAATGTCCACCACGTGTCTCAGCTGTGGAGATACGTGTATGTTTCTTCACACGTCATCGACCCCGGGGAGTTGGACGTCGATGACAGGGCGACAAGCACAAAGGTTCTAGTAGAGATCGAGGATCGACATGAGCAGGATCTACGTGAACGGTTGCTTCCTCTGGGGTGCTTCTCGGGTAGCACGAGATCTTCAGGTGAGCATATGGGAGCGTAAAGCTCAGTTGCGTGCTCAGTACTGCTTGTTTCCCTTAAGTGTGAGTTGAAGCTTTACGGGGACGTAAAGCCCTGAGGTGCGAGTAATGTAAAGACCCGGAAATTTCAAGGAAAATTTTTTGTTAATTTTCTTTGGAATTTTATGAGTCCGCAGTTTCTGACGGCACCTGATTCCGAGGCCCGGAGTGCCCGGAATTAATTTCCAAAGTTTGGCTCGGGTACGTTCAGTGAACGAACGAGCGGGATTTCCTAACTTTTGATCCGGTGCTCGGAATTGAAATCTGAGGACACCGATGAACTCGTAGCGCCGATATTCGCTTAAGGAGACCTTTCCCGAAGTTGCGTCTACACGAGGGGAGTTGTAAAAATAAATTTGTGAATGTTAAAATAAAAATTTAACTTCAATTTTTATTTTTATCTTCCTTAAGTGTTTTTATCCTTTGGGTGGAAGTTGGGTGACAACCCAACTTCCCTTGGGAGGTTAAGAGGGTGGTGGGGCCCACACGAACCCCACCCCTTCATATTCTCTAACCCCCCCCAACTCACAATTAATGATGTAAACTTAGGTTATAACTTATGTCATTAATAAGTGAGTTTAATTAAAGTTTTGAAATTCAAACTCTTGAATTTCAAAGGACTTACGTTGTGTTGTGTTAAGTTGTAAAGTCATGCTTTAATTTTAATAAACTTAAGTTATAACTTATGTTTTAATTGTGGGGAATTAAATGAAGAGGTTTGAATTTCAAACCTTTGAAATTCCAAACCCTTCTATTTAATTCAGATTTTAGTTTCCTTTGCGGGTTGGCGTTTGCTGTGCGGAGAGGAAAAGAGGGAGGCTTCTTGTGAGTTCTTCCTCCACGACGAAGAACGCGGCGTCCTTCTTCCACGACGTCGGACCGCAACGCATTGGATTTCCTCCACGACGCCGCAACGCATCCTCTCAGCGACGTGCTTTCCGCGACGTGCCTCTCGCGGCGAACCCACGTCCGTCTACCGCGACGCCATAACCGTGATGCCGACGACGTCTTCTTCCGTGACGTCCGACCTCCGCGACGCTCGTCCTTCGCGGATCGTTGATGAGCTCCGCGAGCTTCCTTCGAGGTAGGGGTTGTTGAATATTGTTAATTTATTCCTTTTCTTGAACGTGGATCTCGCTTGTCTAACATGAGGCTTGAATGTTTAATTTGAGTTATTTATTTAACATGAGGGGGGGCCGGATCGCATGAACACGGCCGAACCCCCCTCCATCGTTTATGTTGATTTATCTTGCGGGTAGAAGTAAAGTGGCGTGGTACGGTCGCACCACGCGGACATTCGTGCTATTATTTTACGCGGCGCCGTCGCGCTACGCCGAGGAGAATCTTCAAGAACGCGACGCCGTCGCGCCGCGTTGAATGGAATCAAGACACGGCGAAGGGGCGCGGTGCCGTCGCACCGCGCCGGATGACGAACGCCGCGGCCGGTTCCGGGCCGCGGCGGGACGAGGAGACCGCGGCCGGTTCCGGGCCGCGGCGGGAAGAGAAGACCGGCGGCCGGGCCGCCGGCGTCGGAAGCCGAATGGGGGACCGGAATTTCCGGTCCCGTTAGAGAAAACCGGCCGGCCAGCTGGCCGGCCGGATACCTTTAAAACCGGGGGAATTAATCCCCCGGCCATCTTACAAACCCCCCTCTTAATGAGGGGGGCGGTTCTTTAAAGGAGGGGGGGCAGCAGCCCCCCGGTTCGTGTCCAGCCGGCCCCCACGTGTGGGGGCCGTTTCATTCAAATGGCGCGGCACAAGGCCGCGCCGCTTCACAAAATCAGCGGGGGCTTGCCCCCCGCGTGCCGACCACGTGCGGCGCCAGCCGCGGCCTGCCGCGCCGCCTCAGCGCACCGCCGCGCCGCCTCTGCGCGCCGTCGCGCCGCCTCGCGCACCGCCGCGCCGCCGCACCGCCTCCGCCGGCCGCCGCGCCGCCGCCGCCGGCCACCGCGCCGCCCAGGGGGGGGTCGGGCCGGGTCGGCCCGGACCCGGACCCCCCCGTTTCGAACCAGGATTGGTTTTTGGCCCATAACTTGAGCCTCGGACCTCCGATCGACGAACCGTCAGCGGAAACGCGATCCTTGGATTGAGACGGTCGTTTCGGTATATCGCAATCAAAGTTTCGGGTTACTTTGAGTTCGGCCGGGTTGGTTCGTTCACGAAACCAACCGGGCCTTCGGAGCGGAAACGCTCATATCTTGAGTTACGAACGTCCGATTGACGCGCCGTCAGTCGCGTTGTGTTCCTCTTAGTGAGACGGATCTTTTGGCATACTCCGCCCGAGGTTTGGACACAGGTGGAGTACGGCCGGGTTGGTTCGTTCATGAAACCAACCGGGCCCTCGGAGCGGAAACGCTCATATCTTGAGTTCCGGACGTCCGATTGACGTGCCGTCGATTTTGATGGAATCCTCTAAGTGAGACGGATCTTTTGGCATACTCCGCCCGAGGTTTGGACGCAGGTGGAGTACGGTCGGGTTGGTTTTTCCTTAAAAACCAACCGGGCCCCGGGAACAAAAATGTCAATAACTCTCAGACCGGACGTCCGATCGACGCGCCGTCTGTTGCGTTGAGTTCCTGTTGACGATACGGAACTTTTGGATACATCAACTCTGGTCTTTGTGACAGTTGATGTATCAGCCTCTCGGCTCGTGGAGCAGACCCTCCGAACGAGCTTGCTGTGTGCGGGAACCCTAGTGCTGGCTGCGACTGTTACTGTGACGACTACTACTACTGCTACTGTGACTGCGACGACGACAGTACAGAGATCCTGTGTGGATTCGACGACGACGACTACAGCACTCAGCGATCCTACGTGGAACAGTGCTACCGAACCTGTGTGAGCTGAATCTTCTGTTTACCTTGGGCGGTGTAGCGCTTGGGTGTAGCGGCGGACCCGTGGTACTTGACAGTGGTGGTGCGCTTGGATGCAGCAGCAGACCCTTGGCGGTGGAGCGCTTGGTTGTAGCGGCGGACCCGCGATACTCTACGGAGTGTGTGCGCTTGGTTGTAGCGACAGACCCGCGACGGTGGAGACGTGCGTGCGGAGTACGGAGACCGTGTAGATGACTGAGACCTGACGACTGCTTGACCAACTCGACTTGGAGTGAGTCGACTAGCCCAGTGGACGGAGCGCCCGGTATTTGGCGGCAGACCCACGGCGGACGGAGCGCCTGGTAGTTGGCAGCAAACCCGCGGTACTCGACAGGAGGAGTACCTCAGTAGGCTATTTGGGTGAGCGCCCAGTATTTGGCAGTAGACCCTCAGCGGACGGAGCTCCCGGTAGTTGGCAGCAGACCCGCGGTACTCGACAGGAGGAGTACTTCAGCAGTCTTAGGTTAGTGAGCAGTACCTCGGAGTCGTGACAGGACTACTGCACACTTCAGAGACGGGGCTCTTCAGCAGCTACGGTTTCGATAATAAAAATCCTGGTTTGAGCTGAGTCAATGATCTTTGTGTTTCCTCATGATTGAGATGGACCGCTTGATAACTTAGGTATATGTATGGGCATATACCTGGGTAATAGTTATCCGTTGATTTCATAAACTTGTTATAAACCGTGTGGACTTGTACTGTTATCCTATGTGGATTTTACTGTTTACTCTTCTTTGTGGATTGGATTGTTCTTGGGCTCGTGTTGGAGCCGAACGGAAATTGGTGACATAGGTATACGTATGGGCATATACCTAATCAATATTGGATGTTACTTCGTGATTGTTACTTTTCTTCGTGGTTTATCCTTTGTGGATTTGAGAGACCTTCAGGGGTCTCGGGGTCCCTACTGAGTAGCTTATACTCACCCCTGCACGGGCTTTGCCCGCACTTCGTTGTGTTGGTTGCAGACGACGGACAGCGCTGACTGTGGATGAGGCTTTCGGAGTAGGTCGGTACCCGGAGGAGGACCACTGAGCGGGACGTGCTCGGAGCGGACAGTTGGACCCGAGGAGTTGTGAGCTATCTGTACCTACCCTTCAGGTAGGATCCGTGGTGGACGATCCAGGAGCTGAGCCATCTGTACCTACCCTTCAGGTAGGAATCGAGGTGGACGTCCCAGGAGCCGCTTGTACTTTCAGTTGCTGTTTTCCCTTTCGAGTTGTACTTTACTTTCAGTTGGGCTTGTATTCCGGCCCCCTTTACTTTTCTGCACTTGTAGTTACTTTCCGCTTGCTGACTCTGTGGTGGTTGTTACTTTATTAAGGCAATGCCTTCCCTTTTTACTGGGATTTTACGCCTTGGTGCTAGTCGCCAGCCCCTAGCCTATGGAAGGCGGGCTTGGGGTAGTCACGGCACGGGCCCCGAGGGCGGGTCGTGACATTCTAAATGTTTAAAAATAGATATTTTAATTTTTTTTGGATTTTCCTAATATATTTGGAATTTTTGAATAGTGAAATATTGTAATTCTGAGTATATAACATAATATGCTATATAATCTATTTCCTCATTCATTACTGATTTAAGCCTAATAATATTAATCTAAACTTATATATTTACTGTATTTATTCTTGGGAAACAAATATATTAATGGTATTGAGAAAAAATAATAAGCTAATTCATAAAATAAAAAAACCCCTCTCTCAAACTATAAATACCACCCCTCTCCACCTCTGATCCTCACACATCCAAATACATGAATCATTTAAGAAATATAAATAATAATCTTCCAAATAATCTCCCCATTTTAACGAACCATTGGTCTCAAAAAAACACCAGATCCAATATTCATATGGTGGTTCTTCAAGAGAAGCTCTCATGTCATGAGCTAACCATTGTCGACCCAGAACTGGTCACCCAAGTCAGTCTCTGACATGTCCTGAAGGGCATTCGCGATCATCAAGGGATGATAACTATTTTAGAGTGGCACAATGTAATCACATATAACAATTGGGTGGATAAAATATAAATAAATAAACAGGAATAAATAGAATAATAAAACTAAACTATTATGGTGGAAAAAGAATAAAACATAATAAGTAAACATACCACCATGTGACCTTCTAGGTCACCACCCGACTCATAACAACATTCGCTCTGATATCGATCTAGAGCTAACGAGACCTTAACATGAAACAAAACCTACATCAGAAAGGATAGTATAGGCGTGAACACCGAGATTCTCAGTAGGGATTCAAAATATAACCATTGAATCCATGAATTCAATTTTCTTGAGTAGTCCAATTCCAGGGGTTTGAAATACAATTATAAAAGTATGAGTTTCACATTATGAAATAAACTACATGATGTTCCTAATCAGAAACCTAGAAGACGGTGCATACTATTTCGATAAAACAATTTTTAATTTTATAATCCAAACCCAAAACATAAGATACCAAATTTTGGCTAAAAATAATATAGGTAAAGAAGTCAAGATGGAAATAAACTAGTTTGGAAAAATGTAAACAATAAATGTAAATTAATGATTTACCATGGGTGATCCTAAAAATCCTTCTAATACCCCTAAATGTAATCGGTTTTGAAACCACCTATCAGAGTATGGTGAAGCTCCTATGTCTATAACCAACTAGCCACCCTAAAATTGACCAATCCAGGTGAAAATCCTATCGGCCTATCAAAAACATCCAGGTGGTATCATCCCATCTAATCATGGTGGATCAACAATCATCACTCGATCAACCAAAAACCCCTAAAAACCCAGGGTGGTTATTATAATACTTTGTAAGTAAGTGTCCCTTGCATGCATGACCCATCTCACCAAACATGACAATCCCATAGAGGGACACACTATACGATAACACATAAAGAGATATCCCCTTGTAGAGGTACCCAATATATATATATACATTATATCATCAATAGTCAAAACCCAGCTCCTATACCGTATAATCATTGAAATATTTCATAAAACAATTCGACTTTCCATTCATGAACACTCACTTGTTAAGGTACAATATTTTCTAATATCTCAAAAAAACATTACTTTGGAATTGAAATTTCCAAATGGGCCTTTGAGTGGACATGTCCAAAGAAACACCATCAAACTATTAAATAGACAACACTTTTACATTTGCAATCCAAACAGACCAACCATGAGGAACACCCTTAAAAACCATGCTTTTCAAAATTCATAAAGAAACACTTTATAAAACTCATCCAAAAAATTCATTCAAAATCCCACATAAAAACCAACTTCATTTGGAAACTAAAAAAATAAAAAACATTGATTTTAAGAAAATAACTTTTTGACAGTCCATCTTCACTTTAGGGCATATCCATGTGTGATCCTTATGTACCCATGGGTGATCTAACATCCAATAGCACTCCAAGGAAAAAAATAGATTTAAAACCATATATAAAATCCAACATTTCTTTTCAATCAAAACCATCCACACACACATTATTTAGAAAAAACCACACATTACTTCCAAACCATAAAACCATTACCTTAAAACCATAATACCTTTCCAAATAAATTTAACACGTTTAGATGATATACCTACATAAAGCCACAAACACCCAAAATCCTATTTTGAAATCAAATGCACACTAAGGAAAAATTTAAAGCCTTGCCCCTAAAATCACCATTACCCCATATTATTTTAAATGAACACCTACTAAAAACATTAAATCGATTAAACCGTTACAAAAAATATTTAACAAAATAACTGAGCCTTGATCCTCAACAAAAATGTAATGGAAACCTAATAATGGAAATACATTTCATGAAGGCCCAATTAATCTTTAATGAAACAATGCAATTTAAAAATGTTTCATAGATATGATAAATCTATTAAATTTACACTAAAACACATTTAAAATCTATTTTTAAAAATTCAAATCATTTTCAAAATTCTATAATATTTTAAAAAAGGGTGTTATAGAGGTGTGAATCAACTTTATAAATTTATTAAAAATTATAATCATCAATGTAAAGTACATGGAATGCCAAATGTTGAAATTCCAACATCAAACCAAGTGTGGATATGATGAAACCATGACAAAAGGAAGAAAAATACCTCATCGACCAACCATTCATGCTAAACAATGGGAAAAAATGCATGATTCGCAAACTGCGACATTTGAGTTTTGAAAAATTATAGAAAACCCCAAAACTAAAGAAGAAATCTAACATGTTGAGGGTTATTGAATGGGGTGGAGGAGTGGGTATAATGGATCAAGTTTTCTAGAGAATATTGAATGGGGTTGGCTGGATGGATGTGCATTGTGGGTGATTAGGGGTATGGTCGGAGTGGTCGAAAGCAGGGAAGAAGGCTGGAGCCCAGATGGGAGAAGTTAGAAGTTGGCCGGCAGTCTGGTGCCGCGGGCGGCAATCAGATGGGGCACGGAGGTGTAGAGAGAGGCGACAGCGAGGCTGGGACATGACGAGGATGGTGCATGGATCCAGTGTAAGTATGAGGTCGGGTGTCGTGACGTTACTGGGGGAAGAGGGTAGAGGAAGTGCATGGGATAGATCTAGAAGTGTGGTGTGGCTAGGGTGAAGCTAGATGTTGGTTGGAGGGAGGATGAGTCATAAACGCGCAGGGGGCCAAAGGATGCTAGGGTGAGCACAGAGGGGCTGGAGAGAGCTAGGGGAGATAATATACCTGCATGAGGTGTTTGGGTTAGGATTTTCATGCACTATGGGGAGAATGAGAAGTGTTGGAGGTAGTGTCTTCTAGTGATGTGAAGAGGTGGAGGAGAGGGGTGGTGATGTAGGGTGGCGGCGGAGGGACTAGGAACATGGGGAGATGTGGATGCCTGGGTGAGGTCCTGGGCGTGGTGCAGAGGGAACATGGAGGGGTTCCATTGCACTTAGGATTTCATTTTCTTTAATTATAATGTAATAATAATAATAAAAATAATAATAATAATAATATATAGAATAATAATCATAATATAATAATAATAAAATAATAATAATAACAATAATAAAAACTTATTAATAATATTTTTATTATTTACATAATAACATTCTTATTATTAAAATTTAAACAATTAAATCACTATATTTACATAAAACACTATTTACTTGATTCTTTAGACTTTTGTGAGGCACCAGGACTAACCGCGCGCCTACGGCCCACCTTAGCTGACCAACCATGGGTCTGAAACCAACTAAAATAATTAAATGTCCTTTTTTAACTTGTGCTCAACTCGAGCCTCTATGAGGGAACCTGAATCCATGAAATTGTGAGGTTAAAAAAGCATAAATTATGGGGTGTGGCTATTCATCCCACCACAAAAACATTCTACCCCTAGAAAAACGTCCAACTGAATAATAGAAAAAACATGAATTCACGGATGATTGAAAAAAAAAAGAAACCACAATAAATGGGAACATGAGAACAAGAGAGGGTTATCCCCACCACATGTACTCAACTAATTCATAAATTTAACACTCAATCAGATCACCCAGGGAAGGGGGGCCGATGCGGGAACTCCCAACCAATCCAAACTGACTTTTATAGGACGAGCAATCAACACCTCTGCTAAAACATGGAACTCTTGACCAAAACCGAAAACCCACAACACTAGAGTGAAACCCTTGAGAAAGACTTAAATAAAACATTGAATTTGAGCATAACCAAAAACATTGATTCTACCATAGTCACTTATAAATCTTAACAAACACAGCTATATCGAAATCAACGTATACAATGGCCAATCACACGTTAAAAAATGCAATATTCAGAAAAACATAATCATTCAAAAGAATCTGTTGGATTACAACAGAACATTTTCATTATAAAATCATGACAAGAAATGAACTTTAAAATATTTCAAAACATTAACAGTAGAAAAAAATGAATGAAAATTATTTAAATTCTTTTCTTCCAACATGGAACACAAACCTCATACCATGGCTTCACAGCCCCTGACATCTCCAGACTGTGTGGGAATTCACCCCACGACCTGTGGAAAGGGATACGATGGCATAAGCATCTCCTTACCCATAATCAAGCACTGGAATCCTCTGGTCATAGAATCTTCCTCAGGCGACACTTCCATCAGAACTTCTATAGATTACCTAGACACCAGCAATGATGGAACATCATTGGAGGGGTGCGACATGATGGATTTTAATTCCATAAATTTCAACACCGATGCCACACAATTGGATGGTCTGACAAACTAAAATCTAAGAACACTGCAGATGACTTTTTAGAACCAGTTCCAGCAAGAACACTTTCTTAGCTAGATGGGGAACCTTTACAAGAAATTGGATACATTGGATTGCCAAGATTATGTGCTCTGGAGACACATTCTGCTAAGAACTCCTCTTGCACTAGCTTCTCTAGATGATGGTCCCTAAAATTTAGGATCATCTCTATGATCTCTGGGCAAAGGCTCCTGAGGAAGCGAGAATTATTCATCATATTTTTTGATGCTACATATGGATAAAAGAACATAAGTTCCTTGAAATTGTCAAGATATGTCTTCACCATCTATTGCACATGTTAAATACACATGATATCTTCCATTTTATTCATCTTCACCCTTTCAGGTATGAATCATAGGATGAAGACAGGTTTAAAGGAATCCTAATTCATCTTATCTTGTAGTGATGGTGGGATAACAAATAACATTCTTCCAAATATGGACCTTTGAACAAACCTAAAATAGAACGCACTCTGATAGTGTCAGGTGTTCCCAATACCTGAAAGACATGCTCGACCTCTTCAAGCCACTCTGCTACCTCTAACAGACCCTGATCACCATGAATGATAGCCAGTGTCCAAGAAATATCAAAAACATGGCATGACTTTTCAGAAACCCAATATAAATTTCATGGTTTCATTTTCTGAACAACATATAAAACAAAAGGCCAAAACAGATATCAAATCAAAGTATAATTACAAGTAACATCTCGAGCCAAAATGACTAGATAAAAAACCAAAAAAATTGAATCATATCCCAAAATTCCCTTTTCAAAACCTTCTTTCTATTTTAGATTTCAATAAATCCTTATTTCAATGCTACTTTTCAAATACCAAACCTATTTTTCAAACCAAATTCAATTTCCAAAATATTTTCCCCTTAAAAAATTATTTTATAAAAACTTGGTTAAGACTTTAATTACATGCACACACCTGAGTAATCCCATGAACTTTTTTACATTCCTCCATTCTTATTCATCCATACACACTAACACACACTTCTCATGCATCCCCTAACATGTGAAAATGTTCATAAGAAGCACCTGAGGTTTCACCCAAATAATTTCTCTAACTATTCCAAGAAAATCACAGATATTTAGACCAATCGATTTCAGTTCTAAAACCCATTTCAAGATTTTATACCCATTTAAAAGAAATCATTCAAATTACAAAATCATTTTTTTCATTTTCAAAATTGCACTTACACCAACCAGAACCAATATGTCACTTAAATTGCATCAAACTACCGGTGTGTAGGGCTAGTAGCCATGATTAACTTGGCGATATGATATTGGGACATGCCCTAAGTAAGTGTCAAAAACTAGGAGGAACATAAAAACTGTACATGGACTCCACATGGGTCACTACTCCAGGTGAAATCATGATGTGACATCGGCTTAACTTCATTGTCATCCCTCAATCTAAAACAAACAAGAATAAAACAAGGACTCAGTTTTCAGACTACCCATGGTGACTTGATGTTCGGAATGAGCGAGGGTTTCATAAGTCCTTCTCGTACATACATATCGAGTCAAGATATCCCTAATCTCTGACTACCAAAGACCCCATATAACTAGGGCCTCCTTTGATACCATTTAATCAAAAATCAACCCGGGTCGACCCTGAACCGGTCACCCGAGCTGATCTGTGACATGTCCTGAAGGGAATTCCCGATCCCCATGGGATGACATCCAATGTTGGGCATCAAATTTTAATCACTGATAATGAATTTACCCATAAAATAAAAATAATTAAACAGGAATAAACAAAACAATAAAACTAAACTCTCACAGTGGAAAAAGAAAAAATATGAATAACTAATCATACCTCCTTCTGAGCTTCTAGGTCACCAAAAAAATCAGAACCACTTTCACTCTGAGAGCGATCCACCACTAATGGGTCCTGGAAAAGAAACTGAACCTGTAACTGAAAGGATAATATAGGCGTGATTATATAGATGATTAGTTGGGATTCCCAATATAATCATTGAATCTATGTAATCCCTTTTCTAGAATAGTCCCACGAAACTAGTATGAAATATAATTATAAAAGTAGTGTTTTCAAATTTAAAACATGAAAAATTATTTTCTCGTTTAGAAATCATGTAGATACTACATGCTATTGTGATATAACCATTTTTCAATTTATAATCAAAACCCAAAACAATAAATCTAAATCTTGTATAACAATAATCTAGGTAAACATGAAAAGCTAGAAATAAACTAGTAAGAATGAATCTAAACAAGAAATGTAAATAAATGGTTAACCATGGGTGATCCAAAACATCCATAGAAGACCCTTGGACATAATTGGTTGCAGAAAAACCAATCATCTTATAGTGAGGATCCTATTCCTATAACAAACTGGCCATCCTAAAAATGAAAAATCTTGTGGAAAGACCACATGGGCTAAAAAACATACGAGGGGTACCTACCCATCTAATCGGGGTTGATCTAAAACAATCACTCAATCATCCAAAATATTCCTAGGAGCTCATTGTTGTTATAATAATACTATTTATGTTTGAGGGCCTTGCATGGGTGACTCATATCACCACACATTCCAACCCCAAATACGAACACTCTATATGATAACCCATAAAGAGATATCCCCCTATAGATGTGCCCTGTATATATATTCATCATATCATCAAAGGATCCAACCGTTCCACTTTACTGTATAATCATTCAAATATTGTATAAAACATTTAGGGATTCAAAATGGGAACACTCACTTGTCAGGGTAAAATATTTTCTAAAATACCATAAAAAATCATTTTTGAATTTAATGTCCCAAATGATTCTTTGAGTCTAAATGTCAAACTAAACACCAAAAAACTGTTAAAAAATCACCATTTTTACATTTTCATGAAAAAAAGACCACGCTTTATGAATACCATTAAAATACATGATTTTCAAAAAGCATGAAGAAAAAAATCATAAAACTTATCTAAAAGTTTCATTAAAAATCTCACTACAAAACACACATTGTTTGGAATCCTAACCCATAAAATTGGGGTTTTAAGAAAACATCTTTTCCAAGCACCATCTTCACATGAGGACACTTCCATGTGTGAACCTCATGATCCCATGGGTGTGCTAACATACAATGGAACACCATTGCTCATAAAAATTATTTGAAACCATTTATAAAAGTCACCATTTTCATTCCATCAAATCCAACCAGACACACATTATATATAAATCAAAACTCATTACATCAAAACCACTAAACCATTTCCGTAAAATCATAAATCCTTTCTAAAGAAATTTATCATGCTTAGCATGATATACCTACATAAAACCAAACACTCCCAAAATCCTCTTTTGAAATCAAATTCACAACAAGAAACCATTTTAAAGCCTTCCCCCTAAAATCACCACATCCCCACATTATTTTAAAGGAACACCAACTTCACACATTAAATAAATTATAATCTTTCAAAAAGGTTTTAAAAAAATAACCATTCCATGTCCATTATTGAATAATTTTATTTCAATACAATAATGGATATTCATTTCAAGAAGGACCAATTCATCCTTAAGGAGACAATTCAATTTAATCATGTTTCTAAGCTATCATAAAACAATTATATTTATACTAAATCTCATTTAAAATATATTTTAAACAAATAAAATCAATTTCAAAATTCTATAATAATATAAAAAAGGTTGTTATATAGGTGTGAATAAACATGATAAATTTATTTAAAATACCACGCTTCAATGGAAGTAATTAGGAATGAAAACATGGAAATACCCACCTCAAAACATGCGTGGATGCGATGAAAATCTAATGGAAGGTAGAAATATCCCCCGCAGACCAACCGTACATGCTATATAATGGTTATAAAACACACAAATTACCATCCATGACATTTGGGTTTGGATAAATTAAGATAAATCACCCATATAAAGAAATAAATATACCATGTAGTGGTTTATCGGATGGGGTGCAGTAGCGGGTCGCTGGGATCGGGTTCCCCGAAGAAGATTGTGGAGGGACAGATGGACAGAAGTGAGGTGAGGGTGCCGAGGGGTGAAGCTGGTGTGGTCGAATGCCATGAATAAGGTTGTATCTAGGAGGGGAGAGGCTAAATGTAAGCTGGTAGTTGGGTGCCATGGGTGACGGTCAGCTAGGGCATAGAGGTGTGGAGCGTGGTGAGAGCGTGGCAGGGGCATAGTGAGGCTAGTGCAGTGAGTCAGTGCAAGGGGGAGGACTGGTGTGGTGAAGCTTCTAGAAGAAAACGGTAGAGGTTGAGCACGGGCTGGATGTAGGAGGGTGAGGTGGATGGGGTGAAGCCGGATGTTGGCTGGAGCGAGGGCGAGGCCTGATCGCGGAGGGGACTGTAGGTGGTTGGGGCATGTGAAGTGGGGCCGGAAGCGGCTGGGGGCGAGCACAGACCTACAAGATGCATGTGGGTTGGGATAGTCATGTGCCATGGGGAGAAGGATAAGGGCCAAAGGAAGGGTCTCTTGGTGAGGTGGAGAGGGGGAAGCGAGGGGTAACGATGCAGGGTGGAGGCGGAGGGCCTAGGCATGAGGCGAGAAGTGGAGGCATGGGAAAATGTTTGAGCATGTGGCACAGGGAACTGGGAGGGTACCTCCACACCTAGTGATTCTATTTTATTAATTATAATGTAATAATATTAATAATACTAATAATACAAATAATAATATGAATAATAATAATCATAATACAATAAAAATAAAAATAAAAATAATAACAATAATAACACCTTATTATTAATAATAATATTAATTATAAAATAACAATATTAATATTAAAACATAAACATTTAACTCATTTTATTTATATAATAAATTAATTATTTTAAATGTTAGACGTTTGTGCGGGCACCCGGGCTGACCGTGCCGCTACAGCCCACCGTCTGGTGACTGCGCACGGGTCTGAAACGCACTAAAATAATTAAATGTCAATTTTTTTGACATAAGCTCAATATGAGCCTTGATGATAGAACCTAAAGCCAAGAAATAGTGAAATAAAAATAAACATAAAAGTCACGGTGTGCAATTCTCCCCACCACATACACTTTCTACAACTAGAAAGTCAACTAGCCGAAAAATAGACAAAACAAGAATCCATGCAAGATTGAAACTGAACGAAACCACAATAAAATAGAATGGGAGAATAAGAGAGGGTTCTCCCCCCCACAAGAACAGAACTAGTGAATAAATTTGACATCAAAACATATCACCATGGGAAGGGGGACGACGCGGGAACTCCCTACCGATCTGAACTAACTTCTATATCACCAGCGAACAACACCTCAACTTAAACATAGAACTCTCAACCAAAACCAAAACCCCCAACAGTAGAGAAAAACCTCCGACCAAGACTTATCTCAAATAGTTTATCTGAGCATAACCACAAACACTGATTCTACCACATGAACAAACACCTACAAACAAACATATCCAAACTATGATCAACCTATACAAGGGCCAACCACGCTTTTTAAAAAACTAAAGACTCAAAAAATCATAGTTAGCCAAAAGAAATTACTGGATTACTATGGAACATGTCCATTATAACTTCACGACAAAAAAATGAACATAAAACAATATCAAAACATTAACAATGGAAAAAAAGAACAAATAGACACTAAATGTTATGCTTCCAACATCGAACACAAACCCTACACCAAGGCTTCACACCCCTGGAAACTCTTGACTGTGTGTGAGCTTCACCCCAAGACATGTGGATGGGGCTCTGATGTTTGAAGCATATCCTGCCCCACATTCAAGAACTGGAATCCTGTGGTCACAATGTCTTCCTTAGGTGAATCTTCTTGGGAAACTTCTCTATGTGACACAGACACCTGCAACAATGACACGTCATTGGAGGGGTGCATCATGATGGATTTATATGCCCTAAATGTCCACACTAATGGCACACAATAGGATGATCTAAAAAACATGATGCCAAAACCACTATAGAGGACTTTTTAGAACCACGCCCATCTGGCACTCAGTTTTCCAGATGGGAAAACTTCACGAAAATGTGGGTACACTGTATTAACAACAACCTGTGCTCTAGAGACCCATTCAGCTAATAACTCATCATTCACCAGTTTCTCAAAATAATTGTCCGTAAAAGGGAGGTCCCCCTCTTTAATCTATGTGTGATGTCCCCCAATGAAGGGAGAACTATTCATAAAATCCTACAATGCTACCTTCGGAGAAAAGGGAACATGTTCCTTGAAATGGTCAATATATGTCATCACCATCTATTGGCCTTGTTGAATACCGAGGACCTCTTCCCTTTTCTTCATCTTCACCTCTTCAGGTCAGAATCATCAGACAAAGATGGGTTTAAAAACAACCCATGTCATCACAAATTACAGTGATGGTGAGGAAAACAACTCTCATTCATTCAAATTTGGACCTTTGAATAGATGTAAAATGGAACACACTCTAATTGGGTCAGAAGTTACCAATACCCTAAAGAAGATCTTGACCTCTTCAATCCACCTTGAGGCCTCTAACATACCTCGATCACCGTGAATGATAGGAAATGTACATGAAGGACCAAAAAAATGGTCATGAATTATAAAAAACCATGTAGTCCTTTCAAGGACGCATTTTTTGAACAACATATAAAACATAATGATGAAACTAATATCAAATCAAATTATGATTAAATGTAACATCCCAGGAAAAAATTACCACCTCAAAAACCAAACAAATACAATCAGAACCCTAAATTCCCTTTCAAAATCCCGTATGTTTTTTAGATTTCAAAACTACCTTTTTTAAAGTCCACTTTCCAAATACATAACACACTTTTCAAACAAAATTTAATTTCAACAAACTTTTCCCCTTTAAAAATTACTTTATATAAATACGGGAAAGACATTAAATACATGTACACACCTCAGTATTCCCATGAACCTTTACACATGTCTTCATCCTCTTTCATCTATATGTACCAACACGCACTTCCCATGCATCCCTTCACATGTGAAAGCACTCATATGGATCACCAAATATTGAAACCAATCCATTTCTCTACAAATTCCAAAAAAAATCCAGATTTTTAGACAAAGATAATTCTGTTTTACAACACATTTCACGAATTCAAATACATTTGAAAGAAATCATTATCAATTCAAAAACATTTCTTCATTTTCAAAAGTGCAGTTACTCCAACCAGAACCAAAAAGCACATAACATGCATCAAACTATCAGTGTGTGGAAATAGTTTTCAGTCATAACAAAATGACATGGTAGTAGGCCATTCCCCATATAAGTGTCACTAACTAGGATAAATTTAAAAAGTGTACTCAGAATACACATGGGTCACTACTCCCTATGAAATCACCGTGTGACATCATTTTCCCCCATTTTCATCCCTCAATCTAAAAAAACCAAACAAAACAAGGACTCAATTCTCATACTACCGCTAACGCCTTGAGGTTCAGAAGGAGAGAGGGTTCATGACGTCCTTCTCCTACCTACCAATCAATTCCTGACAGTCCTAATCTCTATCTATCAGACTCCCCGAATAACAAGGGCCTCATCTGAAAAAAAAAATTCCTGAACCCACCATGGTTGACATTGAATTGGTCACCAGAGCCAGTCAGCGACATGTCCCAAAAGGCGTTCTCTATCCCCATGAGATAGAATCCAATGCTGGGAATCAAAATTTAATCACTGGGAATGATTTCTCCCATAAAAGATAAATAAATAAACATGAATTGACAAAACTATAAAACTAAAATCTAGTAGAGGAAAAAGAATAAATTTGAATAACTATACATTCATTCATGTGACCTTCTTCATCACCACCCATATCAAATTTGTGATTACTCCGGGAGAGATCCATCACTAACAGGACCTGAACAAGAAACAAAACATACAACTGAAAGGTTACAATAGATGTGATCACTGAGAAACTCAGTAGGGATGAATAATATATCCACTAAATCCAAGTATTCCCTTTTCCAAAACAGTCCAAGGACAGTAGTTTGAAATAAAATTATAAAAGTAGGGTTTTCATATTTTATAATAAGAAACACTGCCTTCCAATTTAAAAATCTTGTAGACCATACATGCTATTTTGATAATTCCATCTTTCATCTTAAAAACAAAACCCAAAAGAAATGATACCAAATATTGGATAAAAATAATACAGGTAAACAAGGAATGATGGAAATAAACTAGTATGACAGAAAGTAAGTAAGCAATTTAAATAAATGGTTAACCGATGGTGATCCTTAACATCCCAAGAAATACCCTAGATGTACATGGTTTCAGAACCACCTGCCGGCGTGTGGTAAAGATCCTCTGTCTATGACCAACTATCCACCCTAAAACTATACAATCTAGTGGAAAATCCCACCTGGCCTAATTTCAAATTTGGTGGGTACCAACCTGTCTCATTAGGGATGATAAGAAAGATTCACTCAATCATCTAAAAGACACCCAGAACCCCATGTTGGTTATGAAAATATTGTGTATGTTAGAGTCCCTCAAACTCGTGACTCATCTCACCTCACATGCCTACCCCAAACATGCACACTCTATACAATATCCCATAAAGGGATATCCCCCAATATAGGTGCCCAATATATATATATATATATATATATATATATATATATATCACATCACTAAAGGTTCCAACAGTTCCTCTATACTGTATAATAATTAAAATATTTCATAAAACATTTAGGGTTTCCAACTGGGCCCAGTCACTTGTCAAGGTACAATGTTTTCTAAAATCCCATTCAAAAATAACTTTGGAAATGAAAGGGTCAAACTGGCATTTAAGAAGACATGGCAAAAAACACCATCAAACTCTTAAACAAACATCAATTTTACAATTTAAATCCAATCACACCAAACCTGAAGAACATCATTAAAAATATAGCTTATCAAAATGCATGAAGAAACAATTTATAATACTCATATATATCATCCTTTCAAAATCCGACAAGAAAAATAACCTTTTTTGGAAACTATAGCCATAAAAACTATGGTTTTAAGAAAACATCTTTTGAAATCCCCATATTCACTTGAGGGAACATCCATGTGTGAACCTCATCCACCCATGGGTGTACCAACATCCAATGGCACGACTAGGCTAAAAAAGGGATTTGAATCTATTAATAAAAGTCATTATTTCTTTTCAATTAAATCCAATCACACAAACATTATCTATAAATAATAACTCCTTAATTCAAAACTAGAAAACCATTTCCTTAAAATTATAAAACCAATCCAAAGAAATTTAACACGTTTAGTGTGCTATACCCCCATATAACCACACACACCCAAAATCCTCTTTTGAAATCTAATGCTCCCCAAGAAAACATTTAAATATCTTTCTCCTAAAATAACCAATTACATATATTTTTTTAAAGGAACACCAACAAAAAACATTAAATCCATTAATTATTTACAAAAATGTTTTAACAGAATAACCAATCCATTTTGATTAATAAAAAATTTAATTTCAACACAATAATGGCAATACATTTCATAAAAGACAAATTCCTCTTTAAAAAGAATAGGTAATTAAAATAAGTTTTTTAGATATCATAAAAATTTCCAATTTACTCTTAAACCCGTTTAAAATGTATTTTATATAAATAAAATCAATTTAATAGTTCTATCATAATTTAATCAATGGTGTTAGAGAGGTACAAATTACCTCATAAATTTATTTAAACTTGTAAGAATAAAAAGAATATTATAGGAATGAAAAACATGGAAACTCATACCTTAAACCAATTGTGGACGTGAAGAAACATCAAAGGAACGTATAAAAATCCCTTGTGGGAAACCATAATGTGCTAAACAATGGATATAAAAAGCACAAAATACCAACCGTTGATTTTGGGTTTAAAAAAATTAAAGGAAAACCCCAAAATAACGATGACATCTACCAAGGAGAGGGTTATAGGACGAGGTGGAGTAGTGGGTCATCAGTATATGGTTCGCCGGAGAAGATTACGGAGGGTTGGCTGGCCGAAAGTGCGGCGATGGAGCTGAGAGGTGAGGTCAGAGTAGTCGACAGTCGGGAAGAAGGCCAGAACTGGGAGGGGAGTAGTCGGAAGTTAGCCTGTGGTTGTGTGCTGAGGGCAGTGGTCTGCAGGGGTGAGGAGGTGGAATGCAAGGAGAGAGAGAGAAGAAATGGTGTGGAGAGGCTGGTGTGTCCAGCTGGAATAAAGAGGAGGTCATGTGTGGTGATGCTAGTTGGGGACGAGGGTAGAGGGAGAGTGAGGGTTGGATGAAGGAGGCAGAGGCAGCTAGGGAGAAACTTCTTGTTGGATGGAGTGAGGGTGAAGCCCGATCGTGAAGGAGTATGGAGGTGGCTATGGAATGCATAGAGGGGAAGGAGGTGGCTTGGTGTGAGCACAGACATTCCGGGGGAGTCTGGTTTGGGGGCGTCAAGTGTTGAGGGGATAACGAGATAAACTAGAGGTGGGTTCTGCTAGTGTGGTGAAGAGGGGAAAGATAGGGGTGGCGATGCAGGGTGGCGGCAGAGTGCGTTGTCATGTGGCGAGAGGCAGAGGCCTAGGAAAGGGCCTGGGTGCACAACATAGAGAATATGGAGGGGTTCCACTACGCCTTGGGTTTCTATTTTGGTTATTATATTGTAGTAGTAGTAGTAATAATAATAATAATAATATAATGAATAATTATCATAATATAATAATAAAAGAATTTCAATAATTACTAATATAACACCTTGTTAATTATAATATTATTAATTATTTAATAAAATCATTATTTTTATGACAATTTAAACATTTAACTCGCATTATTTACATAAAACAATATTTTTTTAAATGTTAGACGTTTGTGCGGGCACCCAGGTTGACTGTTTGGCTGCCACCCATCGTGTGGTGACCGCACACGGGTCTAAACCCCACTAAAATAAATAAATGTCAATTTTTTTGACTTTCTCTCAACTCGAGCCTCAACAAGAGAACCCGAATCCACAAAATAGAGAAATGAAAATATACTTAATAATCATGGAGTGACATTTATTGAGATAAATTCCACCTTCATTTTCTATTATTTTATTTTCAATTTTATTTATTTTATTCTTTTATCCACACCTCCCATCATCAAACTGACATGATTAATCCAGTATATTTTATATAATGTTATTTTATATTATTAATGTAATATTCACCAACAATCCTCTCATATAAAACTCTAATTATTTATAATGAAAACATCATCCATGGTGTGTCGATTCACCACCTTCGTGGATAATGAATTTTCATATTCCATTACCGGCATCATGAACGATCATAAAATAATTACCATGATTAATTTTGTAAATACATATATTATAACTTCTGTTATTGTTTTTAACTAATTTAATGAATAAAATTATGTAAAATTTAACTAGTTTGTTATGGTCGTAAAATCCCTCAAAAAAATCCGATCATTTTTTTGTAAATGTTTTATCTAAAAGATAATCCTAACATTTTAAAAGAAAATGATATATTATATCATTTGAAATTATAAAAAAATTATTAAAATCTTTAATTTACATTTCTATTATTTTAATTTATTTGAAAAGAAATTCCATAATTCACAAATCATGTAGATTTTGAAATAAATACACCAGAAAAAATTAAAAAATTAAAAATTAAAAATCGTTGGAAAAATGTTATATATAGAATTTTGAAGGTATTATATATATGAATATAGTTTTTTGTCAATTTATAACACACATTAGACCATAATACAAGAGGTTTGAACATGTTTCAAGGAATTAAAACCCTATATAAGAGTCATTCCATTAAAAATCATTTATAATTGTTTTTTAAAAAATTGCCAAATAGTGTTTTCTGTTTTATGACTATGTTCTAGATATTTAGAATTTTTTTCATGATAGGTGGGACCAAGATATCTCTCAAATTTATTATGTATTTTTATGTTTTAATTATTCATTAATGGTTATTCCAAATATAATTGTGATAGTTTCATCATTAGGTAGTTTTTATGGATAAATTGTAAGGTATACATGAGGGATGAAATCCATACGGTAGCCACGAGGGATACAATCCAATGTATGTATGGTAAGTAAATGAATCCTCACGTTACCTAAATAGTATTTTTATGTTTCCTATCATTTATAGAAATATCTTGTTTTTACAAAGTAAAACTATGTTAATTTTTTTTAGTTGTATACCATTGTGAAAATGATTTCATTTGTTTATAAGTAGTTATCAACTAATTATTCATTTCTATTTAATGTCTTATAGTGTGGTTCTTGTTCTCATCCAATGTTTTCAATTGTTTTTCGAAATCTTATGTATGGGTAGCTAAAAATAATGTAGGATGAATGCTGTGAAATTTTTTCATTATATGATTTCATGTTATATTAAAAACATTTGTATTATGAAACAAATTTATACTGTTTTAGATGTAATAACTGTGATTGTATATGGGATTTCATGTATGATTTATGATCTAATTTTTTAATACCCTCAAACTGAAATATCTTTTGAAATGTAATGACTTCATTTCCATGTAATTTTACTATGTACTATATAAAACCGAGTCGTCATAATTGGTATCGTAGCATGATTTTGATAAAATTAGGGGTTCATATGATGTTAATAGAATAACATAAATGATTTTTGAGTTGCTTTAAATATTAAATGATATAATATTTAAATAATATCATGTTTCTTAATCTAAGATATGAATTTTCAGAATGGTTTTGCACATATGAAATAGGAAATATTAAGTAGCAAGGCATCGAGAGTACGATATATTTCTTAATATGTAACCTTCGTGATGGAAATCAGAACTGATCAGTTTGTGAGAGAAATTTATCAATTGAATAAGAACATAAATGATGGTGGAATCCATACAAGATAACAACCAGATCATCCAAAAAAGTACATATAAATATTGGAGCATTTTATGAGGCAACACCCTCATGATTTCAGTAAATCTTCTGACCTAGTGGTGGAGGAAGGGTGGATTAATGGCCATGAAATGATGTTAGATTTCATTTGTTATTACTTTAATAATTTTTTTTCTATATATCATTTTGAAGGTGAAGATGGCCAGTGTTGTTTAATCCTTATGAATACAATGGGAATATAAGAGATTGATTCCTTGGAATGTGATGAATTTATTAATATTTTCCCTGAAAAATATTCTCCTCTAATGGAACAATATAGGTTGGAAGATAAATTCATTGAATTAAAACAAAATAATGTTAATTTAGTGGTCGTGTATGAATAAAACATTACTCTATTGAAATGGTGTGTTCCAAATCATACTTGGTAATTGATAGTAAAAATAATCATTTTTATATAGGATTAATGCCAATATATAAAAGTTGATTTGCCTCTTACGAATTCAATCGTTATAAGATACTTGTTTGATGTGACGTGAGTATATAAATGGATATTATGAGGAAAAAGTGTACATTGAAAAATGGTAGAATAAAATTTCTATATGGAAATAAATGCGTTAGAATCAATCAAATAAATATAAAGGTAAGAATGTCCATTTTTGATTTTGTGAATGTGTTGTAAATAGAACCTTAAATAATTACTTAACAAATAAAGGAAGTGATTTCAATGTTTTAACATTGCATATTTGGTTGTATAATGCAACAAAAATGATTTCAGTGGGTGAATGTTATATTCTTAAAAGGAAAATTTAAAGTTTTTTTATTGTTATTAGATGGGATATTATGTACATACCTACCTAAAGAAGGATTTGAATGAAGTAAAGTATCGAAAATACAAGAATAAAGGTGTAGTAAAATATTTTTTAAATACTTTAGTAGGAGTGATTCCATCCATTGAAGATGTATCAGGTGCATTATTTTTTACTAATATTTCTATAATGTATTTTTTAATATGGGGTATATAGATTCCTATTTTTATGATAAATTTTATAGTAAATTTTATATTTCACCTTAAGAAATGAAATTATTACCCATGTTAAAAAAACAGGGGAAAATATTACGGAAAAAATGCATTATAAGAATCATCCTATTTTTGTTTGTGGAAAGACATTACCTAAAAATCATGTTTTTTCCACATAAGAGATTGTTTTCATTAGGGGTATGGATTGGATTTCAATTTACCATTTTATGATTGAATGTGGAGCTAAAGATGTTATTTTCTAAAAAAGGGTTTCATTTTGTATAAAATAATTCACCCATACAATTAATAACATAAAAATAATCTTGGAAGAAATTTAAAGAATGAAATGAATGTTATCATTAATATATTTTTGAAAAAGGGAATAGTTCATATTAATGTTGTGAAACATGTAAATTAAAACATTGATGTTATTTCTAATGAGTTCTTATATTATACCTGATCATTAAATTTAATTTTTAATTGAAATAATTCATGATGATAATAAAATTTCAAAACATCCTTCTTAAATATCCCATTTATATCTTCTATAGTTGACATGGATGTTGTATAAGTTTTTTGGTAAATGATTAATTTCTCCTATAACATCAAAATGTAGTTCTTTTTATTATTAAATTAAAATGATATATTGTTCCATGATAATTTTTATTAATTATACTGCATTGAATAAAATTAATATTAATAATAAGTATAAACTACCTCATTTCCTTGACTTATTTTATCTACATTAGAGAGATTTGAATTTTTCAAAAATTTAATTAAGATCCTGGTACCTTCAGCTGAAGGTGAATGTGGATGACAACCCAAAAACTTCATTATGAACTAGATATAGGAATTATTAGTTAGTTTTCATTCCCATTGGTTTGAAAATTTATTCATGTAGTATTCAGTGATGTTATGAATATAATATTCCTTATCTACTTGTAAAAGTTAGTTGTTTTTGTACTGATGATATATTTGATTATTAATAAAATTATAAGGATGTCCAAAACATACAAGTATTTTTCTGAAAATCCTAAATAAATAATGTTATAAAGGAAATTTAAAAAATGTAATTTTATGTTGCCGAAAAATTAATTTCAAAGGATCATTACAAATCAGGATGGAATAATAGTTGATCATTACAAAAAAGTGTTTGGTGAATGGCTGAGTCATATAAATGTAATTGAGATTTTTTGTTTTCCAATAATAGTAAGATATTACCATCAATCTTTTCAATTATTTTGGGGGTATAAATAATGCTAACTAAGTTAACATGAAAATGGGTTAAATTTATCTAGATACATTAATGTGATGTTTATTTTTTGGAACTGAAAATATATTAGGTGAATGCTCTTTTTTTCTATCTACCAACTAGAAATGGATACTATTTCATATATATTGATTCTTAGTTTAAAGGACATTGTTATGTTGTCATGAAGAATGGTCATGTAACTACTCATGCTTCCAGACAACTAATAGCACACCAGTTAAACTATCCCACATATGATCTAGAATTAGGATCTGCGGTTTTTTCATTTAAAAACTCAGAAAAATTATCTATATAGAGGCTAATGTAAAATATATATTGACCATAAATTTTTAAAGTATATATTCACTCAGAAGGAATTGAACCTAAGATAGATAATATGGAATAAAATGATAAAGGATTGTGATTTGATGATAAATTACCAACCTAAGAGAGAGAAAAATTTTGTAGATTCCTTGATTTAAAAACATCATTCTATGTTAATCATGTTTCATTCAGAACAGTAACCCATTGATAAATATTTGATGAATTTTGGAATGGATGCAGTTTCGAAAATAATTAATCTCTTTTTTATGTTGTTAGATAAATTTTATCATTAAAATTGAATAAAATTTTTTTGTAAAGAAGACATTGAGTTAAATAAAATTGTATAATTGGTTCAAAAGTGTACATTTCTAGAATTTTAAATTGATAAATATTGAGATTTTAGATCTGAGAAGAGATTATGTGTGTCTACTGATTACCAACTGAAGAAAGAATTATTATGTTAAGTACATAGACCTCCATTTTATGTAAATCCTAGTAACACTATAATGTATATATAACATCTGGAGTATTACTAGTGGGAAGGATTGAAAATAGATATTGTTGATTTTATAATGAAATGTTTGATTTACAATAGGTTATTGTAGAGAAACAACTAATAAAGGGGTTAATTCAGCCATTTCCAGTGCCAAAGTTGAAATGTGAAAGTATATCAATGGATTTTATGTTTGGATTACCAAATACTTCTCTAGGTAACAATTTGATTTTGGTTATTGTCGATAGACTGAAAAAACCAATTCATTTTATTCCTATTCAAGATACAGAATCTTTGGATCTTTATTTTCAAATGAAACTAAATGAGATATTCAGGATACATGGATTTTTTCTCTCCAATGAATCTTACCATGATCCCAAGATAACTATTAATGTGTATACAGTCAATCATAAGTCATTGGGAAAATAATAAAATTTCAATATAGTCTTTCATCTATACTCTAATGTACAGACTGAGTGAAAAAAATAGACATTGGAAGACATGATATCATCATTTTCAATATATTACCATGGAAGTTGGGATCAACCTCATTCTTTAATAATGTTTTATTATATTAATAGATTACATTCTAGTTTACTATTGTATCCTTTTGAGGAATTATATGGAAACTAGTTTCAAACTTCAGTATTTTTGAGATGAAGTCGGAAAACAGGTGTTTTTGGGACCCAAATTAGTAGAGAAAGAGTGTGAGTAAGTATAGATGCTCCAACAACATATGAGTACAGAACATTACAGTATGAAAAAATATCCATATTACAAGATGAAGGATATTTCTTTTGAGGTATGTGATCGTTCCTTTCTCAATGTTTCTCCATGGAATGTCTAATGTGTTTTAGAAAAAAATGGAACTTCAATTCATGGTTCATTCGAAATAATGAGATCTTTGAGAAATTTAGATTAGATTCTTACTAAGTGGACTTGAATTAGATTTTATCCCAGGTACAAAATTAATTTTTTCTTTTATTAATGTTATGAAAGAATGTTATGGATTCATCCTATGCTTTGATCCAAGAGAAAGTTCACTTGGAAGAAAACCTTTCATATGAGAAAATGTATGTTCTGCTTCTTGACCATAGAGAGAAATAATTGCTTAATAAGGTAATTCACCAGGATATGTTTTTCTGGAAAAATTATATTGTTGAAGAAGTAATAATGGAATCATTAAATAATATGAGGGAATTGTATCCTCACAAGTTTAGTAATTAAATAAAAATTTTTGGGGTGAAATTTCTAGAAGGGGGGAATAAGAATGCACAACCCAGGTACATATAAAATATTTTGTTTTCATTTTGTAACAAAATAGTTAAGTTGATTATAAATTTATAATGAAAAGTTTCTTATTTATAGAAATTATGGAATCTACACTAATAGAATGGAAACCTTACTAATGAATGTATAAATAAAAATTAAGTATCTTATAAGTGAATATATATTATATTTATATCATTTAATATGTAAATAAATGTTTTGAAAATGATAAATTAGGTGACGGTATTTCTGTGAAACATGAATTTCCATTAAAAAACATAGAAATAATAAGATGAATTAAAATAAAATTTAGCATCATAAAATATATTCACTAATTAGTAATATTTTTATGAGTATAAAATAATAGTATGAGACTTTTATTAATCTATAAATGTGTAAAAAATATGTTATAATTTTAAAATCAATATTCTAATAGTAAATGATGATTTTATTTGATTATTTAATTTCTCATAATATCAATTTCTTTTCATAAATTGGATTTAATTTTAGAAATCTAAATGATGAAAAAAATTTAAGGACAATTATTGTGATTTTTCTGAAATAGGTTATTTTTTTGGTGAATATTGATATACAATACTTTATGGTATATGACATTATTAAGTAAATATACAACTTCCTGAGTCATTTCTTATATAAGAAAAAAAACTATAAATCTATTTTTCTATTTACAATATTTAGTATTGGGAAACATAATTATTCATTTTCTTGAAGAAAAATAATAAAAAACTGAATAATATAATAAAAAACACCCCACTCATCCACTATAAATATGTCCCCTCACACCCTCTTCACCTCATGCCTCTAAATCATTAAATATTTTCCAAATACTGACAATTAATCTTATAAATCTTCTAAAAAACATCCACTATCATTTTCCTCAAAAAAATTCTAGATCCAATATTTCTATCATGGTTACCACGAATTACAATTCTATAGGAAAAATCCTCTTACATTTTCTGTTATTTTCTTTTTGATTTATTTTAATTTATTATTCTCTCCTCACCTACCCTCAAAAAACTGACATGATAAATATATTTTATTAAATATACTTCAAGGTTATTGTGAAACAATAATATCCAAAATCAATCATTTTTTTATCATTTTATTATTCTCGAAAATGAATGAATCATCTATGACATGTCGATTCAACATCATTTTGGATGAATGATTTTAATTTTCAATTACCACATTCAAGGAAAGTCACAAAAAATTATGTATGGTTAATGTTCATTAATTATTTTAATTATAACTTTTTAAATGTTTTGGAACTAATTTATAGAAATAAAAATAAATAAAACAAAAAAAGTTTTTGAGGGTTGAAAAACCTCGAAAAGAACCAAACATGTATCTTCAATGTTTTATATAATGAATATTCAATATATCAGTAATAAAATTATATATGGTATCAATTAAATTTATTTAAACATATCAATACCCTTTCCTTCCACTTCTATAGTTTTACATTCTTCTGGAATGAAAATCTATATTGAACCAACCATTAAAACAATGAAATAAATGACCCTTGAAACAATAAAAATAACAATATATTATTAATAAATGGATGAAAATATGTTTTAAAAAGTTTATAAATGGTCCTATAAATTTAAATATAGGTCTTTAATAAATATATAACATTATATAAGTCATTATAAAGTAATTTTAAATTCATTTTTAGGATATAAAACCTAAGGTATGGGAATTCTCATTAAAAAACCTCTTTTATATTATAATTTTTTAAAAAATTCTAAAGGAATGTTTTTATGATTTATGATTAGGTTATAGATATTCTCCATTATTTATTATGGTCGGTGGGTCTCGTATATCCCTCTGATGAAATGGTTACGTTTATGTTGGAAGTTGACATTAATGGTTATTCCATGTTTAACTAGAATGGTTACATCATAATGTAACTATGTGGGTTACATTGTATCGTAGTCGTGAGGGTTACAAATCATAAGGTTGCCACATGGTGTAAAATTCAATGTATGTATGGTGTGAAAATGATTCCTCGGGTTACCTAGTTAGTTTATTTTTGTAATAGATTTATTATGTAAATATCTTTTTTTTCAAAAACTAACAATATGAAACTTTATGTGTGGGAAAAATGAATTTTTTAAAATGATTTAATATGTTTATATGTATCCATGGACTAATTATTAGTTTAATTTTTATGTCTCTTACTAATATTTTTATTCTCATTAGATTTTTTGTAATTCATTCAATGGTTTTATAATGTGAAAGACAATATAATGAAATCATAATATTTGTTAATAGTTTTCTTAATAATATTAATTTTATATTAAAACTATTGTATTATCTAAAAATTATTGTTTTTGAAGTATCATATTTGTATGCTTGTGGGTTTTTAAATATGATTTATTCCCTAATTATCTAAAATTGTATACTAAAATGTTATTTGGGAATGTAAAAAGTGATTTTATGGTACAATAATTTTTAATGTATAATTTCATGTCTTTATATACATGTTTACTTTCACCAAATTCCACCCATAATGTTATAAAATGACATTACATGTCCTAATATTATTCATGTGATGAAATTTGAATAATTGAATTTAAACTATTATTATAGGAAAACTCTACCAAAGGTAAATTATAAACACACATACCTTGTAAATCACGTGATCATTACCTAAACATGACTTCATTTTTTTTGAAAAGTCTTATCAGAGTGTTGATACATTTCAGGATTCTTGGCACTGATTAGGAAAATCTTAGTAGAAACATTCTTCTGAAGAGTCTTCAAAAATTTTGAATTTAAAACAGGAATCATGAACATAATCATTCTAAATAAGTTCACCATAAAATCTTACAAACTTCTTTAATATAGATAATTGTAATGATCTTATGAAGAAATTTTTTTAATATAGTGAGTAAATGTGTATATTTCGTTAGGCGGTTAACAAAAATCCATATTGTATCATTATTTATAGGAGTATTTGGTAATACGAGGAGAAAGTACATACTTATGTAATACCATTTCCACATTTTAATAGGAATATGTGACATAAATACCTATGGTGTTGTATCTCATCCTTCATCTCACAGTAAACTAATCATATATATACATAATCAATAATTTCCTGATTCATTTTATCCCCTGTAAATTTGTAACACCCCAAGTAAATAAAGAATATGACATCTTTATATTTATCCATGTTTGTGAATAAAATATTAATATTATTTTAAATGGGATGCTGTGCTCGATGGCGTACCCAATACGCAACAACGAGTTTCTTGGGAATCTTACTTTGCACTCTAATAATAAAATAATATTATTTTAAATGGTAGTTAACGCCTAGCCATTGTAATTGAAGGAATGAATAGAACTAACTACAAAATTATTGTATATGTTTTTTAAATATTTTTAATTTTTATAATAAATGTTAGAGAATTAAAAATGGGAATGAATCCAATTTTAAGCGTAAACATTCTAATATTTTTTAAAAGGTCGATTAAACGCATTTTGATGGCGAACCACTTTTAAATAAACTTTTTTGACAATATTATGTGTTATATTTGACAAAATAAAACACTTCTTTAGAATCGGGACATCAAAATTGACTTTGTGTAAATTTTTGGTATTTTTCCAAAAAAGTTCAATTTTTAAAGAATAGTAAAAAATGTTGTATTTTAATTCAAAACCTCTTTTAATCTAATTTATTTATATTATTATATTATCTTTTTAATTGGTTTTAAAGTGAAATTAGAATATATTTTTTCCATTTAATACAATAGTGGTCTTTGGAATTAATTTCACTTTGAAATTGGACTTAAACTAGTGTCAATCTTTTGATACTTATTGTTTCATAAAAACACGCTATTTGATCTGAGAGTGGGAATTAATTATTAAATTAATTAATGCAACTAATATGTTTTGAATTTTATAAAATAGACATCATTTTTGAATTTGGAATATCAAATATAGCTTAGGGTGAAGTTTTGGTATTTTTCTGAAAAACTTCAATTTTTGATTAATAGTGAAACCACTAATTAGTACTTATAAAAACTGATTTTTCTGTTTAAATAAAATTTTTCCATCTTTGTGTTTTGAATTTAAAAAATCCGAAATACATGGTTGTCATTAATAAGTAAAATGTGGTTTAATGGGATTAATATAATTTTTTGGTGAATAGTAACTTATTAAGTTTTTAATCGCGGTTAGAGGTAATTAGTGTAGTTTAAAGTAATAATAATGTTTTAATAAAATTAAATGACATAGACACATATCCTACCCTTATTGGATGTGTCATGGCCGACCAATACAATCCATGGGTCAACTTGGGGACCCCATGGAGCCACTTTGGTTGTAAAATGACATAAATATCTTTTTATTTAATGTTAAAGTTAAAATGACACAAACATGAGATGTTTTACTAAAACAATTTTTACATGGGGTTATACAAGTCATATTTTTTACTATAAATATTCATTGGAAATCTAAAACGATTTCCTACATCATAGTATTTTTTTATAATTTTTAGACATTAAATTAATTAAATTATTTATGACATCATGATGATGTAGCGATGACCTCATTATTTAACGATTTAAATAAAATGGAAAGATAATGTAATATATAATACCTACACATGTCCAAAACCTATTGGATGAGTGGATTTCGAACCCTTATCACCTTATACTCGAAATAAATCAATGTTGGACCTTTAAAATCCAAAACACATTTGAAAATAAAGTAAAATTTTGTAACTTTACAAGAGTCCCCCTCCTCTCCTCTTATAAAAGGCCCCCACCTCTACCTGCTTACCCACACTCCCAAAGCCTTTGGCTCGGCCAACCTCTGCCCATTTTGTCTCTCCACTTCCCTCTATTACTCCTTGAAGCCTCACTTTGGGTATAAGTCTTACCAAGGAAGCCTTTGAGCTCAAACCAAAGGGAGTTACCCGATTTTAAGGACGTTAAAGAACGATCGAGTCAAGTCGGACCCATGGTAAGGGATCCTACTCCTCTCTTTCTTTTTAAGTACACTCTTTTATGTCATTCCTTTTAAATCTCATCTTTCTTGTTATTGGGATGTTCTTTTATATTACTCTTACTGTAATTTTTTTTTTCATGTGATTAGAGACCCTATTCTCTCTCATCAATCCATTTTGGATGTTTTGAGTGGTGCCGTTAGGCTGCCGAATTTTCGTAAGAGATCCAACCTCTCTATTTCTTTTTAAGTACTCTCATTGATGTCATTTCTTTTAAGCCCGTATTTCTTATGTTTTGGGATGTTATTTTATATTCCTCATACTTTACTTTTTATGTTCGTATTATGGGAGACCCTATTTTATCTCATAAATCCATTTTTAGAAGTTTTATGTGGCGTCGTTAGGCTGCCGAGTTTTCGTAAGGGATTTTTCTTCTCACTTTTATTCCCATGACATTTATGCTACGTTTGCCACTATTTCCTTTGAGTGGTGTATGTAATGCCCATTATTATACACTTTGTGTAGTATAATATCATTTATGGGTATTTACATCTTCATTGTATGACCCTTCTTCCATGGTGTGTACTTTTTGAAAGTTACCCAACTCGGTAAGGGGACCTTTCACCATCCTTTTTTAGAAGACTTGTTTTGTTACATCTTTTAATTCACATACTATTATGTTGGGAGATGTTATTATATATCCTTATTTATGTAAATTTTATGTCCAATTGATGAGATCCCCTTTATCTCTCTCATCAACACTTTTTGTAAAATTTTATGTGACGCCGTTAGGCTGTCAAATTTTACCAAGGGAACTTCTTAACCCAATTTCGATTTCTTTGGGTTCAACATGTAGTTAATGAATATGTCATCCTTTAAATATATGTGAATTAACTTTTATTGTTTTACACTTAATATCCACTTATGTTGGGTGTATTTATATTTGTCACACATAATTATGAGATTGAATTATCCTTAATTTAAGGATACCTTCTTTATAATGGATTTCATATCATTTTACATTTCTTTTGAGACTTCATTGTTGTTATGCACCAATTAACTCTTATATGGTGTGTATACTTTCCTTTGACATATTATATCATGAATCCCTTTATTCTCATGATATTATAAAGTTCGGATTAAATGTTATTCCGTAATTATTTGTATTCAAGAGTCTCTCATTTTGTTAAAAACTCTTTAACTAAAATACTATTTTAAATGTTTTAAAGATTCATTATTCTAAATATTTATCTTTAATGTCCTTATTTTCTAAATGGTTTTAAGTATTTATTTATATGGACATTAATGTATTAAAATTATAATTCCATTAAAAGCTTCAAAGTGGTATGGGACAAATTGATTAAAAATCTCTTTTAAATGGTTTTTGAATGTAGATTGATTAATTCAATATCTTGTAATTTCTTATTGGGATTGAAAATGAAATGTAGTTATTGAAATGTTTATATTTTCAATATTTTATGTGTAATGTTGGTACTTGGACATTTTATGGGTGGTTACATGATAAACCATATGACGGGTGGTGCCATGAATACCATGACGAGTGGTTACGTTATAACCTCCAATGCATTGGGTATGGAAGTCGGCCGTATGGCTATTCCATTAAGTATCTGTGGAAGTCGGCCGTATGGCTATTCTATTAAGTATGTGTGGATGTAGATCGTATGGTTATTCCATTTAATTATGTTTATGTCCCAAGTTACCTTTATATGTTATGTGTTCTTTAACTGGGTTTTATGGTAATCTTGTGGTTACAAAAGGGTAAGTAATGATATTTTATTCAGTGAAGAGTTTTCACTACTTCGAGAAGTTGAAAAGTATTAATTTGATAAAGTATACATGGTTTACTTGTTTTTTTGAATAACTAACAGTTTTTATGCTTTCTATATCCCTTAATGAGCTTTTTATGCTCATCTCATGTTTTTGAAATTTTTTTCACAGGACTTAACGTGGAATAGGATCAAGGATGGGATCAAGGGAAAGTCATGCTACCTAAAACATGGAACTAGACATGTTTCTTTTTCAGAGTTTTTATTTTATGGAAACTTTGTAGAAGTTTCTACTTTGTAATATTTTGAGATGTAATATTTATGTCCTAATTTTCTAAAACTCTAAACCTGAATAGATCCTCAATGAGAATTATTCATTTAATTCAATATTAAGTAAGGTTTAAGGCTGGGGCCTTATAGTTGGTATCAGAGGTCGGTTTAGATAACTTTAGAGGTTAGGGTATCCTCTAAGCATAAGTGAAAATACCATAATGTTTAGGATTTCAGAAAGAGTCCGAGTTTTAGATAAATTGATTGAGTAAGTATATCTTAGTGTTTATCTTCCTCATTAGTACATGATGGTTTTGTTGATATACTCACACAGACCATTTTGGTTTTAGTAAATGGCTGGATCTAGCAGGCACCAAAGTAACAGTGGATGTGAAGGAAACTGTGACAGTTTTCTGAGCGAGCAACTGAATGATATGGGAGCTGCAATGAGAACTCTTGTGTTTATCCTCAACCAACTATCTGGAGTCATGGTTGACCACCTAAACCTTGGTGATTTCTTTAAGGCATCATATATGTGAGAAATAAATCCCTACGGAACTACATGTAATAATCATAAAGGTATGTGTGTTCAAAAACCTATGTGTCATAGATGTGGAAAGAAACACCTAGGAAAATGTTGCAAAGTGACAGAAATATGCTATAGATGTGGAAATGAAGGTCATAAAGCAAGAACCTACCATGGAAAAAGGAAGCATCCAGTTGACTCGAGGAAAGGGAAAGAAGATCTTTCCGAGGGATGAATTGAATGTTTTAAATGTGGTGTGCATGGTCATTATGAAAACTCATGTCCTATGAAGAAGTTTCATGAATTGGATCACCAAGATCGTACAAATTTTCGTTTACCAATACCTAATTCCATTCTGATTGAGGATGAAGAAACTAAAAATGACCAATCAATGGTATGGATTATTTCATAACTTTTGTTTTCCTATTTTGGAATCTTAGGATATGATTCATGATTTTGTTTTTAGGAAATAAGTATTTCAGAAGAAGTTGGAAATGAATGGTTAATGGATCATGAAGAATGTTTAATGAGTAAGAAGACATCATATAAAGGCTTCAAGAGTTATGGTGAAATTATTAAGAGTATTAAGTCTCTTTTGATGATGGGGTTACATTAGAATAATTTTTATAGTATGTGTAACCCTGATGTTTGATATATGAAAATTTTATTCAAGGAATAGTTATCTGTTCTTTTGTGGACATAGTTATAAAGAACCATTTGGTTTTATATGATCCTTACATTTGAGGTAATTATGGGTTACTATATGTTTTGATGGAAAGTGAAAGGCATGAGATAAACTTGACGTTAAAATATTTTATGATTATTTTTTAATATATTATCTCATTTTGGGGAATGTTTTAAGAATTATATAGTTTTGGAAAAAGGACAACACGTAGACCGTGTGACAACCCGTCGCGTTGGACAAAGCTGCGGGAATCGAACCCACAACCAAAGTGCGACTGGTATTTATCACCTACCACTGGACTACATGAAGTCCCTGGTTAGTTTGACTGATTCTGTTTAGTTAGATTATTTTATGAATTAAGAGTAATTTTATTTTGGGTTATCTATGGATATTTATTAACCTATCATGGAGGATATGTGATTAGGTTAATTACTTTTCAATACGAGACATTAAGAGAAACTAATGATGTTTGGAGATAAATGTTACGATTTAACTTGGAAGACTATGTTACTAAATCCTTCAAATACATGGGTTTCAATCTTATTTTGGTATAAGTTTAATAATTTTATGGATAAATTGATTATCGAAAGGTCCTCGTTGAACTTTGGGTTTTGTTGGACAAATTTTTGAGGTTAATAATATATTTTATTTTTATAAAGGGTTATCCTTTTCTGGATTATATGATCTTGTACTAACCTTTTTGGTTTTGGTTTTGGATAATGTCTAAAGACATGGGAAGTATATATTTCTATTTTTTGGATTAGGTGATTCTCTAGAAGTTGATTATAGTACTCTTAATGTGAACAAGTCTTCCTAAATACTCATCTTTTGGAGAAAATATGAGTTTGTGTAAGGAATCTAATAAAAGATGAAAGTCAACATGATAAGTTATTATGTTTACTTATGAATAAATTCCTCAATAAAAATTATCCTAAAAAAATGTTTTCTATTAACTTTTCCTACTGGGGAATTGACTACCGTTTAACCCATCACAAGTTTGTGATTTTCTTGTGGCTAACTTTCTTCTAAACATGTTTTCTATCACTCTCCATCAGAACATGACCCGTTATTTTTTTCTTCCATGTCCATATTTTCATACTTGGAATCTTAGTATGGGTTATCTCGGGTGAGCTTTGTACTTATCTTTCTTTATTTTAAAGGGATTGTTTTACCGACTCTTGTTTCGATGTGGGACTTTCAAGGATGTTTCCAAGCCCAATTTTAAAATTGCGAGGATGCAATTCCCAAAAGGGGGGAAGGATGTAGCACCCCATGTAAATAAAGAATATGAAATATTTATATTTATCGATGTTTGTGAATAAAATATTAATATTTCTTTAAAGGGAATGCTATGCTCGATGGTGTACCCAATACGCAACAACGAGTTTCTTGGGAATCTTACGATGCACTCTAATAAAAAAATAAAATTATTTTAAATGGTAGTTAATGCCTAGCCTTTGTAATGGAGGGAATGAATAGAACTAACTAAAAAATGATTATATATGTTTTTCAAATATTTTTACTTTTTATAATAAATGTTAGACAATTAAAAATGCGAATGAATCCAATTTTAAGTGTAAACATTCTAATATTCTTTAAAAGGTCGATTAAACGCCTTTTGATGGAGAACCACTTTTAAATCCACTTTTTGACAATATTATTTGTTATATTTGACAAAATAAAACTCTTCTTTATAATTGGGACATCAAAATTTACTTTGTGTAAATTTTTGGTATTTTTCCAAAAAAAGTTCAATTTTTAATGAATAGTGAAAAATGTTGTATTTTAATTCAAAACCTATTTTTAGTCTAATTTATTTATATGATTAGATTATATTTTGAATTGGTTTTTAAGTGAAATTAGAATATATTTTTACCATTTAATACAATAGTGGTCGTTGGTATTAATTTTACTTTGAAATTGGTCTTAAACTAGTGTCAATCTTTTGATACATGTTGTTTCATAAAAACACGCTATTTGCTCTGACAGCTGGAATTAATTATTAAATTAATTAATGAAACTAATAGGTTTTTAATTTTGTAAAATAAACATCATTTTTGAATTCGGAATATCAAATATAGCTTAGGGTGATGTTTTTCTATTTTTCTGAAAAACTTCAATTTTTGATGAATAGTGAAACCACTAAGTGGTACTTATAAAAATTGATTTTTCCATTTAAATGAAAATTTTCCATATTTATGTTTTGAATTTAAAAAATCTGATATACATGGTTTTCATTAAGAAGTAAAATGTGGTTCAATGGGATTAAAATAATTTTTTTTGGTGAATAGTAACTTATTAAGTTTTTAATCACGATTAGAGGTAATTAGTGTAGTTTAAAGTAAGAATAATGTTTTAATAAAATTAAATGACCTAGACACATGTCCTACCATCATTGGATGTGTCATGTCCGACCAAGAAAATCCATGGGTCAACTTGGGGACCTCATGGAGCCACTTTGGTTGGAAAATGACATAATTATCTTTTTATTTAATGATAAAGTAAAAATGACACAAACATGAGCTGTTTTACTAAAACAATTTTTACATGGGGTTATACAAGTCATATTTTTTACAATAAATATTCATTGGAAAGAAAAAAAGATTTACTACATCATAGGATTTTTATTATAATTTTTAGACATTAAATAAATTATATTATTTATGACATCATGATGATGCAGCGACGACCTCATTATTTAACGATTTAAATAAAATGGAAATATAATGTAATATCCAAGACCTACACATGTCCAAAACCTATTGTATGAGTGGATTTCGAACCCTTATCAACTTATCCTCTAAATAAATCAATGTGGGACCATTAAAATTCGAAAATCTTTTGAAAATAATGTAACATTTTGTAACTTTACAAGAGTGCCCCTCCTCTCTTATAAAAGGCCCCCACCTCTACCTCCTTACCCACACTCCCAAAGCCTTTGACTCGGCCAAGCCCTACCCATTTTGTCTCTCCACTTCCCTCTCTTACTCCTTGAAGCCTCACTTTGGGAAGAAGTCTTCCCAAGGAAGCCTTTGAGCTCAAACCAAAGGGAGTTACCCGATTTTAAGGACGTTAAAGAACGATCGAGTCAAGTCGGACCCAAGGTAAGTGATCCTACACCTCTCTTTCTTTTTAAGTACACTATTTTATGTCATTCCTTTTAAAGCTCATATTTCTTTTTATTGGGATGTTCTTTTATATTACTCTTACTTTATTGTTTATTTTCATGTGATGAGAGACCCTATTCTCTCTCATCAATCCATTTTGGATGTTTTGAGTGGTGCCATTAGGCTGCCGAATTTTCGTAAGAGATCCAACCTCTCTATTTATTTTTATGTACTCTCATTTATGTCATTTATTTTAAGCCCATATTTCTTATGTTTAGGGATGTTATTTTATATTCCTCATACTTTACTTTTTATGTTCGTATTATGGGAGACCCTCTTTGATCTCATAAATCCATTTTTAGAAGTTTTAAGTGGTGCTGTTTGGCTGCCGGGTTTTCGTAAGGGATTTTTCATCTCACTTTTATTCCCATGACATTTATGCTACGTTTGCCACTATTTCCTTTGATTGGTGTATGTAATTACCATTATTATACACTTTTTGTAGTATAATCTCATTTATGGGTATTTACATCTTCATTGTGTGACACTTCTTCCATGGGGTGTACTTTTTGAAAGTTACCCAACTCGGTAAGGGGACCTTTCACCCTCCTTTTTTTAAAAGAATTCTTTTGTTACATCTTTTAATTCACATACAATTATGTTGGGATATGTTCTTATATATACTTATTTATGTAAATTTTATGTCCAAGTGTTGAGATCCCCTTTATCTCTCTCATCAACCCTTTTAGTAAAATATTATGTGACGCCGTTAGGCTGTCAAATCTTTCCAAGGGAACTTCTTAACCAAATTTCGGTTTCTTTGGGTTCAACATGTAGTTATTGAATATGTCATCCTTTGAATATGTGTGAATGACCTTTGATTGTTTTACACTTAATATCCACTTATGTTGGGTGTATTTATATTTGTCACACATAATTATGAGATTGAATTATCCTTAATTTAAAGATACCTTCTTTATAATGGATTTCATCTCATTTTACATTTCTTTTGAGACTTCATTATTGTTATGCACCTATTAACTCTTATATGGTGTGTATACTGTCCTTTGACATATTATACCATGAATCCATTTCTTCTCATGATATTATAATGTTCGAATTAAATGTTATTCCGTAATTATTTGTATTCAAGAGTCTCTCATTTTGTTAAAAACTCTTTAACAAAAATACTGTTTTAAATGTTTTAAAGATTCATTATTCTAAATCTTAATCTTTAATGTCCATGTTTTCAAAATGGTTTCAGTATTTATTTATATGGACATTAATGTATTAAAATTATAATTCCATTAAAAGCTTCAAAGTGGTATGGGACACTTTGATTCCAAATTCTCTTTTATATGGTTTTTGAAAGTATATTGATTAATTCAATATCTTGGAATTACTTATTGGGATGGAAAATTAAATGTTGTTATTGAAATGTTTATATTTTCAATATTTTATGTGTAATGATGGTACTTGGACATTTTATGGGTGGTTACGTGATAAACCATATGACAGGTGGTGCCGTGAATACCAGGACGGGTGGTTACGTTATAACCTCCAATGCATTGGGTATGGAAGTCGGCCGTATGGCTATTCCATTAATTATGTGTGGATGTCGGCCGTATGGATATTCCATTAAGTATGTGTGGAAGTTGACCGTATGGTTATTCCATTTATGTATGTTTATGTCCCATGTTACCTTTATATGTTATGTGTTCTTTAACTGGGTTTTATGGTAATCATTTGGTTACAAAAGTGTAAGTAGTGATATTTTATTCAGTGAATAGATTTTTACTACTTTGAAAAGGTGAAAAGTATTACTTTGATAAAGAATACATGGTTTACTTGTTGTTTTGAAAAACTAACAGTTTTCATGCTTTGTGTATCCCTTACTGAGCTTTTTATGCTCATCCCATGTTTTTAAAATGTTTTTCATAGGACTTAAACGTGGAATAGGGTCAAGGATGGGATAAAGGGAAAGTCATGCTACCTAAAACATGGAACTAGACATTTTTCTTTTTAAGAGTTTTTGTTTTATGGAAACTTAGTAGAAGTTTCTACTTTGTAATCTTCTGAGATGTAATAGTTATGTACTAATTCTCTAAAACTCTAAACCTGAAAAGATCCTCAATGTGAGTTATTCATTTAATTCAATATTAAGTAAGGATTAAGGCTGGGGCATTATAAAATGTTTCTTATGATCACTATACATATTCATGATACTTTAGTGTATATTGAAATTTTTTCTATAATAATCAACCGTAAATTCTTTTTTCACCATAGGTATTGGTAGAGAACATAATATCTTTTGAATTTTTATGACTCTAACATCAAAAATGAATCCTATCAAATTCTAATCTTTCCAGGATTGGGGAGTCAAACATCTGAGCACTAATTTATATCCTCTCTGATGAATAAAAATATATTTCACATTCCGTTTTCAATATGAACATAACACATTTATGTGTAATCTTAATTAATGGGTTAGCGAATCATAAACTTTTTTAATGAATCACTTATAGTAACATGCCAAAACAATGAAACTATTTACCTTAATTATGTCTTCTAGTGTAGGAAATTTACTAACTATCCATATCTTCATAGGATCAAGTTATATTCCATCCATATATAAAATTTGCACAAAATAATAGATGAATCTAGGAATAACACATACTAGAATTAATATGTAACTAATTTTGTCTAAGAGTCCCAATAATGATCCATATGTGATTATCATGTTGCACATAGTGGTTTGAATATACCATGATATCATAAATTAATGAAAGAAATTTCTATGATTTTATTTGAATACTCTTTTCCTAATATTCTTAATAAATGGTGATTTATTCAGTATAAATGTAATTATTGTGATCTCATAACGTCCATACATCATATGGAATGTTGTCCTCAGAATTTCATCTTTTATTATGATACCCAGAAAGAAGGTCAATATTTGTATAATATTGAGACCATTGATGTAGATTAAATAAGTCATAAATGTGAGGAAAGGGATACATTTTCGTTATTGAAATGGAATTTATTTCCCAACAAAAAATCACACAATTATGGATCCATCCATATTCATGACGAAAAGAATTATGGCTACCCATGAAAAAACACTATAAGAGAATAAATCTATTATCACAAAACCAATCTAGTTGTTTCCTATGCACCGCTTGTTCAATTGTTTTCCTTCATTAGAGATATGTAGAAATTTTTCTTTCATCATGGATTAATTAATTATAGAACATGAATACTTTCCCTGGTGTATGTTAATAATGTTTTTTTAGAAATAAATCAATATATTATTAAAAAATATGTATAAACTCAATTTTAAGATTACCTTTTCTATCAATAGAATTTATTTATCTTACTCCCTATGAATATAATCCAGAATTGCTAATGTGGGTGGATATATACATGAAAATGGTGATGATTTCTACACTCTAAATGTATGGAATTCAAAATCATTATCTATAGTGATACTTTCCTTATCCTTGAAATATTCTTTTATTTATAATTTTATATCAATTCTATTCCAATTGTTATATATAATCCAATCATAGGTTTGATTAAAATTTTTACAATTAGTTAATGTGTATGTCTCATAATATAGACTTCCTAATGCATCCTTATTACATTGAGACTTCAACAATGATTTTTCACTTACAACTCACTTCATATGGTTCTAGGGAAATATCTAATTTTATTAGAAAACATGGATGATATAAGAGAGTGTGAATATTAAAAATTAAATAATGCATTGTCTATATTTTTAGCTAAGTTGAATGTATCTTCCACCACAGAATTGGGTACATAATCTTCCACTATAGTGATCATGTAAGCCTATGATTTCTTATTTCCATATTTTATTGTAGGTTCCCTTTACTCTCGATGCATTGGTTTGAATAATTCCACATTTCTTTATAGTTGAAGCACTGTAAACAAATTATTTGTTTATTTCAATCATGAGATATATGAACCATATCACTAGACTAGTAACAAAATACTCTGTTGTTTGTGAATTTATTGGGATTATTATTTCCAATATTTTTACATGATATAAATTTAATGATTATATTTTTATTCTATAAAGCATTCCTTTTTTCTTTTTCCTCACCTTATATCTCAATAACATAATATTACATGAACAATTGCGATATATAAAATTACTTGTCTATGATTATGGCACATAAAAAATTTCATCATATGATGAAAAACACTGACAAACCTGTTCGCTTTAGATATATGGCTTAATCTCTTCAATAAATTAAAAATATTTCATTTTTAGATCCATATATAATATTCATCATACCTAGATAGTTTATTAATTATGGCAACATATTAAGAAAAAAGAAAATTCATCCTTTTTCATTAATATTAATAGCATTCTCTTTTGTTATATTCATTTCTCATGTAGGAATTTTTTTTTGAAAAATATATCTTGATTAATGACCGTCATAGATTATTATCTCCCTCGAGATGGTATATTAAAAGTATAACCTTTTTTCCATCATACACTACATATTGAAATAAAATTTCATGGGAATTAATTCATTCCTAATTTGCAACTAGGTTATTCTAAAAACTAAATTAGGTGGTCTTTAGACACATGATGAAATCCAACATAAAAGAATAATATTTTTTAGCTACATTTATTTCTATTCGAGTAAAGATATTTTTCATTACCTAACTAATCTTCCCAAATTTTTCCTTATTCTACTTTGTTCTCATACTAGGTATAATGTCACTCCCTGTAATGAAATATCTTTATTATCCATGAGTGATGATACCCTTCTTTCTTTATAGTTCCATTTAAAAAAATCTTTTTAAATATTCGGTCAAAATGGTATGGATTTTATATCATAAATAAAATATATTAAATTAAGTGAATAACATGGCATAAATTAAATATTTATTCCTTTTTAATCAAATAATCTTCAACTTATTGACAGTTTAGATATCATTATTTTCAAATCATTCATTGTTTTTAGAAAATTAAATGTGAATTATCTTATGCATACCCCCAAAGAGTGTCAAAATAGGTGTGTAGTATGTCTCGTTGTTATGCACCACGTATCACATGGGAAAATACCACTTTTCATTTTCTTGATTTATTACCCCCATGTACATCAATGGAAAAAGCTTATGAAATTTTAGTATATATATTAGTTATTTTTTAGAAAAAAACTAATAATATATACCTTACCAAAATATTAGGATATTCTGCATTAAATATCCTAAAATTTTGTTATAATGATATGTTCCCTAACATATATTTTTCCTTAATATAGTTCTAAATACTTCTACAAATATTTCCCTAATTCCAACATTAACAATCTGAGCTCTAGAATCCCAGAGATGGTTCTTTTATTATATTATGTTAGATTAAGAAAAAAGGGATAACATGAAAAATGATCAGTTTTTTAGTAGTCATTGAGGACAAAATACATATAAGATACCAATTTTATATTGGGAATGAAAATAAAAAACCAATAATTGAAATCATTTTACATCCTTGAAATCATTAATCAAACTCATATTTATATCTGGTGGAAAAAATTAAGGCGATATAATATTATTGGTAAGGATTACATACAATGAAATATATAATGAATAAATAATGAACTATAAATATTGAAAGGTAAATAACTAATATCACGTTTCATTTAAATAATAAAATTATTATCACAATTGGATTTGGAATAACATACATGGAATGGTAAATAATTGATAATTGGTGGAATTTAATTGATAGCATTTGATTAAAATGAATCTTTTGAAAATATCAGTTTGAAAATATATCAGATAATATTATAAACTGAATTTTTAATGAATGTAATTGGTAATTATTATAATTCATGATATCAAGAATAAAAATATATTTACTATAAAGACAGTTCACGACAACGATTATAAATATGGGTAGACTCCCATTTAATTCCAGATTACAAATAATTCTGCAAAGACCATTCCTTACATCAAGGGTTTATGTAATTAGAGAACCCACCAATACCTTCACGTCTAAAGTGTTCCTCATATATCAAAAAATAAATTTAATTAAGGAACATTATGTATTGTCATCAATTATATGTATTGAGTAAATAATATGGATTTGCTAATTTTTCCTCAGTTAAACAAATAAATTTCCTGGTAAACACTATATGTATAAATTATATATGTTATAAGATATAATAATATGTATGATACAAATAATTATAATATTTTGGAAAAATTCTACCTTCAATATATAATTATCATAAGAATGTGGTTGTCTCAGAAGAAAGTTGACATTGAAAAAATTAAAAATGAAATGTGGGGTATTGATTGGTTTATCAACGATATAGTTTTTTGTGAAATAAAATAATAAATAAATCGGTATTTATGGTTTATAAAAGTAATGAATACTATATACCACACATATAACTATATATGTGAATATTAGTATATATTATTCAATGAATTGGAAATTAAAATGAAATACATTGTATCACTCTTCCTTTTGGTGGAACTTTATTTAACATTGAGTATAATAGTTTAGATCATGTTATAAATTCTAAAATATCCTTATTAGTATTTATAATATAATATATTTTCATATTATAATATTTTATGACTATTTTAAAAATAATATTTCATCGTATTCATTTTTTTCTGTTAATTTCTTTTTTCACTCATTCGGGTTTTGTCGTGAATGTTCTGGTTTCTTTGTAAAAGATTTAAATAAATAATATATAGTTTTATAATGAATTTTTAATATCTTATTTTCACATTAAATACTTTTTTCAAACAATTCATGAAAATTCGACATATAAAATGAATCACATCACTTTGTAGTGATGATACGTCATATGCTGGCATGAATGACCATATCATTTCAGAATGGGTGAAAGGGTAATGAATTGGATGATATGTTAAGATTTAAAAACAAATATCAGTTCATATATATCACATATATTAATTATATTAATCATTATTATCATCCATTAAAATTATATGTAAAAAATAACCACATCACATCATTACACGTTAAACCATCGAACATACATGTAATATTATCATATTTTAAATTGAATGAAATGTAAGAAGTAATATGTGATATTGTAATTTAATAACTATTTTGATATAATAAATATTATATTCATATATATACATTAAATCCATCAATATTTACAATCATGGGAAGTGTTGAATGAAAATAATTTTCTTTGGTTAGTGAGGTGGTGGTTCATTGCACACACAATTGATGATTTAGTTTCCAATTTAATGGAGGAGACATGTAAATAGTATGAAATACACATAATAAATTTTAATTTCATGGTGGTTATTTTTTTTATTATATTATATGTGTAACGAAATAAATTAATCTGTAAAAGTAAGAATGGAAATGAAAGACCTTTGTTAAGATAATTAACTTTTCTTAGAGAAACCTCATTTGGATATCATATTAATGACCATATGAATGGTATATTAAAAACATCACTAGATATTGAATTTTTCTAGAGAATTTATGGATATATTTTGGTTAGTTTTGGTTGAACAATTTGGCTACATATGTATGTATAGGTGAAGTGAGAGAATACCCTTTTATAAATGAGGAGGAAGACACACTTGGATGTTATTAAAAGAAATTATTACTCCAACAATTTTATTATTCGTCAATGATCTCAAATGGATTATAATAGAAAAATAGAAGATATAATATCGAAATATGAACCTAAAATAGGAGTTAAACATTTTTTATTTCAATATAACCATTGTTTATTTGTTTACCCCAGGTAATCCCTTTTTAACATTAACCATGGGAATTAATTATTTTATTATTTAGAATATTTTTTCAAGTAATAGTTATAGATTAACATATCAGATAATATAAATTATTTCTATTTCAAAAATTGAAAATAAATTCTAAATTCAATTTTAAATTAAATCCATAGGCATGTTGAAAGAACATTTTTTTCTAAAATAAAACTCTCCAAATATTTAAAATATATTATATCATAATTCTATATAATGTTGAAGCAAAAGAAAAAATTTCAATAAATTGTTTTATAATTTATCTAATTATTCATTTAAAAATATTCAATAATATAAATTTTTAAATAACTTAATCTAAAATTCAGAATTCAATTAATATTATTGTTTTTTATATTCATCAAAACTTAATATATTCGTAAAATTATAAAAAATCCCTCTAATATAATTTTGAAATGATAATTTCAAAAAGTTAGTTATTCTGGTTAGATAAATTGTAAACATGTGTTGAAAATTATTTTAAATTATGTTTTTAAAGAAAAATTAATCATCATTTTAGAAAAATAATAATGTTTAGAAAAAAATTATTTTTTATTAAATTTATTATTATTAAATTTATATTTATTTGATAACAATTTAATTTATTTTCTATAAATGAAAGCTGTATTTCATTCATAGTTAATTGTTTACTTAAAAAATATCATATAAACATAAAATTTAAATGATAATATTTTCATATAGTATTTTGTTCTATTTAAAATTATTTTTTATATCAACTGATATTGATTAAATAAAAATAATAATAAAATTAATACATTTTAATGTCATATGGTGTTACATGAAAGAAAAAAATTTATTTTTTAGGCCACAACACTAACTATTATAGTCTTCATTGATGGTTAGATTATATTATACCCACAATAAAACACATGATATGCTTGCGGACCACCTCATGTCTCACAAGATTGAACATCCTAGGTTGGTTCTCATGAAGATGATAACTATTGTGGTGCGTGTATCATTGGTAATGAATAGTGTCAAGATTCTCTTTATGTGATTTTTTCTATGTATTAAATCTTTTGGTCATCCATAATTCATTAATATACCACCCTGTTTGTCCTCACTCACACTATTATAGACACATGTTAGTATATATTTAATCATGGACATCCCCTCTATCCCTATGATTCATTATCATGAGTCCACTGTCTACTAAATAATTAACCATCTCCCGATCTATTGGATGTAACCCAGAGTATAATGAACATATTTTAATCCAAACATTGATAATTTAATAAATAAATAATCTAATAAACATCCATAATATATTACACACTATAAAAGATAACAATATATAAATTTGTGAAAAGTGTTGAATATTGTTCTTTAACATGCGTTTCTGAATTGGTGGGAAGTAAAAGGCAAGAGTTTTTTTATGTATCTCTTCCTAGATGATAATAGATTCTGCTGGATGAACATTAATATTGTCTAAATCTTTTTCTATGATCTAAATGGGAACCCGATAAATTGTCTTTCATCTAAAGAGGGACCTTTCTATTTGAAGGTGTCATATATCTCTAAACATTTGTAGAAATTGATTTGTGGTTCCTTATAATGAATTATGCTAAACATCCCCATATACTATATCATTTTGATTATAAAGGTCATGATTTAAAATTTTCAATTATAGTATGATGAAAATTTATTAATTTAGCCCCATTAAGTAATGGTAATACATGGTACATGATGGTTATGTTCTGACGAATAAGCTTCACCTTGTTCAATTTTTTGTCATGGGAAAATTGAGAATTGAATCCATCTCGTTGAGTGGGGTTGTAGATTTATAACATAGATATATTTCAATGTGATGTTTTCCCCACTAAATCCTCATTTATTAATACAATTGATCTATATAGAAAACACTCTATAAAAGAGTTATAGGTGATTTAATAAAGGTATAATATTCAATAATATACATAAAAACAATCATTATACACAATAAAATAAAATAAAATGTAACTATAATTGAAAAGGGTGAATATTTAGTTAAGAATATAAAATATAATAATATATATTTTCATTTTTTTACATATTAATGGCGCAATGAAACAATTCATGGCCCACCATTTTCATAAATTATCACAAGTTACTACATGATTATATATATATATATTTATTTATTTCCATTTAAAAATAATTTAAATTTAATACAGGATTCTATGGAAATCCCCAGAAAAATAAATTTGTGCCTCAAGATATTTATTATATTTGTAGTTAACCAAATTAGTCAGCAGGTTTTTTCATGAAAAAATTATTCTTTACATATTAAGGAAAAACATTTAATCAATAAATGGGGTTGGGATTAATTTCTATGTATGACCTCAAAAATGATCACATATCTCACGCAAGGCTCAATAAAATTTATTTGTTGAAAAATAATCATGAATTTAACAACATATTATGGTTATGTACATTGATTCAATTTAATAAAATATAACTATCATGGTAAAAAAATTCAACCCAATCAAATCAATGTTCAATTTTTAGAGATGATAAAAATATGAACTCTTATTAATTTCCCAATATTCAGATATTCTATAGGGTTCATCCCTCTACACATGTATTGGTTATATTCAAGTGATGGAATGAGATATAATAATGTTCCAAAATAATTCCAAATCAAAATGACATCCCCTGGCCATGATTAGTAATTAATTAGTACTCATATCTATATAATCTCTACCCCTCGCACCATAATATAACTAGCCATGCATGACATCAGAGAATATCAGAACACTTAAATAATTCATCATCTCAACAATTCTGGTGAAAATAAATATAGAAATAATCATGAAAAAATATAAAATAATATTTATATTCATGAATAAATAGTTTAAATTAGAATAGAATATTACTGGAATGAGTGACTGTGATAAATAGTAAAATAATCCCAAAAAATAGGTAAATAAATGAACAAAGTGGATAGATTCTTCATTAAAACATCATGGGTAACACCCTAAACCAAATCACATTAATTAATGAATTAATTCATGTGATTAAATATTAATATTTTGTTTCTAGTCAACCCTATATAAAAATTTCGATTTTTTATATTACCATAATAGGCCCACATGTTGTTCATGGGTATTAGAAACCATGTGGCCAAAATGTTCCCATGACTACAACATGATAGTTTAATTACTTAGGGTTAATGGATAGTTTCCTAATTCCTACAATGAATCCATGTGAGCTCACTGGTATTCCTTTTGATGGTTTCATGGTTATAAAATTGTTTGGAAGCTCATGTCGAAATCATGTAGTGTGCCTTGTATTTTAAAATAAGACAACATTTATTAACTACCCCCAAAAAGTTTTAACATTTATTTTTATCCTCACCATCTCCCATAGCTCATTCTTGACTCATCCAAGAGGCCCCTATTATGCACACCTCTCCTCCCCTATCCCATATGATCGATGTGATATTCCTTTCTATTTTTTATGATATATCATCGAGTTAGGCTTTCCCCTCCTTCACCTCCTTCATTGAACATCCCACGAGGTTAAAATCCTAGTGGATCTGTGGATACAAAATAATATGGATCTAATTTTTTCGGGGTGAAATCTCCTATGGGAACCTTCCTCTAAAAATATTTGTGGGATTCAAAACATCTATATATGTTCCCTGGATATTTTTATGTGACTTTCAATTTTTTATATCAAACCATTTAACCTTTAGAGTCATAAAATGATTTTTAGAAGAAATTATTTATGTTTTTTATTTGATAAAAAATTCAAGGTGTTTAAAATATGTTTTCAATTTATAATTAGAATTTTGTTAATTCTATGTGGATTTAAAATGGGTTTAGTTAAATTAGATTTTAATATATTTTTTTTATCTTGAATTCCAGTTTTTTAGATGGTTAAATCATTCTAATTTAGTTCCTCATATTTAATATATATTTATTTAAGGAAATTTTTTTATTATTATATATGTATATATATTTATATATGTTTATATAAAATTATCCCAAGAATACCTAATTATATATATACACATAATTTTACTTGGTTAATTTATATATATTGTTTTAAAACTAATTGTAAATTTATAAATTGGAAAACGACATACCAATGATGTAATTTATTTGTAAAAGAAAATTAAAGTGGTTTTTGAGATAAAAATTTATGATTAAAATATGAATTTAAATCCTAGTTGGAAATAATTAATAATTCTCTACATCCTTACTACTATAGTAGTGGAAGCCATACTTTTGAATTGTATATGTCAGATTGAGTTTAGCTTTAAATAGTAACTTGTAACCTTCATCTTAGTTAATCAACTTCTGCCAAACATTTTATTGATGTTTTCAATCCCCATGATAACCATGGATACATGTGTTAGTCAACATAGAATGTATAGAATATTGTACCGATATTTAGTCTAGTCTGGTGAAATTGGAACCCATGAGGTCCATTGATGTGATAAAAATTCTACTAGTTGGTGGAAATACAATAGTTATAGAGATAATTTATTGGTGCACCTAGGAAAAGTGACAATATCATGTTTCTCCCTTAATACTAGTTTTAATTTATATATTTTTTAGATAATATCTTTATATTTTTTATATATTTCCCATGATTAAGTATAAATTAATTTTTTTCTTAGTTACTACATTTTAATTATTTATTGATTTACTGAATTATGGTTAATGATTTATATTTTTTAATTAAAAAACTTCTATAATTTTTTAAAAGGTATCATTAATAAAAAGGTTTTTAAAAGTGTATTAATGTTGGATAATTTAGTTGAAATGTGGATAATTCCTTGAAAATTAATGTAAGTGATTTTTTCATATATGTCAAATAATTGAGATTTTTATTGAAATGTTTTGTATGTAAAATTGTATTTATAAACACATGAGTGAAAAAATATATTCTTGTTTTATTTTAAAGATAGTAATTGTGCATATTCATTGTAATGATGATTTTATTGTCCTCAAATTTCATAATAATAATTATTTATGACCAAACCCTATTCACACCATTATGTGCCTATTAATTAAGTGTCTATATTAATATTGGGATCTGTTTTATTTTTTTTACAGTAGTTATCTGATATTTGGCTAGAGACCGACCCTAGGTCAGTTGAGATGACTTCTCTAGGTATGTCCCTAGTTTATTTGAGTTTCTTATTTCTCTTATCCAAATCATCCATTCAATATTTTTGACATTAATTGGTGGGGAATTATATATGTTGTGATTTTGATGTTGAATCTAATGGAAATTGTGTGTGAGGGGGTAGGAAGTGAGTCGAGGAAAAATCATTTTCATTATATTTGATTTATTATAATTCTTTCGATCATGTTTTATTTTATTTTTCTTATAAAATTGTGGTATGAATGTACAATTTATGGAAGTGTTCCTATAGGATTTATAGATAAAATCCTCATTTTATGTAGTCTATTTTTTAAGGAAAATGAATCACAAAATTCTATATGTGAAGCTAATGTCTCTTATCATCTAACCAGTGGGTTGGGGACACCCCTCAGGTTTGTTGCATGCTGGATCAACTACTCAGTTTATGGGTGTCCAGTTCTGGTTCATGAAAAAATTGTCTTATATCCAATATTATAAAATAGCCTAGGTTTTGAAGCACCCTTCATTATCTAGCGTGTTCTTTAGGTTGGAGTAGGATTGTCGATAGTTATGATTGAGATAAATAAAATGTCTATCTAACTATTTCTCATTAAAATCCTTCTTTTACCATGGGATGATAGTTCTTGAGTCATGGATAGTGATTTATGGTATTTTACAATATTAGATAGATTCGTTTATTTGGATGCATCAAAATGGGTATTGAAATGGAGTCACATGGTAAGATCATAGGACACAGAAAATCATTTAGAGCCTCAAATACATGGTTCAAAATGACATTCAATAATATTTTCATGATATAAACATTATCTGAAAAATGATATGAAATTTACAAGTAAAACCAAAATTAACTCCTAAAAAAACATTGGTTCCTCATGGTCTTATTGATTTTTCTATTTTCTAGAATTTGATGTCATAGATGTCTTTTATAAATAAATTTTGTTTTGGAAATGGAAATTGAATTTGGGAATTGGGAGTTAATTTTGAAATGAATGTTTATGATTTAGTAAAAGGTTTTATAATATGTATTAAAATGTTTTTTTTGATTAAAATTGGAAAATGGTTTTTATTCATTGGTTCTATAGGATTATAAAATGTAATTAAATGTTAATGATTTGGTTTTTAAATGGAAAGGATATTGTTATTTATACAACAATGAGGATATGAACTTTTGAAATTGGTATTTAAATTTTGTTAGATATTTGAAATGATGTAAGGGAATTTAAGGTATGGTTGATGATTATAACTAAATAGAATATTTTATTATAGAGATTCATAGAATTTAAAAATTATTTTCATGCATAATCATGAGGGGTTAAAATTTTAAACCGAATAATTTTGAAATTATTTTAAAATTGGTATTTTTTTTGTTATTTAAATTTTAATTTTTATTCAAATATTTTAGTTATTATTCAAAATTAATATGTAATTTTTTTAACGGTGAGATTTTTTATGAATTGGTTGGATTATGTCTTGTTTTTCACATATTATTTTGTCCCACCAGAAACATCTTATGTATTTTCCGGTCTAGTAGGTTGTTTATTGTTCATTTTAATTATATAATTCTTTTTTAAGTATTATTGGTTATGATGGGTCTTTTTACGGTATTTAGGGGATCTGGGTGCATTGAGGATTATTTTAGGATTCTTTGGTCATGGGAAAACATTGATTATGTTTTTAGTGTGATAATAGTTTTTTTTTGTTACATGTAATTTTTTTCTCATTATGAATAATGATTTGAAAATGAGGACTTGGGGTACAAATCTTAGAACTTTAACCCAAGGTTACTGAACATTTTTATCATAAATGTTTTTGATTTTTTGGATGATTATGTGGGACTATTCTATTTTTTGATACATTATTCCTTATATTATTTTTATAAATAATTAATGGGCATAAGGGATTAAAACATTCATTTTATTGGATTGTTTTGTTCTGTCTCTACATTTATTGGTTTGGGATTTGATTTGGTAACCATTAGTATCCTTCAAATATATACTAATCTGTTCACGATTAATTTATTAACATTGATATATAGGTTAAATTTAGATGATAATATATTTTATTCCCCTTAATATTTTTAAAATACATAGGGAATTTGGAATTGTATTTTTGTAACACCCCAAGATTTTATGAAAAATATTCTTTTTAATTTCATGTATTGTGTTGTACGCTACACAAAAGGAGCTTGCACAACACGCATCCTTGACTTGACTTGCATTACACGCAATCGTGACCTTCCTCGATTGCGTGTGTAGTACGCAATACCGAGTTTCACTAAACAACGATATGCTATTAAAATATTTTTAAAACTAGCCATTATGAATAGTAATAACCACTTTTTGAAATTTTGTAAATTTTATTTTTCCAAATGGACTTCATTTTTGGATTCGGAATATTAAAATAAGCTTAGGGTGAAATTTTGGTACTTTTCGGATAACTTTAATATTCTGATGAATAGTGAAAATTACTAAATTTTAATTAAAAACAACTTTTTAATAGAAATAATTAATAGTGATAAATTATTAATTTGAGTGGTTTTAAAGTATATTTAGAATACATTTTTCCAATTTAATACAATGTTGGTCATTGGAGGTAATTTCACATTTAAACCAGACATAAACAAGTGTCAATCTTTTGATAGTTATTATCTTTTAAAAACACGCTATTTGTTTTGACGACGGGAATTAATTTTTAAATTAGTTAATGTAAATGATATGTATTGAATTTGGTAAAATAAATATCATTTTTTAATTCATAATATCAAATATAGCTTAGGCCTAATTTTTTGTATTTTTCTGGAAACTTTCATTTTTTGATGAATAGTGAAACCACTATGTGGTAGTTAAAAAAAACTGAATTTTTCATAAAACATAATTTTACCACTTCTGTGAGTGGAATTTTCGTAAATCTGAGAGACACGGTTAATATCAAGGACTAAAATGTGGTTCAATGAGATGAAAAATAATTTTTGGTGAATAGTAACTTTTGACTTTTTTTTTATCACGGTTAAAAGTGAATAGGGTAATTAAGGGTAAAAATGACATTATTATTACCCTAACACATGTCCTAATTCTATTGGATAAGTGTAATTCTACAAAACACAACCTTAGGAATAAAATATGACCATTTAAGCCCACTTGGATTAGATTAGGACATTTATTATTAATTTATTTAAAGAAGTGTTAAAATAGTTAAAATCTATGTTTAATAAGTAAATCATTTTTAATATCGGGTTATACATAAGATAAATTCAACTATAAATATTCATTAGAAACCTAAAAATATTTCCTACATAATGATAGCTTATTTGTAATTTTTAGACATTAAATAATTTAATTTATTTATGACACAACGATGATGCATTAATTACCTTTTTAAGAAAATATTAACATAATTGATGTTATAAATGCCCAAATAAATGTAATTTGAGACTTTTTATGACTTAAATTAATTTTATAGGTTAATATGACATTTTATTGTTGATATAAGTAACTTGGTTGGATCTTATAATTCTGTTATGATTTTCAAAAAAATCAATTACTAAATAGTGTCAAAATTGACATAAAATAGTTTTTAAAACAAATATTATATTAGTAATTGTTATTTTATTCATAAAATTCTAAGGATCTGAAAAATGACTTAGATAAGGTTATATATATTAATAATAAACAACTTTGGGTTCTTTTGGCTTGATATAGTAAGTTTATTAACCATATAGTGTAAGAAAACAAAAAGACACGGTAAAAGATAAATTATTTAAGTTAGAGTTAAATATAATTGATAAGGTTAAAATAATAACCTAAACTTGTCTAAATCCTATTGGATGAGAGGATTTCGACCCATCCCCACATTATCTTCGAAATAAGACCCTTTGGAACCATTATAAACCGAATTTTACCTTAATATAAAATAATATTTTGAGATTTTCCAAAGGTGCCCCTCTCCTCCGTTATAAAAGGGCACCTCCTCCCTCTCCTCCTCACACCAATTTGAGCATTCAAGCTGGGCCAACCCCTACCAAAATCTCTTCTCCACTTCCCTAGTATCATCCTAGAGGTCCTGGTCTTTTTCAAAGACCATCCTTAGTTCTTTAAGTGGAGGTTATGAAAAGGCGCGTCAAAAAGAGGTAATATCCATTACCGATCTTTTTCAATTACTTTCTTCTTCAACTTCTTCTTCTTTAGTTTTTTCATGATAAATAAATAACATAAGTATTTCTTATATACTGATATGTTATAATAAATATGAAACAACTCTAATTAACCTTCTATCCATCCTACGGAAAAAGGAAATCACCGCGCGTGCATACATATGGAATACCGTCTCCACGCCATGGTGTAATCTATTTTACGCCACCACATTAATTGGATGGGTATAATGGTGTAATGAGTAACTATATATGATTATTATAAAGTGATATTGATATTGAAATAGTATACATACACTTCAACACAAGTTCACGATCATGAGAACGATATCATCGCTTGTGCGTACGTACGGACTACCGTCTCCACGACATGATGAGATTCATTCTCCACATTAACCATTCATGAATGATTATAAAGTATATATAATGAATAATAATTAAATATATGACATGTTAAATCAACTGGATTTATGTATATATATATGTATTTCATCTACTTACTTCCATTCAAGACAATAAGGAAAGGAAAACAGTGTTCATGCGTACGTACGGACTACCGTCTCCATGAACGGTGTGTTTCATTTCATTTATCTATCTATTATATATATATATATACTGAATATATATGATATATAAATCATGTTTTATATTCTGGAAGTAATAATAATGTCAAGAACAACAAGTCTAAACACCTATGATAAATGAAACGATTTTACCCAAAACGCTTCTTTAACATGAAATTTACAAAAGAACGTGTCATATAAAGTCCTAAGTGAACCATATATGATATCATAACAATGAATATGATTCTTTAATAAGTTAATGACATTATTTAAATCATTATACAGGAGGTTCGGACATGTACAAATCATATCGGACCTAAGGTAAGGGAAATATCACAATCTCATTTTTATCAGAGATTGTTTATACTTTGGTATTTACTGGGGTGTATTTTATCATCCACATCCATGTTTCCTCAATATGTAATATTATTTCCATCCACCTACAATTTTTTAAATCCAATTTTAGCCTTCGGTGAGTTTTTAGTAAAGGATATGAAGAGAATATTTTGTCGTTTTTCGTACGAGTTACTTTTTGACTTTTCTGACAAAAGTATGATGAATGTTTTTTTAACTTATATGGCATGAATGGATTTTTAAAAAAATTATTTCCAAGAATCTTCATTTACAAGTTTTCAAGATTATTTTTAATCAACTTTTTTTAGTTTAATATTTTATGACATGTTAAGAAAGAAAAAGTGATTTGGAAGTAGAAAAGATATTTTCCTCAAGAATGGACTTCAGGTGTTTTATCAAAATTATTTTCCATATATGATAATATAGGGTTCTGTTTCTATCCCTATTATTACATTTACTTGATTATTCTGTGATGGAAATATTTTTATGAATTCCTTTATCTTATATAAATTGTTTTATGATGTCATGATGTTTAAGATTCCCATTTTTATTACATGGGTTATGCAATGATGTATGATTTATGATTTTGAGGAACACATAAGAATGGTATAATTATGAGATGGGTGGGACCTATATCTCCCTGCAATGCATTGGGTAAAGATTTTATATCTAATGAGATAGACATGGCTGGAATGGTAGGTTATACCGGTTCAGTGAAACAGGACTGAAATGAGGAATGAACTCGGTTCAGAATGGGACTTTGTCCACTAAGATAGTCTTGGCAATGAGTCTTGACTAATAAGAAATGTTTCTCTATGATTATGTGAGTATTCCACAATATTTCATTTTTATGTTATGACTATGGGGATTACATGTCACTACTATGATTTATCCCATGTTATGAAATTATGATCTCTTTTGCAGGTTAAGATTTCCAAAACATAGGTTCTTATGAATATGATGTGATTGATATTTCTTTTGTTTAACATTACTGAGAATTTTATCTCATCCTTTTATGTTTTCTTTTCCCAGGACATAAATAAAGGATTTAGGTTTAGAAAAAATAATAATATCTTTATGGGTGATGTTGAAGATATTTCACCACGATTAGAAGATTATATTCCGAGTTTCCAAAGACACTAAACAATTACGGTCTTTGTGTGTGTGTTTTTGTTATGTACTAAGTATTCCGAAAAATTGATGTAATGTCCATGTACGTTAAGCTTCGGGTCTCGACAGTTGGTATCAGAGGAAAGGTTTAGTCAACCTTTGGAAACTAGGATGTGAAAATGTTAGTGAGATCCCTAGAGATATTTCTAAGGTATGTCTAGGAATGTATCTAAGGATAAGTATACGTATAGGATATAGTACTAGAACTATGGTAACGATATTAGATTAAACCAAAGATGTTAGATATTGAAGTTACTACCCCTTTATTATGATTTTTTCCTCTCACACTATTCTTTTTGGGTTTTAGAACATGGCTGGAAACAAGATGATTCACGATAATGAAGGATATGAGGGACAATGGAATGATATTCTTCATGAGAAACCAAATGAAATGGGATTTGGAAGACCAAACATCATTATTATGTCGATTCAGCAATCTCATAATATGATCAATAAAGTAAAATTTGGTAAATTTCCTAACTCGAGTAATAAGAGAAAGATGGAGTTTCATGATGATCATAGAGGAAAGAACGTTCAATTTACCCTTTGTAAATCATGTGGGAAGAGGCATCAAGGAGAATGTTTCAATGGAACTGGAAGATGCTTTGGGTGTGGAAAATAAGGACACAAAGCCAGTAAGTGCAAAGGAAAAGGTTCAATTAAAACCATGGACAAGGATAATGGTATTGCTACGACATCAACAATGGTTAAATGTTTTAAATGTGGAATGTACGGTCATTATGCAAACCAATTACCTAAGGGAATGTATCATGAATAGAATCAGTATGGTCGTATTGGTAGTATTTATGTTGATGATGATGAAAAAAACCACAAATGATATGCGAGAAGAAAGAATTGTTGAAGCTCAGTCAATGGTTTAAGAATGTAGTGGGATGATTACAAGTTTATCATGTGTAATGTTGTATAAGTAATCTCATGGTACTATAGAATAAAGAGACATCGAAGGATTGTTACACTGTTGTCTTTCCTTGAGTTTTGAAAGTGTATGATTAATAGTACCAGTATCCATGAAAGGTTATTCAGATATTTTTGGAATGTATATGATATGCGCATAATGAAGGGATAAGGATAAAATTAAATGTTTGGTAGTATTCATGAGCTCATGACTGATATAAGAAGAAGGTTATATCATGGTTTGAGTATATAGAATTTTTGGATTTTGGAATGAGTTAACTTTGGACAACATTCATGTTTTCACTAAGGTTTAATGGGTATTAATTTTTCAAGAGAATACATGATTAAGGTATTCACATGACTGGAATGTGACGAACAAGATATATGAGGGATAAATGATGGCATTCACATGATCATTTTCTATATACTATGAGCTTGGACCGAAGTATTTTAGATAAGCCTAAATATTGGAATGGATTATGTTGGACATAAGTTAGTATTGTTTAAGGATAAAACTTTTTTTGATATTGTTGATGGGATAATGTAGATTTAGAAAAGGGATAACCTGCAGGATGTGCGACAACCCATCGCGTCAGACAAGGCTGTGGGAATCGAACCCACAACCGAAGTGCGACATGCCTTTATCGCCTACCACTGGCCTACAGGAAGTCCTTGTTTAGTAGAAACTATTTTTATTATATTAATTAGTATGATATATGAAGTATAAGTCCATTTTAGGAACCATATATGATTAATCTCACTATAGATGGACTTATGTATTTTTTGATAACTTTTCTAACCTTTTATTTGAGACAGATGGAATGACCCCTCATTCTATCACATGATCAGCTAACACATCAGGAATGAAAAATTCAACTTCATTTCTTTAAGAGATGAAGTGAAAATTGTCCAAAGAATGACAAACAGTGAGACTATACAAAAATCTGGAATGTATTTCTTCTAATTCCAATTTCATCAACTTTAGGGAAATGATCATGAAAACCAAAAATTTTGTCCTAGTGAACTTATATCTGATGAATCAGATGGTACCCTAGATCATTAAAAATTTATGCCTTTGCGATTGTTGGCTTTTTTATAGCCATGTTCTCCACCACTCTCCATCAGAACATGATGGTTAGATTTCTCTTCCATATCTATATTTTCACCTATGTGGAAACCCAGTGATTAGTTTATTTTGGTAACTGTTACGTTTCTTACTTTTGTTTTTAAAGACTAGTTTTGGTATTCCTTTTTACGATGTGGGTTTCTATTAAAGAAACATTTGAATAGTAAACCATTTATAACCCCGACGAATTTCGAGGGCGAAATTCATTTTAAGGGGGGTAGAATGTAACACCACAAGATTTTATGAAAAATATTCTTTTTAATTTCATGTCTTTTGTTGTACGCTACACCAAAAGTATCTTGCACAACACGCATCCTTGACTTGCCTTACATTACACGCAATCGCGACCTTCCTCGATAGCGTGTGTAGTACGCAATACCGAGTTTCACTAAACAACGATATGATATTAAAATATTATTAAAACTTGTCGTTATGAATAGTAATAACCACTTTTTGAAATTTTTTAAATTTTATTTTTCAAAATGGACTTCATTTTTGGATTCAGAATATTAAAATAAGCTTAGCGTGAAATTTTGGTACTTTTCGGATAACTTTCATATTCTGATGAATAGTGAAAATTACTAAATTTTAATTAAAAACAACATTTTTAATAGAAATAATTAATAGTGATAAATTATAAATTTTTGTGGTTTTAAAGTATATTTAGAATATATTTTTACAATTTAATACAATGTTGGTCATTGGAGTTAATTTCACATTTAAACCAGACATAAACAAGTGTCAATCTTTTGATAGTTATTATCTTTTAAAAACACGCTATTTGTTTTGACGGCGAGAATTAATTTTTAAATTAGTTAACATAACTGATATGTATTGAATTTGGTAAAATAAAGATAATTTTTTAATTCATAATATCAAATATAGCTTAGGCCTAATTTCTGGTATTTTTATGGAAACTTTCATTTTTTGATGAATAGTGAAACCACTAAGTGGTAGTTAAAAAAAACTGAATTTTTCATGAAACTTAATTTTACCGCTTCTATGAGTGGAATTTCGAAAATCCGAGAGACACGGTTAATATCAATGACTAAAATGTGGTTCAATGAGATAAAATAATTTTTTGTGAATAGTAAATTTTGACTTTTTTACCACGGTTAAAAGTAAATAGGGTAATTATGGGTAAAAATGATATTATTATTACCCTAACACATGTCATAATTCTATTGGATAAGTGTAATTCTACCAAAACAACCTTAGGAATAAAATATGACCATTTAAGCCCACTTGGATTAGATTAAAACATTTATTATTAATTTATTTAAAGAAGGGATAAAATAGTTAAAATCAATGTTTAATAAGTAAATCATTTTTAATATAGGGGTATACATAAGATAAATTCGACTATAAATATTCATTAGAAAGCTAAAAATATTTCCTACATAATGATATTTTATTTGTAATTTTTAGACATTAAATAATTTAAATTATTTATGACACAATGATGATGTAGTAATTACCTTTTTAAGAAAATATTAACATAATTGCTGTTATAAATGCCCAAATAAATGTAATTTGCGACTTTTTATGACTTAAATTTATTTTCTATGTTAATAGGACATTGTATTGTTGATATAAGTAACTTGGTTCGAACTTATCATTCTGTTATTATTTTCACAAAAATCAATTACTAAATAGTGTCAAAATTGACATAAAATAGTTTTTGAAACAAATATTATATTAGTAATTGTTATTTTATTCCTAAAAATCTAAGTTTCGTCCAAATGACTTAGATAAGGTTATATATATTAATAATAAACAACTTGGGGTTCGTTTGGCTTGATATAGTATGTTTAATAACCATATAGTGTAAGAAAACAAAAAGACACGGTAAAAGTTAAATTATTTAACTCGCAGTTAAATATAATTGATAAGGTTAAAATAATAACCTAAACGTATCTAAATCCTATTGGATGAGAGGATTTCGACCCTGGCCCACTTTAACATCGAAATAAGACCCTTTAAAACCATTATAAACCGAATTTTACATTAATATAAAATAATATTTTGAGATTTTCCAAAGGTGCCCCTCTACTCCCTTATAAAAGGGCACCTCCTCCATCTCCTCCTCACACCAATTTGAGCATTCAAGATTGGAAAACCCCGGACAAAATATATTCTCCACTTCCCTAGTATCATCCTATAGGTCCTGGTATTCTTCAAAGACCATCCTTAGTTCTTTAAGTGGAGGTTAAGAAAAGGCGCATCAAAAAGAGGTAATATCCATTACCGATCTTTTTCAATTTCTTTCTTCTTAAACTTCTTCTTCTTTAGTTGTTTCATGATAAAGTAATAACATAAGTATTTATAATATACTGATATGTTTTTATAAATATGAAACAACTATAATTAACCTTCTAACCATCCTACAAAAAAAGGAAATCACCGCGCGTGCGTACGTACGGAATACCGTCTCCACGCTGTGGTGTAATCTATTTTCCACCACCACCTTAATTGAATGGGTATAATGGTGTAATGAGTAACTATATATGATTATTATAAAGTGATATTGATACTTAAATAGTATACATACACTTCAACACAAGTTCACGATCATGAGAACGATATCATCGCTCGTGCGTATGTACGGACTACCGTCTCCACGACGCGATGAGATTCATTCTCCACATTAACCATTCATGAATGATTATAAAGTATACATAATGAATAATAATGAAATATATGACATGTTAAATCTACTTAATTTATGTATATATATATATATATTTATGTCAACTACTTACTTCCATTCAAGACAATAAGGAAAGGAAAACAGCGTTCATGCGTACATACGGACTACCGTCTCCATGAACGGTGTGTTTCATTTCATTTATCTATATATTATATATATATATACTGAATATATATGATATATAAATCATGTTTTATATTCTGTAAGTATTTAAATCATGATATAAGTAATAATAATGTCAAGAACAACAAGTCCAAACACCTACGATAAATGAAACGATTTTACCCAAAACGCTTCTTTAACATGAAATTTACAAAAGAAAGGGTAATATAAAGTCATAAGTGAACCATATATGATATCATAACAATGAATATGATTATTTAATAAGTTAATGAAATTATTTAAATAATTATACAGGAGGTTCAGACACGTACAAAGCATATCGGACCTAAGGTAAGAGAAATATCACAATCTCATTTTTATCAGAGATTGTTTATACTTTGGTATTTACTGGGGTGTATTTTATCATCCACATCCATGTTTCCTCAATATGTAATATTATTTCCATCCACCTACAATTGTTTAAATCCAATTTTACCCTTCGATGAGTTTTTAGTAAAGGATATGAAAGGAATCTTTTGTCGTTTTTCATACGAGGTACTTTTTGAATTTTCCGACAAAAGTATGAAGACTGTTTTTTTAACTTATACGACATGAATGGATTTTTAAAAAAATTATTTCCAAGAATCTTCCTTTACAAGTTTCCAAGTTTATTTTTAATCAACTTTGTTTAGTTTAAGATTGTAAGACATGTTAAGAAAGGAAAAGTGTTTTTGAAGTAGAAAATATATTTTCCTCAAGAATGGTGTTCAAGTGTTTTATCAAAATTATTTTCCATCTAAGATAATATAGGGTTATGTTTCTATCCCTATTATTACATTTACTTGATTATGCTGTGATTGAAATATTTTTATGAATTCCTTTATCTTATATGAATTTTTTTAATGTCATGATGTTTATGATTCCCATTTTTATTACATGGGTTATGAAATGATGTATGATTTATGATTTTGAGGAACACATAATAATGGTATCATTATGAGATGGGTGGGACCTATATCTCCCTCCTAAGCATTGGGTAAATATTTTATATCTCATGAGATAGACATGGCTGGAACGGTAGGTTATACTGGTTCAGTGAAATAGGACTGAAACGAGGAATGCACTCGGATCAGAAAGGGACTTTGTCCACTAAGATAGTCTTGTCCATGAGTCATGACTAATAAGAAATGATTATCTATGATTATGTGTGTATGCCACAAAGTTTCATGTTTTAAGTTATGACTATTGGGATTACATTTCACTACTATGATTTATCCCATGTTATGAAATTATGATCTCTTTTACAGGTTAATATTTCCAAAAGATATGTTCTTATAATATGATGTGATTTATATTTCTTTTGTTTACCCTTACTGAGAATTTGAGCTCACCCTTTTATGTTTTCTTTTCCCAGGTCATAATGAAAGGATTTAGGTTTATAAAAAAAAGAAGATCTTTATGGGAGATGTTGAAGATCTTTCACCATGATTAGAAGATTATATTCTGTGTTTCCAAAGACACTAAACTATTACGGTCCTTGTGTGTGTGTTTTTGTTATGTACTAAGTATTCCAAAAAAGTAATTTAATGTCCATGTACATTAAGCTTCGGGTCTCTACAATTTTGTTTAGTTAATCTATTTGGATCCTCTTTGTCACATGTTGACTTCATGTGTGGTAGTGGTCTCTTCGAGTGCCTTGTCTTATTGTCCCAACAAGAATGGGAGTTATTAAATGTCTTGGAGACTCAGTTGGGTATCACCATTCTTGATACATTCTATGTTGGTCAATTATTAAATATGGATCTAAGAATTATACATTGTGTTGTAGTTTTTCATGTAATTGTTTGATGTTAGGGTTTTTGTGTGGTTATTTTAGATATGGTTGAGTTTCCTTGTTACTTGGATTATTTTTTAATTTATTGTATTTTTTGGGAAAAAGGTGATATAGAATAGAGAATTGTCACACTATGATCCCAAAATATTTATTTATTTTATTTATTTATAATATTTTCAACTATATTTTGGATTTAGGTCAAGCAGCTATTATATTTTTTATTTTTTTAAATATTAAAAACATATTAATGGGTTTAGTTTTTATGATGAAACCATGTGTAAATAGTGAACCTTGGAATATTTCATAAGGGGTACATTTATTTTGGGAATTTCATAGTTTCCAAAACTATGTAAGTCCTTTGTATACAAAAATAAGGGATACATGATTGGCGTACATCTTGTTAAATCATGTGGAACCCTTGTGATGTGCCTAGTATGTATAAAATTGAAATATTTTTTACCTCACCCTCCACCTTATACTCTTTAATTAAATACATTCCCTCCTTCCACCACTCTCATTCAGTAGGGAGATTAACCCCCCATCATAGAACACCTCTAATACATTATCCCATTTGATTTAAATGATCATTCTTTTGATTTCATATAGGATATACCCATGTTATAGATTACATTCCCTCTCTTTATTCCCCTAATTTAATTATGTTTTTCTCCTCCTCTATGGAACATCACTGAAGTTCAATCCCTTGATGTGTTTAGTGTTGATAATTATCATTTATTATATATATATAGGGGAGAATCTATACTATGGACACTCCTTATTAAATTTATGATGGTTCATATTACTTATAGATGTTCCAGTTAGGTGTTTCCATTCATTTTTATTTTTAATAACAATCTATGTTTGTTTGAGAATCCTAAAATTAATTTCACTAGAAATATATCATGATTTAACATTTCGTACATTCTTAGAATGTGTTTTATTGTTCTTTAATATTTAAAAGTGAAACTTACTCAATTACATGTAGATTTATGAGGGGTTATAGAATAGTAGATTTTATGAATTGGGGTTTCCTGGATTTCAAAAGAGTTTTCAAAGATTTATGATTTCAATTGAGTTCTTAATAGTTTCGGTATTTGGATGTGTCTGTGTGTGAAAATAATTGTAAAAATATTTGAAAATATATATTTTTTAATATATATATATATAACTACTTTTTTACATATATATATGCATATAATTATTTAACAACACACATATGTCCACATAAGTATAAATATTACTTTTATAACCAAATTTTCATTAATCACCTGAATTAGGGAATTTAAATTATGTGATTAATTTGAAAATGTAATTTATTTTGGGTTTAAAAACAACTATTAATTAACATCTAAAAAAATTTCAATGTTTGAATTCTTCAAATTGTTCCTTAAAACTGTGATACTTTTGATGGGGATTACCATGTTTATTTATTTATAGTTGTAATTTATTTATGTTCAAAAAAGTAATATTTTACCAATTTAGTATTGAAATTTCTTTTGTTAATTCATATTTTGATTTTTTCAAACATCAAGGGAATCTTATATACATTTTTTTGGTCAACATAGACTAGACAAGATCCTTTTCCACTAACTATACATAAAATTTAAAGACATTAGAAAAACTAGCGATTAATGTGATACACTTACAACTAATCGAGTTAATGAACTTTTTTAGAGATGTAGACTGTTGGATTCCATTACCATCAATTTTATCCAAGTTCCCTCATCTATAAATTCAATGTCAATTTTAATTACAATTCAATCATTACAGAAGACTAAATAATATGATTTTAAGAATAATCTTGTACATAAAGAGGAACCAATATTGATGGGATCTCATCCAACCATGTGATCTTCTTACCATTTCCCATGTTTGATAGACCATTTTCTTCCAAATTTTCCTCAAAATAGATATGTGTTATAATTATTTTTAGATACCTATTAATATCCATTCATACCATTAATTAGGTAGAGAATTTCAATAAAATAATAAAAGTTCCCCTCTTTTGCTTCGATTTTAGAAGTTGAGTCACATTATAACTGTAAATTTTTGCATACATTAGATTTATAAATTGTGATCAAATTTATGATAACCTTCATTTTATCTTCATGAGTGAATGAAAAACCACATTAACCAGAAAAAAATACAATAAATTTTCCACAATGATCATGATTGACATATCTTTATCCGAAAGAACATGTATTTCTATTATATTCCCCATTTTAATTGAATTTTACCCAATTGAAAGTGTGAGTATACCAAAAAATGTCAGAGGTACCAAATAGTTTTTTTAATTACAAAAAATTATTAATATCCTTATATTAAAATCATGAAAACTATTATCACAATGATGTATGTAAATTGAATTAGTCTCTTTAATTGAGGTAATAATCATAAATATTTATGAATGGAATGTAAAATTAGTACCTTCATGTATTTATTAATTTCATCCATACCATATAATATGATATAGATTAGTGAGATCTATATGAAATTCATTTTTTACATCGGGAGAAAACTAGGCTTCAATGACCTGGTTAGTGAGAGTTCCAATAAACATGAACCTCATGCCTAAGGTTATTTATCCCTATATTCCGATTTTAAATTTTTTATTCTATGAATTTTCTCTTTTAACATTTATTATATGTTTACTATTATTATTTATACCTTATTGATTTCTTACTTATTATATATGACTAGTTTCCCATTTTCTTAATTATGATTGATGAGTATAATTTTTATCTAAATATGTTCTAATAGATTTTTAAAATGTCAATTTTTAAATATTAGATTAAAAGTGAATTAACATTAAGAATTATGGGTAAAACATTCTTCACTTATTAAAAATGATTTTTAAGTAACTATTTTATTTTATAGAAAATAAATTTTCATTTGTGAAAAGAGTTGAATTTCGCTAGGATTTTCGAATTTTGGAGTGAAAAAAATTCATATTATATTAATAAACATGTCATTATGGTATTTTGGTAAAAATTAAATCACATGGGATTTTTTCTACTTACCAAATGAGATATTAATGATCAAATCCTACATACATCACTCAGTGTATGTAGATTGTGAGACCTTTTTCTTATTCAATTTGATTTCACTGTTTCATTGAAAATGTAATTATCTTTTGATAGAGAGAGTCTCAATGTCACATTGAAATGATTATACATGTATTTAATATTTATTTTTAGTGTTATAGTAAAATTGACAAAAATGGTTATCCATGATTTGGTTTATTTCCAAAATAGACAGTTTATTAAGTATGTGGTGTTTTGGGTGTTTAATTTGTTGAATTTTCTATATGGGGATGATAGATTTGAGTTGAATGAATTTATTTTTCATTATATATATTAAATATTTTTCTATATAATTATTATTATTTTAATTTTTTTATATTATTTTCAAATGGTTTTCCAATGTATAAGAGAATCATGTCCTTATTTTTGAGAACTTTTTTTGCGTATTTAAACAAATTTATTTGGGGATATTTTCTTAATGATTATATTCTCTATAATGATTAATTTAACTATACTGGGGATTTGGAACCTCTATTAGTTATTTCATTGAACGTCTTGGTTTCCTTGTATATTGGTGACCATATTCGGTTTGGGACATGATATAAATCTTATGTATAGACAATAACACATCATTGAATAATAATAGGAATTAAAACCTAATAAATAATGACAATAATAATGTATAAAACATTTAAATCCTTCATCAAACAACTTTGAGCGTGGGGAGTAACTACCCAGAAAGATAAATATATATTATCATTGAAACAATAAATCCTCCATATAATAATGGTATATTTTCAATTCTAATTGACTGTGATATCATCTAATATCATTGATATCAGGCATGTAGTAGTGTGAGATAATAATGGATACAGACATGGCCCTAAAAACATTTACATTATCCATCATCTACACTTTATCAATCACCGAGTTTGGTTGGTCATTATGTTTTATATTAAATACTTATTCTATGACCATTACATGATAACCCCTCACAATCAAACATCACTCTTCAAGACATGATTAATAAAAACTTATCCATCTACTTTGAACAAAATCATACACATTCATAGGGTGGTAACATAACAATCATACACTTCCTCATGAAAATTATTATTCCCATGTTACCTTGTGTGACATTGATAAATTTTTAATTATATGGTCATTGAAATAATTTATTCATCATAGTGAAAATTAATTATATAAATAACATCCAATACTTTTTTACCTTTTGAACACGTGATTTTTTTTTTAAATTTTCCTCATCTGAGTAGAATATTAATCATAAAAGTTGATCCTTCTAAGGAAATTTTGATTCATCAATTTTCTGTTTCTCTTAAAATTCAAACATAATAACATGAATAAATTCTCACACAAATCATAATCATCTTCATGAAGAAAATATCATGGTGCATATCCCTAAGTCACGGTGAAATACTCATTGTTCTTTAGATCTTAGTATTTTTACATCCCAATAAGACTAAAAACACATCTTCTAGGTATAGAAATATCTAAATCATCCCAAATTTTCTCTATTTCCTTAAGATCTAATCTTGTCACCCATACATAAATTAATCATCTAATTCACATATGATATGGATTTATGAATTTCAAAAAAAATATATTGAATCTTCCCCTAAAAAATATCATTTATTAATAATTATAATAAACATAAAAAATTTAGATGGATTTCTGAATAAAAATGGAGAAATATCAATTTTAAGTAAGCACGTGTAGAAAAGTAAAAGAAAAAAAGAATATTGAGTAATATAAGAGATGAGTATATGGGATTTACTAGCCTCAATATTGATGAAATAAACACAATATTTTTTTAATCATTAATATATTTTAAGAAAGAATAATGGAGGGATGAGGATTATGAAAATTGTAAATTTATGTTACTGAAAAAGAACGAGGAGAGATAAATGTTTGAAAGTTAAAAGGATTTAAAAGAATACACAAAATATTTACTATTTAAAATTAAAAACCAAAACATCATGATAATCCAAAATAGTTTTTCTAGACCCCATCAAACATCTATTATAACTCTTATGGATATATATCCATTGAATTTACACTGATCATCTAATAGATATCCATCAGTGTTCCGAGGGTCAAAAAAACCATTATATATTTACCCCATTTTCTTCTATAATCCTTCACTAGTACTCATCCAAATATTAATAACGATTATTTTAACTCTAAAATGAATCTATAAATAATATATACACCGTTAGAAAATAATATATGAACCTTAATCCATAAAAATAACCACTCTAATGTTCTGAGGATCTGCATTCCCAGCCTAACACCATTTATCACTATTGTTAGGGAAGGATTTCATATAGACTAAGCTATCATAAGGAGTGTTATATATTCCCTAAAGATACAAAAAACTTATAATTGTATTTTAAAGTAAATAACATTCTTAATTTTTCAATGTTATAAATAGATTGATATAGAGTTTGGATTTTCATATACATTTCCAGGGGAACTTATTAATATCTTAACGAAATCACTCTTTTTGTATAGATATTTCCAAATAAAATATTTTTTAAAATGTATAATATTTTCATTTTTTATTGGCAAAATACAATAGGTGTATCTTGAATTATAATAAATACTGACATAATTATAAAACATTCCAATATGAATATAATCTTTAGATGGTAAAAATTATTCCATGGGAATAAATATATTATTGAAGAGGTTATAACTACATTATTATGAATAAAAATGATACAACTAAGACTCAATTATAATAGGTTAATTTAAATTAATTAAACAATAGAATAAAATGAAAAAATTGTTAATTTATGGAACAAAATTCCAAATATTACATATAAATATGAAATTTAATTATGTCAAAATAATCCAAGAATAATTTTTTGCAATATTCCATCAAAAATAAGATATTATGCATACAATATAATGTATAACATAAATGTTCATCATTTTGTTTAAAATTATTCGTTTTAATAGTTGTAAAGAATAACTTGTTGCGAATAAATTCTATAGATATATATATAAACATTTGGATGTAAAAATGGATTTTTTCTAGAAAACCATATTATAATTTCTAAATAAAATTTTTCTTTAAAAATTTTCTTAATGTCTATAAATTTTAATTAATTAAAATAATTTTTAATGATGACTGTATTCAATGTTATTTATATATTATATATATATCTATATGGATTTAAATCAATATAATGAACCTTAATATTCACATACTTAATATAATATCATCTTATACTTAAAAATAAATTTCATGAAAAACACTTTTTGAAAATGATTTCAAATCTTTTTTAAAACTAAATTTTTATTTTTATATTAATTTAATTTAATAAATTAGATTCCAAATTTTTAAGTTGGAAAATTACTATACAGAAATATTCTCAACTTTACTGTTTGTCAAAATGAATTTTAAAATTATTAAACATTAAATTAAATTGTTATGGATATTTTTTCATATTGAATTGTCCCGGGAGAAAATAAATTTTCCACACACATATGGTTTGTATTTGAAAAAGTGGATTTCATATTTATGATCAAAGGATCCAAAATATTTAATATGACACATTTAATTTTAGTTTTAAGGATTAAATTACCTAGGTACAAAACTAGATACCTTTGTGAAAATTATAATTTTAAATTTAATTACATTGTTAATGGAAGAATAAATTATTTTCATATTTATTTTTATTCATAAAATATATATTTATATTCACTGTAATTTTATTAAAATATAAAATTAAATATATTTACTGAACTCTTTTATTATATGTTTTTATTTAAATTTTTTATTTTAAAATTTTAGAATAATAAAATGAAAAAATAAAATGAATTTTTTAATCTATCATATGAAAACTATCATGGCACAAATTTTGGTGAAAATTTAAAAAGTTTTATTTTTAAATTAATAATTAAAATAAAGAACTTTTATTGAAAATAATATTTTCATTTAGATTATATTTTATGTAAAAAATATTTTGGATTAGTTAAAAAATGGTTTCTATTTATTTAAAATTACACAATAATGGGATTTGAAATTATTCTTATACTTTAATTTAATATACAAAAATTCTATATTTCTAACATACATTTTTCATAATAACGATTTTCATTGTGTTTTTCTCATTTAAAATAAAAAATTAATTAATTATTATGTGTAATGAATTTTTTAAAACAGATTCCATATTGGAATTAGTGGTGATACATTTTGTAAAATTTTAGTTTTATTTTTTAAATCATAATAGTAACATTGGTAATTTTTTGTAGGAATAATACATGGTAAATTGTTTAATTAAAGAAAAAAATTAAATTATAAAGACTATAATTGATCCTAAAAATTGCATTCATTATATTTTATGAAACCTCGTATACCATAATATTTAAAAATTCTACTATAATTCCTTTTTTTTCCTTTTGAATGAGATTATATCAAGTATAAAAATTTATATAAATAAAAATCAAAAATTTCACACTCTTATATTTAATAAATATTTTTTTTAAAAAAATATATAAATAAATAATATGTTCATTTATTTAAATTATTTTGAACTACAAATGATAAATAAACATAATGTAAATTTATTTTTATTTTTGAGTGAAGAAATAATTACCATAAACAATTACCAAAACCTATAACAATAATTTTTAATCTACTGGAAAATTAAATTAAATTATATTAAAAATATTAAAAGTATTCTAATATGAATAAATTAATGTGATTCAAAAATTACTCAAATTAATATACCATGATAGGGATATAATAATTTTATATATTTGAATTCATTGGTCTGCTTGATGTTGTTATTAATTAATGTAAATGAATAGTTTTAAAATTTACATTACTAGTATTTAATGAAAATGAAACTTTATTAAATGAAATAATATTCCTAAAAAAATAAAATTTTATTAATCAATGGTATATATTAATGAAATTTAATATGGTTTATTAATGTGTATTTTTTATTTTATATTAACATTATTTACCATTAATGTGAATATAATTTTAATAATATGGTAACCGTAGAACCGATTAACAAAGGTATGGAACCCATATTTAGGGTAAAAAAAGTAAAAATCTATATAATTTTTATTATATCAGACAATATAGGACAATAATCATCATATATACTAAATAAATTTGTTTTCACCCATTATAATTGAATATTAATTTATATTAACTTAATATTTTGTAAATTCCCTAGAGATCCCCTCCCCTATTATAGAATAAACTCCCTTAATAACTATATTTTACACATAAAGCCACCTTTTGATTCGAAAATATTTCACCAAATACCTTCATAATACCCCTTCCCCTGTAAAAAACGCATTTGTTAGAGAAATTTCTATAACACCCCCACCGATTTAAAAATAAATTTAAATGAATGGAACACATAATCTCTACATAATGAAACATTGTTTTAAGGATATAATTATAAACTATACATTCTGAATAAATTTTCTGCTTATATGAGTTGAATTTCAATAAATGGACATCTACGGTTATGATTAGTTTGTTATTCAGAGTCTGATAGAACCAACATGAATTTTTATTAATAGTAACATACACTTATGAATAATAATATGAATTATAATAGGAATACTATGAATAGTAAATCATATTATTATTTTATTTTCTTATGGTTATAAGATAATTAAATATCAGTTATTTTTTCTAGGTGATATAAAATGAATTATAGTTTTAAAAATATTATTTTTGGAATAAAATATGATTTAATGTTAAAATTAAAATATTCATATATAAAAAATTATTTTCAAAAAATGGATTTCATCTTTGAATTATATAGGTCTAAAAATGGTTTTGGAAAATGTTTCAGATTTTTTTGAAATTCACAATTTTTTGATGATTAGTTAAATAAAGTAATATAACATGTATTTACATTATATTATAAATACAATATTCCTAGTATCATGGATGATTCAAGATCCCTTGGTTGGAACTCAGATGCTCTATTTACTATTTATGGTCAAATGTATCATGACTATTCTTATTCATCACCAAAAATATAAACTAATTATTATAATAATGGTAAACCCCTATTCTCCTCCCTTATAAATACCACCCACCCCTTCTTCCTATCACACCACTAATGATTTATGAGTTGTCTAAATTATACCCAATACCATTCCCAAGGCCTTTCCCAACGTTCACAACATACTAGTCTCCCCAAAAGGCCTAAAACAAAGGACTTAAGAAGGATCTCAAGGAGAATATACCAAGTGTTAAAAATCCTCTTTCATTTACTTGTGTTTTATTTTTAATTCATTTATTTTCTTATACTATATCAATATCCCCTTATACAAGAATCATGAAAGATCCATTATTATATATATTTTTTATTTTTATCATGTTTATGGAAGAAAAGTCATCATTCTTCTCATCCTCTTCATTTAATTCTAAAAATAAAAACACTGTCTGAGATGTGTTGATTTGCTGACATCGTGGATGATGTGTCTTTAATTACCATCACATCGTTCAAATATGGTTTTAATTTAATCGATAATTTTTTTTAATATGTATATTTTGACAACATTTATTGTATATAATTAATCTATATTGATAATACTAATGGTACACGATGAAACATTTTCTTTATAATCAATGAACTGACAAAATAATTTAAATGAGTATCACTAATGATTTGTCTAATTATTAATCCTTATACCATAAAAGAAAAATTATTTATGGAATTATTTAATATTATTTAAACTTTATACACCATTTAATTCATCTTCTTGAGTTTTTATTCTATTTCACGAGATAATTATTTTCTAATCAACCATGTAAACCATGTAAAGCATGCACAAGAAACAATAGAAATAACAAAATTGTATAAATACATGGGTCGAATGATGTTAGAAAATGATAATATAAGGTACAATATGAATTTATATGTTTCTATAATATATTAATTACAATATTTGAACCATTATGCATGTGCTTTAAGCATGTTCTGTGTAAGAGAAAACTGGGGAAAAGGAATTCTTAACCAAATTTCCATTGTCTAGGTTATCCTTATACATAATTTATTATGATGTAATAATATTATTATTATAATCAATTATGATTATATTAGGTGAATTCATATTTTATATAAATATTCCATTTGTTCTATTCAATCTCTATAAATTATATGATATTTTTAAGGGAAGTTTCTTTAATAACTCTCTTTTAACATTTTTGTATATAAAATTAAAAAAAAATTATACAATTGTTCATGTTTTATGATTATTTTATGGTTCTTGGTAATTGTATATGGTGAATGGTGGGACCTATAACTCTCTAAAATTCATTGGGTATGAGTATTTTTGAGGTCATCCTTATGGATACTCCTTGTGTAACTGCAATTGTTACGCTATTAGGTAGAAATGAGGGTTACATTGTATGGTATGCGTGAGGTTTACAAATCATAATGAATATGTGGGGGTTAAAAAATTTACTACGTAATTCCCAAATATACTTCACTTATTTTTCCTATTATTTATAGAAACCTCTTATTTTACAATGTAATTATATGATTTTTTATGGGTGATAAGTTTGTGTTTGTGAAAATTATTTTAAATTTTTATATTTATTCATAGGCTACTGGTTTATTTCTTAATTTTAATATACCATAAAAAGATTATTATTCTCATCCTGGGTCTCTAAAATTCATTTCATAGTTTATAATAATGTTTAAGAGAAAGAATAAAGTCAATTTTAATGTTATGAATATATATGAAATAAATCATGTTATTGGATTGAAATAAATTTTTTTTTTGGAAGAAACAGATAATGTTATAATGGTACCCATTTTTTATTAGTATTGGTTTATACGTACGAGTTATTTCCAAATATTCTGAAACACTAAACTAAAAAATCGTTGTGAATGTAATTAAGTGAAATCTAGATTAAATAACTAGAATATGTAACTTTCAAGGCTATGACCTTATACTTTTTATCACATCATGATTTAGATAACATTAATGGTTAGATTGATGTTAATAAAATACCAAAAATGATTATTACCTTATTTTTATTCATAAAAGATATAGTAATTAAATATTACCTTGTTTTTATATTTCTAATATGGATATTCAGAATGGTTTTATAGGGAAGAAATAGGGATGTTGAAGTTGTAATGAACCGAGATGTTGATATCATTCTGAATACACAAAAAGGAATGTTGAGAATTGAAACCTAGTGGTTTTTTATATTAATTCCTCAACAATCATATGAAATAATTTGGGGTGTAATACACCATAGTACCCACAATGAAACCTTAGGATTGTGTGGAATTTAATGAAGAAACAACCTAATTATTTTAGTGGATCTTCTAACCCAGTAGTGACTAGAGGATATATTAATACCCTTGAAATGTTATTCGATGTTATGGGATGTTCAGATAATAAAAAGGAATATATTTCCATTCATAATTTTGAAGGTGAAGTTGATCAGTGGTGCATAATGATCATGAATATCATGGATAGAATATAGATTTATTCTATTGAGTAGGTTGAATTTAAAAGGATTTTTCTTGAAAAAAATATTCCAAAGGTGGTTTTACTAATTAAGTAGAAGCATTTCCTTGAAATGAAGAATATGGAGGAAGATTCATTGGTCGTGTGTAAAGAAAACTTCACATGAATGGCAAGGTATACTCTAAACCATACATTGGATATTGAAAGAAAAGTATATTGTTTTTAAATAGGATTGATTCCGTGATATCAATTGGCATTGGCCTCCCAAAAATTCAACGGTTATGAGAAACCTTTACAATGTGATTAGAGGGTAGAAATGGTGTTCATTGATGATCATATGTTCATTGAAAATTAATTAAAAAAGAGGTCCAGATGGAAATCGATGGTTAAGAATCAATAAAAAAACTATTGGTTTGAAAGCATAGCATCCAGTTTGTGAAAATGTGGCAAAAAAATCCATGGGAATGTCTTACAAAAACATATAAGTGTTTTCAATGTGGTATGTTTGGACATATGGGTCAATCTTTAAATAAAAATTATCATAAGATCAATTCTCATTATAAATCTATAAAATTGTTCAAATTTGATGTTATGGGTCATTATTCTAATTCTTACCTAAAGAGAGATTCAAATGATGAAATTATTTCAACATATAGGAAGAATGGTGTAGTGATTTCTTTTTCCAATACATTAGTATAGGTCGGATAATCCAATTAATTTTTATAAGGTACGTTTTTTTCTCATATTATACTAATGTTATGTTTGATACAAGGTCTACACATTCCTTTATTTTCATGAAAGTTTTTGGAGAATTTAAAATAACACATCAAAAAATGGAACCAATATATCTTGTTAATACCCCAGGGGAAATATTATAGAAAAGGTGAATTATTAGAATCATTCTATTGAGGTATCTAGTTTGAATTTACCTAAAAACCGTGATGTTTTCCCATTAGTAAAATTTAATTCAATTAAAGGTATGGATTGGCTATTTTGTCATGTTAATATTGATTGTAGAGCTAAAGAAGTGTTTTTAGAAAATAATTTTAGTTTTTATATAAGGATGAACCCAAAAAATTTATAACATATCTTTAAGTGTGGAAATTGTTTAAATAAGTAAATAAGTTTTATCTTGCTCATATTAATGAAAATAAGGGAACAGTTTAGATTAATAATTTGATAGTCATAAATAAATAAATTGATGTTGTTTCCTAATTATTTACTTGGTTTTATACATAATCATGAATTTGTAGTCCCAATGGACATAGTTCTTAATGCTAACACAATTTCAAAAACCCCATATCAAATTTATATAATGGAAATTCTTTAATTGATAAACTAGTTATAGGAGTTTCTTGATAAATGGGTTATTTTTAATAGCACTTCATCATAAGGAGCTCTAGTTTTTTAGTTAATATGAAATATGGTTCAATGATACATTTCAAAGGTTATATATCCTTGAGTAAAATCAATATTTAAAAAAGTATCCTTTTACTCGTATCAATGAATTGTTTGATCATCTCTAGGGAGCATAGTTTTTTTGAAAGTTTTCACGAGGCCAGGGTACCATCAGTTGAATGTAAATGAAGAAGACATCTTGAATACTGTGTTCTATACAAGATATGAGAATTATATATTTTTTTCATACGATAGGAGTTAACTAATGCACTTGTTGTATTATTGGATCTTATTAATAAATATTACCGGAGTTTTACATAAGTATGTGTTTTTGTTTATTGATGTCTTTATTGTATATTATAAATGTAATGTGGTAAATTAAAACCTATAATGGTTGTTATGAAAACCATAAAATAAATGAAATAGTTGTAAAATTTAGAAACATTTAATTTTTGTTGCAATAGATTTATTTTATATGTCGAATTATAAATAAGGATTGAAAAAAAAATTATCTTAATATAAAAGTGTTTTACGAAAAGCCAACACCTAAAATGTTACAGATATTTATAGTTTTCATTGACTAGAAGGATATTTCTAACAGTTTTTCAAAAACAATTCACGGTTATCATTCTTGTAAACTATGTTAACATGAAAATGAGTTATCTTTTTTTAAATAGAATAATGTGATGATTGTTTTACAGAACAGAATAAGAAATCTGTGAATGCTTCTGTTTTGGAACTACCAACCAAAAAAGGAGAGTCTATCATCTATAGTGATTATTAGTTAAAGGGAATTAGTTTTATTCTGATGCAGAATGATGAGGTAAATTCTTATGCTTCAATGAAACTAAAACACCATGATTTAAACAATCACAGACACAATTTGTAATTAGTAGCTATGGTTTTTTCTTTTCAAATTTTTGGAATCATTTATAGAGATCTAAATGTTAAATATATACAAACAATAAAAGTATAAAGTATATATTCACTCTGAAGGAACTAAAAATAAGGCAGAGAAGATGGATATAATTGAAAATGTATTATTATTACATGATCAGTTACCATCCTGGAAAAGAAAAAAAGTGGAATATGTATTCAGTCAAAAACATCATCTATCATTCATTATGTTACAACTTAAAAAAGAATCATTGACTAATGATTTGATTAATTTTGTCATTGAAGTTATTGGTTCATGGAATTCCTTTGTTTTGTCTCCGGTCTCCATGTAGTCATCTTTGTTAGACATAACTAGGCAAGGGAATAAGGCATACGGGGAGATACAGAAAATGGTATAATTGGTTAAAATGGGTAAGTTGATAGAATTTAACATTAATAATGTTTTCTTAGAGTTGGAAAGTGATTTTTTTCCAAGGGTTTTCTAGATGAAGAATGAATTTTTGTGAGAATCTTATAATTCTCCATATTCAGTTCATTCTGGCAGCACCAAGATGTACAAATTCCATTGCAATTATTACTGGTTTAATGGAATAAAATGATATATTATAGATTTTACAATGAAATGTTGGATATGTCAATAGGTTAAAGAAGAATGAAAGTTTCCAAAGGGGATGATTCAACCATTAATAGCACCATAGTGGAAATGGGAAAATATATTCATGGAATTAATTTTGGGACTTCCAAAGACTTATTGAGGCAACAATTAAATTTGGTATATTTTTGATCGACTAACTAAAGCTTCTCATCTCTTTCATATTTGATTTATTATGACTTTGGACATATTTTCTCTGTTATACCACAAAGATATAGTCAGTGTACATGGATTTCATATTTCTATTATATTGTATCGTGATCCCAGGTACACTTCTATTTTTTGGAATGTCCTTCATAATTCATTGGGAATAGACATAAATTTATGAGTACATTTTTATCCTCAATCAGATGGGTAGTCTGAATGGATGATTCAGAAATTAGAGGATATTATTTGAGAATGTTAATGGAATATGAGGGATGTTGGGATCAACATATTTCATCAGTTGGATTTTAATATAATAAAAGTTTTATTTCTTGTATACAGATGGCATTGTTTGAGTTATTATATTGGAAGTGGTGTCGAACTACAACATTTTGGGATGAATTTAGGGAAAGGATGTTAATGAGAATATAATTAGTAGTGGAAGTGTGTGAGAAAGTGGAGATGATACAACATCACAAGAGGACGAATCATAGAGGACAAATACGTTCTTCAGATAATTGGAGGAATTACATTAATTTAGTGATACGTGATGATTTTAATTTTAGAATCTCACTATGGAAAAGCATTATGAATTTGGGTATTAATAGATATCTAAGTCCATTGTTCATTTGAATTTATGAAATGATGGAGAATGTTGGACCACCTTCCTATTTAGTAGCATATCCTCTGAGATTAACTTAGTTACACAATGGTTTTCATGATTCAATGTTGATAATGTATGTTATAGATTCATCCCATCTATTAATCCCATAAGCTATTCAATTAGAAGAGATCCCTTTATATAAATAGATACCAATTCAGAATCATGATCGAAGAGAACAATTATTGGAGATTAATGTAATACATTAGGTAAATGATTTTTGGAGAAAAATAATATTTATAAAATCAAAATTGGAATAAAAAAATTCTTGGAGGAAGAGGTGCCCTCACTTGTTTAATAGGAAAATAAAATTGGGAAGTCACGATTTCCAAAATGTGGGGAGAATGTAGCAACCGAAGGTTTTAATATTTAATTGAATTTAATGAATACCAAAATCTATATAGAATGACTCTGTTTTAAGGATATAATTATAAAATAATCATGAAACATTATTTTTTTTCTTCTATGATTTGAATTTTGAGAAACAGAAATCTTTGTTTGTGATCTGTATGGCATTTAAATTCTGATTGAACCAACAAGATATGTTTGTGAATAGTAACATGAAATTATGAATAGTAATATGAATAATAATATGAAAATTATTAATAGTAAATCATATTATTATTTTATATTCTTATGGTTATAAGTTAATGGGATCTTTATTAAATTTTTTAGGTTATATAAAATCAGTTATAGATTTAAAATTGATATTTTGGGAATAAAAATTGATTTTATTTAAATTAAAAATTAATCATATATGAAAAATTATTTTCAAAAAATAGATTTCATATTATCATTCTATGCATCGAAAAATCATTATGGTAAATTTTACAGATTTCTATAAAAATCATGAAGTTTTTATGAATAGTTAAATATAGTAATAAAATATATATTTAAATTGTAAATTAAATACACAATTCTGAGCATCATAGATGATGTAGGAACCCTTGGTTTGAAATTAAATTCTCTCTTCAATTTTTAGGGTCAAATTAATCCATAATATTAATATTCTTGATCAAAAATACTAAACTACTGATTGAAATAATTTTAATCCCCCCTCTCATAAATTATAAATAACATTCTCACCCATATTCCGATTACACCTCTCATGATTTGTATATTGTCTAAATTCATTCCAATCCCCACCCTATATCTATTCTCTATGTCCAATTCATTCATGTCTCACCAAAATGCCAAAAACCAAATCCTTGAGTAGGATCTCTACGAGTAGAGATCAAGAGGTAAAAATCCTCTTTAATTTCCTTGTGTTTTCTTTTCAATTATTTTCTCTTCCTATACTCTCTTATAATCCCCTTATGCAAGTGACATTAAATCTCTATTTTTAGGTATATTTTGTATTATTATCATTTATATGGAAAAAATCATCATCATTATTTCCCTCTAATTCAATTTATTCTATATATAAAAACATCATCCGTGATGTGTTGATTTACTAACAATGTTGATGATTTGACTTCAATTTATTTTACATCCATAAAAATTGTTTTAAAATAACATTAATGGATAAAATAGTTGTTATTGTGTATTTTATTACTTAAAATATGTTTCTTAATTGAATTATATTCAAAATATTAAATTCATATGATGAAAATTGTTTTTAGTAATCAAAGAACCATAAAAATGATCTAAATGAGTATCACTAATAATTTTTTTATAGATACATCCTTATAAAATATAAAAAAATATATGGAATCATTTAATATTTTAGAAACATATTAAAAACCATTAATACATCTTATGGAGTTTTCCTTCCACTGGACAAGAAAATTATGTATGAATCCACCATGGAAATGATGTGAATCACGCACCTAAAACAATGGAAAGAAAAAACTATTTTTAAAAATGTGTCTAATGATGTTATAAAATCACCATATAAGGGGCTATGAACCAAAATATGTTTTTTTAATATTAATAACACTCATATGACGATTATACCAGAGGTTTAAACAATTATTAAGTAATAGAAACACAATAAATGGGAATTCTTAAGCAAATTCCAATTATTTTGGTTAACCATCTACTTCATTAATTATGCATCACTATGAATATATTTGTAAAAAATTGTGTTTTTATTATGTTTTGTTATTTTAAATTATAATTTATACACATATTCCATTCGTTTTGTTCATTATCACATAAATTATAAGATACTTTTATTTAATTTTTCTTAAGAAATAATATTTTAAAATAGTATTTTACTAAATTCAAAATCAATGTTTTTATGAAATTACTAGGTTATATGATTATGTTCTAGTTCTTATGAGTTATTTACGATGAGATTTGGGATATGTATATCACTCACATTTATTGGGTATTTGTACGTTGGAGTTCGGTCGTATGGTTACTCTAAGGGTAACTATGATGGTTACACTAAAAGGTAGTCGTGAGGGATATATTATAAGGTTGTTCAGAGTGTTTCAAATCATAAGGTTTACATGATGGTTAAAAAATTAAGTGATCAATTACCAAATATAACATTATTCTCTATTTAAATTTTTCTATGATTTATAGAAATCTCATGTTTCACAATGTTAGTATATGATTCTTTATGGGTTATATGTATGTGTTTATGAAAATGATTTCATGTGTTTATAATTATTTATGGAATAATGGTTTTGTTCCATATTTTTATATGCATTTAAATGATTTTTATTCTTATACCATGTTTTTAAATGATTCTCAATGGTTATAAGGATGAGTAAGAGAAATAAAAACGTATTTTATAATTTTATTGACATTTTAAATGATCTCCGGTTGTTGTTTTGTGTTTAAAATTTCATGTTTTGGAAGAAATTGATACTTTTTTAATGGTACCCACATAATATGATTATGGGATGATATGTATGAGTTATTAAATTAATTTATTAAACACAAAACCAAAAAGTTATTTTGGAATGAATGGAATTAAAATCTTGTTGGAATAACAATAATAAGTAATGTTTGAGGCTCATTCCTTAAAATTTTCCAACCATAGAGGTTATAAGATGCTATTAAAAAGAGGTTGTCTAAAGATGCGGTATTATTATTATCAGAGTGTGTCAATTTTATTTTATCTTAAAACAACATCAATTGTATAAATAATTAGTATATTTAATTTACATAGGTATTTTTATGTTTGTTTAAAAATCCTATATATGTCTCCACTTATATGAAATTGGAAATGAAACCATGATTCTTGTGTATGACGTACTACCACATCCAAAAATGATATAATTCATTTCCATTATAATATATCACATATTGTTATAATGATAGATATTAATTCAATATATTATATTAAAAACATATTTTTTATTTTAAAAAAAATATTTAATTTACATTCATACATTCCCAATAAGTGAAAAATGGTATCGTCATTCATGTGTATGTGTGGACTACAACCTCCATAAAGTGAGGAGTCTCATTTTATACCACCACATAACATGTATATTATATATATATGTATAAATAAAGGGATAATATGAAATTTATTATACTATGATCACATCATACAGATATAATGATACCCACCTTATTTCTATAATGATCACTGAAAAATAGAAATGATACCCATGTGTACAAATGACCTACTGTCTCCATGATTTTAACATAGTTCATTTTTCATAAAATTATTGAATGATCAGTTTCAAAAGTATAATTTATCATAAATAATGAAAATAAATTCATGATTATTAATCTTTATATTATTTATTAGTGACCACTTGTACCGTAATTGACTTACTAAATTCATTTTTTAATTATGAATCAAATATATTCAAAACATATGACATTAATTTAGTCAATTAAATAATTAAATATAGCATGGTAAAGGATTAAATAAATGTATAGTAAACAAGTAGTATATTCTTAATATGGTAAATAATAAAGCAATATTAATCATTTGGATGATAACAAATTTAAATGACATGCTAGACACGAGGTAAAGGTATTTCTTTTAAGAAAACTCATTTAAGGATTTCATTAAAAACAATATTTTTCTTCCATATACATATTTCAAAAATTATATTATGGATGTATCTATAATTTTTTCATTGAATTAAATAGGATAAATTATGTTTATTTTACATTTATTTATATTTTTGAAAATAATCTTTAATATTATTTTTAATATCCTTTACATTATGATAGAACATAATGTTCTACTTTAATATATGCAAAGACAATGAACTTTACCACCCCCATTATCATTTGTTAATTATCATTATTTTTGTAAAAGAATTTATTTTTTGTTTAATGAATAACCCATTTTTGGTATATTATAGTAATATTCAAGATTGTTGTTCAAATGAAATGGATATCTCTATATCAAAATTTGATTTCATGCGATTATATATAATGTTTTTATGATGAAATGTTGTATCTATAATTATATTATAAATATGAATTTGTATAATGATGGGTGGTTTAATTATAAACCAAAGGTGGGTTATCCAATTATATCTATCTGTTGCCTTAGGTAAAGGGAAAAAAATAATAAATTAGGTTTCTATGAGTTCATTTTGGTAATATGCTACGATGATTATTACTAGTATGAAATTGATGGTTATTTCAGGTGTTATGATTATGGTAACTTTACATAAAACCATGATTCATATCCCACATGTAAAAAATAATAATATTAACTTTATGAATCATGTTACTTATATAATTTATCTATTCATTCTATAGGATTTTATTGATGTCTTGGGATTTCATAAGGTAAATGAAAGTGTATTCTACTTTATAATGTTGAAAAGTTTAAATTTGAAAAAAAAATTATCATTTTTCATGAATTCAAATAAAACATTTGTGTTTTATTCATTAATTATTTATTTATCATGAATATATTATGATAATATTTGTTTATATAAGATGATTTATTGGGTATAAAAATGTTTTTATTAAGGCCAATTATTATTTTGATAATAGGAATATTTTTTATAAGTATTCATGTGTTAATGGTATCATTTATTATTTTTCTACACCTTAATAATATTTTTGACATCATCAAATGTTTTAAAATGTTTTTCATAGGTACTAGGGATCATAAATGAAAATAAACTATCAATGTTGAGAATCATGAATATATTTCATGAAATGAAATCACATTTTACTATAATAGTATTATATTGTAAAAAATGGATATTGAGTAGATGCATTCTATTTATAATATTAGGGATTATAATATAATAGTTATGATCTAACTGTTTAAAAAATTAAAAATAAAAATCATTTGGATTGAATGAAAATGAAATTTAATCTAAAGGTACAATATTATGTATGTTTTAAGGTCTATAAATAATATTTTGTATCATTAGTAGGATTTGGTAACCATAGAGAATAAGATAATGTTAAAATAATACCATTAAAAGATTTAAATATATTGAAAACATGAAATGATATTTCATTCCAAGATTATCATGGTGCTTCATCTAAACTATGTCTGCTATAAAAAATTATGTATAGAGAACATGGAAACTAATGTCGGAATGCACCAAGGGGACAACATCAATTTGAATTAGAAACTATTAATTAATAAAATTGTAATATAGTATATTTTTATTAATGATGGACTAGTTGATGTATTATATAAAAGGTTTTTTTCATGAAAATCATTAGAAATATCTATCACAAAAGAACATGTCAATAGTGAGTATTTTTTTAGGCAACAGATGCATACATTCGGTTGACCTTCGAACTAATACAATAGTAAAGGATGGAATAAATCCCTATAAAAAATATATTATATAATGGGATGTCTAATTTATCAAAATGAAATTAATTATATTTTCCATTTTCAAGTGTAAGATAATAAATAGTGGAAAATATTTATGAAATCTAATGAAAGATAAGAGATTAAAAACTCGTAAAGGAAAGAATTTAGGAATATCATCCTTGATAAAAAAATGAAAATATGATTGAATTATTAAGGAAAAAAATTATTGGAATCTAGAAAAAATATGGAATATTTAGTTCCAACATATGAAACAAAAATCACTTGATTAGTTAGGTAGGAATTTTTTTTATCTATGTTATAGTTAGTAAGATTAATCTATTGTACTCATGATTTAATAAAAAATATAGAATGCAGTTGGCTTCACATCAATATAAATGTAATTGGAATCATCATTGATGTAAAAATAAGGTTTAAATAGAGTTTATTGATAATCATGATTACTTTGAATATGAAAATAAAAATTGTTCTATTTTTTAGGAATCAGGGAATACTAGATCAATGAATTATTATGGAAAAAATTATTATTCGGTTTCTCAGAGTTCATGAAAAAAGAACACTTGGGAATGCCTTGTAAATTCTATAAAATTATTCTGAAGAGAATATATAGGAAAATGGCTCATGATTTAAATAAAAATGATCAGGGTAGTGGTAATACCAATTCTGATAAACCGATATTAAATTGTAATAAATGTAATTAGATGGTTAGTTATACACATGAGTTTCCAAAGTTGAACCGATGTGATTAGATGAAAAAATAATATAACCAGAAAGGTGTGGTGACATCCTTTGAAAAACATCTGAATATTTTTGACCATAGAAATATGTTGCATAAGTTTCATTTCATGTTTATTTTTATTATATTAATGTCTTATTTGATTTGAGGTTTACAAATTCCTTCATTTTTTTATACAATTTCATGTAAAGTAGAAATTCCACCACATTAAATAAATCCAAAAAATATGGTAATTACACCAGTGGAGTATTATGTTTGAATGAAAATATTATAATATTACTATTATTTTATGTTGAAAGGCATTACAAGTAAACCATATTTTCTTCCCACAAGTATTGTGTGATTTTATTATTGGGTTCAACATTTAGTCTATTTTTTTATTTTATGATAGATTGTAGAGAAAAAGAAGTTTTTTATCAATAATGTGTACTTATATATATTAATTAAACTATTACATGAATATCATATCATAAAGGTGAGATAATATTATAATATGTGGAAAAATGTTATTGTGTACATTATTTCATGAATAAGGTAACTATACATATTAATGATGTTCTAATAATAAAATAATACTAGTATTTTATTTATTATTTATTTCACAGTGTTATAACTCATGATGAAGTTGAATTTTTTGTTGACATTGTTTTAGATGGTAATTTAATACTGAAACCGACATATATTTTTTCTAATTCGTCTTATATTATTAAAAATGTATTTGTAGGTGTACCTTAATATTGATTTCATACATCCTAACACATCACCATAGGGTGTTCCAATGTAATTCCTTATAAATAATGATTAATCCTTGGGGATTTTTATTGATTATAGATATTTCAATTACATTACTGTTAGGAATATGTATTTCATCATCATATCAATGATTTTTTATCATTTACATGGTATCATTATTCTAGAATGACTGACCAAATGACAAGATTCATTAGTTTTGGTAGAAGTAGTATGGAAGTACTCAAACAATGTTTTAAACTAGGTATTGGAAATATGAGTTTTGGGTGAGCCCTTATGGTTAAAAAATTCTTGAGACATATTTAGGGATATTATTAGCTAATGAATCCATAAATATTAAGAAATTATATTGGTTTTTCATATTGTGTAAATCATTATTTATTCAAGATGTAATGAGGAGCATGACAAAAATTGTTGCATTGTAACATAAACTGGGATATTATGTAAGTAATAAAAATAATTTAGTAAATTTGTTTTTGGGTTACAACATATTTTTTCAAAGTAATAATTATAAATAATGATTACATAATAGTTGAACACAATAAAACAAAAGTGATTTATGAATTTCCTAGTCCTAAAAATTTACTAAGATTCATAGTTTTCATGCATTAAGAATATATTATTGGTGGTTTGTTGAAAAATAAATCATTGTTATAAAGCCTAATAAATATGTTTAATCAAAATAGAGTTAAATTCATCTAGCTAAAATAATGTGACAACAATTTTTAGGAAATAAAAAACATGATTTTTGAACATTTTAGTATTGTAAAATCCATCAAGGTATTTTGGATATTTCATATTCAATGATTCATTATTAAAAAAATGGTTGTTTCATAGAGTATAATGATTAGAAAACCACTAATGATTCATTAAAACTGAATACTCAAGAGTTAAATTTTTTTACATGTATGGTTTAACTACCTACACTGGTTTTTTCTTTAAAAATTTTGAGAAATAATTTTTTTGAGACAAGTGTGAAATATATATAAATTATAAATGATTAATTTATATATTCCTTATGAAAATATATGAACATGATGTATAAGAGAATATAGAATTGAAATACGATTATGAATGCACAATTCATTAATATCATTGGGAAAAAAATAAAATTATATTATTCTTAGAGTCATAAAAATAATTCATTACAACTATGTAACATTTATAACACGTCCTGTTATTTGTTATTTGATAAATTTTGGCTTAGAATTTTTCGATGTCGGAACATGCTCTTTTTTTCTATATAAGCTTCATTGTTAAAAATAATAATGCATTCTATAATGGAATACTGATAGTTACAAAATTTTGTATTGGTTTGTGATGGTAATTATCTATATTTAACATTAATAAATAATTTTTTTTGGAGATTATCAAGGATATTTTCTATTCCTTATTACACATATTTGAAGATACCGTTATTGAGTGAAGATCATATAACAAATTTTTTATTCATCATGGATGTGATATGATATGAAGAGATAGTGGGAGTAATGCTGGTGGAATGAAATGAAAATAGACATTTCTCACATTACAAGGAAATTTTTTAAATTTAAATAGGTAAACAAAATTTCCCAAATGGATTATTTGTACATTTCCAGTGAACTAGTAGAAATGTTAAAATATATCTATGGATTTCATGGGGGGATTAGAAAAAATCACCTACGGTAATAATGTTATTAGGTTTATTATTTATCGATTAACAAAATCCTTGTTTTTCTATACCATTCATTATTATTATTCATTAAATATAACTTCTTGATTGTATCATAAGATGATTATCATGTTACCTAGAGTGCGTCTCTCATTTATTTAAGACATTGATCTTAGATCCACATAATATATTTTAAAATGACATCAAAAGAATATTGGTATTAAAAAAAATTCATAAGATACATCCACATTAATATGATGTACAATCTATGAAAATAAATCAAGCCATTGATGAAATTATTTATGCTTGGTGAAATTATTTCATGGGATTTTGGGATCTTCAACATTCATTATATATGTTTTCATATAATAAAATCTTCTATTCCAGTATTTAGATGGCACCTTTTGAGTTCTTATATGGAAATAAATTTCAAGGGTCCAAATGTTTTGGATGAAGTATGTGAGAGGATGTTGATGATACTATAATTGTTATATGTAATGGTTGAGAAGGGGAAGGTAATTGATAAAAACATGGGTACAACTCATAATAGGTATAAAATTTATAAATATAATTTAATAAAAGAACTATCTTTCAATGTGGGAAGATATTTTTTCATAATTTAATTCCATGGTAAAATTTGAATAATTTTGGTAAAAAAATGTGAAGCTAGTTCCTCAATTTTTTGTATCATATAAAATACTAGTAAAAGTGGGATCATTTTCTTATCAACTGGACATGCCTTCATGTTTATCCCACATACATAATGTTTTTCTAATTTTAATGTAAATATATTATCTACTAATATTTTCTCATGGTTTGATAAGTATGGTAGTTCAGTTTGAAGAGAAACATTCATACGGTGAATAGTCAATTCATATTCATGACCATAGAGAGGATGAATTTTGAAAGAAGTGAATTTTGGGGATATGTTTTTTAAAAGAATCATATGGTTAATGAAGAAAATTGGGATTCTAAAAATGATATGGGAGAAATGAATCCTCCCTTGTTTAGTAAGTGAATAAATTGTTTAGGACGCAATTTTGAAATGGTGGTTAAACTGTAACAAAACATGTAATTATCTAGTTAATAATTTTTTTATTTATTGGTATACATATGTTATATATTTATATTCATTATATTATTTCTAAAATAAAAAATGGAATTATTTTATTATACTCTATTAGGATATGGATATATTTAAATTTTTAATGTTCATTTTATGGAATTTTTAATTTAAATAATAAATTTCATTATTTAATTACGTATAAAAAATTATATTAAAAAATTTTCAGAATCATTTGAAAATATTGGTTTTCTATGTATAGTGAAAAATAATATTTTTTTAACGAGAACAACATTTAATAAAAAATATTTATAAATTAATTTTATATTATGGATTAGTTTTAAAATTAAATTATATTAATTTTTATTAAAATGATTAAATTATTTTTTTAAAATTAAATTTTACACTTTATTTTAATATCAAAATATTTTATATTTAAAACAGAATTTTTTCTAAAAGTTAGATTTTTTTAATTTTTGGTATAATATTTAATTAAAATATATTAAATATGTGTTCTGAATTTTGAAAAATAAATTTAATTTTTTTATTTAGAGGATCAATAATTGATAAATAGTCCTCTATTATTGTTGGTTAGTGCGAATAGTTACATTTTTAATTTTTCAACACAAGTTTAAGGGTAAATCAAGTAAATAATGTAAAATATAAAATGATAATGACTATAAAATGAACATGTCACATGGCATAATTTTATTTTATCAGTTTATTTGTTCCATATAAATCTAGGATTCAGTTATATGTAATTTTTATCCATTTATATGTTAGAATAATATTTATAATAATTAATTCCATGAAATACAAAAAATCATACAGTAGTTTTTAATGACTATAATATTTTAATATAGGACTGTGTAAGGGCTATGTCTGGTAACAAATATTATTTTAAAATAATAATGATTCATATTCATAATCTTATTTTAATATTAATTTTTAGTGAATTAATTTTTTTAGAAACTCATATACAACGCTTACAGAGAAATTATTCAATTAATGGAAAAATAACATAAATGATATTAAATATTTAAAAAGTTGTATATTTTTAAGTCATTAATGTTAAAAATAATTTTTTATAAAACTATAACATTTTATGGATATGTTAGCGTATTATATTCTAATTATTTGTTATTATTGCTATTTTAAAAAATCCATGTAAATAAATAGACTTATTAGTAAAATTATTTATATTTTTTGAAATAAATATTTATTTAATTGATATAAAATTCCTAAAAATATTAAATTAAATAAAATATTGGTTTATAGTTTTTTAATTAACTATTTTTCATTTATGATACTTTTTCCATTTTATAGTATCATTATTAATGCTTAATTTCTAGAAAATATTATTACTGTTGAAATTTTCAATAGGGTTAATGAAGGGTTCAATCTAAAGGGTAAGGGTAAAAAGTATTCTAAAAAACTACATTATATTTTATACTAGTATATTAAAATCCATAATCATCTTATATTTTTAACAAATATATTGGGATTGGTAATGCTCTACCAAAATCTAGTAATAACATACCTCCCTGTGTTATAGAGGCTTATTTAAGTCATTATAATATCCTCAGTGGTTATATGGTTCTTTAAAAATGACATTTTTGAAGGAAGACATGTCATTCCTAATCGATAGATTCTATTTAATTTCTTCATAAAACTCATTGAAAATTTTATTTAACAATATTGTTTCAAAAAAAATTATCTTACTTAGACTATTATTGTGTATATTTAATGTAAATACATCCATCAATTTCATCTTCAATCAATTGTAAAATGAAACCATCATTTGATTGTCTGGCACACTACCGCCTCACAAACCGATTTAATTCATCATCTATAAAAATCAATTATGAATAGTTATAATGATGAAAATAACATATATTTATAATATTCATAAATTATTTACTATTCTTAAAATATAAAATTAACTTTAATTTCTTAAATTTTCAATCCCTTAAAAATGATCACATTATTCGTGTGTTTGTGTGGACAACCACCTCTACAAATCAATGTACTTAATTTTTTATCAGAACATAACATTGATGATTTATATAGTTATAATTAAATAAATAATATATTTATGATATTATTATAATTATATAATATAAAACAATACTTATCATCTTTACATAATGATCAATGAATTGTGGAAATGTTACCCTTTTGTATGTACAACCTACTGCCTCCACAATTGTAATATAGTTAATTTTTTTAACCAAATTTTACGATTGGTTTTAAATTTATAATTTATCTATAAAAATAATAATTATTTCATGATTATTATTCTAAAAATTGTTTAATAATAACCCCTTTGACCATAGTCACCATACTAAATCTAGTTTGGACTTATGAAACGAATATTGTCAACACATCAAATATGAATTTAATTAAATACATAATTAATTATAGTATAATAATAGATAAAATAAAATTAAAAATAAAATTCACAAAGGATACTAATATTGTAAATTTTTACAGAAATTTTATTTTTTATTAATATAAATAACATACATGACATGCCAGACTCAAGGAAAGAGACATTTATTTAAAACCACACTTTTAAAGTTTCCATTAAAAAAAATATATTTTTCTTATATGTTCATAATATTAAAATTATGTTATGTATGTATTTATATGAATATAATTTAATTATAAAGCACAAATACTGTTTATTTTTAATTTCTTTCAGTATTTTTCAGAATGAATCTTTTATAGAATATTTTAATTTCCTTCAAAAAAGAAAATAGATAATGATTTATTTAAACATTTTTTGAATCGATGTTATTTCCCACTATTGTAACCATTATTTGATGTTTGGATGTATTTAATATATTTCATGTTTTATTAAAATAAATCCCATCTTTAATTATTTTTTAGTCATTTTTAAGAAGTTTTCTAAAATTTGATGGATATTTAAATATATAGATATGTTTTATTATGGGTTTGATGTGAATTTTTATGATGTAAGATTTTATGTATTGTGGTTTAAATTACTCGAAACAGTATCTTATTTTATGGGATGTTTTGAACATCAAAATGAAAGTATTGTTATCTACTATTTTGAAGGTGAATTTGATCAATGGTGGAAAATTGGTTTTAATATTATTTAAATTTATTAAATTTATAACTTCAAATCGAATTATTTTAATAATATATATCTTGGTAAATGGTTAAATATATTTCTTCAATATGGGATGATAAAAAATTCACAGAATTGAGGAAAAAGTAAAATGGATCAAAGGACTGCTACTATAAAAACATCACCCAATTCGAATGCTACCCAAAAAAAGTTCAATGATCTGGATATTATGTTAAATCATTTTACACTGGATTAAAGAAAAATTATAGAAATTATTTTTCTTCTTATGAATAAAAATGTTTTGAGAAACCTATCAAATGTGATGATATATTGGAAAATAATTGTGGATAACAATGTGCACTACGAAAACCAATATAAAAAGAGGTACATATAGAAGGAAACATAGATGAATAAATGAAAGAAATATTTTATTAATTGAATTATGTATCAAGTTTTGGAGTGTTTTGTTAAAAGGAATAATGGGGAATAATTTATTGAGTCTAATAAATTCTTCCATTGTGGTAATATGGGGCATATGGATTGTAATTTCAGTTAATTAGAACATAGTAGTGGTAATATAAATATTGATAAATTGTTATTAAAATGTTCAATTTTCATTGAGATTGGTCATTATGAACATTATTGTTTAATGAAGAACCTTTATTATTAGTATAATTTATACTGTGAGTATAAATGTGTAGAAAATAATTTATTTTCACTTCACTAATTTGTTATCCATAAAATAATGTGGTTTTCGTTATATTTCTTGTTTATTCAAATTATACTAATTTAATGTGTTTTGTGGTCTATAAAATCATTCATTTTCAAGAAATTATAAAGTAAATAAGAAATTACACCACATTAAATAAAGAAAAATATATGGTAAAATCATATGGGGAAGAATTAGGTTAAAATTAAATTACAATAATCATCCTATCATTTTATGTGGAATGGAATTATCTGATTTTTTTTTAATTTTCCTAATTGGAGTTTGATATTATTCGAGGTATAGATTTTATTTATGTTTACCATATTAAAATAGGTTATTGAGAAAAATAAGTTATTTTCTCAATTAATTTAAGATAGTATCTATGAATGAACCCATACCACTAATGACATATCAAGAAGTTGAGAAACTATTATGTTCTGGAATATAAATTTATCTTCCATATTTTTTCATGAATAAGGTATCAATAAGATTAATTATGTTCTAATAGTAAAGGAATACCTGAATGATTTTCTAAGGATTCTCTTGGTGTTATACATCATTCTAGAAGTATAAAATACTATTTAATTAGTTGTTAATACTATATTATTTTCAAATGATCCTTATTTAATATCTTTAGTAGAAATTCATGAATAGAAAATAACGTTGTATGAGTTTCTTTTTAAATTATGCAATCATCCTTGCACTTCACAATGGGGTTCTCCTATTATGTTCATTAAAAAATTTGGATCAATGAGGATTTATGTTGATTTTATATCTTCAAATAACAGTAATATTAAGAATATGTATTCCTTCCCCTAATTGATGTTTTTTACCTTCTCTAACAAGGTTAGTATGTTTCGGTCAATAAACTAAGGTATGGATACATATTTCTTAAGGTTAAGGAGGATGAAATTTTAGAAATAGTATTTTGGACAATATATAGTTATTATATGTTTGTGGTTATTGTATTTGGGTTATAAAATCCCCAAAATTTCTTCCTGAGACTTTTGAATAGATTTATACATTAATAATGGGATAAGTCTTCATTTTTTCTTATAGATTATATCTTTTTTATTCCCAATGTTATGATGATCATGAAAAACATTGATAGACTCTTCCATAAACCATGGTGGAAAATATGTTATATTGAAAATTTACCAAATGTGATGTTTTGTTATAAAATATTTCATTCCTTGTACATATCATAAATAAATATTGCATAACAGTTTATATAAATTAATCTAAAGTGGGAGATTATTTCTATAGGGCCTGAAAATGTTATAGAGATTAATAGTATTCTAAGATTATCATGCAATTCTCGTTAAGTGGGATTGTATTGTAAAGACCCATAATATCCATGGGAATTTTTTTCATAAATACATGGGAATTTTATGAGTCTAAGAAAATTTATGGCGTGTGATTACGAGGACTGGTGTTCCCAAAATCAATTTCTGATGTTTTTTTCAGGTATGTTAAATAAACATACAAGCGGGTTTTTAAAACTTTTTAACTGGTGCTCGTAATTGAAATCTAAGTGCACCGTTGAATTCGTAGCGCTTGTATTCATTTATAAGAATTTCAACTCGACGAAAGATGGTCAGAAATTAAAGTTAGTTTTTGGATTTTTAGTGTATGAATTAAATAAAAATAAGGTTTTGTATTCTTTATTTTTATTAGTTGGTTAAAACCACCATGTGGAGGTTGGAGGTGGCGACCACCTCACCATAACCTCCCATGAGAGGTTATGGAGGTGGGGCCCACCTGAGGTCCAAACCTCATATTCTTTTTAATTGTGGTGGGGACCACCCGGGGATAAACCCACTTGAAACTTCCTTTTAATGGGGAGAGACCCTCCACCTTCTATTAAGTGTAGGGAAGCCTCCTCAACTCCCATAACACTTAATGTTCCAAATCCTTCACATTTAATTAATCCTCCCATTTTGAATTTAGTGCCAAAAATTAAATAATAGATTAACATAATCCATTATTTTTTGATGGAATTGGTCATTTGGTGGAACTTGGGAGAATAGAGAAAAGTTATCGCCATCAAATAATGAAGAATTATTTATTCTAATGAAGAATACCGGCAACAATCTCCATTGACATTCAACCTCAGATCCAACCGATGTGGGACGTCTTCAACAGAACTTCCCTCAGTATCATCATCAACAAGGTGACATAGCTCGTGTTTGGGAGTGTACGGTGGACGCGACGAACGACGATCTCTTTCGCCTTATTTCCACGACTTTATCATCGCACAACGATCAAAGGTAGGGGTTCAATCATTGTGAATTTTTGCACGTTCTTCATTTTAATTCATGGATTAAGAATAGAAGCCGCATGATATTACTCATATAGGGAGGGTTTGGACTAAATGAACATGGCCCAACCCCTCTGCCAAACACTGTGGATTTTGATGCTAAATTTTGCATGAGTCCGGGATGAGAAATTTTCATCAACAATGATTGTGGATCGAAGGCAATGTCCCGAGGAGTGTGGGGCTACTTCCGAGAACTAGAATCGGGCCACCAGAACTCGTCTGGTGACCCATGGAAAGAACACCGGTGGATTGAATAGATGAACGACACCACATGGAAGGTGGGGGTGCAACCTCGCCTCTGGAGGAGTAGCCCACAACCGACGGGTCGTGGTGGTGTAGCGGAAACTAGTGAAAGGCCGGTGCAAGGCTGGCCACGAAAAAACGCAGGGGCTCGAGCTGTAGGGTTGCTGGGGAAGGGGCGGTGTAAATGCGCCACGTGGTGGAGAAAAAGGGGTCTCTACCTTGGATGCGGTGATGGAGGATGGGTGACCAGCTCTACCGGTCACCGGAGGAGGCACGGTGCACCTGCGACGTGCAGGAGGTGTCTTAAGACTTGGCCAGCCAGGAGGAGCGGGACTCGTTGTGTGGATCCTACATGACACAGACCGGTGCCACGTGGTACCGGTTTTCAAATCCCTTGAATGGCTAGGCTATTTTGGAATCCAAGGGGTCTGGCCTCCCCCCTGGATGCATCTAGGGTGGACCCCAAGGGCCACCAGCTGCGGGCCTCACATGGGCTGAACCGAGCACTGGCAAGACCCGGTGTAGGCCAGACCCAGTGCGGGTCGAGCCACCCCCTAAGTCGGGCTTCCCCCATAGACCAGGATCCCTCCATAGACTGGGCTGGACCTGTGGACTTGGTCGAACCCCAGTCCGAAACCGGTTCGGGCCGGGTTGGTCCTATGGGGCCGGACCGGACTCGGACCCGAATGACCTATTTCCACTCTTTTGCCCGTAACTTGAGCTACGTGCGTCTGATTGAGGAACCGTCTACAGTGACAGAAACATTAGAATGAGGAATTTCTTTTGGTATACCCCACTTGAGGTTTGTAAATATTTGGGTTATGTCCGGGTTCGATCGAACATAAATCCAACCGGGCCCTCTGAACATAAATGCCAATAACTCTCAGACCGAGCGTCTGATTGACGCACCTTCTGTCGCATTGGGTTTCTTTTTAAAAGACATATATTTTGGATAAATAAACATGGGACATAGTGGTAGTTGATGTATCTAAACTTTTCTGGATAATAATACCCTCTTGGAATCAAGCATGCTTTGTGTGGAACCCTGTGGCAGGCTACGCTTGGACTACTATTCCCAGATCCTATGTGGGTTAGACAACTCTGACAACTATTCCTGAACCCTATATGGGTTCGAAATATCAGAATATTGTTCCTGGAGCCTATGTGGGTTCGACAGCTCGAACTACTTTCTGGGATCCTGTGTGGGTTCAAAAGCTATGACTACTGTTCCTCGATCATTTGTGGGTTCGACAGCTGTAACAATATTTCATGGATCTTGTGTGGGTTCGACGGCACTGACTACTATTCCTGGATCCTTTGTGGGTTCGACAGATCTGACTACTGTTCTTGGATCTTGTGTGGGTTCGGTAACTCTGACTAATGTTCTGGGATCTTGTGTGGGTTCGACAGCTCTGACTACTATTCCAAGATCCTGTGTGGGTTTGATAGCTCTGACAACTCTTTTTGTATCCTGTGTCAGTTTGACAGTTCTGACTACTATTCTTGGATCCTATGTGGGTTCGACAGAACAGATGATTTAGTGGCCACATCTAATCATCTCTAACACTCTTCATGAGTTGTATACCTGTGTGTGCTGAGTCAGTAACTTTTTGTTCTCCTCATGATTAAGATGGATTACTTGATAACATAGGTATATGTAACACCCGAGACATTTATGTTATATAAATCATCAAAGGAATCTTTTTCTACACAACACTTGCTTGGCTTGCTTTACACGCAATCGCGACCTTCCTCGATAGCTTGCATCGTACGCAATACCGAGTTTCACTAAACAACAATATGATATTAAAACTAGCCGTTATGAATAGTAATAACCACTCTTTGAAATTTTATAAATTTTATTTTTCAAAATGGACTTCATTTTTGGACTCAGAATATCGAAATTAGCCTAGGGTGAAATTTTGGTATTTTTCTAAAAACTTTCAATTTTTGATGCATAGTGATACCACTAAGTGGTAGGTTAAAAACTGAATTTTGCATAAAACTTAATTTTACAGCTTCTGTGAATGGAATTTCAAAAATCCGACAGACACGGTTGATATCAGTAAGTAAAATGTGGTTCAATGAGATAAAAATAATTTTTTGGTGAATAGTAACTTTTTACTATTTTTACCACAGTTAATAGTAAATAGGGTAACTAAAGGTAAATATGATATTAATATTACCCTAACACATGTCCTAATTCTATTGGACAAGTGTAATTCGACCAAAAACAAACTTAGGAATAAAATATGACCATTTAGGCCCACTTGGATTAGATTAGGACATTTATTATTAATTTATTTAAAGAAGGGTTAAAATAGTTAAAATCAAAGTTTAATAAGTAAATCATTTTTAATATGGGGTTATACATATGATAAATTCTATTGGTATTTTATTTGTAATTTTTAGACATCAAATAATTTAATTTATTTATGACACAAAGATGATGCAGTAATTATCTTATTAATGAAATATTGACATAATTGATAATATAAATACCAAAATAAATGTAATTTAAGACTTTTTATGAATTACACTAATTTTATAGGTTACTATGATATATTAGTGTTGATTTAATCAACTTGGTTCGAAAATATAATTCTGTTATGACTTTCACAAAAATCATATATCAAATAGTGTCAAAATTGACACAAAATAGTTTTTAAATAAAATATTATATTATTAATTGTTATTTTATTCCTAAAAATCTAAGGTTCGGCCAAATGACTTAGCTAAGGATATATATATTAATAATAAACAATTTGGGGTTCTTTTGGCATGTTATAGTAAGTGTATTAACCATATAGTGAAAGAAAACAAAAGACATGGTAAAAGTTAAATTATTTAACTTAGAGTTAAATCTAATTGATAAGGTTAAAATAATACCCTAAACTTGTCTAAATCCTATTGGTTGATAGGATTTAGACCCATCCCCACTTTAGCTTCGAAATAAGACCCTTTGGAGCCATTATAAACCGATTCTGACTTTAATATAAAATAATATTTTGAGATATTCTTAAGGTGCCCCTCTCCTCCCTTATAAAAGGGCACCTCCTCCCCCTCCTCCTCACACCAATTTGAGCACTCAAGCTCGGCCAACCCCTACCATTTTCTCCTCTCCACTTCCCTAGAATAATCCTAGAGGTCCTGGTCTTCTTAAAAGACCAATCTTAGTTCCCTAAGTGGAGGATTCAAAGAGGCGTTCCAAAGAAGAGGTAATATCCATTACCGATCTTTTCAATTTCTTCTTCTTCAACTTCTTCTTATTTAGTTGTTTCATGATAAAGTAATAACATCAGTATTACTTACATACTGATATGTTATTATAAATATGAAACAACCCTATTTCACCATCTATCCATCCTACGGAAAAATGAAATCACCTCGCGTGCGTACGTACGGAATACCGTCTCCACGCCGTGGTGTAATCTATTTTTCCACCATCACATTACAAGGATGGATATAATGGTGTAATGAGTAAGTATTTATGATTATTATAAAGTAATATTGATACTGAAATAATATATATATACTCCAATACAGTTCCGCGATCATAGGAACGATATCATCACTCGTGCGTACGTACGGAATACCGTCTCCACGATGTGATGCGACTCGTTATACATGATCATAATTACATAGTAATTATATAAATGAATTGAATGAATTAATATGATATATGTTACACTAATACCATTCTGGATATAAGGTATCTATAACCTTAAAAGAAGAATAAGAATGTATTCGGCAAAACACGCATAAGAACAAAAGGCAATAAAGACCCGAGTAACAAGTAACAATGAAATATTACTAACAAGAAGCTAAGAATATGACCATATATGATATCATATCAATATGTATGATTCTGTAATAAGTCAATAACATTACTTAAACCATTATACAGGAGCTTCGGACACGTACAAAGCAAATCGGACCTAAGGTAAGGGAAATATCACAATCTCATTTTTATCCGAGATTGTTTATTCATAAGTATTTACTGGGGTGTATTTTATCATCCACATCCATGTTTCATCAATATGTAATATTATTTACATCCACCTAAAATTGTTTAAATCCATTTTTACCCTTCGGTGAGTTTTTAGTAATATTTATGAAAGGAATCTTTTGTCGTTTTTCGTACGAGGTACTTTTTGACTTTTCCGACAAAAGTACGAAGAATGTTTTTTTAACTTATACGGCATGAATGGATTTTTAAAACAAAATTTCCAAGAATCTTCCTTTACAAGTTTTCAAGTTTATTTTTAATCAAATTCTTTTATTCGTATGACATGTTATGAAAGGAAAAATGTTTTTGAAGTAGAAAGGATATTTTCCTCAAGAATGGAGTTCAAGTATTTTATCAAAATTATTTTCCATCTAAGATAATAAAAGGGTTCTGTTTTTATCCCTATTATTACATTGGTTTGATTATGTTGTGATGGAAATATTTTTATGAATTCCTTTATCTTATATGAATTGTTTTATGATGTCATGTTGTTTAAGAATCCCATTTTTATTACATGAGTTACGCTATGATGTATGGATTATGATTATGTGGCACACATAAGAAAGGATTAATTATAAGATGGGTGGGACATATATCTCCCTCCAATGCATTGGGTAAAGATTTTATATCTCATGAGATAGACATGGCTAGAACGGAAGGTTATTTCGGTTCAGTGATACAGGACTGAAACGAGGAGTGAACTCGATACAGAAAGGGACTTTGTCCACTAAGATAGTCTTGGCAATGAGTCATGACTAACAAGAAATGATTTTCCATGATTATGTGTGCATGCCAAAAAGTTTCAAGTTTTATGTTATGATTATGGGGATCTCATTTTCACTTCTATGATTTATTCCATGTTAAGATATTATGATCTCTTTTGCAGGTTTTGATTTTCAAAAAGATATGATATGATTTTTATTTCCTTTATTTGCCCTTGGTGAACATTTGAGCTCACCCTCTTATGTTTTCTTTTCCCCAGGTTAGGAAGATGGATATTAAGTAGAATATGCTAAAAGGGACCCTATATATGATTAAATAAATGGGAGACACTGTAGAAGATTTATGAACCAGTTGTTTATGTTTCCCAGTTTCTAAAGACACTATACCTATACAGTCCTTTGTGGTTTTGTCATATGTTGTAATAAGTGCGCTTCAATTTTGAAGTATTAACAATGTATGTAAAGTATGGGTCGTTAGAGTTGGTATCAGAGGAAAGGTATAGTCAACCTTTGGAAACTAGGATGTGAAAGCCTTAGTAAGAACCCTAAGGATAAGTCTAAGCGTAGAACACAATCTTAGTGTTTTAGAAATGGCCATGAATACCCTAGGATAAAACCTTAAGTGTGAAATTTTATCCTTGATTATGTGGTTTTCCTATTATAATTAGTGTTTCTCACACTATTCTTCTTGGTTTTAGTCAATGGCTGGAACCCGAAGGAACCGTGTTAATGCGGAATGCGATGGGCAATGCAATGATTGTCCCCCTGAGTAACCCAACGATATGGGAGCTGGAATGTAAAATCTTGTAGCCATGCTCACACAACTTTCTCAAGCTATGAATCATGCAGGACTTCCAAACGAGCAAAGGAAGGAGCAACATTCTATTGAATCCTTCATGAGGCAGCGTCCACCTTCTTTCAGCGGGTCTACTGATCCATTAGTTGCTGAACAATGGATTAGTACTACTGAAAAGATATTTTCAGTTCTTCAATGTTCTGAGCATCATAAAGTCATCCTAGCAGTGTATCGTTTGGAAGTAGATTCTTATCAGTGGTGGAATCTTATTATGAATACGAGGCAAAGGGATGAAATTGAGTCTATGGAATGGGACGAGTTCAAGAAATTATTTTTCAATAAGTACTTCCCTCGTATTCTCCGAACAAAGATGGAGAAAGAGTTTCTTGAACTGAAGCAAAGGGATGATGAGTCTGTTGGTACCTATGAAGCAAATTTTACAAGACTTGCAAGGTACGCTTCTGGTATTATTATCCAACCTGAGAGTAAGATCGATCGATTCTTTAGTGGCTTAAAACCAAGTCTTCGAAGGGTGTTAGCCATAAGGGACTTCAATAGCTACGAGGAAATTGTTCGATGTGCTCTCAAAGTCGAGATGGAGATTGGAATAACCCATCAGTCACATGGGTTTGATAAGAAGAGGAATATGGATTTCAAAGAAAAATCTAAAGAGCACACAGAAAAGAAGATGAGCTTTTCCTTATGCTCAAAGTGTGGAAAGAAACATGGAGGGAGTTGTCTTAAAGGGACAAGTAAATGTTTTAAATGTGGAAAGGAAGGTCATCGAGCATTTGAATGCCGTGATAATGGGAAGAAGATGTCTAATGACGCAAACAAAGGAAGGGATACACAGAATGAACCTACTACACTTCAATGTTTCAAGTGCAAGGATATGGGGCATTATGCCAATCAATGCCCAAATTCAAGGGTTGATGATGATGGGCGACGTCAACAAAATCATAAGGCTAAAGTCAAAGGAAAGTCACATGCAATTTCTATCAGCGATGTGGAGTACGATAACGAAGTGGTGAAAGGTACACTTACCATCCACTCTAAAGTAGCAAATGTTTTATTTGATTCTGGATCCACCCACTCTTTTATTTTTAAATAATTTTCTAAGGGTATCACCATATTACCTCAACAATTAGATGTTGAGTTAGCTGTGACAACACCTAATGGCACAATAGTCGCATCAAAAGTTTATAATTCTTCTCCGATCGAAGTTTGTGGGAAAGTGCTTCCTGCAAATCTTGTGATCCTTCCTTTAGTGGAATTTGATGTGATTCCTGGCATGGATTGGCTTTCTCTACATGGATCTCATATCAATTTCCAAAGAAGGGAAGTCACATTTCATATTCCAGATCAATCTACGATCGTATATCAATGCAAGGATGAACATAATCTTCCAGTGGAAATTTCTTCCATCTTATGGGTATTGATTCCACTAAATGAAGGTTATTTATCTCAAATGGTTGGTGAGAAACTCACGATTAAGAATATGCCCATTGTACGGGAGTTTGATGATGTCTTTCCAGAGGAATTACCGGGTCTTCCACCAAATCGTGAAGTTGAGTTTTCAATAGAACTCGTACCGGGTGCTTTGCCTATTTCAAAGACACCTTATATAATGGCCCCAATTGAGTTGCAGGAATTGAAGAAGCAACTCCAAGAGAATCTTGATAAGGGATTCATACGCCCTAGTGCGTCACCTTGGGGAGAACCTGTTCTATTTGTTAAGAAGAAAGATGGATCAATGAGACTCTGCATTGATTATCGAGAACTTAACAAGATCACTATCAAGAACAAATATCCTCTCCCATGAATTGATGACTTATTTGACCAACTACGCGGAACTCAATACTTTTCCAAGATTGATCTTCGTTCAGGGTATCATCAATTAATGGCCAAAAGGGAGAATATACCATAGACGGATTTCCGTACAAGGTATGGACACTATGAATTTATAGTGATGCCATTTGGTCTTACTAATGCCCCAGCTATCTTCATGGATCTAATGAATAGAGTCTTTAGAGACTATCTTGATCAATTTTTGGTAGTCTTTATAGACGATATTCTTGTCTATTCAAAGAGCAGGGAAGAGCATGAAGATCACTTGAGAATTATATTGAAGACCCTGAGAAAGGAGAAGCTTTATGCCAAATTTACCAAGTGTGAATTTTGGCTTCAAAAAGTTTCATTTTTGGGTCACATAATCTCAAAAGAGGGGATATCTGTGGATCCAGCAAAAACAGAGGTTATCGAAAGATGGTCGAGACCAACAACAGTAACTGAGATCCGAAGTTTTCTTGGTTTGGCTGGATGTTATCGAAGTTTTGTAAAATATTTTTCACGATTATCTAATCCACTCACCAAGTTGACTCGGAAAGGAGTTAAGTTTGTCTGGATAGAGGAATGTGAAGAGAATTTCAAGGAGTTGAAAAGAAGGTTATCCAGTGCACCTGTGCTCACACTGCCTTGTAGTGGAGAAAGGTTTGTGATCTACAGTGATGCATCCAAGAAGGGATTAGGGTGTGTTCTTATGCAAAATGATATGGTGATAGCTTATGCCTCACGACAGTTGAAAATCCATGAGCAAAATTACCCAACACATGATTTGGAGTTGGCTGCGGTAATCTTTGCATTAAAGATTTGGAGGCATTACCTTTATGGTGAAAGGTGTGATATTTATACTGATCATAAAAGTTTAAAGTATATTTTCACACAAAAGGAGCTGAATATGCGCCAATGAAGATGGTTGGAGCTGATTAAGGATTATGACTGCTCAATCCATTACCACCCTGGGAAAGCAAACAAGGTGGAAGATGCATTAAGTCGACAAGACCATGCTAGTTTATCAATGACGAGGATCACAAAAGATCCAATATTTATGGATTTACAAAGGATGGATCTTGGAATTATAATGGAAGGGGAAAAATCTTATCTTTCTCAAATGAATGTTCAACCATCTATACATGTGAAGATTAAAGAGGCACAGAATGAAGATGTCGAGTTACAAAAGAAGGTGAGAAATGTTCCTGAATTCAACCTTGATTGTGATGGGATAATAAAGTTCAGGAATCGGGTTTGTGTTCCTTCCATCCCCGAATTAAAGAAGGAGCTGCTGGATGAGGCTCATAGTTCTTCATTCTCTATTCATCCTGGAAGCACGAAGATGTATAGGGACCTGAAAGAGTACTTCTGGTGGGATGGCATGAAAAGAGATGTTGCTGAATATGTCTCTCGATGCTTGGTTTGTCAACAAGTTAAAGCTGAGAGACAAAAGTCTAAGGGGATGTTACAACCATTACCCATACCCGAATGGAAATGGGAAAACATCACTATGGACTTTGTCACAGGACTTCCTAAAACATCCAAAGGCAATAATGCTATTTGGGTCATAGTTGATCGTTTTACAAAGTCTGCACACTTCATTGCTATTATAGAGGATTTATCTCTAGATCAGCTTGCCAGGATATATGTAAAGGAAGTGGTAAGATTACATGGAGTACCACATTATATTATATCTGATCGGGATCCGATATTTACCTCGAAGTTCTGGCGAAGTCTTCAGCATACTCTGGATACAGAGTTGAGTTTCAGCACTGCTTATCATCCCCAGACAGACGGTCAGTCTGAGAGAACAATTCAAACCCTAGAAGATATGTTGAGAGCTTGTTCTATGGATTTCAAAGGAGGTTGGGATCAACACCTACCTTTGGTGGAATTTTCTTATAATAATAGCTTTCACTCCGGTATTCAGATGGCTCCTTATGAAGCTCTCTATGGAAAGAAATGCAGGTCTCCAACTTGCTGGGATGAAGTTGGGGAAAGAAAGCTGTTAGGACCTGATCTCGTTGATGAAATGGCAGAAAAGGTTAGATCTATTCAACAACACATAAGAGCAGCTCAGAGTCGACAGAAAAGTTATGCCGACAACCGAAGAAAAGACCTAGAGTTTGAAGTGGGCGATAAAGTGTTCTTACGAATATCTCCCTGGAAGAGGGTTATGAGATTTGGAAAGAAGGGGAAGTTGAGCCCTAGATATATCGGTCCTCTAGAAATACTGGATCGTGTTGGGAAGGTAGCTTACCGATTGGCGCTTCCACCGAATCTCTCTAAAGTTCACGATGTGTTCCATGTATCTCTCCTGAGAAAGTACATACCAGATCCTTCACATGTACTCAACTCAGAAGTTGTACCGCTGGAGCAAGATCTTTCTTATGAAGAACAGTCGATAGAGATTCTGGATCGTAGCGAAAAAGTCCTACAAAACAAGACCACTCAATTGGTGAAAGTTTTATGGAGGAACCACCAACTTGAAGAAGCTACATGGGAGCTTGAGGATATGATGAGGGAGAAGTATCCTCATCTGTTTGTTACAAAGTGACGAATTTCGAGGGCGAAATTATTTTTAAGGGGGGTATAATGTAACACCAGGGACTTTTATGTTATATAAATCATCAAAGGAATCTTTTTCTACACAACACTTGCTTGGCTTGCTTTACATGCAATCGCGACCTTCCTCGATAGCTTGCGTCGTACGCAATACCGAGTTTCACTAAACAACAATATGCTATTAAAACTAGCCGTTATGAATAGTAATAACCACTTTTTGAAATTTTATAAATTTTATTTTTCAAAATGGACTTCATTTTTGGACTCAGAATATCGAAATTAGCCTAGGGTGAAATTTTGGTATTTTTCTGAAAACTTTCAATTTTTGATGAATAGTGAAACCACTAAGTGGTAGGTTAAAAACTGAATTTTGCATAAAACTTAATTTTACCGCTTCTGTGAATGGAATTTCAAAAATCCGACAGACACGGTTGATATCAGTAAGTAAAATGTGGTTCAATGAGATAAAAATATTTTTTTGGTGAATAGTAACTTTTTACTATTTTTACCGCAGTTAATAGTAAATAGGGTAACTAAGGGTAAATATGACATTAATATTACCCTAACACATTTCCTAATTCTACTGGACAAGTGTAATTCGACCAAAAACAAACTTAGGAATAAAATATGACCATATAGGCCCACTTGGATTAGATTAGGACATTTATTAATAATTTATTTAAAGAAGGGTTAAAATAGTTAAAATCAAAGATTAATAAGTAAATCATTTTTAATATGGGGTTATACATAAGATAAATTCGATTGGTATTTTATTTGAAATTTTTAGACATCAAATAATTTAATTTATTTATGACACAAAGATGATGCAGTAATTATCATATTAATGAAATATTGACATAATTGATAATATAAATACCAAAATAAATGTAATTTAAGACTTTTTATGAATTCCACTAATTTTCTAGGTTACTATGATATATTAGTGTTGATTTAATCAACTTGGTTCGAACATATAATTCTGTTATGACTTTCAAAAAATCATATATCAAATAGTGTCAAAATTGACACAAAATAGTTTTTAAATAAAATATTATATTATTAATTGTTATTTTATTCCTAAAAATCTAAGGTTCGGCCAAATGACATAGATTAGGATATATATATTAATAATAAACAATTTGGGGTTCGTTTGGCATGTTATTGTAAGTGTATTAACCATATAGTGAAAGAAAACAAAAGACATGGTAAAAGTTAAATTATTTAACTTAGAGTTAAATCTAATTGATAAGGTCAAAATAATACCCTAAACTTGTCTAAATCATATTGGTTGATAGGATTTAGACCCATCCCCACTTTAGCTTCGAAATAAGACCCTTTGGAACCATTATAAACCGATTTTGACTTTAATATAAAATAATATTTTGAGATATTCCTAAGGTGCCCCTCTCCTCCCTTATAAAAGGGCACCTCCTCCCCCTCCTCCTCACACCAATTTGAGCACTCAATCTTGGCCAACCCCTGCCATTTTCTCCTCTACACTTCCCTAGAATAATCCTAGAGGTCCTGGTCTTCTTCAAAGACCAATCTTAGTTCCCTAAGTGGAGGATTCAAAGAGGCGTTCCAAAGAAGAGGTAATATCCATTACCGATCTTTTCAATTTCATTCTTCTTAAAATTCTTCTTCTTTAGTTGTTTCATGATAAAGTAAGAACATCAGTATTACTTACATACTTATATGTTATTATAAATATGAAACAACCCTATTTCACCATCTATCCATCCTACGTAAAAATGAAATCACCGCGCGTGAGTACGTACGGAATACCGTGTCCACGCCGTTGTGTAATCTATTTTTCCACCATCACCTTACAAGGATGGGTATAATGGTGTAATGAGTAAGTATTTATGATTATTATAAAGTAATATTGATACTGAAATAATATATATATACTCCAATACAGTTCCACGATCATAGGAACGATATCATCACTCGTGCGTACGTACGGAATACCGTCTCCACGATGTGATGCGACTCGTTCTACATGATCATCATTACATAGTAATTATATAAATGAATTGAATGAATAAATATGATATATGTTACACTAATACCATTCTGGATATAAGGTATCTATAACCTTAAAAGAAGAATAAGAATGTATTCGGAAAAACACGCATAAGAACAAAAGGCAATAAAGACCCGAGTAATAAGTAACAATGAAATATTACTAACAAGAAGCTAAGAATATGACCATATATGATATCATATCAATATGTATGATTCTGGAATAAGTCAATAACATTATTTAAACCATTATACAGTAGCTTCGGAAACGTACAAAGCAAATCGGACCTAAGGTAAGGGAAATATCACAATCTCATTTTTATCCGAGATTGTTTATTCGTAAGTATTTACTGGGGTGTATTTTATCATCCACATCCATGTTTCATCAATATGTAATATTATTTCCATCCACCTACAATTGTTTAAATCCATTTTTACCCTTCGGTGAGTTTTTAGTAATATGTATGAAAGGAATCTTTTGTCATTTTTCGTACGAGGTACTTTTTGACTTTTCCGACAAAAGTACAAAGAATTTTTTTTTAAACATATACGACATGAATGGATTTTTAAAACAAAATTTCCAAGAATCTTCCTTTAAAAGTTTTCAAGTTTATTTTTAATCATCTTATTTTATTTTAAAGTCGTATGACATGTTATGAAAGGAAAAATGTTTTTGAAGTAGAAAGGATATTTTCCTCAAGAATGGAGTTCAAGTATTTTATCAAAATTATTTTCCATCTAAGATAATAAAAGGGTTCTGTTTTTATCCCTATTATTACATTGGTTTGATTATGTTGTGATGGAAATATTTTTATGAATTCCTTTATCTTATATGAATTGTTTTATGATGTCATGTTGTTTAAGAATCCCATTTTTATTACATGGGTTACGCTATGATGTATGGTTTATGATTATGTGGCACACATAAGAAAGGATTCATTATAAGATGGGTGGGACCTATATCTCCCTCCAATGCATTGGGTAAAGATTTTATATCTCATGAGATAGACATGGCTGGAACGGAAGGTTATTTCGGATCAGTGATACAGGACTGAAACGAGGAGTGAACTCGGTTCAGAAAGGGAATTTGTCCACCAAGATAGTCTTGGCAATGAGTCATGACTAACAAGAAATGATTTTCCATGATTATGTGTGCATGCCACAAAGTTTCAAGTTTTATGTTATGATTATGGGGATCTCATTTTCACTTCTATGATTTATCCCATGTTAAGATATTATGATCTCTTTTGCAGGTTTTGATTTTCAAAAAGATATGATATGATTTTTATTTCCTTTATTTGCCCTTGCTGAACATTTGAGCTCACCCTTTTATGTTTTCTTTTCCCCAGGTGAGGAAGATGGATATTAAGTAGAATATGCTAAAAGGGACCCTAGATATGATGAAATAAATGGGAGACACTGTAGAAGATTTATGAACCAGTTGTTTACGTTTCCCAGTTTCTAAAGACACTATACCTATACGGTCCTTTGTGGTTTTGTCATATGTTGTAATAAGTGTGCTTCAATTTTGAAGTATTAACAATGTATGTAAATTATGGGTCGTTATAGTTGGTATCAGAGGAATGGTATAGTCAACCTTTGGAAACTAGGATGTGAAAGCCTTAGTAAGAACCCTAAGGATAAGTCTAAGCATAGAACACAATCTTAGTGTTTTAGAAATGGCCATGAATACCCTAGGATAAAACCTTAAGTGTGAAATTTTATCCTTGATTATGTGGTTTTCCTATTATAATTAGTGTTGCTCACACTATTCTTCTTGGTTTTAGTCAATGGCTGGAACCCGAAGGAACCGTGTTAATGCGGAATGCGATGGGCAATGCAATGATTGTCCCCCTGAGCAACCCAATGATATGGGAGCTGGAATGAAAAATCTTGTAGCCATGCTCACACAACTTTCTCAAGCTATGAATCATGAAGGACTTCCAAACGAGCAAAGGAAGGAGCAACATTATCTTGAATCCTTCATGAGGCAGCGTCCACCTTCTTTCAGTGGGTCTACTGATCCATTAGTTGCTGAACAATGGATTAGTACTACTGAAAAGATATTTTCAGTTCTTCAATGTTCTGAGCATGATAAAGTCATCCTAGCAGTGTATCGTTTGGAAGGAGATACTGATCAATGGTGGAATCTTATTAAGAATACGAGGCAAAGGGATGAAATTGAGTCTATGGAATGGGACGAGTTCAAGAACTTATTTTTCAATAAGTACTTCCCTCCTATTCTCCGAACAAAGATGGAGAAAGAGTTTCTTGAACTGAAGCAAAGGGATGATGAATCTGTTGGTACCTATGAAGCAAATTTTACAAGGCTTCCAAGGTACGCTTCTGGTATTATTATCCAACCTGAGATTAAGATCGATCGATTCTTTAGTGGATTAAAACCAAGTCTTCGAAGGGCGTTAGCCATAAGGGACTTCAATATATATGAGGAAATCGTTCGATGTGCTCTCAAAGTAGAGATGGAGATTGGAATAACCCATCAGTCACATGGGTTTGATAAGAAGAGGAAGATGGATTTCAAAGAAAAATCTAAAGAGCACACGGAAAATAAGATGAGCTTTTCCTTATGCTCAAAGTGTGGAAAGAAACATGGAGGGAGTTGTCTTAAAGGGACAAGTAAATGTTTTAAATGTGGAAAGGAAGGTCATCGGGCATTTGAATGCCGTGATAATGGGAAGAAGATGTCTAATGAAGCAAACAAAGGAAGGGATACAAAGAATGAACCTACTACACTTCAATGTTTCAAGTGCAAGGAGATGGGGCATTATGCCAATCAATGCCCAAATCCATGGGTTGATGATGATGGTCGACGTCAACAAAATCTTAAGGATAAAGACAAAGGAAAGTCACATGCAATTTCTATCAGCGATGTGGAGTACGATAACGAAGTGGTGAAAGGTACACTTACCATCCACTCTAAAGTAGAAAATGTTTTATTTGATTCTAGATCCACCCACTCTTTTATTTCTAAAGAATTTTCTAAGGGTATCACCGTATTACCTCAACAATTAGATGTTGAGTTAGCTGTGACAACACCTAATGGCACAATAGTCGCATCAAAAGTTTATAATTCTTCTCCGATCGAAGTTTGTGGGAAAGTGCTTCCTGCAAATCTTGTGATCCTTCCTTTAGTAGAATTTGATGTGATTCCTGGCATGGATTGGCTTTCTCTACATGGAGCTCATATCAATTTCCAAAGAAGGGAAGTCACATTTCATATTCTAGATCAATCTACGATCGTATATCAATGTAAGGATGAACATAATCTTACGGTGGAAATTTCTTCCATCTTATGGGTATTGATTCCACTAAATGAAGGTTATTTATCTCAAATGGTTGGTGAGAAACTCACGATTAAGAATATGCCCATTGTACGAGAGTTTGATGATGTCTTTCCAGAGGAATTACCGGGTATTCCACCAAATCGTGAAGTTGAGTTTTCAATAGAACTCGTACCGGGTGCTTTGCCTATTTCAAAGACACCTTATAGAATGGCCCCAATTGAGTTGCAAGAATTGAAGAAGCAACTCCAAGAGAATCTTGATAAGGGATTCATACGCCCTAGTGCGTCACCTTGGGGAGCACCTGTTCTATTTGTTAAGAAGAAAGATGGATCAATGAGACTCTGCATTGATTATCGAGAACTTAACAAGATCACTATCAAGAACAAATATCCTCTCCCATGCATTGATGACTTATTTGACCAACTACGCAGAGCTCAATACTTTTCCAAGATTGATCTTCGTTCAGGGTATCATCAATTAAGGGTCAAAAGGGAGGATATACCAAAGATGGCTTTACGTACAAGGTATGGACACTATGAATTTATAGTGATGCCATTTGGTCTTACTAATGCCCCTGCTATCTTCATGGATCTAATGAATAGAGTCTTTAGAGACTATCTTGATCAATTTGTGGTAGTCTTTATAGACGATATTCTTGTCTATTTAAAGAGCAAGGAATAGCATGAAGATCACTTGAGAATTATATAGAAGACCCTGAGAAAGGAGAAGCTTTATGCCAAATTTACCAAGTGTGAATTTTGGCTTCAAAAAGTTGCATTTTTGGGACACATAATCTCAAAAGAGGGGATATCTGTGGATCCAGCAAAAACAGAGGTTTTCGAAAGATGGTCGAGACCAACAACAGTAACTGAGATCCGAAGTTTTCTTGGTTTGGCTGGATATTATCGACGTTTTGTAAAAGATTTTTCACGATTATCTAATCCACTCACCAAGTTGACTCGGAAAGGATTTAAGTTTGTCTGGACAGAGGAATGTGAAGAGAATTTCAAGGAGTTGAAAAGAAGGTTATCCAGTGCACCTGTTCTCACACTGCCTTGTAGTGGAGAAAGGTTTGTGATCTACAATGATGCATCCAAGAAGGGATTAGGGTGTGTTCTTATGCAAAATGATATGGTGATAGCTTATGCCTCACGACAGTTGAAAATCCATGAGCAAAATTACCAAACACATGATTTGGAGTTGGCTGCGGTAATCTTTGCATTAAAGATTTGGAGGCATTACCTTTATGGTGAAAGGTGTGATATTTATACTGATCATAAAAGTTTAAAGTATATTTTCACACAAAAGGAGCTGAATATGCGCCAAAGAAGATGGTTGGAGCTGATTAAGGATTATGACTGCTCAATCCATTACCACCCTGGGAAAGCAAACAAGGTGGAAGATGCATTAAGTCGACAAGACCATGCTAGTTTATCCATGATGAGGATCACAAAAGATCCAATATTTATGGATTTACAAAGGATGGATCTTGGAATTATAATGGAAGGGGAAAATTCTTATCTTTCTCAAATGAATGTTCAACCATCTATACATGTGAAGATTAAAGAGGCACAGAAAGAAGATGTCGAGTTACAAAAGAAGGTGAGAAATGTTCCTGAATTCAACCTTGATTGTGATGGGATAATAAAGTTCAGGAATCAGGTTTGTGTTCCTTCCATCCCCGAATTAAAGAAGGAGCTGCTGGATGAGGCTCATAGTTCTTCATTCTCTATTCATACTGGAAGCACGAAGATGTATAGGGACCTGAAAGAGTACTTCTAGTGGGATGGCATTAAAAGAGATGTTGCTGAATATGTCTCTCAATGCTTGGTTTGTCAACAAGTTAAAGCTGAGAGACAAAAGTCTAAGGGGATGTTACAACCATTACCCATACCCGAATGGAAATGGGAAAACATCACTATGGACTTTGTCACAGGACTTCCTAAAACATCCAAAGGCAATAATGCTATTTGGGTCATAGTTGATCGTCTTACAAAGTCTGCACACTTCATTGATATTAGAGAGGATTTCTCTCTAGATCAGCTTTCCAGGATATATGTAAAGGAAGTGGTAAGATTACATGGAGTACCACTTTCTATTATATCTGATCGGGATCCGATATTTACCTCGAAGTTCTAGCGAAGTCTTCAGCATACTCTAGATACAGAGTTGAGTTTCAGCACTGCTTATCATCCCCAGGCAGACGGTTAGTCTGAGAGAACAATTCAAACCCTAGAAGATATGTTGAGAGCTTGCTCTATGGATTTCAAAGGAGGTTGGGATCAACACCTACCTTTGGTGGAATTTTCTTATAATAATAGCTTTCACTCCAGTATTCAGATGGCTCCTTATGAAGCTCTCTATGGAAAGAAATGCAGGACTCCAACTTGCTGGGATGAAGTTGGGGAAAGAAAGATGTTAGGACCTGATCTCGTTGATGAAATGGCAGAAAAGGTTAGATCTATTCAACAACAAATAAGAGAAGCTCAGAGTCGACAGAAAAGTTATGCCGACAACCGAAGAAAAGACCTAGAGTTTAAAGTGGGCGATAAAGTGTTCTTACGAATATCTCCCTGGAAGAGGGTTATGAGATTTGGAAAGAAGGGGAAGTTTAGCCCTAGATATATCGGTCCTTTCGAAATACTGGATCGTGTTGGGAAGGTAGCTTACCGATTGGCGCTTCCACCTAATCTCTCTCAAGTTCACGATGTGTTCCATGTATCTCTCCTGAGAAAGTACATACCAGATCCTTCACATGTACTCAGCTCAGAAGTTGTACCGCTGGAGCAAGATCTTTCTTATTAAGAACAGCCGATAGAGATTCTGGATCGTAGTGAAAAAGTCCTACGAAACAAGACCACTCAATTGGTGAAAGTTTTATGGAGGAACCACCAACTTGAAGAAGCTACATGGGAGCTTGAGGATATGATGAGGGAGAAGTATCCTCATCTGTTTGTTACAAAGTGACGAATTTCGAGGGAGAAATTCTTTTTAAGGGGGGTAGAATGTAACACCGGAGACTTTTATGTTATATAAATCATCAAAGAATCTTTTTCTACACAACAGTTGCTTGGCTTGCTTTACATGCAATCGCGACCTTCCTCGATAGCTTGCGTCGTACACAATACCGAGTTTCACTAAACAACAATATGCTATTAAAACTAGCCGTTATGAATAGTAATAACCACTTTTTGAAATTTTATAAATTTTATTTTTCAAAATGGACTTCATTTTTGGACTCAGAATATCGAAATTAGCCTAGGGTGAAATTTTGGTATTTTTCTGAAAACTTTCAATTTTTGATGAATAGTGAAACCACTAAGTGGTAGGTTAAAAACTGAATTTTGCGTAAAACTTAATTTTACCGCTTATGTGAATGGAATTTAAAAAATCTGACAGAAACGGTTGATATCAGTAAGTAAAATGTGGTTTAATGAGATAAAAATAATTTTTTGGTGAATAATAACTTTTTACTATTTTTACCGCAGTTAATAGTAAATAGGGTAACTAAGGGTAAATATGATATTAATATTACCCTAACACATGTCCTAATTCTATTGGACAATTGTAATTCGACCAAAAACAAACTTTGGAATAAAATATGACCATTTAGGCCCACTTGGATTAGATTAGGACATTTATTATTAATTTATTTAAAGAAGGGTTAAAATAGTTAAAATCAAAGTTTAATAAGTAAATCATTTTTAATACGGGGTTATACATAAGATAAATTCGATTGGTATTTTATTTGTAATTTTTAGACATCAAATAATTTAATTTATTTATGACACAAAGATGATGCAGTAATTATCTTATTAATGAAATATTGACATAATTGATAATATAAATACCAAAATAAATGTAATTTAAGACTTTTTATGAATTCCACTAATTTTTTAGGTTACTATGATATATTACTGTTGATTTAATCAACTTGGTTCGAACATATAATTTTGTTATGACTTTCACAAAAATCATATATCAAATAGTGTCAAAATTGACACAAAATAGTTTTTAAAATGAAATATTATATTATTAATTGTTATTTTATTCCTAAAAATATAAGGTTCGGCCAAATGACTTAGATAAGGATATATATATTAATAATAAACAATTTGGGGTTCGTTTGGCATTTTATAGTAAGTGTATTAACCATATAGTGAAAGAAAACAAAAGACATGGTAAAAGTTAAATTATTTAACTTAGAGTTAAATCTAATTGATAAGGTTAAAATAATACCCTAAACTTGTCTAAATCATATTGGTTGATAGGATTTCGACCCATCCCCACTTTAGCTTCGAAATAAGACCCTTTGGAACCATTATAAACCGATTTTGACTTTAATATAAAATAATATTTTGAGATATTCCTAAGGTGCCCCTCTCCTCCCTTATAAAAGGGCACCTCCTCCCCCTCCTCCTCACACCAATTTGAGAACTCAAGCTCAGAAAACCCCTGCCATTTTCTCCTCTCCACTTCCCTAGAATAATCCTAGAGGTCCTGGTCTTCTTCAAAGACCAATCTTAGTTCCCTAAGTGGAGGATTCAAAGAGGCGTTCCAAAGAAGAGGTAATATCCATTACCGATCTTTTCAATTTCTTTCTTCTTAAACTTCTTCTTCTTTAGTTGTTTCATAATAAAGTAATAACATCAGTATTACTTACATAATGATATGTTATTATAAATATGAAACAACCCTATTTCACCATCTATCCATCCTACGGAAAAATGAAATCACCGCGCGTGCGTACGTACGGAATACCGTCTCCACGCCGTGGTGTAATCAATTTTTCCACCATCACTTTACAAGGATGGGTATAATAGTGTAATGAGTAAGTATTTATGATTATTATAAATTAATATTGATACTGAAATAATATATATATACTCCAATACAGTTCCACGATCATAGGAATTATATCATCACTCGTGCGTACGTACGGAATACCGTCTCTATGATGTGATGCGACTCGTTCTACATGATCATCATTACATAGTAATTATATAAATGAATTGAATGAATAAATATGATATATGTTACACTAATACCATTCTGGATATAAGGTATCTATAACCATAAAAGAAGAATAAGAATGTATTCGGCAAAACACGCATAAGAACAAAAGGCAATAAAGACCCGAGTAACAAGTAAAAATGAAATATTACTAACAAGAAGCTAAGAATATGACCATATATGATATCATATCAATATGTATGATTCTGGAATAAGTCAATAACATTATTTAAACCATTATACAGGATCTTCGGACACGTACAAAGCAAATCGGACCTAAGGTAAGGGAAATATCACAATCTCATTTTTATCCGAGATTGTTTATTCGTAAGTATTTACTAGGGTGTATTTTATCATCCACATCCATGTTTCATCAATATGTAATATTATTTCCATCCACCTAAAATTGTTTAAATCCATTTTTACCCTTCGGTGAGTTTTTAGTAATATGTATGAAAGGAATCTTTTGTCGTTTTTCGTACGAGGTACTTTTTGACTTTTCCGACAAAAGTACGAAGAATGTTTTTTTTAACTTATACGGCATGAATGGATTTTTAAAACAAAATTTCCAAGAATCTTCCTTTACAAGTTTTCAATTTTATTTTTAATCAACTTCTTTTATTCGTATGACATGTTATGAACGGAAAAATGTTTTTGAAGTAGAAAGGATATTTTCCTCAAGAATGGAGTTCAAGTATTTTATCAAAATTATTTTCCATCTAAGATAATAAAAGGGTTCTGTTTTTATCCCTATTATTACATTGGTTTGATTATGTTTTGATGGAAATATTTTTATGAATTCCTTTATCTTATATGAATTGTTTTATGATGTCATGTTGTTTAAGAATCCCATTTTTATTACATGGGTTACGCTATGATGTATGGTTTATGATTATGTGGCACACATAAGAAAGGATTCATTATAAGATGGGTGGGACCTATGTCTCCCTCCAATGCATTGGGTAAAGATTTTATATCTCATGAGATAGACATGGCTGGAACGTAAGGTTATTTCGTTTCAGTGATACAGGACTGAAACGAGGAGTGAACTCGGTTCAGAAAGGGACTTTGTCCACTAAGATAGTCTTGGCAATGAGTCATGACTAACAAGAAATTATTTTCCATGATTATGTGTGCATACCACAAAGTTTCAAGTTTTATGTTATGATTATGGGGATCTCATTTTCACTTCTATGATTTATTCCATGTTAAGATATTATGATCTCTTTTGCAGGTTTTGATTTTCAAAAAGATATGATATGATTTTTATTTCCTTTATTTGCCCTTGCTGAGCATTTGAGCTCACCCTTTTATGTTTTCTTTTCCCCAGGTCAGGAAGATGGATATTAAGTAGAATATGCTAAAAGGGACCCTAGATATGATGAAATAAATGGGAGACACTGTAGAAGATTTATGAACCAGTTGTTTATGTTTCCCAGTTTCTAAAGACACTATACCTATACGGTCCTTTGTGGTTTTGTCATATGTTGTAATAAGTGTGCTTAAATTTTGAAGTATTAACAATGTATGTAAAGTATGGGTAGTTAGAGGTAGTGAACATTGGTAGATTTTTTATAATCGTATTACGTCGTTGAATTCTCCATGGCGTAGCCTAGTAATGGTGAACCATGAATAATGTCGTGTTCTTGTGTGTTTGTTTTCTAGATTTACATTCAAAGTATCATAATATGATAATGATGGATACAAAATATCAAAATTAACACATAATTTAAAGCAATTTGACACTTTTAATGATAGCATCACGATCTAGTGGGGTAAAAAAATTTAAAAAAAATATCCATTCCCTGACCCACCCTCAAGGTATCGAGGCCCGTTTTCGAAATAAAAATTGGTATCATAGTGAATTTTTATTTTTTCATGTTTGTTCTCAATAACCTTGTTCATATTATTGGAGAAATTAATGTTCCAGTTTCATCTTACAATATTGTGTCATGGAAAAGGGTATAACATCAAAAAAGAAGTAGAAGTCTGGTGAAATTTCTCAGTGAGTAAGTGTCTATAGAAACTGAGTGATTCTGTTGAAGGAAACTAAAAATTTATCAGACTATGAGACAATTCATTCATTCAATGATACTAATGTAATAACTAAAAAACTCACTATACCAGGTGATATTGGAACAACTGATGCTGATGGAAAACCATGAAGGGAAAAAGTGAATGTTGTTCTTGAATCAAATGAATTGGATCATAAATTTGACAAAGTGAATAATTCAAAATATATATAAATCAAAGAACATGATATTGAGATAAATAAGGTAATAGGATTAAATCAAAGGCGTATTGATGTGGCTACTGATCATAGGGAGAAGAATGATTCTTAGTTCAATGAACTACAAAATATTACTAGAAAGAATGAAAAAAATTGATAAAAAAAGGAGAATCTAAAGTCAGATTAAATTATGATACTATAATTCCGAAATTATGATCTAGACACATAGTTGTCTGAACTATTTTAGAAGAACAAAATTCGATAATAAGAGAATGAATTCTATTTTGATTTAGCTCCTCAAGAAAAAATTAAAATAAATATGTTGAATTACATGGTAGATAGGCTCAAATGAGAATCGGATGAAGAGATGAGTATATGGAATAATTTCATTAGATAACATAATGATAATATTTAATGAAGGGATATAAATATTCAACAATTGAGTTAAGATATATAATTAGTGAATAAATAAGTGGATAAATCTAATGAAAATATGGAACACCATATTGAAGGATTCACTGCACTTACTATTTGATTATCCTATAGGAAGTGATGGTGAAATGGTAAGAATATATGATATTTTAGTATAGAATCATGAATGTATTGTATCATCAAAAAGCCCATATATTATTTGGATAAACTAGTATGGTATATGATGAACCTTCTCCCATCCATGAGAGGAAAATATCCATGAATAGTTCCAAAAATTGGAACCATCCAGTAGGTGCTAGTGATAGAACAAAATATGTTTTTACAATATTTATTGACATCATGTTCTATTTTTATGGGATGCATGGTTATAAATCATGTTTTTTTTCATAGAATTCATAATATATATCATGTTGTGATAGTGGAAATATTCCTAAATTTGAGAATAATAAGAATCATGAAAAGAATGAAATGGAAAACCTATCAATAAAATATTCCATCAGATCCTATTATTATGCAATATAAGGACATTTTATGAGTATGTTTTAGGAATTCCATGAGCTCAATGTCAGAAGAAAAAACTCAAAAATCCTCAATATCTCAAATGAGAAATAATTACATGATGTATGTTTTTAATGTGATATGTTTTCTATGTCTTGATTATTGGAATTTTATAAGATATTTTACTAGGAAGAAATAAGGGTAAGAAAATAAATAGGAAACCCGATCCCCATCTCTGGAAGTGTATAAGAAAATTCTAATATTGGAATTCTAATTGATATGTTGAAAAAAAAGGTTTATAGACTCAGGGGAATAAACAGGAGCTCAATGAGATATGTATCAATCACCTCCCCTACCACACTCCCAAAAACTATTCGTGAAAGAATGTGAATAATCATAAATGGAAAAGGAGGGAATTCTACAATTGTGAGTAATATGATTTCACATTAAGTGAAAAACCTACCACTAGTAAGAAATATTTTGGAGACTCAATTAACTTATTAAATAATAATGAAATAACGTTATCCCCACAATCTCACAGGCTTCACACTAATATAATTGAATGAAGTGGAAAAATACCTTTAATTGTTGAATAAGAACTAGAAGATGACTAGTGGAGAGAGTCCCATTTATATAATGAATCATGAGAAATGGAATTCAGGTGGATTGTCAACGAAATAAATTTATTCTAGTGGGTATATTCTCAAAATTGTGAAGAAGTCCGAACACAAAGAACATAAATATGAGAAGAAGACCCAGAATGTGGGAGAATAATGTAATTTTGTATTACATAAATATTTGAGGTTTGACGTTTACTTTGATCATGTATATAAATATTATAGCGCTTTTCAAGAATGATTTAAATGAATAATTTATCAATATAGACCATACCCTCTTCTTTAGGATTCTAGAGAATCCCATTGACTTATGTGCACAAATTATCTTGTGTAATGGTCACGTGGTTCACGTTTAAGGTTATATAAGATCTAAGGGGAAGTTGCATCAAAATATGATACATTGTGAAATTATGTTCTCTATAATGATAACTAAGTAAAATCTCTTACTTGAGATGAATAATAAATATGGATGAATTACATGAAAGGGGTTAATTGATTATGGATACATCAGGTGTCTAGATGTAATTGGGTGAAATTATTTGGGGTGGTGATATAAAATTTATTTGATATTTTATATTGTATGTTCTTACTCATTAGGCTTAGATGTTTTGTTGAAATCTCATTTCTATGTGTCACATTTGATGAAATGATGTAATGAGAAGTAGAATGTTTGGGGTTCTGAACTATCGTCCTACCATATGAAAGAGTTTTATATCATAGGAAGGTATAATTTGATCTCATAATATGATACATGATATCAATTTTATAAAATGGACGAAAGATTATGTTTAAGAATATCGATTGGGGAACTAAAGAAAAATTCATTTATTCCATGATTATCTCTTTTTCTCTGACAACATGTTACCGATAAAGTGTTTTTAGGATTTCAGGGTTCTACTAGATAATGGAAACTATGATTCAACATGAGGCTACAATATTAGTGGAATGAAATGTTGTCACTATATTATATAATTAACAAACTCTTTATCAAAAAAGTAAAAAGTTTCAATACGGTAGTAATGAGAAGGTGAGTAACTTGAGGAAAGTAAAAGTGTAAAATGTTGATTTTGATTTTGATAATGATGAAGAGTGGGAGGATGAATCTGAAGAATAAATCTAGGTCCAGGATATGAATGAATATCATGAAAAAATTTAGAAGAATCCAATATGGGATAATGTTTTGAGGCCAAAAGATAATATTGTCATCAGGACTAAATGTGTCTTTCACAACCAAGTGAATGAAGATATCTTCGTAATTCGAAATAAAAAATTGATATTGTTCAAAGATTACTTCTATATAATGGGTATCAATTTCAATGAGCCATTTTCATCAATTACAAGGATACATAAAATTATAATATTTCAATAATGTAAGTAATAAAACAGGCTCCAAGAGCACGGAATTCAAGACATGATAAGTATTTGTTGATGTTTGGATTTTAGTGTGGAAGATTTGATTACAATATCTATTTAAATAATGATAGTAATAAAAGAATGGTGGTGTTGTTTTATGTAGATGAAATAATATTTGGTGGATAAGATGATGCACAATGTAGATATTTTTTGGAATTCATGAAAAACGAGTTTGAAGTTTCAACGATTGATGAGTTGATGTTTTTTATTGGTTTATAAGTAAAACGAGGAATAAATTGAACATTGATTTATCAATAAAATTATGTTAAGGAGGTTTTTATAATATTTTTAATGGATACATATAAGTATATGGAGACTCTAGTTTCCACCTAGACAAAACTATCAATAATTGATGATGGAAAAGTAGTTAATATAATGGAATATATGAAAATAATATGAAATCTAGTACATTGGACTACTACAAGATGTGATAGTTTTATTCACATGAAAATCAATGATATATCAAATAAATACCTAGGAAAAACAAATTATTACAGTGAGAATAATATATCATTTAATCTAAGAAACATTGGATTTGGTTTTGATGTATAATGATAGATCTCAGAAGTAGTTATTGGGACATACAAGATGCATATTGGACTGGATATGTAGATGATTGAAAGTCAACATTTTGTTTGGCATTCAATCTTTGTGTATTATAATTTTATTGGATGATCAAGAAACAATATTTCCTTTTTTGTGCACCATAAATTATGAGAATATTGTTTCTATTCAAGTATGCACACTGCTATTTTTAATAAAGCAACATCTCGATGATATTGGAGTTAAAGTGAATTACCAGATCAAAATAAATTTTTGTAGTTAAATTAAAATCAATATTAGAAAAAATCTAGTCCATCACTCATAGAGTAAGTACATTAAAAAATATCATTTTATCCTAGATAAGGATGAGAAAGGGCTAGTGGAGTTTGAGAATGTGCCTATTGAACTATGTGTTGCAATCATTCTGATAAAGGCCTTACCCAAATGGAAGTTTTAGAGGCATCCACTATCTCTTGATGTTCATCGACTCCCAAACTTGAAAATGTTTGGATTTGATACCCACTCTTGTTGAGGTATGATGTTTTTTACTAAATATACTAGTTGTTTTTTGTAACCTTGCTACAAACCACAAAGGAATGACCTCTGGGTTCATTGAAAATGGGTGATAATGTGTGGCTCTATAAGGGGAGGAGTTGTGATAAAATGTCTTATTCATGACACATGGTCAATATGGAAAGTGGATAAGTGAGACAGGGAGAGTTAGGAATGATTTTTCTAGATCTCTGTAGGAGGAGTATCATTATGGGAATTATTTGTGTTCTGATGAAACATTCAGAGAATAGAATAAATAACATTAATTATTTCAAATCATGAGAACCAAAGTTGTGAGATAGGTAGAGTATGGATTATGATGATGCTAGAAGTGATTGGTCAAAGAATATATATCATGATAGCTAATGTTAAAGATAAAATAAGTTTATTGGATTTTGAAATAGCTGTTACGGATGAAGCCATTCATTGTTGAAATTTTAATTATACTCTTGTTTCTCAAGACAAATATTTCTCATGATGAATTATATCATGTGTTGAGTAAATATTTAAACTCTATCTGAATCATAGGAAGAAAATGGTGGTTGAATATGGATGAAGAAATAATGAGGTATCATTTTAGGAATGATTTTTCAACAATGCCTATGGGGGGAGACTGTTGGGAAAAATACCTTAAAGCATTATTGAATCATTTTTCGGTTGATTGTGTTTGTTGAATAAGTTGGATTTTTCGTCAACAAAGAGGGATTCCATGGTGAGTTTTTTAGTTTCTGAGATATTTTTGACATCCTAGGTTGATAAAAAACCATGAAAAAGTAATGTAACATCTAGGTTCCATACAAAAAGAAAAGATAGAATGTAATGTCGTTTTATAATGTTTGAGAAATTTTTGGGCCTGAAAATCAAAAAATAGTGAAATATTTTTCTTTAAATGGATGTTGTGTTCAATATTTAAGGTGATATTGAAAATTGGGGGCACAACTTGTATCATGATTATAATGAAGAAAAATTGAAAATTCTTGATGTTTGCAAATGATTTTGAAATGTCCGTAAAATATGAGTTCGTGCAAAACAGGATTATGCGCCTAATACAATGTCGAGTGGGTTATTATGCACTCAAAAAAGATCATGCGTGATATGTTAAATATTCTATATATGTGGTTGGTGATGCCTATAAATTAGATAAGATCCCCCTCATTCGAGGTATCTCAATAGATAGACTGAATCCGACTTTCAGATTATGTAAGAGTTTTTCTAAAAGTGAGTTCAACGAATGATTTGGTTTTGATTAAAAGATAAGGAATATGTATGTGAAATTTGAGTTGTGTGTATGATTTATGTTGCATAAAAGAGGTGTTTTTCAGAAATAGTGGAATCATGCATTCAAGGAATAAATGTTCTGTGCATGATTTTGTAAGGGTTGTGTGAACGATTTGTAGTTTCCCTTTAAATATGTGGTAAAGTTGTATTCATCAGTGGATGAAAGTGGGACATCAATAGAGAATCTACATATAGATGAGGATGTATTGAATAGTGAAAATTAAGGAACCAACATGTCCACAAACTGTGAGTGTATCCCTTCCAAAAGTAGTGAGCAACGTAAAAGGAAGACAGGGATCCTTCCCATAGGTAGTGAGCCAGAGGAAGAGATATAGGGAATGACGCATGGGAATGCAGTGAGAAGACCCAAAACATTGTAATGGTAGTGATCTTGGGTATATAAGATCTATCCCGGGCATTATAATTTGTAGTAAGATTTAGTAGATTTGATATATGGGAACAACACCACTGTATGCTCCTTGGACATAGCCCAATGAGGGTGAACCAAGAAAAAATCTAGCTTCCTATGTGTTTATTTTATTTCATTACATACAAATCCTAATCATGTAATATAGAATAAAAGAATAATATCAACATTAATAAATAAGTGAAAACAATTTCAACCCTGTAATTAAGATGTCAAGATCTAATGGGGAATGAATAATTTTCATAAAGAATATACCTACCCTGATTAACCCCCCCTATTAGGGTATCAATACCCCTTTTGATATATCAAATTACATTATGGGAATCAGATTATCCATCCTCTTTTTCCATTCCATCACTAAATGAACACATTTCATCACCTTATCTGCAGGAAAAATGGATTGAATCAACATTCATTATTGCACGATGAAGAATATTGAAGAATGTGAATTCAATAATCATCTATCATCTAAAGGCTTCATCTCCATCATCTCACCTCCATCACTCTTTTCTAATTCAATAACTATGATATCATATCGTTTCTCAATGAAACGGGTGTGCAATGAGATATTATTTGGTAATTGCAAAACCCCAGGCTAAATGAGGAATGCTAATGGTTATTCACTAACATGGGGGAGAAAAGAACATGAAAAAACAAGATTAATGAAACTCAATTGATGTTTGAGTCAATCTTGATTCATTTATGTAAGATAAAAAATTAATAGATTCCATGTAACACTTCGAAATCTCCCTGTAATAATCCCATCCTGCAAATACGCATGATCCACAAATCAATTCATCAGTCAAATGGTCCATGTTCATAATCGGAATCAAGAACTATGATGTAATTAAAATAAAAAACAACCTAAATTGATTTAGACATATTTTCAATGATGAATTATTTAATTTCCATCATTTAAATGGTCTATGAATTTTGTTGGTACAATAATCTACGATCTGATCATGTTTTGTTATCACATTCCTAAGAGGATTCACTAGAGCTCCATACAACGATCATCTAGTGTCTTTAGGGTTTAATGTACAAACCTAATACAAAATCCAAAGTCTTATATTTATATAAGAAATCGGATGTTCCACTAAACATAAATAAAAATAATTATTATGCTAATTAATTTTAAAATTATCGCATCAGTGATAAATTTTGTAAAAATGATCTGGGATGACTATTGTTAAGTCCCACTAATGTTAAAACTACTATTATGAACATAATGGTGCCCTAAAATTTATGTTTCAATAAATATTTTATATACTCATAATTTTTTTTAGGAAATCCTTGCATTCATGAAATTCAGTATAATTAATTTATTTCTATCACTTACTCTGTGCGCACTCTGCCCCGGAATCACACGCAGTCCAATGAGTGGGTGTAAAAAATAATCCATAAAATATTTAAAAAAATACCTGTAAAATACCAGATGTTCTACGAATTATACCAAATGGGAGGCCCACGACACATATGGTTTGTTCTTATGCATGGTATTAGCCTATTTGGTGCCTCTTCATTGGAAATATGCCCCAATGAAGGTTGATGCATTGTTTCAGAGAACACATCATATAGGAGGCCAATGTGGTTGGGGATTTTTTATAGGAGATTACAAATTGATTGGGAACATGTGGATTTCATGAAAATTAGTAACCAACCATCCCACATTATCCATGCTCCATGTTAGAAACAGGAGTAAGAATTTGATGTGTATATCAAACGATTCGACATTGTTCAGTGGTCAGTGAGGTGATAAATCTCTAATGTAGTGAGAGGGGGATTTTATTATACCCCTCTACACATTTATCTTTATAGAGAGTGAAGTCAAATATGGTGATCCATATCGATATGAGATGAGCTAGTGAAGAGGAGATAAAGTTCCACCTCTCACAAGGAAAGATATTGTCTTACTCAAGTAGGGAACCCCTACAATGGGTTCTGGGGAAGAGTATAAATTCATACACCATCCCTCATCAAATTGAATATCCAGTGGTCCAACTCAATCACTATAAAAGGGAGATTCATGTTATTACCCCATGTTCAGAACCCTCATTACCATGGTAATGAAAACCTGAGTGAATGTTGAAGGTCTGTCTTCGTGTAGAGGTTACCAACATGACAACACTTACCATGTTTATGTTAACTAAAGGGGACACACTGTCACGACCCGTCCTTAGGCCCATGTCGTGACTACCCCAATCTCGCCTTTCATAGGCCAGGGGCGGGCAACTAGCACCAAAGGGGTAAATCCCGATAACTGGGAAGGCATTTCCTTTATAAAAGTAAAAAAAACATCCCAGAGTACAAGCGGAAGTAATACACTAAGTACAAAAGAAAGTGCTGAAAAGTAAGTGGGCCAGAATACAAACCCAACATAATGTATAGCTACAACTGAACGAATGCAGAACAGAAAAATACAAACAGCTAGAAGAATGGAAGAAGCTCATGGGTCTCCCTCCTCGGATCCTACTTGAAGGGTAGGTACAGATAGCGTAGCTCATGGATCGTCCACCATAGATCCTACCTGAAGGGTAGGTACAGATAGCCTCCACAACGATCTCACCCGTCCACCTCCTCCGAGTAGTGTCTCTTCTTGAATTCCACCTTCAGATACTGACTCGACGTGAGATCCCCATCTGGGTACCATCTAGCCCTCGAACACTCAGCCTCTGTCAGCGCTGCCCATCGTCTGCAACCAAAACAACGAGGTGCAGGCATATCACATGCAGGGGTGAGTAAAAAGATACTCAGTAGGGACCCCGAGACCCTCAAGGTCACACTAAATCTAACAAGGATAACCACAAAGAAGGATCTCAATAGATAACCATTACTTATGTATAAGCCCATACTTATCCCTAATTTATCATGTAAACCATCTCAATCATGAGGAAACACAAAGGTTATGAAATCAATGGATACCCACCACCCAGGTATATTCCCATACATATACCTAAGTTATCAAGTGACCACTCTCAATCATGAGGTAAACACAATGGTCATAGACTCAGATCAAACCAGGATTTTCATTATTGAAACCGTAACTGCTGAAGAGCCCCATCTCTGGAGTGTACAATGATCCTGTCACGACTCTGAGGTACTGCTCACTAACCTAAGACTATTGAGGTACTCTTCCTGTCGAGTACTGCAGGTTAGCCACCCAAACACAGTAGTGCTTCCCGCATGGGTCTGCCACCCAAACACAGTAGTGCATCCCCCCTAATAGCCTGTAGAGGTACTCTCCGGACGAGTACCGCGGGTCTGCACCCAAACTCAGTAGTGCTCCATCCGCCATGGGTCTGCACCCAAACAATGTAGTGCTCCATCCACTAGGCTAGTCGACTCACTCCAAGTCGAGTCGGTCAAGTAGTAGTGAGGTCTCAGCCTGCTACACGGTCACCGTACTCCGTACGCCCGTCTCCGGGAGGGTCCGCTCCACAAGCTACTGGTCGATACTCCAAGTATCTCAATGTCCCATGAAGAATTCTCTCAATGGAACACCTCGTCATAGGGGTCTCAACGCAATAGACAACACGTCAATCGAACGCCCGGTCTGCGAGTTATTAGTGTTTTCGTCACAGGGGCCCGGTTGTTTTAGTGTGCGAACCAACCCATCCATATCTCAACTGTACCTCAAACTCTCATAGGGTATACTCACATGGACTATTTCTGAACGTTATCACCAACGCAGCTGACAGTTCGTCAAATGGACGTCCGGTCGGAAAGTTATCAGTTTTTCTGTATCAGGGGCCTGGTTGGAATTCAGGTACAATCCAACCCGGCCATACTCCAACTACGTCCAAATCTCAGGATAAGTATGCCAAAAGTTCAATCTCATCAATAGGAATCCAACAAATTTGACGACACGACAATCGGACGTCTGGAGCTCAAGTTATAAGCGTTTCTGCTCCGAGGGCCCGGTTGGTTTCGGGTTCGAAACAACTTGGCCATACACAAAGTTCTTATAAAACTTGAGTGTAATATACCAAAATGACCGTCTCGATCCAAGGATCGCATCGCAACTGACGGTGCGTCGATCAGAGGTCCGTAGCCCATGATATGAGCTTTTGAACAGAACCTGCCAAAAATAGGGCGTTCGGGCCCGGTCCGCCCCGGCCCGACCCCCCCCCCCTCGGGTCGGCCCAAACCGGTTCCGGGTCCGGCCCAACAGGGAGCGTCACGGCCCGGACGGCGTGGCGCGACTCGGCCCAACCTGGGCTGCCGGCTGGCCTCGCGCTGGCGCGGCTCCCGTGTGGCCAGCGGGTGCGGGGGTTACGCCCCCCCCCCCCCGGTTGAAGAAAAATCAACGCTACTTAATGCCGCGCCACTCCACCTCCGGAACGGCTAAGCTGTTCCAGTTTGGCCCCCGGGGCGGCTCAGCCGCGACGGTCCTATTCCAGCGGGGCACCGCCGCCGCCTTCTGTGGACCACCGGACGTGATCTGGTGGTCCGTTTCGCCTCCCGACTTCTCCAATGGTCCTCCCGGGACCCAACCTTTACTGCGATGGATTTAAATCGCATCTGCGGCCTAATTCGTCATAGCCAAATGATCCGTATGTCAGATAACAAAACGCGGCCTCTTCATGGTGTTCCGGCGCAGCGCGATGGCGCCGCGACTTTGTTCGGCCTCCACGGCACGACGCGATAGCGCCGCGTTTCTTCGCTGTGTTTCTTCCTGATTCCGCGCGGTGTCGTTCCACCACGCCACCTTCATTCGTGCCACAACAAAAACAACATTGAAGGGGGGAGGAGGGTCTTCCATGTTCGTGATGTCCGACCTTCTCCCGTTATTACGTTAACAGGAGGCCCGAAAGAAGTCGATGAATGACAAAGAATTCATGAACAAATAAATTACTCCTACGGTTTTCCCCCCAATCAAGAATTCCCAACCCAAAAACATATCCTTTCATGGATCTGCATAATATTTAGTTGATCTGCTTTCTTTGTTTTAGAAGGAAATAAACATGGGTTCATTAACATTCCGAAACTAATTCCCCAACTTAAAGGATGTTTTCGGAAGGTAGCGTCACGGGGGGTGGTTTTGATAACGGCGTCGACGTGCATCAAAGAAGGGAACGGTGTCTCACACCAGCTGTGGAGAGGAGAAGGAACGGCCTGTCATTGGCAAGTTTCCGCGTCGGTGCCTCATTCTTTGTCGTGGAGGAAGAAGAGGTCTGAAGATACCGGGTCACCGAGTCGATGATCCTTGATGAAGTGTTGTCGTTTTTCGTTGAGGATGAAGACGTTCATCGCCGGAGAAGATGAAGTTCTTCAAGAGACATAGAGATCTCTCCTCCAATCCTCAACACAACCAATCTAACCCCCCAAAATAAAATAAGTTATTCTTATTTTTTAAGTCATTCTATGAGTTCAAAATACAAAAACATAATTCCATTAATTGGATTAGTGTGTTGGCATGATTAAAGTGTGGAGAGGGAAAGTCACCCAATTAATGGGAAGTTTAATGGCTAAGATGAGTTACACATCTTAAGTGGAGGGGTTTATAGGGGTTAGGGAAGGCGAGGGGTTGGGCTCGTGTGGGCCCCACCCCACCTTTATTTTCTCAAGGGTAGTTAACAACAAGTAGGTCCCACCCAACTTCCACACATAGGTTAACAAATTAGAATATGAAATAAAATTGTTACACAATTTTATTACTTCACATTTAACTCCCCTTTTTTTAACAACTCCTCCCGAGCTAACGCACATTCGGGAAATGTCATATTAAGCAATTACTGGCACTGCGGTTTCTTCGGTGCCCTCGGATTTCGATTCCGATCACCGGGAACGCATATGAGCATTCTGCTCCCATGTGCTCAGCTGGAGGTTCTCGTGCTTCCTACGAAAGCGCACAAGAGGAATCGACCATCCTCGTAGGAACTGCTCCTGTCAATCCTCATCCTCTACTAGAACCCCACGAAAGTCACCCCATCGCCAATGCCCAGCTCCTCATGGTCGATGATATGTGATGGGTTGTTCTCGTATCACCTCATCTAAGATACATGGAAGTCTTCGTGCACCTGGTGCAACTAAGGTGGATGGGTAAAATGGTAAGCCACCTCATCTACCCTGGTGAGGACCTGAAAAGTTCTGCTGAACCTCAGAGATAACATGTCGCTTTGTCCATATCTCTGTAAACCTCATTGAGGTGAGACCCATATAAGGACGTGATAGTCATCCTCGAACTCTAGAGGTTTCAAATTTCTGTTTAGAACTGAAACTCAAAACTCCTGCAGCCACGATGGTAAAGGATGACGGACTCATGAGTGATCAACCACACCCTCCAATGCATGATTCTATCCTGTGCTGCCTAGGTTTTCCTTTTTGCCGACCAAGGAAAACCACATCCCAACATTGTAGATAAACCACAACCTTTTGGCCTAATACAATCAATCTGAGCATGAACTGTGAATCCAATCCATACCGAGACCAACGTCGTAAGGCCTTGACGCTGCCACAATGAGATTCCAACCAAATATCGCGCCTCGTGGCTCACACCACACTGTCAGCGTAAGTGTTATTATCGAGTCTCCACCCAAGGTATCTCCATATGTGAGGGTCAATTCAACGCCTTAACCGGAAACTCTAGGTATGGGACAAGATTCGTGGAAGGAAGGAATGATTTTTATCAACGGCTGTTACTCTGCAGATTTATCTGTCCTTAACATTTCGTCTTTTGGAAACATTCGCACACCCAAGTCTCTGAGACTGGCACTAGTTCACTGCGTTCCAACTTCTAACATTCTGTAGCTATATTTGTTCAACCAATGAACATTCAACCATAAGGTTCCCTCTAGAACACTAGCGTGAGTATTAATGCACAGAGGAAAGAGTGATAGCTCAGTTATCTTTAAACACACCACACTCAGAGGTCCGAGATCTATAGCACTGATCAAATCGTATTCAACGAGTACCCGGAATGTTCGGTACGCCTCGATTAATACTCAGCTACCGACTTGTCGTCCTGCCGAAGCTGTATGAGCTCTAGAAAACTTCAGCCACCTCCTCAAGCCAGTCCTTAGCTGCCTGTGAGTCGGGCTCGCCTTGGAACTAGAGGGTATCTGATGTTGGAACACGTGTAAGGTAGTAAGCCTACATGTGTCACCTACCGGTACCGCCAGTTGTAACTGTAGACCAACAGGTAGTGATGTATAACTGACACACTACCCAAAGTCACTATCTTAGGCATCGGTCCACGTACCGAAGCCTCGTCGTTATGCAGACCATCCTCATGGTCACTAAATGGAAAACAATAGTAGCCAATTCCTCCATCCACTCTACTAATGTCTCATCTAGGCGGAAAAATCTAGCAATCGCCTCCAGCCAGTGCTCTGCTGTCTGGGAATCTGCCTCTCCTCGTAACCTCAGAGGCCGCTGCTGCTGGAATGCATGCAATGCGTTCTGCCAGTGTGCACAGTTCGCTAGTAAGGCTGGTGGCATCTACTGCCAAACAGGTTGCGGTGCTACTAGTACACCACCCGAGGGTGCCAACATGGTAAAAAGGGCCCCGCACCAAAGCCTCGCCGCTCGGTGGGCCGTCATCGAGCTCTCTCTCGGAACTCCAACTGACTTTCTGCATGGAGAAATCCTGAATAGATGTGACACGGTCAATGATTTATACCTGGTGAGCAGACCTGGTTTTAGCTGACTTTAAAAAAATCTTGGAAACACACACTCAATCAGTGTTTTTCATGCACAAAGTCGGAAATCAGTAGTCAGGGTCCTGGTGTACGGATACGTTGGCCGCCACACCAACACTGGACTCTCTGAACTGAAGACCACACTCAGTACCCTTAACACTATTGCTTCACAGAAAGGGAATATTAGAGTTATATGTTCTATGGTAGAACTACTCCTCTGATACCAATTTTTCACGACCCATCCTCGGGGCCCGTGTCGTGACTACCCCAAGCCCGCATTCCATAGGACAGGGGCTCGAGACTAGAACCAAGGACATAAATACCGATAACTGGGAAGTCATTTCCATTATAAAAGTAAACAAAACATCCCAGAGTACAAGTGGAAGTAATACATTAAGTACAAAAGAAAGTGATGAAAACTAAGTGGGCCAGAATACAAACTCATCTGAAAGTACAACAACAACTGAACGAAAGTACAACAGAAAAAGACAAACATCTAGATAAATGGAAGCAGCTCCTGGGTCTTCCTCCTCGGATCCTACCTGAAGGGTAGGTACAGATAGTGCAGCTCTTGGATCATCCACTAAGGATCCTACCTGAAGGGTAGGTATAGATAGCCTCCACAACGCTCTCGCCCGTCAACCTCCTCCAAGTATTGTCTCTTCTTGAAGTCCTCCTTCGGATACTGACTCGATGTGAGATCCACCTTTGGGTAGCGTCTAGCCCTCGAACACTCGGCCTCTGTCAGCGCTGCCTGTCATCTGCAACCAACACAATGAGTTGCGGGGATAGCCCGTGCAGGGGTGAGTATAACGATAATCAGTAGGGACCCCGAGACCCTCAAGGTCTCACTAAATCCAACATGGATAATCACAATTAAGGATCTCAACAGATAACCTTTACTTAGGTATAAGCACATAATTATATCTACGTTATCAAGTAACCCATCTTAATCATGAAGAAACACAAAGGTTATGAAATCAACAGATAACCACCACCCAGGTATATTACCATACGTATACCTAAGTTATCAAGTGACACATCTCACTCATGAGGTAAACACAAAGGTCATAGACTCAGCTCAAACCAGGATTTTCATTATCGAAACCATAACTGCTGAAGAGCCCCATCTTTGGAGTGTACAATGATCCTGTCACGACTCCTAGGTACTTCTCACTAACCTAAGACTGTTGAGGTATTCCTCCTGTCGAGTACCGCCAGTCAGCCACCCAAACACAGTAGTGCTTACTGCTAGGGTATACCACCCAAACACAGTAGTGCATCCCCCCTAATAGCCTGTAGAGGTTCTCTCTGGACGAGTACCGTGGGTCTTCACCCTAACTCAGTAGTGCTCCGTCCTCCATGAGTTTGCACCCAAACAAAGTAGTGCTCCGTCCATTGGGCTAGTCGACTCACTCCAAGTGGAGTCGGTCAAGTAGTCGTCAGGTCTCAGCCGGCTACACGGTCTCCATACTCCGTACGCTCGTCTCCAAGAGGGTATGCTTCACGAGCTACTGGTCGATTCTCCAAGTATCTCAATGTACCACGAAGAAGTATCTCAATGGACCGCCTCATCATAGAGGTCTCAACATAACAGACGACACGTCAATCAGACGCCCGGTCTGCGAGTTATTAGCATTTTCGTCTCAGGGGCCCGGTTGGATTAGTGTGTGAACCAACCCGTCCATATCTCAACTGTACCCTGAACTCTCATACGGTATACTCATAGGGATTGTTTCTCAACGTGATCACCAATGCCGCTGACGGTTCGTCAAAAGGACGTACAGTCTGAATGTTATCAGCTTTTCCGTTCAAGGGGCCCGGTTGGATTTAGGGTACAATCCAACCTAGCCATACTCCAACTACATCCAAATCTCATGAGAATTATGCCAAACGTTCCGTCTCATCAAGAGGAATCCAAAAAATTCGACGACACATTAATCGGACGTCCAGAGCTCAAGTTATAAGCGTTTCCGCTCCGAGGGCCCGGTTGGTTTCGGGTTCGAACCAACTCGGTCGTACCAAAATTTTTCCGAAACCTTAAGTGTATTATACCGAAATGACCTTCTAAATCCAAGGATCACATCACAACTGACGGTGCGTCGATCGGAGGTCTGTAGCCCATGTTATGATCTTTTGAACGAAACCTGCCGAAAATAAGGGGTTTGGGCCCGGTCCGCCCCAACCCGGTCACCCCCCCCCCCGCGTCCGAGTCCATCCCAATAGGGCCCGGCCCAGGCCAGTTGGCGCGGCCCGGACAGGCCTGGGCATCCGGATAGCCTGGCGCTGGCGTGACACCCGCGTGGCCAGCGGGTGCGGGGGTTATGCCCCCCCCTCGGTTGAAGAAAAACCAGCGCGGCTTAAGCCGCGCCGCTCTGCCTCCGGATCGGCTAAGCCGTTGCGGTTTGGCCACCGCCGTTGCCTTCTGCAGACCACCGGACACGCTCCGGTGGTCCATTTCTCCTCTCGCATTCTCCAATGGTCCTCCCGGGACCCGACCATTACTGCGATGGATTTAAATCGCATATGCGGCCTGATTCGTCATCGCCCGACGATCCGTATGTCAAATAACAAAACACAGCCTCTTCATGGATTTCCAGCGCGACGCGACGGCGCTGCGGCGCGACGGCGCTACGGCTTTGTTCGGCCTCCACGGCGTGGCATGACGACGCCACCTTTCTTCACCGTGTTTCTTCCTGATTTTTCATGGTATCGTTGCACCACACCGCCTTCGTTCGTGCTGCAACAAAAACAACATCGAAGGGCGGAGGAGGGTCGGTCGTGTTCGTGCGGTCCGACCTTCTCCCATTATTACGATAACAGGTGGCCAAAACAAAGTCGATGAACGGAAAAGAATTCACGAACAAATAAATTACACCTCATGTTTTGCCCACAATCAAGAATATCCAACCCGCAAACATATTCTTTCGTGGTTCAACTTAATACTTAGTTGATCCGCATTCTATGTTTTAGAAGGGAATAAACATGGGTTCATTAACATTCACAAATTAACTCCCTACCTTAAAGGAAGTTGGCGAAAGCCAGCGTCGCGGGGGGTGGTTTCGATGACGGCGTTGGCGTGCATCCAAGAAGGGAACACCGTCTCACACCAGCTGCAGAGAGGTGAAGGAACGACGCATCGTTGGCGAGTTTCTGCATCGGTGCCTCATCCTTTGTCGTGGAGGAAGAAGAGGTCTGAATATACCGTGTTGCTGATTCAATGATCCTTGACGAAGTGTTGTCGTTCTTCATTAAGGATGAAGACGTTCTTCGCCGGAGAAGATGATGTTCTTAAAGTGACTTAGAGCTCTCTCCTCCAATCCTCAACACAACCAATCTAACCCCCAAAAATAAAATAAGCTATTATTATTTTATTAATTCATTCTATGAGTTCAAAATTCAAAAACATAATTCCATTAATTGGATTAGTGTGTTGTCATGATTATAGAGAGGAGAGGGAAAGTCACCCAATTAATGGGATGTTAAATGGTTAAGATGAGTAAAACATCTTAAGTGGGGGGTTTAGAGGAGTTAGGGAAGGTGAGGGGTTGGGCTCATGTGGGCCCCGCCCCACATTTATTCTCTCAAGGATAGTTAACAACAAGTAGGTCCCACCCAACTTCCACGCATAGGTTAACAACAAAGAATATGAAATAAAATTGTAACAGAATTTTATTACTTCACATCTAACTCCCATTTTTTAACAACTCCTCCCGAGCTAATGCACCTTCGGGAAAAGTCCTCTTAAGCAATTATCGGCGCTGCGGTTTCATCGGTGCCCTCATATTTAGATTTCGAGAACCGGTTCAAAAGATAGAAAATCCCGGTCGTTCGTTCACTGAACGTACCCGAGAAATACTTCAGAAATTTATTCCGGGCACACCGGACCTCAGAATCAGGCACCGTTAGAAACCGAGTTCATGTAAAATCTCAAAGAAATTAAGACAAAATTTTCCTGGAAATTTACGGGTCTTTACACACACTAATATTATTGATAATTTTATCATATGTTTCATGTGGAGTTGTAATGGATCATAGCTTGATTCCACTATAATTGTTCACATAGTGTAACACATGGGGGTTAATGACAAGATAGAAGGATGTAATGTCAGCTTGAGTGTGGATGGCCTTTGGATTCCCCATTCCATGTTGCATGTTCTTAGGTTGGATGGGGTTCCGTTCACATAGTATGTTTCTATAAAAGTGAGGGTACTGCCCACGTAGCATATTGATATGCCCGACCAGGTGCCACCCACATTGTGTGTTGTGACATTATGCGGAGTTCCTCACATTAGTGTTTTTCCTACACATGGAAAAGGTTCTTCTTATATGGAGTTTTTCTACATGGGGTAGGGATTCTCCTGCATAGATTTTTTTTGCAAATGGGGCGCTTGTCCCCAAAGCTGTCCATCTGATTATTTACTATGTAAATTACATCTGAAAATGTTTTCTTAGTTCAGGTATATCTATATGATTTATTATTTCCACATTACTTCCATGCGGTGAATTTTATCATTCTGGGAATCAAGGAAGAGGTTCCATTTATTTGTCACCTCATTTCTCATCGTCATCCCCTATCTTAATTTAGTTATGTTTTCTTGAAATTTCAGTCCCACCTTGGGTTCTATTTATTAATGAGTACATAGATTTTATACCATTATTTTTTTCATCTATAATGGGATAAAAACCTTATTTTACAGGATCTATACGAGTACACGACACCCACAAAGGACATAGTCTGGGGGACCATTTAGTGGGGGGTGAAAATCATTATCCGGCCCCATTAATGACTTCATTTAGTTTTTGGGAGCTGATGATATCACCCAAAACCACAAACTATTTAGTTTGGTGGATAAATTCAATAATTGGTGTGGAGATCACCACCTCGGTACAACAAAATATGTTGTTTCATTTTCATATTTTGGCATCACTACCTCTATCGGTGAACAATTTCGTTCATGAACACTTCATGGAATAGCTAAACTTTACAATGACTTGTGGTCTATGGAGTGAATGTCTGCGGAGTATCTTGTTCTTCATGGTCAAGCCCATTTGTGTCTTTTCTTCAATTTACTTATTGGAATTATTTTTACCCTTTTCAAAACATGAGAAATAATCTTGAGCTTTTATGTTAAATTTTGTGACCCAATAGTATCACAAAAATCTATATGGGCAGTTATTTTAAACATATCATTTTTAAATGTTTGACATAACCTCCTCCAAAATTTCACTAATCTGTTTTTGCATCAATATTCACTTGTCAGCTGTCTTGAAAAGCCATTTTCCATGATATATAAAACGTTACATGCTAAAATCATAAAATAATAATATAATAATAAAACCAATTATTTTTTTGAGTATAAGTTGTCTAGGACTAGAAATTCTAACTAAAAATACATTAAGAACAGCACAATTTTTACCAGTCTATATTAATATGATGTAATGATATTGAATAAATACATCCTTAATTAGATTATAAAAATATGTGTCATTTTTTTTGAAAATATCATGATTTATAAATTATATACCTACATGAAAAATAAATAGTAGTTGTACATTTACAATGTGAGATATATAAATTTATAAAATAATTTCAATAAAAAATAATTTTCTAATTTTTATTTTATCATAATGTTTTTATTTATTTAGATGATATTTAGGATCCTATAATATTATTCAATGAATATCCATGTAAAATTAATATATATAGGTTCTTTATAAGTTAATAATTTCCATACTAGAGTATTTGAATATCATTTTCAAAAGTAATATTAATATAATAGTTTCCTTTTGTAATACTTTTACCTCTCACTAAAACCACTGGTTGGTTTTTGATATTTTTTTGTGTCACAAGTACTATCTTCTTTATTTCAAAATATTACTAAATTTTATCAATCACCAATAATTTCATTGTCAAGATATATTAGGGAAAAAATCTCCTCAAATTTTAATCAAAAATTTTAATAGATTACGGTTCTTCTTTTTTATATTCACTAATTATATTAACACTCATTAATAGTGTCCTATTATATACTAAAAGTGGTGTCCCTCAATTATTTGTTTTAATAATTTTAAATTTCATACAATTACATTTACATGATAATTGAAAAATATTATTTTAGGTTTTATTTATTTTCAATAGGGAATCAAATTTTTTTGGCTATTATATTCATAATATATTCCACCCTCATGTATTACATTACATTGATATTATTATAACTCTGAAATGATCAATTTTAAAAGTAAACTATAATGTAGTAGCAACTTGAGATTAAAATCATTTTCATTATCATACTCATTTCTTTATTTACTAAATTGAACCAAAAAAATAATTTACATAGATTGTAATTTAAATAATTATATATATTTTTAGTTCATCATATTATTAATTATTTATAATTTATTTATTTCTCGTAAGACATCTATTTCCTAAAAATTACTATCAAAACAATTTTCCAATATCACATGAAACAACAATAGAAATGGTGATTCAATAAGCTTTCCCTAATAGTTACACTACTTGGTTTGTAGAAAAAATATGAGTGACCATGAAATCCAAGATCTATGAGTTTACATGCATGAAACTACATCTCTAGTTATGAAACATAAAATCTTAGAGGTATTCCCTTAATTTATTAAATTTAAAATAAGTTCAATACATAATCAACACTATATCCATAAGATGAAAAATATGTTTTTAAAACCCTAATATAATATCAATGTAATTTCATACAGAAACAAAAATAGAATCTCCAAAGAATGAGAAGGATCTTGAGGAAAAACTGCAATGATTATTATTTTACACCAATCTTTGTGATATTGATGTCTATGATGGTCAGCATTATGTCCCTAGATGAATATAAAAAATACTATATAGTTATAGGGTTGAGGATATACATATTATCAGTAGTTTCCTCATTGAATAACATTGTTCTAATATGTAGAAGGCATATTTAATAAATACAGAACAAATAGAGAATATATTTAACTATTTTCAACTGGTAATAAATGTCTTATCATAAAAAAACTATGAGACTCAATAAATCCCTCTATGTGTATAATATATTAAACAACAAATTATTTTCCAAAATAAATATATTGTACCTAAATTCCCAATGATCTATTCATCATCACCTCAAAATAAGAAAAATCATTGAATATTCATCTAATCCCAAAATCACATACCACTACAACTCTTCATATATATATATATATATATATATATTCATTATAACCATTGACCTAAACCATAGACCACAACCTCATACCATATCGAAACCTTAAATATTTCACATTCACTTCAACTTCTATGAAACCAATAAATTACCAAAATAAAGAGTTAGAGTGGGGGAGTAAATAATATTCCATATCAACCTTATCTTATATATTGTTACCCCAAACTGTATATAATCAAATTTCTGGTTTCCCAAAAATGTTGGTTGTGTTTAAGAAATATATTAGTACAATATGTTATATTACAAAATAAAATCATATACAAGAAATAATTTTCTATCAAAACACTATCATAATCACAACCCACCATTACACCATCACCTCCACTAAATAAAAATAACAACGACCCACTATAAGCACACACCCTATTAGAACTATAACAAAAAAAAATGAAAACATAACAATGAAACCATTTTTTCCTAAATAATATTTTATTTTTACTTCCACATTTATATCTTTCAGATCACATTAAAATCATTAGAACAATAAATTCTAGCACTTCACATTAAAATTGACAACTATTTACAACCCCCACAAACCCCCACTACAATTCATTTACCAAAAATTATTTTCATAAGATATAAACGATTCATTATACAATATAAATATAATACAACCTAAAACCCAAAAATATATCTTACCAACTCCTAAAAGTACATGACAAGATTTATTCCATAATAGACAACAACCACACCAATACATATGATGTTACCAAAAACAATTCAAAATAACAACATTACCATAACCACAATGGATGAAATTTGATTCCTTCATTACCTATATATAATTTTTTATATTACAACTTTTATTAAATTTAAATTAAATTTCAAAAAATTATTAATATTATAGCCCATAAACAAGTCAAAAAAAATGACATAGGAGAATCATACCAAGCGTATCTAAAACATCCTAAAATAATTCAAATAAAAATATTGAATTAGACCAATTATATGTCAATTACCAAGTGGAAACTAAATCATGGTCATCACACCCTAATAATAATAATAATAAATATTAAATATGATCCACCAACATTTAATAACATATGATTCACTACATCATAAAAAGATAAATTATAATGACTCTATTTATCATTTTATAATAAAAAATATTTAATCATAAGTCCAACCTCAATCATCAATTATATATATACTAAAATATAAACCCATGACATCAAAATAATGAAACATTATTATTTAAGTAAGAATAAATATGATTAATTGCATTGATATATTTGAATTCCATATTATGAATGTTAGAAATTAGTGGACGATGTTCTCATTTTTAGTAGTTCTTCAAAATTCATGATAATATACTTCAATATTTTTTGGAAATTTTTTATTTAATTCATTATATAGAAAAATATGGAAAATTTATTATTGGATAATTAAATTTGAAGAAAATTAATATAAATGTTTAATTTTATGTTTGGATTTTGATGATGTATTTATCATAAAATTTTATTATGTTTTTGATGTCATTACATGTAATAATAGGTCATCCCAACAAATACTTGACCAAAGGTCCTTAAAAGGACATAGAAATCTCAAATTTTGTTGGCCAACCATGAAATATAAATAAGAAGGGTTTTAAAGGATGAAAGAGGAAGGTCGTTCCACATGTTGTGTTCATGCGCCAATGATGTTCCATATCCCACAAAGACCATGTATTTCAGCACATTCCCATGTATTGAACAATGTGTATGCATAATCCCATACCTATAGAAGGATAAGGATCTAAGGGATTTTCGGAAAATATTATTTGGTAGTGAAAGACCACAAATAACTCTATTGTAGGAGAGAGTCATTGTGTGTATTGTTCCTCAATAACATAGATGGATTTTTTGCATGAGGATGTTATGTTACCCATGCTAAGAAATATCCCTAGTTCCACCTTAACACATACTTTTCTTGACATCATAAGACTATCATCACTAATCAATGATGAATTCAGTGGTTGGCTTGGGAAAACATAGAACTCAATAAAAGAATCACTACCAAAGTCTACAGTCACCCAGGGTCACCATTGTAACATCATGAGACTTTAGAGAAACCTAATTTTAAGAGAATGATATGATTCATGATAAAAAAAATTATTAATCCATTTTGAAAGGTATATGTCATTGATGATGACCCCAACATTGTTTTCACAACTATTGTGTCATGGTATTTCCATGGATGAAGTCCGGAGGGCATAGATCAACTAGAAACCCAAACTGTTGGATGCAACACATGTGTGAAATCATTTATGCATATGGGTAAACCAGTACGACCCACACACAATGCTAATAATGTGAGGGTAAAAGGAGGCTTCATTGGGGAGAAAAAGATTTATTATTAAAATGATTGTGTGATCCGACATTTCATATAATAGTCGATGTTGGTAGTAAATTGACTTTTTGCACATTATTTATATTGAATTCCTATGAGGGGATAATCTTCATCATGGAGGAATAACTATGCTACAAAATTTATTTGTGAATATTGTAGGATGATAGTTTATATGTGAACAAGTTAATTGTACATAGGGACAAATTTTTTCTAAAACCATGATGAAGTTAACTATAAATAATATTAACTTTGAGATGAACATACATGAATTTGTGGATTATAATTCCATTTTAATTAACTCTTTGACAGAATTATGTGGATGGAGATAATCACATGAATTTTGAAGATGGTATTTCTCTAACTAAATCTAGGAATGAAATATTGAAACATTTGAAATTTTATTTTTATTATTCAAAATGATATAAAATTGTTTTTAAAATCAAAAAATACCCGACTGAGCAGATATGAAAATGTAGATCACTCATCATGGAGAGAAGGAAATATTATACATTTTCAGTTTCTTAAATTAGAAGATTAATTTTCTCTGTCTCATTTAATTAATTAATTTTTATTTAAAATTCAGTAATTCATCATTTTCTTTAATTATATATCTCTCTCCATTATTTTTTATTATTTCCATCATGTTAATTTACACTTGATATGGATTGACTGACCCAGATCATATCCTTGGTGGAGGTATTCATTGTTATTGAGTTATAATATTATATTTATTATGATTTAAATATATTTTCTTAGTGAGGGATAAGTGTACTGGTGTGGCGATCATCCTCTATTTTATAAGTAAAACATATTCCCAAATTTTTATTTTAAATCTTTCCCCATTGATTCAATAATAAATCATCACATGATGGGATTGAGTTATTCAATGGAGGAAAAGGAATATGATAGAGTAGGATCATGGAAGATAATACACCCTTGATTGAAGTGTTCCATCAATAATTATTAAATGATGAGGTGGATTTTAGTGTGAAAAATAATTCTCTTATTCATTCATTATTTCACACAAAATAAATAATTGTATAGGGATGACAGATTTTGATTTCTTAATTAAATTGTTAAATTGAAATTTAAAAAGTATTTTTAATAATTATGGAACAAAAGTAACCATCCCTAGTAATAAATGATGTTTCTTTAACATCAATCTATTTTTCAATTCATATTTGGGTTGGATTTACATTCTATTTCTCCTATGTATATTAATTATTTCAGAAAATAAGAAAACCCCTTAAATATATAATAATTAAATCATAATTAGTGAGTTGACCACATTAAAACAATAGAGATGAGATTACCCTATTCATCCACTATGATAAACATTGAAAATAATATTATTTTTAACACCCTCGGATAAGAGTATAAAAAAAGAATTCCATATTTGCGGATCATATAAATTTAGTCATAATTTTTTTTAAATTATATATTGGTTTTCAATGTTTTATATAAATAAATAAATAACTAATTTTTTTGATGATGTCTTCAATGAATTGTTAATAGTCTCGGAATAATTACTCACATGTGTATTATCTATGGATAGTGGTTCATAATGATTATGAGGTCATGTTGTATCAATGAGATGATGCCATTTTAATACTAGCCAATAATATATTTAATGGACAAGAGAAGTGTCACTCAAATCAAAAACCCCAGGAAATGGTCAATCCAATCCATGATTTTTTTCAAAGACTGAGGGCCAAAAGAATGTACCATTGGATCTACCAAAATCCTCTGAAGAAGTCTATGATGTTAAATCCTTTCTTGATGTTCATCCAAAGTCTAACAATATCAATAATCCAATCCAATCCAACAATAAAGATCTATATATTAGTGATAAATTTATACATGTTGATGTATATATTAGGTGTCAACAATATTCATATCAATATTGAAGTGGATGGAAAAGTTATGAAATGAAACATTATCTCCAAATTTTTAAAGTAGAATCTTCAGTTACACTCTACATTATTTAGATTAAGAAGAAATAGAATCTAGATAGGTTGCAGAGTTTAAAGTAAAGATAGAAAATGATGACTACCTATCTATATACATTTAAATTCAACCTCAATAGTTTCTTGGCACTGAATAAGAGACTGATGTCGATCCATCTCAAATTATCATTTAAATTTATTAAATATTAATTGTGTATCCCATCATAGTTTTTTGATTTTTCATATTTAGAATATTTTGTAATACTATTGAGAAAGATTCAGAAAAAAATGAACTTCTTGACTAATAAATGGATCTCCATGACCATATTAAATATTAATTAGAGGACCCCCATTATCGAATCATTGTTAATTTACCATAAAAATAATACAAAACATATATATGAAGAATGAGTAGTTTATTATTTTTATTTTAAAATTTTAATTTTTATCATGTAAAATTTCATTATATCCCTCCCTTGTGAAATTAAATTAATGTATCACACATTGATAAATAAATGGATAGTGAAAATGAGGTTGTGTAGTGATAAATCACGGAGGATTTAACAACCTAGGATATTAAAAATTGTAAAATCATGTTCAATATCATGTGTGGAACACAAATAAAATATAAGTTATCTAAATCCCTTATAATTTATGATATATATATTTTTTAAAATAAACATTACCCGTTTGATAGAAATCAATGATCTCATCACCAGGTTTGAATGAAATGTGATACTCCATTAATAATATTATTATCTAATATGACAACTTAATCTTCCCATTAAAATTAATATTATAAATAGTATTAAGTAAATTATTACCATTATATATATTACACTTTTATAAATTTAATTCAATAGTTATATTTTTATTATAATAAAATAAGAATCATTGGAGAGACAAATAATTTTTTTGATGAGAAATATTAATATCTTCTAAAAGGATGTATATTCATGAATTTTTCAGATAATTTAAAAATATGGTTGACAAATTTAAAAAAACTATTTATAAAAAAAAACTTAATTTTTGAAATATAAAATTAAAAAAATACCATTTGGTGATTTTTTAAAACATTTCTAAAAGGATAAATTATTCAGCGAATGGTGAAAAATACTAATTTTTATTAAGAATTATCATTACACCATAAAACAATAAAAATATTAAAATTATTTAAATATAGTTTTTAAAGTATTATTTGTTCAATTATGTGTCTATTAATAAAATTTATATGTATTTATTAATTTACATTTAGAATTTTTATAAATAATCTTATAATATTTTGAAAATTTTTCCTTTGAAAACATGAGTTCTCATCCCAACTATGGAAACATTTTGAAACTAAAATTTATAATCATGCAAATTGAATTTGGAAAAATGGTTTAAATTTTTTGAATGATAATTATTTATATTCTCTATTAAGGTAAACATAATATTTCACAATAATGAATAGTAAAAAAGAAAAAAATTAATTACCACAGTTATGGTAAAAATTATTTAGGTTGGGATTAAACTAAAAAGATAAGGGTTATAATTAACCTAATAATTTTTAAAAACTAATATGATTGAAATATTAATATATTTTATTTGTTATGTTTTATAATTGATCATTTTATATAAATTTTATGTTAAAAAAAATTTTTGTAAACAATTTTATTTTCAAAAAATACAAGTTTGTCACTCACCCCATTTATAAAATGATACACCCATTACTCTTGAAATTACACTTAATGAAACCAATGTTAAGTAAAATATCTTTCCAAATATCATCATTAACACACAAATATATTCATAAAATCCATATTTTGGTTATAAATTAATCCTAGAATAGATATTGGTGAAAACAAAAAAATTTTCTTGAAGAAGAGGTAACATCCCTAGCCATGTGTTTTAATTTATTTATCCCTCCACCAATATGAATTAAACATAAAAAAATATTTTTTATCAAAATAAGTATTCTCCATATATTATATGGTCCCGAACATTACATATATCTATCTTATCATCAATCAAATGAGTTACGATATTATACACCATGTGTACCTCAGACTACCACGACGTGAACCCATTTAAATCCTTTTCCATATATATCATTAAATGATGTGTGTATTGATGGATTTAACATGTGTTTGTAATATTTATAATATTATTATTATTTTAGATTTATTAAAGCACATATACTTTCTTACATTACATATAATGAGGGATATGATAACACTGACCGTGTGTACGGTGAACTATTTCCTCATGAAGCATTGGGATTCATTTTTCTCTCAGGTTTTACACGAATGGTAGTAGGGATAAATGATAAAGAATATATGTGATATATATAATATAACCCTAATTTTTAAAATATAATATCACATAATAATTAATATATTCTAATGAATTGGAAAATAATTACATTTCTCAAACGTACTTGTGGACTACTGCCTCCACGTGATGATGTGAAATGGTATTCATTTACATTGTACATTTTTAGTAATAAGTATGGATTTTATAGAAATAAATTATTTAAATATAAAATTAACAAAAATTAATTTTTTAATTAATATTTATTTCCCATTCGTGCAATCAATCGATAAAAATGGTAACTACATTCACACCATTATAAAAACATCAATCACAATAAACAATATAATCAATTTTTTTATTTCGAAAATTTTTAGAAAAAAATAATGAAATATATAATGAAAATATATTATATTTATATTATTATAATAATAATAGAGATTATGTAGCAATATGAAATTAAATAGACCAAAATTACCATACATAAGCACACATTAATAATGAAGCAATTACCACTCAGAACAATGATTTTAAAAAAGAATTATTAATAAACATGTTATAAAAGACTATATTTAAATATGATATGGTTTGATATATATGAGTATTGATATTTAAAATATTATTATGAAACCTATATTTATCAAATATTTGGTTAATACACATATTAATTTAGTCGAACAGGTGGTAGTGGTTTACCATCTCACTTTTACTTCTATTAGACATATTCTATATTCACCACTTATTTCCACTGTGTTTCATATATAATGTCCCTTTGATTTGTTATATGATGTATTTATTCATAATCATTGTTTCTAATGATTCATTTTGGATCATTTATTATAGATTTATTATGATCCGCATGTAAGTAATGTGGGAATGCTTTATTCTGTAATCTCATCATTATTTGGGATAGTTTAGGTTTACATCTATCATTGGGTAATTATTTGAAATTTTTATCCTGAAATAAACCTATTTCCAAAACATCAGGTTATTAATGATATTTTTCAATTAAACCAACCCTTTTACCACTATTTGTTAAATAAAATTATTTGGATAATGTTTTATTTGAATCCCACATTATATTTCTATTCGGTTGGAATCCCCTTTTCATAAAAACCAATATGTGGTAATAATATTTTCAAAAATGTTTTTAAATATTTTAATATGATTAAATAATTAAATTTCTAATAATTTTAACATTTAATATTTTTATTGGATTCTTAATGTTGTTTTCAAAAAAATTTCCATTTTTCCTTAACAAAAATGTGAAAGGAATCATTGTTCTAACCCGAATTGCATTAACAAAATTTTCCACCATAATTAACAATATATGTTTTAATTATTTTCTTAAATTTTTTAAAATTATATTTTGAATGATATTTATTTTCAAAATCATTGTGATATTGTTTTTTAAAATGGTGATATTCCAAAAGAAAAATGATATTTTTTTCACAATAAATATTTTTTGAACTTTTCTTGGTATTTTTATTCATCAAAAACGTTAACCCACAATTTTATTAATCATTATCTATAGATATGTTCTCTTGTTTCCATTAAATTATTTTCTTAAAATATATTATGGTCATTTTTACTATGGAGGTATAATTTTACCAATGTTAATAATTATACTTTGGTTTGTCTATGATTATGTTTATTGATTGGGGTATGTATTAATATTTTGTATCTTATATATTATATACGAATCATTATGTTGATTATGTTTCACCTCTTTCATAAGGAAAATTAATTAGACATAGTAAGTGATGAATGTTTCCCTCCATATCCCATTGATGCATTGATAGATCTCCTAGGTCAAACAAGATTGTCTATTTTCCAAATATGTACTATTTAATTATATGTCATGGGACAAGCCCAAAATAGTATATCTCATATATCAGTAATATTTTATTCCATCATTAGGAATTCAGTTATTGATATACCTTCTAATTATTTTATTATTTTCAAAATCCATGGTCATGTGTTTAAGTTAACGTGATCAATTATATGGAATTATTTTTTCATAATTTATTCCATCTATATTATTCTAATGTTATTAATAAATAAGAATTTTATTTATTTAATTAACTTTATTTAATAATTATTCATTATTTATTAATAGATTATAATATATTCATACCCTCACTGATTATTGTATATCAATACATTTTTAAATATTCCTTTCCCTAGGACATCATGAAGTGTATTATGATTGAATCTTGTGGATACTTTCTGAATAATAATAATGATATCGATGAAAATACTTTCTCTATATTTTGTTTTCAATTAAAATGAGAATTTCAATTATATATTTATTTTTCAAATAGTAATAAACTATCCAGTCTTTTTAGATGTGATTACATATATTTTATACAAATATAATAAAATAAAACCATATCTGGGAAACATGTGTTAGGGTCACTATAGTTGGTATCAAAGTATGTTTAGTAGAAATAATGGTAAGTATATTTAGGGAGAAAATATAATAGACAAAATAACCCTATGATAGAAATTTAGGATTTTTATGAATGAAAATCATATTTTTTTACAATTAATATCAGATGTTGTTTTTCCTATAAAATATATCACTAAATATATATGACATGTTGAACTTTTTCTAGATTAGATGTATGTTTGGTAATAAACATGAGAAGGCCACATTAGGCTTTACCCAATCATCACCTCGTTCAAAAAAAATTCCTTACAATGCACCTATTTTGACCCTTATAAGGTATACTATTTAAATAATTCACATTTTCTCTTCAAATCATTATAAATTATTAGAAAATAATGTTATCCACAAAAAATCAATGTTTTTGAATATGCAATTAGATATAAATAAATTTATCAATTCATATAATGAGTTTACATAGTTATGGGATTATAAATTATGTTTTATAAATTTATAGTCTATTATAGTTTATTCAATTGTAAATAAATTCTATATAACATAAGGAGTAGTCATCATATCAATGCATGTACTCTTGGTAGGGATTTCCCTTATGTAGGATAATGATGCTGAAGCTAGAGATGGAGGTGGAACTGATCAAATTATAACCATATTAAGATATAAGACATAGGTTATGACTAATAACTTGTCTCGTATAGAGAATCGTGATGATCTCTCATTATTTATAAGAATGATAGACTTCTACATGAGTCAGATACCTCCACCATTCAATGGCACTACAAATCCATTTTTAGTTGAGTAATTGATATGTTCCTTATAAAATATATCTTAAATATGGTAAGTAGTGAGACATAAAATTTTTTCTTGGATTTTTATCATCTATCAATAGATGAAGATCAATGGTTTTCCCTCATTCAAAACACTCAGGATGTAGAAGAAATGACATGTATATATTGGAAGTATTTCACGTTACTCTTTTGGAAAAATATGTTCCTCATGGGAAATTATTGGATATGGAAATAAAGACCACGAGTCTCAGAAAGAAAGGGAAAGACAAAATTGTTAACTATAAGTCCATATTTAGAATTTAGTCAAGGAATACTATGGACTACACTTGTAATCCAATAATAAATATTGGTAGTGTATATGATCTTATAAGCTAATCCTTCTAAGGGAACATATCTCCCAGAATTTATCATCTTACAAGGATATAATATCATGTGAAATAAAAAAGAGTGAAATAATTATCTGAGACGTTTTTCTATAAAGATATATAATAGAAGAAAATGATGAGAGGTAAAAAAATAGAAAAAGTGATTAAGGGAATGTAGTATTGTCCAACGTGTGATACATTTTTATGGAAACACCATGGGGGACACTTAAAAAAAATAATTTTCTTCATGTGTGGAGAAAAATACCACCGTGATCATGATTTTAATGTAAGTAAATCATATTCTAATTTTCAATGCTTATATAATAAAGAGATGATGAACTAATGAAAATGAATTCTATAATCCTTGAGGGAATATAAAATAAAATGAGATAATAGGTCAACGTCAAGAAAATTTTATTATAATAGATGATGTAGAATGATTAGTTTTATTCTATTTGGATTAATGAATTATATTATAGTGTATTTTAATCAATGATATTATGGTTATAATAATTATAAAATGGGTAAGGATTATACTATAGTGGTATTTCATTATGGATTTGAAATCATGTGTTGAATTATATTAATAAAAGTGAGTAAGAAGAAAGTTTAAAATCATGTAAAACACTTGTTTAAGGGATGAAATACATAATACATTGGTCTGATGTTGATATAATAATGGTAATGTTATTTTTATGTAGGTATTGGTGACATATAAAGACTATCAAATCTTTTATTTTGAGTTCATTATGGTATATGAATTTTTTTTTCATGTTATAGGATTTATATTAACATGGATTTTGAAAAGTAAAATCCTCATACTACGTGACAATATGTCACATCCGGAATGTCTGTGAGGCATGAACCCACAAACAGAGGATTGTAAGTGTTTAACACATACCACTATCTTTCACAATATCCTAGTTATTTTGTTATTTTATTATTTAAAAATTTATATTGATAAATATTAATGATGAACCAATGTACTTACCATTGAAGATTATAGATTAATGTATAATATTTGATAACTTATGATATGCTAATTGGTTTTGGAAAATATTTAGAATGAAAAATGAATACTGTTGAATCTTTTATAAATTTTATTATCAATTAAAAGTTAATTTTAATTATTTTGACAAAAAAATTTCATCTTATATGTTCACTTATTATTGTAAGAATTTGGGTGGAGAATAATCGTAGAAAAGTTGAATTATGTAATTGATCCTATGAAATTGAAAAATATCATATAATAATATTTTCATATATTATCTCTCTAGATAGAAAATAGATTCCACAAATCTAGGTAAAAATATAGAAAGACAAATTTATCAAAATACCATCATTTATGTTGATCCAATTGTCTTTAAAATCATTATATATTATGGTGACGAGGCCCTCAAATATCAATTAATCATTCAAATTATTGTTATCAATTACCTATATCCCTATCTATAAATACTAACACTTTTCTTACATGCCCATATTATTAGTTGCCATAAATGTTACCCAACATATGAGAATAATCATTTTTTGATTATATATAACAATCGTAATTCCATTTTTCTCTTTTTAAGAGAATTTTTTATTAAAGTTTTTTATGATATGGGTTTTCAAGAAATTAATTTTCCAAAGAAAAACACATGATTATTGATATGAAGTTTAATTTCCAAGGGAACAATTTATTTATAATGGGATGAATGTAACCACCTATGATTTATAAAATCTAAACATCATTTTATTGAATTTATGACCTAGAACACAATCATAGAAGTGAATGTTACACCTTTAGAATTTATTCAATATATTTTTTTAAAATAAATTCATTCTACAAATTATCTTGTAATTAATGAAACACTGGATTTGAACAGAACATAATACTCTCTTTAAATATTATAAATAAGAAATAACCATTATAACATTGCTCATAAGGTGGAGAAACTAAATTTTACTAACTATATGATGAATATTATTTGTTTTACACATGTATAATATTAAAAAATGTTTATATATTGATTAAAAATAAAATAAAATTTATTTTAATGAAAAATAAATGTTTTCTAAAACTGTATTATTTTTTAAGGAGGACTTATAGATAATTTTCACATAATTAAAAATTATTTTTTGTAAAATTTTAAGAACATTAATTAATTAACATAACATACTTTTAAAAATCTATATTTCAAAATTATCTTCGGAAAAATTCTAATGAATTTTCTATGTAGATAAATTTCACAAATGATATTGAAAAATAATGGATTGTATTAAAAATTTTCATTTCTTCTAAAAACTGTCAAAACATAAAAAATTCATTAATATGTTTTAAAATGTTAAAAAAGATCAGTTAAATTTCTATTAATCCAATTATTACATTATAGTTATTTTTTTATTGAATTTTGATATAAAAAGTTGGCAATTTTTTATTATTTTATCTTTCAAAATTCACATTCTCATCGTGTCATAGGGATTAATATTAAATAGAAAAATTCGCTTCAATGAATGGAATCAGAAAAAATGGATCCCATGATTTAAATTAGATTAAATTATATTATCTAATTTATTCAATATTATTTTTTACCCAAATAAAATTTAAAAAATGAAATTTTTTTATCATGATTATGGCATCAACGGTGTCACCTTTGGGATAAAATAAAAATATATGTGTATAGAATAACAGAAAACATTTCCTACACTGATTTGATGGATAAATTTTGAGTTTATATAATATATTTTAAAAAATTAACTATTTTTTATCCCTTATTCATGTAAATAGCATGGGAAAAACATTTTCATTTCCAAATTACTTATGTTCCACTCACCTCACTTATAAAAGCCCACATATTATACTCTCATCGAGACACATCCAAACAACTTTAGCTCATCCAAAACCTTACCCAATAACCTAATTATTTATATCATAAAATAAAATATTTATTTAATGGTCATAATGAAAACCTACGTATAATTTATGTGCAAGAAAAAAAAATGTTTTCTGATGAATAAGTAACATCATTAACTAAACATTTTATTTTATTTATTCCTCCACCTCCTATATTTATTATTAAATAAAAATATTTTAATAAAATATGTATTTTAAATAAAATTATATATATTAATGTCCTATTTAATATCTATATCCATCTCTTCTTTAATCAAATTTGTTATTAAATCATCATTCATTTATATGGCAGGCAACCACATCGTCAACTGTTGTCATTCATTTTCCATAACAATCATTAAAGGATTCTTGTGATGATTTATTTAAAATAATTATATTATATTTATGATAGTAATATACTTGATTAATTTTCATATATCATATAAATTCTTAATTTAAATTTTGTGAGCTATATTATAACATCGCTCATGGGTACGGTGGACCACTGCCTCGCGATGTGAAGCCATTCAATTTTCACTTATGATTTTTGATGATGATTTTCATTAGTAATGTTAATGAATATACATAATATTTATTATCTATCCATACTTATATAAATATTATATGACATCTTACATCGGACATTATAATATATTATAAAGTAATAACATCTCTCATGTGTTTCTGTGGACTATTAGCTCCACATAAAAATATAGAATGTTTATCATTTTATTTTGATAGGGACGGTAATAAGGATTTATTTTACTAGTATAAATAATATATGAATCATAATAATTATTTTATCTTCTGAATTAATATTTAATTTAGATTCATAACATCCATCTAGAAAATTCGAAATTTCATTTATTTGTACCTATAGCATAGGGTCTCCATATGTTGTTTATTCCATTTTCAATCTATAATAATTATAGACTACACAGAATATATTTTTAATAAATATATATTAAATTTATTTCATATTAAATACTTTTTAGATGATGTAAACATGATAAAAAAAGACCAAAATAAAGAACCAAAACAGACAAGATAATTCAATTATTTATCATGTGAAAGCGTGATTTTATCAAATAATTGATAATAAAAAGAATAAAAAAAAAATGTTCACCATATTTGATTTCATATATATTATATTCTTTCAATAATATATTACTTAATGACATATATTTATTATAAAGTATTTTTAGACACATACAATGCATGTTGGAAAAGATGAATGGGTTTCTCATCAAACTATTACATCCGTGAGATATATGCCTGATTCATCACATATTTCCATTTGGTGGTGTATTAAAATACTCTTTGATATAATATATCATGAATATATTTATTTTCATGGTATTTCATATTCCATTTTCTATCATTTAATTAATGGGGCATAAGATTCAAATGTTTTTTATATTGTATTGGTTTCTTTCACAATCTCATTATTATTTAGGATTTTTTATATTATCATCCTTCTTTATGGAATTGTTAAACATACCAATCCTAAAATTAAAATACCTTCTTCACCAATGGTTATTAATGTTATCTTTACAGTAGTCGTACCCTTTTCCCACTATTAAGAACATCAAATGGTTGAGAATATGTTTTTATGAATATATTACATTATTTCTCTCATCAATTTGAAATCACCATTCATCAAATAAATTTTTTTTATAAATATGTTCATAAATGTTTTTTTATCATTTATGAATTTTTTATTAATAACAATTTTAATCAACTTTTTAAAAAAATTAATATAAAATACTTCCCATGTTTTTTTCAAATAAATTCTGATTTCTATTTTACAGAAAATGGGATATGAATCTTTTTTTAACGTGAACGTAGAGAAATGAATTTTCCATTATCATGGAAAATAAATGTATAAATTCGAATTTACATGTTTTAAAATGGTGGGAACAGTGAAATCAATTTTCAAAATTGTTTTGAATTTTTTAATGTTTATTTCCAAAATGAATAGGATACTTTCTCAAATATTCTTTTAAGAATATTATCCTGGTTTTTATATTCATCAATGACATCAACCCTCTATTTTCCTTTTGATAGAATAAGTACTTGTTTTATTGATATAATAATTTTTATTTCACTATACATTTTATGCCCAATTTTTCTTAGGATGTATAAATTTATTATGCTTCCCAATTTTACTCTACATGATTTTTAACTATATTGGTAGGGGTATTTATAAAAATTCTATATGATAACTTTTAAATATTAATTTTTATATTTATTTTGTTTCAATGATTTCATACAAGGAATTAATTAGACTTATTAACGGATGGAAATGGCCTATTATATTCCCATGATGCATAGATAGGTCTCATTAGAAAAAAATATATTTTTTTGGCTGATTCCATACCCATATATTTGGATATCTTGGAAGAAAGCCTTGATAGTAGGTTCAGATTTAAGGAATTATTTATTCCCATAGTATGAATAATGTTATTGATATTACATGTTATTATTTGATTAATTGGGATATAAATTATATTTTAAGGAATATTTGATTAATAATAAATAATTTTTGGTAATTAATTTACTCATTCCATATTAATCTCTTGTTATTGAATAAATGGAATGGTTTTCAGTTATTTATCTTTCCACATATGTTGTGCCTTATTTATTCATATCTTCTACTCTATACTTACCATTACTGAGTATCTGATCTCACCACTTTTATATGTTTTACTTTACTAGAATAAAAATAACTATTTTGTGATTGATATGTATGAATACTCTATGAGGAATAATATAATTCTAAAGGAAAATACTCTGCTCATTTTACTTCTAAACTTGTAACATTAATTTCAATTATATACCTATTTGACCAAGGATATTAAACTATTTGGTTTTTCAAGATGTGATTCCAAGTGTCTTATGCCAATGTGATAAGGTAAACATTGACTCTAAGATACGAGAGTTAGGGTCACTATATAAAATGACCAATATTTCATCATATCCCTTCTGTAAATGTTGTACAATATTTCCAAGGTAGTCGATTTATTGAAATATATCCCTAGAATCTCCAACAACATTACAGAAGGTGTGGATTCTAGAAAACACATCTTGTGATGGCTTAAATAAAATAATATCTATAATAACATTATTGTCAATAGATGGTACTAACAATATATAGGAAGTAATAAATATAGGGATGACTTTAGAGATCCAACTAAATATTATCTTTCAATTTTTTATTGGACATTTTGATTTTATTCCTATGTATTATTTTGGGATACAACCCCAAAACTTGTTATTGTAATAATTTAATTACATGGTCCTTTTGATTAAATTATATATTTCTCTAAAGTGATAGCATAATAATGTCATGAAATAGAATAACATGGAGGAAAAAGAAGCTTCATTTTAATGGTAGTTAATATATAAATTCATTATTTTTAACTCCCAAATTTTCATTGATCGTTAAACTAGAATTTTTGTTTACAAAAATATTTTTTACATTACTTGACTTAACTAAGAGAAATGAGTTTCATAGAAACCATATTATGTATTGATTTTTATTTCCATGTTAATTATATTGAAGGAGTAAGATAGATAACTGAATGATTGTGGTGAATCATACATGTTAATTTTATGAACCATGAATTGATTGAATTTTTTAATTCGTATAAATGATCATTACTCATCTTATTTAATTTTTTTTTTGAAAATCATGTCTATGTAATTATTATTTTCACTTTGTGAAATATGTGATTGTATAAAATTTTATATTTAATTCCAAAGAGTATTCCTTCAAAAAAGTTTATCAATTCTATCTAGGAAATATTTTTTGAGGGATCTTTGGTAATGTCACATATAAGAACAAGCATTTGGACTTTTAAAATCAATGACAATTCAACATCACATTTTAAATCAGAGTGGAAATATTAATTTTGTGCCTCTTATCCTTGATAACACATTCACCATTAATTCTTTTTTATCCCATATATACTATTAATGATCTTAATAGTGTTGAGACACATTATATTCTATTTATAACAATTCCTACCCATCTCATGGATTTTTTTGGATATTTTAATTTTGAATTGACAAGTTAAAGGAAATAATGAATGAAATAATGCACTAAATTGTATTTAACAAATGTGGGGGATAAGGGGGTATAAGATTCAGTTTTGGGGAATGATCATGATTTTTTTTGTTGTACATTAATTTTTCCCTAAATGAATCATAATGAAAAAATTTATAATGAAATAAAGAAATTGTTTTTTGATTTGGGATAATAACAGATCACTACTTTTGCACAAATGATATTATTATATGGTGTTCAGTGATAGACATGAGAATCATTACATGAATAATTTTGAATAAGTAAAAAAATACAAAAAAACATAATTTTATTAAAATGAAAAAAATAGAAAATACATAGAAGGTTCTACTCCATTGTTTTTCTTATAATTTTTTATGAAAATTACATTCATCATGTGGAATAGGTGTTTTCAAAATTTGAATGGAATATTTTCATTGACTATATACCATTAATATCACGAACTATTATTTAGATATAATCATATTATTTAAGCTTTTATATTTTGATAATCATTCTATACCAACCATTATCCTCATATTTCATACAACCATAATTTAAAATACCCATTTTTTGTTATTTTCTTTATAATGTATAAAAATTATATCATGTTTTTGATTATGGAAAGGATTATGCAGTCAAATAATTATCATTACTATACATGTATTTGTACCATTAGGGATGATAGAAAATCATTCAAATTGAGTTATATTATGTATTAGAATTTTTAATGAAGATTAATTAATAATTTTGAATAGAATGAAGAATAATACACATCATCTTCCAAAGGGATAAATGTAAATTATTTGGGATGATTATTTCGTTAAAAAAGTGTTGTTGAATTGATATATATCGTGGAATAAGAATTTTTTCTTAAAAATACTAATGAGTTTTTAATACTTTGAAATTTAAATATATCTAGCATTGGTTTTCCCTTTAATATTTATTTGTTTATATTTAGTTTATAAGAATTTAGAATGTTCAGATGTATGGGTATTTGATGCACTGATTTTTCATGATATTTTTTAATATTTCGATAATTTATATCGTTAATATTAAAAGAATTCACATGTGTATATTTTTTTTATTAATATTTATGAAAATTTCAATTGAAGTATTGATTTAGATGAAAATTTATAAAAATGGTGAATTTTATTGATGAAAGTCTAAAGGAAATTTACTAAGTGTTTGTTTTTATTTAAGGTAATAGTAGGGAATACTAGTTAATCCTCAACCTAAGGTTCTATAAGGAACATAAACTAACAAAAATTGGTTATATGTTAAAAATCATCCCATGAGGAAGGCCTTCATAGTAGAACAAGGTTGTAACATAGCTTACAGTGTACACACAAAAATGTTGGGTGAAATCCTACTCGACTTATGTGATGTGAGTGTTTATGTAGATCACCATAACCATAGTAGACATAGAATATGTGGCAGTCATTAAAAATATTATAATGGAGTTCCATATGACCTAAAAATCTAATATATAACGAGTGAATTTTGTTTATTTTCCCTTCCCCAGACATCAATATTTCATGATGACATTGTGTTCTATGTGTTCGATCATTTTCATAGTTCAACCTTAGATATCTCTACAACTTGACCATACTAAAATACCCTTTTTAATTATAGAATTCTATGGATTCCAATAGGAAATCACAATCATGAGAAAAGAAGCACTGATTAAGGGCATCGTCCCCATGGGCTACCATAAGATCCTTTATCAACATTAGTGAAACCCACTTCAAATAGAATGAATCCATGCATTATATGAGGAGCCTAATCTAGCATATTTTAATGATGAATCTCATTGATTTGGTTTTATATCCCATTACCACAACAATTATTTCATTGGATTTCCAGTGAAGATTTCAGGAGAGTACAGATCTACTAGAATCCAAAATTTCTAGACAAGGTGAATGTGGGTAATCATTTTTGCATGTGGGTAATCCAATAAGTCCCTTACATAGAGTCACTATAGAATGGTAAAAAATGATCATGTATAAAGGAAAATATTATATATCATAAAAATGAACACAACATTTTTTGATTCATTGAATGTAAACTATACTGTCACACATCAGTTATGTGGAATGCCTTTTTTGGGAGAATCTTTTACATGATTTCATAAATATGTATATATATTTATATTTAAATCATATAGAAAAAAATATCTATATAAACATACAATGTTCTGGATAAATAATATTTAAAAAAATGGGAAGAAAAAATTAATATATAATATTAACACGATGATAAATTTATTAGAATATGGGAAATATAATGTTATATTTCATATCTCATGGATATAAGTATTTGTAAGGATATGTTTTCTAAAATAATTTGTAAGATAATACGTCAAATGAAAGTTGGTGGAAAAGTTTTAAATATATGAATATTTATTTTGAAGAATTAAGTAGACCATAACATGGGACTCTAATGCTGATACATACCATAATAAGATTCCATGAAAATAGAGATATCAAAATACACGATGAATGTATAGTTTTTTAGTTTTAGTTTATGTCTTCTATACATTACTTTTCTCTTTTTCATTTCATTCATGCATATTGTCATTATAGTGATTCATTCTGAACTATATTTTACTAACTATCTCTGATTTCCAATTTCATTTTCTTATTAACTTCACTATGATCTTTTACAATCGATGATGAGACACTAAGACAATGATTGTCCATGGGGTTGTATGAACTATTCTGGAATTCTGTTCTTCAAAACGTTATGATATAAATATGTCAGATGTTAATATGAGAGAACTATATGGGTGTGAAGATAATCCAGAATTTCATTACTCTCTAGTTTATATCTCTTATTTAATTTACATATTTCCATCCATTCCAAATAATTTGGACTCATCTCATGATGTATTAGAGTTTCTGAATTTGGGAAATGATATATGATGGAACTGGGCCATGGAAGGTTCAACACTCTCGATTGAGATGTGTCATTAGCCATAATTATAATTGGAGGTGTAGTATAGTGTGAAAAATTAATCTACATGGAATTTAATATTTTACAGTAAATAAATTAATGGATTGATATTCAGAAAATATGGCTCATAATTGAATTGTAATTTTTTGAAAATTAAATATATGAATAATGATAAAAGCTGAGTAAAAACCATAAGACCAAGATGATTCCCTCTAAAATCATTATAATCATTATTTTATATTAGATGTGGAATTTATTATTATTTTTTACATTCACTTTCACTATTTTTAGAAAATAGTAAAAACATGAAAATAAAAAATTAGTAAATTAGAATTAGTGAGATATCAAATGTAATGCTCCTCATTTAACACTACATAATTATCCATTGTGACTATAGAGTAAAATTTATATGAACTTTCATACCACACTAGGATAGACATTTTATTGGACTAATAAGTGGATTCTAATATGAAAATAGATTCATAAGGTTCTCTAAGTATTATGTATAATGGGTAGATATAAAATTTAATTGACAATAAGATTAAATTTATAAATAAAAAATGGATTCCATAAACAATGGTATAATTCATTATGCTATGGTAAAATAAGGTTCAGTCAGCTTGAAATCCAAAAATAATTGTGTCTCCCCCCTATATTCCCATATATCTCATGATAAATAACTATTCAAATTCACTGATATCCAACCCTATTATAGTTATATTTACACAATTACACCTCAATGAACATGGAGTCTTCTTTTCTTGGTGAAACCCTTAATGAACACAACATCTATAGCTTTCACACCCACTAAACATGAAATCCCCCTAACCAAATAATTTAACAATGATATTCATCAATAGACAGTACTCAAGAGTAAGGTAATTTAAGGCAATTGCATGTTCATAACCACTCTCCCCCAAAAAACATCTATAAAAATAAAAAATTACACACTAATGAAATGAAATAAAATTGAACCATAAACCATATTGATATATTCTATGGTCCAATAAACTGCCAATAAACAATATAGGTGGCTCATATATTCTATTTAGAACACAAAATACCTAGAAATAAATCAATGTCTAATGGAAAATGTGATCGTGTAATTTGTTTATTAGGGAAAATTTTAGATACATCTCAACTTCTCCCCAACCATCCATCTTCATCCTCACTCTCAAAATCCTTAATGATTTAATAAAAATGTAGTGGGATTGGAAAACCAATTCTATAATAGTTGATACCTCTTAGAATATTATCATTCCATCGAATCCATATAATACCATGGATGAAATAAATTCCCACAAATCTCGATCACCCAATAAAAGTATTCTTGAACTAGCATGATTCTATCATAATTCATCAAACATGATCAATATAGAATGAATACATAATAATTTATGTCTAAAAACAAATCTAAAAAAATTATATGATTTAATTCAACCCAACAAACAATATATAATTAGACAACATCAATGGATATATCTTATATATACATTCATATCAACCACATTTGTATTTAAAAAAAATAATCAAATGAATTATGTGTTCCAATATTTATATACTCAAATGATATTGAATCCCAATAATTCTCTCAAAAAATTAAATATATTCCTTGTTATCATATTCAACCAAATTAATGATATAGGATTAAATTAATATATATATATAGTTGGTAAATATGGGAGACATCACAAACACAATCCTTCTGTAGAAGAATAGATAACTGCAATTTCAAATAGATTTATTTTTCTATGACTATGAATGGTATAATGGATCTATGATAAATATTAATACATTTAATAAATTAAAATTTCCCATCATGAGGAGTGACTTTAAAAATAATAATCCATAACTATGAACTCTACGGGTATACTCTTCCAATTGAAAAATGTTTTAGTTTGGAACAAGGTAGAATTAATCGTTTTCAAAAAACCTAAATATTCTATATAGAACTCTACACCAAATATGAATCAATTATAATAATATTTCATATATTATTAAAGAATAATATGGTCCACATTGACTACTATATAATTCCTCTAATTGATCATTGTATATAAAATAGTAAAAAATTTTATTATATGAAATGTAACAATAGGTAATTATGTTACCCAACATCCGGAAAATTATAGAACAAAATATTGTAACATTTCCACCAATTTAATGATTATATTACGCATCCACCCATCTATCATAGTATAAATAAGTGTAAACTAATTAAAAGATATACAATATAATTTTTCTTTGTCTTTCTTACTCAAAATCTAAATCAAGAATCTTAATCGAAGACAATCATCACATTATGGCCTTGAGATCTCCTTACCTATTCAGCATACCACATAAAAAACATATATATTGACCCAAAAATTTCACAAATTTTAATAAAATCTTTTTTATGGTAAAATATATAATATTGATACTATCATGAAAAAAAGGTAAGTATCTTGGGAAAATTAGTATTTGGCAAGACCCGCATTCACCAAGTTGAGGAAAAGGGACATCGGATTGCCAAGACCATCATCCTCTAGTTGAAGGGGATATAATGTCCCCAGAGACCCGCCTTCAATAAGACCCGTAGTGGGGACTAGCACCAATGGTATAAAATATCACGTAATAATGGAAGGTATTACACTTTTTATTTAGTAGGATTGGGAGATAAGAAAGTATGCCCCAAATAGTTTCAAATCTTGAAGTAAAAGTAAATCCCAACACTCCATTCCCATAAACATGTTTCAAATAAGAAATAATAGAATACAAGTAATCTCAAAAGGTAAATACCAAAGAAATAAAAAAAACAAAAGAAGTTGTCCCAATGCCCAAACCAGTACAGTCCTGCAAGGTCCTCGAATTCCTCCTAAAAACCTAAAGGAAGTTTTATATACATAGTGTGAGAATACAGGTATACTCAATAGTGAAAAACAAAAAGCTCCCATGCACAAGTGGGGGGGAATTCTAATGACCCATGAGAAAAAGAGATAACCATATCACATAGCAAGGAAACTATCCACCCAAACCTCACCATGGAACACTTCTCAAATAATTCAATTCGAGTAATGTAATGGTAATAACACATCAATTTTTGGGTATACCGCACCACTTCCCATTGGTTATTGAAGACATCCTACATGTCAGACCTTCCCCACCATTTTACCTGCAGTCCCATTGCCACACCCCACCCGCACACACTTGGGCTACCACAACCCCAAATCATACCCGCAAACACCTAGGCCAAAACCACACGTAACCACGCCAACCGACACCTAGGGTAGAACAACTACCTCAATGCCCGAAGACAGTTTGGCCTCATCCCGAAGACACTTAGGAAACAACATACCCACACACATCTGAGCCGACAACCACAACTATCATACCCAAAACATCTTGGGCTATAATAGACCTCATGAAATTATATCCTACTCAAATATTCATTGGATACATGGGATAGTGAGAAGAAAAGGATCTAATAACCTGCCACTCATAGGAGTGTTGGAAAAAACACCCTCCCCCATGAAATGGCAGTGTTCTGCAATAAGTTACCAACATTGGTTGGGCGTGAATAAGAAACATAAAAACTAAATTATACATATTATTAACAAGAACTCATCCCAGCCTAGGGGTTCCAAAACCAGCCCTTACCCAAACACCCTCATTACTATTCATTCATAAGAAGCACAATAGCCACAACCATGACAGAACTCATTTTCTGAGGATAGTTACACATCAAACCCATTCTAGTTTTCATATTCAAGTTATTCCATTTAGATAAGTCTTCACTCCTAGGAATCAAATAGGAATATCCACAAGACAAGTAATGAAAAATAGCCAATCATCAATTTAAGCATTCAGATGTCGTTCTCTTGTAAAGTCACAACAAAACTGTGGATTAGTGAGATCCCTCAATGTAATAGAACCAAACCAAGCCCCATTATACAACCCCAAATGGCCCCCAAATTCCAAAGAAAACAACTAAAAAATAGGGGATCTCATCCCCATCCATGTCACCTCACAAGAATCAAGAAGAACAAACATACAGATCACCAGAACAATGTAAGAGGGTTTCCAAATTTAGACACACATTTCCTTTAGTTCCATCATTCCATATGGCTAATCGGGGTGACCACATAAGGATTCATATTCATCGGACATCAATTTAATAAGCCATGTTAATGTTATTAACCAGTTTCAATGTTACATCCATTCAATCAAAAAATTATCCATAAAAAATTTCATTAGTGCACAATGAATGACCACCAAATACCATGATTTTTGCTGGACATAATCCCAAATAATTCAGAACATATAAGCAAATGTAGAAGAGTACAACATCATCATCAAACATACCCCATCATTTTTTAAAATTCTGTTTAATATCTTCATTAAGGTTTGGTTTCATCCATCCCAATAGAAATAGAAGCATACCCACCCTGCATGATACACAGTAAAGAGAGACGAAGGAAGAACCCAATTTGGATGATCATAGATCGAATTTTTCTCCATGTGTGAATAACTAGGGATGTGTGACTTCTAGGGGAGGAACTATGAGGACTCCAAGAGTGAGCAGAAAATCTCGAGCACAGGTGCACCACTTGCCTCGGGAAGGGGGGACTGCAAACATGACATGTAAAGTAAAAGAAACCAACCATGAAGAAGAAATAAAGAATGAAATGATTCTTGGGCGATAATGATATGAGATCCCTGAGTTACGGGATAAGAATTTTGGATGGAATTAAAGGTGGATCGTGGTTTCACCATTCGGTTAGGAGGTTCCACATGATTTAAATAATTGGTATTTAATAATTATCATCATTGAGCTAGGCATAACGTTTGTGAGTTAAATGGTTTCCTTTAAATAGGAGAAAACACCAACAGGGCGAAACTAGAAGGTTTGGGAAAAACGGTGAGACACCGAGGAAAATCCACAGGTTTTGGAAAGTCAAGGGTCACCCAAAACAAGGGGATTTTAGATATAATTAATGGGCTTTAAAAGGTCTTTGAAAGGGAGAATTAATACACTTTTACATCAAAAGATATGTAATGGGATCAGAATTGGAAAAAGAATGAAGTGTGGGAAACCGTTCAGTGAGACATCATAATTATGCCAGAGTCATGGTGCCACCATCACGGAGCCACCATCACGGTGTGACCATCCCAGTTTCACCATCACGGTGCCACAAGTTTGATGGAACATAGTGATTAGTGCCACCTTCACGGTGCCACTGATTTAGTGGAACCCCATGAGCGGTGCCGTAATTTCTATGGACCACCATGATCCATGCCACTATCACAGTGACACCGTTATGGTGTGCGACTGTGACTGGTGCCACTGTCATGGTTCCATTATGACTAGTGCCCCCATTTTGGTGGTACCATTTTATGGAACCGAGCCTCAGGGAATGTCCTTAACGAGCCACTGGCTGAGCTGTTACATCTGATATCTATCAATGTATTCTCTCCCTTATGAATTTAAACTTGAACTGAAGAAAATTGAGGGGCCCGAACAACCACCTCTAAAGATACGACTCAAAAGTAAACCCCACAGACATCTAGGAACACCTCTCCCTCAAGTAAACACAAAATCATATAATGGTGTCTCTGTCTAGACATATGGATTAGGTATTACTTATCCCCATGTCAGGATACTATCTTCTTTGGGCGACACTATCTCGCCCGCATGGGTTTAATCGAATCCACTCTAATGTGTCTTGATTGGGGATCATGTCCTCCCATCCCCAAAATATGTACCTTTCACACACATTCAGAGAACAATGAAAAAAGACACATTTTTTGTTAACAAGGCCATGAAAAACATGAAGAACAAGTACAAAACGGAACAAAACAAACTCAAAACAACTCTGGGTACTGGGTGTGAATCTATTCCTCCCATTCCTAGGTACTCTACACGAGGCCACCATTCTTCCAGAACACAAAAACCAAGGGAATGGTTCATCCAGGAAGCACCTTCTCCTCACGGCCTACGATCCTCACTGGTCTCTCTACGAAGGTCGCATCATCCTCGATATCCAGCTTTCCGTAGTCTAGGATATAAAAATCATCGTGTTGATACCGACAGAGTTGAGGTTGATGGAAGACGTCGTGCACTCCCAGTATCATAGGTGGTAGCACTAGCTGATAAGCTACTTTGCTGACCCACCGTAACACCTCAAAGGGTCCGAAAAACTAGGGACAAAGCTTACTCCCCCTGCCGAACCTTTGTTGTCCACACTGAGGGAAGTCATTCAAGAACACATGGCCCCCAACCTCAAACTCCAAGGGTCTCCTCCTACTATCACTATGCGACTTCTACTGATCCTGGGTTGCCTTAATCCTCTCTCATATAAGCTGAATCTTCTCCTTCGTTGCCTACACCAATTTCGGGCTGATAACTACTGCTTCCCCAACCTCTTTCCAACACACAGGTGATAGACATGGCCTCCTATAGAATCATTCGAACGGAGCTATTCCAATGATAGAGTGATAGCTCTTTTTGTAAGAAAACTCTACTAGAGGCAAGTGTCACGCCCACAATACACTAATGTCTAAAACACATGCCCGTATCATATCCTTCAATGTTTGGATGGGGAACTATTCCTTCCCATCTGTTTGGGGATAGAAAGCAGTGTTGTGGAATATCTGGATTCCAAAATCATGTATCAGTCCTTTCAAGACCCATGTGGTAAACCTAGTATCCTGATCAGAGACTATGGACCTCGAAACTCCATGAAACCACAAAAATATGTCCTCATAACACTGTTCTAGGGCATACACCACACTCTACTGCTTGATTCCCAGGAAGTGATCCGATTTCATGAGTCGGTCCACCACTACCTAGATGGCATCACAACCCCCTTGAAATATAGGTAGTCCTGTGATGAAATCCATTGAGATGTCATCCCACATCCAATCAGGGTCTTATAAAGGGTGTAACAGACCTCGTGGGATGTGGTGTTCAACCTTAACATGCTGATAAATGAGACACATCGCCAAAAACTCTACCACTTTCTGCTTCGCCCTGGGCCACCAAAACTGACCCCTCATGCCTCGGTACATCTGGGAATCTCATGGGTGCACCGCCTGGGGTGAGTTGTGGAAATCACCAAGAACAATCTTCCACATTTCCAGTGGGACGAACAACTTCCCATGAAACATCATATGATTCCGCCCATCTTCCGACCATACTTCTGGAGAATTATCCTAGCTAACAGGATCACACATCACTTCAGCCTCTGACTCTCCCCGCTGAGACTCCACAACCTGCCGCAATAGAGAGTACTTCACTATCATCTAAAACAGATAACCCCTACCAACATCCACCCTTGCATATAGGTGTTGGGAAACCAAATCCTCTTTCACCTTCCAATCATCTACTGAATCTAAAACCCCATCCTTATATGACTTCATTCTCAAGGCATCAACCTCCACGTTCCTCTTTCCATAGGTGTAGGAAATTTAGAAGTCGTAGTCTTGAAGAAAATCCATCCACCTCCACTACCGGAATTTCAGGTCCCACTAAGAGAAGATAAACCTCAAGCTCTTGTGATCTGTGAAGACCACAAAGTGCTCCCCAATGAGGTAGTCCCTCCAAAACTTTAGTGCGAACACAACCGATGCGAGCACCAAATAATGAGTGGTATAGTTATTCTCATGGGGGAGTAACTACCTAGTCGCATAAAATATCACCACTTGATGTTGCATCAGCACAAACCCCAAGCCTTGGCGTGACGTATCATAGAATTCCTCAAACGATACCTCTTTTTCTAGAAACCCCTGCACCGAGGCACTAAATAATTTCCCCTACAGATAACTGATGGTCTCTTAGAACTTCTAACTCCATTCAAAATCCTGGTCTTTCTTGGTCAATGATATTAATGGTTCTGCATCTTGGGAGAATTTGGGCACAAATATCTGGTAGTAACCCACTAGATCTAAGAAACTACTATCCTCTTCCACGTTCTTTGGTGCTGCACAAGAAATAACCACTTCAACCTTTTACGGATCAACCACTATTCTTCTCTTGCACATCAGATGTCAAATTAAGTGCCCTTCTCATGTATATAACTTGCACATGGAAATTTCTCATAGAGATGCTGCTATCGGTGGACCTTTAAAACCATCATAAGATGCTCAGTGTGATCCTCCTTTGATCTTGAGTAGATTAGGATGTCTTCAATAAACCCAAATATGAACTGGTCCAGATATTCCCAGAAGATGGAGTTCATGATCAACATTAATATGGCTGGTGCATTCGTAACACCGAACAACATGACCACGAACTCCTTGTGCCTGTATCTACACATGAAGGCAGTACTCAAGATGTCACCCTCATTCACCCTCAACCAGTGATATCCTGACCGCTGGACTATCTTGGAGAACCATACTACCCCCTTTAATTGGTCAATGAGGTCATCTATCCTCCAGAGAGAGTAACAGTGCTTGACCGTTACATGATTTATTCTCTGTTAGTCTATGCACAGCCTGAGACCATTGTCTGCCTTCTTCGCGAATAAGATCGAAGCGCCCCATGGTGATGATCTTGGTTGAACAAAACCCTTCTTCATCATTTCATCAATCTTATTATGTAAATCTTGCGGCTCAGAAGGTGTCATCTGATAGAAAGCCATTGAAATCAAACGAACACCAGGTTGCATGTCTATTCCGAACAAAATGTCACATAGAGAGGGTAGAGTCACCAAATCCTCAGAGATGACATCCATGAAATCATTGAAAATCCCCGAAACATCCACCATATCTGTATCCTTTGATTCTACTGATAGCTCGTCTAACCAGAAAATAAGGGGCTTCACATGTCATCTTCCCTCCTGGAAACCCACCTTGTCGATGAAGGTCACACATTCTCCACCCACATCAGAAAACATGATCCTTCTTAGGTAGAAGTTGATAAAAAAACATATAAAAAAATCTAGTTGATACCTAGAATGACATTATATGGCTGCATATGTAGCAATAGAAGGTCCCCATTGGTCTGGTGTGGTCCCAACATCATTCTACATTCTCAGAAAACTCGAGACAAGCTGGTCTGACCTTCGACTGTCATACTCAAAAACCAGGGTACAGAAAGTCTCTCCGCATCTAGACCCAAATCATGGGATAGAATGGGTGGATCAAAGGAGTGAGAATATCTTGAATCAAACACGGAATATATAAGATTTCTGAATAGATAGAATGTTCCCCGAATGACTTTTATCCCTGCTGGAACTGCTGCCTCTACGGCGTGCAACTAACCACTCCCAGATCCTCTTCCCCTCGATTTTCAGCCTCCTCCCAGACAATCCCCTAGTAGAGGTCCTTGAAGAGTGCCCTGTGGTCGGCCTACTCCTACAATTTCTGATCTCAGAGGAGTGGGAGATCGTTGTCCCTACTACTGCTGCTGAAAGGGCCTGGTTGGAAAGTGTTGCTACTGAGGTGGGTGCTGGACCGGCCCACCCACACCATACTATAAATGGTCCTGGAACTGATTTCGAAGGTTCCCATGACTACCACAGAAGAATCATCTCAATAATATGCCCAAAAATAAAGGGCAGGGACAAGGTGATCAAAACTAGACCTGCTGGGGCCAGCTCCCCACGGGTCAAAACATAGGAGGCCCCGACACTGGAGGCTTTCTGATAATGACCTTTTCCTTTGACGATCCCAATGGGATCCCCGCTCGCAGCATAAATCCGAGCATTTTCATCATCTCCACCACTTCACTCTTCTTCATGACTTCCATGTACGCCAGTAGGGTGTAGGGAGTAACAACATACTGAAGGGAAGTTCAGATTTCTTCATTTAAATGTCTCTCCCAAGACTCCTCATCCTAAAAGAGGTTCGAAGAAAAACGATGGAGATCCATGAACATGATCCCCATCTCCGTCACTGACATACTCCCCTTCTGAAAAGAGATTAGCTCATGAATCTTCTAATCCTTCATCATGGAACAGAGGAATTTCGCCAAGAACTCCCTCTCAATGTCAGCCCACGTAACCTCAACCTCTCTCTTCTCCCCATGATAGAGCATCCACCACTGATGCACTGCTCCCTGCATCTGGCCAATAGCCAGGAGAACCCAGTACTCTGTCGGAGCCCGAATCAAGTGTAATCTATCCCCATATCTTCAAGATAGCTCTCTGTCTCTTGGTCTGATATGCTGCCCTAGTTCATCCTGAGGCTCTACCACTGAAAGACATGAAGCCTCCTCTACCACTGATCATCCACCTCCTCTTGGACATCCCTATTCTGATCATCCAAATCAACCTCATGGGCCTCGATCACCCGTACTACTCGTGTTTGTCATCCAGGTGCTATAGCTTCTCAGTAAACAAGGAATGTCTATTCCCAAGTAGTGTAGACAATTTCTTTTAATTATTATTTAACTTTTTATTCATTTTTAATCCCCAAAATACCCAATACACACATGAACACAAGTCATTATGATTCATGTACTTTTCCTAGGGTCCTTACCATAAAATTAGTGTAGCCTCACATGGTCGTTCGGTAGGCCCAGAGTCGATGCATTGGATCATAGGGGGGACCCTAAAATCCCACATCCCAGCCGGTCTTCATGGGCCTATTTAATGCACCACGATTTCCAATCATTGTTTCCCTACCAACCAATGCAATCCTCATGGTGCTTAACTCCGGACTCCATCCTATCTCTCAACCTTTTTCCTTTGATACCATTCTATCACGACCCGCCTTCACCAAGATGAGGGAAAGGGACTGCAGATTTCCAAAACCTTCCTTCATAATGTTGAAGGAGAGCTAATGCAATCGAGACCTACCTTCAGTATCCCCAAACTGGAAACTACCAACAAGGGTATAAAATCACATGTAATAATGGAAGACATTACACTTTTTATTTAGTAGGATCTGGAGATAAGATAGTAAGTCACAAAAAACATCAAAACTCAAAGTAAAATTATATCCCAAAACATCCTTTCCCAAATTCATGTTTCAAATAATAAGTACAACAATACAAGAATTCTCCAAACATAAATACCAAACAAAGGAAAACAACCACAACAATTGTCCTAACGCCTAAAATAGTACGGTCCCGCATGGTCCGCAAAGTCGACCTAGAAACCTAAAAGAAATTTTATATACGTAGGGTGAGTATTCATTTATACTCAGTAGGGAAAAACCAAAATCTCTAGTGCACATGTGGGGAGGCATTCTACTGCCCTGTGGGAAAAGAAGTTAACCAAAGGCCCTCTCAAGGAAACTGTCCACCCAAATCTAACCAAGGCACACATTCCAAATAACGCATGCCAGGAAAGGTAATATTATTAACACATCGATGTTTGGGTACCCTTCACCACTTCCCCACTAGTTATTGAACACATCCTATGTGTCAGAACTTCCCCTCAATATTCACCGCCATCCCACTGCCATACCCCGCCCGCACACACCCAGGATACCACAACCACATATCCTACCAGCATACACATGGGAAAAAACCACACATTTCCGTGCCTATAGAAACCTAGTTTATAACAAATACTAAGACTCTGTAAGACACTTGTGGCCCAAAAACTACTGCCACTCTGAAAGAGAACTAGGCCTCATCCTGAAGACACTAGGGAAACAACCTTCCCACACACAGCTGGGTCAACCACCACAACTACCCTTCCAGATGAATGATGGGCTATAATGGAACTCATGCTATCAAATCCTGCATGAAGATTCTTGGGAAACTAGGATATGGGAGACTAAATGGAGCTACTAACCAGCCACTCATAAGAGTTTTGGAAAAATAAACCCCCCTATGAAATGGAGGTGTTTGGAAAGAAGTTCTCAACATGGGTGGGGTGCAGATAAGAAACATAAAAACTAAATTTTACATATAGGTAACTAGAACTCATCCTTGCATAGGGTTTCCAAAACCATCCAATATATAAAATCCATCATTGCTATTCATTCATAAGAAGACCATAACCATAACCATGTCACAACTCATTCTTGGAACACGGATCCCCATTGAACCCATTCTTGTTTTCATATTCAAGTGATTCCATTTAGATAACTATTCCCTAATAAGAAACTAATAGGCATATCCAAAACCCAAGGAATGAAAAATAGACAAAAAACAATTTAAGACTTCACACCCAGTTCTCTTGTAAAGTCACAATAACAAAGGGGATCCGTGAGATCCCTCAAAGTACTGAATCCAAACCAAGCCCCAAAAAATGACCCCATATGGCCCCCAAATACACCATCTAACAAATGCACAATAGGGGATCCCATCCCCATCCATGTCACCTCCCAAGTATCAAGAAAAACAACCATACACATCACCAGAATATATTAAGAGAGTTTCTAGATATAGACACACATTTCCATTAGTTCTTTCTTTCTTTTCGATTAATTCGGGTGACCAAAAAGGTTTCTTATTCACCATAAATCTATTTTATCTGCCATGTTTACGTGACTAAATAGTTTCCATGATACAGTCATTCAATCAAAGAATTATCCAGAAAAAGGGTTCATTAGTCCGCAAGGAATGACCACCAACGACCATGATTTTCAGTGGACGTAAGTCCATATAATTCACAAAATATAATCAAAAGTAGATGAGTACAACAACATCATCAAACACACCCCATCATTATTTAAAAATCCATTTTTTCTACATTAATGTTTGGTTTCATCAATCCCCATAGAAACATCAACATACGTGCCCCGCATGAAAAACAGAAAATAGAGAAAACAGAAGAACACTGCATGAATGATCAACGATCGAAGGTTTTCTCCACGCACTATGAAATGGGGATGCATGACATGCATGGGAGTAACTCGGAGGACTCCAAGAGTGAGTAGAAAAGCATCATAATAGGTGCACCAATTTCTTTGGTAAGGGGGACTCTAAACGCACCATGGAAAGGAAAAGAAACCATCCAAGAAGAATAATGAAGGAAATAAATAATTCATATGCGATAAAGAGTTGAGATCCTTGAGTTACGAGACAATAATTTTGAATGGATTTAAATGAGGATCATCGTTTCAGCACACGGTTGGGTGGTTACACATGATGAAATTAATTTTCATTTATTAAATTTCATTGGAGAGGTGGCAATAATGGTTGTGTGTTAAAGGGTTTCCATTAAATAGATGAAAACACCAAGAGGGGCGGAACATTACGATATGGGAATAATTGTGAGACGCCGAGGAAAAACCACACATTTTGGTAAATCAAGGGTATCCCAAAAAATGGGGGATTTTAGATATCATTAATGGGCTTTAAATTGGAATTTAAAGGGGGTATTAAAACACTCTTACTTCAAAAGATGGGCTGCATGAGAGGAAAAGGAAAAAGAACAAAGGGTGGGACACCATTCGGCGAGATACCATAACGGTACCACTGTCATGGTTCCAACATAAGTGGTTCCACCATCACAGTGCAACTATCATAGTGCCACCGGTTATGTGGAACACCATTAGCAGTGCTACCTATTCTGTGGAACACCATGAAAGGTTACATCACAACAGTGCCACCGTTTCGGTGTGCAACCGTGACCAGGGCCAACGTCACGGTGCCTCTGTGACTAGTGCCCCTATTTCAGTGGCACTATTTGATGAAATTTTTATTTAGGAAAAGTCCTTAATGAACCATTGTCTAGGATGTCATAGTATCATACATCACTTATACAAAATAAAACATAAGTATTATTTAATCATGGGATCATCAACGTAATAATGAAGGAAACATAGGATAATATCATGGAATGTGTATTATGTAAAATATTGGAACATAATACAATAATGGTAAAAAACCAAACATTGTTCTGACAAAAGAAAGAATAGCCTTCACTAATAATGTGTCTACTCCAATCATAACATCAAAACAGTGAAAAAAAGATCAAAACATATTGATGGATAATAAACATAATATAATGAGATATATCACATTACAAAACACATTCAATACATATATATTTTTGGGCCCAACTTTCACAACACATAATTCTCATAATCAATCTTTCCATAAAGAGAGAGAATATATGACATCCTATGATAGTCATAGTCATGAATTAATCCCAAGGAATAGAATTGGTTTCATATGTGTTTCATAAATCATTCATTAAATAATACAACATGGGTTAACAAATTATAAACGGAGAACAATTTTTTTAATAAAAGATATTTTTTGGAAGAATAAAAAACACAATAAGAGTAAATTTGATATTGGAAAAAATTGTTCCATTTTTTAAATTTCCTTATAATCGGATTACAGTCACATTAGAAAGGGACTAAAAATGTATATAACAAAAAATAAAAGGTAAATAATTTTAAAGGGAAACATTAAAATCAATATAGGAACACACACACACACATATATATATATATATGATTTTTAAATATTAGACCACACAAAAAGAAGGAATTGGTTTTGAGAATCCGCTTACAATAAATATCGTAATACTTTTCTCACATTTCCTCCTCACAAATAATAAAGACAGGTTTACTATAACATATAAACCAAAGTGAATTGTGTTCATTTTTTCACCCTACATAAATTATATCAATTTTATTAGATTCTTTAATTTTATTTTTTAAAGGTGAATTGTTTTGATATTATATTTTCATTAAAATATCCAACTTTATAGATTTTGATATTATTGATCATAGTTATATATATATATATATAATTCCATTAAAATAAAATAATAATATAGAATAATTTTTATATCCTAAATAATTCATTATAACCTACTATAATTGTGGTTATAATAAAGGGGTCGGGAACATCTGGGTTAACTGTAAATTAAATGTAAATGAAACAAATTCCAAAGATAAAGAATGAGAACATTGAAATATAAATAAATCATAAATATATTTATTTTAATAGGTTAAAATAATTGAAAAAATATTAATATACTACTACATATTTTTATTAATGTAATGGATATGAAAAAGGAGAGGATGGAAATGAGAATATAAGTTGTTGGAAGCTTATACTTTTATCTGTGTTTCTTATTTTATATGGTACTAAAATCATTTGATTGTTGGAGTAGGTGATTAGGAACTGAAATATGATAATATTAGTTTAATAAATTTTAATATTCTTGTTATTCAACATCCATAAAAATTTGTTATTGTGAATTTTATTTAATTGATCTTCTTTTTACATCATTGGGTAATTCGTGTTTAAAGTCTAAATTTGGCCCAAATTAATCAAATTCTTATAGAATAAATTATTCTAAATGTTTAAATTTTATGTTTTCAAATTTTATTGATAATTTTGTTTTTATATATTTTTTTCATTTTGATCTGGGAAAAAATGGATGATGAAATTCTTTTGGCTTGAGTTGATAAATTTATAGGAAAGGAATAATAGGCCTTAGTGCCAATCAAAAAAATGGATCCCAAAATTAAATCCTAGTGAAACTCATATTTTAACATTAGATAATTAATTTAATTGAAATCATTTCCATGAAATTTTTCCAAAGGTAATTCTGAATTTTTCATGAATATCTAGGGATCCCAACGTGAGGATTAAATTATTGGCCAGATCTAATGGCCTATAAAATCATCCCAACATTTGAGGCATAACATCCCAATGGATAATCCAATTTTACTAAAACTTTTTGGGTATAATATATGAAAAAGTAGTAATATATTTACCTTATATGAACATAACATTATTTATACATATTTAATGAGTGATGTTAACAAGAATGGGGGATGAATCTGGGTAAATTTTTTGGTCAACATTGAAACTATAATTTCCTTTTTTTCATGACCATAATTTTGAATCCCATACTTAATAGGAATAGAATTGAATGTTGGGGGATCTACCCTAGGATCATAATATGACTATTTATGTTTGTTTAGGGGATTTAAATTGGGAATAATTGTTTTCTTTATAATATTATTGTTACACATTATATTTGTAATCACGTGATAATTAATTATCATAGAAGTTTACCGAATCTGTTTTATTTATAGAAAGAGATAACATATATATTTCTATATTTATATTCATAATATGTTTATAAAGTTTCATTAGTTGTTAAATGTATTTATATAATACATTATGGTATTCCTCTCATAACAATGGAGTGAGAAATTTTTAATGTTTTTCTCCTTCAATACCACAATTTTACATCGACTGCCCCCTTCAATTGATATATTTGAATCAATTAATGGATAAAAATTTATTGTTAAATTAAAGGGGGTTTTATATGGATATATTGGATTATTTTTTTCCTTTTAAAAATCATAAATTATTTATATAATTAGATAGTTCCTCTATTTGACATAATTTTATCTTCATATTCACAAACATTAATGACTGCACATTTTTAGTGGTAGTAAGATAAATATCCTTGGAGTGGATACGAAATTGATCATCTGTGTGAATTGGGGAATAGACTTGGAATTTTGGGTGGATTAAAATTGTGACTATGTTTGGGTATTAATGAATTTGTTATATTCATATTATACTTGTGGACTCAAAATTCATAAGAAATCAATTACATATTTTATACTAATAATAACTTCTTAGGATCAACCCCTCAACATTAAATATTTTGGATAAAGTCATTTTGTTTTTCGTCTATTTAGAAAATAACTTTTTCTCCAATTAAAATTTACACAAATTATTTCCACATCAAATCGAATACTCCTTCAATTTTTAGTGACTATAGGATTATTATTCTATCCTTAAGTCTTTGATCCATACTTTAACATGAACGACTACTTATACAAATACCGTAAATTTGGGTGCAATTTGCTAGTTTACTCCTGAATGTCCCTAATTATTATTGGTTTATTAATAAAGGGTATTTGTGTATTTCATGATATTTATTATGTTATGAAATGGTGTCTTTACAATGGATCATTTATGGGGTCACTATAATATTTGAACATTATGAAATACATTTAAATAAAAAAATAATACATCAAAAAATAGAATCACTTTATAATAAAAAAATATTAGTTTACTCAAAAATTAAGGCAATCATTATACCTTGAGAATTGGGAAAAAATTACTATTTAAAATTTAAATATAAATAATTGTTTATATGGATTAATCATTTTTTTGGTGAATCCATAAATTATGAAATTTATGAAGTCATTATTTAGTTTTTAATTCTATATTTTTTTAATAAAATTCTTATGAGAATTTTTTTTTACAATTCCTCTTACATTTGAAGAATTTTAGGAAATTGCTAAAAAATTCACCCTTATTTTATAATGATTATCTCACTCTGAAAATAAAATACATTTTTCAGATATAATTTTATGACATGGGTTAGATTAATTTTTAACATTATAATTTATCCTTTTTATGAAATATATTAATATATTTTTTCTTAAAAATGGACTTATAATTTCAAGGGAATATTATTCATGATATTAAAAAAATTATTTTCATAAATTAAAAATTATTTAGAGGAATCAATTATTCTAATTTTTTTACTATTAAAATTGTAATATTACTATTCCCAATAAGAAGGTTACTCTTCCAAATGGTCACATTATTATTCCAACAATCATATGGGCTCATATAAATATCACTTCTATTTTTCATTATACATTACATTCAATTTATCCAAAGGTGATAATTTATATTTTCAAATAAATTAATTGGTTTACTTAAATTTTTTTTCCTTTTCTATAGTGTTGATCTTGGGTGTGATGATTCTATCAGATATGAATTATCTCAATTTTTCTATCATAATATTTTTCTTTTTTATTTCTTTCATTGTATAGTCTATCAATTTCATGGGTTTTGGTTTTGAATAATGTAATTATATAAATAAATAAGTTATAATTTTTGGGTTTGAAAATTTGATGAATGAGTATAATATTAAATAATTTAATTTAATTAAAAATTATTCAATAATAGAAAATAAATTATAAACACTAGGTCATTTCATTATTCCCCCGGTTAGAAATTTGACCCAGGATATTTCAAATAATAATTTTATATCAGAAATTATTTTTGAAAATAAATTTTCTTTTTTCCTTTCTGTTTCATATCTTCTATTAATTTTTATGGTTCCACCATTTCACTTTTACAAGGTGAGTTGTATTACTGCATAAAGGTCTGCCTCTATGGTCTATGTTATCCATTAGAATCTCTTTAAATGATATATCATGATCTAGTTGTTTCACCTACGTATTCATTATATATAAGAGTTTAATTATGTACTTCCATAGGAAGGATACATAGAATTCATCATGAAGATTATCTATGTTTTTTGTACATTCTATCTAATATTCCTATTTATCTATACAATCAAGTATCTGAAATGGGCCAACGAACCTTTTTCAAAACATATCTTTCATTATAATCTACATGAAAAACATCGATGGTTATACTAAAATGGAAAAAATGATTCAAATTATAATATCTATGTTCCTTAAATGGAATTTAGAATAAATATTCTACCGAATCTGACTAGTATTTATGTGTTGTTGGATTACTTGAGCCTTTTCATCATTTCTAGCACAAGATCTGGTTTAAGTTTCTTCTTTCACTAACTTCATCCCAAAATATTAGAGATCTAAATTAAATCCCATATATATATTCATATAGAGAAAATTCAATACATGATTGGAATCTACTATTTTATGAGAAATAATAAAATGGGAGATGATAAACCCATCCTCATACAAATTTTACTATGAATGCTCTCTATAACAGCCCATGTATTTATAGAATAATACCTTTTCATATCTATTAATATTTATGAATAAGATAATAATTTTATGTTAATTATTACTCTTTTTTATGGCGTAATCAACATGCAACAACATGATTCTTTGAAATATTATATTTTACACAACATTGAGTTATAACAAAAAATAATATAATAATATTATTATTTTACAAGGTAGTTAGTACATATCTTTTGTAATTATAATAATGAAAAGAACTAATTATTTTATAATTACACATGTTTTTTCAAAGTCTTTATTTTTATCTAATAAATTTTAGATTCTTAAAATAAGTATGAATTTGATTTTAAGCAAGAAATACTCTAATATTCTTTAAAAGGTTGATTTATCTCCTTTTGATGGGGAACCCTTATTAAATCTAGGTTTTGTAACATTTATATGATCCAATTTGAAAAATAAACATATTCTTCAGAATTGGGACATCATAAATTAATTTGGGTAATAGTTTGGTATTTTTATGATAATGTTATTTTATTAATGAATAGTAAAAAATACTTCATTTTAAGTCAAAAATGTCTTTTTATCTGATTTATTTATTTGTTTAGATTACCTTTTTAATTGGTTATAATGTTTAATTAGATTAATTTTTTACCATTTTATGCAATTTTGGTGATTGGATGTAATTTCACTTTTTAATTAGACATAAACACATATCAATCATTTAATAGTTATTATTTCTTAAAAATATGATTTTTAGTTTTGACAATGTGACATAATATTAAAATATTTCTGGAAACTTATGTGTTATGAATTTGGAAAAATGGATTCCATATTTTGAATAAGGATTTCAATATTTCTTAAATATTTAACTTTTATTTTTATATATTATGAATAATAACTTCAGTTAATATTTTATTTGTCATGGTTAAAGTGTAAATCTACTTAATAAGGGTAAAATATAATATTATAACAATATTAAATTACCCTAAAAATATCAAAATCTTATTTAATGTGATATATATGACTATGTTCATACTTGGGTCTATTGGAGGACCCCAGGGAGTCACATGTGTGTGAAAATGACATTTAATAACTTTTAATTTAATGTTAAAGAAAATATAATCTTGTGATATATCTTCGGTAAAAAAAAATTATATGAGTTATATAAGGTATCATTTCGACTGTTAGTAATAATTATAAATATAAAAATATTTACCAAATCATGTTATTTTATTTATAATTATTAGAGATTAAATAAATAAATTTAATTCTCACAAAATGATGATGTAGTTTTTTCATCATTAATAATAGTTTCAAATAAATTATATTATAAATGTTAACATTATTGTAATTTTGTTATTTTGATGTCACACAAGAAATTTTTGGAAAATATTTACATGTTATATTTATATTAATAATGTTTTTTCAAATCAATAATGTTTTTATGGATTTTTAAAAAATTCATCATATGAATATTGTCAAAATTGACACAATTCAAATTTTAAAATATAAAATATTTTTGTTGAATATTATAAAATTTTAAAAAATATAATACTCTTCAAAATATTTATCATAATTCTAAAATTTTATTATTGAATTTTTAATTAGATATTTTGCAGGTTTTGGTAACTATTTCTGATTTTCAAAATGTTAAATGCTTAATAAAACGGTAAGAGTAAAAAAGGGTTAAATAAAGAAAATAAGGGTTAAAAAATATCTAAAACCTATATAATTCTTATTGGCTTATGTTATTTAGACATATATACATCTTATCATAGATCTAGATTAATTTATACTCATTTATACTAAAAAAAGAATTTATAATAAAATAATAGTTCCAGATATTCCTTAAGTGCCCCTCCTCCCTCTTATAAAATGACTCCACCTATAATCCATTACACAGACCTCTCAATTCTCCATAGATCATACATCCTCTGATAAAATAAGCTCCCAAATTCCCTATATTCATTTTAGAGGCCATCACATTTGCACATGGAAATTCAGGAAAGCCTTTTATCTTAAATCAAAAGGAGTTACCCGATTTGATGTAACGTCTTCCCTCAAGTTCCTTTCCATTATTTTTCCTTCTACACTTCCAATTATTTTATTATTTTTTGTTTATATAAAAACAACATTATCATAAATATAATATTTTTTTATCTTTATTCTTATAACTACACTTACACACACCTCTATCAAATGGATACAAACATACTGTATATGTGTACGACGAACTGTTGCCTCACGAAACGATGATTATTCGATTTTCCCATAGCATCTATCATGGTGTCCATTATGATGGAACTATAATTATATCTAATAATTATGATACTTAATACATACTTATTTTTTTGTATTTCTGATTTATAAGATACCATTATGCTTTTCACATTGTATAAATATGACAATTTCATTTGAGGAAGTGCAAACTACCTCCCCCACAATGTGATAAGACTCGTTCATGCTATACATGGAACATATAAAGAATGAAATTAATGAAAATATGTTAAATATATAAAATATATATTATAATGTAATTATAATATATCTATGTATCATTTAGTTTTCATTCAATTAAATATTAATATAAATGAAACTAGTGTACATACGTATGTACGACTTACAGTTTCCATGAATAGTGTATTCCATTTCGTATATCTAAATGATATGGACTATAATAAATAATTATATACTAGATATATATGATATATGTTATATCTAAATCATTAATATCATTCTATATATAATGGATTTTTGGCCACATGGACAATTTTTAATTATAAGAAGTTTATTTTTGACTTCTGATCCGAACATCGACAAAATGCCCAATATAATGCAGAATATTCATTTTTTATTAAAATAACCACTAAACACAACATAATTCCTTCAGGGGGTTGGAAATTAATAATTAACATGATTTTATTATTCAAGAAATTACTGAATGAACGAGTCAAGTCAGACACAAGGTAAAGGACTTTGTCTCAATCTCCCTTCATCGATGCATATTTTGATTTATACAGGACCTTATATAGTATGATGTATACAACCATTTGACTTTTAATTTATTAAAAAGATAATATTTTTTTACGTATCATTTTAAAAAATGAAAAATGTAATGTATATTTTTAACGGAATAATTGTCAATGAACTTTCTACTGCCAAGAGCATTATTTGATATTTGGATTCCTTAAGAAGTCATGATATTTTTAATTGAAAAATAAATACCATATACCATATTTACATATTTTGGTATTGAAAATAATTTTTAAAGTTCTTTTACTATTTAATTTTCAGAAAAATATTTCTTGGGATTTCAAATGATATTTTTATGATTGAAATTTTGATATTATCAGTCTTTTATATGTGATGATTATATAATGGTACTTAGAAATTTGATGGGTGGTTAAGTGATAAACCAAATGGTGAGTGGTTCCATGATAAAACAAGGATAGGGGTTATATTGTAACCTCTAATTAATTTGTTACGAAAGTTCTTCCTATGTTTATTCCGTTTGTAAGAATGATTCGTGGAAGTCGACTATATGGTTATTCCACTTAAGTATGAATATTTCCCATGTTTAAATTTTATATGATATATGTTTCCTTATATAGGTTTTATAGTAATCATTTGGTTACAAATAAGGGTACGAAATGAAATTATATTTAGTGAAGCCTTTTTTATACTTCTTTAAGGATAAAAGTACTACTTTATGATAAAATATTCATGGTTTGTAGATTTTTTTGAAAACTAACTGTTTTACATATTTATTTACCCCTTACTCATCATCTTATTCGCATCCCATGTTTTTGAAATGTTTTTCATAGGTCTTAATCTAGAATAGTTTCAAGGATGGTATTAAGGAATAATGTTTGGGAATGGGATCTGCAACATCATAAAAATATATTTTGATGCATTCCTATTGCCATTATAATTGAAAATGGGGAAAATGAAAATAACATATGAAATTTATGGATTATTTCTTAGGTAATGTTTTTAGATTACTAAAATCATAGGACATTAAGCATGATTTTTTATGTAGGAAATAACTATAAACGAAGAAGATGAAAAAACATGGATAAAGAATCATAAATAAATTTAGATGATAATTATATCTAGTAATTTAATAGTTATGTTGGATATATGGATAATGATGTGTTTACGTGTATTAATGATATGATTAAATTGGAATAAATTTTCTAGTGTCTGTAACCCTGAAGATTGATATGTGAAAATGTTATTCATGAAATAATTATATTTTCTTATTTGAACATAATGAATAACTATAGTGGATTATATGATGTTTTTTTCGGGATACGTGGTTATTACATTTTGGGATGTAAATTGAAAGGTATTTGATACCCTTTGAGTATAAAATAGGTTATGGTTAGTTTTTTTGAAATCATCTTATTTTTGATAATTTTTTAATGATGATATGGTCTCATAAAAAGGAAAACCCGTAGGATGGGTGACAACCCATCACGTCAGGTATGTCCATGGGAATCGAACCCACAACGAATGGGTGACAAGGGTGCATTGCTTACCACTGACCAACATGAACTACCTGGTTAGTATGACATATTCTATTTAGTTAAATAATTTTTTGATCATGAATAAGTTTATTTTGGATCTTATGTTTTATCAAATGGATATACATAGTATAGGAAAAAAATTTGTGATCAAGTGATAAAGGTTTTTTTGGAAGACATCTTCTCTTTTTGGAACACTATAATGCAAATGAAAATAGAAAACTTTGGGATTTCAATTGGAGAGTAATGGCGGAATTTTATTTTGGAGGAAGTTATGTTTTATTGTGGAGTTATCGCAAATTGGGTTATTTATGGAAATGATTGTCCTATGGTAGAGAATATGTCAGTCTGAAAATTATGTTTTAGTTTGAGACTTTAAGAGTAGCTGATGTTTTTTGGAAATTAATGAAATGATTTTTTTGGATGACTATGTGATCAAATCCTTCTAAATTTTAGGGTTTCAAACATTTTTTAGATTACTTTGAATAATTTTAAGGAAAATTGGGTATTGAATATTGTTTTCTGTGATTTGGGTATTGTTTTTGAAATTTTGGAGATTAAGAATAGTATTTTTTAAAAAATATTATCCTTTTTCGTGATTATTTATCGTGTACTAACCATATTGGTTTTGGTTAATCTCTAATGACAGGGAAATATATAGTTCATATTTTTGGGATTATGTGATTCTCTAGATATTGATTGTAGTGATTTTTATGTTACCATGTAATCATGAATACTCATAATTTGTATAAAATATTACTTTCTGGTCAAAATTTAGTAATAGATGAAATTCTACATGAAACGTATGTATGATTTCTTATTTTCTTAGTCAAAAACATAAATAAGTCACTAAACTATTTTAAAAGGAACCTAAAAAAATTTCTATTTACTTTTCATACTGGGGAATCAAAGACCATTTATCCCATCAAAATATAGTGATTTTATGGTTGTTAACATACTTTTAATAATGTTTTCTATCTCTCTCCATCAGAACATGACACTTTGTTTCCCTTCTATATCCATGTTTTCCTATATGAAATCCTAGTAAGTGTTAACATGGTTGACCACTGTACATATATTTCATTCTATTAAGGTGATAGTTTTATTTACGCTTTTCTGATGTGGGGCTTTCAATGAAGATTCCATGGCCAATTTTAGAATTTCAAGGATGAAAATTTCAAAATGGGGGAAAGATGTAACGACCTAAGTGCATATAGAATAATAACTTTTCATATCTGTTAATTTTTATTAATAAGATATTAATTTTAAATTTAATATGACACGTTTTTCGATATCATATTCGACAATCAATGACGGGTTTCTTTGGAATCCTATTTTCCACACAACCTTGAGTTAAACTGGAAAAAATAATAATATAATATTATTATTTTAAAGGGTAGATAACACATTGATGTTGTATTGATGGCAATGAAAATAACTAACTAAATTATGATTAAACATGTTTTTTAACTGTCTTTACATTTACCCAACAAATTATATAGGATTAAAATAATAATGCATCTGATTTTAAGCTTGAAATACTCTAATATTCATTAAAAGGCAGATTTAAAGCCTTTTGATGGAGAACTATTTTTAAATCTAGCTTTTATCACTTTTATATGTATAATTTTAAATAATAAATTTCTTCTTTATAAGCGGTATATGGAAATGTACTTGGGGTAAATTTTTGTTTTTTTTTCTGATAAAGATCGTTTTTAATGAATAATGAAAAATACAGCATTTTATGTCAAAAATGCCTTTTTAACTAATTTAATTTTATGGTTAGATTAGATTTTTAATTTTTTTTAAAGTGTAATTATGTTAATATTTTAACATTTACTCATATTTTAGTCATTTTATGAAATTTTAATTATTAATTAGACTTAAACTCATGTCAATCTTTTGATAGTTGTTATATCTTAAAAAAACACTTATTGTTCTTGTCAATTGGGAATTAATTTTAAATTAATTTATGCTACTTATATGTTTTGAATTTGAAAAATGGATTCAATATTATTAATCTATAGGTTGAAATTGTGTAAATAAGTAAATTATTTTAGACATTATGTATATTAACTTCAGTGTATATTTTATTCACCATTGTTAGAGGGAAAATTATTAAATATGGGTAAAAAATAATATTTTAATAATATTACATTACCCATACATGTGTTTTAATCATATTGGATGATATATTCCCTAATATGGGAATAATTGCATCATTTTCAAGACCCCATGAAGCCTCTTCTATTTTAAAATTTAATTTAATTACATTCAATTTAATGTTATGTAAAATATAACCTAAATATTGTCTTTTGGTAATGCAATTTTTATATAGGGTTATATAATATATCATTTAAAATATAAATAGCCATTAGAAATCTATAAATATTTCCTATATCATGGTATTTTATTTATAATTTTTAAATATTATATAAATAAATTTAATTATGACAGAATGTTGATGCAGTGGTTTCTTCATTAATAAATGATTCAATTAAATGATATAATAAATCTTAACACTATTGAAATTTTGTTATTTTAAAGCCATCCATATATTTTATTGATTATAGTTACGTGATATCATTTTATTAATGATGTTGTTTTCAAGTAAATCATGTTGTTATAGATGTTTAAAAAAGTTATGATATAAATAGAGTCAATATTGACAGAAGTCTTAGTTTAAAATATAAAATATTTTATAAAATATTTTAAAATTCTTAAAAAATATACGATATGGAAATTTTTTTACATAAGTCTAAAAATATTATTATTGAATCTTTTTTTGGTTATTGGTGTTTTTTTGGTAATTGTGTTTGATTCTCAATGTGTTAAATGCTGGATAAACCAGCAAGAGTAAAACAGGTTTAAAGAAATAAACTATAATGATTAAAGGATATCCAAAAAAAATTATAATTCTTATTGGATAATTTTATTTAGACTTATATTCAACTTATATTATATTTAGCATAATTTGGACTCATTTATACTCAAAATAGAATTTAGGATAAAATAATAATTCTAGATATTCCTTATGTACCCCCCTCCCTCTAAAATAAGGACCCCACCTCTAACCCATTACACACACCTCTCAAGCCCCATTGTCTCATCCAAACTCACCCAAATACTCTCCCAACCTCCATATCATCCTCTCAGAAGCCTTACCCTTGGATGAAGGATATTCGATATGTCAATTTAGCTTAAATCGAAAAGAGTTACTCGATTTTAGGGAACATCATCTCTCAAGTTCCCTTCCATTATTTTTCCTTCTCAACTCCATATGCTCTTATTATTGTTTATTTATATAAGAAAAACTATATCCTTAATAAACTAGGTTGTTGTTATGAGAGGTATTCAAACTACACATACACACACCACTATCTAGTGGATACAAACATATTATTTCTGTATACGGAGAACTGATGCCGCGTGAAATGATGATCGTTCGATTTTCCCCTAACACATATCATTCATTTAATTATGAAGGAAATGTAATTTTATATGATATTTATTTATTTATTTTTTCTATATGTTTCTGTAATTATCATTTAGAATATACCTTTATTCTTTTCATGTTTTATAAATATGATAATTTCATTTGAGGAAGTGCGGACAACCGCCCTCTCAATGTGATATGACTCATTCATGCAATATGTGAAACGTATAAAGGATGGAATAAATAAACTTATATAACATATAAAACATATAAATTATTCAGTAATTATAATATACCTAGGTATAATTTAGTTTTCATTACTTTAAATATGTAATAGAAATTAAAGTAGCGTTCATGCGTATGTACGGGTTACCCTCTCCATGAATTGTGCATTTCATTTCTTATATCCAAATGATATGGAATTTTAAAAATTCATATATACTGAATATATATGATATATATGATATCTAATACATTAATATTATTATTTTGATAATGGTTTTTTTACCTCATGGAGAATTTATAATTATAACAAGTACATTTATTAGTCAAGTTTCGAACATCGACAAAATGTTCGATATGAACTCAAATAAATATATAATTGTTATAGAAAGGTAATAAGTCATATAAATGTAATAATAAACTTGAAAAAGTTTTTGAAGAAACCATAATTTAACTTAATTTTTCTATTTAGGAAATTAATGAACGAACGAGTGAAGTGGGACATGTGGTAAAGGACTTTGTCTCAATCTCCTTTGTTTTACCGTTTTTTGATTTATAGATGACTTTATTTTATACAAGTTATAAAACCATTTTTTTAATTTCATTCAAAGAAAATCTTATTCTATTCCATGTTTTACTAAAAAAATGGAATGTTCCTTTTTAACATATTTGGTGACAACAACATTTTTGCCGCCATAAGTATTATTAGATATTTGGCTTCCATAACAAGTCATGATGTTTTTAAATGGAAAATAAATATCATATACACTTTTTATGTATTTTGGTATTCATAATGATTTTGTAGTTGGATTTACTATTTTAATATCTTGAAATTATTTCTAGTGATTCGAAATGAAATTTATATAATTCAAATGATGATATTTTAAATCATTTATGTTTGATGATTAGATAATGGTACATGGAATTTTTATTGGTGGTTATCTGATAATCCAAATGATGGGTGGTTCTATGATAAACCACAGATGTGTGGCTACTTTATAACCTCCAATTCATTGGGTATGGAATTTGTCCATATGAATGATGTGGAACAATAACAAATGATATGGGAGATGATTATTGAATGACTTGTAAATAATGAAATAAAATAAAGGTTCCACGAACAGTAAGGACATTTGTTTTAAAATCAGATATTTTGGGATTAGAGTAATCTATGATACTAGTTTGAAAATGAAGTGAAGTAACAATAATTACCTAGGATGGCATTGAGTAAACTCTATGTGAAGGATGTTCCCAGTTGAAAAATATAATAAAAACATTTATAGTTATTGTATTATTTTCATTATCATGAATCAATACAAGTATGTGAAGAACAAAGGGGGTGTATTGGTATCTACAAATATTTATGTGGAAAATAAGGATGGTTTATAATTTATTTTAATAAAAATGATAATTCAAGTATTAAAATTCATTTTTTATTTATTATTACTTGTATTTATAAGGACATCATTGGTGGGAATCCAATGATGTTAAATATAAACTATAAATTGTTATATTGTGAGTCATGTGAGACTGATAGGGAATAAATTACTATGATTTATCTTGTCTTCACATTTAATTTGAGATATAATTATTTATATTTAAAATTTATATTGGTTGAGTCAAAATATGGATGTTGATATTTTTTTACTCACCCTCTCTCCAGGATAATAGTTGGATAATAGTTATTTTTTCCTCCCTCACCCATTGACCAAGATATATTCTAATAAATGCATATGTATGAATATTACACCACTCACCCATTTCTCCAGGATGAGATATTATAGATACATCAAGGGTAATGTTGGAAGGTGAAATTCCACCAACATTACTATGATTGAATATATGGATATGTGTACTTTCTTAAATATACTAGAATTGTGTACATGGTAGATATGATGGGTTAGGAAGTATGGTTCCTCTGGTATCAATTGTATGTGACTATAGTAATAGTAATTCAATATAGTGGTGAAAAACCTTCACTCCTCTTATAACAGTGATCAATGTGGTTGATTATGCTTTCAATATTATCACTTTTTTTTCCCAATTCTCCAGGATTGAGAGTATATTATATTCGGTGGTATCCCTAGAGATGTGTATTTCCTTTAATATATGTGTACATAAAATTTCACTTGGATATGTATGTTTCCTATATTTTATGAATATGTATAATTATCAATAATAATTATTTGTATTTTAAATTTCAGATATTTGTACTTCCACTAGTACTTTTGAGATGGTTAGGTATACATGTTTCCTATAGTTTAATCAACATACATGGAGACATTTATATCTTTCACTATCTTAAAAAATAGAGCACTAAGGGTAAATTATCATGTAAAATTTTGATTCTACATTTTAAGGTATGTTTTTAGATCCTTATTGAGAACATTATTATTTTTTGAGAAAGGTGAATGAGAGATATATGTTTATTAATAAAGATATACAATGGTCTTACAAAATGTAACCAAGGATTACATGCATAGATATTATATTGAATCAGAACTACCTCAATGGGATGAAAAATTGATCTAAACATCTTTTAAATTTACTCATCTAGATAATGTAAACATAAATTATTTTTTCCAAAATCTACCCATAATTTAATAATTTTACACTTCTATCAATATATGGTATCATAATGATCCATCTAATTACCCGAGTGAATGAAATGTTTGTAGGAGAATTCAATAAAAGTATATTATTAACCCCTCCATCCATTGAAATAAAATTAATAGGATAATAGAATAAATTAGAGGGTATATGATGATAATAATTAATGAAACATATCATTAAACTATATTTGGATGAAGTATTTTCCATAACATTGAGGTATACTATTAATCATGATTAGGTAATATCAAATTTGGTACACTATGAAACCCAACCACTTCATTTATATTTATCCTAAAATAATGATGAAACGAAAATCTTATCTATGGTTATTGAAATGTTCTGATTCATAAATTAGTTTCATAATATAATATTAGACTCAAGTCTTTTAAACGTTTTATGGAATCTGATGATTAAATGTGTAATGATGTTTTCTTATTTACATTATTTTATTAGTAATTGTTTAAACATCCCATTAGAAATATTTCTCTCATCTTAGACATTGTGACATATGAATAACTATGTTATGTATCCTCAAATAACTATTTTTAGGTTTTAACACTATAATCATAATATTGTATTTCAATACATCTTCACAGTTCCTGGATTGATAGATAATTATGAGTTATGAGCCTCTCTTTGTAGATGATTCTTCAAATATGGTATTTATGAGACAAATATATGGTTCCTAATCCATATAACTGAATTACAATCAAGGCTGAACATATGAACATTTATCACATTATTTTTTATCTATGTATCTTAATTATATGCATCCCTAATGATTTCATGGATTAATGGATGTAAACTCATTTGAGCATGATAATAATCCCTCCAACCATCAACAATTTGGGGTATCTTATTTGAAAATATATAAATATTGGATGTTGTTAATAAACATAAATGATAATCAAGTATGACTGTTTCTAGATAATACATCATCCCCCTTATTATTTTTTGAAGGGTTGTAATTTATTGAACATAGATAATAATTAATAAAATCTCACCATATTCTTATAAGAACATTATACACATTATGGGTCAATATATACATTAAAATTTACCAATTATTTTCTGTGTCACACCTTTTTCAGTAAAGATAATTCCTCTATATAATTAATTTACGTATAACTATTTCTAAATATAATTCATGGTATTGGTAAATCTTCTCATCATCCTTTAATTAGCATACTAATTAAGTTTTCCCTATATAAATATCTAGAAGAACACATCAAAACCCTTTATTGAGTTTAGCATTATAGATCCTGAAACCATCACCACAATAGGGTAGTGTGAGAATAGGTTTACTTAACATCATTTTCATATTTACGATGAATGTATCTACACATTCATTAGTCCAAATTTTCTTCAATCATTATTAATATAGCAGTTTATTATATTATATATCATTGAAAAATTATACCCATATTATTTATTATATATATATAGTCCAAGAGAAAAGTGGATAATAATAACATGAGTTTTTATGGGCTAATATACATTGATTCTATCTTTTATAAACTCACCTATATACCCTCAAATGAGATTATATGACCCAAATATGAATATTTCTATATACAAAATTCACACTTGGTAAAATTTTCAATATATTCTCCTATATTATTGTCTATAGTATATTGTCAATTGATCATAATAATATTCCTTAACCGTATACCATAATCATATATCTTCTATAGATATAACCACAAACTCATCATGTTAATGTCAAAATATTCTATTCATTAAAATCATGAATATAATCGGGGAATTTTTAATTAAATATTGAAACAATATAAATTCCTAGTGACCTAAACATTTCCCAAAGGTTATCTTATGTATGTCTCTATTTGTGACACTTAACTAATACAATACAGATATAAGATAAATATTTAATAATTATTGAATAAACCATAATTAATCTAAAATACATAAATATGATATAGATGATACCTATTGTTTATCGTGGTCTTGTTATGATCATTATAATCAATACACTATAGCAAGTATTCATCATTCTTTTTAACTAAATGAATATGTGAACCACATAGTGACCCACATAGATGAATGAATACATTATCAATATACACTTAGTGTTTATTATTCAGTTTCTATATCTCAATCTTTTCCATTCTGTATGGAGTCTTCAAAAATTTGAAATATTTGGGTGTGTGTTGTATTAAAAAACCATCTTCTAAATTCTGAGGAAGATTAGAAAACTCTTCCAAAATGAATCAAATTGTAACTTATATGGTAGAAATATATTCAATGTTGAGTTTATACAAAACCATATAAAAAAATACCTCCTTTGAATATGTATCAGGACCCGTTAAATTGATGTAATTTATATAAGATGTTAAAATTTATCCTCCCATTGATATATGATCCTATGATTGTTTGTAATATAGATAGTAACAAAAATTCATTATCAATTTATATATTATATATATAAATTAAATAAATCCAATATCAAAATAAAAAATCAACTATTACAATTAATAAAATATTTTTATAAATATCATTCCCAAAAATGCTATTCAAATAAGAATCATATACTCTAGATGAAATCTTCATACTATAATGAGTTTAAACTACCAATTTAACTATGAATCATTGAGGTTGTAATTTTCCACACTTATTAAAATTTTAAGATATAAAATTGTTGATAAATAATGATTATAATACCACATTATCAGTTTTTTAGTGGATAGTAAGTTTAAATTTGACCAAATTATTGTCATACCCAACAATGAAATCAATGATTTCATGAGATTTCCTTTTTATATGGATATAATATGTTTTTATTCATATTCATTATCATTAACCCTTAAAAATAAGAAATAGATATAATAATCCTCCTTGTCCTTGCATTTTAAACACTAGACTATGGGGGGTGAATTTTATTGATCCTTATATCCAATCGAATAATTAATTAAATTTTTCCAAAAAAATAGACTTTTATTCAATGATGACCTTCATTCCCACGCATAATATTTTTTCTAGCCCCAAAATGGAATTTTTCATCCATGTATCCTTCCAAATTTCAAAATAAGGTTTGACTCTTCTTATTAAGTCCATGGTTTTTTTATTTCCTTTTAGTTAAATAGTTTTGATCTTATCAAATCCATGAGATTAATAGATGAAAATAATTTACATTTTTTATCTTCATACCAGATCGAATGATTAAATATATCTAATGAACCATCTTAAAGATAACTCCATTCATATTTTTTAAACCATTGAATAAACATTCATCTATTTTTTTGGTTGTATTCTAAAACTATATACAAACCACACAGTCATGTAAAATATTCCAAAATGTTATTAGTGGATTGATCATCCATTTACTTTAGCTCAATAAATTCCTCCCAATTTCTTTTGATAGATATGAGTTATGTACTTTTGAACAATAATATTATAATCTCATCACACTCTATAGAGTAAAATTATTCATATTGAATCATGTTATTGAAGTTATTCTTCAATATATCTTATTTATCATCCATGATAAAGATGACAAACATAAATTTTTTCTTTCATCTAAAACTAGAGAACAGAAAATATATTTTCATTTGTAATGATCCCTTAATCAGTAATTCGTAGATTCGTGTATCCAAAAAAGGATGTTGAATTTTTCCAAATAAATAACACACCAAAATATTGTTACCTATTTTTCTAGTTTTGAACCTCATCATGATTCATAGATTTAAAAAGTTGTGTATTTATATAAATGTGATTTTTTATTCTATAACCCATAAAATTTGGATTATCATGATAAAAATTATTTCATTATTCATAAAAATTAATTTTAAGGGTATTCCTTGTTGTTATAGTCATCATCTTCAATGGAAAGTAATATTGCGACAAATAATAATGATAGTCAGAAAATCTAAAATCATTAAAATCATTTATACCATGTCAAAATCATATTACATTATTATCAATCTATTACACCTTAGGTTTAACATATGTCAATCATGGTCAATATATATTCCAATAATTATTAAGTGTTTATAAATAAAATTTCAATTAAACCAAAAATATCACTATGAATTGTCCATCCACGTGTGATGTCATAGGACATCTCATTACACACCCATGATGATCAACTTAATACCTAATAGACCATATTTTGAGTTGTTCCAAATATGGGTACTTTTCTAAAACTACAACCACAATCCAATATCTAGAAAAGTATTTATTTTATTATAAAACCAAATATAATTCTTTACCATAATTTTGAATCTTCTCTTATACATATTCTCATCATAGGGGTTCTTAATAAATTTTGTTCTTTCCACTTTCCAAAAAATATTTAAATATTACTCATTTACCGACTATTGTTACACAAACATTAGATACATAAACATTGTATCTTATTTGATGATTAATCATTAATATAATTGCAATTCATGGTATAACCATTAAGGAATGTTCTTATGGAAACATGAATACATAAGTAAGAGGTACATGAATGATCTACATTATCTATCATGTATTTCATCATGACCATAACCCATCATATATATATAGAGTTCATAAAACCCTTCTTCACCTCTTAGGAATGAGGAAACATAAAAAATGGTGATCTTGGGTACATATTAAGGATAAAAATGATGTCAGTAATCAAAAATATTATTTAATCAAAACATGAGCATAAGGGTACGATAACACGGTCATAACATTTGAAAAACATGTACATAAATTGATAGATCATTAATAGTAGTCAATATATAAATAGTTTCTATTAATAAGACAAGGATTATAATTGAGTCACAAAACACAACACATTAGATAATAAAAATGGTTTAATAAAATTTCATAAAATATCAGTATAATGTTTAAAAAAGTTATAATCATATATATCATATGATAAGGTTACCAACCAAGAGATTCATCACTTGTTAGGCCCATGATAACCACATATGCTCCTCCTTTGGGATTGGGAGAACCTACTGTGTACCATCATTGGGTATTTTGATAGAATATCATGATACAATCGATCTAAAAAAATATTAATCAATATTGTAGGAATTTTAGGAATATAACAGATGAACCCATCTCAAAATACATATTCATTTATATGTTTTCCATAAGACCGAGAAAACATTTATCATTGCATTAAATCTTTCCTCATGGAAAATAAAATGGTTTTCAATAATATTTAATCATTAAAATAATAAACAATAATATTCAATAATAATAATAATGGAATCATAGGATCATATATGAAGGGAAAATTAATTACAATTTAAAGATGCTTTCATTTATACAGAATCCTATTAAAGGATCACTTGAAAATTTCCAAAAGAAAAGAAAATATTAATTTCGAGTTGACTTTTTAAAACAAATTAATGTATAGAATAATAGGTAATAACGGTATTTGAAAATAACCATGGAAATGTTTAATGAAATATTCAAGGAATATATTATTCAGGACACTTGGAAAATTTGTTTTTTTGGTATACCTTTAAACAAATATTTTATTTATGCCTTCGGAAAAAAGTACCGCAATAGAAAATCATTGAGAAAACCCAATTATAAAATGAAAGGAAATTTAATAATGTGTATAAATTAATTAAATTGGTCATTTTAAATTACTAAAAACATTGGTGATAAATTTTTAATGAATAGATGGGAACGAAAAAAAGTATTGCGGGCCTACACTAAAAAAAGAAAATTTTCCTTAAAAACATTGATCACTTATAATATGTACATATAAAGAGAAAATTGACAGGATGAATTTTAATTTCTATAAATAAAAATTTTAGAATAAAATATATAATATTTTTGAGAGATATATTATATAGTTTCATCACTTTGAATGTATACATTAAAACACTCACAAAAAGTGATAAGATAACCTTAAAACCATTACCTCATGATCAATAAGCTTCATAAACATTGTAATCTGATGTAATGTAAATTTAAATTGTATATATGTATAAAATATAACCAAATTAATATTTATAAAACCATATAAGGTATAATTTTAACATATTATCAACCATTACTTTAAAATTATTTATTAAAACCAATGATCCATGTAATAAATATTTTTTTTCATGTATTTTTTTATTTTCATGTTAAATTATTTTCATCTTTACCATGGTTAAATTATATTTATAATATATATAATGTTATTAATATTATATATTTTTATTTTATAATTACTTATATCAATTCATTGATGTCTTACAAGGAAAAATTAATAATTGCATTCATAAAGATGGTAATTCATACGTACCTATGAACGTTGTTTTAATTATCTAATGATATTAAGGAATGGAAGATAAATAATATTTTATCAATAAAAAATAATAATAATTTAATAAATATATTTTATAATTATTAAATACATAACTATAAAAATCAAATATAGGTGTTGTTGTAAAATGAATCATATCACTATGTGCATGCGGGAGAACACACGTATGCTAGAGTAGTACGTTAATTTTCCAGTTGATGGAATCGGGGTGGAATATTGATGTTCAATAATAAAAATAACATTTCAGTATAATTATTATACTTTTGTAATAATTATTTTATTATAATACATGTTTTGAGAAGGTATAAAGTGAAATAATATTGACAGTGTTCAATTAATATTTGTACATGTTTTTTTGAGAGACCTCTATTGGATGACACATTGTTTTGTGAATGATTATTTTTAGGATTATACTGTGGGATCTATTATTAATATAAGGAATATATTAGGGTTTTTATGAATTATTTTTATGATGTATATGTATAATAACCCGTTATTGAAATTGGAGTGGAGGCTCCTCTCTTATAATGGGGGGACATGACACACATGGAATTAATTTAATGATTTAAAAAATATTATGTACTTTATAGTGAATATAGAACCAAATAGATGTGGATTTTATATTATGATTTTATAGTGCTGAAATATATACAAAATATAAGACTAAAATTGTTTTATATGTCATTATTACCTATATCTCATGGTTGAAGCCCTCCTACCCCCCAAAACCTATTTTTACCCTAATTGTGGTCAAGAATTTTTTTAATAGTACTATTGATTAAGTCAAATAATGAATGTGAACATAAAAAACAATTAAAATAATTTTTCCAAATATTTATTATTTATGTTTTTAGAATGTATCTTTAAATTATGCGCACAAAATTTAATGAAAATCTCTTTTATAATTACGGTCGTTGTGACCATAATAGTGAATTTACAATAATTTAATTCCATATTAATTTGGAAAATGGATTTTAAAATATATTATTTAATATATAATCTATAATAGTCACTAAAAAATTACTTAATAGATATTTTTTAATTATAAATTAAAAAATTATTTCACATAATAAAAACACTTTTTTTAAAAAAATAACTCATTACATTTAAATGATTTTATTTTCAATAATATATATTATATTAATATTTTATTGATGGATATTAATATTTAAAGATACATATTCTATATATTTAATTAAAAAATATTTTCAGCAGTGGTCAATAAGCATTGTTTTTTGAAAAGTGAATAATATATAGAAAACATTATTTCATAAAAAGCGTATTTGATTAAATAAAATATTTTATTATAATTGAGTTCATATCAATAAAAATTATGATTATATATTTTTTTTCATAACTTGGTAAATACTATTTACACCTTAACTTCCAATGACTAAGTTATAAAGGTATATTGTATAATGGTTTCATTTAGAATCAGTGTCTCATATAAAAAAGCTATCAAACATAACAAGATTATTTTAAACTTAATAATTATAAAAAATTTGGATGTTACAATATTTTATTGGAAAAATGATGTACAAAATGTATATTGTTATGTTTTCTACATCAGTTATCCAACAGTAAACAAGGAAATCCTTTTTATAAATGAATATGTCGAACCATGTATAATACGTTTAAGTCATGTGCTCAATTTCCCTATTGATTATCTATAATCGCATTCATGAAACCCTCATTCATCACATATATATTCTTCCTATGAATCAATTCCATCCTTTCTTCTACACTGATACAAAACCATCGCACCACCATTACTCTTTATCATCCCCTTAATCTTCTTTCATTAAGGCCATTGTTGGCCTGTCTGGATTACCTTTTTTTAAATTATCATCCTATTTTATAGTTTTCATAACATCTAATTTTTATTTTATATACTTATTATTTTTTGCATGAATGTATTTTCTATTTTAATATTGATATCCTATTACTATTAATATTAAATAATTACATAAATTTTATAAATGGGGCACTTAGGGATTATTGGATTCTTTCACTATGATGAATTTTTTCTATGTTTAATTGTTATATTTGTTTAAATGATGAATGAAATTTAGATTATATAAAACATAAATATAAAAGGATAAACAATAATACCCTCATTTTAAATTTATAAAATCAATTAAAAAATTATGGGGGGGGGGATTTTTTAGATCTTTCTATGTGGTCATAGATGGTGACTAGTGTTTCCTTACACTATAATGTTGCCTCAATATATAATGTATGATTTTATATCTGGTGGGAATTCTCCACTAGAGAATCAAAATTACGAATAAGTTAGAGGGTGTAAATTTTTCTCAATACAATGGGGGTTTTTTATCTCCTTGATTTGAGTATTATAATAATCACTCAAATTCTTTGAATAACTCAATCCAATCTTATAATTTCCCCAATAATTTATCTTACAGATGAATACATTGAAAATAAATATATGAATGTTTGACTTCAGAATTAAATCAAACACATTTCTCATCCCAACACAGTGTAGTCGCAATTTATATTTTTTAAAATGGTCATAACACTCATGTCATTGCGAGTAATGATGTTTTATTGAAAATATATTCTCTATGTTTTAATTATATTATCGGATGAGTGGTGCCCCTAAATGGGAAGAAACCATGGAACCTTGATGACCTAGTAAGGGTGATGTCTTCAATTTGGGATTTATCAAACTAGAAATAAATCCCAATGGTGAGTGGATTTTTTTACATGTGGTTTCCAAATTATGATATGATGATGATGGAAAGGGGCTTTGGGTAGATCTCTCTAAAGCTAGTTTCTCTTAGAATTTTAGAAATGAACTTGATATTCAATCCTTTAATGATATATACTTATTTTTTCTTGAATGGGTAATAATTTTTTGTTCATATTGGATCTATTTGCTACCCAATATCTAAATTTTATCTATATTCATTAATTAGAAATAAAATTAAAATGAATATAAATACCATGAAATCAAATTTAGGATAATTTTCTTAGGACTTAGTGGATGTTTATTTGAATCGAACTCTTACAAGGAATGTGGTTTTTTCTACATAGAATGATGAGTAGAATATTAATTTTTTTAGAAGAACCTTCTTATTTTTTGTCCTTATTTCAAGAATCATGGACACTATAGATGCTACTAAAAAAAATTAACAGAATATTCAACCTGTTGTTATAGTGGTCATGATAGTCCAATGTGTATGAAGGGATGGCCTAAATTGAAAAATAATGGTGTTTATTAGCCATGTATTAATGAATATTTTTCTAATAGTGATAGTAATGAAATGAATTTTGTGAATAATCATGATGATTCTTCTACTCATATCCATTTTCATCATCAAGATCTAATTAGTTCTTTAGATGTTTTTTAAGGAAAGAACCATTGTTTTGAAAAGTGTTAGGATGAGTTTGAGTGTTTACGGAGAATGAAACTCAATGGTGTGTTATTTTGGGTGTTCTTGATGGATATGGAGAAAAGGAATATACATATCAAGAATTTTATTATTAATATTCAGATACTTCTCCCCTACAGAAGAATCACTCTAGCTATGAAGATGTTAATTAAGTGGAGAATGCTCTTTCATAATATGTTCCTCCAGTTTCTAGAGAGGCTAGTTCCTAGCATGGGATTGGGATGATGGATATTATGGATGTCACCCTACCACTAGTTCCCTCCTTCAAGAATCAGCAAGAGGGTACTCATTTGGGTGATCCATCTGAGGATGTTGTCGTTATTTTTGATCCCATTGGATTTGATGTTTCTTTTTTCATAGTTAATCAAGAAATGTATTTGCAAATATACCTTCAATGGGGATTACACATACATTGGTATCACAGTAAAATGAGTAGATATTGAATTGGAATATGATGATAATATTCATGGGAATCTTTTTTCATACAAAGATAAAGTTATCCCTGGAAAGAAGAAAGATGATAAAAAGAATCCCATAATCCAGGGAAAGAGAGTAGGACTAGAAAAGACTCCTCCAATCATTGTAAAATGATGAGAACTAGGTTCACTACTTTGGAAATAATTTTTATGTATTACTCCAACATTTTTATCTTTTTGACGGAAGAATCTGACTGGTATGGTAATAATGTTGATTATTATTATCACTATGATTTCTAGTGTGTACATTATTTAAACATTTTTTAGGTATTTGTTCATAGAATAAGAGAAGGAATTCTATGTATTTTCATCATCATAGTCATTTTTTTCGTTTATTTCTTTTCATTTTCTATAATAAAAGGGGTTTTTACCCAAACCACATTGGAATAGTAGTTTAGTCATTGATGTATTTTTATTCACCTTCACATGGGTCATTAACATGATGTATGTATTTAAATATAATGAACATGATGAATATATATTACGATTATCTATCATATTGAAAAATTTGGTGTCCAAATAAACTACACTAATAATTTTTCAAAGGAATAATGGATTTTACATAACAAAAAAATAATTCCAGAATTGTAAACAGTTATATTTAAAAAAAATCCATATCATCAAATATTATATAATAGGTGATAATATTATTTAGATATTAGGTCATCCATTCCCATCTAATGACCATTTAGAAACTAGATTATTGTTTTAATATTTGATAAAGAACCTCAACTCAAGTGCTAAAATCAAATTATTTTTCTCATATCATTATACTTTATAAAAAATTAATACACTCTAAATTAAATGTCATGGTTATGTTATATAGAAATACCTTAATAGATTATGATAATCTACAAATAATGTCATCATTTATGTTCTGAAATGAATATAAAATCTACTTATTTTAATCTAATAATTATAGTGTAAGAAATCAATTTCAGGACATTAATAATAAATTATCTTCAATATTAAAATTTTCAATGATTAAATTTATAAATAGTTTTATAATCACATGTTTTAAAGTTGTTCAATATTTAGTATTATTTATAGAATATTGTTTATATTTTAAATTTAAAAATAATCAACCCATTACCAATTTTCACATAGTTCCAAACACTTCCACTCTCTTATTTTCTATTTTTTTATATTTAGTTATGCATATAAATTTTTTTCATAGCTATTATATTTTAATTTCATAAATAAGAATCCAGATGAAAATTATATATTTTATAACTATAATAAAAATTATATTCATTCAGAAATCATTTTCCAATTAATATTATTATATTTTATTGTTTGGATTGTTATTTATAAAAGTATATCCAAAATTAAATTTCAATATTCTTTAGCATATATACTGTATATTTGAAATAGGTTATAATGATTTATAGTTATATAAATTAATGATAAATTAATGATGAATATGAGGAAGGATTTTACACTTTTTATAATATTTGAATCAACATATTTCAAAAAATGACATATTTTTATATTTATTTATTAAATTAATAAATATTCAATAATTTATAATAAAATAAATAAAATATGATTTAATTTATTATTTTCATAATTTGAGTTACATTCTGTGGGTATATCCTGGTAAAATTTGTATAATTAATAACATTTTAATGATAAATATTTACATGATTATAATTATAATATAGTTTTTTAAATGATTCATGATATTGGTGTATTTGAAATTTTGAAAGAACTTATGTTCTTGTGTCAATATGGTAATGTGGAACACCCATTGTACAACGGTCAAATAAAACATTCAATTTTATCAATGGTGTTATGATTTATTATCTTGATGTCTATAAAATAATATTTTGATCAAAATTTTAATAAGTTTCTATAGACTTAAAATAAATTTTTTAAGATAATGAACTCATAGCTTCACATTATAATGTCTATAAAATATCATTCTTCATTTTTTTGGGTATAAAAATATAAATACCTTCCAAATTAAATGTTTGTAATATCGTATGGAATATGAAATCCTATTAGAAAATCAAGAAACCATGGATTTCATGGTATAAGTTGGTAGAATGGCCATATGATGAATAAATAATTACCAAGATACCTACTAAAATAATTTTTTATTATTCTATAATTCCACATTAAAAATGTTTACATAAAAATATACATTTTGTAAAAAATGTAATATGAAATGTAGATGATAATATGTCTAATGGAAAAATACCTCATTGAACATATTTTCTATAGTAGATGAAAATTTTCTATTAATTTCCGACTTATTAAAATGAATTTATAAACCACAATCCTGGATTATACATTTATGGAATGAGCCCATAACATATGTCGCACGATTATTTTTTATGAAATATTTTATTTCAAAAAAATTGATATCATTATTATATTTTGTTACATGCAACAACATGTTTAAACGAAGTGTAAAATTGTATTAAAATATTACTATTTAATATTATAGTCATATCCTATAAATTTGAATGGATGGTATGAATATGAATAACAAAATAATGAAAATATAAGGTTTAAACACACACACACACACATATATAATTAATTATTTGGCAACCAATTTATTATAATTGTATATGAAACCTATTAGAATATAAATCAAAATATTTTCCTATAAAATTATTTTAATGCGCAACACTTTTTTATATTTATAAATTAAAAAATAACTTTTTCTGAATTATTTTAATGATATTTATAAAATATGTGTTCAATTCTGTTATTTTAATTCGTCTTATACATTTTCAAGTTATGGTGTAAGAATAAATCTGAATTTATGCTTAAAAATGTTAGATTTCTTAAAATATTTTTTATCCCATTTTTTTAAAAAAATTTATATTTGTTTAAACAAAAAAAATTTATTTTAAATAAATAAATAAATTTTTTAAACCATTATTTCATAATTATTTAGAGTAAATGTTTGTAAAATTTATGAAATGATAATTTTTTAGTTATTAGTGAAAAATACATGTATTTATTAAGAATATTATTTTAATTTAATGAATTTAAAAATTATTATTATTTTGATAGATTAAAAATGTTTTCGATTATATTATTTTTTATCAAATTTATCTCATTTAATAAAATTTCATGTTTATTTTTTTTATAAAATCAATTTATACATTAGATAACCTTTTCCTTGGAAAAATATTTTTTCATCACACCATCAGGTTTAATTTTAAATTAATGATTTACACTCAAATAAATTGAATTGATAAAAATGGATACCATTGTTTTAATAAGAATAAATAATATTATATAATAAGGTTAAATTATTTTTTGTTTTAACGGAATATAATAAAAGTATAACATTATTTATCATGCTTACGGTAAAAATGAGATTACCATGTGGTGAGTCAAAAATGATAAGGTAAGGATTAAAAAAACAAATTTATGTTCTATTTTATGGAAATATTTCAACCATATACTATCTGAAGAAATAATATATTGTCATTTGGAATATTTTTTTGGAATCACATTATGATATTGGATTTATTTTGGAGATTTCATAGTAGTTTCATTGTGGGTTACGTTCACCACATATAAAAGGGAACCCTTTATCCTCTCTAATTCACAAATCCAAATCCATTCGGTTTATTCAATACGTAATAAATTAAATTAATTAATACACTCCCACCATCCAATATGCCTTAATTTTTTTTTATGAAATGGAGGATTTTACGGTGCACCTATGTATGTTTTCTGAAAAATAAGCATCATTTTTACCTAAGAATTTTTATTTTATTTATTTTAGAAACTCCTTAAAATAATCATAAAATATTATTATATAAAAAACAATATATACCTTATAATGATATTTTATTATGGTAATGTAACTTTCAAAATCTATACCCTCTTCTATCAAATGGGAAATAAAATGCTCGATCGTGGTGAACTAATATAATTCATTTTCCATCATTGGATCTAATGAAAGAATATGATAATAGATTTAGATTATATATCATATTATTAAAATAAATATACTTTGTGAAATATAATATCAAATATACATTTATAATTTTCATTCATTGGGAATACGATAACATCACTATTGTGTATGGAGGACGACCACCTCATGAAGCGATGAGATTATTTTTTCTATTACTAATTACGTAGAAGGTTATCAATATAAATTAAATAAATATATGGGATATATATTATATGATAATGTTTCTATAATGGTGAATTACTATTAACCATGATTTGTTCCATTTATTATAAAACACAAACAATTTCCCTGCATAAATGCGGTCTACCGTCCTTGTGAATGACGTATTTCACCATTCCTCCTCTAAATTATAAGAATATTTTAAATTTTTATATAATGAATATAAATTATATTAATATCATGGTTAAAATTCTTGATATATATTAATTATTATCAAAATTCATTAACCAAAAATATAAAATGATAACACAGATGAGAACATTATATAATTGTTACATGAAATAATGATTTTAACAGAGAAATGCTATTAAATAGGGTAAAATTGGTTATTAGTAAGAAATATTCTGTATAAATAGATAATATTATCGTTCGTTCATATATTTATAATTATCCTCTATTTCTTATATAGGACATTTGAACATGTAAGAAGAGATTCTTAACTTATGGTACGAGATTGTTGACTCATATAGCATTCTATGGGACATAAGTTATGATATGAATATATCTTTTTTTGCAAGGGGTATATATTACCCCATTGAAATTACAGACCATGATTTTCATTTTTCATGGTGACTAATCTTTTTTATAAATTATCAAATCATATGTAATATGATAAAAATGTCACCAAGGTGGTATTGATTTTATGTTATAATATCATTCTTTGTCAAGGATTTATTTTGATTTAAATTTTGATGAATATATATTCTAATCAATCAATCTAGAAACTCATTAAACCTCTTATCCTCATGTTATTTCATGATAAAATAATTTTTAAATTATATTTCCTCTCTTTAATGACATAAGAGAATAAAAAAATGAGGAAAAATAGACTTCATTTCTATCTTTGGTCCAAAATTATTTTTCAATCAATATACATTTCCTTTAAAACTCTTCTAAATATTATTTTTACTATTTTAGAATGATTTCAAATTATATTTTACCAGGTATTTATATTTTTCCAAATTTTTTAAAAGGGTTATTCTCATCATTTTTCAAACATGGTGATTTTGAATTTGTAATAAAAATAAGAATTGAATCTCTGTTTTTAGGTATATAAAGCATAAGAGTAATATTCCACCATTCTGAATGATAAATTATTTAAATAATTAGTTATATTTTTTCAATGTTTTTTTAAATTAAATGTGTTTTGAAAATGTATTGTAAATTTTTATTTTCAAATTTTAATTTTTGACATTATATGAATATTTTCATTAATAAATTCTCCAACTAATCATCCAAAGTCATCTTCCATAAAATTTAAAATCCCTTCATTTTATTCTTTTTATAATGGGGATATGATCTGAGGATACCATTCTTATTCATTCAATATGGGATTTACGATTATGATGATGAATTTTTAATGATGTCCATTCAATTTCTAATGTTAATGATATGATGAAAAGTTTATGAAACACATTTCTTTTCATGGATTCTAATATGATTATTGATTTATGATATTTTAAAACACATGTGTATTATTTTTACTATGTGAACAGTGGTACCTATATATCCATAAAATACATGGTTAAAGCTTCATATATCATTAGAGTTCAATGGGAAACAATTTGATAGTCATTATATATAATGGGAATCTAGATAAAGTTATTGATCCATTTTATGAAATTGCAAATGTGGATTTATAAATTATATTTAATAGTCATGGTATTTAGCCACTATAAATATATTAATTTCAATAATTCTATTGGGGACACACTTTTATGACACTGGATTATGGATTATGATATAATTTCATCCACCATTATGCATGATTTCTTCTGGAATGATGATTCTTTAGTCCATGAACCATGTTTATGTTCTATGAATGGTTTGGAATAATAATTTTATGTATATTCATGACCCCCTAACCATATAATTAATAATAATTTGTTTGATCATTAATTGATATCTCAAATTTATACCCTTATAGAGCATCTAGGCTCAACCATTCATAAAATTTCTTTTTCCCCATTTATGATGAAATGTTTTTAATTGGATATTTTTATGAAAACTATAGAAAGGAAATTATTATAATGGGAGATGTTGAGTACGCATCATTAAATAATAATATTTTATACATATTCTCTAACGGAATGAAACTAATATAGACTTGGTCTTATATTTGTGAAATTTATTGAATATTATTCTAAAAACATATATTAATTCTACAAGTGTCATTTGGATATTTAAAATGAATATCAGAGAAATTATTAGTTATACTTTTGAAACTAGCATTAAAAAACCATAGTGGGAACCCTTAAGAAATCATATGGGTTGTATAACATCCTGATATTATTGTATGGAAGAGATTATCTATTTTACCTAGAGATAAAACATTTTCATAATAATATATTTGGTTGTGGTTCTATAATAGATTATATAGGGGTAATAATTCTGAAAATCTATTTTTGGGATTGACCTCAGTAGTTACTAGTTTATGCTAGTGGGATTTACTACACACCTAAATTGATACCCATGTAGTTTATTTTTTAGGTTAATTAAAATTCTCATTATCAACTATCAGGAAGGATTTGAATGTATGATGATCACAGATAACCTTTTTTAATCATAAGGCACCACATATGGAAAATAACATGTCATGATTTATATATCCAATAACATATTTTTATGAATATGTGGTTTTCACAGTATGATCATTATTTCTCACACAGTTAATTTTGTTTTATTCCAAGATAATAACTAGAATGAATTTGGTAAAATTTGAATGTGATAAACAATGTTTTGATGATAAACCAATTGATTATATGTCTAGATTAAATGATAATTTGATTATTCCAAATTAGTTATCATTATAAGGCCCGAGTCTTAAACATTAATTAATATTGAATTAAATGAATAATTCACATTGAGGATCTTTTCAGGTTTAGAGTTTTAGAGAATTAGGACATAACTATTACATCTCAATAGATTACAAATTAGTCACATCTATTGAATTTCCATAAAATATAAACTCTTAAAAAGAAACATGTCTAGTTCCATGTATTAGATAGCATGACTTTCCATTGATCCTATTCCAAATTAAGTCCTATGAAAAACATTTCAAAAAAAACATGGGGTGAGCATAAAAAGATTATCAAGGGATACACAAATAATGAAAACTGTTAGTTTTTCAAAACAACAAGTAAACCATGTATACTTTATCAAAGTAATACCTTTCACATTTAGGAAGTAACAAAAACTCTTCACTGAATAAAATATCATTACTTACCTTTTGTAACCAAAATATTACCATAAAACTCATATAAAGAACACATAACATATAAAGGTAACATGGGAGATAAACATACATAAATGGAATAACCATACAGTCGACTTCCACACATATCACTTAATGTAATAGCCATACTGCCGACTTCCATACCCAATGCATTGGAGGTTATAACATAACCACCTGTCCTGGTATTCATGGCACCACCCAACATATGGTTTATCACATAACAACCAGTAAAATATCCAAGTACCATAATTACACATAAAATATTGAAAATATAAACATTTCAATAAAAACATTTCATTTAAAATCACAATAATTAATTCCAAGATATTGAATTAATCAATCCATTTTCAAAAACCATTTAAAATAGATTTTTGAATCAAAGTGTCCCATACCAATTTGAAGCTTTTAAAGTAATTATCATTTTAAAACATTAATGTACATATAAATAAATACCAAAAACCATTTTTAAAACATGGACATTAAAGATAAATATTTATAATAATAAATCGTTAAAACATTTAGAACGATATTTTTTGTTAAAGAGTTTTTAACAAAATTAGAGACTCTCGAATACAAATAATTTCAGAATAACATTTAATCTGAACATTATAATATCATGAGAATAAAGGTATTCAAGATATAATATGTAAAAGGATAGTATACACACCATATAAGAGTAAATTGATGAATAACAACAATGAAGTCTCAATAGAAATGTAAATTGAGATGGAATCCTTTATAAAGATGGTATCCTTAAATTAAAGATAAGTCTAACAAATAATTATGTGTCAGACATATAAATAAACCCAATATAAGTGGATATAGAGTGTAAAACAATCATAGGTCATTCACACATATTCATATGATGACACGTTCATGATTTACAAGTTCAACCCAATGAAATCGAAATTGGGTTAAGATGTTCCCTTATATAAATTCGACAGCCTAACGGCATCACTTCAAAATTCAGAAAATTATTCGATGAGAGAGTGAATGGTATCTCATCACTTTTACATAATCTTTACATCAATAAGGATATAGAATAACATATCTCAACATAATAAGATGTAAATTAAAAGACATAAAAAAAGAAGTCTTTTCAAAAGAGGAGGGTGAAAGGTCCCCTTACCGAGTTGGGTAACTTTCAAAATGTACACCCCATGAAAGAAGGACTATAAAAAAATGATGTAAATACCCATAAAAGAAATTATATTACACCAATTGTAGAATAATGGGAAGTACATAGACCACCCAAAGGAAAATGGTGGAAAATGTAGCATAAATCTCACAGGAATAAAAGTGAGATGAAAATCCCTTATGAAAACTCATCTCCCTAACGACGCCACATAAAACATCCAAAAATGGATTTATGAGATCAAATAGGGTCTCTCATAATATGAACAAAAAAAAATTAAAGTATGATGAATATAAAAGAACATCCCCAAACATAAGAATGATGAGATTATAATAAATGACATAAAAGAGAGTACTTAAAAAGAAAGAGAGAGGTTGGATCCCGTACCTCGTGTCCGACATGACTCGATCATTCATTAAAGTCCTGAAAAATAAACTTCAGTTAATTTATTAATGCTTAAGAAACTTTTTTATGTTCATTATTCCTTTTATATCACATATTTCCAAGTTATAAACATTATATAATCATTTAAGTTAATAATGTTTGTTTTGTCGATATTTGGTTCTTAAGTCGAAAGTGGACTTCTTACAATTACATGGTGTTCATGTGGTCAAAGGTTCATTATATCCAGAATGATATTCATTATTTGGATATCATATATATCATATATATCCATATTATACAATTATTTATAATATTACATAATCATTTAGAGGTATGAAATGAAATGCACCGTTCATGGAGACAGTAAGCCATACGTACGCATGAATGCTACATTCATTTCTATGTCATATTAATGGAATTGAAACTAAATGAGAGGTATGTATACTTTAATTCCAGAATTATATTAATAAATTATATGTAACATAAATCATATATAATAACTTTAAATCCATCCTTTATACATCCCACATATGGCATTAACGAATCAAATCACTTTGAGGGGGTGGTAGTCCGCACTTCCTAAAATGAAATTATCGTGTTTACCCACAATGGAAGCCATAAAGGTATGCCAAAGAAGAAAAATAAAGAAGATTAAGTAAAACATAAACATATTATATATCATATATAAATATAGTGACATCTTAATGGCCACCTTTGAAGGTGTTATATGAGTGTTGAACAATCATCGTTTCGTGAGGTTGAAATTCACCATCCACAGAAACAGAATGTTCTTTAACCATTATATGTAGGTGTGTGTAACTGTAGCTCTAATTATTCTTATAAAAACATCCTATTATATTGAATATACTGTATTTGTTACAAAATAAATGAATAAAAAGAGTTTATGGTATTGAAGAGGCAATATAAAACAAAATAACACAAGTGAAGACATTACCTTAAAATCGGGTAACTCTTTTTTATTTGAGCTCAAAAACTTCCTTGGGAAGACTTCTGACAAACATGAGGCTTCTAGGAGTAAGAGATGGATGTGGAGAGACAAAATGGACAGGGTTTGGACGAGCCAAAGGCTTGAGAGGTGTGGGTAAGGTGGTAGAGGTGGAGGTCTTTTATAAAAGGAGAGGAGGGGTACTCTTGGAATGTTAAAAAAAGATACTTTATTATAAAATTATTTTTGGATAAAAAGGGTCCCAAAAATATATATTTAAAGGATAAAGTGATATGGTTTCAAAATCCACCCATCCAATTGGTTTTTGAAAAGTGTAGGGCATATATTTTACATTCTATTTTAATTTTATTTAAATCGTTAAATAATGAGGTAATCGCTGCATCATCATGGTGTCATAAATAATTTAATTTATTTAATGTATAAAAATAATAAAACAAATATCGTGATGTAGGAAATATTTTTTTTTCTAATGATTATTTATAGTCAAAATTATGACTTGTATAAACCCATTTAAAAATTGTTTTAGTAAAACATATCATGTTTGTGACATTTTTATTTTAACATCAAATAAAAAGTTATTAATGTCATTTTCCTACAAAAGTGACTCCATGGGGTCCCCAAATTTACCCATGGATTGACTTGGTCTGTCATTACACATAACATAAGGGTAGGAAATGTGTCTAGGTCATTTCATATTATTAAAACATTATTTTTACCTTAAACTACATTAATTATCTGTAATCGCGATTAAGAACATAAAAGTTACTATTCACCAAAAAATTATTTTAATCCCATTGAACCACAGTATACTTCCTAATGAAAACCATGTGTGTCTAATTTTTGAAATTCAAAACACATAGGTGGAATAGTTTCATTTAAATGAAAAATTAATTTCTTTAACTACCACTTAGTGGTTACACTATCCATCAAAAATTGAAGTTTTTCAGAAAAATAACAAAAATTCAACCTAAGATATATTTGATATTCCGAACTCAAAAATGATTCCTATATTTAAAAATTCGAAATATATCAGTTGCATTAATTAATTTAATAATTAATTCCCGCCGTCAAAACAAATAGCATGTTTTTATTAAACAATATCTATTAAAAGATTGACACTAGTTTATGTCCAATTTCAAAGTGAAATTAATTCCAATGACCACTATTGGATTAAATGATAAAAATATATTCTAATTTTACTTTAAAAACAATTCACAAGCTAATTTAATCATATAAATAAATTAGATTAAAAAGAGTTTTTGTATTAAAATACATCATTTTACACTATTCATTAAAGAATGGACTTTATCGGAAAGATACCAAAAATTTACACAAAGTAAATTTTGATGTCTTGATTCTAAATAAGAATTTTATTTTGTCATATATAACACATAAAATTGTCAAAAAGTGTATTTAAATGAGGTTCTCCATCAAAAGGCGGTTAATCGGCCTTCTAAATAATATTAGAATGTTTACGCTTAAAATTTAATTCATTCACATTTTTAATCCTCTATCATTTATTGTAAAAAGAAAAAATATTTGACAAAAATATATAACCATTTTGTAGTTAGTTCTATTCATTCCTTTCATTACAAAGTCTAGGCGTTAACTACCATTTAAAATAATATTATTTTGTTATTATATTACAACGTAAGATTTCAAAGGAACTCGTTGTTGAGTATTGGGTAAGCCATCAAGCATAGCGTTCCCATTAAATTAATATTAACATTTTTTTCACAAATAGGGATAAATATAAAAATGTCATATTCTTTATTTACTTGGGTTGTTACATCCTTCACCCTTTTTGGAAATTGCGTCCTCGCAATTTTAAAATTTGGCTCAGAAACATCCTTGAAAGTCCCACATCGGAACAAGAGTCGGTAAAACAATAACTTTAAAATAAAGAAAGAGAAGTTCAGAGGTCACCTGAGTTAACCCATACTAGGATTCCATGTAGGAAAACATGGACATGGAGGAGAAAATATAGGGTCATGTTCTGATGGAGGGTGATAGAAAACATGTTTAGGATAAAGTTAACAACAAGAAAATCACAAACTTGTGATGGGTTAAACAGTATTCGATTCCCCAGTAGGAAAAGTTAATAGACAAAATTTTTGTTTCAAGTTACTTTTTATTGAGGAATTTTTTCATAAGGAAACATAATTACTTATCATGTTGACTTTCAACTTTTATTATATTTCGTACACAAACTCATATTTTCTCTAAAAGACGAGTATTTAGGAAGACTTGTTCACATTAAGATTACTATAATAAACTTCTAGAGAATCACCTAATCCACAAAAGAGAACTATATACTTCCCATGTCTTTAGACTTTAACCAAAACGAAAACCATAAAGGTTAGTACAAGATCAGATAATCCAGAAAAGGATAACCCTTTATAAAAAGAAAATCTATTCATAATCTCTAGAATTTGTCCAACAAAACCCAAAGTTCAACTAGGACCATTCGATAAAAAATTTTCCCTTAAAATTATTCAAAGTAAAAAAAAATAAGATTGAAAACCAAATATTTTAAGGATTTAGTCACATAGTCTTCCATGTTAAATCATAACATTTATCTCCAAACAACATCAAATTCTCTGAAAGTCTCGTATTGAAAAGTAATTATCCTAATCACATATCCTCCATGATAGGTTAATAAATTTCCATAGATAACCCAAGATCAACTTTTATTAATTATTAAAATCATCTAACTAAAAAGAATCAGTCAAACTAACCAGGGACTTCACGTAGTCCAGTGGTTGGCGATAAATACCAGTTGCACATTGGATGTGGGTTCGATTCCTGCAACTTTGTCCGATGCGACGGGTTGTCACACGGTCTGCGTGTTGTCCTTTTTACAAAACTATATAATTCTTAAAACAGTCCCAAAAAATGAGATAAAATATTTAAAAATAACTATAACATAATTAAACCTCAATTTTATATCATGCCTTTCACTTGTCATCATAACATATAGCAACCCATTATTACCACAAAAGTAAGGATCATATAAACCCAAATGGTTCTTTATAACTATTTCCACAAAAGAAAAGATAAATATTCCTTGAATAAAATTTTCATATATCAAAAATCAGGGGTACACATACTATAAAAAGTCTTCTAATGTAACCCCATCAACAAAAAAGACCTAATACTATTATGAATTTCACCACAACTCTTGAATCCCTTATACGTTTACTTCTTACTCATTCAACATTCTTCATGATCCATTAACCATTCCATTCCAACTTATTCTGAAATAATTATTTCCTACAAACAAAATCATGAATTATATCCTAAGATTCCAAAATATGAAAACAAAAGTTAAGAAATAATCCACACATTTGACTGGTCATTGTCAGTTTCTTCAACCTCAATAGGAATGGCATTAGGTATTGGTAAAAGAATATTTGTATGATCTTGGTGATCCCATTCCCGAAACATCATCATAGGACATGTGTTTGCATAATGACCACGCAAACCACATTTAAAACATTCAATTGATCCCTCAGAAATAACTTATTTCCCCTTCCATGAGTCAACTGGATGCTTCCTTTTTACATGGAAGGTTCTTGCTTTATGAACTCCATTTTCACATCTTTAGCATATTTATGTCCCTTTGAAACATTTTCCTAGGTGTTTCTTTCCACATCTTTGACACATAGATTTTTTAATACACATACCTTTATGATTATTACCAATAGTTCCGTAGGGATTTGTTTCTCACATATATGATACCTTATAGAAATCACCAAGGTTTAGGTGGTCAATCATGACTCCAGATAGTTGGTTGAGGATAAACACCAGAGTTCTCATTGTAGCTCCCATATCATTCAGTTTCTCGCTCAGAAAACTGTCATAGTTTCCTTCAAATCCACCGTTACATTGGTGCCTACTAGATCCAGACATTTACTAAAACCAACAAGGTCAGTGTGAGCATATCATCAAAACCATCATGTACTAAAGAGGAAGATAAACACCAATATATACTTACTCATTCACATTATCTAAAACTAGCACTCTTTCTGAAATCCTAACCATTATGGTAATGTCACTTATGCTTAGAGAATACCCTAACCTCTAAAGTTATCTAAACCGACCTCAGATACCATCTATAAGGCCCCGACCTAAAACCATACTTAATATTGAATTAAATGAATAATTCACATTGAGGATCTTTTCAGGTTTAGAGTTTTAGAGAATTAGGACATAACTATTACATCGTAAAAGATTACAAAGGAGTCACTTCTACTAAATTTCCATAAAATAAAAACTCTTAAAAATAAAAATGTCTAGTTCCATTTATTAGATAGCATGACTTTCCCTTGATCCCATCCTTGACCATATTCCAAATTAAGTCCAGTGAAAAACATTTCAAAAAAAAACATGGGGTAGAGCATAAAAATCTCAGCAAGGGATACACAAAGAATGAAAACTGTTAGTTTTTCAAAACAAAAAGTAAACCATGTATACTTTAAAAACTCTTCACTGAATAAAATATCATTACTTACCCATTTGTAACCAAAAGAATACCATAAAACCCATATAAAGAACACATAACATATAAAGGTAACTTGGGACATAAACATACTTAAATGGAATAACCATACGGTCGACTTCCACACATATAACTTAATGGAATAGCCATAAGGCCGACTTCCATACCCAATTCATTGGAGGTTATAATGTAACCATCCATCTTGGTATTCACGGCACCACCCGTCATATGGTTTATCACGTAACCACTCGTAAAATGTCCAAATACTATCATTACACATAAAATATTGAAAGCATAAACATTTCAATAACAACATTTCATTTACAATCACAATATGTAATTCCAAGATATTGAATTAATCAATCCATTTTCTAAAACCATTTAAAATAGATTTTTGAATCAAAGTGTCCCATACCACTTTGAAGCTTTTAATGGAATTACAATTTTAAAACATTAATGTACATATAAATAAATACTGAAAACCATATTGAAAATATGGACATTAAAGATAAATATTTAGAATAATAAATCTTTTAAACATTTAAAACGATATTTTTTGTAAAAGAGTTTTTAACAAAATGAGAGACTCTCGAATACAAATAATTGCGGAATAACATTTAATATGTACTTTATAATATCATGAGAATAAAGGGATTCATGATATAATATTTTAAAGGACAGTATACACACCATATAAGAGTGAATTGATGCATAAAAACAATGAAGTCTCAATAGAAATGTAAATTGATATGGAATCCATTATAAAGATGGTATCCTTAAATTAAAGATGAATCTAACACATAATTATGTGTCAAAAATATTAATACACCCAATATAAGTGGATATTATGGGTGAAACAATCAGAGGTCAGTCACACATATTAATAGGATGACACGTTCAAGAATTACAAGTTGAACCCAAAGAAAGCGAAATTGGGTTAAGATATTCCCTTGTAAAAATTCGATAGCCTAACGGCGTCACTTCAAAATTCCAAAAATTATTCGATGAGAGAGTTAATGGTATCTCATCACATGGACATAAACTTTACATCAATAAGGATATAGAAGAACATATCCCAACATAATAAGATGTAAATTAAAAGACATAACAAAAGAAGTCTTTTAAAAAGAGGAGGGTGAAAGGTCCCCTTACCGAGTTGGGTAACTTTCGAAATGTACACCCCATGAAAAAAAGACTATAAAAAAATGATGTAAATACCCATAAACGAAATTATATTACACCAAGTGTAGAATAATGGGCATTACTTACACCACTCAAAGGAAAATGGTGGAAAATATAGCATAAATCTCACAGGAATAAAAGTGAGATGGAAATCCCTTACGAAAACTCGGCAGACTAATGACGCCACATAAAACGTTCATAAATGGATTTATGAGATCAAATAGGGTCTCTCATAATATGAAATAAAAAAATTACACTATTATTAATTTAAAATAACATCCCCAAACATAATAATGATTAACTTATAAGAAATGACATAAAAGAGAGTACTTAAAAAGAAAGAGAGATGTTGGATCCCTTACCTCCGGTCTGACTTGACTCGATCGTTACTTAACGTCCTGAATAATAAACTTGAGTTAATTTATAATTTCTTAATAACCTTCTTGAAGTTCATTATTCCTTTTATATCACTTATTGAAATGTTATAAACATTATGTAATCATTTAAGTTAATAGTGTTTGTTTTGCCGATATTTGGTTCTTAAGTCGAAAGTGGACTTCTTAGAATTAATGTTGTTCGTGTGGTCAAAGGTTAATTATATCCAGAATGATATTCATGATTTGAATATCATATATATCATATATATCCAGAATATACATGTATTTATAATATTACATAGTCATTTAGAGGTAAGAAATGAAATGCACCGTTCATGGAGACGGTAAGCCGTACGTACGCATGAATGCTACTTTCATTTCTATGTCATATTAATCAAATTAAAACTAAATGAGAGGTATGTATATTTTAATTCCACAATTATATTCATCATTTAAATGTAACATACATAATATATAATAACTTTAAATCCATCCTTTATACATCCCACATATGGCCTTAATGAATCAAATCACTTTGAGGGGTGGTAGTCCTCACTTCCTAAAATGAAATTATCAGGTTTACCCTCAATGGAAGCCATAATGGTATACCACAAAAGGAAAATAAAGAAGCTTAAGTAAAACATAAACATATTATATATCATATCTAAATATAGTGACATCTTAATGCCCACCTTTGATGGTGTTATATGAGTGTTGAACATCATCGTTTCGTGAGGCAGAAATTCGCCATCCACAGAAACCATATGTTATTTAACCATTATATGTAGGTGTTTGTAAGTTTTGATATAATTATTCATATAAAAATATCCTAGTATATTGAAAATATTTTATTTGTTAGAAAATAAGTGAAGAAAAAGAGTTTAGAGGGCTGCAGACGCAAAATCAAACAAAAGAACACAAGTGAAGACATTACCTTAAAATCGGGTAACAATTTTTGATTTGAGCTCAAAGGCTTCCTTGGGAAGGCTTATTCCCAACGTGAGGCTTCTAAGAGTAATAGAGGGATGTGGAGAGACAAAATGGCTAGGGGTTGGCCGAGCCAAAGGCTTGATAGGTGCGGGTAAGGTTGTAGAGGTGGGGGCCTTTTATAAGAGAAGAGGAGGGGCACTCTTGGAATGTTAAAAAAAGATACTTTATTATAAAATGATTTTCGAATAAAAAGGGTCCCAAAATTATATATTTATAGGATAAAGTGATAAGGGTTCGAAATCCATCCATACAATAGGTTTTTTACAAGTTTAGGTCTTAGATTTTACATTTTATTTTGATTTTATTTAAATCGTTAAATAATGAGGTAATCACTGCATCATCATGGTGTCATAAATAATTTAATTTATATAATGTCTAAAAATTATAAAACAAATATCATGATGTAGGAAATATTTTTTATATATCTAATGAATATTTATATTCAAAATTATGACTTGTATAACCCCATTTAGAAATTGTTTTAGTAAAACATCTCATGTTTGTGACATTTTTATTTTAACATTAAATAAAAAGTTATTATTGTCATATTCCTACCAAAGTGGCTCCATGGTTCACCAAGTTGACCCATGGATTGTCTTGGTCGGCCATTAAATATCCAATAAGGGTAGGACATGTGTCTAGGTCATTTCAAATTATTAAAACATTATTTTTACCTTAAACAACATTAATTATCTCTAATCACAATTAAGAACCTAATATTTACTAATCACCAAAAAATTATTTTAATCCCAATGAGCCACATTTTACTTCCTAATGACAACCATGTATGTTGGATTTTTGATATTCCAAACACAGAGGTGGAAAATTATCATTTAAATGAAAAATCAGTTTCTTTAACTACCACATAGTGGTTGCACTATTCATCCCAAATTGAAGTTTTTCAGAAAAATACAAAAAAATTCACCCTAAGATATATTTGATATTCCGAACACAAAAATGATGTCTATATTAAAAAATTAAAAACATATAAGTTGCATTAATTAATTAAATAATTAATTCCCACTGTCAAAACAAATAGCATGTTTTTAAGAAAGAATATCTATTAAAATATTGACACTAGTTTAAGTCCAATTTCAAAGTGAAATTAATTCCAATGACAACTATTGGATTAAATGGTAAAAATATATTCTAATTTTACTTTAAAAACAATTCAAAATATAATCTAATCATATTAATAAATTACATTAAAACGTGGTTTGGAATTAAAATACAACATTTTTCACTATTCATTAAAAATGAACTTTATCGAAAAGATACCAAAAATTTTCAAAAAGTAAATTTTGATGTCTCAATTATAAAGAAGAATTTTATTTTGTCAAATATAACACATATAATTTTCAATAAGTGGATTTAAAAGAGGTTATCCATCAAAAGGCGGTTAATTGAACTTCTAAAGAATATCAGAATGTTTACGCTTAAAATTTAATTCATTTACATTTTAAATCCTCTAACATTTATTGTAAAAAGTAGAAATATTTGAAAAACATATATAATTATTTTGTAGTTAGATCTGTTCATTCCTTCCATTACAACGGTTAGGCGTTAACTACCATTTAAAATAATATTATTTTATTATAATAGTGCAACGTAAGATTTCAAAGGAACTCGTTGTTGCGTATTGGGTAAGCAATATATCATAGCGTTCCCTTTAAATTAATATTAACATTTTGTTCACAAATAGGGATAAATATACAAATGTCATATACTTTATTTACTTGGGTTGTTAAAATCATAATATATGATAAATAACATTCACCTAAAATAACACTTCGACCCGCCAAAAAATATACAAATAGTTCTCTAAGATATTAGGTTGTGGAGACTATAGAGGATAGAAGATTGAATTTAAAATTTTAATAGTATTTTGTAAAAAAACTTTATGGATTGACTCAAATGTAGGAAATGATGTTTTATGGGTATAGAAGAAGGGTTTATAATGAGTAATTTTTAGGGAAACATGATATGTTTAGCTAACTCAATAGATGAGAATAATGGTTTCAAAAAGAAAAAATCAATGGTTGATTTTTTTAAATATGGAATGTATTGTAATTATTAAAATCAATTACCATAGGAAATTCTCCGGAATGGTATGAAAAACATTGAATGAGAAAATATATTATCAATTATTCTAAAGAGACTAAAAGTGAAATATGAAATTAATGAGGAAATAATGAATTAGATAATGAACTCTATTTAATGGTTTTTTCATCAAGTGGAATGATTTATGTATTTATGTACTTGTATTTTAGACATATGTTGTATAAGTATTCTTAGTATACAATTTTTTGTTATAAGAGTCATTACACATCCATGTATCATGCTAATTATTGAATCATGTATTTCTTTATTTAAGATTAACTCAATATCTATTAATACTATAATGGGATTATTGGATTATAGTTAATCATATTCAACTCCTTATAAACCTATTTTAGGTTATATGTTATGGTATTTTATTAATACAGATTCAATTTTGGGAGGTATTTTATTCGAAAAAGGTTTATATAAATCATATGTACAACATGAAGTATTATTTTATGGAGAATGTTTTTTATATGATTAATGTCATTGTTAAACATTTAGGTATATATGAACTTTTTGGGTTAAGGAAATTTTGAAGGATGTTTAACATAATTTTGGGGAAATTATAAGAATTATATTAAAAGTTTATAGTAAAATGGCCCACTTATCACATTTAGCATGTTCATAGGGATTAAATCCATAATTGAAGGGAAATAAGGGTAAAACAACTACCATTGGGATATGTAATGTATTGGATTGTATAAATGATGTGAAAGATATTTGTTATGTAGATTTTGAGATCATATATTTTATTTTATAGATAAAATTGTGATTTAAAAATAAAATTGTTATAGATTATTCCTCATGATAACTGAATCATCATGATAAACAATTCACAACTCATGATTTGGAGTTACATGGGGTAATATTTGCAAAAATTATATAGATGAAATATATTTAAGAAAAAAGGTGTGAAATATATACCAATCATAAATTTTTAAATAATATATTCATATATGTGGATATAAATATGTTCCAAATAAGTTGGTTAGAGAAAAATAATGACTACGACATCTCAATAGATTACAACCCTCAAAAAGTTTAGATGGTGATTGATGGTATGCGTACGAATGATAATGATATCATATCCATAATGAGGATAACAAATGTTCCACTTTTTATATATTTTGAAATGTATTATCTTGAAATATGGAAGGAAGGGGTGAAATTTTATCTTCTTCAAATAAAATTTCAAGCATCAATGCAAGTCCCAATTAAAGAGTCAGAAATGGAATATAATAGAACTATAATAAGAGGTTATAAATGTTACTAACATTAGCCATTACTATGATAGAACGATAAGGTTTTGGATCCATGTATTTTTTCTATCAATAATCGATTTTATAAAGAATATGTTTGAAAAATTACATTGTTCGTCATTATCTATTCACCTTAAAAGTACAAAGATGCATAGATATTTGAATGAGTATTTCATGTTTTATAACATAATGTGTGATATTATAGAATTTTTATCATGGTTCTTGGTTTTTTATGAAGATAATTCTTTGATAAAAATGTCTTATGGAATGTCATAACGATTACCCATGCGATAATAAAAATGGGAAAAACATCACCATTTATTTTTTTCATAGGAATCCCAAAACCTCTATATATAATAATTTTATATGGGTCATAGTTGATCTCCGTAAAAATTAAAAATACTTATTTTTTTACAAAATATTGTTTATCATATTCATTAGTTTTATAATATAAAAATTATTATAGTTGTATGGTTTTATGGATTACCACATTATATTTTATCTGATCGAGAACTAAGGTTTACCTTGATGTTTTAGACATATATTCAGTATGACCTTGATGTAGTGTGGAGTATCAAAACTATATATCATCATAAATCATAAATTTAGTCTGACAAAATAATTATTTTTTGGGGATATTCAGATATCATTTTTGTGGATTTCAAAGACCATCCAGATCAACAACTTCCTCTAGTCTATTTATCATACAAAAAAAAAGATTTCACATAAGCATTTAGAGGAATCCTTATTAATTCCTCTTCATAAATAATTGTAGAGTTCCATCATGATGTACTTATGTTTTAGAAATAATGAAATTGGTAAATGAGGTAGCAGGTGAAATAGAAAAGAAGGTCATTTCCATTAATGCAACCATAAAAGATATCACAATAATGAAAGAAAATATATGCTGACAATTATTGTGGTTAACAAGAAATTCAAATTTTGTGATATGGTGATTTTATTAATTTATATAGGAAGAAGGTTATGTGCATTAGAAATTAATGAAAGATAATATTTTGATATATTTTTCCTTTTATGATTATTTATCATTAATAATGACTTCTTATCACTTGAAACATATACAAATCCTCTCTCAATATCATGATGTGTTCTGTGTATGTCTCTTGATGAAGTAAATACCTAGAACATCACATTTATTTATGTCATATGTCTTACCATTGAACCATGATATTTTTTACAAGGAGACTCTAGTGGATATTTTGGATTATAGAGAGAATTGTTTCTCAAGTATGACCACCTTCCTGGTTAATGTTTTGTGGAAAAAACCACCAACATGAGGACGTTGCATGGGAACCTTACAACATGATAAGGGAGAAGTTTTATTAATTTTATATATTAGAGTAATAAAAATTTGAGCATGGATTTCATTTAATGTGGGGTATAATGTAACATAGTGATATTTTATGAAATAGTTTTTTCAAATAAAAGTATTTACCTTGTTATCCTTAACTAAATGCAAGACAATTTTTAAATGAAGCACGACATAATATTAAAAAATTATTATTATATATATAACTTATATCATAGACATTGGAGTATAGGAATTGAATGTGATAATCTAATTTATGAAAATATATGTTTTCCACCTATATATAAAATTAAATTTTTACTCACCAATTAATTCTAAATAGAAATAAATAATTAAAAAAGGATATCTTTTTCAAAACAACTATTTTAATGGGAACATATTTGTTTTATCCCCATCAACTGAATAAATAAATTTTGAAAAATTATTTTAATTATATATATATAATATATTCATTAAAATATTTTATCATTCATATGATGTGTTTTCAATTTATGAGATAAAAAGTCTAGTTTTACGCTTAAAACTATATTTTTTTTATAAAATAAAGATGTAGTATTGTGATGAAATATAAAAATAAGTATTATAAATATTTGAAAAATTTATTTTTAATAAATGAACCTAAATTCATGAAATCATAATTTCAATATTATCTTATGGATAATTTTCATGAATTATGTGAAAGGATAATTTTTTTTATTATGAAAAATATTAGTTTTTTTAATAAATGGTTTCCCATTTAAAGTATTTAAAAACATACTAAATGTTTTAACATGATTTTTTTAAAATATAATAATTAATATATTTTAATTATTAATAAAATTTATGTAATTTGAATCTATTTAATGTTTAATTTAAATATTAAACTTTTCAATCTTGTGTGAAATTTTCCTCTAGAAAACATGCTTTTTCATTGCATATTATGGTTTAATTATAAACTAATTTTTTAATTTCTATGAATGTTATTTTAAAAAATTGAATCAATAATTTCAATCTGATTAATTAATATCATATAACAAATTCAACTTAATTTTTCATTTCAATTAACAGTAAAAATATTCAAAATTAAATACAATGGATATGTATAAAATGGGTTTTACGAGTTCATAGACTAAAAATATAAGGATAATTTTTTTTAATAAAGTTGAATATATCTTATTAGATATAAATTTATAAACCATGTCATATCAAAAGTATTAATATATATCAATATCTAATATTTTTTAAATGGGGTTACTTCATTTTTTGGGAATATTATGGAAAATTCCTATGATGTATCAATATAGGTTCATTTCCCCAATTTTTATGGATATCCCCTCTAAGATCCTCTTAATGTGTCCAAAAGTGTTTGGATCAACCAATACCAGATTAAATAAATTCTTTGATTATCTCCCAACATCCTAGAGGGCCTTTGTAAATCCTTATAATAAGGCCTCTGGTGCTGACATTAGGAGGTTGTTTGATGAACATGTGTTGTTAATAACAATGTATTTTTAATTTATTTATTCTAAATCCACATTTAAATACTATTCAAATACTCTTATATTGTTACATAACTATAACCATTATACGTCTATTTTTTATGGTAATTGAATAAAATCTACCACATAATATGGTACAAGATAATTTTTTTCAGTTTTTTTGAGGATTACAACACTTCTAAATGGATCCAAAAAAGTTTTATTAAAGTAATATTAATGAAGGTGTTAAAATATATTATTGTTGACTTCACCAATTTAGTGATGGTATATTGGATGTTCAACTAAATTATATTTTTCAATTATAATTTGAATTTTTATTAGTGTTTTGGTACCTCAAAACTATATAGGTTTTTATGGTCTTTTCAATAGCAGTTATATATAATAATATATAGGAGTGGTTCAAACCATCGATAATTTATTTATCCTTATATAGTTGTGGTTTAAAACACCACTATATAATAATGTTCAAAAAATAAACTACTTAGAATGAAAAACACCAAATAAAAACATACAAGGGATATTAAAAGATAATATTATTCATATAAAAATATTAAAAAAACATGGAATTGAAATTTATTGCAATATCCATAAACATATCATGAAATTAGTGGATATTAGATGAAAAATAGATAAATATATTGATATTATAAAAATATTAATAGTCATACTATAATTGGAGATTCAATGAAAAAATATTTAGTATATGAGAAAAGTGTATTTCATATTAAAACAAATTAATCTATAGAACTGATAAAGACTTCTTGTATATAATAAATAATGATAGGTAGTGAGATTCTACAATAACTACATTATGAGTGTTAATATATGAATATCTAGGTTAGTGGTATTAGTGAACAAAAATGACATTTTATAATGATTCTTATACAATTCAAATAATGATACATAGAAAAATATTAATAGTTTAATAATATCACTATTAATAATGAAATATAAAATCAATGGACTGTGAATTTCCTAAATAAATATCAGAAGAAAATGATATAAAGACCATATCAAAAAAAAATCACCTCAAAAATAATAATAATGAACTTTCAATGAAATCAATATAGAACAATCTTATAAAGCTTCATCTTTATCCATGCATACATAAATCCCAATTCCAAAAGATTAATACATCACATAATAACTCCACATAGTCACATAACCACCACATATATATATAACCCCAACGATTATTTGAAAACATCAAAAACTATTCATATCAATTGCATGCTTCTTTTCAATTTCCACCTCACATCCTTAAAATTCATCACCTCATAATAACAAAACAACATCTAGCAAACCTTAGTTAAAAAACCATGAAATCAATTACTATAATAATTTTAAGAAAACATATATTCCACATAACAATTATATAATGAACTAAACCACCATAATATCATAGAATATTTCACTATTGTCCCCTAAAATGATTGCACCTCACTATATGATAATAATAAATCCACCAAATTTCCACTATCATTTTGAATCCCAAAAAACTCCCCGAAATGACAAGAATAATAATGATAACATGATAAAAAGAGGATATAACCAAAATTCTATACACTAATGCCATTCAACTAACATCTTCATAACGTGGGACAACCAAAACAACCCTCCCAAAGTGTTCCTGAAAAATCCCCACTTTTATAATATCAATAATATGTTTAATATACCAATTATAATATGAAATTAGAGAAAGGGATATAATTTTTACACCTTATTATACATAACACATTCCCAAGGAAATCAACACTATTGTAAAAACATAAAATTAGTTGGATAACAACAATACAATATTACTATATTTTATCATTATTTTCCCAAATATGAATATTTAACTTCACTTAAAGGTATCGGTATGAACAAAAAAATGGAATGAAAATAACTTCCCAACACAAACCACTAAAAATAGGTAACCACCACCCATAAAAAATTACACATAAACTCATAACATCAAAATATAGTTCCCATCCACATAATCTATAAAAATTAATAGATAAAGAAATTGAACTGTAATGATATAATTTATATCAAATCATTGAAAAATAAAATAAAATTGAATAATATCGAATAATAAACATGCATCGTCATATGAAAACAAAGATAATAAACCTAGAATATGTATTTCATGTAATTTATGAGATAGAAATATATCCTCTACCGCAAACCACAAAATGGATTCCCAATCACCATATCATTATTTAATTCTATAATGAGATTAGTATAAAATACCATCACTAAATAAAAATTAAATCCTCATCAATATCTAGTGTACTAATATCCACATAATCTATATGTTCATATCCAATAAATGATATAATCACTTGTATTATAATTTTCTTGAAAATTAAATTGTGTTGTATATTTAAATATGAACATAAAACTAATAAACATTTTTGTACTCAATCATTTATAAATTATTTAATTTAAATACTCACTCAATCCAGACATTGAAATAGAATAGTTGGGGATACATAATTTTTTCTTCTAATATAAACTAACCAATTCTTTCTATAGAATAACATACTACGCATTATACATTTGTGTGTGAGCCCCCTATTTTTTTTACTATTCTCATCTATTGTTGAATTGGGTTATTCATTTCAATAAATGAAATATAATCATATAAATATACATAGTAACATGTACTTAAATTAAATAGAACGTTAATACATAGTGAACTACAAATGACCTCATATGATAATTATCTTGATCCCTTCCTTCACACATGACCAAGATACTTCTTCCCAAGGACCTGACAAACTAGATTATCCGAAGAGACTAATAAGAAATATAACGGATTGGAAGAACATATTGAATTTATTTTTACATAAAATTAAAATATATTCCAAATATAAAAATATATATACTATAAAATTTGTAAAAAGGAATATTTTATTATAATGTAAAATGAATTCATACCCCCACAACTTTTGAATGATTATTCATATAACCCATTTTATATTTCATGTAAAAATCAATCCCAATATCCATATTGGAGACTTGGTTCCCAAGATTAATTATCTATATTAAACATATATGAATATATAATTAATATATCAAATATAAAATTTTATAATATAAATATTTATAGTAATAAATTTTTTAAAAAATTCATAATATTTCTTGAACAACTAATTAGTCCAGTTGTGTAGAGGATGATTTGATTAGCTTAACTTTATACATTTTTTAATGAATCTTCCAAAAATAAATAACATTTTGTTTATTATCAATTTATCGAATGTAATATCTTGGTCATTTGAATATATATATGTAAATTTATCTTAATATAATAATATATTTTCCCATACAAATTTCTTCTCTTGGAAATGACTGTCCAAAAAAGAAACATCCACTGCTCTCTCAGTACCCATCCTGTTACCTTAAAATAATTTTATGAAGTGATCAAAATGTATCATTGAATTTATTCCATAATCTACATTTAACAAATTCCAAATTTTATCCATATTTTCATAATTCCGCATTCATGTTATAATATTGGAAATACTAAAGAGGAATAACATATCTACATAGAGATTCATTTTTATAATATTAAAATTTTATTATATAATTTAATTCAAATGAGATATAATGTATTAATATTACCTTTATCAAGGAATAAAATACTTCCTTCATCTAAGATATTGGAACATGCCTCCAATCCGCTTATATAATTGAAAGGGTATGTGGGTCAGCCACAATCTAGACTAGAATCTGGACACATAATTCGAAAGCATCATTTATTAGTACACCATACCTATCAAATTGGACACTTATCTTCAATTAATTCATATTTCATACATTTTAACTACTGTTATATGTCTTAGTTGTAACATTTTTTCCATCATTTTAGAAAAAAATGTTATAATAATAAAAATTGGGAAATTAAATTATTAATATTAATATTTGTATATATAAACATCACCCTTAAATATATATGTGGATAAACATGGGTGGAAACCTCTTTTCACCATTTTTTGTCATCACATGATAAACCTGTTGAATTTGGAGGCAGTGTTCGAGAATCTAATGGGATAGATATGGATGTTTTTCTAGAAACAAATTGGAGGGATAGAGAGGATGTTTGATATTTTGATGGGGGAAGATAGAGGGTGTCCCATTTGTTATTAGGAGGGAGCATGAGGTTTTGTGAATTAACACTTAATGTGTCTATATTATTTTCGGAATATCATCTATGTTCCAACTCGTATTAGCTAAGGGATTCTTCGATGGAATTCAGGTAATATAAACAAGAAAAAATAAAATTTAATCATATATTTCCAAATAATAATGCATAAAATCAAATATTTAAAGAGTAAAAAATTAAAAATACAGGAAAACATATTACATATAGTTATGAAATTGAATGACTACACATACAAACAAATATTATTTTTGAAAAAAATATTATAAAACTCCACAAAAGTAAATTAATTGGAATATAAAAACATGTAAAATGTACTATAAATGAATAAAATACAATATAAGTGGTTTATATGTTATTGTATGACTACACATACAATCGTTACATCCATTATTCATGATTTTATCCTTGTACATCATTACATTATCTTCTTCATCCAATCATTCAATATTAATATATTCAATATCATGACAAAATAATATGCTAATTTCCTTTTTAATGGTATCTAATTTCAGTGTTTAAATATTCGATTTCATTAATCATATCATACATGTCTCTTATCTTATGTGAACAACAACACTCAACCCTTCACCCACAATATATTTTATATAATAGAGCATTTTTCTTGAAATGAGAATAAATACACATCATGTAATTCATGGTCTCTAATATCTATACAGAGAAGTAATTTTAAAGAATTAAATTGAATGGAATCTCATTTATCACCCATGTTAATACCGACCCATAAAAATGTGAATAAAGAAACTATAATATGATCATAGAGGTTTATTTTATAAATTTATAAAATCAAGATTATTTTTATCCTAGTTGAAAAACTATAAATATAGCACTACTTTTTATTTCTAAAATCTATTATTAATCAACTAAATTAAAATTTAATACATTTACATAGTAAGAATCATAATATCTATCATCTTTTAGAGGACCTCATGCCAGAAACATAAAACATTCAAAAATATAATACTGAGTATTAGTATTATTGATCTAAAAATAGTAATATATATTATTATATTTATTAAATATATATTTGAACATAATATCTATGTTGATTTAAATATTCAAGAATATATAATATTTCCAAACTATTATAAAAGATATTTATAAATAGATTTTCTAATATATTTCTCATATTTCTTCTAATTATAAAGGGTGTCTTTTTTTTGTATCTATCAATCATAAATAAGTGGTTATTAAATTTCAGTATTAAGAAGAACATATTTATGTTTCTCTAATAAATAAAATTATGTCAGAGTTATATTTTATATCCTCCAAACTGATTGCCCAATAGTATGAATGATTTTTGATTTCCCATGTCTTTTAGATGGAGTTTATATTTATTCAACACATCCAACTCATTTTTCTAATTTATATATATCATTTAGGTTTCTCGAAAAAAATATCATACCCTTCTCTTATAAATATCATTCATTAATATATCTTATTTTTTGTGTATTATTTTTCATGTATGATTTCAAATGACCATGGTTTAAATGTAATAAAATAAATAAAATAGCTAAATATATATAATGATGTTTTGTGGTATGAAAAACATATAAATAATGTACATATAAATTGGATACATCAATCAATAATTTATCAAACCTCCCAATCAAATTTCCCCGACCAAATTCGAAGAAAAATTCATTATGATGGTGAAATATTATTGAGTAATGATCATCACTATTGTATAAAGTGTATGTATAAATCTATTGTGATGGTTTTCACGGTTATCTAGTTATAGATTTATGTCTCATTGTTTTATTTGAAATGTGTATAGTCTTTGTACAACAATATTAACCATTTTAGGTGACAAAATACTCAATGTTAATGGTATAATCTACTGTATGGGAACATTTGAATAATGACCTTTTCAGCCTCATATCCTATGAGGAATTATGGTGTTAATCCTTCAGATGTTACTTGAATAACCATAATATACTTTCACATGTTTTATAATTCAATGTAATATATATTTATCCCTATTTTTCATTGAAAAAATTCAAAAATATTTTTTTCATTCTCATCTATCCATTTATCACACTTTATATTACTATTTTGTAATTACAGTATTGTAGTAAGATAGTACATCGATTTTCCATTCACATTAAGTAATGTGGATATCATATTAACACAAAAATTAATCTAAATATTTATATTATTAAGATTATGAAAAATGTACCAATACATAAAATGAGGAATATTATTTTTTTCATGCATTTTTGTATTCAGATTTCAACTAATGATTAAATATGAACTCATTTCTTTCTATCATTCAAATGATGTGCCTTCTAGTTTTTTTCCCATTTACATTTTGTGGAAACATTTCAAAACCTATAAATAATTTGAGGTGGTCCATTGAATGATGACTTGTTAAACCAATATAAATGACATTCATTGATAAATTTTATATGAATCTAGATGATCCATTTTTTACAATAAGATAGTAATTCATGATTGAAATAAAATTTAAAAATTAGAAAATCCAAACCCATATATATTTTACACGAAGATAAGTTCCCAAATCTAGGGAAGTTACTAATGATCCCCAATAGCGTTGTGTTAGTTTTGAACGTTTTTTATAATATGTGTCATATGTCTAAACAAAATTTCTCCATATATCCTTAAAATCATCAATTAGAGGATATAGGTAAATAATAATATAATTTCAATTAATTAATTTTCTATAAATAATTATGATAATTATTAAATTCATTTTATGCATAAACATACCTAGAGGATGATTTCAAGGGATCAGAACAAACCATTAAATGTAATAACTGGTACTCAATGTCCCAAATGGGTTGAATGCATTGGAATCCAATACCAATATCACTTTACCTGGATCAGATGATTAATCTATAAATAATTAATCAATTGTATTCTATGATTCTTAATCTCTTTTATGTCACACTAACATATCATTGTTTTTATCTATAGAATTCCATTTCATTTTATCAATGGATCTTGATGACATGAACAATATTTATAATCGAGGTTTTATCTGTATGTATTGCAAAAACATTTAAATTTTATTACTTCAATTATTATAGGTCACAGAATATTCATTCATCTATACAACCACACAAATCGACTTCAATCTAGAAAAAAATGAAACATTTCTACTTCAATCCTCTCTATAATGATGCAAGACATCATTAAAAAAAGCAGGAATTTTTTGAGTAGTTCATATGAAGATTGTTAAAATTTTTTTTATAAAATAAAAACACTAATGGAAAATATCTTCTACCACATCATAATTTCCTCAATTCCATTTTAATTTACATGGTCTTATGTATAATTCCTCAAACAAATTAGATATGGTACAACATCAGATGAAAACAATTTTATCAATATTTTAAATATCTTCTATATATCTCTTAAACTACAACATGAAATAATGAAATTAATGAATTATATTTCAAAGTGAAGTTCACTGTTATATCAGTCTTAATAGTTTGAATATGGGGATCTAGTGATATGATTTTTTCAAGATTTATTTTTTCCTTTAGTCTCAAAACAACCTTTTTTAGGTTACTATTTTTTCCCACTCAACTAGGTTTTCAAATATGTTTTGATATCGATTTTGGAGACATATAATGATGAAATCATCATTTATATGGTTTTTTCACTTCATTTTCCCTTGTGGATAATATTTTGAGCTCATTATTTGGAATAAAATTATTCCTCAGACATTCCGTAATTTTTTTCCTCTTTTCAAATAGAAAAAAATATTAGGTAGGAAATTAATTTAATATCAAGATTTCATAATCTTCATGTATCTTCAACAATAGTCTTAATAAAAATTTAGGTTATGGGTACCTTATTTTCACAATAATGGAAAAATTTTAAATTTAATAATCTATAAATACTTCCAATCCCTTAGCGTACAAAGGTGAGTTCTTTTGAAAGGTTATACATCTTTTATCCAAATATCACAATGTTTCTAAAAATAATTAAAGAAAATTACGAAGCATAAAAAATAGTTTTTATATATAAAAATTACTTATATATTTGAAATCTATAGGATAATAAATTTATTATGTAGATTAATTTTCCCCATTTTTGAAAAATATCATATTTCATATCTTTGAATTTGAATGTATATAAGCCAAAAAAATACAAATTTTATATAATTATGTTTAATATCTATCAAATACAAAATGTATTTAATAGTATTATGTTAAAATTTTATTAAATAATTCATTATCCTTGAAATCCACACATAATAATTATTATTAAATCATGTGAGTTTTGATTGAAACCTTTATTCAATTTTTATAATTTATTTCAAAATATCATGCATGATAAGAACATCCCATCACATTATTTTTATAATAATGATTTAAAATTAGATAATAAGGACACAAAAAATTGAAATTGGAAAATATAAAAATTAAATGTAGATATTATTAAAAACACCCCTTACAAGTGGGAAAGGGGTCTGATAACGAAGTGCACCGATATGGGATAAAGCATTAAGAGGGGTAAATCCAGAAAATGATATTCATAGGTCATGGAATGTTACTAAGAGTATCAAAAAATGATTAGGGGATCATTAGTGAGGGTTTGGAATTGAGGTCTTGAGGATGGAGACAGATCAATGTCATGGGATGCTGGCATAATGGGTGCGGGGAAAGGGGGGATTATATGGTAAAGGGAAAGAGAGAGGATGAGATAAGTGGTATTGAGGGCTCATTGTATTAGAATAAATGGTTCAATATGAAATAAGAGTATTGTATAAGGATATAATAGGTCTAGTGTGGGATTGGGAATGACATGAACTTGGATCAAGGAGCAGAATGGTTGAGGGGAATGATGGTTCATGGAGGGGGAAAATGGATTTTTGAGGTAATGAGGAGTAGTGGTTGTGAAATATCATTTGGGGATCCACAAAAAGTTGTAATGTGGTGTGAACTCCATCGTATTTTAAATAAAAAATTTATTCGGTAGTGTATATAATACGCCACAACGTTCTTATGGGAATATCTAAATACTATAATTTAAATGAAACCATTATAACCTATATGATTTAATGGTGGGAATGAAAATAATTATTAATTATGAAAATAGAGTTTATATATGTATTTAAAATTAATTATATTTTAACTAAATAATTATAAATTAATGTAATAATTTTCATTAAATAAAAGTTCTTGTTTTCGTGAAAAACTATTTAAATTCGACCAATTGTGTTAATAAAAATAATAAGATCACCCTTTTTTATTATATTAATGGTTAATATGTTTACACATATAATATAATTATTAACATTACTATTATGTGTTTTCTAGAAATGATTTAAGAAAAAACTAATTTGTTTGAAAAATTGTTTTTTTTTCTAAAAAGGAATATTTACTGCTATTTGATTGAGATCTAGTTTTGAGTCTAGTTTTTGAATATTTTGACAATTATATTTTACAAAATAATCTTTTTATTTTATATATGAGTAAAATTTTTTTACATTGGTTGTTTTTTGGGGGTTCTTTGATCAGAATAATTTTTTTATTAATAGTGAAAAAAGAAAGGCAAGTTATTTGAAAACTGCAATTTCATCACATTTATTTATATTGTTAAATTACATATTTAATTAGTTTTAAAGAATAATTAGACCATGATATTACCATTTAACCCAATTTATATCATTTTAATCAATTACTTTGTCAATTAGGATATATAAAAATTTAAATATATTTAATGTTTATAAATTAAAAACTAGTTTTCTCATTCTGTAAACTGTATGAATTATTAATTAATTTCAGAAATTTTTGTGTCAAGAATTTTGAAAATTATATTCCATATTGGGAATCAATAGGTTGAGATATAGTAATTGGTTTCCATTTATTTTAATGTGAATTATGAATAGGAACGTTACTAATATTTTTATTACCCCAATTAAGGGTAAATCAAGTAGTTGAATGTAAAAAAAATATTATAACTTTTATAAAATCACCAAAAATAATGTCAATATTTTATTGGTTGTTTTATCCGAAAATAATTATTTTGATGATATTATATCCTTTTTATTCTATGTGGGTTTGAGTACAACATTAATATTAATAAATTTATTGAAAATCAAATTTTTTCACAATTGTTTTTAACAAGTAAGGTATTTTTTATATGGGTTTATATAATGAAAAATTTCATCTATAAATATTATATATATAACTAAAATTATTATATACATCATGATCATTTTTTTATTTTTTATGAATTTTATTAGTAAATTTAATGTTCACACAATGATCATGATGTAATTGCTTTATTATTGAAAGAATAAAATAAATGATATTAAAATTATTAAGGAAAATATATAATTTGATATAATTTCTGTCATAAATAATTTTATGGATTACATATACAGGTTATAGATTATTTTGTATAGTTTTTCGAATATTTAATGTTTTTATCATATTTTTTAAAAATATAATAATAATTACTTTCAAAATCAACAATATTGTTTTTTAAGATAAATAATATTTAATTAAAGGATATAAAATTTCTAACAAATCACAGTTTCAACCAAATGGTGTGTATATTCTTCAAATATCATTAATGAATCATTTATTATTATTTTGGGAATTTATAATAATCATATTATCCATCAATGTGTAAATTAAATGACATCACGATAAGAATTAAAAAGGATAAATATGGGTTAAAATAAAAAGAAATGGATTTATTAATAGTAAAAACTTATTTAATATTATTTTAATTTGTTTTATTCAAATAAAAATAATAATATCGTTGAAATAAATCAGTTTTGGGCAATTTGGATTAACAAATAAATTTATAATAATTTGTTAATTTGAAGAATTACAAGATTGCTCTCCCCTACCCTATAAAATGGAACACAAAATTGTCATTTATTCACAGAAAAAAACTAATTTTTTCATCCAATATATTCCAAAATCCCTTCTTAGAATCCCACCCACATTATAGTGTCCATTTATTTGCATAACACACTTTTTAGAGGTGTTAAGGTGTTAAATAAATGAGATCATTTGAAAAAGAGATATTGTATTAAATTAATTGTTTTTATTTTATTTTTTATTGCTCTTCTTTAAAATATTATTCAAACATGATTAAATAATAACTCCATTATACTAAATATATGATATTTTAATATGTTAATATAAACACCTATATCCATCTCTACCTCTATGAAATTGGAAAACAATTAATCATTTTGGCGTACATATGAACTATCACCTATATAAAATATTATAATTTGATTCCCATCACCATATCTCAAGGAATGTTATAATAATGGAATTAATTTTTTATATAAAATTATTTAAAATATTATCATCAAAAAAAATATTATTTATGTGAATACCTTTTTATGCACATGAAATGGATTAGATTATTCATGGGTACATGTGAACTATCACCAACATTAAGTGATGTCTTTTGTTTTTCATCACCACATCATTTGAACGAAATATATAAGTATATTTACATGATTAATATGATTTTAATGATAAAATTATCATTATTTAAATATAAGATATTACATAACCTCTTTCAATTATGACCATTGTACAACGGAATCATTACTCATGCATATCTGTGACTTACTGTCTCCCTGATTGTAACATATTTAATTTTTAATATCTAAATTTAATGGATGGAATTAAAATTAGTATTTATTTATAAAATTGATTATTATTTAAAAAAATTTATTCATTTTTACATTAAATAATGATCAATTTTTATTATATATGTTATTCCAAAGACATTTAGGACATGTATACTAAATAAAAACATGACATTTGATATGAACATTAATAATTATGAAATTTTTATAACATGATAATAAGTTATATAAATGGAATAATAAAATTTTATAAGGTTTTAAATAATGTTAATAATTATCCTATGTTTTTATTTAGGAATAGAATGATTTTATGTGACCTGTTGGACTCATGGTAATGGATTATTTATCTAAACCATGATTTAAATGTTTTAAGGATTTATTGTTATAAACTATTCTCATTAATGTAAATACCTTAAAAATTGGATTTATAGTTTTTTTATATGGAGATGAATATTTTAAAATGTTAATGTTTTAATTTTTCATAACTATTTTGAAGTGGTATTTGACACTCTAAATCAAAATTATCTATTTTAAATGTATTAAATTGGTTTTAAATAAGGATGGATTATTTAAATAACATGGATTGTTCTTTAACATATACTACACGAACTAATTTTTATGCTTTAATGATACATTAATTAATTAATGTTTCCTTTATATGTTTCCAGATTCCTTTCCAAATAAAGTACTTTATTTTTTATATATACATATTTTAAATTTTAAAATGATTATTACATAAAAATGGAATTTTTGTATCTTGTAGTGTTTTACAAATTTATATAAAATAGTTTTAATGTTGTTTAATATTGAATTTATCACTGAACATTATATACGAAGGGATGAATCCCATTATATCTCACTAGTGATCTCGATATAGCATATATAAAGGTTTTATCCCTATTATAGACCATGAAAAAGGATGACCTTGAGATTTCTAATGTGTAGGGTGTGTACCATTACATCTCTACAATTAATTGGGTTTTCCAAATATGAAATTTTACAATAATTTTATTTAATTTTTAAGGACAGATATAATATTGATATGTTAATGATGTCCCCTTATACCTGTGCATTTATGTATTATAGAAAATTAATTTTCAAGAAAGGATTTAATGGGTTTTCAGGTTTTCAATAGACTAACAATTTACATTCATTATATCTCATACTTTTATTTTGTTCTCATCCTATTTTTTAATTTTTTTTACATGGTTTAAGGAATACTTGGTTAAAGGATGTGATCAAGGGAAAATTGTGAAGATATATCAACATAATAAATCATGATTTTTTTAATGATATTTTATATATGACATGTGTAATAAGAATATGTGTCCACTTGTAATTTATGGGTCCATTATAAAACATTTTATAATATTTCTTATAAAATCTATAGAAAAATAATATTATAGAAGAAAATTTTATTTCTAGTTTAAAGATAACTGGAATACATTTTTTTTAATTTAAAATCCTTATAATGGATATTAGAGTGGGATTTAAATAACATCAGATATAATTATGTTTTTTAAGAGAAATAGATATAATAAGGGATTTATTATATTAATTTTTATCATAATTTTAGTTCTTTAGAAACCCTCTTTGATGATTTATGTTATGAAATTTTTACTGAGATTAAGGGTAAATTTAGAAACATTAAATTTTTTTAATGTTATTATGGTTTATTACATATTGGGATGAAAAAAATGGTATGATATATTATATATGGTCAAATAATATTATGAATATTTTTAGGATAATATCATTTTTTTGAATGTTATATTAATAATATAGTTTTAAAATGGAGAAACCATAGGATGAGTGTCAACTCGTCATGTACAAAAATGTCATTGGAATTGAACCAACAACTAAAGGTTGACATGGGCTCATCACTTACCAATATCCTACATGATGTTTAGGGATAATATCCATTTTTAATATTAGTTAAATGTGTTTATAGAATAATAATAATTTAATTTTCGGAGCATTTGTTTTATCGAATAGATAACACTGTGACTAAAATATTTCTTGGTTATTAAGTGAATAATGTTATTTTGGGAGAATTTTATTATTTTGGGAACCATATATGATGAATTTGACCATAATACTATGGGATTGCATTTTAGAAGATAATGTAGAATTATATTTTGGAATAATAAATTATTTTATTTTGGACTTATGGTTATTCGGGAATAATTTTCGAAATTCTTATCCTATATTACATAAAATGGGAGGAAGGAAATTAGTTTTTGGAATGAAAAATTTTAAGTGATAAATATATTATAGTGATAAATGTTTATATTTATCATTTAAGATTATGTTATTAAATACTTATGATTTTTTATTCTTAGTTATTATATATTGTGGGTTTTTAAGGATTTTTATTTGTTGAATAATATATATTGACACTTTGGGTATTATTACATAATTTTATAGATAATTTAAAAATTTCATAAAAATGTATCTAATTATTAGGGAATTATAAAAACTTATATTATCCATTTTTCTTTTTGTTAATTTATAAAAAATCATAAGTAGATAGTTAATATTTTTTGGATTATGTGATTCTCTAAAAATTTATTCTAGTGCATTGTGTGTGAAAATTTAATCTTGAATACTCATTGCTTGGGGAAAAGTTGAGTTTGTGGTGAAAAATGATTTATTGATGAACACTAAATGAAATGTAATTATATTTCAAAATTTTCCTACTAAAGGTAGTAAATTAATTAATTAAAATCTATGAAAATGATCTAATATCAAAAATGATATCTCTTAACTTTTCATACTATAAAAGTTTTGAACAATTATTTAATAAAAAAATTATTGGTTTGTGATTGTTAAATATTTCCTGACCATGTTTTATATTACTCTCCGTTAGAACATGATGGAAAGTTTTATCTTTTATATCAAAGTTTTCCTATAGGGAACCCTATAGTGTTTTATCTCTTTTGAACTTTTTCTTTCCACTTATTTATTTTACTGTGGATGATTTGTAAACATGTTTTGATTTGAAATTTAAATTAAGGTATTTTGAAAATTCAATAACCATGATTTTTATCCGGAAGAAAAATTTTGAGGAATCAATTTTTTAATGGGGGAAAATATAACATTCGACGTTTTTAAAAAAGAAAAAATATATTTGAGCGTGAACATAATGTGACACAACGATATTAAGAGAACATCTAACAATTATTATTTAATTTTTTTTATTATAAAATATATGATATAAGGATAATAATGAAAATTAATAAATATATTACAAAATACATTTTTACACATGTATATATAATTTAAAATTTCAAAACAAATTAAATACAAATTAGTGTAAGACCATTTCTAAAATAAAAGGAATTGTTTTTCTAATGACATATTTAAATGTGAACAAGTCTATTTATAAAATAAAAAAATCTCATATTTTGGGTTATATTAATGAAATATGTATATATAATATTTAATATAATTTTTAATATTCATCTTACATGTTTTCTATAAATTATTTAGAAATAAATCCAATTTTAGGGATAAAATATGTATTTTTTTAAAATGACATATTTACCATCCTTTATGGGGGACATTTTGGAATCTCTTTTCAGAAACAATGATAAATTATATTTGAATAAAATTACTTATTGTTTTAAATAAGAGTAGAAAAATATATTTTGGTTGATTTTTTGGTATATGTTTTATAAGATTAAGTTTTTTATTAATCGTGAAACAAATACTCTATTGTAATTAAAAACAACATTTTCATAAAATTTAATTTTTATTTACATTATATTTTTAAATTTCATTCAATTATAAATAGAATATTTTATATTATTTAGTCAAACTTAGGTCATTGGAATCAATTTCAAATTGAATTAAATATAAAAACAATTCAATCATTTTAACGTTTTAACTTCAAAAACATGATTCTGAATTCAATCAATGAGAATAATTTTAAATTAAATTCTATAGTTTATGTATTTGTAATTTAGAAAAATTGACCAATATTTATAATAATAACATCCAAATTTTATAAATACATCCTGTTTATTTTTTATACATTATTAATAGTAACATTTGTAATATTTTTAATACTACATTTAATGTTAGATTTGGTAATTAAAGGTTTAAATAAAAATTAATCTAATATAAAATAACCATAAAACCTGTAATAATTTAATTAGTTGATATTTCTTCTAATAAAACATCTTTTTTCATATATTATTAATTTTTAATGCCACTTGTGTGTGATTAAGACATTTATATTATTATATTTAATAAAATGTAAATTTTGGAATACTTAGTTTTATATAAGTAAAGTATTTTTAATATGGGGTTATAAAAGGAATATATTAAAATATAAATATTATTTATGTATATAAATTTTTTATCTATGTCATGGTAAATTATAAATATTTTCTAAGAAATAAATAACATAATTAATTGGTCACATTTTTATTAAGGAGTAATTTGTTCATTAATGATAAATCAAATAAATGATATTAAAAATATTAAAGTAAATATAATTTAAAAAACGAGGATATCATAAAATAAAATTTTTAATGGATATTACATGTTATGTATGGTCAATATATTTTGAAAAAATATATAAATTTTTATTGATGTTTTTTAAAATCTAAATAATGATAACTGTCGAAATTGACATTAATGAAATTTAAGTATAAGAAATATTTTATTAAAATGTATTAAATTTATAAAAACACATATTTAAATAGAACGGTGAAGGAAAAATTAAATAAATTCATAATTTAATCATTAATAAGAATTTTATTTTTATTATATTAACCCTCAATGTGTAAATAACATGATATCACGATATTAATTGTAAAGGCTAAATATTGGTTTAAACTAAAAGATAGAGGTTAATGAAAGAGAAAACATAAATAATTTGAATTTAATGAAGTGTTTTAGACATAAAATATTCATATATACTTTATAAATCATAATGGATCCATTTTAATTAAAAAAATTATTTTATATTTATTTAATATTTTGATGAATTCCAAGAGTTTCCCTCCCCTCTCCCATACAAGGGTCCACATTATTTTGTTTTATTCACACATAAAATACAATTTGGATCAGAATAAATTTTACCAAATACATACATATAATAACTCAACACATTCTATATAATTTTTTTTATTAATAGAACCCTCTTTAAAGGTGTAAAGGTGTTCATCAATAGAGATTCTCTGAGGAAGAGGCATCATTTTAAATTTCGTGTTTCTATTTTATTTGTTCTTACTCTTCCTTCATATATTCTTTATTCATAATGAAATAAAAACTCTATAATAAAAAATATGACTAGTTGTTATTATGTTAAATTCATCACCTATATCTATCGACATTTATATCAAATTAGAAAATAATTAATCATTCATGGGAATGTGGGAACATTCCCCTCTAGGAACCAATATAATTCATTTTCCTACACAGTTTCTCAAAAATGGTAATAATAATTGAATAAATGAATATATATGATTTTCATGAATTATTTTTTATTATAATATAATAACTTATAATTTCAACACTTAATATTATATAAAAATGAAATGTATAATGTCATTCATGCATCTCAGGGAATTATCACATCCACGAAGCTATGGGATCCATTTTGCTTCACCCCAGATCTCTGATAAAATATATATATATATATATATATATATGTGTGTGTGTGTATTTAAATGAATAAAATTATATGAATTTTATTATTTTCATTATTTAATGATAAAATAATACTTAACCTGTTTCCATAATTATTATTGAGAAATTGAATTTTTACTCATGTGTACGTACGACTGACCTTCTCCATTATTGTAATATTTTTCATTTTTAACATCCATATTTCAGGATGGATATAAGAGTACTATTTATAAATATAATATATTATTTTTTCATGAATAATATTCTGGAGAAGAAGTAATAATATAGAATATTTACCATGACATCACACCAAAGTCATTTCGGACATATGTATCAAATATCATAAAAAAGTATGTTGAGAACATAAATAATTACTTAATTGTTATACAAAAATAATAAAGAAAATAAATGGAATAATAAAAATTAATATAGTTACATATATTATAAATAATTAACCAATTTATATTATTTATCTATATAATGATTTTGTGTTACATGTTAGACTCAAGGTATGGGGATCTTTAACTAAATCATCAATTAAAATGTATTAATGATTTTGTCTTCTAAATATTTCTCATTAATGACCCTAAATTCAAAATAGTTTTTATTTATTTTTTTATATATAAATACATATTCCAAAATATCAGGTATATATTTTATCTCAAATGACTCAAATTCTTATGGGATATATTTATTCAAAAATATATTGTGTCAATGTTTTAAGTTGGAATCAAAAAATAGAATGATTATTTCAATAATATGGAATGTTTTTAACATATTTACAATGAAAGATGTTTCCAATTTTGATGATTATTTAATTATTTAATGTTTCTTTTCTTTGTTTTTATTGTTCATTCCATATAATTTTGATTCATTATTATGTTTTTGTATTTTGTATTTTAAATTGATTTTTACATGAAAATGGTATTTTGATAACTGGAAATGGATTAAACATTGGATTAGAAGTGTTTTTAATAGCTTTACAAATAATTTGGTTCTTCTACATTATATATGAAGTGTTTATCCATATTAATCCTAATGGGATTGCCCAATACATCATTTAAGAAATATTTAAACCCATTATATATTATAAAAAATGGTTGAGCCTGAACTAGCTTATACAAGGTTGAACCCCATTATATCTCTCTAATGATCTAGGTACTCTTGAGATAGAATTTGACCATATGGTTAAACCATTTGGAAGTGTCAATATAAAATTAATATTTTAATAATTTCCCATGTACCCTATGTTCTTATCTATGATTTGTCATTATACACTATATTTTAAGGGTTTGTGCACATTATAGCTCATGGGTGAGCCCGATATAGCTTATATGAATAGTTTAAACACATTATATCTCATAAAAAATGGTTGATCCTGAACAATATTATACAAGGTTGAGATCATTCATATCTTGCAAATTATTATGGAACTCTAGATATGGAAGATGATTTTATTATTATACCATTTTTAAGGGCCAATATAAGATTGATATGGTAATTATGGCCCATGTAAATTATATGATTATATAGTCCCTATAATTTATTTTTTATAAATCTTTTTAATGGGTTTTTAATTTTTCACTAGACCAAAATTTTAGTTTCCTGATGTACTTTTCTGAGATTTTTTGCTCATCCCATGATTTAATTTTTTTTTTCATAGGCTTTAAGTAAGAGTTGATTCTAGGATGAGATCAATAGAAAATTGTAATGATTTATCAATATAATGAATCATTTTTTAGTGGTTTATTATAGATGAAATGGATAATATGAATATATTTACACTTTTAATATATGGGTTTAATATGTAAGAGTTTTCCCTAATTCTCTAAAACATTAAACCTAAAATTTCTTTGGAAATATAATGGGATTCTTAGTTTTAATGTAACTAAAAACATGTTTTTACGGATTGTTCTTTGAAAGGGCAGTTTAAATATTAGGGGAATTTGGTGGTGGAAATTGATAATTTGGGGTGAGGTGGTAAGGGATATTATGGGGGGGGGGGTTTGGAGGGATCATAGATGAACGATGATGATATATCATGATGTACTAGTAGGGGATTAGTCAAGGAGTCGCAAAAATGGAAAATGTTGAAGGGTGGTGGTGTGGGGAGTGGATTTTTAGAGACGGCATAGTTAGAGAGTGGTAGAGGTGGGGAATGGGGAATAGTGGAAAGGGGTCGGTGGAGAAGGAGGGATTATGGGATAAATAGATTGGTGGGTGTCTTTGAATGTTCCCTCATTTTCTACAAAAACGTTAGCTATATTATTTACAAAACAATTCAACATATTTCTATTTTTAGAGGAATTTATTATGAACAATAATAATTATTTTTTTGGTGTACTGAACTTATATCTATCCCACATTCCATCCAAAGGGAAATAAAACCTTCTATTGTGTGTATTGTAAATAAAGTCATCATGAACTAAATTTTTTTTTTCAATCACCATCTCTGAAGAAAGGATTTTATGGTATATTTAAATTATATATGTTATATTGTTATCATAATTATACTTATATAATTATATTATTTCATATTTGATATTATATTCTCTTTCATCATAGCATAATAATGGCACTCATGTGTGTGGTGGACTACTGACCCATGTAGGGATGCAGTTTGTTATTCAAATAATATAACAAGGAAGGTTATATGGATAAAATTAATAAATATATGATATATATATTAAATCATAATGATTTTATAATGTTAAATTATTATTTACCTTAATATCATTCCATCTGTACAAAATGGAAACAATGTACATGCGTACATAAAGCCTTCCCTCTTCCAAAATGGGGTATTTCATCTTCCTATCTCTAAATTTAACTAATAGATTTAAATATTTTTATAATTTATATGTATGATATTAAAATCATGGTTATAATTCATGATATAATTGAATGTGGATAAAATTTCATGGTCCAAAATTACCGAATGATGATATACTTGAGGATACAAAAAGTTATTACCATAGATATTCATTATAGTAATGAATAGATAATAAAAATATGATAAAAGGTTATAAGTAAATAATATATCGTATGATATATATGAGTTTCATTCTGGAATAGATGTATAATATAAAATATATTTATTATACTGTATGATCAACCTTCTATGATAAAATTTTAGACATAAGGTAATGAATTGTTTTCAAAAATTTCTTTTATTGAGACATAGGTTATGTTATACACAAATATTATTTTAGGAGGCGTATATACTACTCTATTGACTTGATATACAATTAATTTATTTTTCTCATGATTTCTATTATTTTTTATGTTATAGTTTCATTGTTATTAGGAATGAAATACTAACATTGTGGAAGTGATTTTATGTTACAATAACATTATTTATAGGGGTTAGGTTATGATTATGTTTTCAATGATTATATCTTTTGATTAACGATCATGAAACACTGATGTTTCGGATCCCCTAGTAATTTTATTAGAATACATTTTTTCCATTAATTTTCTTTTGTCAATGAATTTATTATATTAAAATAATTCATGGAAATCAACTTTATTTATCTCCTTGGTAGAAAATGTTTTCTTTAGCATCCATGTTTTAAAAATATTCATTTATCTAATTTTTTAATAAATTCATTTTACACAAGTTTTAATTTTTTGAAAAAAAATTAAAAGAAATATTAATTTAATATTATTAATGTGATATTTTTTCCTTTTAACAAAATTGTTGAAGTAATAGGAATTTTTAACAATTTAGAGTGTGAATAGATTTTTCTACCAAAATGAAAATAAAATATTTAAAGACTACTTTATAATATATCAATGTACTATTAAAATAAATATATTTCAAAAATAATATTTGAATTTTCAGTTTTATAAATTTCATTTTAAATGTGTAAAACCTATTTTCCTCTAGAAAATTTCTCACTGATCCTTAAAATTTATTTACAATATAGAATGACATTATTTGATGTTACTCCTGATATACAAGGGATATGATCAAAGGGTAACATTATTTTTCCATTATATAATTTTTTATGATTATGATAAATTGTTTTTATAAAATTTTTTACTTTTCAATGGGTTGTGATGTGACATAATATTTATAAAACCCATTTTTTACTTGGGTTTCAATATGAAGAATGATTTACAATCATATTGAAACCTTATAAATAATTTTTATTATGAGATGGGTGGGACCTATTTCAAATACATTGGGGTTTTATTTATATCTCATGTGATAATATTGGCAAAAAAGATTATGAGCATCTTCAACAGTGGAAAATGGGTTGATGAGAATGATTCACAATGGGAAACATGGGATAAGGATCGATCCACTATGTTTTATAGTCTATGTAGTTAACCATGATGAATGAAATGGATTTTATACTGATGTCAATGAAAAAAATTTAGGACATGGGCTTATGGTGAAAAAATTATGATGATTTTAATCTATTATAAATCTTGGCTTTTGTAATTATAATGTTTTCGATATTGATTCATTTTTATGATTTATGGAATTTAAGTTATGATTTTTTTTGTTATTTTCAATATATCATACCCTTATTATTATATTACACTATAAAATTATTATATAAGTATATATCTTATGTTTTCCCCCTCTGACCATCTGATCCCACACATTCTGATATTTCATCTTCCTTGGTCATAATGCAATGTTTAGATCAGGCTATGTTTATAAAGGGTCAAAATGATGAATATTTTTATTAGATATGTAGATGATCTTTATATATATTATAATATTTTGTACCTATAAACCAATTATACCAAACCCTTATGGTCCTCATATGTGTACTTCAGAAATTTAATGAATATTAATATAAAAATACATTATGTTTATGTGTGAGATTTATGGGAACTTAAATTGTTAACTTGGTATTAAAAATGTTTATGGAATATTTTATTCTTAATTTAAACCATAACACCTATATTTAGTTAAAATGGGAAATAATGATACTAATTTAAATTTAATTAGTAGTGATATAGCCATGAAATTACTTTTGTGTTTTAATTTCTCCAAAATTTGATTATATTAATCATCAATGGGAGAAAGGTCTCAGAATGATTGATTCATGTTAAATAGATTATTTTCCCCTCAATTAATTGATTATATTCACTATAAATAGAATCTAATCATATGAAAAGTTTTCTACATATGTGTTAAACGGAAGAAATCATATCTAATTAGTAAATAAGGGATTTCATATTATCAACTACTACGTTGGAGAAAATATCATGCGCGATTTCTTGAACATTTTTTACTACGAATTACACTTATTAAAATTTCAAAAATGAATTCAATGGATAATATAAATTTGATATTATTATAAATGATTTTATAAGAGATCAATATTTATAGATGGTGGAAACCAATTATTTCATATTTATAAATATAGAATAGTATGGTAATTAAAAAATATAAATAAATTAAATATTTTTTGTACATTAATGGTATATATTTTATTATTTCAAATAAAACATTGATGCTATGAATGTTGAGAAAAATATATGTGATAGTTTATTTGAAATGTTTTTATATCATAAAGGAATAAATAAGGGTGGACTGAATGGAATATTGGATTTAATATCTATGGGAACATCATTGGATTTAGTTCACATTCATATAGGAAAACATATATATCGACCTCTATTATGTCATAATTTATCAAAGAGGAATAATATTAGTTTTCTATTATGCCTCCATGATATCAAACAATTACAGGTTTATTTAATTATTGTAAAAAAATATGTTTCTCTAAAATATTAAATGTCAATTGGAATTAAACATCATGAATTTCGTATTATGATGCAATATCTCATAAAAGATTAATTACATGAAATACTACCCATCTATTCCATATTTAATAGTATAAATATGAGTATGTTTTTACATTTACATTTTAATAATATTATAAATCTTAATTAATTGTGTTTTTTATGAAATGATGTAGTCTTTATTATTTTTCTACTTGAAATTTACTTCCCACTATCATTATTGATATCATAGTACATGTAATGGTTTATTTAGAGTAAAGAATAATTATTTTTTTTCCTTTATATATTTGTATGATGTAACCTTTTGAAAGATATATAATGATACAGAAGTGGTATGTGATGAATGAATATTGACTGAAAGAATCCATTATTAATAAATAATATTTTGAGGAACATGGGATGCTTACTATATGACATTTTTTGGTTATTGGAGTAGACCAGTATTCATTCATATAGAAATTAATGAGTATTTTTTGGGGTAAATATATAAATGGGTTTAAAATAAAATCATTTAGATGTCAACAAATAATTCATTCCTAATTATATATATTATATAATATAGTATTTTTCCAATTATTATATAACATTTCATATAAATTTATAAAAAAATGTATCTAAAAAAATTCCAATATGCGAATATTGAATGAGTAAAAAAATCTCTAAAAATGGTTTAAAGAGTCGGTGTTTGTTAAATCAGATGTTTCTGAATCATTGAAATAGTTAATGGGTGTCCAATGTTATCTTTAATAACAATATCCTACTTTGAAATCAGTGGATATATAATTTATACCAGATAACTATATAAAGAAGTTAATTTAGAATAATTATACATTTTGATTCATTTATGAAAACCATTTTTTGAGATTAAATCAAAATAACTATGTATCTACTTCATGAAAATATTATAGGTTTTTTAAGAAGTATATGATATTTTTTAGATTATATTTTAACATCCTATATTTAAAATTCCATGAATCATCTAGGATACCCTAGAACACTGATTCCCAAGACAATCATAACATTTCTTGTATGGAATTCTTGGTACCCATAGATATTTGACTAGCACCTAGCATCCAAAAAGTGTAAAGGGGATTGATTTTTTCACCAAATAGTGGAAATAAATGGTACATGTCTGTATGATTAATATCCAAAGGGGTAATGTACACGAATCAAATTTGTAAAAAAAAAATACCCAAATAATACATCATTAAAATTGAGAACATCTTCCATGTTAAATGATCAATCGTATCCATTATAACAGGTGGATTACACCTCCACCAGTCACCTCCATCACTCTAGTTCCCAAGGATCAAGAACACTAGCCACCTTCAAGCAGCACATTCCCTATTCTCATTCCTTTTATAAGATAATTTATTAACACCTAATGAAAAAATGAAGTTAGTGACTTAAAAATCCTATTAGGGTCTCAATAATGGTTCCATAATTAATTACATATCTTGAGAAATATTTATTAGTAAATTTATGTAAAACATATCATGCTATTTCATTTTCATATTTTCAAAAACAATCATTAGATCATAACAAAGAATTGTATATATTTCAATATATGAAGAGACAAATGTTTTTATAAATCATTAGTATAAAATGATTTCCATGAACAAAATAGTTCTCATAAGAATGGATTGTAGTCAATAAATCAAAAACATTAATATCACCATGTCAATGGACCTAAGACATGTTAGTTAATGAATATAGTATCCTCACACATCTTAATCATCATCACAGCTCATTATATGTTCCCTCAATGAAATAAACATTTAATTAATGGAAACCATATAAGATGTAATATCAAATATTGTTTAGTATGTGTTGTCATAATCAATACATTTATAAGGAGTTAAAGTAATAACACAGTTGTCCTAATTGACACTATTTACGAATAATCAATTTTTTTTAAATATAATCAATGAATCATTGTGAAATAAATTAATTCAAATAATTTCATCCTTCATATTTAAAATTCAAATTTTTAGTTATAATAATAAATTTTAATTTCAAAATTAAATCATGGGTTTTTATAAATCTGTCCCTTTCAAAATAACCATTCATTTTAATTACTTTTCTAATGAATTAACCATGATATTATTTTATCAATTTCAATGTCAAATCAATCGATTAGTTTCTAAAATCCAATAATTAAATTTAATTTCACAGAAAAAGTTTTTTTATTCATAATTGATTTCCCTTTTAAATAATTTATCAAATTAACTCAATTACTGATTTTTAATTATTTTAAATACTCATTTCAAATCATTTGAGAGAATAAATGATTAAATTATAAGGTAAATCTGTTTCTAACCATAATGCCTTAATCAACACGTCATCAAAAATAGGAAACACAAATAGAGAAAGATTTTATTGAAGATATAAATTTTAAAATCATGGGAATTGTTTTTTAAAGAAATAATTTTATTGATAGAGTATAGATATGAAACAACCAGGTTAAAAAAAATAATTACATTTTTATCTGACTATAATAAACTAGCATTCCAATTGGAGGGAATGAATAATATTAAAATTATTATTAAATAAATAATATCTATATTCATTAATATATTAATAAATTCTTTGTAAACAAGCACTATATTTTTAGTACCGTAATTTGTTTTTTCAAAAATACTATTTGTTAAAAAATTATTATCTTATGAGTGAGTATTATAATTAATTTATAGAAATTTAAGAAACATTATTTAAAAAAATTATTTTATTATATAATTTTCTATATTAGTGACACCTTTTTTTTATTTTTATGAAAGGATATATTTTTCTATTAATAGTGAAAAAAAATATTAATTTTTTTTTATTATATATATTTAACATATGAAATTTTATTCTGTGTAGTTATAATTATATAAATTTTCAAATTTGATATAAATTGATAAATGTTTTATATTATAAATGTTTTCACACTTGAATTTATTTTAAAAAAATTATATTTCAAATTGTCATATTTCTGGAAAACTTTTTTTCATCACAATTTCCAAATTTAATTTTAAATTAAATTCCACCACTTATGCATGTTATTTGATGAAAAAATTATATGATATTTTGAATCAGTGGGTCCAAATTTAGTATAAATTTTCCTTTTATTTTTGTTAATTATGAATTGTAAGAGTAGAAATTTTTATTACCATGGTAAATGGCTAATAGGTTAATTAATTTTAAAAAATAAAATGATAAGGCATGATCAATGACCTGAACATCTATATTATATTTATTGTATGATTATATCACATCTATAATCATCGTAATACCAAAAATATATCCCATTTTCCATTGAGATGTTTTTATAACATTTATAATAGTTTATTTCAGGAAAATCTAAAATTTCACCTTCTTTTTATTAATAACAATATTAATATCAACATGGGAATAAAATGGGATATGTTTTTTGATGAATATTATTTTGAAAAGTAAATAATTTATATTTATCATTTGAATATATTTTTTATTTTAATTTATGAAATATTTATTGGAGTTAGATTCCTATGACCTACAATTTATATATTTTTTACATCTATAGTAAACCATTTGAATATTAATAAAACATATTATTACATATTTCTCAATTTTGTACATTAAATTAATGTAATAATGTCTTAGAATATATATCAAATTTATATGGTCATATAAGTTCCTAGGTATGATGTGATCTCTCAAGTGATATGAAAATATTTCAAAATATTGTTCAGTAGTTAAACAACGCATTATAAAAGGGAAAATAGTGTATACATTGTGACGTGAGAGTACTCATATGTTGTAAAACCACAAGGTTTTTTGAAATGTTTTTTTTTCAATTAAATTTCATTATTTTATTATATTTCATTAAATAAAACACTTATTTCAACTTATGATACATGAAACATTATGTTTTAATGATATTCGATATACAAATTAAAATATTATTATCTATTGTGATAGTTATCGCATAACCATTGGGGTGGTGGGAATGGGTAAATATAACAAAATTTTGAAAATATATCATTTAGAAATGTATATAATATGAATTCATTGGTGATAGTTTAATTATAAATTAAAATAAGAATGATTTTAAAAAAATGAAATGCCTTTTCTGAAAAACTATTTTTATACGCAAATATGCATTTCACCTATATATATTAAAAAAATCAATTTTATAGAATTATTTAAAATAAATTTATATATTATATATTCAATAAAATTTTTATCAATCATACAATTTTTTTATAGTCAATATATAATTGAAAATTTAATTTTATGAAAAAAAATTATGTTTTTTAAATGTATTATTGCCACTTTTTTATAACATATATTAAAATTATTGTTTTCTATTTGAAAAAATTAAATTCAAAAATTAAATTTCATATTTTCTGTCAGAATAATTTATATTATCTAATATGTTAAAAATAAATTTTAACCATTAAGAATAGTAAAAAAATTAAAAATTAATTACTACATTTAAGGATAAAATTGGTTTACTCGGGGGTTAAAATAAAAATTATAAGTTCTAAAATGACCAAGAAATAAGTTCATTAACAATTGGATGTCCATATTTTTACCTCATCACAATTAAGGTTCGATAATAGACCATTAACGATCATTTTTCATATGAAGAACATCGTTACAACTTTTCTATTTAAAACTAAAATATTATACTCAACTGATGTATAAAAGGCCATCCACTCTAATCTATTCATCACACATCTGAAACCCTTTTTTTCAACCATGACCTAACCAACTTCCTTATATAATTCCCTCCCCACACCGTTGAAACCATTTTGAGACTAAAAATCCAATCTGTAAAACCTATTTTCAGTCCTAAATAGGTTTTCTTAATATTAGTAGGTTTGAACATGTACGAATGAAGTTGAGACCTAAGGTAAGGGATTTCTATATAACATGATAATTTTGTGTGAATTATTCTTTATTCACCATATATTTATGATACATGGTGTATATAATTCCCATGTATTTTTTATGATTATATTCTTAAAAATTATATTGATTTACATATACAATTTATGATCTCTCTTTAATGTGGAATATGATTAAATATCACCAAATTTTTTAATGATTTTATGATATAATCTCAAATTTTATCAAGGATATTTTAGTTTTTGTTAACAAAGACGAAATATTATGATTTATAAAAAAGGAAACTCTTAAAAATTATTATCCACATGTTATTTCATTAGAGTACATGGGTTCCATTCATTTTTCTCTCTTTTTTTACTCAAGAGATCATAATGATGTTTTTATGAAAACCCATATTATTTCTCTCTTCGATCAAATACCGTTTTATTCTATGTCTTTGTATTAAAAAAATGGTTTCAAAAGGGTTTTAACAATTACCAAATGAATTAATATTTACTATTACCAATGTTAGGAATTTTTAAAAAAAATTAAAAGAAACCACCATGTTGTATTGAAAATAATGATCTTTTGAATTTTACTAATAATGTGATAGGAATCATTATTTAACTATGAAAATAATTTTACAACCAAATTACCAAAAAATTTCATAAAAATAATTAATATTATTCCGTATAAATTTTTAAAAAAATACTATTTTAAATATATTTTATTTTATAATATTTCTTCCTATGTGAAATGATTTTATTTCTCAATAAATTATGCATGTGAATATTTAAAAATAATTTTCCATATCGTATGACATCCTTAGATATTAGATAATATTTTCTAGGGATATGACATGATAACATTTTTATACATTCTCTGTATGGTTTATGATTATAAGTCGAAGATAATTCTGAAACCCATTTCTATACATGGTTTATACAATAATGTAGTGATTTGGTGACCAAATATATTTTCATAAGATACAATATGGTGACTATTTTTTTATATTATAGAACACATCTGTATAGATTATTTGATAGGTGGGACTTATATCTCATTCTAATGTATTGGGTAAATATAGATAACTGATGAGTATATTTGAGTTTTGTAAACCTAATAAATTGTTTACAATGTTATGTGTGACCCTGCTTACATTTTAACGGTTTTATTTGTGAACCAGATGAAATGTTCACAATGTAATGCATGAATGTATTTACATGTTCATTGTTTTATGTGTGTACCAAACTTTTATCTCCATAAGGTTATTAATGGGTCTATGTTCGTATCCATAAGTTTACAAGGGTTCATATTTTTATGCCTTTACAATAATTAGGGAACTTATTTCTATTCAAACATCTTCCGAATTTTATAACACTATGTGTATATGAAAAATCTACTTCTGATGACTATTTTTTGTTCCCTTGTATCATATTTTCTGATTTTGTTATGAATCATGTATTATGAATATCCAATATTTTTGTTATTACTTACGAATTTATGAAATAATATATAGGTTATGGTTTTCATATGTTGTTCGAATGTTCTCATACCATTATGCTCTTGTTATATTTAGTTATTTACCATGTTTACCCTTACTAAAAATCTAATCCCACCATTTCTTTTTTTCCCCAGATTTTGATGGATGGTTTTATGTTGGGTAGATTTTAGAAGAAAAAATTGTGAATATCCTTATGGTATATGTTGATGTTTTTTCACTAAGATATAATATCGTCTACATAGTATGAAATGTTAATGAACCCTTTAATTCCATGGGTGTGTATTTGTGAATTGTAACTAATATTCATCAATTATGTGATGATATATATTTATGAAATTTTCTTGGTTTCTATAGTTATTATAGGAGGAATGTTTTCAAAAAATATATAAAAATAGGATGATAAAAATATAGTGCGAACCCAAAGGATATTATAACGGATTTTTCTATCAATATTCTGAAGGATAATTCTTTGTAAATTCCAAAGAATTGGTAAATTTACTTGAATTATTAGGATGGATAGATCAAATGTTTTCCAAAAAATTACATCATTATTAGGATACTACAAGTGGACATGGATATGGTATAGAGGTACTCAAAGACTATATCATTGAAAAGGGTTCATTAATATAGAATAAATATTCACCTTGATTATGAAAATTGGAACTGTTTGACACATGATTTATACTCATATGGGCTGTGATTTGGAAATATAAATACTCTTTATGAACCCCCATAAATTATTTGACTAATTATAATTAATAACCTAGGATAAACCTATGGTGTCAAAAAATTGAATGTAATATGTTGTGATTAAAATATCCTATAAGTTATTTTTCATTATTATGTAGATTTACATTATGATTAACAGTTAAAAAACTATGATTTTATGTTGTAGAAAATTTTTAGAATACACTAAAACAATTTTAATGATTATTTTAATGTAAAATTAAATAATTTCGCTATTTAGAAACCTATCTTTATGCATGAATAATTGAAAACAAATTAACTATTGTCACCCAAAATTCTTAAGCTATGAATATTTATGAAAATCCATATGAGAAAAGTAGAAAAGAATATTGTGTTATTTCATTCATTAGAAAATTTACTCCATCCCTTAGTGGTTCATTAGTTCTTCTTGTTATTGTGAAATAGATTAGTTCTACTAAATATATATATTTTGTTCTCTAGTTTTTAGATAATGATAAATTAGCTTTTGTGGTCTATCATTTAGAAAGATATAAATATCAATTGTTGACTCTTATCAATATAATATGATTCGACAATTCGAGAATCACTATATAGAATGATATTTTTTTCAAGAAATTAGTTTTATAAAAAACATTCCTCTTAATCTTCATAAAAAAATTAAAATGTAATTTTTTAGCTATATGAAAATGATAGTGAATATGTTTTTACCCATAAAGAAAATTTTATAAACCATTGTGGTACAAATTTGGTGTTAACATTATTCCTGAATGTTAGGTAGACCGAATCTTCAGTGACTTAAATAAACACCTCCAATGATAATTTTCCCTAAGTAACTTCAATATATACGATGGAATCGTTCATTATTAATCGTTATGGAAATTGATACAAGAGTTTACCATCAATCACATGGATTTAATAATATATGAAATATTAAATTAAATAGAGACCCTAGTAACCATGTAAAAAAATAAGATGATCATTCCTTTATTGTAGAGGTGAGGAAGGATACATGGATGAAATTCTCATAAGGTTATTAGTAAATGTTTGAAGATTATAAATGATGGTACTTGGTGTGTTTTATGACGAAATTATAGGTTTAAGTTAGATAATGAAAAATGTAAATAGACACCACTATACAATTCACCACAGATACTCAAGTGTTTCAAGAAAAAGTAGTTTAGGAATTATGTGAATATATACCCCAATCCAATCAAAAATTAGAAGGATATGTCATAATAATTTACTAATATAATAGATAAATAAAATTTTATTCAATCAAAACAGATAATGTGTATCATAATAATTAAGGGACACTTATCTTTTACTACTTGGATTATAATATAATGATTGACTATGTATGACTAAACCATATAAAAACATTATTGTTAATCCTTTAGTTAATGTTTATGTGATGAAGAGTATTTATTATCTCTCACTACTTGGGTTTAGTAATAATGAAATTACATTTTATATCCTACTGGTACAATGATGAACACAATATTCCAATGAAAATGCGTTTATATAAGAAAAGAGACTATTTATGGAATAATTGGTGACTTACCTTTTTAAAGTGTATATGTCACCATGTAATATTAACATAATATTTATATATACCATCACAAGTTTATGAGTATACGGTACATCATTAGTTAAAAGTTATAAAATCAAAATTTTAGGTTTTGTATGATAGGTTTCTATCATGATTTTGTATATTTTTTAAACATTTATGGCAAAAAATCTCTACTATTTAGATTATGTATCAGTGAAAATGTTATTTGAGGTGGAATACCTTTAATTTTTGGGCCTGAAATTAAATGTATCGTTAAAATTTAGGTTACAAGATATCTTTTATATTATGGTAATTGTGATATTTTTAATTTTAATAATTTTTTAATATCTATATAAATATTATTATTTCTTAATAGTTCACTTGTATACAAGGGAAAAAAATTAATCTAAAAGGCCATGGGGGTCGGACCCACAACCGAAGAAATACGAGGATAAAACACAGACAATTATCCTAAAAAAGGTTAATTCTAGTGAAAAACATAAAGAAATATATTTAATTAACAGTATCTACATTTTATTTATGTAATCTGGTTAAGGCTGAGAGAAAAAGTATTAAAAGGATACCCTAACCATTGTTTATACCAGAATGGAATTGGGAAAAAATTACAACGGTATTTTTTATGACACTCCCCAAAACATTTAAAAGAAATAATGAGAAATGGGATTTAATTTATCACCTTAAAAAGCCATAAAAACATAACATATATCGGATAAGACTTATCCATGGATAGGATTTACAAGATACTCATTAATGAATTACAAAAGGTTTCACAGAGTAAAACAATCAATTATTTCTGATTTGGATTAGAGTTTATAGAGATATTTGAAAGATATCTTCAAAAGGGCCTAGATATGATGCTAAGTGTCATTAGTGAATATCATCCTTAGATATATCGTTTTTAGAGAGAAAAATGAAAACCCTTGAGGATAAGTTATTTTTATCAGTGTATTTAAATGGTTTTTGTGATCAATTACATTTTCTAGTTGATTTTTCATACAACAATATCATTAACTAAAGCATTTATATGGATACTTATGAATATCTCTATGGAAGGAAGTGTACAACTCAAAATTATAGATAGATGTTATATAAATAATCAATACGGACCTGATATTCCTAATGAAATGGAGGATAAGGTTATATCCAGTCTAAAACATGAAAGGGATTCCCAAAGATCATATAAATGTTTTAGTAATAGTCATCAACATCATATAGAATTTAATTTTTGATTGAATGTTTCTATGCTATTTTTTTCATAGACGAATAAATGGAAATAATATCCTTTTCTATTTAAGTAACATTTAAATTATTGATCATGTTTGAATCATATCTTATCACTTGTTTCTTACTCCAAATTTTTGACATTTTCAAGATTTATTTTATATATCCCTCTTGATGTCGTATATATCAGATCAATAACCTGTACTGAAATCTAACGATACACTAATGGAATGTGATATTTCTTATTAGGAACAACTATTGGAGGTATTTCATGGAACAATGAAATTTTTACTAAAAAATAAAATCCACATAGTTATTGTTTTTTGGAGATATGGCCGCCATTATGAATCTATGTTGGAACATGAGGGTGTAATGGGGTATAAGTATCCTCCATTTTTTGTACCAATATGTAACATTTTGGTGGTGAAATTTATTTTGATATTAGTGTAATTTATAACACCACAATTTTTTGGAATATATTTTTTGAAATAAATTGGATCGTTTCAAATTTAATGTTTTATGAAACACTTTTTTTAGTTTAAATTACATATAACATCTTGTTTTAACGAAAAAAACAAACTATAAAAATATTATAATTGATTGTTATATAATTCATGTAGACATTTTAATGGATGTTTTAATAAGGATTAACAAAATTTGGAAAATATATGGTCTACCAATGTATTTAAAATTAAATTATTTGAGACCAATTAATTATATGTTCAAATCAAAACACATTAAAAATATAGAAAATCTATTATTGAAATGCTATTTTAATGAGTACAATAAAATTCTACATTAATAATATTAAAAAAATTCACTTATGGTGAATTATATTAATGAAATATAAATATTATATATTTAATTAAATATTTAATATTCATCTTACGATATATATATAGACGATATAATAATAAATCCAATTTTTTGTCTCAAAATTGTTTTATTAAAAAATGATATTTTATTTCCATTTGATATCTTATTTGAAATATACATTTTCTAAATTTAAAAACATTTATTTTATATAATAATTTTTTTCGAATTCGTCATTATTTATAGTTTTTAACATGGGAAACATAATTTTGTTCTTTAATTAATAGTAAAATCTGTAAAATTTAATTTCGATTGATAATATAAATTAGGTTTACCAGGGGTTAAATGAAAAGATATGTTTTAAAATAAACTAGATACAAATACAAATTCTATAAGATAGATATATTTCAAACTTATCACCTCTATAACATGGTAATAGACTATTTTTTGATCCTTATGGTGTTGAAATAACTGGGGTATACCTATTTCTTGACAGAAATTAAAGGAGTGTCGATCACATAACAAATAAAATCCCTCCACTATCCTCTCCTCTTCACACATCCAAATAACATTATTTCCTCAAATACCTATATATACCTCAATTAATTTCATAATCACATCCTATATTCTTTTTTTTCTAATATATTGAATCTTCGAAGGTTTCTGTTGATTCATCAATAGGTTTTCTAAATAAGAGGAGGTATGAAAATGTATAAATAATTTTGAGACTTAAGGTAAGCTTTTTTTATCCACTATTTAATTATATAAATAAAATTCCATATTCAGCACCTATTTCATTATCTGTTGTATTTACATCCCAAGAATTTATTGTAAAATAATTTTTTGAAAAATTATGGGGATTTAGATTTCCATTTGATGATATCTTCTTTATGGGAATTATGATTCAATGTCATCCAAGTGGTAACAGTTATATAAAGTAATATCATCTTTTATCTTTGGGTTTTAGGATGAATATTTTGATGATTAAATCTTATTATCCATATCACATGAAACTCATAACTTTTAATATCATCTTGTTAAGATGTAATATTACATGTTTCCCTTTATTTTCCTTTTTTACTCAATATTTGAAATTAATTATTTTTAATAAATATGAATATTTTTTCTCTCTTTGGTCAAAAAATATTTTTCAATCATATCCCTGTGTTATAAAAATGTTCTATTTTTTTCAGTTACCAATTGATTAATTCAATAGTTTTAACAATATTTTAAATTTTAAAAATGTTTTGTAAAAGGAATCGTCATATCATTTTCAATATAAGGTATGTTCAGATATCACCAAAAATATGAAATAAATATTTCTTTAAATGTATAAATCATTTTCTTCCATCCTAAAATGTAAATATTTTCAATATTTCATTATAATTTTTTAATATCATCTTTAAATAATAGTATTAAAAAATTAATTTTTTTCAAAAAGAAAAGGCTATTTTCCCCATGAAATCTTCCATGTGATTTTTTCAAAATCATTTTCCATTTAAGATGACAAAAAAGTGTAAATTAATGTTTAAAATGTATTTAATCTAATGATGACATATTTTTTAATACTTTGGATGGATTACCATTATCATTAAATGATGATTTCGAAATCTTTTTCATTCTATGGGTTATTCTGTATGGAAATTTTGATAGTACTAGGCCCATATTCAGTGGTTATGATATCATGATAGTTTTATTATTTTTTAGAAAACAAATATAATTATTGTGAGATTGGTGGGACATATATATAACTCCAATTCATTACTTAATGATGGATAACTCATGAGTAAAAATGTTTTTCTTGAACCTGATCACATATCCATAATGTTATGGATGAATCTGATCATTTTTTCACAGTGTTATGCATAATCATGTTGAAATGTTCTTCTTTTTATGTATTAAACTGGTTATATGTTAAAATTTTGATGCATGTACACAAATTTTATGTGACTAATATTATATGTGGACTCGTTTTCATTTCCATGTTTTTTTAGTAGAAAACTTTTATGTTCTTAAATTAATTTGTGATGTTTCTTCTATTTATATATGTTCATAATATTATTTGATTATGTGTATAAAAAACCATATGTCATGTACCATTTTTATTTTCTCATTTATAATGTTCTCTAATTCCATTATTTTCTAGGTCTTATTAACAATCTATCTTTATTCCATGAGAGAATATTTTGATATTTGATATAGTGAGTATGGTATTCATTTGTTATACCCAGGATCACAAACACTTATACTCATGTTATGTTTATGTGTCTACTATTTTACCATTACTATACATATATGGTCACACTCTTGTATATTTAATTTAAAATGTTATGATGTATGGTTATATTATGGATATGTTTTCAAGATTACAAATTGGAAGACCATAATGAGAGATGTTGACTATCATTAATTAATAAGAGGATTGTGTTCCTAGACTCCCATATAACAACCATTGTTGTCCTCAGTCATGTATATTAGAAATGAAATGAATATTAATTGAATAAGAAGTGATATCTATGTATGAGTCATTTGGGTCTCTATATAATTGTATAAGGATTCATTTAATGGTATTTCTACTTTATAATAACCATGATGTGAGATTTTGATAACAGACCATCCAGTATAAATTCCATAGGTTCTGGTGTTATTGAATTTTAAAATATCTGGATTTTTAATGTTCATTAGATATTATTAATATCATTAAATTATTTCCTTACTGATTAATAAAAAATTATGATGATAAAAATGACAACATATGATTTTGGTGGGGTAGGGTACGTTGGGTACATCATGATTAAAATCTATTAATAGTTAAGTCATTTATGTATTTAGGATTTTTATATTTATGGACATTCATATATAAAAAAAGTTATTTTAATAAAAAAGATTAATTAAATTCCATTTCTATAGATTAATGATGCATTTTTCCACTAGTCCTATAGAGACATATTGAGGACACATGTTGTTGTTATATATGTCCATCATTATTAATGAGATATTTTGACAAAGGGATAATATAACACTGAGGGAATTAATATGTGTTAATAGATTTTATACATTAATATAATTATATTGGGTAATTTGACCTATTTTTAAATAGTAATCTTATATATTAGTGAATACCTCATAATGAAAGTGTGAAACAATACTAGAGGGTCACGCACTAAGTGTTCCAATTGATTTCAATTAAATTTATTTTCATTTTAATTAATAGAATAAATAATATTCTACTGTATGAGGAATACTTTTATTAAAATTTAACCAATTTAATCTATTATTTTATAAATACAATATTAAATATTTATCCAAGTAATTAATAAATTCCAGAGGAGTTCAAATGGACCGGGACCTTGTGTGGTGATAATATTAATTAACATGATGACTAAGTAATATTTTTTATCACACATGTTATCACACTACCCAAAATATTATTATTATTATTATTATTATATGACATGGGGTTTATTAATGGTCATACTATTTTGTAAGAATCATCATGTAATTGGAAAATATTTTTTCAAAAACCCTATATTTATAAAGAGATATATATTTATAATAGGGGTAAAGTAGTAGAAATATAGAGAATATCTACACACAATGAAATTATATCACATCTTCTCATTCTATATCCCTCTCACAAAAAAGGAATTAGTGATAAAATCCCTCAACGTAATATTGAACATTAACATTGATAAAGAAAGGTAATCAATCCATCATGCTAGATCCCAGAAATTGAATGGTTTTTATGGAGATCAATGGATCAGGTGTGGTTCACCATTAGAGAAATATAATCCTCATATCCTCACATCATAACTAATTAAATAAGAAAAGGTTCATTCAAAATATTAACAACATAAAAAATAAAAGATCATACGATTATGTATTTTATTCTTTAGATATATATATATATATATAAATTAATTATATATTTTAAGTGATATATCATCACTCTTGGATTAGGGAACATATATATTAATATAACTTTTAATATTTTTCCCCTTATTTCATTCTTCTACTGCACCGAGATCCATAAAGTGGAATCATAGTTGCCTCATTATAATTTTATAAATAGTTATTTTATTGTTGGAGTATACAAAATAATGGTTTATGTTTCATTACATATTATTTACTATTTTATATTATTTTTATTGACTTGTTTTTAAGGTATTAGTCGTGTTTTTTTTGAAGATTTAGTTTCATTAAGGAATAAGAATCATTACACAACGATCGAAGATTCCAACAGGAAATGCCAAACAATTTCCAATAATATGGGTTACATGGAATGTATAAAAAGTAAAAACCATGTACCTATATATAATTCACCTAGATGAATCATTGGAGATATGACACATAATGAATTTATTTACAAATTGTGAATTTAGTGCATATCCCGTGTATATAGAAAATCCAAGCACATTGGATTCCAGATTACAAATTGTTCAGAAGGACTACATTGTATGTAGTATTCATGGGTTAACAGTATAAATCATTCAATATGATTGATCATTATATATGTATAAATACTATTACACTAAAAATTGGGTAATTTATTATGTACATGATTTGTACCTATTTTCCAAGACATGTAGATCATCATTTACTATGTCCAAAATACATGATGATCTATTTAGAGAGAACATTACACACATGAAATAAGTGGAACATGATTTTTATACGGATTGTGACTTATATTTAGTGATTTTAAATACACAACTATTCCCAATAGTATATTATGGTCACACTGAGGGAGGATACATGAAATTATTTAGTATGTACACTCCACGCAATTCTGTCGTGTTAAAATTAAAAAGAACTAAACATATAACCTGAATACAAAATAACAGAGGTACGAAGAGTGTATCTAGATATTAAATGTCATATTTTATCACAATTAATAGTATATTTAAATTTCATTAAACTAAAATTTTTAATATTACATCATTATTCTATTTTATTGGAGAATGTTGTGTACGGTAATGTAATATTTTTTTTTATAAATTTTAATGTTCAATGAATTTATTATAATAAATGTATAACTATTTCATGTACATTTTTTCCATTATTTATACAATTATGGTTATCTCTAGGTGTATTCAAATGGTTATTAAGATTAAAGGTAATTTTATAATTAATTAATATAATCTCATTGAACAAAATAATAAATAATGAATAAAAAGTAAATTACAACATGTTTAGTTTTTTATATAAATTTCATGTATATTCATTCATGAGCTTGACAAAGACTAGTGTATGTGTTAGATTTAATTAATTTAATCTTTTTATGGGTTTTTGATTATTTATTATTAAATTACATGATGGAATTAATTTAATCCCTTTATCAATTATTATTTTCAAATATCATGTCCAAAATTATTTATGAAATTCCTCTTAAAAAATAATTTTGATACCCTCACTAAATTTTGAGTTATAAATTATTTAATTAATAGAGATTGACAAGTTATAGAGTGGTTGTTCACGATAGTTCTATTATAATGGAAATACAGGTGACACAGAGGTGGATATGTGGAAAGATATAACCCATTTCAAGACTGGAATTAGGAGTTATTTCACATAGGACATAAGTTTATTTAATGTTTGGTCATTAAAACAACATTTCTATAAATTCATGAATCAGTCATGTATATAACTATTAATTTCTATCTGTACATTATGTATTCTATTCTTTTGAGACTGTGATCGAATAAATTATTAAATTAATGTATAAGGGCCCAATTTACATAAACATATAATGAGTAAATGTTGTATCCAAATGGTTAATTATTTATGTAAAGTCCCTATAATATTATTCAGTTATGTAAAAGATAAATCATGATAAATTTTATTAATACATTAAAATCCATAAAAATAATATTAAATCAGACTATAGAATTTATTACATGGTTTTGAATTAAATTCATATAACAATGTGTTCATCCAAAACATGGTATGTCACTTATATTTAACAATGAATTCATATTAAAATTTTGGGTTGATATTAACATCTTACATCAAGAGAAGTATCCCTCACAATATTTTATTTTAATTGGAAACAAGATTCCCGAAAATTTATGTCTGAATTTTAGGTTTGGGGTGTCCTCTCAACCGATCAAGGATCTATCAGCCCACATTTTGTAGTGTCATGCCCACCTAAGCACCATCAAGACGAATGAAAAATCCTCATTGTGGTTTAATAAAGGGTAATCAAGAACGTTTACAATATAAATTCATAGAAACTATAAATCAGGATTTCAAAAAGATATTGATATTGGGATATGATAAAATAGAAGGACATTTACTAAAACATATTTATTTCTCTAATAATTTATAATCTAGAAATGTACTGATAATATTCTCTTATAAATTGTAGAAAAATATGATTTGTTATGAGAAATGTTTCTATATAATATATATTAGATAAATAAAATATCATCACTGTAAGTTTCTTCAATGAATGTATTAGAATATATTTGTTTCCAATACACCTGAAAAATAAATATTAGATGATAAAATCCTCACTTTATGATCCTCTCTATACTTATTTTAGTCATGAATATATCGTTGTCTACAAAAAAATTAAAAGCGACACAATCAAGATTCAATGATTGATTCTATCATCTATGTCTATTAAATTCATTATGTATCAAAAAAATGTAATCACATAGATTTTTTGAGAAACCAAGGAGATTATAATATAAGGGATATAGAAAAAAAATATCTGAGAGTTCAAAAAAAATAGGCTAATCTCCTAGAGGGTTCACTAGTTAAGCTTCATGTATTCATGATCATTTTTTTCATTGAGTGACTAAAGGATCAAGGGTTTAATCTCCCTAATGATTAGTGCACCAATATCATTATAGAAGTACTCCCTAAAAGATTCTATTATTTTTTAATTTTAATATGAATAAATTGGGATGTATCTACAATATAATATCACACTTATTCACTAAATAGATAATGAAATTATGTGATAAAATCCTTCTATTATTGTAGTGAATAAATTTATTGAGATAGAAATGATATTAATTCTAAATACTACTTCTCACCCTTCCAAGAAGAGTATGATCTATGGGAATGAAATTTAATTGTAACTATTTAATTTACATGTGCAGTTATGGGTCACTGGACGAAAATTCGTACACATCCAATGAATCTAGGGGAGCTTCATGTGAGTTTTTTATCGAGTGAAATTTATTTGATTCTACAAATTCGTTTATATATATATAATAAAATGATGACATAGGTATTCAAATACTGAAACCAATTATATTTATGATAATTTACCTAAAGAGATAGATCTAAGAGTAACCAACATAGAAAAACCTTTAGATGTTGCTATTAGTGACTATCACCTCATGTTGCCAACCAGAATGATCTTGGTTTTGAATGAATTTTATTTTGTACCATCTATAAATAAAAACATTATTTTTATATCTACACATAATACTAATGGATTATATCTAAAATTTTGGAATATATTTTTATTCATATATAAATATATTGTTTTTTTTGTAAGTATATTTCTAATAATGGTCATTATATGTTGCACTAAACAAATAGTTAATAGGTAATTGATCTAAAAAATACTTTGCATTAATCATGACACACACAACATCAGAATCTAGTTATTTTTCTTGTAAATGATATATTTTTGAGTAAATTATAAAAATATAGATATTTAGAATCTTTGGAACTAAATCTATTTTGTTTCTGTCATGAATGTTCTCATGGAAAAATGACCAAAAAACATTTTTTCGAAAAAGATGAAATGGACGACGATTTTATTTAATTATCCAATAAACTTATGTTTAGACCATTTCCTACTAAAGATGATGTTGTTCACTCATACTTAATGACTTTTACTAATTGATTTAGTATATATAGAAATGTATTTTGATGAGTTCTATATTGTATAAATTTTCTAAAATTTTACTGAATACAAAAGATTTTGAGAACCAACTTAGTTAATTGTTTAAGTAAATCCACATAGATATTGATGGGTAATATCATAATTATGATTCCCTTGATTATATAAATTATTTTGGGATTCTATCTGAACTCAATACACTAAAATGCCTATGTGGAATAGTGTAGGAGAAATGGATAACCACACCCTGTTAGATATGGTGGGATCAATGTTGATTCATGTGATTCATCTATTATACTTTTGGGGGAACAGACTTCAAAAAATTGAACAAATTATAAATCTAGTACAAACTAAAGTGGTAGATAAAATACACTGCAAATTAAGGAATGGAACAAAATCAGCATTGTTAAAACATCATGTGGTGTGTATTGAAGCATTAGTTCTGGCCTCTTCAAGTAACAAGATTACACTATGAGGATAAAAGTGTATATTCATATGATAACCCATTTAAACATAATAAAATAACATATATTACCCTTTATAACAAATCTATTTGTGTCATTACATGGAAAATAATATGAAATGTAAAAAATATATAAAATATATAGTGGGATTGATATAAATTTAAATGACGTTATGGATTAATGTAAAAAAGGTTTGGTATGAGTGTATATTTAATAAATGCTCATAGAATAAGAAGATATTGTAGTGGATTTGGATCTTTTTTAGTACAATAGTGTTTTAAAAACCAAAATGATATGTTTTTTGAATCATTATGGATTTTGGATCATTATTATTGGGTAATATTGATCCTCTAGCCAACATGGATGAATTAAGTGGAACAGTTGTTTCCAAGTGGAAATATATTATTACTTAAAAAATGGATTTTTTGAACCAAAATCAAGTATGGATATTGGAATATCCACTACTGGATGTAAAGACCATTAGTTGTAAATGGGAATTCAAGAATAAAATGTACATAAAAGAATAAATTAGTTTTGATAAGTATTGACTGGATTCAAAAAGTTTTCAATAATGTGATGCCATTGACTATGATGAATCCTTTTCATGAATGAAATACCGAAATATTTCAAAATTAAATAATATACTACAGAATAAATGTACTATGAAATATGGAAAATGGATAAGAAAATGGAATTTCATAATTAGAATTGTTAGGTAGATGTATATATGAAACAACCAAAGGTGTTTGTGACAAAAAAGGACTCAAAAAGTATATACTAATTAAAGAATGCATTTATTTATTAATGAAAGAATATTGGACGTTGAAAATTCATTTTTTGAATCTATAATGTAATTTTGTTTCAAAATGAATGAATTTTGGCTTTCTATCTACAAACATTATAGTGTATGGGTGGTGAGTTTATTAATATCATATGTTAATGAAATATTACTCATTTAAATCATAATATTATTCTAACAGTATGTTATAGCCGAGTTGAATAAATTCATATCTAAAAATTTATTTCATGATGTTGTATATATTTATCGTATCACGATCTATCATGATATATCCAAGATACGTATCATCCTTGGTTAAGGAATTTATATTTATAAGATACTAAAAAGGTTTTGAATGGTATACTCCATCTGTAGATTGTTTCCAGCGTGAAAAGGTATTAATATTTATAGTAAATTTCAAATTATGGACATTTAAGAAAGAATAATAATAGAAAAGATTCCATAAATTTCTAAAAAAAATTGACCATGTATATTATGATATGTACTAGGATAGATTTCACCGATTCATTAACTATGGTGGGAAGATATCAAGAAAACATAATTGAACAACATTAGATATCCCTCATGAAAATCATTATGTATCCTAAGAAGAAAATGGATATGTAATATTTTTTATAGGATATAGGGATCCATTAATATGTGGATATGATGTTTCTAGTTTACAAATATATGAATAGGACATGAAGTCTTATAAGAGATACAAAATCACATTGAATGGAGGTGTTTTGAAATGGAAGATATCAAAGAAGGTTATAGATGAATATTTTGTTGAAAATTATAGTTTATTATAGCTTATGTGGTTGAAATTTAAGTAGAATGGATGCACACCATCATCTAGATGCATGATACAGTGACCATATGTGATGATTCAATCAAACTATATTATGATAATACATTAGTAGTGGATCTCAAAAATGATTAAATGTCACATTAGTGGATGAAGAACATACTTCATATGTATAATCACTTCAAATATGTTTCTCATGTTGAGGAGATTATATTGAGAATAATTTCACAATAATAAGTTGTGGTGGACCCCATGACAAAATCATAGAAATAATAGAATCATAATTATCATTTTAGGTTTAGTGAACTAAATTTTGTAGGATATTAGAACTAGTCCATCTTGGTGTTCGTTAGTGTTGTTTTCGTAGGAAGAACTATTTTGATTTTGATTATATTTATATTAGATAATTTGAATATTAATAAAACAACTTTTTGAATATTTCTCATTTTCTACATTTTATTAGTATAATAATATTTAATAGTATATGTCACATGGATAGGTTATAATAGTTTGATAATATGATGATAACCATTATGTTATATAGTGATAATATTATGAATATTTTTATGGTTGGGTAATTTACTATAGAAGGGAATGTTATATGTATACAATCAGGTATGAGTAATCATAATAAGATGAGTCCTCTTCATATGAAGTTCAAACATTCTAATATCCATGTTGGGAGATTATGGGAACATACATCCCAGAATTATTTCTTGGTGTATTAGTGTCATCATATATTCCAATATACGAGTGTGTGTAATGGTATTTATACATTATAATCATCATTAGTTAGTGTCCTCAATAATTCACTACGTTTTACAGATGAAAAGTGATGATGTAGGATTTCAACGATCTGTGGTATGTTGGCTATGTGCCGATTGATATGTAATTAATAGTTATTTCATTTAAGGATTTTTTTCTTTCCATAATAATGGATTTTTATTTTTGGTAAATTTGATTGAAATAGAGCCACCATATTAAATTCCATAGACATAGAAAAATTCTGTATTCATGTCTGATAGTTAAGGAACGATGTATCCAGCATATAGGCCGGTGACATGAATTTCCAATAATCTCGATAACTTATTGTGAAAAGTAGATTAAATTACATGGTGATAATTTTTAGGTAGTTGTAATCATTACGAATTAATGTTATCTATCTTGGATTCCATGACTGATTGTTATATATTAATCTTATACATTATGATATCCCACAAAATTCCAATTAGAACGAATCCTATAGGGTCACATAACATGTGTTTTTATTGATCTTAAATATATTCTATCAGAATTTCATTAATATAATAATAATAATTCTCATGATTGTGGAATTATTTTTTTCTAATATTATATATCAAAAATATATATTGATGAATATTATATTGAATATTATTTCCATATTAAATAAATTTTAGAGGATTTCTAATTTACCAAGTCTCTTTTTGTAGGAAAATGTTAATTTAAATGTCGATAAAATAATATTCTTTATTTCTCATGTGGGAATTAACGAAATAAAAAATATATTATTATTATTAATATTATTATTATTTTTATTATTTGACATAGTTTATTCTAATGGTTATAATTTTTTTTAAAGATTGATAGGAATTGATATTTTTTTATCTCGATTCCTATCTCAAGAAATTGTTGGTTATGTCTATTGTGTGGAATGTGAAATGAATATAAGGAATAATTGATTGAAAAAAATATCTATAAAATCCATATATCTCCCTCATAATATCAACTGTTACATGAGAAATTTAATCAACATGGAAATATTAGTGATCAGTAAAAAACAAAAAAAAATATATTCACATTTGATGGATCCGGAAATTGATTAGTGATGTCTAAAGATCAAATGAACTTGTGTAGATTAATTGTAGGGTGATTCTTCCCATAGTTCCTCACATATAATTGAAGGAAATACAAAAAGTGTATTTCACATGTTCAATACCATCAATTAATAAATAATCCAATGACAAGATATTTATTATCATCATATTTAATTAAATGAATTTTATATTTAAGATATAAATTTCTCATTCTGGTTTTTGTAACTAAATATTAAAATTTATATTATTAAGTATCTAACCAATTTATTCTTTTTCTCTAAACTAGAACCTTAAATAATAATTATTAAATTATTTCATAGTGTCTATGTAGTAATTATTCAATTAATAGATAAAAATAAAAAAATTCCATTATATTAAAAGTATTATAATGCTAGAAAATTAATGTGATCAAAAAAAATTATTGAATACAATACAATTTTAGATATTTATTAAAATATTTTATTTCAAATTTCTTTGTATTCTTGATGTTATTTTATTCAATATATTTAACACATCTAAAAATTTACATTAATGTTATTTTAAAATAAATAATATTTTATTAAATGATATAAAATCTTGAGAATATTATATTCAGACAAAGTTAGTTGGATATGGTTGATAATATCATCCTTGGTAAATTTATTATCGGCATGCCCTTTTATTTTAAATATAATTACATTTAATGAGTATAAATTATTGTTGTCACGATATGTGTGAAATGTGTTAATGAGGGGTTAAAACCGAAAAATAATGATAAAAACATAGTCAAACAAATTATAACTTTTTAATGAGATTATTTAAGCCCATACTCATACAATATTTGAAATAAATTTATTTGGAGTATTTTGGGATCAAAAAATATTTAAAATTAATTGATTAATTTGAGAAAATCATCGAGTGCCACTTACCTCTCTTGTAAAAGGGCATCTCATCAACCCTTTAATTCACAAATCCACACCAATTTGTTTCTACCTAACCCAACCAAAAATCTATTTATAAATTCCCTCCCCATGTACTAATTCCCATATTTATTGGTGAATAAAAACCTTATTGGTTATAATGTTTTATATATTTGAGGTTTTCCAAAGAATATGCATCATTCCTAACTAAACTTTTCAATTATATTTGTCCAGCCATATCTTTCAAATATTCAAGAAACATTATTATATAACAAAAAATTATCTTCAACATACATAAGTTTTATAATTTTATATTAAAAACCTATATATATATATATGATTATCTATTAAATGGGAAATGAAACCATCCATTATGTGTATAAGTCCCTAGCCTTAAACCTTACTTAATCTTGAGTTATTACAAGATTACACATTGAGGATCTTTTTATGTTTAGAGTTTTAGAGAATTAGATCATGAAACTTGTATTACATTCCACATTTAAACAAAGTGGTTACATATAAGACAATATTAATTCTTCCCATCAACAGAAACATATTTAAAATAAAACATGGATTCTTTCTTGACATATCCTTGACACTATCATCCCATCATGTACCTTTCCCTTGACCTGTGAAAAACATTTCAAAAAGTTGGGATGAGCATAAAAAGCTCAGTAAGGGTTATAAAAATATGGTAAGGAAACATGAGTTCATATATACATAAGAATGAAATCATACTTTACCCATAATACGTAGTCACTTTAACATACCTACTCAAATCATGAATAAATCATAGAAATCATAATACATAAAAGGTAACTTGAGTCATTCATAACATTCTTACATAGGGAGTAACCCTCTTGGTTACGTTTGGAATACCCACCATAGTATATTCCCTAAATCTCTTCGGAGAAACCTTAACGTTTCACTCCTTCGCGTTACCCAAAGCATTGGAGAGCTATATCGGGATCACCCGCCCTTAGTTTATCACGAAACCACCCGTCTTCATAATAATGCCCAAGAACCATAATATAATCGTATCACATAAAACATGCATAAAGGAAACATGACATTTCCACATTTCAATCACAAGATATCAATACACTACATTGATATAATAAAAACATTATGAAAACCATTTTCAATACCAAAATAAAAGAAAAGTAAAAAACATGGTTTTTATTTTTCTTTTAAAAAAAGGTATGGCTTGTAGAGGAAGCCGAAATTCAAATAATGGTCACGGCGGCGGAGAAGTCATTGTCACCTCATACGTATGACAAAAAACATTCCATTTTTTTTAGTAAAACACTTCGTATAATGAAAGATTCCTTTTGGATAAACATAAATGTCAAAGGGGTTTATATACCGTATAAAATAAGGTTGTGTATAAAAATAAAATATGCCTCAATGAAAAGAGATTGAGACGAAGTCCCATACAAAGACGGTATCCTTGGTTTAAGGATAAATCAATTACATAATTATGTGTGACAAATGAATACACCAAATATAAGTGTATATTAAGTGTAAAATAATCAAAGGTAATTCACACATATTCAAAGGATGACATATTTAATAACTACATGTTGAACCCAATGAAATCAAAATTGGGTTAAGAAGTTCCCTTGACAGCCTAACGGCGTCACATCAAAATGTGTTGATGAGAGATAAAAAGTGTATCTCATCACTTATACATAAAATTTACATCAATAAGTATATATGAGAACATATCCCAACATAACAATATGAAAATTAAAAGACCCAACAAAAGAAGTCTTTTAAAAAGTGGAGGGTGAATGGTTCCCTTACCGACTTGGGTATTTTTTGAAACATACACCTTGTGAAAGAAGGACAATAAAACATTGATGTAAATACTCATAAAATAAATTATATTACACAATTATTAAAATAATGGGAAGTACATACACCACTCAAAGGAAATTGTGGCAAATGTAGCATAAATCTCACGAGAATAAAAGTGAGATGAAAAATCCCTTACGAAAACACGGCAACCTAACGACGCCACTTAAAACTTCAAAAAATGGATTGATGAGATCAAATAGGTTCTATAATAATATTAACATAAAGTTTACAGAAATAGGAATATAAAAGAGCATCCCCAAACATAACAAAGAAGATCTTAAAAGAAGTCACATAAAAGAGAGAACTTAAAAAGAAAGAGAGAGGATAGATCTCTTACGAAAATTTGGTAGCCTAACGGCGCCACTCAAAACTTCCAAAATGGATTGATTAGAGAGAATAGGGTCTCTAATCACATGAAAATAACAATTACAGTAAGATTAATATAAAATAAAATCCCAATAACAAGATATATGATCTTTAAAAGGAATAACATAAAGGAGTGTACTTAAAAAGAAAGAGAGGAGTAAGATCCCTTACCTCGGGTCCGACTTGACTCGATCGTTTTTTAACGTCCTGAATAATAAACTTGAGTTAATTTTCACTTTATTAAAAACATTTTTCTAGTTCATTATTCCTTTTATATCACTTATTTCCATGTTATAAACATTATGTAATCATTTAAGTTAATAATGTTTGTTTTGTCGATATTTGGTTCTTAAGTCGAAAGTGGACTTCTTACAATTACATGTTGTTCGTGTGGTCAAATGTTAATTATATCCAGAATTATATTCATGATTTGGATATCATATATATCATATATATCCAGAATATTCATGTATTTAAAATATTACATAATCATTGAGAGGTAAGAAATGAAATGCACCGTTCATGGAGATGGTAAGCCGTACATACGCATGAACGCTACTTTCATTTCTATGTCATATTAATGGAATTAAAACCAAATGAGAGGTATGTATATTTTAATTCCAGAATTATATTCATCATTTATATGTAACATACATCATATATAATATCCTTAAATCCATACTTTATACATCCAACATATGGCATTAACGAATCAAATCACTTTGAGGGGGCGGTAGTCCGCACTTCCTAAAATGAAATTATCGTGTTAAACCACAATGTAAACCATAAAGGTATGCCACAAAAAGAAAAATACAGAAACAAATACATATTATATATCATATATAAATATAGTGACATCTTAATGTCCACCTTTTAAGGTGTTATATGAGTGTTGAACAATCATTGTTTCGTGAGGCAGAAATTCACCATCCACATAAACAGTATGTTCTTTAACCATTTTATGTAGGTGTGTGTAAGTGTAGCTATAATTATACTTATAAAAACATCCTAGTATATTTAAGATACTGTATTTGTTACAAAATAAATGAATAAAAAGACTTTAGGGGGTTGGGTAAGCAAAATAAAACAAAAGGACTCAAGTGAAGACATTACCTTAAAATCGGGTAACTCCCTTTGGTTTGAGCTCAAAGGCTTCCTTGCGAAGACTTCTGCCCAAAGTGAGTCTTCAAGGAGTAATAGAGGGAAGTGTAGACACAAAATAGGCAGGAGTTGGCCGAGCCAAAGGCTTTGGGAGTGTGGGTATGGAGGTAGAGGTGGGGGCCTTTTATAAGAGGAGAGGAGGGGCACTTTTAGAATGGTATAAAATGTAACTTTATCTTCAAATGACTTTCTGATTTTAATGGTCCCACATTGATTTGTTTCGAGTATAATGTGATAAGGGTTCTAAATCCACCCATCCAATAGGTTTTTTACATGTGTAGGTCTTATATATTACATTATCATTCCATTTTATTTAAATAGTTAAATAATGAGGTCATCACTGCATCACCATGATGTCATAAATAATTTAATTTATTTAATGTCTAAAAATTAAAAAAAAACTACTATGATGTAGGAAATCTTTTTAGATTTACAATGACTATTTATAGTCAAAACTATGACTTGTATAACCCCATGTAAAAATTGTTTTAGTAAAACATCTCATGTTTGTGTCATTTTTACTTTAACATTAAATAAAAAGATATTTATGTCATTTTCCAACCAAAGTGGCTCCATGGTGTCCCCAAGTTTACCCATGGATTGTCTTGGTAGTCCATGATACATCCAATGAGGGTAGGACATGTGTCTAGGCCATTTCATTTTATTAAAACATTATTCTTACCATAAACTACACAAATTAACTCTAATCGTGATTAAAAACTTAATATGTTACTATTCACCAAAAAATTATTTTTGTCCCATTGAACCACATTTTACTTATTAATGACAACCATGTATGTAGGAATTTTGAAGTTCAAAACAAAAAGATGGAAAAATTTCATTTAAACCAAAAAATCAGTTTTTATAAGTACCACTTAGTGGTTTCACTATTCATAAAAAATTGATGTTTTTCATAAAAATACCAAAAATTCACCCTAAGATATATTTGATATTATGAATTCAAAAATGAATTATATTTTATGAAATTAAAAACATATAAGTCACATTAATTAATTTAATAATTAATTCCCGCTGTCAGAGCTAATAGCATGTTTTTATGAAACAATAAGTATCAAAAGATTGAGACTAATTTAAGTCTGATTTCAAAGTGAAATTAATTCCAAATACCAATATTGTATTTAATGGTAAAAATATATTCTAATATCACTTTAACACCAATTAAAAAGATAATCTAATCATATAAATAAATTAGATTAAAAAGAGGTTTTGAATTAAAATACAACATTTTACACTATTCATTAAAAAAATGAACTTTATTGGAAAGATACCAAAAATTTACACAAAGTAAATTTTGATGTCCCAATTCTTAAGAAGAGTTTTATTTGGTCCAATAGAATTTATAAGAGTAAACAAAACTATATTTAATGATGGTTCTCCATCAAAAGGCGATAAGTGAACATTTAGTGAAAACTATGGCATATACGCCAAAAATTTAATTCTTCCCATATTTTAGGCCTTTATCATTTATTGGATAAATGTAAAAACATTTAAAAACATATATAATCATATTTTAGTTATTTCTATTGATTCCCTCTGATACAACGACTACATGTTAACTACCATTTAAAATAATATTATTTTATTATTAGAGTGCAACGTAAGATTCCCAAGAAACTCGTTGTTGCGTGTTGGGTACGCCATCAAGCATAGAGTCCCCTTTAAAGTCATATTAATATTTTATTCACAAATATGGATAAATATAAAAATGTCATATTCTTTATTTACCTGGGGTGTTACATCCTTCCCCCCTTTTTGGGAATTGCATCCTCGCAATTTTTAAAATTGAGTTTGGAAACATCCTTGAATGTTCCACATCAGAACAAGAGTCGGTAAAACTATCACATTAAAATAAAGGAAGATAAGTTCAGAGGTCACCCGAGTTAACCCATACTAGGATTACATGTAAAAAAACATGTACATGGAAGAAAAAGCAAAGGTTCATGTTCTTGAGGGAGAGTGATAGTAAACATGTCCAGGAGAAAGATAACCATAAGAAAATCACAAACATGTGATGGGTTAAACGGTATTCGATTCCCCAGTAGGAAAAGTTAATAGACAACATTTTTGTTTTAAGTTACTTTTTATTGAGGAATTTATTCATAATGAAACATAATCACTTATCATATTGGCTTTCAAATTTTACTAGATTCCTTAATCAAACTCATTTTTTTCCAAAAGACGAGTATTTAGGGAGACTTGTTCGCATTAAGAGTACTATAATAAACTTCTAGAGAATCTCCTAATCCACCAAAGAGAACTATATACTTCCCATGTCTTTAGAATTTAACCAAAACCAAAACCAAAAAGGTTAGTACAAGGTCAGATAATCCAGAAAAGGATAACCGTTTAAAAAAAATCTATGCTTAATCTCCAAAATTTGTCCAACAAAACCAAAAGTTCAACGAGGAACATCCGATAAAAAATTTGTCCATAAAATTATTCAAAGTAAACCAATCTATGATTGAGACCCAAATATTTTAAGGATTTAGTCACATAGTCTTCCAAGTTACGTCGTAACATTTATCTCCAAACAACATTAGTTGCTCATAAAGTCTCGTATTGAAAAGTAATTAACCTAATCACATATCCTCCATGATAGGTTAATCATTTTCATAAATAACCCAAAATCAACTTACTCTTTATTCATAAAATCATATAACTAAATATAATCATTCAAACTAACCAGGTACTTCACGTTGTCCAGTGGTAGGCGATAAATACCAGTTGCACTTTGGTTGTGGGTTCGATTCCATCTGCTTTGTCTGACGCGATGGGTTGTCACACAGTCTGCGTGTTGTCCCTTTTCCAAAACTATGTAATTCTCAAATCATTCCCAAAAAAGAGAAAAAATAATAAAAAATAACCATAACATAATTTAACCTCAATTTTATCTCAAGCCGTTCACTTCCATCATAACATATAGTAACCCATAATTACCTCAAAAGTAAGGATCATATATACCCAAATGGTTCTTCATAACTATGTCCACAAAAGAACAGATAACTATTCCTTGAATAAAATTTTCATATATTAAACATCAGGGTTACACATACTATAAAAAGTCTTCTAATGTAACCCCATCATCAAAAGAGACTTAATACTCTTATGAATTTTACCATAACTCTTGAAGCCCTTATATGTTGACATCTTACTCATTCAACATTCTTCATGACCCATTAACCATTCCTTTCCAACTTATTCCGAAATACCTCATTCCTACACACAAAATCATGAATCATATCCTAAGATTCCAAAATATGAAAACAGTAGTCATGAAATAGTACATACCATTGATTGGTCATTGTCTATTTCTTCATCCTCAATCGGAATGGCATTAGGTATCGGTAAACTAACATTTGTACACTCCTGGTGAACCCATTCATGAAACTTATTCATAGGACATGTGTTTGCATAATGACAATGTAGAACACATTTAAAACATTCAATTGATCCCTTAGAAACAACTTCTTTCCCTTTCCTCGAGTTAACTGGATGCTTCCTTTTTCCATGGCAGGTTCTTGCTTTATGACCTTCATTTCCACATCTATAGCATATTTCTGTCGCTTTGAAACATTTTCCTATGTGTTTCTTTCCACATCTTTGACACATAGGTTTTTGAACACACTTACCTTTATGATTATTTCCTATACTTTCGTAGGGACTTGTTTCTCGCATATATGATGCCTTAGAGAAATCACTAAGGTTTAGGTGGTCAAACATGACTCCGGATAGTTGGTTGGGGATAATCACAAGAGTTCTCATTTCAACTCCCATATCATTCTGTTGCTTGCTCAAAAAACTGTCACAGTTTCCTTCACATCCACTGTTACTTTGGTGCCTGCTAGATCCATCCATTTACTAAAACCAAAAAGGTCAGTGTGAGTATATCAAAAAACCATCATGTAATAATGAGGAAGATAATCACTAAGATATACTTACTCATTCACTTTTTCTAAAACTAGGACACTTTCTGAATTCCTAACCATTATGGTAATGCAACTTATGCTTAAAGAATACCCTAACCTCTAAAGTTATCTAAACCGACCTCTGATACCAACTATAAGGCCCCAGCCTTAAACCTTAATTAATCTTGAATTATTACAAGATTACACGTTGAGGATCTTTTCAGGTTTAGAGTTTTAGAGAATTAGATCATGAAACATTCATTACATTCCACATTTAAACAAAGTGGTTACATAAAAGACAGTATTAATTCTTCCCATCAATGGAAAAATATTTAAAATAAAACATGGATTCTTTCATGACACATCCTTGACACTATCATCCCATAATGTACCTTTCCCTTGACCTGTGAAAAACATTTCAAAAACTTGGGATGAGCATAAAAATCTCATTAAGGGTTATAAAAATATGGAAAGGAAACATGAGTTCATATATACATAAGAATGAAATCAAACTTTACCCATAAAACATAGTCACTTTAACATACCTCATCAAATCATGAATAAATCATAGAAATTATAATACATAAAAGGTAACTTGAGGCATTCATAACATTCTTACGTAGGGTGTAACCCTCTTGGTTATGTTTGGAATACCCACCATAGTATATTACCTAAATCTCTCGGAGAAACCTTAACGTTTCACTCCTTCGCGTTACCCAATGCATTGGAGAGCTATATCAGGCTCACCCGCCCTTTGTTTATCACGGAACCACCCATCTTCATAATAATGCCCAGAAACCATAACATAATCGTATCACATTAAACATGCATAAAGGAAACATAACATTTCCACATTTCAATCACAAGATATCAATACACCACATTGATATAATAAAAACCTTATGAAAACCATATTCAATACCATAATAAAGGAAAAGTAAAACATGGTTTTTATTTTTCTTTTAAAAAAGGTATGGCTTGTAGAGGAATCCGAAATTCAAAAAATGGTCACGACGGCGGAGAAGTCGTTGTCGCCGCATACGTATGCCAAAAAACATTCCCTTTTATCGTTTAGTAAAACACTTCATATATAGAAAGATTCCTTTTGTATAAACATTAAATTCAAAGGGTTTTATACACCGTATAAAAGAAGGTTGTGTATAAAATAAAATATGCCTCAATGAAAAGAGATTGAGACGAAGTCCCATACAAAGACGGTATCCTTGGTTTAAGGATAAATCAATTACATAATTATGTGTGACAAACGAATACACCAAATATAAGTGGATATTAAGTGTAAAATAATCAAATTTAATTCACACATATTCAATGGATGACATATTCAATAACTACATGTTGAACCCAAAGAAATCGAAATTGGGTTAAGAAGTTCCCTTGACAGCCTAACAGAGTCACATAAAAATGAGTTGATGAGAGATAAAAAGTGTATCTCATCACTTCGACATAAAATTTACATCAATAAGGATATGTGAGAACATATCCCAACATAATAATATGAAAATTAAAAGACCCAACAAAAGAAGTCTTTTAAAAAGAGGAGGGTGAAAGGTTCCCTTACCGACTTGGGTATTTTTCGAAACATACACCTCGTGAAAGGAGGACAATAAAACATTGATGTAAATACCCAAAAAATAAAGTATATTACCCAATGAGTAAAATAATGGGAAGTTAATACACCACTCAAAGGAAATTGTGGCAAATTTAGCATAAATCTCATGGGAATAAAAGTGAGATGAAAAATCCCTTACAAAAAATCGGCAGGCTAACGACGCCACTTAATACTTCCAAAAATGGATTGATGAGATCAAATAGGGTCTCTAATAATATTAACATAATGTTTACATAAAGAGGAATATAAAAGAACATCCCCAAACATAACAAAGAAGATCGTAAAAGAAGTTACATAAAAGAGAGTACTTAAAAAGAAAGAGAGAGGATAGATTTCTTACGAAAATTCGGCAGCCTAGCGGCACCACTCAAAACATCCAAAATGGATTGATGAGAGAGAATATGGTCTCTAATCATATGAACATAAAAATTACAGTAATATTAATATAAAATAACATCACAATAATATGAAATATGATCTTTAAAATGAATGTCATAAAAGAGTGTACTTAAAAAGAAAGAGAGGAGTAAGATCCCTTACCTCAGGTCCGACTTGACTCGATCTTTCTTTAACGTCCTGAATAATAAACTTGAGATAATTTACACTTTATTAAGAACATTGTTCTAGTTCATTATTACTTTTATATCACTTATTTCCATGTTGTAAACATTATGTAATCATTTAAGTTAATAATGTTTGTTTTGTCGATATTTGGTTCTTAAGTCGAAAGTGGACTTCTAACAATTACATGTTGTTCGTGTGGTCAAATGTTCATTATATCCAGAATTATATTCCTGATTTTGATATCATATATATCATATATATCTAGAATATACATGTATTTATAATATTACATAATCATTTAGAAGTAAGAAATGAAATGCACCGTTCATGGAGACGGTAAGTCGTACGTACGCATGAATGCTACTTTCATTTCTATGTCAAATTAATGGAATTAGAAACAAAAGAGAGGTATGTATATTTTAAATCCAGAATTATATTCATCATTTATATGTAACATAAATCGTATATAATAACTTTAAATCCATCCTTTATACATCTCACATATGGCATTAACGAATCAAATCACTTTGAGTGGGCGGTAGTCCACACTTCCAAAAATGAAATTATCGTGTTTACCGACAATGGAAACCATAGAGGTATGCCACAAAAGAAAAATATAGAAACAGAAACATATTATATATCATATATAAATATAGTGACATCTTAATGGACACCTTTTAAGGTGTTATATAAGTGTTGAACAATCATCGTTTCGTGAGGCAGAAATTCGCCATCCACAGAAACAGTATGTTCTTTAACTATTTGATGTAGGTGTGTGTAAGTGTAGGTCGAATTATTCTTATAAAAACATCCTATTATATTGAAGATACTGGAGTTGTTACAATATAAATGAATAAAAAGAGTTTATGGGGTTGGAGAAGAAAAATAAATCAAACGGACTCAAGTGAATAAATTACCTTAAAATCGGGTAACTCCCTTTGGTTTGCGCTCAAAGGCTTCCTTGGGAAGACTTCTTCCCAAAGTGAGTCTTCAAGGAGTAATAGAGGGAAGTTGAGAGAAAAAATGAGTAGGAGTTGCCCGATCCAAAGGCTTTGGGAGTGTGGTTAAGGAGGTAGAGGTGGGGGCCTTTTATAAGAGGAGAGGAGGGGCACTCTTGGAAAGGTATGAAATGTAACTTTATTTTCAAATGAGTTTCGGATAATATTGGTCCCAAATTAATTTTTTTCGAGGATAAGGTGATAAGGGTTCGAAATCCACCCATCCAATAGGTTTTGTACATGTTTAGGTCTTATATATTACATTACCTTTCCATTTTATTTTAATCGTTAAATAATGAGGTCATCACTGCATCATCATGATGTCATAAATAAATTAATTTATTTAATGTCTAAAAATTATAAAAAAAATACTATAATGTAGGAAATCTTTTTAGATTTACAATGACTATTTATAGTCAAAACTATGACTTGTATAACTCCATGTAAAAATTTGTTTAGTAAAACATCTCATGTTTGTGTCATTTTTACTTTAACATTAAATAAAAAGATATTTATGTCATTTTCCAACCAAAGTGGCTCCATGGGGTCCCCGAGAAGACCCATGGATTTTCTTGGTCATAAATGACACATCCAATGAGGGTTTTACATGTGTCTAGGCCATTTAATTTTATTAAAACATTATTCTTACCATAAACTACACTAATTACCTCTAATCGCGATCAAAAACTTAATAAATTACTATTCACCAAAAAATTATTTTTATCCCATTGAACCACATTTTACTTCTTAATGACAACCATGTATGTCGGATTTTTGAAATTCACAACACAAAGATGGAAAATTTTCATTTAAATGGAAAAATCAGTTTTTATAAGTACCACTTAGTGGTTTCACTATTCATAAAAAATTATTGTTTTTCAGAAAAATCCCAAAAATTCACCGTAAGCTATATTTGATATTCTGAATTCAAAAATGAAGTCTATTTTACAAAATTAAAAACATATAAGTCACATTAATTAATTTAATAATTAATTCCAACTGTCAGAGCTAATAGCGCGTTTTTATGAAACAATAAGTATCAAAAGATTGAGACAAATTTAAGTCTGATTTCAAAGTGAAATTAATTCCAACGACCAATATTGGATTTAATGGTAAAAATATATTCTAATTTCACTTTACACCCAATTCAAAAGATAATATAATCATATAAATAAATTAGATTAAAAAGTGGTTTTGAATTAAAATACAACATTTTACACTATTCATTAAAAAATGAACTTTATCGGAAAGATACCAAAAATTTACACAAAATTAATTTTGATTTCCTAATTCTTAAGAAGAGTTTTATTTTGTCCAATATAATGTATAAGATTTAACAAAACTATATTTAAGGACGGTTCTCCATCAAAAGGCGATAAGTGAACCTTTAGTGAAAACTAGGGCATATACGCCTAAAATTGAATTCTTTCCGTAATTTAAGCCTTTATCTTTTATTGGATAAATGTAAAAACATTTAAAAACATATATAATCATATTTTAGTTATTTCTATCCACTCACTCCAATACAAATGCTACATGTTAACTACCATTTAAAATAATATTATTTTATTATTAGAGTGCAACGTAAGATTCCCAAGAAACTCGTTGTTGCGTGGTGGGTACACCATCGAGCATAGCGTCCTCTTTAAAGAGATATTAATATTTTATTCACAAATATGGATAAATATGAAAATGTCCTATTCGTTATTTCCCTGGGGTGTTACAATGTGTATGGTGGACAACATCCTTTCGAACTAATAAAATCTCATTCCCATCACTATATCTAATGGAGGTATTATAATAATTGAATTGATCAAAATATATTATAATAATTACATATTTATAATTCATAAAATTTCATATATAATTTTCCTTCATAACATTCCCTTCACTAAAAAATGTTAATGTCATTCAATAGTATGTGGGGACTACCACTTCCATGATGCGATGTGATTCATTTTTCATTACCACATAAAATTGGTTATATATATATATATGAATACATAATTATGTAATATGATATGTATTTGATTATTATAATTTTGGAAAGAAAAAAATTACATTTTCTTTCGTTTCCACAGATATTTATTGGAAAATGGAAACGTTACTCATTCATACGTACATCCTACAATCCATATGATTGTGGCATACTTAATTTTTCATAACCATATTCTAGGGTTTTATTTATAAGTATATATTTTTTATAAATGTGATAATTATTTAATTATAATAATTTTACATATGTTGGAGTAATGTCCACCTTTACCATAGTAATCCTAGTTTATTCGTTTTGGACATATAGAGCAAAAATCGTCAAAACATACACAATGAATATAAATAATTAATTAATTGTTTTAAAATTGTAATATTTGGAAATATTAAATAGTAACGAAGAAAATATTTACCAAGAATGTAAAAAATTATCAAAGGATTATTATTTAGGATGACAATTAATATACATAATGATTCATTCTCAAGGAAAGAGAGTTATTTTCAAAATTCTTTTTTTTATTTCCCATAAAAATATATTATTTTCACATCAATATTTTTAGATTTAATGATGAATTTATATATAAATAAATAAATAAAAAATGACACTTTATGAAACTTTTTACATAATTTCAATGCTGTTGAATTAGTACTTTCTTAGAAGATATTTTTGAATTTTGTTAGAAATTAAGAAATAAAATGTTCTATTTTTAAAAATATGGTGTCCAAGAATTTTCCCAAAACAATAAAATAATTTATGATTTAATTATTCTATAATATCTATTTTTTTCAAATACAACCCTATTTCCAATTTTACCTGTATTTTGTAATTGGAAATGTGTTTTCAAATGAAATTGGTATTTTGATATCTAAAACGACATTCACATGGATTTAAAAATGTTTTTAAATGTTGTTATTAATGATATAGTATTTTTATATTGATTGAAAAGGTATAAGACCTATTATATACAATGGGTGAGCCTTTATTAGCTCATCAAATGGTTGTGTCCTGATAGTGCTCTAATGAATTGTTAAGTGGTTATATTCCCTAGAGAATTATTTTCTCGACGGACGTATGGTCATTAAAAAAAATTAGTTTTCGAATGGTTTCTATGATGAAAATGTCTTAGGGACCTACAAAACATTTTCATTCAGTATAACTAGTTCCCATCTAAATAAATTAATTTTTAAATGTTATTTGTAACACATTGATTTTTTATAAAAATTATTATAATAAATTAATATTCATTGGTGGCATGTGTTGCATTGTACACTGAGTTAATATTAATTAATAAGAATGGTAACCCTACACTAAAAAAATAGTTTTGGGTATGGTACATAGAATATTTAGGTATTCTTGTGTACCATATAAAAACATGTTCCTTTGATAGTTTTCTATTACATTCACAGATGAGTTTTAACAAACCAAAATTTACAATTAATCATGATTGTTATCTCCTCAAAATTGGTATGATGTGAATGAGTATGATTAAATTAATTTAGACAATATGGTTTCCAAATGATTATAAAATTTCTATTTTGGTTGTAAATTAATAACAAATGATAATAGAAATCAATGCTAACTAAAAGATTTTTTTAAGAATAAACTATTCTTATTCCCACAACGATTTTTTATCTTATTAAATTAATTAATTTCCTTCAACTGACTTATATTAATGATATTTATATGTGATAATTTAAATTAAAATTTTTACATGTAATCCAATAATTTATTTAAGATGAAATTAATAACAAATTCATTTTTAGATTTATAAACTGTGCTTTTCTAAAAAGTTGTTTATCCCCTTTTAATGGAAACCATGTTTTAAATATAAAATGTTGACACTTTTATAAATTATTATTGAAAAAATGAACTTAATTTTTTAAATTTTAATATCAAAATTATATTATGGTGATTTTTTTTATTATTTTCCAAGTTAGATTTATTTTTTTGATAAATAGTGAAAATTACTAAATTTTAATTTAAAAATGCCTTTTCATCAAAATAATTTATAATCATAAATTAAATTATAAATTTTGTAAAGTAATATTATATCTACTATTTGTATGTATATAAATAATATTTTTTTTCATTGTAATATTTTTCATTTTTGTTTTTTATATTACAACATTGCAAATTATTGAACATTTTTACTGTAAAACCCAGCTTTCTAGCCCCATATTCGAAATTAATTTCGTATTTATTTTTTCCACATAATTGTTTTTTATGTTGATAATTATTTTCAATATTTTTATTATATATATTTAAATATTTTAAATAATTCCCTTTAATTTTTTTAAAATATGAATAGTAACATTGCTATCTATTATTTGCACGGAAAATGGTAAATTGTATATTATATATCAAAAATAATATGATAAGGACTATAATGTGGCCCTAAAAATTGACCAAATTTTATTTGAATAATTTTATTGAACCTTTAAACCAATTATTTTAAATTAAATTATTTAAAGGATTATTTTTCCTGAAAATTACTTAGATATTATTAAAATCAGAGAGTGTGAAAAAATGCCACGCTAATACTTTACATAAAGTATATGATTATTTATATGTGTTTTAAAACAATATATTATTGAATATAAATATTATTAAATAATATAAAATATTTATCTAAATCATGTTATTTTATTTTAAATTTTTTTGAAGAAATAATTATCAAAACTAATTACAAAATGATGATGATGTAATTATTCAATAAATTAAAAAATAAAGAAGATGACAATAGAAATATTAAAAGAAATTTAATTTCTATTAGTAATTATTATATAATAATTTTTTATTCATATGCCATATTATGAGTGTATTAGAGTAATTTTCTGAAATTTATATTTCTATATAGATTTTCATAATTTCTATGTAATGAATTGTGTTAAAGTTGATAATATTGTAATTTTATGAAAATAATATTTTATTAAATAAATTATAAACCATAAAAATATTATATAAAGAAAATTGCGTAATATATGATCTGAAATATCATTAATCTTCCATTTATGTTCCAATTAACACTTTGTATATAAAAATTACAGCCTTTTGTTATTGAATTTTTATTAAACACAGTTAAAATAAAAACAGGTCACCTATTTGTTAAACAAAATGACTGGGATTAATTATACACAAACCTGTCCAAAATATATTATTTTATTTGATTCCAACTATATATCATGTTATCAAAGAATCCATGTATTTATAGAGGTATCTATTTTGATTATGGTTTTATTATAAATAAATCTTTTGTTAAATTCCATATGTTCCCCTCCCCTCTATTACGAAAGAGAACATATTATTCTTATTTACTCACAATTATAGTAATATTTGTATCATAAAAAAATTAATATTTTCTCTCAAATTACCTCCCTTGATCCTACAATCCATTATTTGTTATGAAATCTAGCCAATAAAGACCATTGGTGCAGTCAAAAAAGAGATATCCAAAGAATATGTATTATTCCATTAAAAAGTTATTGTTTTATTTTTTCCTTACCACCCTTTATTTCATATTATATAATACTAATATAAATCTTCAGTATATTAAATAAACTAATATGTTTTTATTTTATGGGTATGACCTATAACATTAAACACCTCTATCAAATGGGATACACAATCATTGTACGGCTGCACGACAGACTACCGCCTCGAGAATTAATGTCATTTATTCTTCAATTACAATATTTAATGTCTATGAAAAAGTATTTATTTATAATTTATATATGATATATATTATTTTTATCATATTATTATGATTATTTATTGTTATATCACACATAATTTAATCCTTTCCAATTGTAGGAATATGGTAACATTATTCCACAATACGGTGGAATACTACCTTGCGAAGAGAAATGATTAATTCACAATATTCAATGAATATATTAATTATTGTTTTAATAAAAATTAGTGATATATATGGAATTAAAATTAATAATTAATTAAAATTACCAAATAATTTTTTTTAATCTGAAAAATAAATAAAAAGAGTGTTCATGCATATGTATGGCCTGCTGTCACTGTGAAGGTTTATTTTATTTCTATCTATAACATTTATGAATCTATATTAATATATAAATAATAAATATATATTATTTTATATTTATATCATGGGTATAATTATGGTGTTTACTAAATCTGTATATATGTAATATTACAAATTATAACAAGTCTAAACATGTACGAAATACAAAGCGGTTATTACTTGAAACATAACAATTACATAGAATTATGAATAAATGAGTAATATAATGTAATAATTAAATAATAAATGGTATTACTTATATTAATATGGGTTGATGTTATATTTATAAAGATATTTTATTTTTTATACAATAGGCCTCAACTTATATGATGGACGTCAAGACTTATGTTAATGGGATTTCTTATCTCACTTTTATTTTTGTGACATATATGGTATTTTCACTACATATTTTTGATCGTTGGTGTATATATTTACCATTAATGTATTTTATTATTATTATATTTAATTTAATTTTTATTTTCATATCCATTTAGTAATCTATCTTTCATATGTATTATGTATCATGATTTACCAATTCAGATGTGGAATTTTGTCTAAATTTGAATTCTTTGAGACATATGATATGTTATATACATACATTATATTATGAAGGGTAGATACATACTGGTTTACATTTAATATAATTAATATCAATATTTCTGTGATATTATTATATTTTTTTAACTTTATTTATTCATGAGGATTTTGATTCAATGTTACTAATGTGGTTATAATTTTTTACTACGATCTCATTATTTATCAGGATCCCTTACAATTTTTCTTCCATTAATGAAATATTGTGATCCCTATACTAATAACCTTCATTAATTTTTTATATAGTGGTTGCACAAGATATCATTATGTAATTGATCCCTTTTTCAACTCTTCGATGCCATATTTAATTAGGAAAATGTTTTTAAAAAAATTCGACTTTATTTCTCTATTTGTTAAGAACTATGTTTTATTAAAAACCCATGTTCTATGATAATGTTTGAGAAAAAAAACTACTATGGTTTTAAAATATATTTTACCCATTTTTTATAATATTTTATTAAAAAGATTCTTTATAAAATTTTGTGATCAAGGATTTTTTGTATTTCATAAACAATATAAATGGAATAATTTTTTTAATGTGCACTGTAGGGATGTAACATATTTTCATACATATTCAATCATTGATTCAATGATTATTTTTTTAATTTTCAATGTTGTGTTCAAAGAAATAGTATTTATAAAATTTAATTGTTTTTAAAATAAATTTTCTAAATTTAAATGATATTTTCTTCAAGAATTATTTCAATGATCTTTCAATCCCATTTTACATATCTGATAAAATAATTTGATATTATATATTCCTTAATAAAGTTATGATTTATTTATTATATCATTATTATATATACGGTTGGTTTATGTTTATGAAGATTGATTTATGTTATTATAAATCATATATGTGTGGTTTAATTATTTTATGTGTGAGGCCTCATTCTCCCTCTAATTAATTTAGATAAATATTTATATCTCGTATGATAGGCATGACTAAAATGTGGAGTGGGCATGGATTAAAAAATAAATTATCCCACTAAGAGGGTTTGGTGAGTGAATATTTACTACATAGATAGTCTTGGGAGTTATAATTTACTTCGATGATGGTCTTGGGAATGATCATTGACTACTAATATGGCCTTTGAAGTGAACCTTGAATAATAAGATAGTTATTTCCCTAACCCAAATCCATTAAGATATCTTTTTTAGTGCAGGTTGACTAATTTCAAAGTCATTTTATATATTTATGTGTCCGAAAAAATTTGATGACTTATAATTTTTTAATGGTATTCTAGTTTATGAATTTTTCTCCAGGATGTTTCATGTATTATGAACTGAAAATATTTATGCCATGAATCAAGTTTATTATATTTTATATGGGGGATATGAACATAAAATTATCTTATTATGTTCTCATACATGTTTGTTAATATTATGACTAAATATCACTCATGCATAACCTCTATGATAATATAAGATCACCCATTATTTTTTCATTTTCCCCAATATATATGTGAATATATTGCAAATGATTTGTCAAAAAGTGATCATGTTAAGAAGAAATAGTAAGGAGAATATTTAGATGTATTATAAACCATTTTTTTTGTTTCTATGATTCCAATGGTAGAAAACTAATAAAATATTTATGTGTGTGTTTTTGTAGTGTATGAAATATTTGAATAAAATAATGTAATACTGAAGCATGATATGATTGGGTCGTTATACTTGGTATCCATGAAAAGGATTAATTATCATTTGGAAATGAGGACAATAAAAATCTAAGTAATAATACTAAAGATATATCTTGGTTAAAGTCCAAATGTTTTTTAATGATCCTGAACATCCTAAGTTAAAAATAAGGTTCTATAGAACAAAATTTTATAAAAATTCCCTTTGATTATGTGGATATATCACTATCATTAATGTTTCACATGCTATTATTTATAGATTTAGATAATGGATTTAACACAAAATAACTATGTTAATGAGGAATGAAATGTAAAAATAAATTACTTCCCTCATGTGCCACAGAATGTTATGGAATATGGAATGAAAAAACCGGTTTCTATGACCAAATTACCATATCAATCCATAAATCATGTAGTTATTACAAATGACCAATAAAGGGTACAATATTTTTTAGAATATTTCCGATGTAAACATCCACCATAATTTATCGGATAAACTGATACCCTAGTTTCATGGAAATGGATCTGTACAACTGAAAAATATCTATCATTATCTATTGTTCATAATGTGAAAAAGTTATTTTGAGATCTAATATCTTGGAAGATGAAGCGAATAAATGGTGAAGCATTATCATGATTACAAGGAGACAAACTAAAATTGAATCCATGGATTGTGAAGAATTAAATAACTTATTTTTTACTATGTACCCTCCTCGTATTCTTCTTATGAAAAGTGGGATTGATGTTTCCCATCAATATCAAGCTTATGTTAATAATTTAATTATATATTTCAATTGAAAATAAAAAAACATGGAATAAATAACATGATATTTACATTATGATCTAAGTGTGGAGGGTAACATGGATAATATTCTCTAGTTGTAACGTCTAAATTTGTTTTGTGTCGAATGAAAGATCATTGAGCAGATGAATTATGATGTAATGGGAATTAAGAGAAAGATCCAAAGAGTGAAACCCCGATAATTCAGTGTTTCATTTTCAAGAGGTTTCAATGTTATACATACAAGTTCCACAAAATAATGACTAGTTTTGTTATTAAACCATAAAATCCTCTGAGGAAAAAGATATAATTGAATGAATATTTTATCATAACGGACGATGTTACCAAGGTAATTTAGAAATAATTATTCTCATCTCCTTTTAGGGGAAATTAATGATTCACATTGAATTAATAAGCAATATTAAAATATTATTGTTCATCCATTAGTGAAATTTATGCTGATAATTTATTCGGATTCTATAATAATGACATCACATATTCCATCGGTACAAGGAAGAACCAAAGATTCCAATGAAAATATTTTCATACATGAAAAATCTTATATAAGGAATAAAGAAACTTCTGTTTATTCAGTATGGTTTTTAGGCTATTACCATGTCTCAAATTAATAAATGGTGGTGTTATTTACATGATTTTTATGTGACATTGAGGAGCTACATCACTTTTTTTGGGGGATTAATGTTATTTTTCGTTTATGAATTAGGTTACCTTTGTTTGATCATGTTTGAATTAAATGTTTTGGATTCATTATAAGGGTAACAAGTTATGAAATTGTTTTTGTAAAATATTTGATGAGGTTTTAGAGATTAATTTACTACATTAACACATGAATATTTTTTTATGTCAGATAACCCATATAAACCATTTTCTTATGATGGTAACAACATATTAATAGAATATCATTTTATCGCATTATGTATCAAATGATCGATATATTCTACAGTCATTATAATTACATCACCATATAATAGAGTAATAAATTTAGTGGAAATATATCTAGGAACAACTTATGGATGATATAATTCTTACAATATAGATTGATATCAAGTAAGTATAACTTCATGTAAAAACTCATCATCATTAGTAAAAAAAATATTAAAAAAATGTGTTCATGTACCTTAATTTTTGAAAAATCTAATTGTCCTTTTAATCATCATATATTTATCATTTTTTCATTGGTTATATTTATAATTACCATGTTCTTATTTACTCTACATTACAATATGACTACTGTAATTCTCATCCATGTACATGTTTTCAATTTATTCTTATATTCTCATAATAAAAATCCAACTTATGCAGTGATGTTAACATTTTGATTTCCATATTTTAATAGGATGTTTTACTAATCTGGTTTATGAGGTGGGTTTCCACAAAATAAATTCTCAAATATTATATCTTTATTTTTAAATTTCAATTTCCAATTATAACAATGTGGTTTTTTTTTAAATTATTATTGTATCCTAAGGATAGATTATCTATTTTTAGCATCCCCAAATATCTATTATCATTATGATGTGATCCATTTATCTCTTTTGAGTAAGTAAAAATAAAATCCTTCTTATGTAATACACTCAAAGTTCAACTTAATAAGAATTATATTTCCATTTAAGAGAAGTTTATATTAATTCATTATGTTAGATATAGTGTTCCACAAAAAGTACCCCTCACATGGTTAATGTTTTTCAGAGAAACCAATTGAAAAAATAAGATATGTAGGAACATTATAATATGTGGTGTAATAAGTGTCTTAATTTATTATTATTAGTGTGATTAATTTCTTGGATTAAATTCATTTTCATTTTCCTAGAATTTAACACCATTAGTTTTTATGAATTATTTGAATAAATTAAAATTATTAGATTGATTTTGTATCATAATTTCAATAAAAATAACATGATTTATAACCAAAATATCACTACATGCAACAAAATATTTTATGGAAGTACATTCAAGAAAAATAATTGGGTCGTGCATCACACTACTACATGTTCTTTTGAAATCTTGTGTTATACAGAAGGTTGAGTTTTACCAAACTCCAATATACTATTTATCATTATATTTACCAACAAGACATTGTAATGTTTTTAATGAGTATGATTAAGTGAATTATAATAATACTGTTTAATTTTTTTAGCAAATTCAGTCATTAGTGAAAAATTTTAAGGAATGGAGATAGAAACCAATTAAAAAAAGGATGTATTTTTATTAAAATAATATTTTTATTTCCACAAATGTGATTTATCATAGAAAATTAAACTAATAAAATTTTCAGAAATATATTAATTATATTTATATGAAATTTCTTCAATTAATTTTTTATATACATCCAATATGTGTAATAGTCATAAAATAAAAACAAATCCATTTTTAAGCATTGAAACTATATTTTTCTAAAAAGTAGTTTTATATTATTATTATGGAAAACCTATTTTATAACAATATTTATAAATTTATATAATTTTTCTTTTAGAAAAATATTTTATTATATATTATTATCAAAATTATCATAGATTGAATATTTGGAAATCTGTTTGGATGATTCAATTTTTGATAGGAACTGAAAAATAATGGATTTTAATTGAAAGCTGCATTTTCATCTAAATAATTTATAATGTTAAATAAAAATTTTATTTTTCTGTAAAATAATATTAGATCAATTATAAACCTATTAATCATATTTAGGTAAGTGGACTCTTTTTAAAAAGAAAATTTGGATATAAAATTATTTCAAACATTTGAACATTTTTACATAAAAAAAGTGTTTTCTCGCCCCATCAATGAGATTTTTTTTAAATTAATATTTTATAGTTTTTGTGTTTGTAATTTTAAATAATTGATTCCATATTTTGAATATGATGATCCAAAATGAGTAAATAGATTCATTTTATTGTTGGAAAATATGAATAAGAACATTGGTAATTTTTGTTACCACAGTAATGGGTAAATTAGTTAATTTATGTTTTAATTCATGTTACAAGGACTCCAAAATGATCCTAATGGTTGCCCAAATTGTATCTGACTACATTAATTTGACAATTAAAAGAATTGTTTCATTAATTAATTATTTAATGGATTCATTTTGTTTATAATGACATAGATATTATTAAAATCGAAGAGACTAACAAAATATCACACCCTTACTTTTAATAAGTATAATATGTTGAATACAGAATAAAATATAATCTATTTTCAAATATAAATACTACTATTAAATATAAATTGTATATATAAATCATATTATTTTTTATTTAATTTTTATATAATAAATATTAATCATAAATAGTTACATAATGATGTTATAGTAATTATTAAATTAATGAAAATATAAGTTAAATTATATATGAATTATTAAATGAAATATAATATTAACTAATTACATTGTTCAATGAATTTTATATGTGAATATGACAAAAAAATTTTCAATTAAATTATTTTATTAAAATTTATTCGGATTTATTTTATTGAAATAACTTTGTAATGAATAGTGTCATAATTGACACGAGTGAATTTTTAGGAAAATAATAATTTATCAAATTATGTTGAAATCCTAAAAATATTAAATACGAAAAAATTGGAATATATATAGTAAAAAATGTTATTAATTGGTAATTTATGGTACCATTGAAACTTTATTTTTTTAAAACATGCACCCTTTATATATTGAAAAAATTATTATAATAGTAATAATTAAAATAGGTTAACTAAGGGGTACTAAAAATGATAAGGTTTTAAATTATAGATAAAAATGCCTAAAATTTATATTTTTTATGATATTAATACCTTATAGTATCTTATCTTATAATAAATTTTATTTTGAGGTAATTTAATTCATATTAATTTTATTATAAATTAATATTTTGAGAAATTCCTAAAGTTTCCTTTCCATGTCATATAAAAGGGAACAATATATTCACATTTATTAACACTTAAATACTATTTGGCGATGTGAAACCATGTCCCAATATAATCCCAACTCCCCTCACTTAGTCCTGGAACCCATTATTTGCACTAAAATCCATCCGAAGAATTTATCTGGTTTAAACTAATTAGAGATATCTGAAGAAGAGGTGATGCTAATCCTCGAATATTTTTTTATTTCCTTCCAAAACCCCCTCATTAATTTTAAATTAATGTTTCTTAAATATCTACTATATTTTAAATATACTAATTTGTAGTTATTGGAAATACATTTCAGTTGAGCTCATCAGTTTGCAGACATGAGAATTCAAAAGCCATATTTTGACTCATTGAACTATTTAGGGGACCCCAATGGAGATTTACAGAAGACATAAATCCACATGCAAGGAACATTTTCATCTAATGATACATAAAATGGATTCATTCACAATGAGTTCTTTCAAAATGGACAAGTCATTCGGGCTAACAAAACTAGGAGGGAGTGTAAAAAAACTAGAGCAACATGAATGATACATGAATTCCCAATGTGATGTCAAATTCCAACTTCTTTGCATGCCTCCTTGACTTGTACCACCAAAAATTTAATCTATAGTTAGAAGGGGGGCTCGTCAGTTTAATAAAGGCTCCAGAAGAAAAAATTTCTCTCCCATGTGCAAAATATGACCGTTCTGCAAAAACAAAAAAATCCATAACATCAATGTACATGATCTCGGGCCCTAGATATACCATGGTTCTTGCTTCGGTTGGGTTTAATTGGCCTTTATTCTCTCCAATTTCATTTTATTCTAATAAAATTGCAAGAAAAGTATCTTTCTTAGGCACAATATCACCATTATATAGTTATTGTTTCTCCTATACCCCTCATCTTGCGCGAATGTGTTAAATATTTCACACACAATTTAATAGGTTTTCATTGTGTTGACCTCATCCTAAGGCACCAAGTTAAATATAATATTTCACATAACATCCTTATTTGGTGTGCACATCCTTAATGTGTCCCCTTGGCTTTCATGCATTGATTTCCAAGTCACTCGAATGGTGCTTCGTGTTGTGGTTCCCTACCTAATGATTCTTAACATATGTACTATAATAGCTATTTTTTCTTCACATATATGTGTTAATGTGGACCCCTCTATTGGACACTATAAACCCCTATTAGAAACCTTAAATTTTTGTTCCTTCCCTTCCCCCAGGGCGGGATAGTGCATGTCATGTAAGTCCAATGGATGAGAAGTGAGTCCATATCATCTGAGCCACAGGACGTTAGATTCTGAAGAAACCATATCATCAACACATAATGTTGTACTATGATTTCGGCATGTGTAGAATGGTCAAGTGGATCAGAGAGGGCATATGCATTGTTTCCCTCTCACCATCTCTTCCTATATAGGCTTTGCTACCAGGTGCGCCTTATCCAGTATTTCTGTAAGCCCCTAACACATCCTGATAGGTTGCTACCAGTACGATGGCTATATCCTCCTAGTATATATGGACACACTCCCTAAGATTCACTACTAGAGTAATTCCCAATATTCATCTCCCTAGGCCACTAAACTTGCATAAGCCTCATACCATCCATTGTCACCACACATTTCATGACATGATAATCTGGTCTGATGTTACATATATTTTCTTGACTATGTTCTTGAACCACAAGGTCATAATGAAAGAAGAGAATATGAAGTCCTCACTATGTCACTAACCATGGATATTCCCCACCCCCCCTTATTCATGAACTATGTGGAATTTTCTCAATGACATCAAAATATGGTAGGTAGGAAGCCTCACCGAGTTTCAAGACTAGCATCCTATTTCTAGACCACTATACATTGGTTCACCATTTCCTGATATAATTTTAAAATATAGACCCATTTGTCTTGAAAACTACATGGGTTTTGATAACTTTATTCTATACAGGTTACATAGGACGTCTCTATTAGGTTCAACCCCAATTAATTACAATCATAGGTGATCCCACATAGGGATGTACCTTCCTGATGTGATTTCATCCCTCCTTTAAAAACATCTCTTGGATCATCCTCGCTGAGGTTTTCTAATCAACTGAGGCAGTAAACCATGTATAAGACCCACACTCAACCCATACACATCGAACTAAGAGTATCTGTATTGCAACCGACTACTAACCATGCATAATCCTCAACATGATTTTGGTTTGTTTGCCTTTGTGTACAACCTGGTTGTATGCCCCATCATCAACTTTCTGGACTTTGATCTTTTACATTTTTGAGAAAGGTATGTAAGAAGCCACCCTAAGGTTCAAGAACATCACTCTTTTCCCATACAGGTCTCTCATTTGAGGATTTATGTTTCAAGAATAACATTATAAATCCTAGAGGATCCACCTCCTTTTGGTCTAATCCATGAATCAATTATCACGAGCCCCATCCACATACAACTCATCGCCCCATCACAAAACTACATGGAATTTTATTCCGTCCTAGGAGGATATATAAGAAGACTCCCTGAGTTTGAAGACCACCATTTTTACCTTCGTACAAGTTCACTCTCTATTTAGTTCGTCCCATCAACACTTGCTCCATTTGGATCCTCATTTTACCCAGGGTGCCACATCCTCAAGAAATCATGCCATCCATGTGTACAACATACCATTCATAATCCCCCTTCATTTACTCTATTTATCCACCATTCTCAAGTTGTATATACATAATTAAGGAGGCTTCTAACAATGTGTATGCTCTAAATCACACCCTCTAACAACATGTGTTTTGATTCCTTTCAGGTACATAAGAAAACACATTGAGGTTCAATCCCAACCATTGGTAAAAACTAGTTTCCCCTATCTAGGGCCCTAAAATCCTATGATTTTACCTTTGTACGGTTCAGATCAGTCTTCATGGGGTGAAACCATCCCATTTTAAGACACACCATCTAGGGTTTTCCATCACCGGTCATTCCAATCCATATATCTGTAAAACCTTCCAGGTTCCCCATCATATTGATGTGACTTTCTAATCCACTATCATATGTGCTCTGATTATTCTGGTCCATCTTCACATGATGTTAAACTTTGGCATACCCCATTCTAAACATGGAATGCTAAGTAAATCCTTGAAGAAATGCCTATGGTATGTGGTTCCTTGTAGTATATGGGTGATTCCTTTGGCTTATATTCCCTCGAAAAGCACTATAATATTGTAAAATTCAGTTGTACAATTGTTTTAGTGTCTACAAGTTATAGTTATTCCCAACATGACTATTCTATTGAGCAATTTTTGTTTTTTTCATTGACCCGTTGAAATGTCTCGACATAACCAACATAATTAACCAGCATCCACAATGAGATGGCACTAGGAAGAGTTTCATGAACAACCTCATAAAAATTCAGGGAGACCCAGAATAGAAGATGAATTCTATGGAAGGATCCACATATGGACAAATTCATATCCCAACATCCATTTTCAATCAAGGATAACACACATCTAAAGAAGTGATGAATTCCTCCCATTGTTGGAATGCGGGAATGCTTTGCAACAATGCAGCACGCTATCGAATGTGAAAACACACTTAGGAGGGAATTACACATACAGAAACATAATTGGAAATATAAATGGTGAACCCGATATCAAATTATTCACCCCAACGTGGAGATTAGTTTCATTCAATACATCGGCCACTAAGTGTGTCACTAGATCCAGCAAATCGACACCGGGTCCCACCAGGAAAATAGTCAACATGGTGCGAAACTCACCAGGATTTGGGGATGTTAATCATTGGGAATGTCTGACTAATACATGTTTTGTCTTGATATTTCTATCCATCCATGAACGAAAAAACTATGTTGATGCACCGAGAACTATTTTCCTGATATTTGTAATAATGGATGAATCTTCCAACATTGGAGGAACTATGCTATATGAAACAAATCACCTCAGACCTTTAGACTCAAGGGAAAGGGAAATGCTAATGTGGTGATCCTATATGAATCCATCTCCACCATGACAACTCCACCAGCTACTGAAACATGGATCTCACACCGCATCTCACCATCTAAAAATGTTCAAAGTAGGGTGATGGATATTCTTTTTCGATTGAATATACAAGAGAGGGTCATACAGAAAAGGGATATAGTCAGCCAAGATCGATGGGATTTGATGACCCGTCATAATTTCCTCCTCCAAGGGCCATGTAGGGAGCCACTTCTCCCCACTCAAAAATTTAAGCATTTTATGAGGCACTCACTGAAATCATTCTATGACTCACTTCTTTATTCAGATGGGGTAATAAAATGTGAGTCATCTAGGATATGGATATATCTAGGGTGCCACCATGGAGGGATCCCTCTCGGCTGTGTAAACGCCACTATCCGGTCCCATATAGCAAAGAATAGGTGGCCTCATCCCCGAAAAACACAACCCCAGTTTGGATACCCTGTCACTAACATCGAGCAGAAGCCCGGGTAGACACCTTTCAGGGGGCATCATCCTCTATAGCAATAGTGTCCCACACAACCATCAATGCATACTATCCACTCTATATTCATAAATACGAGGGGAAATTCAATTACTGGTTTGGAATGATTCCCCTACCCCCACACATGCATGCCAGATGGACACTCCCAATCTTCTGTGCTAGCAATTGTCCTGGAGAGCCGACCAGTGGTGGGGACATTCAGTATTGAGTTAATCCCCATACCACCATAACAATATATTGGTGGTCCTCCCAACTCCCACATTCTGCATGGAGGTCCTCCCCATGAAACAATCATTAATCCAAGTAGAGTTCCTACCCATTTTTTAGACACCCAACATTGAGGTCCTCCCTATTCCCATGATCCTAGGTATGGAGGTTTCACCCATATTTTAGGATTCCATTCTAAAGGACCTACTTGCATCATCACCAGCTCAATCGGGGCCCTCCCCTTGACAACATCAACTAGATGTAGGGTAATCCACACCTAGTTACCCATCAATTTAGTGTTCATTCCCATGTTCTTACAATCTCTAGTAAAGGACCTCCTCGATCCAACAATCATTAAAGAGGAGACCCTCTTTACATCATCAACGGTGGACACGAACGTCATCCAAATGTCCAATTTTGATCATCACGATGGCCGTACTCATACCATATCTACTCGAGGAAACTGGAATAGAGGTCATCCCTGTGATATAGGAGACTTCCATGGAGGCCACCCCATGTGATTACCAACTCCATAAGAGGGATTACCCTCTCCAGTATTCCCAACCATAGAGGTCCTCCCCATGCTCTGTTCGACATCCGTCCAGGTGCTCCGTGTAACCTAGTTCATCTAAGCAGAGGTCCTACCCACACCAAAATAAATCCATATATAAGTAATCACCATGTAAATGGTCTACCCAAATCTGAAGAACCACTCCATGGAAAGAGGATGATTCATCACTACTAATGGAAGAGTCTTGAGAAGAGGAATATTGTAGTCATTCCCATCCTCTTCTCAGATTATAATGTAAAGTTTGACATGATGATTGAACCCTAAACTTGATCTTATGTATCAAGTCTTTGGGTATGAACCAAGTGTGGTATCCTTTTCCTCCCAAGAAGATAGATGCATCGAATCCTCAAAACCACCAATAGATACATACAATATGAAGAAGATTAATACATTTTGATTTTTATACTGAGAGATCCTCTCTATCATCACATGTATCATTATCATCCATGACAAAAATCATGAAGAGTTTTTTTAGGGAATGGTAGACGATGAGAACCATCTATATTCCACCCTAGTAGTCGTTTGTTTGTTAAATTATATGCTGGTAAACATACCATCATATAGGGATGTGGTGATTTAGTTAGTAATGCGCTTGAGAGATAACCCAACATGTAGTGGTTTGTCAATTTTTTTAATTTTACTCTCCACTTACCATCCTGCCATCATAGTGGTTTGTATCAATATAGTTTCAAATTCCACGGACACCCCCAATTGATGAATGGTGAAAACAAGAAATGGATCATACTTATTATTGAAGAATATTGTGTGACACTCTCACATTAGATTGCCTCCTTGAATTGTTCTGGTCGATTGAGACTTTAGACATCATCATTCCAGAATCACCTAGGATGGGGTCATTTGATTCTCCCAAACACTATGGGAGGCACACCTCCTCCAATGTGGTCCATATTTGTCATACCCCAAGAGATAGAAACACATAGATGAAATTTTCTAGCAATGATGCATGGTCAAATTCACTGCACTTCTAGTCACTAAAAACCCTACAATTCCCAGTTATCATCATACTCTCCAAAAACAATGTGTTTGTATCGTAATAGTACTCAGAGAGATTATTATGGATGATTCCCCCCATGTCCAGATCCGTGTCTATGGAAGTATTCCACCCTTAACATTAGTCCAATCTCATACCAACCTAATTTCTAAGGGGATATTGAGGATGTTACCCCCTGCAACATCATAGTTAAAATGGATAACATCACTGTGAAGGTTTCCAAGATTGGAATACATGAAGATAACATACCCCTTGTGAAAAAACCACATCATTTAGATCCATTGGTTATAAAAACTCTCTAGAAAAGACACTTTCATGGACATCTTAAACATTCTATGTCGTTTCCTCTCTTTCGTGACCCAAATAAGGGTAAAGAGAACACATCAACTATCAAACCCTCTAGTCTATCTGGGTCAAAGAAATAAATGAAAGATGATCCTGAAAGGATTGTGTTCTGTCAATAAATCACAGAATAGAAAAGGATTATTGATGATTTCCTCATAAAACACTTTACAGAATCATATCCATATTAAAGTAATCATTGATAGGGGAAACTGGGGTAGTTACAACTCCCGCCCCCCATGAAATTTCCCATGGGGATTTCAAAATCCCAACCCATCTCGATAGGTTAGAGGCATGCGCTATGGAAAGAAATTACTATATGAATCTTCAAATCCACTTGATCCTTGTAAAAATATTCCTTGGGACCTATCTCTGGTTCCTCCATCCACCCCAGAGGTTTCTCCTTCAGTTTCTCGATAGGACATTCCTCCAGCATCCCCTCAGGTCATTCCACCAGCTTCCCCATGAGTTGTTGATCCACCTGACCTTATTAATGTTATTGTAAATACACTAGTGTATTGGAACCCTCACCAAGATAATAATCCATGCACGGAGAATCTAATGGATTCTCTCATTTCACATCTTGAGTTACCTTTGACCTGAAAGGTGACTATCCCAACTAATAATAATCCATATATAGAATAGTGGTATGATATTTGAACACACACATGAATGGGGAATCATACAGAAACCCAATGAATCATCTAGCCCACTTAATTTCAAGATGTGGACTATAATGAGGAACTCCAATGCCGGAGGAGGCTGCTAAACTCTGGTGCATTGTACAGACAATAAAAGGGAACATTTTTTCTAGTACAGTCAGTTACCCATCAGGTCCATAGCTAGTTAGACAGATCATCATTGGATTTTTATGTTCTAGTCAAGTTCTACCACCCGCAAGACAAGTATTATCGACCTCTTCATGTGTAAAAAATGGTCATATGATTATGTCACAGACTATGTCACCATGTTCAAAGCCTCATATATTCATTAGATGTGTCACTAACTCAAGTGTAGATTCTAATGATGTGTGTGGTTAATGTGATTATTGAATTGGACCCTTCTCTCATTACTCAAAACATCTTATGAGGATTATAGGATTTGATTTAAAGGGATAAATACAAAGATTAATCCCTATAGAAACCCAATAAGACATGACTATTTCCTCCCACATATACTACAATAATGTCCACCAAGGACAAGAATACTATTTTTATATAGGTATAGGTCCTAGAATGTTGGAATTGATACTAGCAGAGCCACCTCTAAATACACATTGAGGGACTTTGAATTAGGTTTAGAATCACCTTCCTCAGAATCTAAAGGTGATGCCCCATAACAAAAAAACACCACCTTTGGAATAAAAGATGGTTCCACCTATTTATTAGGAATTTCCCCCATGTTAGGGCTAGGATCCTAGGTTCTATTTACCAAAATAGAGAAACTTTACCTATGCATTCAACAGAAACTAGGTCTCAATCTATTTACGTAGTGCATTGGGGTTAGGGAATCCAATTGTTTTTATAATGCAGGAGTCCCAAAGATGATTACCTCCTTGATTTCCCCAACTATTTACCCTATCACATGTACCTTAGATAGACCATCAGGAAGTGTTATGTGTTCAAATACTAGATTTAGAACCAAGTCGATAAAAAAATTATCCCGATTGGCCCTGACCTCAGTATAGGTGGCATGTGTGTCTGGAATGCATGATATGAAAAATGATTGTGAATGAAAGAAAGCCTTTAGAAATTTTCTCAATAGTATGACAATATGGTGGCTCAGATGGAAGTCACATTCATCAATGATATTATATATGTCCATTTGAATCATCCCAAGCATTATAAATACAATATAATAACTTCATATACTAATTCTACCTCGACATGTCAACCTTTCACCTCATGAAATGGTGGGTAACAATAGCACAAGAGAAAGAAATGCTATCTACTGGTTCCAATGTCATCCCTCAAAGTCGGTGGCATCATACCCACAGAGATCGGGATTTTCTAAAGAATCCATCAAGCAATGGATTATTCTTCAAGTGACGATTAAGAGTACTTCTCAATGAACACCACTGAACATGTGGACCCTTACTAGTTTCCCAGAGATGAGGAATGCCATGATGATTCTCATAATGTACCCAGTCTATGCCAACATCGATGGAACCACATATACCTAAGTCGCTTGAATGAATAGGATATTGTCGCCCACCAAGGCATGCACAACACAAATTCTAGAAAACATGCTCAACATAATGGTCATCATGCACAATGTTCTCAACCCATTTCATCAAATTATTTTCCATCATCGTTTGTGATACTTCACTAGGAAAAGGCACAAAAACCACATTATTATAATCCATGTCCATCCATGGTTCAAACTCAATCATCATGCAATCATACATCATTCATTTTCCCTGGTTTGATGGGTGAGAAACAAGATATTCCCAGCAACAACAATAATCTGCTAGTTTCACCAACAATTCATGTTGTATGTCCTGTCATAGAGAAACCACTTATTAGTATAAGATTCATCCTCACATAGAAGTATGATGTGATTAAGAACCTTACCAGTTTTCCTATAATATCTCTATTATAAATTCTCTCCACATGTCTAAAGGTATGAATTAATCCATTTTATAGGATTTGGAATCCCCCACCAATTTGAAACAGCGGTAATTGCTGATGATTTTTTCCTTTATGAGGATTTCGATCTTGCAAAATGTCAGTTCATCATCTCATTCTATAAAGAAGATGATAGGTCCCCCATGCAGGGGCACATTCACCCATTTTATATCACATGAATTTTCAATGTTGTGGTTTTCCACCATTTTCTACTAACACTGGTTCTTGGATCAATCTCATCCTGACTCAGACACGCTATTTGTTTGGGATGTCTAAAGCATATCTTAATCCCTATGATCTAATGATTAAATGTTTTGATAGGATAGAGTATACAATGGTTTTATATGTACGCCTAAAACCACAGTTTGGTGGAATGGTTTCTAGCATGTTGTCCATGGTCGTCATACATTACAATACCTACAATACACTGATGGTTAGACACTGTCTCCATCTACATGAACAATCCCCTCCTTGTTTCAATAGTTCATTAATTACTCCCTCAATGGTCAAGTGGGTGTGATCGGAAGTGATTTTTCTCTCCTTTCCTCTTGTGAAGAATGAAATCTATATACCGACTAAAATTCAAATAAGGAAAAAAAGGTTTAGGCCAATGAGATGGATAATGCTACTGATGTTTTCGACATGTGGATAGACTTGGATGATGCCTTTATCCTCCTAATTCACTGGTTGAAGGGCCCAAATCTAGAAATTGTAAATTGATTTTTCATCTCTGTAAGGAGTGGGAAATTTTTCACCATATATAAGTAACACCGAATGATCACATCGTTTTCCTACACAAATCCGGTACAAGTAATACCAGATCCCCTTATCACCGTATGGTATCAGAATGTTCTCCCCATTGAAATAGATGTACACATTACAAGTCTACTTCACTAGAATAGGATGAACTGACACAAGAAAACACACCACTAATACATTAATATTATCGACATTGACCCCTTTGGAGGATTTTTTGAGCGGATAGGATGGACAACATTTTTTCAATGGTTTCAACAGTGCAAGAGTTCCCCAATAACGATTCCACAACATCTTGGGCTTCCACCATATTCAACCAGTATCTTCCTTCTCCTAATACTTTCCTCCAAATGATGATCCTATATCTCATGGATGATGAAGTGGATTTTTTAGATGATACTCACACATTCGAGGATGGTGCCTCCACTAATGTCGATGAGTTTGTATAGGTGAATATTGGTACTAAAAAAGATCTAATACCAACACTAATCAATGCAGCTATGCCTATGGAAAAAAATAGAAATATGTGGATTTTATGATGTTTCATCGATATGTGTTTTACAGATGTTATGAAGAAAAGTGAGGATATGATCTTTTGAACAATATCCACTGTCTTGGACTTCGGGTAAGTGCTCACAATTTCGAACAACATATAAGAAATGTGCACCCTATCATGCTTCTATGGTCAAGGACGAAGTTGATAAGTTCATCAAGGACATCATTATCAAGGAAGTCCATTTAACCATATGTCTAGCTATCATCATTCCCATAGGAATTAATAATGGACATATTAGTAACTACATAAACTTCAGGGACAACAACTATCACTATCTGAAGGGAAATTTCCCCCACCCCACGATAGAGCTATTAGTTAACACCACCACCAGATCCTAACATCTCATCTTCATGGATAGGCATTCGAGATATAATCAAACATGAATGGTCCCCAAGGATGTAGAATCCATTGCATTCAGTGCACCACCATATACATTATTTTACTGAGGGATTATTTTTGTTATGAAGAATACAGTTTCCACAAATCATCATTCCTTGAACCGAATATTTAAGTCGATCCTTGGGATGTTAGTGGAACATTATATGAAATATTTTTTATTCAAATCCCACCAGTTTCATATCCATCATAGTGAACTTGAGAATGTTTTTGGCTTCCTATGCTCTAAAAATTTGAAGAAGAACCCCTTGAAGTGTGCCTTTGGGGTTACATATGGATTGTTCTTTGGCTTCGTCATTAGATACTGAGGAATCGATGTTGATCGAGAGATGATAATGATTGTCATTCTGATGCCACCTCCAAGAAATATTTGGGAAGAATGTGGTTTTTAAGGACACATAAAATATATACACAAGATAATTTTTAATATTACTGAAAAGACTATGCCCTTTTTAGGGTCATGAAGAGAGTTGTTTTCTATCAGTTGGATGAACAGTGTGTTAACTACTTTGAGGAGATCAAATTGTATTTTCTACAGCCTCCAGTACTGATGCCACCTATCTCTAAAAAATTGTTGGTCTATTATGTGACCTCTCGGGGATGATCTGTAGATTCCAATATCACTTTGAAGAATAATTAAGGGATATATAATAACTTATACTATCTCATCTGCATGCTACTTGATACTGAGACCATATATTTCTCTATTGAGAAGAGTTACCTCACTCTGGACATTGCATTGGAGATGTTGTGATATTATCACCAGAAACATCAGATACAATTAGTATCCCATATGGATCTTCTAAATAAAATTATGAGCATCCCTCGTTAATAGTCAATCTAGATCGGTGGGAAGTGATTCATTAGTAGTTTGACATTAGGTTTCTCCCATAGAAAACATCCACAGGTCATGTTCTGGTGGATTTTCTCACCAACCATCATTCCCCCTCATAGAAGTCTATCGATCTTGAACTCTAAGATGAGGATATACTACCAGTGGATCAATCCAATTCATGTTGGAATATTCACAATGATGGTGCCTCACCGTGCCCAAAAAAGAGGAGAATAAATGATCCCAGACATAATAGAGTAGGCATGGGTGACGTTTTCAATATTCCTACATTGGTTGTATTTTCTTATTCATTCTTGTTTTTAGATGGATACACCAACAATGTGGCAGAGTATCAGGATCTCAACACCTGTCTCGAGCTAGCACTAAAGATTAATATTCCCCACCATCATGTGAATGGGGACTCATAGATGGTCATCAAACAAATCATTAGTGTCTACATCACCATGATATCAGAGATCATACACTTGTTACAGTGCACTCTCTAGATAATGGCCCATTTTCTTTCACAACCTGAGTTCATTAATGTTCTTCAATCATAGAGTGGTCAAGACGACAACTTCGCCTACCTTTCTGCTTCCCTCACTAAGCCAAATAATTACTATTTGATCATCAATGTGGTGCATTAATGATTCATTACTCTTGTCACTCCGTAAAATGATGGTAAACAATATGTAAGACATTTTACAATCGGTGAAGCAAAAACATAACCTAAAGGCCCCCCTACTGTATTATAAGTGACCGTTGATTGGAGAAATAATTTTTTCGAGTATCGACAACACAAAAATCTCCCAGAAGACAAAGTTGAACAAGAGAGAATCTACTAAGTGTATAGTCAATATTTACCTCCAATGTGGTCCCAACCTTGTGCTGAACCACTAAAAACTTTAGTATGATGGAGTTATCCTCCATTTCATTAATGGAGATGAGAATCCAAGGTATTGCTGGATGACCATGATAGTTACTGTGGAGCACATCAGGTAGGGCCAAATCTCTGCCATCAGATCGGAATGATTTGCTACATCTATCCCAACATGGTTCATGACTCCATTGAGTTCTCTAAGTGGTTCCAAACATGATATATCCAAACCAATTTTTTTCATTGACCACAAAAACTCCTCTGTACAACTATGTACTCTTGGACCTTTGATGACTAGAGACTCGATTTCAGGGGACCATATCCCCTTGAAAAATCTTGTTGATGAAGCTTCAACATGACCACTATATACTATTTTTCAATGTGGGCAGAAGTGATCCCACTCTTGGAATATAATTCCCATTATATGGTTGATTTTATGTGCTCTAACATCATCTAATGATTTGGAATCCCTCATGTTATTCTCACTGATAATGACATCATCTTATGAGTAGCTGAACTAATGAAATTGTATGCCATTTATAGCTTCTAGTCTGAGCATACTTCTAGTTACCATGTGAATGATAATGGGGATATCATTGTTATTAACAACACCAACTCTAACATTTTTAAAAATATTGTCTATTAGAACAAGAAAATTTCCCAAAAAATTTCCCCAATACATTCAGTCTTATCAGATGAGAACATATAATCCACTAATGTGACTCCATATTCAATAGTGTTTTGAAGAGAGGTAGTCCTTCCCATCAATATTCTACTTCCATAACTTCGTATATCTATCTATGGTCAAAATATGTTATACTATGTAACAGAAGTCAGTAATGATAAACTAGAATACCTTGATGAGAACATTATTAGGGCCCTACAAAACCTGGAGAGGAACAAGAAAAATATAGGGAGAGAATTAAATAAGAATGTTCATCTCCATTACCTTCTTCAAGGGGAAACAGTACTGGATCGGAGGATGTTGATGATACTCTACATGATTCCACCAACGATGGAACCAAAATAGTAATGACCTTCAATTATCTATAATGTTTAACCTAACAGTGCGTAATATTGGGTTACTATAGACGGTGAGAATATTAATCCTCCACCTAATAATAAATTCCACAAATTGTCTTTTTCATGACAATATTCATCACCTCAACATGACATTAAACTTCACGAGCCATCCGATCTACTAGACTCAAAAATTCCTAGCATGGTCATCCTTCTTGATGTTAAACAACTCAACATAAGGTGTTGTAAAAGATGTTTATCTCTAAACTCCTATTTACCACATATTTCATTATGTTAAACTATTTTTACCTCATTAAACTATGATGTTAAAATATATGGAATTTTTAGAAAAATGTATCGAATGATTTCCATTATTATGGGATATGTAGGAATTCCTTGATAATTTTTTTTTCGGGTCTAGCCCAAAGATTTCCCATTTTCGGTCTTACAAACAGAGGTTCCTTTTAGAAGAATGTGATTTTGGGGTGGACTTATTTGGTCCAAATTCACATCAATTTTGAAATAGATTCACCATGTTCCTCCCATAGTAATACCTCTTTTCCATACATTCTTTCCACATGAGTTTAAAGTGCATGAAATTTCATGGACAATATACAGATTAATTCCCATCCTTATAAGATAGATAATAATTCCAGGGAATATCACCGTAGTTGTATCCCTAGGTTCTTAGACCATTTCCCCCATGGCCCTATTTTATATTTTGAGTTATATGACATTAAATTATGATCTCACCCATCTTACATGACATTCAATCATTTATTCCTGCTTAGTGGACATTAAACTACAATTCATTAATGTTTTTTTCTATATGAGAATTAAAGGTAAATACATATTCGTCCAACATGAAATTAAAATGAATGGAATGTTACCAAAAAACACTTCTTCCATCCCCTTTGACTATTTATCCACTAGGGAGTGTGCTATGTTTTTTAGACTACATTGTTCCTCGTTCATAATGGTTTTGTTTCCCCACACCATGCACATCCCCTTCCTTACATTATTCACCCATTTTCCTAAACCCAATAAAATAATGTGTGTTGGCACCCTTCGTACATACCACATGATGTTAAATTGAATGGAATTTCAAGAACTATATACAGAACAATTCACATTATTATGTTATTCATAGGAACTCCCTGGAATTTTGCCTCATGTCCATCCCCAGGTTCATCCATTACTTTTCCCAGACTATTGGACAGTGTTTCTCTTTGGATTATGTGGTGTGGTGTGGAGATTAATTGTCCTCATTAACATCAGGATTTTTTTCCATGTCATAAAAATTCCACATTTAAGACATTTCTTTCATAAATTATGCTATTATAAGACATCAAACTACACGTCATTCTCAGAACTATATACGGATTGATTCCATACCTTATGGGATATGTAAGAACACCCAAGAAATTCACCTCAGGTCCAACCACAGGTTTATAAACTTATTTTCCATATTTCGTTTTCTCATATTATCGATTCATCTTGACCTAGTTGAGCCCCTCTACCTCTTTACCACCCCATCATTATGGTTAGATGCATTGTGCTTTGGGACCAGGAGTGATGGGTTCTACATGGACGTGCCTTCATTCAATCTCCATCATTCATGTGTACGTTTATTTTTGGTCTCTATTTCCATTAACGCCTGAAGGGACCCCCCCTAATGTAATGGATTATTGGAACTATGGCCCACATATCGCTTTGGTCTAATATTTTGGAGGCTCTCAAATGACATGTTTAGAAAATTCATGAATTGAAAATATGGTTAGTGGTCAATACTCAAAAGATTGTTAACATTATCAGTCATACGATGTGGATACGGTGTCTTGAATATAGCCAGCCTTTGTCACCTATCTTTATCTCTAAACCATATTGTGAGACAAATCTTGGTCTCATTAATCGCATCTCCTTCCACTTCATTATGTTTATGCATAATTCTAACACTTTTAGTTTTATCCCTCGACGAATCATTGTGCATTGAGAGGATGGACTGACATGGTCGGTTTATCATAGAACCCACACCTCAGTTCCCCTATCGTGTTCTTCCATGTGTTGTAGGTATATTATTCACTCCTTGTATCCCACAACATGCATGGATCACATGGGATTAGGGGTATTAATATTATTTATACCCACATGGAAAAATTGTGAATCTATGGTCTGAACTCTATAGACATAAAATAGGAGTTATAGTTATAATGTCTATGAATCCAAAATTTAAACTATATTTGTTCTCATAGATGTATGTGGTGCATCATAGACATAATTTTCCTCAATCACATCGGTTTTATTTATGGAACTGCATCACATATTTTTGCATCCAGATTCATACACTATTAGTTTGACCTCTACTATCCAAAATATTGATCTCTTAATTACTTATTATTGACTATGTGTCATGGATATGAGTTGTATACTGATAAAACACAAATCCGTATGATGTCTTCATTTGAGAAAAAATTTATCATTTGGGACTTTCCGTCTACCATGTTATCTTCAAGAACTACATGCGGCTTTATTCTCACCCTTGTGGGATACATAGTGACACTCAGACTTTTTTTCCTTGGGTCCAAACACATCACCATGAGACTTTTCATCCCCTCCATGGCCTAGGTTTCTCCTGGATTTATGTGGGTTGTTATGAATACTTCTTTGATCTCATTCGTGTTAGGTGTGCAAAAATATACCATGTACCTCTCTTAAGGGATCTCATTTTCATTGTCCATTCCTCATAATGATAAAAACCAAGGGATTGTCCCACACAAATGATATTATAGTAGGAAACATATGGTCTTATCCATATGATCATAAAAAAAAGATTCATAGAGTCTATGTTCATGTGATATTAAACTGTGTAACAACTATAATGTTACTCGCTTGAGGGGATATAACCTCTTCTGGTATTTTCCATCTTCCATGTAACTTTTCAGAACATCGTGTGGTTTTATTCTCATCCCTATGAGATAAAAAGTTATTCATGGGCATTCCATATATGGAATAGCTACAATTTATTTCCCTTTTCATGGACTTTTTGGCCTAGGTTTTCTATGGAGTATGTGTTGTAGTGGAAAAATTTTACGGTTCTCATTCACATCAGGGTATAATTTCCATGCAATGTACTATATTTAAGTGTACCCCTCCTTGAACATGTCCATGTTGTATGATGTTAACATTAATGGGTACGTCCATGCTTCATGTATCGTGTTATTTGGGTCACCATCATCATTCAAAATTAAAGTAACCCCCAAATGGTGTGGATTATTAGAATTATATACTTACTACCACTTTGGGACAATTAACTATGGGATTTTGAAAGACATTTTGGGATAGGGTCCACATATCTAATATAGCTAGTAGTTGACCCTTATATATTTGTTCCCATTTCATGCTAACTTGATATGGATTTTGTATTTCAAACGCGGTCAATAGTTATCCTCCATCATCATGCCACAATCATTGTGTAACAAATATTAGATGTTGTGATTATCATTTTCTATGCCTCTTTCCGCTCTATGGATCTATGAGACACCAGATGTTGTTAAGCAGTGCATTTTTTCACATAATTTATGAATGATGGGGTAGCTTAATTTATTCCCACTTAATATTCCCTTTTCACTATTGCACAATCTAATGTGATGGAGAAATCCTAACATCACTCCTTGTTTCCTACACAATGAACGGTTCACATGTCCTTATGAGTTTTTTTAGGGTAATACCAACTTACATGATTATGCAACATCATGTTCTATGCTCTATGTCCTTAAAATATGATATCATTTGTCTTTTCCATATGAAATTAACATGAATGGTCATGTCATGTCATATGAAATTAAACTGTAAAGTCATTGTCCTATCTGCAAAATGAAAAATGGAACAACATTGTGGTCTTCTCATTTGATATGGAATCACATTGGGAACCGGTTAACCAATGTGTCCTTTTTCAGGGCCTACATATGGATTTATTTCTCCATTTCCCCACATGGCCTTTGGTGCTGTGATGGTATATCAAAGAAAAGTACCAAAAAAAAATAAAAAAACAAGACCTATCAACTGCCTATTTTCACTGTGGATGGTTTAGTCTGGGATGATATAACCTTCCTATAACTATGCGTGGCATGATTCCAACTTTTGAGATATATAGTGACGTCATTATTATCGATCTTGGCACCAGGAACATCATTATGTCCCCTTTACATGAGGATCCTTCTTCATCCTTACCTATTTATGTTAAACTACATGGAATATCAGAACCTCTTATGGCTTGATTCTGGCATTATCTAGATACCTAGTGAAATCTGGACATCTCTTCCTTGGGTGTAGCCAAAAAATTGTAAAATCACTATTTGAGTTTTCTTGGACCCCCATCACCTCTTTATAATTCATTTTCTGGCGTGGACTACCTATTTTTCTCATTCAAAATAGTTTATGTGGTCTACCGTGCATTTCCTCGATAGGATTCACATGTCCTTAGTTCAAGACATTAATCTATGAGGCTACCCTAGAATGTTTGATATTCCCCATTACATTTATTAGATGATTTTTCTTCCTTGATATCGTGGATTCCCCCCTAGTGTTCATCTTTCAAAACATTTTGTTTCCATAACTATGTACGGCTTCATTACCATCGGTATGTGATACATCACGACACCCAAATTGTTTCCCTATGGGCCTTGCCCCATGTTTATTAACCCCTTATAGATCTAATCATGTTACAAACTCTATGAACATAAACTAGGATCTCATTTTCAATGTATAATGACTTTAAAAATATTGATAGGGACCAAGAAGTATGACCATAAACTATTTTCAATGTTTTGATTATAATATATAAAAATATATCATGTATTTTTTTCACTGTATAACACTAAACTATGTGATTATCGCCTTTATTTGCAAGATGTAAAACTAAAATCCATCACAGTTCTTCTTCAGAGAGGTCCCTTCTAGAAATTGATTTTATCTTGATTCATATCGGTACACCCACCCAAGGTGATTCCTTCATGATAGTATATTTTCAAGTGTGTTGGAATCCATTCAAATGGTCCATCAATCCGTTTTTCTGGTTTTAATGCCCTCTATTTTGGATTCTCATCCTATTTAACATCTGGAGAAACCACCATAACAGTTAGGATGCTCATCCTTGAGGCTCAATAACCATACTAGTTCAACATTCAATAGGAAATTAGATGAAACATCGAGTTTGATCCCATACTTTTTAAATCAGTCAATGGAATTCCTACATTTATTAGTATCCATTTCAGGGTAATGTGATAATGATGTTCTATTTTGATTTCAATGAATAGTTATCCTCCATCGTCATGTCACCCTTGTTGTGTACCATATTTTGGGTATTGTGATTGACACTTTCCATTCTCTTTTTTAAATTGATTTCAATTCCCTTGGGGTTACTCCTCTATTTCATTAGACCACATTGGGAAAATAAAATTGGTTTCCCCATGAACCATATCCTTTAGTCACAGTCTCTATCTCAAAGAGAATACTTCAGCTATTTAGTCAACAATAGCATACCCATATAATTTTATGTTTAGTTGACACTCTCATACATGATGTGGATAGTTATGTGTTCTCCCCTTATTTCTCACATTGGGTATGACCCTTGTGTTCTTAGGGATCGATCATTAGTTGTTTCACATTTACAATCAAGATGCAGTAAAAAACAAGAAACCAATAAATGTTTTCCCATAGTTCATTGTAAACAAACAAGTTGAAAATTCTGTGTCTTGAGTTTGGCCAAAACACCACCCCTATGGATCATCATCTTCAATGGACTGTTTTAGTACCACCACTTTATTGCATGTAGCCTATAGAAGTGTTTACCACTACCTAAGATCCGTTTCTACATCTGTACCAGTGGAGAGGATAACATTATCTCTAAAATTAATTCATTCCCACTCGTCTTCAAGCCTAACCACTTGATGGATTTCTGAAACTACATTCTCTTGGGCTTCTTCCGTCTGGGATATCAACTATACAACGTGATCAGATTGTCTTATGATGATGGAATCTCAGGAATTTTCCTACTTTTAAAGGAATTTGTTCTCTAGTTTAGCCTCAATGATCATTTATATTTGTATTTATTTAATCCATCATTGGGCAGCATCACAGAGTTGGATGCTCACATGAATCTTCTTTGCAATATAACCATGTGTTATTGTTTAGAGATGATGAGAATCCACCCCTATGAAATTTATAATGTGTAACCACACACAAGGTAACCCCATACTAAAAATCTATTTTGCCTCTGGATGAATAAGGAAGCATTTTCTGAATTTAGAGGCCTTTATTCGCATTGTTTCACTAACCTCAACTACATAAGGTTTGGAATCGTCTATCTCTTTAGGATCGATAAGCCATTACATAGGGATAATAGTCGTCTGTTTAGTGGTAGGGTCAACATATGGTATTCATTATTTTGAGGTGATCTCACTTATGTCATATTCAATCCCATCCCTGAGATTAGAATAACTTGTGACTGTTACGTCATTCTCACCTACTGATAGGGTTTTACTACTTTGAATGGATGGTTCCTCATGGATTGGCATAATCACTTGGGGGATCTACAACAGATTTCATGGACTCAACAGTTTTCGAACCCTCCAATATTGTGATCAATGCATAGGAAATTGGTACATTTGTTAGATGAGTTCTCTAATATCAGATGTGGGTCTATAATGTTATAGATATACAAGCTCTAAGCATAGTTAGAAATAGCACATGATTCACTGTAGGAGTTTCCACCATAGGAGATGCCTTAGTGGATGTTACCTCAATGATAGGAACCTTCTCTTTCTGGATAGTGGGATCAACATGGGTTTTAGAGGTCTCTACTTTTTCCCATCCAATTGGTTCCCCAACGACCACTTCAACCATATTTTCATCTCTTCTATTATCAGTTCTAGATATAGGTTCAAAAATATACCCATATATGTCCATTGGTACTTTTTCACTCACATACGGGGAATAACTTAATATTCTCCACCTACATGTTTTTAAATAGGGAAGAGTTTGGTCAGTGGATCTTTGTTTTGAAAATAAAAGATGTTGAGAAAGAAAATAATTAAGACCTTACCTGAGTTGTTTGGTCAGTTCTACATTATAGCCTACAATTTTTCCATTCTCATATAGGAATTCATGGTGGTCCACTATCCTTAGAGTCCCCTCACAATCATGATCCTCTACTTCATCCACCTTTTTTTCATCATCTTCTTCTAATCCTTTCACTCCTTCTTCATCTTCTTAATCATCTTCTACATCATCACCATTATCCTTGGGTGTCATTTCTTATAGGTCTTGAACATGGCCAAGTTTTACTTTGACCAATATATATCGTCCCTCATATCTCTACTCTTGGCATTCATAGACATCCATGGAAGTCACGTATGTGAGTTAGTGATGAAATCATTCACTATCAACCACCTAAATATGCCTAACTTAAGAAAGTTCATGTCTATTGAACACCAATTTTGGAAACATGTCATACATACATAGACATTGTTCTAGTCTCATATATGTTAATATTAAGGATTTGAAAATTGAATTAGAGGTCAGTTGTAGGATGCATCTTAGTTTCTTCCAAGGTAGTTCCCCACCTGGTCCCGGAGGTCACCTATGGGACCACCCCACATCAGAAGGCATAGGTGCCCCACATCTTGTGACACTCCTACCACCAATGTTCTATCTCACATCATCCCAGTCACCTGGCTTGTTACTAGACTCAAATCCCCAACAATAATTCACATTCTCCCTCAATATTCAGAATCTTTGCTCACTGCCTTGATTTTCTAAATGCATTTCCCCATAATATCCCTTGATAACTACACCCAATGAACATCATAGTATGTTGATAGGTCTTTTTTGACATCAATGGGGGGTTCAATTAACACACAAAACCCAAAGGTCCTAAACATTAAACCCAATTCGTGAAGGATGTAATGATTCCACTCTTCCCAAACCTCTATATACACCTTCTTCTATATAAAATGCATAAAAAAAAACTTCCAAGAAAACCATGACAGAATGTGTGGTTTGTAAACACTCATCCCGTCAATTTAGGATACTATCACACCACCACTAATAGTCTGCAAATACAACACCCAATCCAATGGAATTCACCTGTCATCTACTATATGGCCAGTTAGGGTTAGGAATGGGTGGGTGTTAAGGTTTTCATGGTTAATAATATTTATCTTGTTCCCCTCCTCATTATATTTCAATGGATTAATTCTATCAATAATCAGTATAGATGTTCACATGCCATAACCTATAGGGAGGATGGAATTTGGCATGTCGTACCGCCTAAGTGAGGCGCAATCTTACGATGTAGAATCTAAAATCGTCAACTTATCATACGAGGAATTATCCATTTTAAGATGATCCCTATAATGTTATAAAACCTAGCCCACACAGGAACTCCAAAATTGACCGTGTGGTTATTTTCCTTAATCATGACTCTCACCAACGTCCTTAGGTGGAACCCATACTCTTATCCCTTACTTGAAATAGCCACCAACATTGGAACACATCTAGAATCCAAGAATATTGAATATTCAGGTCTCAAATATCATTCACACTAAATCTCCATGGTTTTTATTTACATGTTTCCAAGGAAATCAAGTATGATCCTCTTTTACCACCCTGTGAGGAATTCAGACAATACTTCCCCACCCGGTAATCTCACATTCTGGTCCTTCTTGGAAAAAATGTTGAATCCTTATGGATAAAATATATCCTTCAGTATGTGCATGCCGTGTATCCTATACTTACTCAAGTAATAAAAATTCCATGTTAGCATGGTGTTCATGTCATATTTCCCTAGATATTCACTATCAGTATGAACACATCATATTGGTACCATTCTTTGGGAAGAACTCTGATACAATGTATTCCCAAATTCTCATGTCAACTTCCCCATAGTGGAGGTGGAAAGTGTTTTGTTAGGGGCCACCAACTGAATAGATATAGCACCAAGTATTGTTGATGGTAGAAATGGAATTGTGATGTCCATTGGGCCTCCAAAAATATGATGTTTCATAGCTCCACACTACACTACTCATATGTACGGTGTATCCATTACACTCATTCCAGCTCACTAGTAATGATTCCTTTGTACTACAAGTCAATGTCTTGTTTCCAGCCCTTAGTGTTATCTGTAATACTTATCATGAATGTTCTTTCCCAATAACCCACAAAATCCTAATGAACATGATCACTTCTTATTACTGTCTCGGTCATTGGGATAATGATGTGAAAATCTGTATCTTGAGTATCCCTGGAAGGGTAGCCATTGATTGTGACATTGAACCATGGATGTTCATCGTCACACGTCCCCCATTATTGTGGCATATCAGTCAATAAACCAAACATTAACTCCTCTGGTAGAATGACAAAGATCCATTGTGAGGGGTTATTTCACATATCATAATACATATGATATAGTATTAATATATCAAAGATTATCTAATAATCAGATAAAATCTCCTCACAAAGATAATAAGAGGATTTGAGATCATCTCAACCCTCTTTGCATCATAAGTAGTTGCATCAGCTTCCCTCTTATCATCAGTTTGTTAATTCTCCATCTGAGTTATGTCTCAGAATTCAAAAAGTTTCTCCTTTTAATGAATGGATTTTTGGGGTGCTTGAAATGTGGTTACAAACTAGATGGACCCTAACAAAGCATGAAATTATGTGTCATCTAAATGATTGAAAGATCTAACTATTGCATGAAATATTTAGTGGTTTCACGTCAGTCACTGACTGCTTTCAAGATCGTTCATGAAAAATGGAGAGACTTCTTTGCATGAGATAAAAATATCATATCACATAATAAGGTCAAGGAATAGAACATTAGGCCCCCATGTATTTATTGGAATGAACCAGATATTCCTTGTGCACATAATGATTTTGAATGCCGAATATGGTACATTGCAATCACAAGTGGAAATTTATTTTTATCAAAAGTGTTCCCTCAGATCAAGACCTTTTGGTCCCATTATAACTAATATTTTGATGGGGGTATTTAATGGTTCTGAATTTCTTTTGAACCTATCAATTGGAATTCTCAAGAAATCTTAAGGCATATTTTTATGGAGTGGACTATCCTGAGGTCACCAATATAGATTCACAGAAGATTGAAATCATGTGTGAAATATAGAAATATATTCACAAGACACATGCATGCCCAATGAAATGTAAAATGCATTCCTTCGTGCTGTTGTCCCAAAAATGACCATTTTAGCTATGATAATTAATCTTAGATGGAATATTAAAAATATTATCCTGGTGTAAGATACTTGCACACCCAATGCGACATTAAATGCCTAATTTTTTGCAATCTGGTTTGAGTTACACCACCAATATATTCATATATAAATAGAAGTCCCCCCCTAATTCCAAAAAGTCCCTCGATGACCAAATTTCTCTCCTATGCATGAAAAAACCCTTCTACAACTGCACAAAATCCCTGGATTCAAGGTACTAGATCATGCATGATAGGTCTCTAATGGGTCCTCCTTAGGTTTGTCTCACATGATCTCTTTCTTCACCCATTTCCTTTTATGCTATATAAATTACATTAAAAATATCCTTATTGCAATGAAATATTACCTTTGTTGGGTACCTCCTTCCCCCATACAACTCATCTTGTGTGCATGTGTTCATTATTTCATGCACTTTCACCAATGTGATCCATGTGTTCTCCTCATCCCATAGAACCTTGTTTGAGCTGCACTTGCACCCCAAATCAATATCTTGTGTGCACCTCCTCTGTGCGGCCCTATAGAATTTCACACATTGATTTCATAGTCCCTCGAATGGTGATTAATGTTGTGTTCCCATAACTAATGATTCTTATAATATGTACACTAATAAATATTTATACTTTTCATAGATAAGATAATGTGGAATCCTCTATCGACGAATAATCCCCTATTCGTTAACAATGGGAATTGCTTGTGGATTCCCTTCACCATGTTTGGGCTAGAGACAGTCAAGTAAGTCCATTGGATGAGTAGTGAGTCCCAATCATCTATGCTATAGGATTGTAAAATATAAAGAAACCATTTCCTCAATACATGATGTTAAACTATGTTCATTGTGCCTGATAAAATTTCAACAAGATTAGAGAGGGGATTGGCAATAACATCCTCCGGATCTCTCTTCCACTCTGGGATTTTTCTCCATTTGTAAATTAAGTAGTCATTACATAATCGCCTCCACATCCTGATACAGTACTACCTATATAATGGCCATATATTCATCATATATCCGGACAACCTCTTCGAGCTTCCCTCTTGGAGTATGTTGGAATCTCCATGTCCCGAGGTCGCTAACTGTTCATAATCCCAACATGATCCCTCGTGACTGCACATTTTGTGACACAATCATATTCTCTATTGTTACCTCTTAATTATCACACCATGAATGACTCACATGTGATAAGAGAAACCATAAATCATGAAATACTCCATGGGTCACTAACCATGTGTAATCCTCATGCCTTGCTAATTCTGAAATTATGTGGACTTTGATCCATGCCTTCCAAAGAGGGAGATAGGAACCCCCCTGAGATTCAAGACCATCATTCCTATTTCATGGCCTCTTCACATCGGTTCACCCTCATCCCTCATGAAATTAAACAATAGAACATTTCCATTGAGAACTACATGTTTTTCAATCCCTTTTCCATGTATTGTGCATGTCGACTCCTACATGAGGTTCAAACCCAATTAACGGTAATCCTAGGTGCTCCCACATTGGGACGAACCCTCCAGATGTGAAATCATCCATCCTTGGGGACCATCTATTTGTTCTGCCACCATGATATATTCTGATCCACCTAGGAAGATAACCATATATAATCGCCAAACTCAATCCAAACTCCTCCAATAAGGAGTAACCCTATTGGGATGGGATTCTAACCATGTGTAATACCCAATATGACTTACTTTTCTTTTGTCCTTTGCAAACACCCTAATTTTATACTCAATCCTAAATTACATCTAAATTGATCTATTCCCTTTTTGAGAAAGGTATATACGAAGCCTCCAAGAGTCACAATCCCATCACTCAATTCCCATCCTAGTCTCTCAATCTAGAAATTTTTATTGAAGAATATAATGCCTCATCCAAGAGGATCAACCTCATTCTGGTCTCATCCATGCATCCAATCTCATGAGCCTCCTCCTCATGTGACTCATCACCAAATCCAAGAGCCACATGGATCTTGATTCCCTACCACATGGATATGTAGGAAGCCTCCATCAGGGTCAAGAATGACACTATTACCTTCAAAATGGTTCCCAATCAATTCATTCTATCCCTTTGACACTTCCACCATATCCATCTTAATTTTACGAGGGCCTCCACATATAGGTGAAGTTGTGGAATCAATTCTGCATGCTAACCATGCACAAGAACCTGTTAATTCCTCCATACCCCAATATTATCATGGTGGGGTGACATCATTCAATAGGCTACTAATCATGTGTATTCCTCGAATCACCCATTAAATTATGGGTGTTTTGATTCCTTTTGGGTATGTATAAAGCATACCCAATGATAAATCATTTCCAATGGTAATACATGGGGTCCCCAATACTAGGCCCTCCATCCCATGATCTACCCATTTTGGTGTTTAGATTAGTCTTCATGGCGTGAAACCTTCCCTTTCTGCGACATTCCATCCGGGGTCCACCCTCACAGCGTGTTCTAATCTATCCATCAGTTAAACCTTATTGCTCCTCCCTCCTTATAATGTGCTTGCCTGATCTACTCTCAAATGTTCTCTGATTAGTCGGATCTATCTCCACTACACATTAAACATGTGGCACACCCCATGTAAAAAATGGAAAGATGAGGAATGTGTCAAAGACATACCATTGACATATGGTTCCCCGCATTCAACATGGGATACATTGGGCATCCACACCCATGAGAATCCCTATAAAAAGTGATAATTAGGGTGTACCAGCATTTCAGTGTGAAGAAATTCCAGTGTTTCCCAAAATGACTACTCTCATAACCGAAGGTTGCTTCCCTAATTTGTCCCTTTGAAATGTCTCAATAAAAGCAGTGTAATTAACCATCAGCCACAAAGAGATGCCACTAAAAATAGTTTCAAGAACAATTTCATAATCATTAAGGGAAACCAGAACTATGAAATGAATTTAATGGATGGAACCATGGTACGATAAATTGATATCCCATCATCCCATTTCAATCATGGAAAATCATCTCTAATGAAGTGATGAATGCCACTCACCATTGGAAGGAAGGAGTGTGGGGAAACAATGCAGCCCACCATCGAACATCAAAACAAACTCTAGTGGGAAATCCACATTGAAATAATGTTTTAGAAATACTTTTTTTGTAATTATTATGACATAAAAAACCACACACATCCATCCAATGGGATACATAGTCATAATCTATCTGTACGGACATCTAAATCCATGTGAACTGATGCCATTCCTTCTTATATTACCACCATTAATGGTTGGGAATAATAAGTATTTATATCAGATAAATTATATATATATTTTTAGGATGTTATTATGATTCTATAATTTGTATACCATATATATATTCAATAATTTTAATTTTTTGTAATATTTTAATGTCGTTCACGTGTATGTTTGATTATCACCTTGCGAAGCAATGTGATTTATTTATCCATTACATGGAATGTATTAATGACTGTTTTAAAAAACATATGTGAGATATATTAAATTAAAAATATTATTTAATTATTATATACCATATAATCACTACAAAAAAAGTGACTATTACCAACAGAAAATTACCGACAGATAATATATTTGTTGGTAAAAATGATTAATTTCAACAGATATAAAATTATGTTGATATTATCTATAGGTTACAACAATTAATTTTACCAATAGCTATATATGTTTATATTAGTAGTTCAATACCTAGAAATCATTTACATACATTTAAATATGTGGTCTTATCATAATAATACCAACAATTGGTTTACAAATAAATGAATATGTTGTTATTTTTTATTCTTACCAACAAATCTATTACCATTAAAACTAATTGTTACCAATAAATTATTCCATAATATCAAATATTTTACCAAAAATTAAATATAAATATATATATATTACCCATTATAAACATATCATTTTGGTAATACAAATATATAATTAATTCAAATATCCATAATTTATTAATATTTTTTGGTAATATATATATATATAGATACATATATACATAATTCTTATAAAATATAATTTTTATATAAATTCATAATTTTTTCATTATATATATATATAAAATAGGAAAAACTCATATGACCCTAAACAACACACCCTGCCGCTCCCAGCGACCTCCCTCCCCAACCCTACCTCTCTGTTTCCCCCGGCATTCTTCACAGCTGGCAATCCTCACGAACATCATTCCTCATGGGCTGCGTTCCTCGCGGACCTCCTCACAGACATCCTCGCAGACCTCCTTGTAGGAACCCCTTCGATGTTCTCATCCGGTGTTCATCATTGACATATTCTCAAGAACACCCGCAATTGTTCCCAGTCGATGTCACCCTCAGACAACATCGAGCAAACCCCATCCCTATTCCTGACTGACATCCTCATGGAAAATCCCCTTATCAGAATCACCCTCATGTTGGATACCAAATATCCCCATGTCAACATAAGTTGTTAATTGGTTCTTTATCTCATCTCACTTCTCTACATAGGTACCCCAATCGCCCCACAGTAGCATTTGTAGTATCTAATTTCATTTTGTTTTTTCATGTTTATGAATTTATATCGTATTTGTGTTAGTAATACATTCTATATTGATCTGGTATTTTTCATTTTTTGCTCTATTTTGGTACTCTTTGATGGAAATGGTTTCTTATGATTATTTATTTTGATGCTTTGATTTTGTGTATCTGCACTTTAGGTGTTTGTTGTATTGCCTCAGAGAAGTGGCCTTTCTCAGCTCCTATATTGTCATCCAAAAAATTAGAAGTCTTGTCTACTGAACATCCTTAATTTTTTATAATGATATAATAACTACCTTGGAACAGATCATCAATCTCTCGAATGGTTAGTCGTCAATTAAAGTAGTTTCCTCCAGTCTAAAATGGGCCTCCTTATGATCTCTAAAAAAGGAAATTATTTTTACTTTGAATGTTACAACATCACTAGAATAGTATTTTCTCTCTTTATGAATATACCTTAGGATACCAGAATATTATCAATAACACTACATGCACATTTTCGTTATTCTTGAACTCAGTATTAGAATGATCAATAAACGTAGATGTCCACATACTACAAATTTGATTCCACCTCTATATTTTTCCAATTCTTTAACATATAGAAATATTGAATAGAAGAAACAATTTTTGAATTCCTCAGTTATCTTGTATGATATAGGAATATCATTGGGTAGGTCTCATCATTAACTTCTCATTATTCTCCTTTGTTGATAAATTAACTCTTTACTTATGGATTTCTTCGGTTTCTTCATCTTTGATACTTAGATTCCATTTTATTACAGTACTAGGTTCTCAATTATCTCTTTATTTATATTCTCATTCTTCTATAATTTAATTATTTCATAGATAAAATCTCTTAAATATTTTTTTTTAATTTTTAATATCAAATTTCCTATTTTAATTTTAGTAATTTAAACCTCTCATTTAATTACCATTCAAACTAATCTATAATACTTGGTCTTTAAATGCTCTCCATAACATCTAAAAATATCATGTCCTCGTATTCTTCACAAAATATAGGACTATTTAATTAATGGTTTCATGCATGCCCATATGCATACAATATCTGGCATAGAATCTCATTTAAGACATTTCTTAATTCCCAAATAACATAAAAGAGTCACTAAACGTTGAACCATGCAATGATTGAGTCTTGACATTTCCCATGGTGAAATATATCAAATAACATAGAATGTAAATTATCATATTCCCATTTTATATTCATCAGAGCATGTTTCTTCCTCACTATAGAGTGGTTAGTGGATGAAACATAATTCATGGAACATTATTTTTCTTGTATTTTAACTTATATATTTATTCATGACATACAATTCATTTCTATGGCTTGAATAATTTCACTTTATCTCAAATCCCAATTCTTTTGTGTAATTTTGGTATATATTTCATTGATGAATTGATCTGGTAAAGATGAAATTATTTTCCTGAAGTATCTCCCATAAATTTTCTACCTATCAAAATTCTTCTAATTGTGATACTTTACACATTATTTTAAAAACCTTATACATAAAAATGTATACTTTCATCATATATTTTCCTTTGCATGTTTTATACGCTCTAATTGTAGACCCATGAATTAGAAATTTTTTTTTTTTAAATAATCAGCGAGATTATAGACCTAGTTATATTTACTCCAACTAATGATTTAGATATAATTTTTATCATTCTTATATATTTTATAATATTTTGGACTTAACCAATTTTATGTTTAAGGGTCAAAAAATATGATATGTATGTTAAAAGATGTTATGAATTATTGAGTTCCTAGGATTTCTCTAAATTTATTCAGTTCTTAAGAAGATATTACTCATTCAATTCCTTTGTTAGTTCAACTATATTTACTATTATGTGTACTCCAAGAAAACATTTTCATGCCTTTCCATTGTTAATTTACACTTTTCTGAGAGGAGGATATCCTATATAATATAAAAAATATATTAGATATCACAATAGGGTTTTTCCCTTTTCTAATTCTCTAACTCTAGACTACTCATATATGGAAAACATAAGTATTGACTAAGGTTTTTTCAATTTCCAAATTTTACCATGATTCATTGAAAAAACATACACCTTAATAGTATTATTCAAATCACCAAAAACCTATAACCCTGTAAACATGATATTGCCGACTCATTTCTATAGATTAACTGAAGTAACATTTCAAATTACCAGAGTATTCCCAAAACAAATCAATCAAAATCTCAAAGACTAGGATTATTTAAATACATATGTTTTTCTATTTTAACAAAAAATCACTTCTCTATTAATTCCAAATTCAGTCTCACTCAACCACAACCATTATCCATGTGATTATAATCATTAAGTGTGGAATCCTTCAAACTATATAATATAATTATAATATTCCAGCAATCCTTTTACTTGATGTGTGTTGCCTTTGTTCGGGAATTTTAACATGCAGTTTTTTCTATGAAGATCCTAACCACGATGGAAAATTTAAAGTGTCGATGATATCTTTGTTGATCCGGATGATTCATCTTAGTGTATTCAGTTTTTTCAATAAATTAGATATGTGGAAGAAGATTCCTGAGTTTTGTGCACAGTTATATGAAGAAAAGAAGATGTTCAAGAAGTTTATAGAGTATTATAACACACAAACTTTTACTAGTGGAGAAAATCATATCTTCAAGAAGTTTATGGAGTATCATAACACAACTAATTTTACTATTGGAGGGGTAATGATTTCAGTAAGGTTTGATGCAATGTGAGCATTAGTATGTGTTTTTTTTGTAATCCCAACATGTATCTCTCTCAATTACCAGATTGTGTTACTTCATTCGTAGTGGGTCATAGAATGTGTGAAGTAGTCGGGACCAAATTTTTTAGGTAGTATATTGATCCCTCGTTACTGTTTTAGTTTTGTAACTAACATATTAATTCCACTCACCTCTTTATAATTCATTGGTGTGAAATATGAAATATGTTTTAGTGTTCTCATTAAAAATCTATTAATGCCATTTTCCTTCATGCAATCTATTCCTTATCCATGTGTGAAATCTAAGTAGAATATAGGTGTGTTTCATAGTTTGTGTGAAGTCGAAAATCTATATACTATTTCTAAAATATGGAAGTTTCAGTGCAGGGAGAGAATGAACATCAAAAATCAGGCCCACATGGTCTGGCTTGTGTTGAAACATATCCAGCTTCAGAAAGGGAGGTGTGAGGCCCTGAAGAAAAGGCTAGATGTCCTGCCCACAGGATGATACTTGCTGAACGTGTATCTGTACAGTTTATTAGACTGATGAATCAATATTGAGAAACATGATTCAAGTAGCAGGTAATGGTAAAATCATTCCACAAAAAATAAGTTACATTTACCTCTCTTTCTACTAATTAATCAATTACCCTGTTATAGAGAACCATTAGAAAGATGAAACGTGCACTAGTTAAATCTGATGAGAGTAATTAGAAATTATACTACAATAATTAGGTAGAGGAAATATTTTTATACAAGTGAATATTTTTATTTTCTATAAATACAATGTGAGTTGATTTCTATGCAATATTCCCCCTCATAGATTTTCATCTAGGTTTATTAGTGTTCCACTTTGAAACATAGTCTGGCTTCCACCTATATTTCACCCATAGTCTATGTGTGAAATCTTGAATCTGGTATCTATTTTAGAGTTCTCATTTTATTCTCTGTGGAATATGGTATTTATTTTACCATTCTCATCATCATTTCGGATATGGAATGTGAATAATATATTGATATGTAGAAGAGTAGGAATTCATATTCATGTTCCAGTTGAAGTGATCATCTAGGTTCGTGTACTAATGAGTGTTGTGACCCATCATTATCAGTCTTGTTGTCTTTTACATGATTCTATGGTTCTTTTTTGGCATTCTAGTGGCATAGTGTATAGGTACATATCATTTTTTTTGATGGTGGGTATCCCATGTAGCTTGTAGAACATGAACAGTTAGTTTCTTCCTAAACCCTTGAAATTTAATTTTTTAAGTCATTTCATTGTTTTATGGATGTGGCATTGGATCATGGTTTGATATTCTGATGTGTTTTTTCAACCATTAATTTATTTATAGTTTTGATGTAGTCACAATTATGTGCACATTCTGCTATAAATAAATAACTAGTTTTTTTATCATTGATCAATATGGTTGATGGAATTATCATTTAAATTAGATGATAAATTAGTAGGATAGAATAAAACTAAGTAATTAAATCAACCATGATAATAATAGGATTCAGGAGAACAAAGTGGTAGATGAGGAAGAATGTACCCCTAGGGGTAAAAGATGATGCTCATTATATTCATAATAGAGTGGAATTAAATTACTTACCTATAATCTAAGTGGAATCCTTTAGTATCTTCTTATGAAACATCTTCAATAATTTGATTGATGGGGACCTATATATCTTATTCTCTTGAGGTTTTTATTAGGAGTCACATGACTTGTTCCTTGAATTTTTCAGTATTTTTTTATCACAATTAAGAACATATGTACAATAACTTTTGAAATTCAGGAGTCACTACTCATTCCCCTCTTTTTCCTCCACCCTCAAAACGACACCCAATCATAAATACAATATGGCCTTCCATTGCTTTGTTTTTTTCTTCAAATTATTTTAAATTGTTTATTATTTTTCCTCTATTATCAAATATGTTCTGTATTTGTTTCTTGAACTATATTATTTTTGGAAATTTAGTTCATTTTACTACCTCTATATTCTTGTCCCCCTATTTTCCTCTTCTAATTTTTTGTTTCCAGCTTTTTCCCTACTCTAAATTTTTCTTCTTGTATTTTATTTTCTTCTAGTTTTTTGGCATTTCTACATGTATTTCTTGTTAGATTTATGGTTTTATTTTGTTTTGATCTTCTTTTTTTAATGAATTGTTATTTAGATAAAAAGAAATATTTGAATGATTATTCCCTTATTGTGTAGGTACTTTCATTGTTGAACGTCAAAAGAAAGTTCAACATAGTTATAGTAAGTTCAATATAAATGTTTAGTCCTTGTTGTGCATGTACTACCTTTATCCCTACGGTGTAATCTATTTCTATCACTTGTATTTGTACCTCCCATAAATCCATATAAGGTATTTCCTCATCTGTTTTTTCATCAGTTTCTTCATAGACTTGTCCTGAAATGGATGGGGCTGGGCTATGGAAAGGGCTAGGGATACAGCAGGCATAAACCGACGCATGCATAGATCAGTTAGAGCTAGAGATGGAGCCTGATCTGGCGTAGAATTGAGCTGTCATGGATGCATATAGAGTTGGATGAGTTGGAATTGACTAGGGATAGAATGGATGAGGCTCGTGATGTCATGGATGGGGGCAGGGGATGGAGAAGACATGGACGAGCTGGTGTTGGAGTCGTTGGCGATGATGGGATGGAGTAGCTGGGGATATTGATCCTATTTGTTGGTGATCCAGCGTGGTGGGGAATGGGTAGAATTATTGAGTTCTATAATTGTGGAACATAACTATGGGGGGGGGGGGGGCGTGGTGCTGGGCTTGGTTGTCCAAGATTGATCCTAGCGGGGATCCCACAAGTTATATTTGTAATGAATTTCATTATTAATATAATCAATTCTTGTGTAATTTTTAACATTTGTTAAAATATCCTTTGGTTTAATAGCTATAACATTTTTATTACATATGATAAATTAATAAATAACATATCAAATTTTGACTACAATAAAATTTATAATTTGTATGTAAATTTAATTAATAAACATAATTTATATATTTGTAATATCATTTACAACAGAGAAATTTATCATTAGAACATGTTTCTAAACACTTTAACCAACATATATATTATCTGTTGGTATTGTTATAATTGCAACAAATCTATTTTATCTTTCGTGAAAAGAATTAGTGACAGATTTTTTACCAACAGTTTTGTGATAGGGACATATATGTAGGTAAAAAAATTTACCAACAGAAAATTCACTTTTACCAACAGATATGTTCATGTTTGAAAAATTGGAGTATTTTTTAGTGAGTTTTAACTATTTTAATCCTACAAGAAAATGAAATTAGAATTTATGCATATGTACGACCTATTGTTTCCATGAACAGTGTATTTTATTTTATTTATCAAACTTTTATTCTTCACCATATATATATTTTAAATATATATATATATATATATATATATATATTATATTTTAATTGTTTTTATCATTTTGGATTTGTTTCAATAATGATCTCATTAATAGGACCAAGAATAATAAGTTAAAATATTTATTAAAAAAAAGTGGTTATTACCTAAATCATAACATTGTGATGGAATTGTAAATAAGTGGTTGATATAATGTCATATTTAGATCGTGTATGGTAAAATATATATTAATATGGATCATTGAATTATTTAAAATAAAATTTTATTTATTATATAGGGGGTCTAAACATATATTAAGGAACTAAAGAGTTAAGGTTATGTGATTTCTAATCTCACTTTTATTTGTGTGAGATATATTCTATATTCATAACCTATTTTTCTGGTATATTATATTTACATCCCACTAATTTTTTATATTATTATGAACATAAATTTTATTATTATTTAAATATCCATATTATTATCTATCTTTCATGGGGTTTACAGTAGAATATTTACCAAATCTCTAAGTGAATTTTGTCTCAATTTTCCATTTTAAGACACATGTTATGTTATTAGCCTATATTCACATAGAAGATATATAGAATTCAACATTTTCATGTACTATCATGAATATAATTATTTTCTTGATATTATATGACTATTTTATGGTTATTCTTTCTGGGGTATTTTTATTCAATGTTAACAAAGTGGGAAGAGTTTATTCATACAATCACAACATTTATTGAGATCCTCTATGATTATGATTCCATTGATTAAATAATATGACCCATGTCTATATATATGTCATGAATATTATTATCAAATGGTAGTATGTGATATATTTATGTAATTTTACCTTTTTTCCACTCCTTGGTAATTGATATAATTAAGAAAATATTTTCAAGAAAATTTGAATTTATTCTCTCTTCGGTCTGAAATCTATTTTATTCAAAATCAATTTCATCTAAAAAATTTTAAATAATTTTCTATGTTGAGTTATATAAGAAATTTATTCCCTCGATTTATCTTTTTTTATAAAATATTAAATGATATATTCATATTTTTTTTTTGGACAAGTCCCTTTTTAATTTTATTGAAAATATGAATGGAATCGTTGTTTTTATGTTTAGAGAATGGATGAAATTTATCCACCTCAATGAACAATAATTTTTTTAATATTACCTCATAAATATATATATTTAATTTATATGAAAACAGATTTCAATATTTAATATGTTTTTAATATAATTTTGCGATGATAAATTGATACTTTCATCAATAATTGTTTAAATTAATCTTTAAAACCAATTTTATATCTAGGATAAATTTATTTGATGTTACATATTCTTTAATAGGGTTATTATTATTTGATTATATTATTTTTATATCCATAGTCAGTTTATTTTTATGATGAATGATTTCTTTTCTTGTGGAAACATATGTATAGTATTCATTATTCGATGAGTAGGACCTATATCTCACTCAAATGCATTGGGTAATGGTTTATATATCCTGAGATTTACTTGATTGTAATGTTGAGTTATCCTAGTTTAGAATAGTATTTTTTTCATCCAACATAGTATTTTGAGTGACCCTTGACTGCTTAGATGGACTTTAGAGTCAACCATTACTACAAAATTACTATTATGAATGAACCTGGTCTAATATGATAGTCTTGAGTGCGAACCTTGACTAATAAGATGGTTTAGGGAGTAAGAAAATTCCAATAAGATAGCCTTGGTTGTTTGCCTCTACTATTATGGAAATAATTTTATATATTTATCTTTCATCCATTATTCAATGACTTTTTTCTGTTATTATGTCATTGTTGATGTTTTGGACACCCTTATGGTTCATTTCTTATGAACTTCTTATCTTAATGACATTCCTCAGGTATATGATCTCTGAAATTTAGTGTATGGAATTCAATTTTTTTTATATAATTCTTATACACTTATATTCACGTTTTTCTTATATATCTCCCTTGTTTAAACTTATTGTGCATAACAGGTCACTTTATCTTAAGTTTATCTTAACGAGGACATGAATAAATGTTTTGAGAATGATTTTTTTGAAAATGATTCTAGTGATGAAAAATATACGGTAGATGATGTAGATGTATTATGAACCAATATTGTATGTATTTACATTTATAAAGACAATATAATAGTACATTTAATTCCCTTGTGTTTTTGTAATGGATGAAATATTCCACAATAAGTACATAATTTTTAGGTGGTTTAATATTGGTTCATTATTGTAATATAATGAATTTATTTTAGAAAATGTTGTTATTTTTGGATAATAAAGTATGTTTTTATTAAATGGTCTGTCATGGGGTATTATCTTTTTTATTGGACTAATAGATATCATTTATATATTACAGTTACAATGATTTTGGGGATCATTCAATTTTTTAAAAATATTTTCAATGTGTTTTAAGGAAGATTATGGAGAAGTATGAGATCAGAATAATGATTCTGAAGATGTTTTTGGAAATGAAATCTTTTTATATCCTATGTTTTTTATTTGTAAAAAAATTAGATACTAAGTGGTTGAGTCATCTTGTAACGTATTGTTTATAATTTATGACTATTTTTATTATTATATATAACTATATACCTAAATCTTATTTGGGAAATAAAGATATTGGATAAAGTCCAAAGAAACTAACTTATGTTATGTTTAAGGGTGGGTATCTGAAGTTTGTTTAAGAGGTGTGTTTAGAGAATATTGGAGATTTGGATGATTTCATGTGATTTTTTATTAGAGTTATTGATAACATTGTGGTTTTAAAAGTTTAAGGTTTATTATATTTTATAGAGATAATATTTTGTTTTAATTGATGAGTCTTGAGGGGGATAATGATATTTTTGGAAACTGTATTTAGAAAGGTAATTCACATAGGTTTCAAGGATTTCACAGTTAACATATTATATAATTTTTATGGATATTTTCGTTATAAAAATATTTTCATTTTAGAGTGGAAAAAATTATTTAATATTTTAATTATGCTTCATTAAATAAATTAAAGATCATTTATCAATACAGATGAAATTCAATCATTCACAAACATTATTTTCCATCAAGAGGATCTGATAATTTTTATAATTTAAAAATGATATTCAAATGATATTTATTGCTTCTTTAGTATTCAAAGCCCTAGTAATAAATTGTTTAGGCTATAGAATACCATTTTATTTATCCAATTATCATATGGATAATGATTTCATAGTTATCTATTTTTGGAAAATCAAGTTATTAATATATTTTTGTATGGTAAATACCCCAATCGACTTAAAATTTTATTTTCAGGACATATACACTTAATGTGGGATGATATTAGGAAATAAAAAATTTAAAAGGAATCCCTGATTCTTGGATTTCAATTATGAAATACAATATTAATTTCATTATTAGGGATTGTGGTATCTATTAGATGCTGATTACAGGGATTTTTGGTAAAAAAAATATTCACCATGAATAATCATTTTTTAGGAAAAAATATGAAATCGTGGTAGAAATTTATTAAGGAATGAAATACTAATTTCTAATTTAGATTATTTTATTATGTCGTTTTTATTTGTATAATATCAAACATAAAACTATATGAAAAGTTACTTTAATAAAACACTTTATTTTCTTTATTTGTATAACATGAAATCAATGGTCTTATATCATATAACAAATTCTACAGTTAGGTGATGATTATATTTTTCATGAAAATGTTTTCTATAACACTCTATCTGTTCATGGGAGCTATTTAGTTCATCTGTATCAATGTTTTCATATCAAACTAGTTATTAATCTATGAAGTCATAGTGATTTAATATTCTAAATTAAATTCATCCTTCCCATTCTCTCTTCTCAGGAGGAGTGTTATTTAATCCTTTTCATAATGTGGTTTTTCAAAAAAATATTGTTTTGAAAATTCAACCCCTAATTATTGATATGAAGTTCAAATTATGAGTATGAAATTTATTAAAATGGGGAAGAATTTATTATATCAATTTTTGATTTTAAATTGAATGATAATGTCTCTTTTCATATGTAATATTCAACACCTAGTTTAGATGAGAAAAAAAATTAAATGACCATGTTATAACATTAACATTAAATTAGAGAGAGTGAATAATATATTCAATATTTTGAATTATATAATGATCCAAAATAATTATATTACATTATTTTTTTTAATTTTAAATAGGTTTAATTTTTTGTGAAGTCATTTAATTCTTCAAAAATATGTTTTCTTCATAAATTGTGATTTTCTAATTATTAGTGAATATAATAATTAAATTCCTTAACATTAAAACAAAATATGTCCATAAATGAACTTAATTATTGAAATATTAATTTCAATATTATCTAAGGATGGGGTGTTCTATAATTTTTTTAAAATAGTTCTTTTTTAAAGGATATTTAAAAATCAGTGTTTATTTAAAATTGTTTTTTCTTTATGTATTTTAATAGATAAATAATATTTTGTTTCATTTATATTATCTAAATATTTTTTATCAGTAATTAATTTTTTAATTTTTAAATCCTTTTTATAAAATAATTTATTATACAGTAAATTTATATTTTAAAAGTTATTTTTTTGTAAAAACAGTGGCTTTCATTACATTTTCCAGTTTAATTTTAAAATTAATTAAATAACATGTTTTAAATAAATAATGAAAAATGGATTCAACATTTGGAATTAATTGGAATAAATTTATCACACAATTATCTTTTATTTACGATTAATATGAATATTAACAATAGTAATTATTGGTACCACTATATAAGGTTAGTCAGGTAATTAAATTTCACATATAAAATGATAATAACTGAAGAATGACCCTAAAACTTGCCTCAATTTAATTTTATGGGTATATATCATCCTAAATACTAGTATGGTCTAATATATGACCTTCTGTTTTATTCTAATGTGATTATATCTTTTATAACAGTTTATTTTATGAAAATTCAAAATGTCGTAATCATATTTTTAATAAGAATAATATTTTCATATGGGGATAATCTGAGGATATGTTTGGTTATAATTTCATTAAATATAATGTATTTATATTAATCATGAAATTTTATTATTTATTTTTAGCAGAAAAATATTCAATCGAATTCATAAAAAAGAGTTGAGAATTAGTGATTTAATTAATGGAAAAAATAAATAAATGATAATAAAATATTATAAATATTATGATATTATATAACCAATGTGTCACGAAAATATTATATACTATAATGACATGATTTTTATGTATTAAAACATTTGGCTCTAATTTTATATCATTGTTTATGTTATTAGTGTCTATACAATGATTAGTTTAGAAAATTGAAATTAATGATAATTTATTATAGTAAATAATTTATAAAAATATATTAAGTACCTAAAAAATTATATTCTACCATTTAATTATGATATAATTTATAATATAACTTATTTTCCTATTGTGGGACATTTTTTCATTTCTTTTTGAATTATTGAACCTCAATGAGTAAAAATCCTTATTTTCATGGTAATTGTTAAATATGTTAATGATGTGTTAAAAAAACTATAATTTTGAAAAATATTAAAGATTTTTCAAACTGTTTTTAGAGGATTTTTTTATCCATATTCATCCTATCTTTAAAATTAATTAGTTTTCTACTATAAGAAAATGAAAAAAAAATTATATAAATATAATATTTTGAGAAATTACAAAAGTTCTCTTACACTTTCTTATAAAAGAGAATATCATCCTCCCAAAAATCCACACATCAAGGAAAATTTTTATCATTAGATTTTTTCCTAAACCCATTAAAAACCCCTCCCCTCATTTTTGAGGCCTTATTTTTGGATGAATACCTAACTTAGTAGTCATATGATTTTAATCAAATATTGTTGTCTGCATGAGAGGTTTTGTTCTTAAGAGAACATTTATATTTTAGTTATTATAACACATCCATAAAAATCTCCCTTTACCTTGATTATTTAATATAAAACTTATCATCCAAATACTATTTTGTTTAATTGTAATGGAATAAACTATATTTATCTCATCTTTTATCAAATGGGAAATGAAAACATCTTTCCCTATTATTGCAGACTACTGCCTTGTGAACTATTGTAATATGTTTTCCCTAATAGTTTCTCATGGATGTATTATAATGATGCAAATAATTTTTATATATTACATTAATGAAATATATTTTATATTCAAAATATAATATATAACTTACCTTCATATCAATACATTCACTAAAAATGGTATTGGTGTTTATGCCAACTTATGGACAAGCACCTCTACGAAGCATTGCGATTAGTTTTTCATCACCACATGACATATTTGATCTATATATAAATATATACAATGAATTAATATGTCATTTTTTATTTTATGATAATTATATAAATATAATTTAATAATTTTGAACATTAAAAAATAATCGACAAGAAATAGAAATGTTACTCATGTGTACATACATCATTCTATCTCTATGATCATATTGTATTTTATTTATCATAACCATTTTTAATGGATGGATTGAAAGGTATAATTTATATATATATAATATTTAAATCATTATTTTTATTTTATATATGATGGAATAATGATCTCATTGACGATAGTCATCCTACCCATGAAATTTGGCACTTTTGAATCAAATATGATTAAAAAAATATTGTAAACATATATAATTGTTTTATTAATATAAAATCATAAAAAGGTAAAAACAGAATAATTATTCTTAAAATTTTTCTCATGAAATTAAATTACAAACATAATATTATTATTCACAAAGATCAATAATGTTTGTGATGAGTTTGTCTCATGGAAAACAACTATCATTTATAAATCATTCTATAATGATTCCCTTAAAAATAATTTTTTATTCCATATCATTATTTTGAGAGGTTTCTATTGTTTAATATGGTTATAAATGATTTAAAATATATTTTTTATGTATTTTTATTTTCCTTCATATTTTTTATAATGAAATATTATTACAATTGTTTTCCTCTCCACAATGAATATAAAAGGTATTTTTTATTTTAATATATATAATAAAAATTACCCTTCCTACTACTACACCATTATTTTAATTATTGACAATACTACATGATTTCATGTTTCCTTGAATGAAAACCACTCTTCACCTTTTTTGTGCATTTTTTTGAAATATGTTTTCAATATAAAATGGTGTTTTGAAATATTAATTGTGTTTTACATGTTTTTAAACATGTATTTAATAGAGTTTTTACATGATATGGTCCTTGGAAATTGATTTTTAATGTATTCTTGCCATTATTTCTCATCAATGACTATATTATATTGTGTATGATATGTGTTCTTAGATATCACTCCAATGAATTGTGTGATTATAATATTATCTAGAAAATTTAATTTGATATTTATGATATGTTTATTCCAGTTTTTAAATGTTATATATGGTTTCTATGATGATGATTTCCCAGGAACATAAATGACATTATTATTCTTGATAATAATTTTTATGTAAATTATTTTATTTTAAAAAGATTTGATAATGTTCATTATAAAGGAAAAATTATTCTCTTTTTGGGTAATGGGATTATTTTATGAAAATTGAATTCATGGTTATTAATTTTCTTCACTAGACTAATAAACATCTTTATTTTATTCCCATTAGAAATATTTTTTTTATAATCGTAATTATCTAAATGATTTTCATAGGGTTTTTTGGTATAATATTTACAAGGATGAGGTCAAGATAAATATTTTTTAGATGATTCCTGAAATGAAATATTGATATATCCTAAAATCATTATTTATGAAAAAAATAAAATCTTAGGGGATATTTCTAAATGTTATGTACATGTTTATTATATATTATGTTGAACGAATTCTCTAAAACTATAATGATAAAATATATTTGGTTATGAATGAAGGTCTATTCTAGTCCAAGGACACTAAATTATGTGATCTCTAATGGTATATCCTTACTTAGAAAAAATTCCTAGAAACACCATCCATAAAATATTGATTGAATCATTAATCAATATTACGATTCATTAAATTCATTATATATAAGATAATAAAATAGATAAAAAATACTAGAGATATAAATCACCAAAGGGGAATCAAATAAATAAACTAGTACATTAATCTAACAATAAAGGATTTCTATGTGTCAAAAGGCCTTTTTATATCCTTTGAAAGGAAAAAATGTTAAATAATGATTGACTGTATGGAATTTGGAATTTTAAATAATCTCAAACATTAAAGTTTAGGAAAAAATGGACCTTGCCACATCCCCATTTCCATGGTGTAGAAAGGATGAAAACTACCTAAACAAATAACATCCAACCAATCAATATTGTAACACTTTCTGATCAAACAACCACCTAAAAAACATTTCGTATACTTCCCTTATATTCTTTACTATGGGTGAGTCTATTGAAAATCCCAAAAACCATGTCGTACTGGTTTGAAAATAGGAAGTGGATCCCAACTCACTCCCTCAAACCACCACTCCTTAGGTGGTCCTCCATTGAATACTTATGTCTTAATTGGTTGAATCTCTACAAAAAGCTATTTAGGGATACATGGTGTATACATAACGAATCAAATTACCATTACACATTATCCCCATGGTACATGGAATGTCCTAAGTACAGAAAACATGAATTTCATTCCAAAACCTCCACAATAATTTGAAAGATATCACAATTAAAGGGAAAACAATATATATATATATATATATTTGTGTGTGCGTGTGTGATATATTTCTGAAAATGGGATAATAATTCTATAGCCTTACCTACATGAATGCTTCATATCACCAAAAGTACTTTTAATAACATTCCATGAAGAATAGATAAGGCCATATATCTCTCATCCCTGCCTCACACTCGCATGAATCAGGTGAATTAGAACATTACATTAAAATTACATAGAAAGAAGGTACCATCATAAAATTAAGAATCATTTTCTCAGAATACAAAATTATATCCGTGTTCTATGTAAAAAAATTAATTATGTTTAACATTAATATATTCAAAAAAACATGATATGGGTCAAAGAGAAATATTCGAATCCATGATACATGAATCAAATCATGGATCAACATTAATTATGGTGGAAGTACCATAACATTATACACTTTCCCCACCTATTATGCAATTTAAAAAGGACCCACAAATGAAATATAATACATTCCCTATTTCCCAATACATAGATGACCCAACTGTATAAAATCTCACAAATAAACATGGTAACCAACATGAACACAAATAGTTTTCGGTGAGGACCACTATAGTATTTTTTACAGATTTTTGCCACCACCATTCTTTGAACAATCAATTGAACCATTATGATTATCTATTATACCAAACTAAACCAAACCATGGACGCATCACAAGTCTCCATCCAAAAAAAATGAATAGTGACATGGATTACAATAAATGTACTCAAAATGATCCATTTTAGTTAGAAACTTGTGAAATGATATTTTTGGGAAACCAAACTTGTCCCAAGTTTTCATTCCAAATCTAGACAAATTAGTGAAAATAAGATCATAAAATTTAATCAGGAATCTATATAGCATGCCCTGTCTTGAAATCCTTCAATAGATGATATGTCATTCTTAAATGTACATAAGATCGTCGTACCTCCTAGAAGATTTTCTGAACACCAGAATGAAAAAAGGGAATCCTATATTAGATTATAAATGATATATCTTCATTTAATTTGATAATTTCATTCACATCAAGACGTCCCTAGCCTTCAACATTGTATTTATCTAGATTGTGTATAATGTGAGACGATTATTCCAACCTCTATATCACAACCAATAATTCATTCATATTCTGGGGGTACCGTGGAAACCCATCTCTAAAGATGATATAACTATAGTCTCTCTTATATTTTGGCACTCGAAGTAGCTAATGTATATGTGGAAGTATTTTTTTCGTATATTTGACATGTTTTTAGTTAAAATAGAGACAAAAATTTTAATTATCTCTCATCTCTTACCTAGCCACCAGAATCATAACGTCAAATCATATATCATAATTATGGTACCTAGGAGTACTTACTTATATGAATAATACAAATCCACCGTCACTGAATTTTTAGTAATAAGGGTATAGTGTATAGGATATTGAATGGATGTATACCCAATAAAGAGAATGAATAGTTACCAATGGTCTCCCCACCATAAATAGTATCCCTATTTCCATGAAATTTATCATCATGATTATTCTTCTAATAAATTATATTCAAAAACATATAGGTCAACTAAAGAATATATAAAATAATCATAGATTCATTCTCCAAGATCCCAAATGTAATTGAGGAACTATATCCATATAATACTTCTCTAATGTCTAATATTATATGTCATGGGTCAAAAGATTCCTACTCAATAAATAAATAATGGAATTCCCTTTTATATCGGTGGAGGAAATGAGGAAATCCAAAGGCTTTAGGTACTCTACCCAATGCCTCTATTGATGATTAATATATTTTTATGAGAATATTTATTTCAGATTATTTAGGAAATAAAATTTGTTAAATTGATCTCAAATAATGAAATTCATCTAAATCTAAATTGAATGCACTGAAGATACATGTTCCATATCATGGTCCAAAGAGTTCTTGTAATATGCACTATGATATTTGGAACTTCTCACCACATAATGACCATTCATGAAGAAAGAACCCATTCCAGAACCTGATGCATAAAAAGAGTATACATATCCCTACCCATCATTGAGAAGAGTTAACACTAGAGAACAATTCAAAACACATTTCATCTCATCAAAATAACTATGAAATTTCACATACCATAAAATATTTACTCCATTATAAGTATGAGAGGTCATCTAAGAATCGACAATCAGGAAATGTTTGTATAACATTCATTATTACACCACACATATTAAGAGGTTTTATATCTTTAACACATTAAATATCTTCTCTAATGTAATTAGATATTTATCCTTCTATGGATCAACAAGGTTACCATGTTCTGAGACCACATTTTATTAAAAATAACATCCCAAATAATGAATCATCATTTGTAAGGAATCATGTAATGTCATGGATTTCTCAACATCTCAAAAACTACTCTCAAATGAAACATATGATGCCCCTCAATTTAAGAGAAATATATGATAGTTTCCATAATCACCACAATTAATGAGTAAAGATACTCATGAAATATACTATTCAGTTACAACATGAAAATTGAAATACTAATATAAATTCCAAATTTCAAAACAAGATAAACGTAATGATCATACCTACTTTTGAAGGAAGTACTCCAAATTTTAAACTCTTTTATTCTAAAATATTGTTAACAAAATTGAAGATAAAACATTGAGAACCACTATAAAATCTTATATCTCAAACAGTTCATCAATCCGTAGAAATGGATATTTTTTCTTCATCATTAACCAATTGAGTTTTAGGAAATAAACACAAATTCTAAGTGTTCCATTAAGTATTTTCACAATGATAACATGTTACATCCATGGTAACACACTCAGGTGTATGAAGCATTCCACATGTAGATCATTAAACTGATATTTCAACTCCTTCTACTCTATAAGTGCGAAATGGTAAGAAGTAATAGTTACATGTTTAGTACCAATTATTAAATACCTATAGATCTGATTTTCTCTTACTAGTGGTATTATAGGGATGTCTGAATTAGACATGATGGGAAAATTAATTGAAAATGAATGGATATAATCTCTAATATATTCCATCCCCATGTATAATTAAAACAATTTTATCACCCTACCCAGATTTGAAATGAATGTTTCATATATACTCAAACTTAGGTCTCATTATCTGGGAAAGAAACATCACACCACATTAGCCACACTAAATGAGACCCACTAAATGTAATAGTCATTATTATCCTTATACGTAATCATCCATCCATCGTGAAGATTATGAAATGGGGTTTTATATTGAGAAATACAAAATTATATGTAAAAAATCCATGATAATGTGAAAACACCAGAAGGTCATCGAAGACCCACTTTTTCTTTGTTCTAAGAGGAGAAGTAATATCCATTACATAGAAAAATATTAACTTTATGATTCAACAAATTTACATCATGGGTCAATATATAGAGTGATATAGTCCAGTTTCAAATAAATTTAGCCAATACAGATGAAGCTCTAGTGGTTATACCTCTCATTGTTATGAGACTCATATATCCTTCTTCTAGAGACTCTTCAATTACATAATGAAACTTTTTTCGAGATTCATATTTCTTAAACCCATTATATTATAGAGAATCTAATTATACCGTAGTAATTTTTGGAAATGATGATCATGTAACTCTACATATATAATTAAAAGATATAGAAAATATTTTATCGGTGTCTTGATTGACCACATAAACAATATATCATTGGTTCCTCGGTATATAACCACTTAAAATGATGAACCATTTTACAATAAAATAAATTCATAGGGTATATTATTGGAACCTCATGAGGTTTGGATAATTCCTACTATCTTGACCAACCATGGGACTCATCACACATTCTTCTTTCATTAACAGAACTCACATAACTTCCACTAGATGATGAGGGAACTTTTTTAAACATTACATGTTGTACAGGTGATGCTCATCCATCAATGATCTATCTATAATACCATCATATGAAGTGATATTTGGAAATATACAGTAGTTGCTATATATAGGGTCATAAAACATCAAGATAATTATAAAGGGTCAAGATTGGTGCACACAGTGAAATATGATATCAATTAGGGAAGCGCATATACGTATTCATGTAAACATATATTTATTTCGGGTTTTCCTCATCAATCCATTTCTTTGGAGTCATAGACCTAGCATGATTTTCTTAATGACAACATACTACCCAGTCTCACATGTCCTTAAAAATAATAATCAATAAATTATAGGAAAATCAATCATTTTATATAATTTAATAATTCATATTTCAATAAACCATTTTAACATTAAACATACCTTCTCATTTCAAATCCAAATATAAAATTCCATCAAAATAATGTCCTTCAAAATAACCATTCATTTTTATAAATCATCCCAAGAATCACCTTTATTATAATTTCATATAATATAATTTAGATCAAAATAACAATCTTATAATATCCACCCAAATATTTTATTTAATTTAAATTCATGTGTTTTTCAAATATTTTGTTTTCCTTTAAACAACACATAAAATTTTCTCACATTAGGGTTTATAAATTATTTAACAGTTCATCTCAAATTCTTCTAGAAAATCCATGTCTCAATTATATGGTAAATCCTTATCGAACCATCTAACATTAATCAACACAACACCCACTATGGGAAAGACTAATGATTATCAATGTGGAGAATAACGTAAACGTAGTCTCTAATAGAACAATCCATTAAACATTGTTTTAATAGATCATCAACCTTGATATTCATCACTATCATTGTAAATGGTATAATAAATTGGTAAAATCAAACAATATGAATATATCTTACCATAGTGGAATCTAGTGAATCTACTGGTGCTTTGATATAAGAAGAATAGAGTTCTAAGGGTTCTAAATTCTTATTTGGAGACTTCAAATCCTAAAATATTGAACGATGTTAAATATGAGGTAAGTTGAAATTTTAAATTTTATGGGATAAATATTTATATAAAAACACATTCCATGATCCATCCAACATGACCATGACACAGAAAGGATGAAAAGTGTTATCCCATTATGCAGCAACTCCAAACCATGCGGCATAATATCCTCATCAACCATACTCATAAAACATATTGTTGACCCCACACCTAAGTCTCCTTCACTCTAGGTAAGGACATTGAATAGTCTAATAGATACTCCATTATAGCTCCTAAATAGGATGTGGATACCAAATAACTCACTCGAACCTCTATTCCATATAAGTACATGGACATCTTAGATATTTCATAATTTGTAATAGATATATAAAATTGTCTTCACCTCTCCATGATTTTGACCATGGACTACACCACATCCCAGACATACATCATTTCCCCAATTCTATTTCCCCATGGTTCATGGTGTATAACCAATATATGAAACCTTTATTTCATTAAAAAACCTTATAGGAATCATAAAAAAATAAAAAAAGGGAATACTAGAAAAGGGAGAGGTATATAATAGTGATAACCTGATGTTACAAAATAATAAATTGGTTATGAATAACAACATTGTTAAATATTCTGATTTTATTATGACAATAGTGATCTATTCAAGAAATAGTTATACCACTATGGGGTGTGGTTAATCAGTTGTACTATAGTTTTAAAAATTTTTATTTGAAATAATCATCAGAGGGCTTATTAGAGTCTGATTCCAATAACATAAAAAATTTCACATGCCCCCCCATGAAGGGTAATTGTGTCCTTTAGGTGTTCATGTTGATCTGAGCCATATATTATCCACTAAAAATCAACTTAAAATTATAATTGGTTTAGTCAGGTATAACCCTAAAACCATAAAGGACAGGTATCATCCATTTCCCAATAAAATTTCCCCCAACAAAAATTATATATTAGTTCATAGTAGTTTACAAACAGAACAAAACCATGTTATGAATGTTTGAAAGATTCTCTTTCAATAAAAAAATAACATTTCTCTTCATTCTACAGTTATAATATAATGCATAATGTTTTCATTGATTCATAGTACCTGTAGTCGAATGACAATAAACAATTACACATCACTATATATTAAAACTGATTCTTACTACTTCTTCTTCTGGAAATATTAATTTAAAACAATAACATAAAAAATACACAACTTTTTTGACAAAAAAGGATTTATACTTAAACATGAAATAAAAACCATATATTTCACTATAATAAATTACTTATTTTACAAATCAAGAATTGCACAACTTTTTTATTTATATACTATCTCACTTTTGACTCACCATTTTAACAATGCACTAACTATGTTACAAACAATTCAAAACTAGATTCATGAATTTATTTTGTAAAAATGGAAACACTCTAACTATAATAAATAAAAGATATGATTATAATAATATTAGGGAATAGATATTTCATCCATTCATTCACATATGCATGGAAATTAACAATTTCCACTTCACTCTTTGTGAATTAATCTATATTTGCGACATTTCATGAGTAAATGAATATGGTGAAATAAAACACTTCATATTCAATCTACCACATCATAGACTATAATAGTGAAATAATTTCTTTTTATATACATGAAAATCTGATTGATTATAAGATATATATGTACAAAAAAATGATTCAGGAGACATAGTGAGAATATACACAGTATTGAGGATACTCTAGGACTTGCATGCAAAAACACACAAAAATAAAAATGCATAAGAAACTTGATATCTCAACTACCACATATAACTTTTTTATTCACAAAGTTATAACAATGATAAAATAAAATATTGTATTATTTTTGAGTATCATCCACTTCACACAAACATTGAAATTGTGTGAGTAACCCTTCCATCAACCAATGGGATTAGTTGCAGAACATTTTTTTACGAAACCAGATCATCTAAAAAACCACCCAACATCATGGTTGTAGTATTGGTATTTATAGTCAATGATCCACCAACAAAACATATGAACACAAACTCTTTTTAGAGAAATACCTAGGTTATATTTCAACTGAAGAGAACTTTCCTTAGAAAAACATTTTTTTCTTCACAATGCTATTTATAGTTGGGTCGTTGTTTGTATCAATTAAATGAAGATTCTTGTGTTTTCCTATCACCATGTAATTATGAAAATAAGTAAGTTCTGTTTTAATTTCATGGTTTGAGATTTGAATGGCATTTCAAGTTGATACCCTGATGAAAATTTACCCTCTGATGGGACCGATGGAGATGATGAAGATGGTGAGATGAGATATGGTTTAGAAAAATTATATCAAGTTATCATAAAATCATGGTTGTTTTGAAACAACATTCACTGTTTCCACATAAAAATTATATTGAAATCATACCCCCATTATAATACAAGGTACTACATTAACAGATCCTAAAAATGGTTATCAGATATTTTATTCTGAGCCTAGAACCACCTAGTGTGGGGTCACTGCTAGGAAAAGCTCTATACCAATGGTTTTCTAAAAAATGTGTGTTTATAGGTCTGTCTAAACCTATACCCATAGTCCAAATAAACCAATTATTTTTCCAAAACCATAGTTATAGGGGTTTCTTCCAAACATATACCTACAATTTTTGGAAAATTGTGGGTATAAGACATGGTTCAAGATCCATACTGATGTTTCTCTATGAGAACCAAGGGTATATGTTAGGGTGAAAACCATATACCCACAGTTTTATAGAACCATGGGTATAGGTTTCCAATGTGAACAGGGGAAAATTATGTTATTAAAACCCCATTCTAACTGTTCTCTCTCTTGTACACATGGTTTAGATTAATTTATTTAGGTCAAGACACATTTTTATTAAAGTTATTATTGTAGGTGGGTTTGTGATGTGATGTTTGGTTATATCAGATGTTGTAGGAACTATGGTCACTGAATATTATTTTGTAATACCGACACATTAAATTAATATGTAGAGATAAATATAGGTATAAATTTGCATCATTTTGGAAGTTGGAGTTTTGGGGAGTAGGATATTAGAAGCAGAGGTCATGAGATCAAAACCCATGGCCCATTTTTTTCTAATACATATGGTGAGATAAATATAATTAGATTAATATAGATTTATATATACATAATTGATGTAGCTGGAGTATTGAGGACCCACGAGGAAGAAGGCCGAGTCCTGGGTTTGAAACCTTCTTCTCACATTTTACTAATACTTATACCCAGGGTTATAAAACGTTTAGTATAAAGAAATGACATTGTGGAATGTACTTATTTTCCTCTGATAAGGAGGAAAATGGTGGGTATTTTTTGTTGAGATATATTGACGCATCAGTTTACCATGGTTCCATATAAAGTGGGTATATCCTATATCACTGATTTTGGGGGATATAACCAAGATTTGGAACAGTGGGTATATGTCATTTTTCTAGTACTAGGTGCTTCCCTCACTGTTATGCCTCCCTTCACAGTGCCATGCAATAGCCTCCCATGATCCGCTAGTGTTCCCCTCACAAGACATCCCTCGATATAGTTCTTATAAATGAGTGTAAATTTTTTTTGTATTATTACACATAATAATAACCCATGAATAACCAAAATTCTAGAAATACATAATATACAACATAATAAAAGAAATTTTTATAAATAATTAAATAAATATTTATTTCCAAATGGAATATATTAATTACCCCAAAGAATTAATTCTTATGAATGTTTTAAACATTGTGCCAATGTTAAATACCCAATGAAACGTCATTTTTTGAACTATGTTTCTGCTCTAAAATGATCACAATTAAGGTTGAAAGAAATACACAATCATTAATGGCTTCATAGATTCTTCAATCTACCCCACTGTATTTTATTCATTCATTATCAATCATCTTCAAAATATATCTTATAAACAAAATAACATTGAATTATTTTTCACTATGGTGAATCAGATGATCTCATCTAAAAACCATACTCTTTTCTACATTTTTTAATGAAACTATGCTTCAAATTCACAAAATAAAAGAGGATATGAATGCATTATTCTCCTCCTTGACATCAGAAACTAGAGAAAATTAGGGGAATCACCTTCACACTCTATCTAAAAGTTTACAGTTGAACATGTATTTTCATCCTATATTTCTGGAATCTTTCTTTTTTCTTATCTTTAGTGATTATATCAATAATTTTACATTTTTTTAAATTTAATCCAATTTAACATATCCTTTATCAACTCTATTATTGATGAAATGATGTATAATATCAATATGTATTCATCTGAATTATTGCACTAGTTTTTAGGGGGATTAATTTCATATGATTGTCATAGAAACTATTCAATTGTGTATCAACATTGACTTATAAATCTTCATGTTGAACTTTTATCCTTTATACATGAGTACTATAATTAGTAACATAAAATCACTCAGCTTAATCATTACATAATTTCACTGAATTCTATTTTTTACTTTAAAAACAAACATAGAATTATCCAAGAAATAATGTTCACCTTGATGTTGATTTAATATAATTAAGATCTACATCTTAATCAGCATCAGTGACTCCTAGAAGGATCAAATTTCAAATTCATTGATATACAAAAAATTGATGTTCCCATGATATAAATAATAATTCTTTTAGCAGTAATCATGTGTGATTATTTTTGATGAATTTGATCTCTATCACACAATATATCTCTATATAAAATCTTTGGTATTGATTTCAGAGGATGTAGCATTATTCCATTTAATTTTCTGAAATTATTTGGATTAATAGTTTGACTTGGTCCATCATCACTAATCATTACACCAACTGTGAGAGGTTTGGAAACATCCTTAGAATATTCCATGACACATTCATTCAACAAATAATTGGCATATTTTTAGTGAATATAATATGTACTCATTGATTTTATGAACACATATCCCATAAAAAAATTCATCTTTCTATGCTTAGAATTTTCAATGAATATATTTATTTTATTTGATAATTCTTCACATTTATATCACTTTTCACCTTATAAAATAATGTCATAAATGTAAAAATAACATTATTTGTACATTGTTTAAAATACTTCACATATGAGTTTTTATCAACAGTTCATTAAGAAAAGATCATTGGTGTCATGAATCTATCCCGTTTAGAATACCAATATCAATGAGCATATTTCATCCCAAACAAGGATTTTGTAAAATTTCACTATTTAGTTACAGAGAAATAAATAATAAATTTTTCATTTTTCCCAATAAAACATAGTATTCAATATCTCCTGTCATGAAATCATACATCACATGTATATAATATAATTTATAGCATCATTGAGCTATAACAACTAGAAAAAGTCTTTTATAATCCATTCATTCCATGATAAAATGTTTCATGAAAATATAAACCTTCCACTTGTGATTAACCCTTACAGACTAGAATTTCTTTATTTCATTATATTTTTCCTTTCCCATTGAATTTAATTATAAACACCCATTTAGTTTATAATATATTATTTATTTCATGTATAGGATCATGATCACAAGTAAAATAATTTCCCAATATAATTTATCTCTTCATTTAATGAATTTATCCACTCCATATGTTCAATACCTACACCAACTGACTTTGGATTAATTTTACAAATAACTTATTTTTTATTTTCATTTGAAATTATTCTTATATTCTATAATAGTGCTTCCTGATTTCCAATTATTCTTTCTAAATTAACATTATATTTGTATTTCTATTGCTATGTAATTTACCCTACCAAATTTTTCATCATCACCAGTTTTCTCTGAGTTTACATCAACTATATATGGTTCCTTTGTAGTTTTATCATCATTTTAGCTTCAAAAATATGTGTTTGTTCTACATAAATGTTTTAAAATATATATATAAATGTTTACTCCGAGTTGGGATGATTTTAAATTATATTCACATCAAATTAGTCAACCAACATATTTAGTTTTTAATTACAATGAATATATCCCTGTCCATTTTAAATATATCCCATGATGATCCCATCTTCATTATTTGTTCTACTTTACATAGAAATGAAATCTTATTATTAATGAAACGTATACTACCAAACACATTGAAATATTTAACTATTGGATTCTAGTTATACCACATCTCATACTGAGTTATGATGTATTCTGGTCTCAGTAAACAACTCGTTTGAATATGAAATATTGATAACACTAATTCTCTTTAGTATAAGTTACAATTTTTATATTCACCTAAAACATTCCTACATATTTCTAATAGTCTTCTATTTTTCTCTCAACTACTCCATTTTTTAAGTTGTTTCAGAATTGAAATATGGATTCATTATTCCTTCTATTAGAATATATTATTTAAATGAATGTTATTTAACTCCCCACCTTTATTTGTTCTCAGTATTTAGATTTAAATTCTTAGCTCATTCGATGGTTGGCTTCAGTAAAACCTGAATATTTAAATTGGATGTAACTTGTGATTAATAACCATAAAATCATCATCTATGTGAAATAATAAATTAATTTTATATAATATATTTCACTTCTAATAGAATTATGCCTCATAGGTTCAAAAATAACACTGTGAATAAACTAATGTGCCCTGACAGACAGAATCTCAACTCTTCTGTTTCTACACTATACAAGCATACCCTTTTGATAGGATTCACATTGATTTTACATTTATCCCATAAAATGAAAAATATATCATAAAAATTGAATATATGAAATATTACTGAAATAATTTTTACAAAGATGTCTAAGACTTATATACGACATATTGTATTCATATTTCACATTCTAATTATAATAAATTGCAGGATCACATATTTCAAATATATTACAACTAATTCTTTCACCTGTGTTCATAACTCTTCCATCTATTGAATTATGGATGATTCAATAATCTTTTTTTAATATAACTATGTCACCATTATCACATTTTTTCTTCATAATAAAAAATTAGTGTTTAATCCCTCCAAAAAATATCATCATTCGATTTCAATTTATGGGATTCAATCTCAACCATATAAACACCATTAATTTTCAATGAACATTCATTCTGAAAACTAACTACTCCCCCGTTGTTTTAATAAAAATCTCCAATATTTTCTATCACATATCATGTTATAGTAACAACCATTATAAAAAATAAATGGTTTTCCTCTTTTTATAGACATCGAAACAACTATAATAATAATTGATTTTTTACCATATTGGAATCATGATTTATTTTACCATTTGAATTATTTGAAATATGACTATGAAGAATAATCATTTATTTATCATAATAATGACCCTATTGATCACATATTCCCAAAATTTCCACTGAACAAACAAATATGTTATAAACATATTGTTTTTTATACTCTACTTATTTTATTTTTTCATGATGGATCTTATTTTTATCTTTTTAAAATTACTCCCAGTAAACTCATAACTGCACCAAAGAAGTGACATGTTGTACCCACAATAATAGGACTTGTTACCTAAATTTATATAGCACCAACAACAACAAAAAAATTTATATGATCCACAATTTTAAAGATTATGTGCATGATAATATTTTTGATCGACAACCACATATTTTTAATCTATTTTCTTGAGATAATAACATTATTAGAAGTTTCCAAATATTTCATTTTGAAAATAAATGTGTCTCATGATTTATAGAAGCCCCTATTTTTCAATAATTATTAATATTAATTATATTATAATAAATATATGTTTTAACAATTGTTTTTAGAAGAATAAGACATAAAATATCTCTTGGATAGGGAGAAGGGATCCCACATTATTTTCAAATTAATGATATATGTTTTATCCTCATCTCTTCAGAAACAACTAAAATGGAATCCATCATGGAGTAAGCCCCAATTCCTCTATGGGGGAGGTTTTAATCATACTCTACATCAGTGGTCCAATGTACAATGATGTGAGGGGATGACCATGTTAAATATCTCATTCTTTCCCTCTTCCTTGGTGCCATGAAATTTCCTACCATCAGAAAAGTGGATATTGGGTTCCGAAGATCTATTACATACTTTTGTTTCTCAAAACCAGCATGACTCAAATGGGAATGGATGTTAATGGAAGTCATCACATCTTAATGATAGTAAACCTCGAATTGGAATCCTATGAATTGTAAGCCCTTATTAAATCAAAAATGGTCCTCCAATTCAATATATTCCTAAAATATACTTAGATGTGACTCATATTCTATATATTCGCTAACCCATTTCATTATACTTCTAATTCAATTCAAAAATAAAAATGTTATGTAAGAAACCTCCATGTTGAACAATCCAGATATCAAAAATTACCATAATGGCTTATGTGTTATATTCCTAATATGGTCATATCTAACTCAATCAGATATATTCCATCTATTTCCCTCAAATCACCATCCTTATTAGGTCATATCCATTATTTAATCATGTCCCATGAGAAACCACATCTCTTATAGGTTCCATAAGATTCATTAATTTAATTCCAACACCAATCATTAACACGAAACCATTATTTAGGTCTCTCATTGAAATGACCTTAAACTGCATGGTTTGGTCCTCTTAAAATTTCCTTAATAGGTGATGTGTCCAATTATGTTCCACCAAACTAAACGGTTTCTGATTTATTTCACAAGGATATGTATAAATTCTGTATTTTTGTTCTGATTCCCAAATCAATCGAACTTCCATATACCAGGATGATATCAAAACTTATAGAGCATAGCTATATTCCACAAAACCAACATATAAATAAGGAACATAATTAAAATATATAATATATTCATAAAAGGAAACAATTGATAGAGGACCCCGGATACATAAAAATATAAACACCACTGAACAACTCCAAAGACATATAGATGATTCTGATACCATGTTTTTTCATAATTAACTATTAATTCCGAGATATTCACATTGTACTTTGGAATGGATAAATTATATTTGTACTTATCTTAAATCAATAAGAGTGTACCAAAATATGTAATATTTCCCATCAATGAAATTGTGATGAGGATGAATTCCCATCCTATCGACCATTGTGAGTTCTTAAGTATCATTGACCAAGACACCCAATTAATTCTTTCCTTTGGAAATAAGATCCATGATTCATAAAAAATATAATAATTATTGGTTTTTTATTCCAAAATGAAATCTCCTTGGAAACTAATCCATAACAATAGGGTTAATGATAATAATGGTTACATGATATGAATGATTAGGAAATATTCGACCCCCACCCCTATAATCAATAACCCGAATAAAAGGGTCTCTATGACTCTTTTGGAGGATCAAAATGGTGAAACCAACATGAATCTGTAACCAAGGTTCTAGAGTTACCATAAGTCACACACCTTTTGATATAATAGTAAAGGATTTCAAAATAATGTGATCTATTTAACTTGTATTTCATTATGGATATTAAACTCTAATGGTGTATTCTTGAGTTTGTTAATATTTTTTATTTCATTCAGGGGTGGGGATAAAAAAGAAAAACCTATCTAATTAAATATGGGGTAATTATTGTGTTGTTTTATCACAAATATTTCAACTACATTTCACAAATACTAGATTGAATCCAATGTTGTCTCACCGTTGTTTTTAGACATGTGCATCGGCCAATCCATGTGTTGGGTCCCTCACTAAAATGGGGATGCCATTCCCCACCAAAAATCATCAACACTAGAATTACCATCCATTGTGCGAGGATAACCACTACATTTCTAATGTACAAACCATTGAAGAATATTGATTGGACTTTTAAAATATGAATCCCTGAATGTCGTCTAATCCTCAATTATAGATGATCCAGAACCAAAAGTCCCAAAAAACACTCTTAAACCATTTCACTAGCTTCTTAATTGAACTTGAAATTATTTTCCTCCATTACCATAATAAAGAAGATTAATTGTTTTCCAGTTACATCATCCCAGTAATATAGGGGTCCCTCCCAAGGGCCCCTACAAGTTGTCATCAGTGTGAATGTTTTATGGCCCATAAGCCTCACTACAAAAATGATACCATATTGTGGGTCCCACCCAAATACATTCATAATCTGGTCTCTGAAGAAAGAAAATAGATTGTGAGGATTAAACAATATACAATAGACTATCATCCTTGTTCTTACTGAAGAAATTGACTATAAAAAAATAGGGGAACATTTCAAGCTGAAAAAATCCCTACTCATTTGTATCAATCCCAACAGTAGAATAATGTGGAAAACTATGAGAAGACATACATTCTTACTTTAGTAGATCAAACCAACCATGAAAATATAGTAAAAATTAACAAACGTATGATAATTTTTGTAGATGAATATCATGTATGTCAGTCAACTACTTTGGGAATCTATGAGCATATGCAAGTACCTAGTCTATGAAATCTATCCCTCCATTCATATTTGGTTTCAATTAACCAAAAAAAGATAAATTCATGTGAATGGATATCATGTATTCTATTTGAATATGACAACATGATAGAAGTATTTGATAATTATTTCTCTAGTATATCAATGCCACCATTAAAACATAAATGAAATTAACCAGCAGATGAAAATTCATACTTATGAAAATAATGTATGTTAGTTAAATAATATGGAAAAATACAAGTAAATTCAAACACCTACTCTGGTATATCAAACCTTCCATTAAAATATGATAAAATTTTAGTGGTATATGCCATTTCATACCAATTCTTATCATGTCCACCAGTCATATAATGTGTTATTATTTGAGAGGATGGAATTAAATACTATGTTATAACATTAATTTAATAGAAATATAGAATTAATTAAGGAGAAGATTTAAATTCTTGAGGATTTCTATTATGCTTGTCAGTCGTTTGTGGTTGAAAACTACGAGTAGATAAAAATACATTATCTTGTACCTCAATCCCAGCATAAAATAAGGTGGAAATTTATCAGCATAATAAAATTACTAAAAATTCATATCAATCACAACAATCAAATATATTATCAAACTAAAATTATATAAAAATACCAACTCCACTATATCAAACCCTCCAAGAAAATACGACAAATATTGGAAGACCTAATCGACATAACTCAGCAACAAACCAATGTAAGACTCAAATTACTTCCCCAAAAAAGGAATTTCCATATATTATTTTCCCTACAAAGGATTATTCTCATAAAACACTAAAAATTATATATGGTTGTATATCAATTCCAAACCATATCATAAAGACATACCATTATATAATCGTAATGGAAAAAATAGCTAGGAGTCGATCCCATAAACCTGCATCCTTATGTGGGGTGACCCATCCACATAAATGATATGGTCATTCATGATTAGTATTGAATCCATATCCCTTTACAAGAGGTGTTTTTGTAATATTTCATGATAAATGGAGATTAAGATCAAGCACAAGTACCATTACAGATGGGGAACGTTAGTTTACTCGAGTGGCCACTCCTTGTTATGCATATGCCCCTTCAAAAATTCTAGAAGATTACCATCATATACCAATATTATCATAGGGGACACATTAATATGAATCCGAATATTGAGTCCCTAACTTATAGAAGGTGTCCCCAATCACCATCAAGATATTTCCTAAAAGGTAATAATTCCAATAACGACTAAAAAATTGAAGAGAGGACTAATAACCCAAATATATTATAGGATGGGGTTCTTGAGGAAATCAAAAATCTAAAAGTGGGGGTCAGGATACTAAAAATATGTTAATAACATACAAAATAAGATGTATTTTTTGTGAAGGTCCTCTCTAGAACATAGTCACTAGAAACACTACCGGTCCTCCCCTTGGCATCTACCAGAAATGATTCCATCTTGTTCCAAACCGATCAATCCTGAGGTCATTCCTCCTTATTAAAGACGTGATACCATACCCCCCTCATTCATAGAAGATTAGAAATTATGAATATCATCACCTACATATTATCAATCATGAAGGTACTCCCCCATGATATACACTATATAGTTCTTATTTTTAGTAAGATATTGATCGATGATGGTAGTCCTCTCCATTATGGAATCTACAGTAAAGGTCCTCTCTACAGTGACATTTCATTTCAATAATAAGATCCTATGCTTATTAAGTTAATTAAGATAAATATATCATAATAATAGGTGTATGGAATGAGGGGTCCAATCAGACTAGGTACCATATTGATGAAAAGTGAAATCATTTCTTAGCTATAAGATGACACATGGAAATAGTTATCCTCAGAACTACCTCCATGCCATTATAGTGCCAATGAGACACTAATTAGCCTCACCCTCTGAAATACTATAGTTATTAAGCACTCACATGTTGCTGATCAAAGAAAGGAGTATGTGGTAGATGAATATAATTATATTTTTCTCATGATAATTCAATTGGTTGGGGAGGATATACCAAAAATAATTTGTCCCTCATCCACCTCTCATGTTTACATTCTAGAGGTATTACCGAATGAGTGCACAAAAAACATATGTCTAAATCTCTAGACATCTCTTTGACACCATAATTTGAATTTCCTGAATTACAAAGTGTGTGAAGATAATTTTAAAATACATTGATATATTTCTCATCAAATATAATTGGAAGCCCTACCATCAACAAGGATAAAAAATTTAGATAAGTGAATGAAATTTTATCAATTTGAATGCCTCCCCATTATTCATTAGTTGTGTTATTTTATTATCAATTATATCCTAGAGTTCATATCAGATTTGGGGGACATATATCATTAAATTTCAACTCAAGCCTTGTATAGCAAAACTAATTGTATGTGACATATTGTAATTTCATTAAACAATGTAGGATATTACGTAGGTCCCCTATATATGAAATACGACACAAAAAACAAGAATCATCATTGAATAAATATAAGTGATTTTAGGCCTAATGATGAAAATCCATCAAGAAAATATTTAGCTAGACAACTGAGAACATTAAGCTGTCTTCTCACATAAGGGAATAAATTCATCAGGAACTATTAATGTCCTCTGAATTCAGTTCACATGAAGATCCATCATTTCACCTGGCTCATCCTCAAATAAGGATGAACGATATAATGAGAGTGGTGGTGATATCATCATATTTCATAGTACAGGATCAGCCCCAGACCATAAGGATGGGAAAAATATTGACATATAATTCCATTACATGGCTGAAAAATATGGCCTACGTCACCTTATCAAAATTACCAGTGTAACCCTATCCCATTATGAAGGGTGAATTTTCACTCGGACCTCCCCTCCAATAGAAATGAGTCTTTTCTAGTCTATAGAGGAAATGTGATGTAAAATCTCATAGATTTCCTCATTTTAGGGCACAGGTCTCTTAGAAGGGATGTGATTGAAAATAATGTATTTATATTCCCTCTTGGTCACACTTTACCAAGAAGCCCGAAGAGTAACCCAAAAAGGCCGACAAAGATCCAACAAAGAGAACAAGAATCTATAAAGCGATTCAGAAGCTAATATGATGCATATCATTCATTTTGAATTACTAAATTCCACAAGAATCAATAACACATATAAATTCAATAATTTTTTCAACACATAGGATCATGGAGTGTATTATTTCACCAGAAATATGGTCCACACTATGAAAAAAAGGAGGTGTGCCTACCCAGAATCAGAGAGTCTCCTGTATTTCAAGTGATCCCTATACCAATATATTATTTCCTCCTCTACAATCATCCAATGATGATAATGTGAAAGAACAGGTCACTGAAGACACCCTTATTCTCTTAATGGGGATAAGTCCCTAATGCTCGAAGAATAATTTTATTGGTATGAGGAAGAAATTAAATAATTTATGATACTAAATGTAGATTTTCACTAAGCAAGAAATCCTATAGAATATGATTCAGGGGTAGTTCCTCAACCTAAATTTCATATAGGTGTACCTCAATAAGTGGGGTTTATCACAATGATTGATGAACAACCAGAAAATCTGCCCAACCTAGTGCCTAAACCGTTGGTTTAACTTTACTTGATTCTTGATAGATACCAATATTAACCTCAATTAATGTGAAAACTAATGTAGTCTGATGAGAACCATCAAAAAAAATCCATGGAAGGATATCATCTATAAATATTTGTAGAACCATGTTTTAAAATAATACCTATTGTTCTTCTAATCTATGTTCATGATCAACTGGGAATCCCTGATGTTTTTATCTACATAATTTAGTCATTGGATGCTCAATTGGAACCATGGTGGAATAACAGGCACCTCACTACTACAAAACTAGGTTTATCTATTGATACAGTTTTAACAGTAGAAACTAAATATGTTGTTAAAGACCCCCTTTATCAGTGAAACTTTTTTTGTGTAATTGAAACATCAATTTTGATTTTAAAGGGGGTCATTAATAGTACTAAAAATTCCTTTATTAAGGGGGGCCCTTATCAGAGATGTTTTACAAGAATTGATAAATGGGGTCCTTTATCCGTGCTTTTTCTACAAGAGGTAAAAACATATACATAAAAAAAATTTATATTTCATAAAAATTATATATAAATATATACATATATTTATATTATTTTAAATATAGTATATACTTTTCAAAATATGTTTTAGATAACGTAAATAAGAATTTACAAAAAAATATATAAGATATTTAATAACAATTCAGTATAAAGTAACCAAAAAATATTTTTAATTAATAGTTTTTTTATTATTAACAATTAATAGTCATTTAATATTTTTTTAGAGATAAAAAATTTATAAAAATAAAAAAAAATTCCAAAATAATTTGAAAATTTATCTAACGCATCAAACGACCATAAATTTTGGCATGTGTGTTCGTTCGAGGTCTACCACATATCAAATAATAAATTGTGATGAGGACTATGACTTAGTGACTTATTATAAAGCCTCCGATACTTTTTTCAAGGAAAAGAGGTCTATAAGTCCTCTAAAAATGTGTTTTTAGTTGGGTACCCTTATTTTTTATCATTTGATGGATTTTCATCCTCGTTTATAGGGGTCTTTTTCCCTTTCTCAATGAGGACTGAATTTATTCCCGAGTATTACATTTATATTGATATTATGGATTTTATATTTTATGGATTTTCATAATTTAATGTTAATTATAATAAAACATATAAAAATATATACATATTTTTATATATTCACACGTATAAATTTATTTTCTTTAACAGATAAGTAAACATATTTTCCTATATAATATATTTATTAATATATTATCATATATATAATGATATATAAAAATAAATATAATTATGTGTAAAAAATGTTACGATATATATGTAAATATATAAATGTATCAGAAAATGTTAAACAAAACATTATAGGTGGATTGGAAAATGATTTGATGTATATACTTTTTTTATAGTGTTCGAAACTCATGTAAGGCACGGTGTGCACATACGAGTGGGAATATGGGATGAAATGATAAATGGGTGGGGTGGTTGGGAAGCACTGATTAGGGGATGCAGGGTGGGCATGGGAAAACACTATATACCCTGTATTAGTGGAACCTTTATCAGTTCTTTTTTAGTGGACTTAAGGGCCTCTTTTAATATAATTAAAAAATTATTGATAAAAGGGGACATTAAAAAACATTTAATAAATAACTGTTGATGGCCCCTTATATATGCACTTTTTTAGAACTATTATAGGGGAATTTAAGAATGCATTTTTAGGGATGATAAAAACTTCGGTCCATTAAAAACTATTAAATTTTAGCATCTTTTTTATCACTGATAATGGAATATTTTACTGCAATTAAAGGCAGTTGATTTTGCAGTAGTAAATGTACCACAATAATAGAAACCATAACCTAAATTTGTGACCGACACTCTACATCAACCAAATGTTACGAGTCCATCATTACTGATTTTAATTGATCAGGAGACCCAGAACAAAATATGACACACTTTTCATCCCAATGTGATCTAATGATGGGAACTCCCATGCAACATGAAGTAGTAATTGTTATATTTTTTGTTCGTACCATAGAAGGGATGATCATCAAATGTTACAAATATTCTCTTTCTTGGTCCATGGTTGGATGAAAGGACCTCTACTTTTATTTCATTTCTTAGTTCTCCTTGATGCAATAATATAAAACAAAATATGACTAATTGAATTAAAAATATAAAGAGAACGATATAATCACGGATTTCATATCCAAGTGTAAATGGCTTACCTACTCTATAGAAATATGCTTCCCTCATAATAATTTGTCTCTCCAATCATCGATATCCTTAGAGATGTGTTACGAATGTTGCTCATCCAAGTGAACTATATAGGTGGGTTTCATTATTTAGAAACAATTTCATAAATAATGGAAAACTTCATAGATAGGACTATGCTCAAGTCTCAAATGAGTCAATAATTAATGGGGTATATAACAAAAAAGGTGGAGGCAACATCCATCACAATTAATCAATCCTTTGTTTCATCCCCAAATAGAAAACCTATTCCATATCATACAGATCACCTTAACACATCAACATAATACCATGTCTAACATTATGAGTGGAGGGGTCCCATGAGATTTAAATTTGAGGTGATAATGAATATTTATTAAATTTTTGGAGATGATGAAGTTAGTGGTTTCATTTTAGCCACTTTAGACAATGATTTACTGTACCCTCTAGAGCCAAAGATTCATGGCAAGGAGGTATTAATGACCATATGGATTATTTATCTTTCCATTGGATATTGGGGCACACTATTCCCGAATTATTCATCTTTAATGGACTCTTGTAAAGAAATTGTTGAATTTAATAATGTGATATTGGGAAAGAAACCAAAACATGTAGTGTATGTTTTTTATACATTCAGAGAACATGAATATGAGTTTAAGAGGTTTTATAAATAAGTGAAAAATATTGATGGTTGGATGACTCGAACGACAATTACCTTAACTCATATAATTCTCTATGTAAAGTTGAAACACCCAACTCTATCCATAGATTCCATGACATATCTAGTGACATCGATACAAAAAACCTATATAATCCTATCATTCAAAAATAATCCTAGCATGAAAGACAACGAGAAAACATAAAAGGATGAAACTTCATCAAATACATTAATTTATTTCACCCCCTATAACATTATGATATCAATTTTAAAATAATGGTCACTACAATACTGAATTGAACCACCAGAAACAGTCATAAAGACAATGTCATTTTCAGAGGAGTAAATAATCAGTTACATTAATGTAATTCAATTAATGGATCCCTTATTGGATGAAGGGTAGGATATAAAACCACATTCTATAAATGTGATTGGTAAACCAGATGAATAAACCATAGGTACTAATGGTAATGGGGAAGGTGAAGCTGTGGAAGGAACCATATTATTATCAATGTCTCATCTTAGACTATCAATGATATGGAAACTCATAGAATAACCTTTTATCAAGTTCAAATAGGGAATGAAAATACCCATGTACATTCCTAATGAAACCATTATATGATCACTCTATAATATCGATTGGAGGGGGTACATTTGTATAATCACACTTGGTGTGAAGGCATGCTTGTTCAGTCTAAAAAATAATGAAAATAACACCATCAACCCATGTTTGGAGGTCCATTACTTCTACATCATGTTTTCTAGCTCCTAATGTGAATGTGAAAGAGAATACCCACACTAGGATGAGAATTACAGTATCATGGAAGTATCATAAATTTATTTACTTATCATTATTATTGATCGTGTTATCTATCATGGATTCCTATATATTAATGAAAGAACTCAGGGAAGAATTTTTGGATGATTTCTTAAGGCCCTGAGAGTTTCAGGTTATTGTTTATATTACATAGGTCTATCTAATAGAATCTTATTCTATAGAATGTGACACATTTTTCTAAATATCATATCATGATGAGGACACAATTTTATTAAGAAACATTATAACCTTCTACACGCCTGGTGGGAAAATGGTGTTAATGACCAAAAAGAATTCATTGTAAATTGATATGGAGTTCAACTCATTCTAAAATTAAAAATTCACTGGTTGAGATACAGTATTGATGACCTATAACCCTCCACACTAACACATCAATTCTATGACAAAACAGAGAAAACTACACTATGAAAAATCATGCTTAGGGATCAATTTGGAGACCGTTTTCCTGATTTAGAGTTTCCAATTTTTCTGATGTACATAAGGCCTTAGTTGTGTCAACCTTTGGAAATACCCTCAACATAAAATTATTTTTTCAAATAATAAATTAATTTAACAATTAGTATAGTTCATTCCAATAACTCCCTATATGAATCTTACAACCCACATTATATCGATTCATGATACAGTGAGAGGGAAGGGTGAAAACATATTTTTTATTGTGTAATTTGGGTCATATCCCTAAATGGACTCAAAATTATCCTCACAAACCCTATAAAATAGTTGGCGAAAAATATTTTTAACCCTCCAATCAGGTCGAGAATAAGATTTTGAATTCAGATGCATATTCAAAAAACTTCATTATTTCAATCATAAAAACTGAGTGCAGCAGTGTTGAAGGAGGAAATTCCACATTATTTAGGTTATTGTTCATAACTTGGGAAAACTAGGTAAGGAACTCCAAAAAAAATTTAATCCTCCCCCATGGAATTGGATATTCCATTTGGGAAATCATTAAATTGGATTATGCACTGGTTGTTGTCTAGTTTCTCCCAGGTCCCACCATTTTATAAAATAGAAAATGTTAGAATAAAATATATGTCAACATGTCATAAATAAAAAATTAATTCACTTGTGAAATTAAGTCTAAAAGAATATATTTTCATATCATTATATTTATAATTTTCTAAATCAATGATCTTTGGGTGATTAATAATAATTAGTCTCATACTAAGGTTTTTCACTATAGTTCTCAAATACCAATTCACAAATTAACTAAACCATGCTATGATACAAAATATAGATACCATATTTTTCTTACATATCATATTACATCATTTTAAATACAAACAACACAAATTAATTACACAACCCTGATCTACAGTTTTAGTGTCATTGAAAAATTAAGACCATACTTGACATTTATAAAAAAAACTAACATTTATTTGATTCTTTTTTTTGATATCTTAGTTTTTTTTCCTTGAATTCTCTTTATTACAAGTAGTCAACTGATGAAATAAATTAATGCAAGGGGTGAGATAAAATCATTGTAATAGGGTAGAAAATAACATGAATAAATAAAACATGGGGTGAAGATAACCATAACATCGCAATCATACTCATTAGAGGAATCATTATATAATGGAATGGAATGTGGAAATGTATAAAAATTGAAACTTCACGTCTTAGTGGACAACTACCATGCATAGTTGTGAACAAATATAGCATCATGTTTATCCATTTTTCACATTTTTATCATTTGGTAAATAAATTTACCCAAATATTTGGAGTGCTATATAGTTTTGGCCACACCCATCACATCATAAAATTTACATTTCACTATATATTTCTGGGGTCACCTGTCACATCATAAAAGTGACATTATCATGCCTGCCACATAGAACATATATCAATATCGGGCATAAAATAACCAATTGAATGGAATTGGGTTTCATAAAGAATAATTTCATGGATAGAAAATTTAATTCCAAAAATCAAAAGGTAATAAAATTCTTGGTAGAATAACCATCCATCTTGAGTGATGATTTAACAAAATTAAGGGAAAGAAAAGATGCATTTTTTAAAGGAAGTGTTATTTTTGAAAAATGATTCCATTATTCATAAAAAATTATTTTTAACATATATTTCATATAAAAGATAAGATAATGATGATAAAATGTCATATATGTACAAATAAAGTAATATCCATACTGAAAATGGGGTAAAAGAGGGAAAAACTAAAAATTGGAAGATGGGTTCAAGAATTCCCCATTCCTTATTTCTGAATGATTTCTTCAATTTAATATCATTTATAATCCAATTATATTCGTCAATAAAAAAATAAAAAACATTTCATATAGCATTAAAATTTTGTATTTTTTTATTATGTTTATTTTTGGGATATTCCACGAGTTTTAGAGTTTAATTTTTTAATTTAGGTGTGTTCATTTTGTTCGTCTTCATGATCATTTCACTTGTATACATAAATAGAAGTTCACGTAAAATGAAGATAAATATCCAAAATTGATATTATTGTTAATTAATTAATATATAAAAATTTAAATTATCTTCTAAAAAATTTTGTTATATTTTTTTAGGATGAATCAATAGATAAAAGATAACGATGACCATTTTAGAATAATTGTATCATTTTTCGATCACAATAAAGGTTTTTTAATATTCCCTATAGTATTATGTATATATGTTAGTTAAAGATCATAAATTTTATCTTAAAATAATTATTAAAATATTTTTTAACAATTTTAATGGTTTTATTGACATATTTAAATGCATTACAAGAAAAATAATGGGAATCACCCATGATGTCGTTAATTGATATAGCACATGCGACAATTTGATAAAAAATATAGAGAGGGAGGATTTTAATAATTGATCATACATTAACAACATATAATTAAAATAGATATATGTTATTGGAGTTATCATTCGATTTGGATTAAGGGAGGTCGGGATGGAATAAGAAATGAAAAAATAAATTTAAAGAAAAAAGGATGAGGATATTACATCTTAAATTTCCCCTCCTTAAGAAACTCCATATTAAAAATGTTGTGTACTTTTGATTAGGTCATGGAGTCCAAGATAAGGGGAAGGGTCTTGATAATGTACTTGATAATAATTTTTTAGGTATAAATACTTGAAGGTGTGAGGGAAAGAGGTGGTGAGTTGTGGAATTTATAGTGGAGAAGAGGGGTGTTTTTCATGTTTATATTCGTTAGATTATTATTATGAATCAAGAGTACGAATATTTTGAGAATTAAAACTAAATATTGTAATATACATAACTAGATTTATATATTTTGGGCTTACATTGGTAATAAATCATCAATTACTCAATAATTTTGGTATTTATCTTTTATCGTAACTTATCGTCATTTAATTTTCATAAACAATTCCATAATATAGTAAAATACACAAAATACAGCCTAACTATTTTTTGATGTCTATAACAGGAAAATGAAACACATTTTATGTAAATAATTTTCCAAATATAATATATTTAATTTCTAATTAAAATCATATTTTACGTGGAGTATATATAACATAAAATTATTAATAATTTCATAACACTTTGGAAAAATTACTTAAGGTCTCCTAAAACTATCTACAAATTATAAGGCATAAAATTATTAAATTATTAATTCAAATTATGAAAATACATGTTGTTTTCAATTATTTAATTACTCATACATTGTTTATAAAATATTAATAGAGAAAAAAAATTCGAACACTTAATTAACATTATTGAAACATTTATTTACATAGAATACGATATAATTATATCATATATTAATTTACTAGATTTAAAAATTTTATTTGTACCTTCATGGATGAGGTTACTACTCATTTTTTGGTTTAGTATTCTTAAGTGTTATATTAATTTTATATGGTCATGTTTCGATTTCATCGATATTGGTTCTTTAACTTCTATGAATACATTTCATTTCATTAATTCATCATTTATAAAGACTTAATTATTGACATTAAGTTATTTTAGGTTATTTATGTTATAATAAATTTCTATAAGAATGTATAAATTTCATTCATAAATGTTTTGTTCAATAAAATAAATGTCAAGTGAGTTTTAAAAGATACATAGGGTAAAAGATGATTTTACCTAGTAATTTTATCTCTGATAAGTTATTAATGTGAAATTGATGCAATAAATGAATAATTTTATCATTACATTGAATAAATATAAATTTAAATATGAATAACTATCATTTATTACAATGAATTATATAATCATTATCAATCAATTACTATCGTTTCCTTTTGAATTACAAAACGAACAGTGTGGAGAAACTGCGTCAATATTATTTTGTCAAGGTTCATCATGTGTATAAGAACTCAAAATAGTTAAATATTTAAATATTATGATGAAAAAGCTTAATATGATGGATGAAATACTAATTAACATTAATTACTTAATGTATATTTTAAAAAATTATTCTATGAAACTAATTCTAAAGAAGGATCACAATGAAGTTGTGCTTATTTTCATTGTGTTCAAAGGATAGACCACGAGAAAGGAAACACTAGTGTATTGAATAATAATCAAGTGGTGGTTTTAACATTAGGTATATTCATCATTAAATTAAATATTATTATATTAGTTCCTATGTATCTTATTCTATGTGTTTTTCACACATTTGTATCCAAATATATGAGCCAGGATTGTAAAAAAAAAATATTAGATAAATTCTCCATGTAACTAAGGAAGGGTAGTTCATTTTTCTATAATGATAATAACAAAGATTATAATTTCCCATAAAGACCAATTCTATTTAATCAATTACTTTGTGTTATTATTACCCAAAACATCATCTTAAGTGTATTTGAGACTCAAATATAAATTATTTATTTTAATAAGGAATGTTTCTTATGGTGATTTATTCACAAATAATAATATATTAATATTTGAATCATTAGTAATTAATAAAAAATAAAAATTATAAGACTTATATATAGTAATGAAAAGGTAATTATTTTTTCATGTTAATATAAATTAAGATTCCAAGGATAAACCAAATATTGTGTTTTGAATAATCATATCAAAAAAACATTAATTATTATCGACACATTTATCATATATTAGACAGAGAATAATTTTGATATAACATTAATAAAGCCATAAAATATTTAAAACAATATCAAAAAGATTATTTTGAACTATTTATTTTATAATATAGATGTAAATTCATTATCTTTATGAGGTTAGTTTTGTTATTTAATGAATACAAACATTATATAAGTAATATGATAGGTAAAAAGATAGTAGATAACACATGGTGGTGTGTAACAACCTATAAAATGTTAAAATATGAAATATATAGATCATATTAATATTAATAAATTAGATTTTATAGATTTATATTCATTATAATTATATTAGGTATTGTTTTATCAATATGAAAAAACATTATTTATAAACAAATTGGGGGTTCAATAATTATACAATACCATTTAAAATAATTATTTCAAATTATAAGATTTTAATTTGGTTGAAAAAATATATTTTTTATCTTTAATCATTTCAAATTTAGGTTTTGATGTATTTCAAGAAATTTTCTAAATAGTACATTTTATTCAATTTGTAAAATACTTATTGCATTTTATCTTTATTTTCATATATTTAAAGTCATATTATATTTTGGAATAGTTTTTAATTTTTAATAGTTCATATTAATTAAAAATAATCTACTAAATGTTTTTGGGTCAACATGTTACTTTAATATTGTTAAAAAATTATAATTAAAAAATGATTTCTCAAAAAACAAATCATCATGTTTTGAAACTTTCAAGACAAATTAAATCAATATAATTTTGGGAATATAATTTGAGTAAATGAATTAATTTTTTTTAATATTAATAATTAATATTATGTAATAAGAACAACTAAATATTTTCTTATAATTAATAGTAAAAATATATCTATATGTTTCCATGGATAATTTTAATAAAAATTTAACAGTGGTTAATCTAAGAGATAATGGATAAAATTATGTTAAAAATTTTATAAATATCATTATCTTACCATATTTCTACAATATATCATTTCATCTTCTGAAATGGTCCATTTTGAATCCATTTTTCATTATTAAGTCATTAACATAATGTAATATTTTTATTATTTCCATGTGTGTTGTCTCCCACACATATATTAGTTAACATCTTATCCCCTATCCTCAAAAAAAGAAAATAATTATTTTTTATATCAATTATTATGAAATTATATTTCGAACATCCCTCCCCATGTATTATTATCCTTGTTTTCTTTTCAAAAAACTTACCTAATAAGGCTTTAGGTATAAACCAAAATAGGTTGTGTGATGAAGTGGTAAAATTGTAAAATACAAGTTTTAATTTAATTTTTTTGCACCAAAAAATATTCTTCAAACATGATGAAATAATAAAAAAATTAACTGACCTAAAAATAGATATTTTCATGACTTTTTTATAACCAATATTTTTCTCCATCTTCAATCATATTGTAAATGAAACAACCATTCAAATATACAATAGTATACAATCTAACGAACCAATGTAATTCATTATCCATAACTGCCTCTCAAATATAGTAATAATGTTATGTATAATTTATATATGAATTATATTAAGTAAATATTTATCATTTTATGATGATAATATATCCTCAATTTTCTAACCATTATATCCTTTGAAAAATGAAAATCCCTTTCTTGGGTAAGTGTGGATTACCACATCCACAGAGAAACATGATCCATTTTTATTCACCAAACCACATAGACATTAAATATTAATTTATTTGAAGAAATAATATGATATTTATGATATTATCATAAATATGTAATGGTATAATTATACTTACCAAATTTCACTAATGATGTTTTAAAAGTGAAAATGTTACTCATGTGTGTATATGGCCTTCTATCTCCATGATTATAACATAATTCAGTTTGGATATTAATAATTCATTGATGGATTTAAAAGTGTAATTTATGTATTGAATTTCTAATTATGTTATTAATATTATTCGTTTTATCATAGAATAATGAAATTGAGGACCATATTAAACTTACAAATGTCATTTTGGAGATATGTGCCAAATATCATCAAAACATCCAATGTCATCATAAAAAATTAAATAATTATACATAAAATTATAATTATTATAACATATGGAATATTTTTATTTTTATTTTTTATTAAATAAAATAATTAATATAAGGCCGTTATGAATGCAGATATATAATTTATTTAACAAATCATACATGAGCTAAGGGACACATGATTTTAAAAACCATGTTTTTACAATTTCAATGATTTATTTTTGAAATAATTTTCATCAATTTTTATAATCATTAAACTATTATATGGAATTATTTATAAGGAAAATAATTAATTAAAATGGATTTTTTATGTTAAATATGAATTATATTAATTTTTTTCCAAGAAGAAACTTTTTATGTATATTATTCAGAACCTTTCCACCAGAAAGGGAAAAAATATATTTTAATATATAAAGATTCAAACATATTTACCACTTCTATATCCATGGTTTAATGAATGTATTCCCTTATAATCATCCATTTCTTCTTCATTTAGAAAAACCACAACACTTTTCTAGGAATTTTCCAAATGCATTTTAGATTGAATAGATGTTTCTATATCGAGGAACATTTGTTTGGGTGAAAACTATATTTTATTGATTATGATGTATAAATTTCAAGATTAAATGTGTTATTGTTAGGTTATGAATTTTGGGAATTATTTATGATGGAATATGAGCTCAATATTTCTCAAGATGGTGGGTGAGCCCGATATATCTCAGAATGATGTGTGATTTAATATAGACCTCATGTGTATTGGTTAAAGGTATAAGGTTAACCAATTTGTTTTCTCTTAATAGAATTATTTTAATTTACCTTGTAGATTTCATCACTTAATGTGATATTATAAGAGTGTTATGAAATTAATGTCCCAATAAAGCCTTATAATTTATCAGTAATTGATATTATTTTTCATAGAAATATTATTATTCTACATGGAATCCAATTAACATGATCTAAAATTTATTTTTCTATTACACATTAGATTGTGAAATAAATATATTTTTTAAAACAAAAAATCATGAGTTTTCATGGTTGAAAATAAACCATTAAGAGTTTTTTCCTTGAATATTTTATGTGAAATGTGAATGAAATTACTTTCTCATAGTTGTTGATAATATATTTAAAAATAACTTTATTTTGAGCTCAACATATTATTTTAAAAGGAAATTTTCTTATTTTCAATCATGAACTATGTGTTTATTTATTTATTTTTATATATCCCTTAATTTGATTTTGGTTCCCATCTAAATATTAAAAATGTTTTTTTTCAATTTATCAAGGATAAACTGTGACAAAAATGAGTTCAAGATAAAAATTATTAAGATTTGTTTGAAAAATAAGACATATTATAAGTAAAATTACTTCTATCATGGTAAAATTTGATAATGAATTGATGTATCGTATTTTTTTGGAATTTTAAATTAATAAATCGGTGAACTAGAAATTAATTAAGACACTAAACATAACATATCTCTTATAATGGATGAAAAGGAATTTGAGTAGAGAATGGTTTTAGATACGGGAAACAACAATTTTAATATTGGATGAAATCATGAAAGTAGTATCCCTCTAAATTAGTAACATCTACGGGTTGGAATTTGAGTAGAGAAGATTTTTGTTGTGATTGATTAAATAAAGGAGGCTATAAATTGTGTTGGTATCATTGATTAATAAAAATAATATCTAATATAGAGAAAAATTTTGATAGTGAAACATTTTATGAGATAACACACTCATGTATTCAAAATTTATTCTAACTAATTGGTTGTTTATAGATGGATTAAATCAATAGAAAACATATTTTAAGTCATGGTTTATTTAGATCATAAAACGGTAACTCTTTTAATTTATAGTTTTGAATATGAATTCGATCAACGATGGTAAATGGTTTACAATACTAGTGAAATAAAGTATATTGGTTCCATATAATGAGATACAATTATGAATCTTTTCCATGAGAAATATTTTTCTGGGGTCGTTCAAAATATGATAGAAAACCAATTCATGTAATTAAGTAAAAAAAGGAATATTATGTGGTCATGTATTAAACAAAATAATCCCAATTAGTGAGGTACATAGAAAAATTTATCTAGTAACATGGTAGTGAAATTAATTATAATTACTCACGATTAAATCCATCATATTGAGGAGATTTGGAATCTCACAAATTTGAATGTTCTAAGGAACATGTTCATCGTCATGAGAAGGTATTAATGTAGTTTTTTTATGATCATGTGATCTGTTATAAAAATCCTTCAATGTTTCCATTAATAATGATGCTGGAAGGAATCTATAAAATAAATATAGTGATATGAAAAAGAATCCAATTACTAATAGTTGTGGTAAGAATTACCATATAGAATGCCTTAAGAAATTTATGAAGAGATTCCAATTATGTATGTTTAGAAATATGTCATTTCATTTCAAATTAAAATACCATTTAAGAGTTATGGAAAATTTTATATAGAAGATAGTTGAAAAAATAAATATAATGATATGGGTTAATTGGTGGATGGATGTGAGAAGAAGAACATGAATTATTGGAAGAATGAATGCAATAAGAAGAAGTGTGTTGAAAAATTATTTTTCATCTACTTTGTAAGATGATTTAATTTGAAGGAATTGGTAACACGTATATTAACTCTTTATTTAAATTATTCTATTTTGTTTTTTGATTGATGTTCTACACAGTATTTCATTTATGAGAATTATTCTAATAAAAAAAATTTCAACTCAAGAAATGATGTCCATATATTTGATAAAAGGATGTAGGGGTAGTATTAAATCAATAATAATTTATAAATGTCTTTATATAATAATATTTGGAAGGGAGATCCATAAAAACCAATGTCATCTTATCAATTTTAGAGTATAATTTTATTATTGCTATGGGTTTTATTCAGTTTATCAGGATAAGATAAATTATAGATCCAATTAATTTACATCTACAATTGATTTATTTTTATATAGGAGTCAATTTTCACCTTTTATAACATATAACAATTTTAATAAACTAATAAAGGATGGAAATTAATTTTATCTTCCTCAGATTGTTGAAAATAAAGGATCTATTCATATTTATTATGTTACAATTGTAAAATAATATCATGATATTATTATAAATGAGATTCCTTATATTAAAACTAATTGGAAAATTGAGATTACTATTGGATTATTTCTGGAAGCTAATCTAATTTCAAAACCTTTATATTAAATCCTTCAAATTAAACATTGTTAATTAATAAAGAAGTTTTATTAGTTTCTTTATATAGGATTCATTTATTCTTGCACATGAAAATGGGGTTTCCTGTATTATTATTAATAATAAATATGGCCTTAGTATGGTTGGAATTGATTTTAGATCAATGAATAACCTAAATTTTAAGAATATATTACCATTGAATTATATTGATTCATTTTTGTCCAATAAAATGGAGAACAATATTTTAATTGTTTATCTTAGGTCCAGCTACTATCATCCAATTGTGAATGAATATGAAATCCCTATAAATCTATTTCATACTAGTTTCAAGCTTTATGGGATTACGTTTACTCCAAATGGATTGATAAAGAATCCAAAAAAAATCTTAGATCTTATGAATATATTTTTCATCGAATTGTTTGATAAACAAATGTTTGTGATTATAGATGATATTATAGTTTGATTAAAAATTTAAAAGGATCATGAAAATCATCTATCTGTTGATCATCAAATAATTAAATAATATATAATATTTTTAAAATTTAGAAATGGTATTTTTTTCTATAAAAAGTATATTTCATGGACATACAGTATATAAATATGGAATAATAGTTGATCATAGTAAAACTAAAGTGGATGATAAATGGAAAATACTTATAAATGCTATTAAGATATGTATTTTCCATATATTAGTTGGATATTACGAGAGGTATTTTGGAAAACTTAAATGGTTCTCTAACCAACTGACCATGATTACATGAAAAGGAGTTACGTTCATCTTGATTTTGGGGTGGTGATGAATGTTTCCAAGAATTGAAAAGAATATTAATGAATGCTAGGATTGTAGATCTACCATCTAGAAATAGTGAATTTCTTATCTATATCGATTCTTCCTTAATGGAAACTAGTTGTGTTTTGATTCATAATAATCAGGTGATTTTTTTTCATCAAGTCTATTAAAATCCAATGAGAAAACATTCCCTACCTGATTTGGTATTTATTGTATTTTCTTTAAATATTGTTGGAATAATTAATACATGATTGAAGAATGAAATATAAACTGATCATCAAATGAAGACATATATATCCACTCATGTGGAATTGAACATGTGGTGTGGTTTATTGGAAATCGTAAAGGATTACAACTAATAAATTATCTATCATTAAGGAAAGGGGAACAATGTTGTTGATTCATTGTGACTGAAAGATAACAAATCACTAACTAGTATATATGTATAACATAATCCTTTATTTAATGATTTAATTAATTTTTCAATCTAAATTTTTATTCAAACTCTATATATTTTTCATCAGGTATCAATTTAATTATATTTGTTGAATATGTTTAACCATGATTTGAAGGAAGAAAGTGTTTTATAGGAAAACGTTGATTTTTTTAGAAATTATAATTTTCCTATATATAATTTTTATGATGATAGTATTTTATGATTTATAAAAAGATTTTGGGTTTTATATGAAACCGATTTGATGAAAGAACAATTGAGTAAGCCTTATAGATCTCCATTTTTTACTCATCTAGGATGTACAAAAAAATATATAAACACATTTGAGAACATTTCCTTTTAGATGGATTCAAGAATTATATTAATGAAAATAGAATTATATATTTGACTTAACAATATGTCAATTCCAAATTACAATTTTTAAAACAAATGATTCGAAATTTTCTAATAATATAATAGAAATAAAAAAATATATTAGTGGATTTCTTGGTTGTATTAAAAAATGCATATATATATAATAATGAAATATAGATAATTTCTTATCAATTATCTAAATCTAATCATTGCATCCTATTTAAGATAATATGAAATTGGATCAACATTGTAAAATTTATTTTAATTATATAATTATATTATATGGAGCCCACTATCAATGTTATCTAATCATCATCCCAACATCACCTCAAATTTCGTTTATGGACTTTAGAAGTAATTGGGAACTAAATGAAATTTCATAACAACCTTTATTAATAAATACAATTGAAAATAAAAAAAATATTGATTCAGAAATTTAAGGGTAGTAATTAATCTTATTCAATGGATTATCCGAGAATTGGAGATTAATATCTGACATTAGTTGAGTTTTATTACAACAATTTTATTTATTCTAGAATAAAAATGGATCCTTTTAAATCATTATTTTTAAAGTGGTTCTAGAATCAAAATTTTTAGGATACAATAAATGAAATAAAATTTGTTTGATAATAATTTGTATATTAAATGATTGGGAAAGTGAAGATGATTTAGTATCACATGTGGATGAAGCAAAGAGTGAATTAATGATATATAGATAACTGTATAAAATATATGTCCTCCAAGGAATGTGATAATTTTTTTCATAAAGTATTTACATGGAAAACTGGAGTGTATTTTAGTAAAAAAGGAAATAGTAAATCCATGATTCAACAGATCGTATAAAATACTTGATAATTTTGGACCAGTTGGTTATTTATCGGAATTTCCTCTGAGTTATTCTCAAGAACAAGATATATTTCTTTTTTTCATTCACCAAAAATTTGTGCCAAATGAGTCTCTTGTATTTGCAATTAAATATTATAGATAGAATTGATCCATCATTTTGAGCAAACAACTATTTATATTCTTTACCAAATGGATTAGGTTTAATTGGAAAATTTGACTCACCATGTTAAATTTTTTGGAAAAACTATATGATTGAAGAAAAATCATGTGATTAGAAATTTGTATCAACGAAAAATACACCCAACTATATAAGTATAGTATAAAACTATGAGAAAGTAATTTCCAAAAGGGGGAAAATGAAATAAAGGAAGTGTTAAAATAAAAAAGAATTCTCATTAATATTCAGAAATTATACTTTATGAAGTTTTATTCGTTATAATTACCTTAGTTATTTCTCAATCCCGAAGATGAAAATATTTATTTCTAACCAAACTGGGATTTCATTTATTATATAGATTTATTTAAAAAATATAATTAAAATTATATAATTTTATTTTTAATAAATCTTCTTCAAATTTGAATTCATCATTTCAATACTTGTATAGGGTGAATTTTTTTGACTTTTTTAATAAGTATGATTTTGTGAAGAATATTGAAAAAAAATTATAGAAAATTTCCTTTCCATTTCATGTATGAAAAAGTAAGATTATATATTGTATTAGTTTTAAATTTTAATTATTTTTAATTTAAAAAAAAGATATAATTTTATTGAAATAGAAAATATTCTTTAATTTTTCATAAATAAATTTTTAAATAAAAGTTATTTTTTAAAAAAATTATTTTCTTCTCATTTATCTGGTAAAATTTAAAATTAATTTATTCAATGTACATTTATTTTATTTGATAAAATAAAATCTATATTTTTAATTAGAATAATTAATATCATTTTATAATTTTATCATATATTTTTTCTCATAGACAATTGTAATAACATTAAAAATTTGTTACCACAGTTAATGTTTAAATTGATTTACATAGGGATAAATTGAAGAGATATGGGTGAAAATGATGTAAAACCCAATCTAAATCATTATTTAATACAGTATTTTCAAAATATATCATATAATATTTGTAATTAATGTATTTTAAATACATTTAACATGATTAAGACATTTATATATTATTTTATTCTTAAACTTTTAAAGTGAGTCCTCACATCCACTTAGTATAGTAAACCTTGTCTCATACCATATCAATACATCAATATGAATAATTACACAAAATATAAATTCACAAATCCCCTACTATCATCACTCCCTACATCTTAGAGGCTCATTATTGATAATAATACAAACCTAGGAAGGGTTTTCATATAACCCTAAAGAGATTTTATGAAGAGAATGTATAATTATTAACTGAGTAGTTTTGTTTTGTTTATTTTCTACCACCAAAAAATCTTAATAAAACCTTTTACAATTAAAATAATAGATTATTAAATATACTATTATATATTTATGTTAATTTTATAACATATAACTACCTCTTTCTTTCATAACATGGGAAATAAAACTATCATTCATTTTTATGGTGAATGAATATCTTATGAATGAGTGCAATTCAATTTCAAACACCGACTCTGACACATTGAAATAATTATATATTTATTATAAATATATTATATTGATAATATTATTCAAATTATATAAATATAATACATCATCAAATATATTACCATTCCATCATTTTAAAATTGATATCATCTTTTGTGTCTATTTATTAATTACCACCTCCACTATGTGAAGTGAGATATTTTTTATCACCACATTACATAGATGTTAAATATAAGATTAATTGAAGGTATACTAATATAATTGGGTTATAATAATAATTCATGAAATATAAAATTATAAATACCTTTTATCTATAATTCTAATTTTAAAATAAATATTTTAACCTTGTGTACCTATGACCTACTATTTATATAATTGTAACATAATTAGATTTTAATAGTCATCCTTCATCAATAGTATGAAAAGAATAATTTTATTATAAAGAATTGTAATTATATCATTATTATTAGTTAATTTCTTATAAAATAATAATAATAATTATGACTATAGGAAACATAGAAAAGTCCTTTTTTATATATTAGAATAATATCATCAAAAAAACCTATGTTAATAGAGTTTACTTATTAATTTTCTATATTAGGATAATAAATAAAATAAAATTATATAAAAAATTAAAGGGTCTTTATGAATTAAAATAATAATCAAAATGTGTTTATTACAGTAGATAAATAATATAAATGACGAGTTGGACTCAAGGTAAAGAACATTGTACCTTATAAACCTAATTATAAGTGTATTAGAGCATTATTCTCAAAATATTTTCCTTTAATGTCTATATTATATATGTTATATTTTGAAAATATTTATATTGACATTAATTATTTATAATAAAATATTTTCTTCACTATATATAAGAATTCATATTTTTAAAATGGAATCTTTTAAAATATTTTCTACAAAATATTTTGACCAAAAGTGGAAAATGAATGTTAAATTTTAATGATTAGATCATCAGAGGATTTATATTCCACCACGGTAATTTTTTTTGATATTTTTATTAATTTTATATATATCAGCTATTATTCCAATAAATACCTTACTTCCCTTATTCTAGGTATTTTCAAATTGGGTTTTTATTTAAAGAGAAATTTTTGTATCAAAAAACTATTTTCTTATGGGATTAATGAGTTTTTTCAAGAGTTTCATGATAGAAAAAATATATTTCATTTGGTATGATATTTTTATAGTTTATCAGATTTCATTATGATTATGGGAGAACCCGATATAGATCTATAATTCCTTAGATAATGGAATGAAGTTAACTAGTTTGGGTTTTTTAAAAATATTTATATTAATTTATATGGTATGATATTCTATATGTATGTTTAATTGTAAGACAGATATAAAAATGATGTGTCATGTTACCTATATGATTTATATACTATTTATATGGGTTTTAATTTAAATAATATGGTTTGAAAAGTTAATATAATTAAATTAATTCAAATGGTATGATTATGCAACATTTAAGGGTGAGGTTTATAACCTTTTGAAAAACAGAATCATTATTTTTTCATTATTAGAAAAAAATACATTATTTTTTTATTTCCATAATTTTTTATAATGAATTATTCTATGAAAATTTTTTATAGGGTATTTGATTTCATGGATATGAATTATGTTACATCAAATATAATATCACAAAAAATAGAAATTTTTTATTAATTTTATTTATTGTTGTGTTTATTTTTTTATGGAGAAGAAAATAATTATTAAGAAAAAAGAGAAAGACTTTTGTGTCTATTTATGTCTTTTCATATGCACAATAATAATATTTTTGGTCGCACAGAATATTTTAAAATTTATTAATATTATTTTATAGATGATTAGGGACATGCATGAGGTTAATATGGTATTATTAATATATTTTATAAAAAGTCTACTTAAATATTTTATGAGCTCATTTACGAGGAATTATGTGGATACTAAGAGTATGTTTCCACTTTGGGTTATATAATTTATTTTTTTATGGTTTATGAACAATTTATTTAAATCTCTAACCCAAAAAGAACTCCATGAATTTATGAAAATTTAATTAAATTAAATGAATAAATTATAATTATTTTTTATTGTTGGTTCATTATAAGGTCGGAAAAGAATTATATTTACAAATAATTCAAAAGTATATAAAAATATAGAATTTAATTTTTCCAAAACCCTCATGTCCATATATGTATATATATATCAGATCATTAATTTTAGCGAAAGAAGGATCAATGTTGATTATTTTTTTAAATCATTGATTACTAAAAAATTAAGATTATTTATTCCAAAACACAAATTTCACTATACACATCAAATCCATGATGTATGTATAAGAAAAATTAGTAATGTGAATTTTAGTTTTTGGAAAATCATCCAAAATATTGTTTATATATGATTTGAAAATATCAGTATTAACCCATAACCATTTTACTGATATTATAAAAATATATATCATATATATTAGTATCAAATAACAATACTATGTCACAAAAATTTTTTTTAGTAGTCAGTATTTTGTTAATAATTAGTAAATTAACAACACCATATTAATAAAATCACAATGTGAATATTTGGTAAAAAAACTGATTATATTCAAAGGATATTAACAAAATATATAATATATAATATTTATTGTTTAGTGAAAAAGAATATTTCTATAATATATATATATTTATTATATATATATATATAGATATATATATTATCTTTCCTGGTGATTTTTATACATTCCCCACACATGGTGAGCACCATGTGTTGATAGGACTATATTTTGGAGATTCATCCAATATCCAACTAGTGTGGATTCATCAATGTCTAGCCTATCATTACCATTATCTCTTCTATGTGATAACTACATGATAAATATTTGATGTCCATATATAAAATTTAATATTAGTTTTGTTTTATGTGGTGATGATACAACTTATTCTAGGGGGTTTTTAAGGTTGGAGGAGGGAATGAGTTTGATATCATTAATATTCACAATACCCCCACTACACTAAAAATGGTTTGGCATGAAAAGTGTTCAGATGGTCCATATCTCTTAAATAAATATATGATTTGATTTACTAGGTTTCTCAGTGTGAGAACTTATGTGATAGACAATTTCATGTTGGGTTTGTTGAATGATACTTTGTACTGATGATATGGGAGCACTATAATATACGTTTCTGGGGTGCGAGAGTGGAAAATATGTGGGAATGTGGTGTGGGGTTACCACAATCAATATTCTTCATGTAATGTTATTATAATTGGATGAATTATTTGGTGAGAATTCCATGGTGGGGGTGGGGTTAGTTAGTTTACCTATTTTGTTGTTTTTGGTTCTATTATTTCCTCACTGGTGCAATGGTATTCTCCATTCACAGGTGCATGATATTATTTTTATATCTAAATGAATATTTCGGTATTCTCACCATATATATATATAAATAATTTTCATTTTTCTAGGGGGACTTCATTGACAATACTAGGCATTACTAGATTATACCTTATGATAATTGTTTTCTCACTGTCAGGTCCTTCCTTTTGGGTATTTATTTGGAGATTTTAATCTATATCATTTTACATTATACATTTTTGTGTGTGTTTTTTTTAGTCTATTTATCATATTTTATTCTATATAGATTAAATTTTTATGATTTGTCTTACCTTAATATAGAATTATTATATATGGTAATTCCACCATGTTGTGAAATTTTTATACACCCAATTTTTGTCTATAACCCGGGGCCTATTACTGGCGGGCCTCAAGGGTCATTATAAAACATCTGCCATATCAGACATAAAAATGTTTCCTTTGAATTTAAGACTTCATGAATGATTGGTATCAAAGTTGATTTTTTTGATATAGGATGGTTTTTATAGTTATAAATAGTGCCGATCTCATGGGTTGGTATAAAAATTTGTTAAATTTACCTAGGTGCGTAAACTAGGACATGGAATATTTGCTAAGACAAGTGATTTTAGGTTAAACTATGATCAATGTAAGGACTATGAGCCTTCCATATGACCATGTGTATTGGTTCAACATGTAGGTTGGATACTAAAGAGAGGTACTTGAATCATGATAACATGGGTTCTTGTTTAAATTTGGTGGTTTGGGGAATTTAAAAAGAATTGAATTGGTAAATCAAAATCACATTCTACCAGGAATAAAAAATCATTATTTCTCATAAATCTATGTATTTTGGTCGACATCCACATGTTTATTGGATAGTCGTGGTTCAATAGGCTAATCTTGTTGATCATCACGAGATTGATCATGTTTTTGAGGATGATAAGTGGTGGAAGAAGCATTGATCATTTTATTAGCAGGATTTGGGTACATATGAGATAAGATTCACTGATCAAGTTATAAAGATCATGATTGAAGATATTGAGATCAACTTCATTTTGTTCTAGGTCCTGAAAAAGTACATGTTCCCATTGGTAGTTATTCAGATGTGTCTTGCTATGCATCAATGGTGGATATTGTATCCTATAGAGTGGAATGAGTAATATATTTTTCTATTCAACATTCACTTGGATTTCTGATTAGAGTTACACTCATCGACCATGAAGGAGGTGAAGAGGTATGATCTTATCTCTCTTTAGTAGCAGATTTGTATGTATGAGAAAATGGGTTCATGTTCAAACATCCTTTTTGTTTCCCAAGAAATTTTCCTGATGAGGTTTCATAATCATGGAATATTTACGAGGAATGTCTTCTTACTAAAAAGTACATAGTTACTCCAATAATTATTATAATGTATCTATAGGTTAAGAAAAAGGTAGATATGATATTGTTGACGCACTCATGATGAGGTCTATCATGAAAGGGGTATAAACATTGTTCCTCAAGTTGTATATCATTCATTGGTTGGTCTCCAGTTCTAGGGACATTTAGATTCTAACTAGAAGGGAGTCAAACACTACATTATTTGTAGAGACCCGAAACTTGACGTACATGGACATTACATTACTTTTGCGGAATACTTGGTACATAACAAAAACACACACATAAGGATCGTAATAGTTTAGTGTCTTTGGAAAATTGGAACATAATCTTCTAATCGTGGTGAAAGATCTTCAATATCTCCAATAAAGATTTTCCCTTTTTTTTTAACCTAAAACCCTTTTTTTATATCTTGGGGAAAAGAAAACATAAAAGGGTGAGCTCAAATGCTCAGTAAGGGTAAACAAAAGAAATATCAATCACATCATATACACAAGCACATAACTTTTGGAAATCTTAACCTGCAAAAGAGATCATAATTTCATAACATGGGATAAATCATGGCAGTGAAATGTAATCACAATAATCATAACATAAAACATGAAACATTGTGGCATTCACACATAATCATAGAGAATCATTTCTTGTTAGTCAAGACTCATTGCCAAGACTATCTTAGTGGACAAAGTCCCTTTCTGAATTGAGTAACCCTCGTTTCTGTCCTGTTTAACTGAACCGGTATAACCTACCATTCCAGCCATGTCTATCTCATGAGATATAAAATCTTTACCCAATGCATTGGAGGGAGATATAGGTCCCACCCATCTTATAATGAATCCTTTCTTATGCGTGCCACATAATCATAAATCATCGCCTAACACATGTAACAAAAATGGGAATCTTGAAACATCATGACATCATAAAACAAATCATATAAGGTAAATGACTTCATAAATATAATTCCCTCAAAACATAATCAATTAAATGTAATAATAGGGATAAAAACATAACCCTATATTATCTTAGATGGAAAATAATTTTGATAAAACACTTGAACTCCATTCTTGAGGAAAATATCCTTTTTTCTTCAAAAACACTTTTCCTTTCTTAAAATGTCATAAAATTATAAACTAAAAGAAGTTGATTAAAAATAAACTTGAAAACTTGTAAAGTAATATTCTTGGAAATAATGTTTTAAAAATCCATTCATGCCGTATACGTTAAAAAAACATTCTTCGTACTTTTGTTGGAAAAGTCAAAAAATCACCTCGTACGAAAAAGCGACAAAAGATTCCTTTCATATTCTTTACTAAAAACTCACCGAAGGGTAAAAATGGATTTAAACAATTGTAGGTGGATGGAAATAATATTACATATTGATGAAACATGGATGTGGATGATAAAATACACCCCAGTAAATACTTACGAATAAACAATCTCGGATAAAAATGAGATTGTGATATTTCCCTTACCTTAGGTCCGATTAGCTTCGTATGTGTCCGAACCTCCTGTATAATGATTTAAATAATGTCATTTACTTATTATAGAATCATATTCATTGTTATGATATCATATATGGTTCACTTATGACATTATATTACCCGTTCTTTTGTAAATTCCATGTTAAAGAAGCGTTTTGGGTAAAATCATTTCTTTTATCTTAGGTGTTTTGACTTGTTGTTCTTGACATTATTATTACTTATATCATGATTTACTTACTTCCAGAATATAAAATATGATTTATATATCATATATATTCAGTATATATATATATATATAATAGATAGATAAATGAAATGAAAAACACCGTTCATGGAGACGGTAGTCCGTACGTATGCATGAACGCTGTTTTCCTTTCCCTATTTTCTTGAATGGAAGTAAGTAGATGACATACATATATATATATACATAAATCCAGTAGCTTTATAATGTCATATATTTCATTATTATTTCTTATATATACTTTATAATCATTCTTAAATGGTTAACATGGAGAATGAATCTCATCGCGTCGTGGAGACGGTAGTCCATACGTACGCACGAGCGATGATATCATTTCCATAAATATTGAATTGAATTGGAGTGGATTATACAATATATCAGAATCAATATGATGTTTTAATAACTATGTATAGTTATTCTTTACACCATTATACCCATCCATGTAAGTTGGTGGTGGAAAATAGATTACACCACGGCGTGGAGACGGTATTCCGTACGTACGCACGCGCGGTGATTTCTTTTTCCGTAGGATAGATAGATGGTGAAATAGGGTTGTTTCATACTTATAATAACATATCAGTATATGAGTGATACTGATGTTATTACTTCATAATTAAACAACCTAATAAGAAGAAGTGGAAGAAGAAATAAAGATGAAAGAATTTGTAACGGTAATTACCTCTTATTTGAAGCGCCTTTTGGAGACCTCCTCTTAGGGAACTAAAATTGGTCTTTGAGGAAGACCAGAACCTCTAGGATGTTTCTAGGGAAGTGGAGAAGAGATTTTGGCAGGGGTTGGCCGAGCTTGAGTGCTCAAATTGGTGTGAGAAGGAGGGGGAGGAGGTGTCCTTTTATAAGGGAGAAGAGGGGCACCTTAGGAATACCTCAAAATATTATTTTATATTAAAGTCAAAATCAGTTTATAATGGTTCCAAAGGGTCTTATTTCAGAGATAAAGTGGGGAAGGGTCGAAATCCTATCAACCAATAAGATTTAGAAAAGTTTAGGGTATTATTTTAACCTTATCAATTAGATTTAACTCTAAGTTAAATAATTTAACTTTTACCGTGTCTTTTTGTTTTCTTTCACTATATGGTTAATACACTTACTATAACATGCCAAACGAACCCCAAATTGTTTATAATTAATATATATATCCTTATCTAAGTCATTTGGACGAACCTTAGATTTTTAGGAATAAAATAACAATTAATAATATAATATTTGATTTAAAAACTATTTTGTGTCAATTTTGAAACTATTTGATATATGATTTTTGTGAAAGTCATAACAGAATTATATGTTCGAACAAAGTTTATTAAATCAACACTAATATATCATAGTAAACTAGAAAATTATTGGAATTCATAAAAAGTCTCAAATTACATTCAGTTTGGTGTTTATAACATCAATTATGTCAATATTTCATTAATAAGATAATTACTGCATCATCTTTGTGTCATAAATAAATTAAATTATATGATGTCTAAAAATTACAAATAAAATACCATTATGTAGGAAATCGTTTTCTCTTTCTAATGAATATTTACAATCTAATTTATCTTATGTATAACCCTATATTAAAAATGTTTTAGTAAATAAACTTTGATTTTAACTCTTTTAACTCTTCTTTGAATTAAATAATAATAAATGTCCTAATCTAATCTAAGTGGGCCTAAATGGTCATATTTTATTCATAAGGTTGTTTTTGGTCGAATTACACTTATCCAAGAGAATTAGGACATGTGTTAGGGTAATATTAATATCATTCTTACCCTTAATTACCCTATTTACTATTAACCGTGGTAAAAAAAAAGAAAAAAGTTACTATTCACCAAAAATTATTTTCATCTCATTGAACCACATTTTACTTACTAACATCAACCGTGTCTCTCGGATTTTTGAAATTCTATTCACAGAAGCGGTAAAATTAAGTTTTATGAAAAATTCATTTTTTTTAACTACCACTTAGTAGTTTCACTATTCATCAAAAATTGATGTTTTTTAGAACAATGCCAAAATTTCATCCTAAGCTATATTTCATATTCCGAATTCAAAAATGAAATCTATTTTACCAAATTCATAACATAGAAGTTGCATTAATTAATTTTATAATTAAATCCCGCTGTTAAAATAAATAGCGTGTTTTTAGGAAACAAAATATATTAAAAGATTGACACTTGATTATGTCTGGTTTAAATGTGAAATTACAACCAATGACCAACATTGTATTAAATTGAAAAAATATATTCTAAATATACTTTAAAACCACTAAAATTAATAATTTATCTCTATTAATTATTTCGATTAAAAAAGTTGTTTTTAATTATAATTTAGTAATTTTCACTATTCACCAGAATATGGAAGTTATCCGAAATGTACCAAAATTTCACCTTAGGCTAAATTTGATACTCCGAATCCAAAAATGAAGTCCATTTTGAGAGCTAAAATTTCTAAAATTTAAAAAGTGGTTATTACTATTCACAACGGCTAGTTTTAATAATATCTTAATAGCATATCATTGTTTAGCGAAACTTGGTGTTGCGTACAACACACGCTATCATGGAAGGTCGCGATTGTATGTAATGGAAGGAAAGTCAAGGATGAGTGTTTTGAAAGCTCCTTTTGGTGTAGCGTACAACACAATACAATAATAAAATTAAAAAGAATATTTTTCATAAAATCTCGGGCTGTTACATTCTACCCCCCTTAAAATGAATTTCGCCCTCGAAATTCTTCGTGGTTATAAATGGTTTACTATTCGAAAGTTTCTTTAATAGAAACCCACATCGTAAAAAGGAATACCAAAACATGGCTTTAAAAACTAAAGTATGAAATGTAACGATTACCCAAATAAACTAATCACTGGGTTTCCACATAGGTGAAAATATGGATATGGAAGAGAAATCTAACCATCATGTTCCGATGGAGAGTGGTAGAGAACATGGCTAGGGAAAAGACAACAATCACAAATCCATAAATTTGTGACGATCTAAGGTACCATCCGATTCATCAGGTATAAGATCACTAGGAGAACATTTTTGGTTTTCAAGATCATTTCCCTAAAGTTGAAAATTTGAATTAGAATAAATACTTTCATTATTTTGGTACAATCTCACTGTTGTTCATGACTTGAACAATTTCCACTTCATCTATTAAATAAATTAAGTTGAATTTGTTATTCGTGAAGTGTTAGCAGATCATGTGATAGGATGATGGGTCATTCCATCTGTCTCAAACAAAAGGATAGAAAAAAATTATATACATAAGTCGATCTATAGTGAGATTAATCATATATTGTTCCTAAAATGGACTTATACTTCATATATCATACTTCTTAATATAATAAAACTAGTTTCTACTAAACAGGGACTTCCTGTAGGCCAGTGGTAGGCGATAAAGGCCATTCGCACTTCGGTTGTGGGTTCAATTCCTACAGCCTTGTCCGACGCGATGGGCTGTCGCCCGTCCTGCAGGTTGTCCTTTTTCTAAAACTACATTACTATAACATCCTATAAAAAAAGAACTTCTTTAGGCTTATCCATATTATTGCAGTCCACTTTCATAACATAGTGAAAATGATTACCAGAGATTTAATACCATCGTTGATCCCCATATATCATAAGATATGTCTTGTTGGTCACATTCTAAACATTCAAAGTCCTTAATCATGTATTCTCTTGAATACCCATTGAACCATAGTGAAAAAATGAATGAAGTTAAACGTTAACACTTTCCACATACAAAAATCCTCAAAATTCTTTATAATCAAACCATGATATCACTTAGTCCTTATATCAATCATGAGCTCATGAATACTGTTAAACATTTCGTTTTCTCGTTTTCCCTTCATTATGCGCATATCATCTTATTTCCAAAAATATCTGAATAACCTTTCATGGATACTGGTATCATTAATCACACACTTTCAAAACTCAAGGAAAGACAACAATGTATCAATCCTTAGATGTCTCTTTATTCCATAGTACCATGAGATTCTTTATACAACATTACACTTGATAAACATGTAATCATTCCACTACCTTCTTAAACCATTGACCGAGCTTCAACAATTCTTTCATCTCACATATCATTTGTAGTCTCTTCATCATCATCAACATAAATACTACCCATACGACCATACTGATTCTCTTCATGAGACTTTCCCTTAGGGAATTGGTTTGCATAATGCCCGTACATTCCACATTTAAAACATTTAACCATTGTTGATGTCATAGCAATACCATTATCCTCATCCATGGTGTTAACTGAACCTTTTCCTTTGCACTTACTTGCTTTGTGTCCTACTTTTCCACACCCAAAGCATCTTCCAGTTCCTTTGAAACATTCTCCTTGATGCCTCTTCCCACATGATTTACATAGGGGAAATTGAACTTTCTTTCCTCTATGATCATCATAAAACTCCATCTTTCTCTTATTAGCCGAGTCAGGAAACTTACCAAATTTTACTTTATTGATCATATTATGAGATTGCTGATTCGGCATAATAATGATGCAAACATTTCCAAATCCCATTTCATTATGAAGAATATCATTCCATTTTCAATCATATCCTCCATTATCGTGAATCATCTTGTTTCCAGCCATTTTCTAAAACCCAGAAAAGAATAGTGCGAGAGGAAAAAATCATGCTAGGGAAAACAACATAATAAAGGTGGAGTATCCTCAATATCTAACACCTTAGGTTAAATTATATGATCGTTACCGTAGTTCTAGGACTGTATCCTATACGTATACTTATCCTTAGGGACATCCCTAGACATACCTTATAAATATCTCTAGGGATCTCACTAAAGTTCTCGCATCCTAGTTTCCAAAGGTTGACTAAACCTTTCCTCTGATACCAACTGTAGAGACCCGAAACTTGACGTACATGGAAATTACATTACTTTTGCGGAATACTTGGTACATAACAAAAACACACACACAAGGATCGTAATAGTTTAGTGTCTTTGGAAACTCGGAACATAATCTTCTAATCGTGGTGAAAGATCTTCAATATCTCCCATAAAGATCTTCCCTTTATTTTTTAACCTAAAACCCTTTTTTTATATCCTGGGGAAAAGAAAACATAAAAGGGTGAGCTCAAATGCTCAGTAAGGGTAAACAAAAGAAATATCAATCACATCATATACACAAGCACATAACTTTTGGAAATCTTAACCAGCAAAAGAGATCATAATTTCATAACATGGGATAAATCATGGCAGTGAAATGTAATCACAATAATCATAACATAAAACATGAAAATTTGTGGCATTCACACATAATCATAGAGAATCATTTCTTGTTAGTCAAGACTCATTGCCAAGACTATCTTAGTGGACAAAGCCCCTTTCTGAATCAAGTAACCCTCGTTTCAGTCATGTTTCACTGAACCGGTATAACCTACCATTCCAGCCATGTCTATCTCATGAGATATAAAATCTTTACCCAATGCATTGGAGGGAGATATAGGTCCCACCCATCTTATAATGAATCCTTTCTTATGTGTTCCACATAATCATAAATCATCGCATAACACATGTAACAAAAATGGGAATATTGAAACATCATGACATCATAAAACAAATCATATAAGGTAAATGACTTCATAAAAATAATTCCCTCAAAACATAATCAAATCAATGTAATAATAGGGATAAAAACATAACCCTATATTATCTTACATGGAAAATAATTTTGATAAAACACTTGAACTCCATTCTTGAGGAAAATATCCTTTCTTCTTCAAAAACACTTTTCCTTTCTTAAAATGTCATAAAACTCTAAACTAAAAGAAGTTGATTAAAAATAAACTTGAAAACTTGTAAAGTAAGATTCTTTGAAATAATGTTTTAAAAATCCATTCATGCCGTATACGTTAAAAAAAACATTCTTCGTACTTTTGTCGGAAAAGTCAAAAAATCACCTCGTGCGAAAAAGCGACAAAAGATTCCTTTCATATTCTTTACTAAAAACTCACCGATGGTTATAAATGGATTTAAACAATTGTAGGTGGATGGAAATAATATTACATATTGATGAAACATGGATGTGGATGATAAAATACACCCCAGTAAATACTTACGAATAAACAATCTCGGATAAAAATGAGATTGTGATATTTCCCTTACCTTAGGTCCGATTAGCTTCGTATGTGTCCGAACCTCCTGTATAATGATTTAAATAATGTCATTGACTTATTATAGAATCATATTCATTGTTATGATATCATATATGGTTCACGTATGACATTATATTACCCGTTCTTTTGTAAATTCCATGTTAAAGAAGGGTTTTGGGTAAAATCGTTTCTTTTATCGTAGGTGTTTTGACTTGTTGTTCTTGACATTATTATTACTTATATCATGATTTACTTACTTCCAGAATATAAAATATGATTTATATATCATATATATTCAGTATATATATATATATATAATAGATAGATAAATGAAATGAAAAACACCGTTCATGGAGATGGTAGTCCGTACGTACGCATGAACACTGTTTTCCTTTCCCTATTGTCTTGAATGGAAGTAAGTAGATGACATGCATATATATATATACATAAATCCAGTAGCTTTATAATGTCATATATTTCATTATTATTTCTTATATATACTTTATAATCATTCTTAAATGGTTAACATGGAGAATGAATCTCATCGGGTCGTGGAGACGGTAGTCTGTACGTACGCACGAGCGATGATATCATTTCCATAAATATTGAATTGAATTGGAGTGGATTATAAAATATATCAGAATCAATATGATGTTTTAATAACTATGTATAGTTATTCTTTACACCATTATACCCATCCATGTAAGGTGGTGGTGGAAAATAGATTACACCACGGCGTTGAGACGGTATTCCGTACGTACGCACGTGCGGTGATTTCTTTTTCCGTAGGATAGATAGATGGTGAAATAGGGTTTTTTCATACTTATAATAACATATCAGTATATGAGTGATACTGATGTTATTACTTCATAATGAAACAACCTAAGAAGAAGAAGTGGAAGAAGAAATAAAGATGAAAGAATTGGTAACGGTAATTAACTCTACTTTGAAGCGCCTTTTGGAGACCTCCTCTTAGGGAACTAAAATTGGTCTTTGAGGAAGACCAGAACCTCTAGGATGTTTCTAGGGAAGTGGAGAAGAGATTTTGGCAGGGGTTTTCCGATCTTGAGTGCTCAAATTGGTGTGAGAAGGAGGGGGAGGAGGTGTCCTTTTATAAGGGAGAAGAGGGGCACCTTAGGAATACCTCAAAATATTATTTTATATTAAAGTCAAAATCAGTTTATAATGGTTCAAAAGGGTCTTATTTCAGAGCTAAAGTGGGGATGGGTCGAAATCCTATCAACCAATAAGATTTAGACAAGTTTAGGGTATTATTTTAACCTTATCAATTAGATTTAACTCTAAGTTAAATAATTTAACTTTTACCGTGTCTTTTTGTTTTCATTCACTATATGGTTAATACACTTACTATAACATGCCAAACGAACCCCAAATTGTTTATTATTAATATATATATCTTTATCTAAGTCATTTGGCCGAACCTTAGATTTTTAGGAATAAAATAACAATTAATAATATAATATTTGATTTAAAAACTATTTTGTGTCAATTTTGACACTATTTGATATATGATTTTTTTGAAAGTCATAACAGAATTATATGTTCGAACCAAGTTGATTAAATCAACACTAATATATCATAGTAAACTAGAAAATTAGTGTAATTCATAAAAAGTCTCAAATTACATTCAGTTTGGTGTTTATAACATCAATTATGTCAATATTTTATTAATAAGATAATTACTGCATCATCTTTGTGTCATAAATAAATTAAATTATTTGATGTCTAAAAATTACAAATAAAATACCATTATGTAGGAAATAGTTTTAGCTTTCTAATGAATATTTACAATCTAATTTAACTTATGTATAACCCTATATTAGAATTTTTTTAGTAAATAAACTTTGATTTTAACTCTTTTAACTCTTCTTTGAATTAAATAATAATAAATGTCCTAATCTAATCTAAGTGGGCCTAAATGGTCATATTTTATTCATAAGGTTGTTTTTGGTCGAATTAAACTTATCCAATAGAATTAGGACATGTGTTAGGGTAATATTAATATCATTCTTACCCTTAATTACCCTATTTACTATTAACCGTGGTAAAAAAAAGTAAAAAGTTACTATTCACCAAAAATTATTTTCATCTCATTGAACCACATTTTACTTACTAACATCAACCGTGTCTCTCGGATTTTTGAAATTCCATTCACAGAAGCGGTAAAATTAAGTTTTATGAGAAATTCATTTTTTTTAACTACCACTTAGTAGTTTCACTATTCATTAAAAATTGATGTTTTTCAGAACAATGCCAAAATTTCATCCTAAGCTATATTTCATATTCCGAATTCAAAAATGAAATCTATTTTACCAAATTCATTACATAGAAGTTGCATTAATTAATTTTATAATTAAACCCCGCTGTTAAAATAAATAGCGTGTTTTTAGGAAACAAAATATATTAAAAGATTGACACTTGATTATGTCTGGTTTAAATGTGAAATTACAACCAATGACCAACATTTTATTAAATTGAAAAAATATATTCTAAATATACTTTAAAACCACTCAAATTAATAACTTATCTCTATTAATTATTTCGATTAAAAAAGTTGTTTTTAATTATAATTTAGTAATTTTCACTATTCATCAGAATATGGAAGTTATCCGAAATGTACCAAAATTTCACCTTAGGCTAAATTTGATACTCAGAATCCACAAATGAAGTCCATTTTGAGAGCTAAAATTTCTAAAATTTAAAAAGTGGTTATTACTATTCACAACGGCTAGTTTTAATAATATCTTAATAGCATATCATTGTTTAGCGAAACTTGGTGTTGCGTACAACACACGCTATCATGGAAGGTCGCGATTGCGTGTAATGGAAGGAAAGTCAAGGATGCGTGTTGTGAAAGCTCATTTCGGTGTAGCGTACAACACAATACATTAATAAAATTAAAAAGAATATTTTTCATAAAATCTTGGGCTGTTACATTATTCATACTATCCATCAAGGGACATTGGATTTTATTCATTTTTTGGGGATTTTTGGATGATTTGTTTTGTATATTAGGGTCATTAAAATAATAAAAATATTTATGAATAGTATTTTTAAATAAGATTTTTGGAGGCATTCAGGTTCAGTGATGTCCTTAGGAGAAACTTCAAATGATTGGATTTAAATAGTATGGGAAGTATGGTTATGCTCTATTTATAGGGGATAGAGAAAGAATTGATTTACCATAGAAAATCCATCCCATTTAATAGAAAATCAATATCATAGTCAAGGATTTTGTCTTTATAATTGAGGTAGTGTAGATATCTAGGGTTAGTTGCATGTAGTGGATTTTCCTAAACCAAAGGGGAAATAGATCATTATTGGTGTGATTAGTTTACTATCAACCATTGATTTTGAATTATTTGATTTCATATCATTTCACTAATTTGATTTTAACAGAGGATGTAGACTGATAATGGGAACACATTAGTCCAATATGAAATATTTCTTATAATATATGTATTCAAACAATGTAATTCTCAACATCATTGTGTTATATTATTTGTCTATTGTTATAAATTTCTACCAACTGAGGGTTTTATTATTTCATGTGGATGGTTGAAATATATATTTTTATTTGAGAGTAGAGTTTTCAGGTTTCTAGTACAATTTTTGTGGCAATTCATTCATTGAAATATGATTTTTCTGTCGAATCAGTCGAAACTGGGATGTTGGAGAGTAAATGGATTTTTTGTGAGTTCATGGATGGTTTCCCTAAGGAAGTTGTGACAATACACCCTCAATTTGATGTGGAGTTTTTCATTGTCTTGTGTGATGGTGATACTCTTATTTTTTTGGTTTCTTAACATACATAACCAAATATTTTTTTGGAGATAATAATTCCAATAGATTTTCTGATGCGTAATGGTTTTATGAAACTTAGTGCTTCAACGTGGGGCACTCTAGTTTTGTTATCTATGAAAAAGGATGGTATTAGGTGGATGTTTATAGACTAACATAGGTTGAATAAGGGGATGATTAAGAATAATTAGTCTCTAATGAGGATAAATTACCTTTATAATAGATTTTATATATGAGATAGTTTTATGTGGTCAATCTATAGTCTAGATATCTCCAGTTGAGGGTCAAAGAGGATTATATCCCAATAACTGCCTTTAGATGTAGGTCATGGTAGTTAATGCTTTTAGTCATGTTTTTTAGTTTCATGAATGTACTATATATGTTCATTTGACTCATTAATTCTATATTCTATTAATATCCTAACTAGTCCAATGTTGTTTTTTGGGGAATGAATTTACCTACTTAAAGTTATGTAAGGATCATGATGATAATCTTTGAGTAATCTAGCATGTTTTCAACCCCAACAAAAATATAAGAAATTTTCCATGTGTATGTTTCAGAAATGAGATGTTCATTTCTATGAAAATTAAGTATCTCAATTGGGTGTATACAAATACCCATCGAAGGTCAAGGAAGTGGATTCTTTGGAATCACACCAGAATAATGTAGATGTTCATAACATTATGGGTCTTGTAGAATATTACTATATGTTGATGTCTTCTTTCTTAGGTATTAGAACCTAATTGAGATATATTACAATAATGGATTGATATTTTTTCTTTATAGATTATTATTAGGAAGTTTTCCAATATGAAGTTGAAATTTATCTATGATTTAGTGCTCTAGTTACTAGAAGAAGGGAAGATATTTGGGGATCTTTTTAATGCTTACCATCTAGGGATGTGAATTTTACTAGTGCGTTAGGGAGTAATAATATAATATGGGTGATTTATATTGTTCCCCATGAGAATAAATATTCAACAAATGATCTCTACATAGCAATGTTTGATCATGTGCTAAAGATATAGAAATATTACATCATTATGTAGTAATTTTTGGTCATATTGAATAAAATGAGGATGTTGTGTATATTTTATTTGTTTTAAATAAATTGGTGATAGTGGTATTAGATGGGGTTTCATGTAAAAAATTATTTTGAGAAATCTTACATATTAGAGGACGTGAATTTCAGTGTCAACACATTTTGTAAGAAATCATGGAAGGATGTGGATTGACTGTTAAATTATTCTCGGATGGTGGCGAAGGAGTTAGTGTTACAATAAAAATAAGTGTGGGAGGTTGAAGGTGAATTATTCTTATTTTTAATGATAGAATAGTATTTTTTTTAATGAATATGTGGATGAGACTCAGTTGAGGACTCAAAGATGGATGTGATACGTCATCAGTCTCATCATGGCGGTGCTCTAATGAGATTGTCATACGATCGTCACAACCAGCTGTTATTTCATGGGGGTTTTTTATTCATGTTGTTATGTGTGAGGTGGTACCAAATAAGATTCCTATATAACCAATGGATGTTGATGGAGTGTTGTCGTACATGCTCTCAAAAATATTTATAGCTAAGTGCAGCACAGGGGCTGACCTAGGTCGTTCTTTTGAGGATCTTTTGTGGTTAATAAATCACTACTTCTATTCCACCTAATCTAATTCTTTTTTTGTTGTTTAATATTTTATGAAATAAATGTCATATAATAAAATAAATGAAATTCATAAATCATAATAAACTAAAATTTAATTCTAAATTACCATGCAATGCTAAACTGAATGTAATTAGGGGAGAAAGGATGTTCTCCCGAGAGAATATTAAGGGAGCACCTTCATTGGCCAGCTTCAAATATTCTTAGTGTACAAACTCCATCGTTTGTGTGCTCAACTTATTCTACCCCAGTTTTGAATGAAAATCCTACTTAGCGATCGCAAAGAACACCCTCCATCCACCTCCTCAATCGAGGGAAAATGGTTTTAGATTAAGAAGTTAACCTTTAGACGACCACAGTGAGGATTACACCCACTATAAATTATCCTTAGAATTAACTCAAAGAATATTAAGAATATGGTCTTGGGTTCAAGAACCTGATTACTCCCTTGGGATATTCCTCTTATTAGTTACTCATGATCATGAGTATTATAGTTCACGATGGTATGATGAGAGGAAGAAAATAGGGTGAATCGGTGGACACAAAAATAAAAACAATGCATGAATTTATTAGAAATCTAAATTACAATTAAAAACTAAAAATAAAGAAAAGAAATAAAATAAATAGAAAGGTGGAATATTTTCGGCCGGCCTCCCTCGGTGGAGATCTCCTCCTTGGTGCCTTGAAGGAATGGATGGAGAATGGGATGCTTTGGGAAGGAGGTGAGGGCCTCCTTTTATAGGCAGAATTAGACCCCCCGAATGTCGACGCGTTGTAGACCCCTTTAATGACATATTCACGAGTTACACCCTTCATAAATGTTGTGCATAAATGTCTTGTCCGTCTCCTATCCAATGTTCAGATAATATGGAAACCGTATGTAGGAGTTATGAATTTTTAAATCTCGGTTTTTGTTTCTGGACGAAGCATCCAGGAAGGTTCCTCCAACATAATGTCATTCAATGGCCTCCTTAATGACCTCCAACATCCTCCAAATTTATTGAAGATACGCCCCTATCTTCCCTAGAGGTATCCCAGGTGGAAACACATAATTTGGATATGTTTAGGCCGCGTTTGAGTTCCGTTACCTTGGGTGGGTCCATGCTTTCCGCCCGAAAAAATACCAATCTTTAATGATTTTTTAGGCCTGTTAGATGACCGAATGAGCTCCTGGTCCAGAAGACAACAATGAAGGAAATACAATAAGGATTCAAAAAAAATTTGAATCAGAAAATTTGGAATTTTATATTTCCTGAAATGACCAAAATACCCCTGACGTAAAATTCTGTCAAAAATCCAGAATTAGTCGTTTTTCACATTTGGGTTCAAAATAGCACTAAAACCTAAAAAACATGATAATTACCCATTAAATAACAATTTTGTGGGATTATAAACATTGTTTTACAGTATAAAATATATGAAAATGTGAGCTTCATCACTCCTCCACACTTAAACATTGCACTCCTGTGCAATCATCTTACATCCAAATCAAAATCCACACAACAATAAAAAATGAGAAAATATCAATGATTTTATCCAAAATAGATTTCCATCATGTCTCATTTATGAATAATAATTCTCTAATTTTCATTTCAATAATTAAAATTTGTTCAACCTCATAAATCAATCCACGTCTCAATCACAACCTACCTCGCATTGAATTTTATGTCACTCTTCACTCAAGAGAAATTGAATCTAGAGTTATACTCATACTTGAAAATCGCATGTATCACCATAGGTTTGTGAAAATTATCATTTCTCCAGAGCGTGAAACATGAAAATGAATTTAATCATGAGGGAATTAATTAATGGTTCAAATGATTCTGTGTCTTAGGGTCGGTGGTAAAATGATTGAAAAATGTTCCAAGCTAGAAAGAGGAGGTTGAACTTTTAAGTACAATGCATGATTAAATCAAGTGAAAACACAGATAATTCCTCACTCATTACTGCTTGTAAATGTGAAAAAACAACCCCACCCATCTTTATGACATGGTACATGAGCCAATAAGTGATTATAATGAATGATATCATCTATGTTCTCTTCTTTTTTTAAAGCTCCAGAAAGGCACTGCTTTATTTTTTTTTCGTTTTTTTTCATAGAGGATGAGCTGAAAAATTAAATACAATGAATGAATGACAATTCATGCCATTGATTTTTTTGGAGGTACATGAGTCATAAAAGAATTTAAAATGAGGAATTCAAGCTCATATCCATTTTTATCTTCTTTTTTTTAGGAGAAATGGATGAACCAAATAAAGCACAATGAAATGATGACACATGCCCAATTCTCTTGTTTTCCACAGCCCAAAATGTTGACACACACTTCACACTACCCATAAATGATACACATCCCAATGAAGGCACACGAAAGGCCCTTCCCCCACACTCAAACTTGAAATATCTATAAAAAAATACTAAAAGTGCGGGTAGGTATGAAAAAATTGGCTTGTAATGTGGCTTAAACCTATAAGGCAATTCATGGCATCTAAGGGATTACGAAGGATAAATGTAAAGGTGGGTCTCAGGATAAAATGTGGCGAGCCAAAGAGATGTCTCAATCATTTTAAATACATTACATGAAATCCAATGATTCGAAAGAGAATATTCACAAATTCTAGTTATCACAAAAAATTCAAGTTTCCCTCAAGAAAGTGTGGGTATTAGGAAGAATATGTAAAAGTGGTTTAGAATACCTCACAGGATTGGAAAAAATATTTTGAGTCAGTGTTTCATCGTCATGGATTTCAAAAATCAATCAAACTCCTAAAAATGATTGACAATCCAATTCAAGAAAAATGTATTCACATCAACAATCATTTAAAATACATTATTTCAAAAATCATTTCAACTCATTATAATCAATTGATGTGTGAAAAGTGATAAGAATATTCATTAAAGCTCAAAAATCCTACAAAAAAAAATTAAAATCACACAAGAAGAACTAAGCAGGTTGACACTCCCCCAAACTTAAATCTAACTACCCCTTATTTCACCTCAATAAAATATAAATATAAAGGTAAAAAATAAAAGGGAAGGAAATATACAACCTGACATTATTTTAGAAGTGGATGCCTTGAGTTATGCTCCTTGAAGCAACCACTTTAAGACTACAAGAAAGTAATAAAAATAAATAAGAAAAAATAAATAAAAAGAATGAGAAAAGGAAAAGAAAAGAGATAATGCTTGGTTTAGACCACCAAGAGGGTGCTAGGTTTTTACTGTCCCTAGTCAGGAAGTTTCAGTGGATTATCCCCAATCAAAAGGTGGGTGTGGTTTCTTTGAGATGAACCACCACATTTGAGTTTTTCCGATGTCCATCATTAAAACCTGAAAGTAGATAACCCCAAATAAGATTTGAATGTTCCCAACCCCAGAGAAAGAATAAAGAAGAAATTTGATTTTTGAAGTGGGAGGGAATAAAAGATAAGGGTGCTCCCTATTAACTACGGTGGTGTCCTCCTCCATATGGTATGAAAATTTTTGTTGAGGAGGTTGTCGCACCACAACCACCTTCTCCAGATCTTCTTCCATGATCACCACTACTTTAGTGGTATCTTTCATATCATCCATGGTCTGCTCCATTTGTGTTGTATCAGAAATTTCAAAGGAAGTGGTGTCAGAAAACAATTTAGCTTGAATAAGATTAAAACATGAAGAATTAATAAAGAAATCTTCCCTTTCAAGTAATTCATCATGGTAATTGATCTCTTTAGGCATGACCATTGGAAACTCAATCTCAGAAGGTGCGTCTTCTTCCTCATCTTCCAAAGCAAGAGAGAGGTAGAAAGTGTCTCCAATCAGTGCATTAGTTGGAATGTTTACTTCTGGGACCTCCTCGAGCAATGGTTGAGTGCGGGATGATGTGATTAATTCTTTTATTAGCTTTTTCTCACCCTCCTCAGGTTCTTTAGCATAAAAAATGATGGGTAAAATCTCTTCCACCACTCGTTCTGGTTCAGGTTCTGGTTCAGGTTCGAGTTGTTCTTGGTATGCGCATACATATTCTGCAATCAATTCTATTTGGCCCTCCCAGTTTTTCACTTTATCACTATTCCTATGAAACTGCGCATCTAGTTCATTGTAAAAATTTTCTTGCAGTTGAGATTGATCAGTCCATGCATAATAATCATAATTTGAATACATCATGAACAAAGAAGATTTTTTTTAGTTTTTGAAATTTATGTATTTTTTGTGGTTTTTTTAATGAAAGGAAAATTATTTACACAATGTGAATAAAAATAGTGAATTAAAACCACTTGGCTCCCCGGAAATGGCGCCAATTTGACAGAGCATTGTCGTGCACGCTCTCAAAAATATTTATAGCTAAGTGCAGCACATGGGCTGACCTAGGTCGTTCTCTTGAGGATCTTTTGTGGTTAATAAATCACTACTTCTATTACACCTAATCTAATTCTTTTTTTTTGTTTAATATTTTATGAAACTAATGTAATTTAATAAAATAAATGAAGTTCATAAATCATAAGAAACTAAAATTTAATTCTAAATTACCATGGAATGCAAAACAGAATGTAATTAGGGAAGAAAGGAAGTTCTCCTGAGAGAATATTCAGGGAGCACCTTCATTGGCCAGCTTCAAATATTCTTAGTGTACACACTCCATCGTTTGTGTGTACACCTTATTCTACCCCAATTGTGAATGAAAATCCTACTTAGCGATCGCCAAGAACACCCTCCATCCACCTCAATCGAGGGAAAATGGTTGTAGATTAAGAAGTTAACCTTTAGACGACCACAGTGAGGATTACACCCACTATAAATTATCCTTAGAATTAACTCAAAGAATATTAAGAAGATGTTCTTGGGTTCAAGAACCTGATTACTCCCTTGGGATATTCCTATTATTAGTTACTAATGATCATGAGTATTATAGTTCACGATGGTAAGATGAGAGGAAGAAAAGAGGGTGAATCGGTGGACACAAAAATAAAAACAATGAATGAATTTATTAGAAATCTAAATTACAATTAAAAACTAAAAATAAAGAAAAGAAATAAAATAAAAAGAAAGGTGGAAGGTTTTCGGCCGGCCTCCCTTGGTGGAGATCTCCTCCTTGGTGCCTTGAAGGAATGGATGGAGAATGGGATGCTTTGGGAAGGAGGTGAGGGCCTCCTTTTATAGGAAGAATTCGACCCCCGAATGTTGAAGCATTGTATACCCCATTAATGACATATTCACACGTTCCATACTTCATACATGTTTTTCATAAATATCTTGGACGTATCCTATCCAAATTTCAGATAATTTGGAAACCGTATGTAGGAGTTATGAATTTTTCATTATCGGTTACTGTTTCTGGACGAAGCATCCATGAAGGTTCCTCCAACCTAATGTCATTCTATAGCCTCTTTATTGACCTCCAAAATCCTCCAAATTTGTTGTAGAGACGTCTCTATATGTCCTCGAGGTATCCCAGGTGGAAACACATCATTTGGATATGTTTAGGCCACGTTTGAAGTCCGTTACCTTGCGTGGGTCCATGCTGTCCGCCCTGAAAACTTCCAATATTTAATGATTTTTTAGACCATTTATATTACCGAATCAGCTCCTGGTCCATAAGAAAAAAATGAAGGAAATAAAATAAGGATTCTAAAAAAAATTTAATCAAAAAATTTGGAATTTTAGTTTTCCTGAAATGACCAAAATACCCCTGATGTAAAATTCTGTCAAAAATCCAGAATTAGTCGTTTTTCACATTTGGGTTCAAAATAGCCCTAAAACCTAAAAAACATGATAATTACCCATTAAATAACACTTTTGTGGGATTATAAACAATTTTTTACAGTATAAAATATATGAAAATGTGAGCTTCATCAGATGTGCACTTTGCAGTAACCATGACACATCATATCTTGAAAATACTTTTTTTTGTCCCCAGATGATGTGGGCAGTCACAAAGTTTGTTGTTTGGTGTTTGGTGTTCTAATAGTTAACAGTTAAACATCACGTTCCTTCTCATTTTTGTATCCCTTTTATGTTCCGTAGTATAAATGGGAATAAATATTAATAGATTTCATCGGGTTACCCTGATCATTGAGAGGTTGTGATTCTGTTTAGGGAATCACAGATCATTTGGATAAAATGGTTCAATTCATAGTGATCAGGGAGTTAGGCATCATTAATTATTTGTATAAGTGATATTTGGACAAGGTGGTGTAGTTTCATTGAGTTAAAAGGTTTATTTTCTAATATTAGTAAACTAGTTTTATCTCAAATGTATGAAGGGAATTCAAAAAAATCCTTTGGTACTTAGATACACCTTAGCACTGCATTCCACCATTAAATAGATATGGAGACTAAAAAGATTATTTAGATGTTAGAAAATAGGTTTCGCACATGAATAATAAACATCTATATATATTTGGTATGATACTTTCCTTTTTTTCTCTTTAATAAAATAAATTTTATTATTATTTTATCGTTAAGTCCCAGATTGATGTTTTATAACGGAGATCATGTCATTATCTAATGTGCTTTACTGTAGAAAGATAGCAATAAAATCTTTTCTATGATGCGTTATAGAGAATAATTGATAACTTTCATGTTTTTCATGATAGTATGATATCATTTTAGGTGTAACTCCCCTATATTTAAAATATAAAAAAATGTTTGATAGCATATATGATATGCAACAAAGATCCTAAACGAATCATGAGATATTTTTTTTCATAATATAACACTTATAACCTAGAAATTAAATTAGTCAGTATGAATATGATTAACTAAATTATGAAATAAATATATAATTCTCACACAATATGGACGTATTTACAAATACATTTTAAATAATCACTCTAATTTAGACAAAGTCATTTTTTTCCAAAACATGTTTTCATAAAAAATAGCACTAAAATATTTTTTTGTTAAAATATTATAATAAAATTTAAAAAATATTGTAAAATTGATTTTAAAAAACTATAATCATTTTTTAAATCACTATATCAAAACAAAATAACAATGATATATTATGATTTTTCAAAAATGATTGATTTTTCAGTGAATATTGAAATTTATAAATTTTCAAAATACAATAATTCAATTTAATTTAATATAATACAATTATATTTTTTATTATTAATTAAAGATAAAAATTATCCATTTTATTAAAATAATATAATTAATGTCATCTCATTAATTTTTTTTCCATAATTTCCTTATAACATTATTTTATGCATACCAAAATATTTTTCTAAAAACTATTTTCAAATGTGTAATGTTTATGCATTTTTATTAATTATAAATAACCCATACTGAGAAATTATTGAATTTAAATTTACATATTAGATATCTGTATATACTAATATAATTTCATATAATGGTGATTACTAGTCATATAATTTATTTAAAATAAGCATTTTCATGAAAAATTAGATCTTTCGAAAACCACTTTTCATTGTGCCTCGGGGAATTAATATTAAATTAAATTATTTCATTTATATGAATTGAATATGATAAAATTGATTTAATAATTTTAATCATCATAATTATTATTAAAGAATAAGTTCAACTAAATTTTTGGTCATAATGAATAATAAAATACGTTATAAATTAATTAAGTAGGTTAATGGTAAAATAAGTTAACGAGGGTTAAAATAATGATATATGGGTTATAAGGGCATAAAACGTATATAATTTCTATTTTATGAAAATATTTAGACCATATGGCACATATTTTCAAGAAATTATTGATTATCAAGTCATATTACCATGATTATGACCTATATTATAATTTTGGTATGGAAATAGGAAAAATTTCACTCTGAAGTGTGTTTACATATATTTAAAAATTATGTATTTTTAGTTATAAATATTAATTTTACGATGTAATAATTTTAATTTTGTCATGTTAATTTATTTTTATTTTTTTATAGAATAATTACATAAAATTATTATGCATTGCATATGTAGTAATAATTAAATTAAAAGGAAAATATAAGAAATGATTTTAAAAATATTAAAAGTAATATAATTTGAATAAACAATAATGTTTTTTTGATAATTTTAACTTGTTAAGGATATGTGAAATGTAAATAATTATATATAATCGTTTCATTTATGTTTTAAATGTCATATTAAATTAATAGTGTGAACATTGACATTAATTATCTTTTATAATAAATAATTTTTGGTTAAATGATTAAAAATTCCAGAAAATCTAATATTTATCTATGTGAATGATAAATGGCTTAAAATATCATAAATGGTCCATTTATGTTCTATTTTCTCATTATGGTAACATTAATTGGCACTTAAAGTATAAAAACTATAATTATCATGGGTATGGTTAATACGGGGTTTTGTGCATTACATGCACATTAAACATAAGCTTACAATCACATAATTTTTTTTAAAATTATATTTCATATTTATAATCATATGTTCTTATCAATATAAAATGGTCCATTTTAATTTTTGGTTTCAAGTATAAATTATCTACATAAAAACAAATTATCATGGTGAAATATAAAAGGGTAAAGGGTGGTAACATTAAAATATTAGGGAACTACATGTAGAAAACACTTTTTAATTGTAGTGTATTAGTTTATTATCTTTATAAACTATACTATTATTATTATTAATCAATTTTAGTGGTATGTTTAAGGATAGAGAGTTCCCAATTTTTAGATATTTTCGGGTATTTTGAAAATTACCACCCACCTTACTTATAAAAGAGAATAAATTCTACTCATTTATTTACATTTCACATGCATTTTTGAATAGAAAATACCTACCCAAAAACCTTAATTAATTCCCTCACCATTTCTTAGAATCCTTTTGTTACCAAATTCCATCCAATAAAGGCTATTTTTGTAAACTAAAAGAAGATGTCTGAAGAAGAGTAATTATTCTTAACAAATCATTTTTCTTTTATTTATTCTTACACATACATCAAATATCATTCAAAATTGATGAAATAGTAAAAATATATATTACATATATATAAATATTGTTACTTTAATGTTGCATCATATATTCATATCTTATTTAAGAAAATGGGTAATGAAACTGTCGATCGTATGTATAGTAGACTGCCGCTACCCAAACAAATGTAATTATCTTTTCATCGTATCCTCTCATAGTTGGATATAACAATATATTTAATTTATATATATATATATATGATATTTATGAAATTAGTATCTTTCAATAATTATAATATCACTTATACATTTTTACCTTCAAAACATTTGAAAATTGATCATGTTTCTCGTGCATATATGTGGACTAGCACCATCACGAAGTGATATGATATATTATTTATTTTATATTAACATGGATGATAATAATAAAATATTTAATTAATATATATAATATCTATATATAACAATTACTCTATACATTTTAATTAAAATTTATCATTCTTTAATTCAACCTTTTTTCGAAAATGATTATAGTGTTCTTGCGTTGGTATAACATTTTTTTTCTATTTAGGATGTTGTTAATATTTTATATAAATAAAATTTTTAACCACTTAAAATATGTAAATATTAAATGTATAATATTTTTATATCATTATTAAAATTTAATATATTATGTTACCACAATAAATGTTCACAGATAAATACTACCGAACAAAAACATACATGAAAAAAAGGTGTTCGAAGCTAAAACTATGATTTTAACCAATAATTGTTAATGAATGTGTTATAAATGTGTATAAGTAATTAATAAATAATATTATACATATTATTATGATTTATTAAGATATATATATATATATATAATTAACCATATTTTAATATAGATGATGTTCGAATGGGTATTAAAGAAATTGAGACTTAAGGTAAGAGATTTTGGTCTTACTATTTTTGTGATGTACATTCCATATTCAATACTTGTTTCATTTCTATGTTTTATATCATGAACATTAATTTATTTTATTATAAATATTTATAAAATTAATTTTATTTTAATATATATATTTTTTATCTTTTTTAATTGGTATTATGATTCAAATATTAGGATATAGGTAATGGTTTATTGTAAAAATATCAATGTCTACTATGATTATGATTAAGTTCCTAATAATGTAATCTGATGATCTATCTCTCAATAAGCTGATGAATTTTATTATCCAATGTTAATTTCTATAAAATCAATGTTTCCTTTTTATTTTACTACATCAATGTTCTCAATAGACCAAAATAATTATTTTAAAAACATTAGTTTTTATTTATCTCATATTTCAAAAAATTATTTTATTAAATGTATATTTATTAAAAAGATGATTTAAAAGAAATTATTTACTATTAAAAATTAATTTTTAAAAAATCATTATGAGTACTTAATGTTTTACACAAATATTGACAAAGAATCTTTAGGACATTTTCTATACAAGTGTCCTTTGAATTTTTACTACTAATATGAATGGAATCCTTGTTTAACATGTATGTAATGATCCAAATATTTTACCATCATGAATTATCAATTATTTTAATAATACATATTTTTTTCATGTTTCTGTTAAATTAAATTTTTTTATCAATATTTTGTATATTATAATATTATAATAATGGATTTCATAGTGAAGGGGTGTTTACCTAAGGAAATGTTCTATATGGTTTGTTAAATTCATTTTCCTTATAAGATGAAATAATATTATATTTTCTTATCTTTACTAGGTATATGATTAAATAATACCATCCATTTTGATTTTATATTTGTTTTATTATTATTATGATGAGATTTCTATGAAACCTATTTATTTTCCACTAGTAATCTTATGATGGATTGATGAAATGTTTATGAAAACCATTTCATTTCAAGGGTTATGATGTGGTTATATGATGAATGTTTTATGATATTGTGGAACACATATGGATGGATTTAATTATGTGGTTTGTGGTATTGAAATTATGTATCTCTTAACATCAATGGGTGATGTTTTATATATTATGATATAATTATTGGGAACAAGTTAATGTACATTATATATTATGAGAATTAAATCAAGGTTATTGAACCGTTATAGGAAACAAATCTATGTGCTTGATCCACTATGGACACAATGAGTTTATTTCTGATATATTTTGATTTTATGGTCATGGTTTTTGTCATTTAAATATGAAACGGTTTTTATAACTACGATTGCTCCATGATTATATAAAATGAAATTATTGTTTTTTAATGATATTTATGGATTTATTTCTCTTTTGAGTCATGTATTTTTAAATGATGTTTGTTTATAACAAAAACCATGTTTACAATCAATTATATATTTTTTATTAAAACTTTAGGTTATTTTCATGACCAGAATCTCATATTCTTACATTTTAATTTTATATGATCATCGATTGGTATACCACATCATTACCCTACCTAAGAATCTAAGATCACCCCATTTTATATTTAATTTCTCCATGCTTTGAATAATGGATTTACATATGTTATTTCTATGAAGAGTTATAAATGGGAAGATAATTAATTAAATAATAATTTTGTGTGCCTAGTCACTATATATACGAAATATTTATAGTCCTAAGGAAACTGTTCTTTAAATGTACCCAATATTCATCTATAAATATATAATATTATAATATGAAATGTCTAGGATTCTATAGCTGGTTTCCGATGAAATGTTTAGTTAAAAGTTTCTAACCTAAATTAGGAAATATAATCATATCCTTAAGGATAGGTAATAGTACATGAAAAATAATTTGATTTTTTAAGGATAGTGTTTGTGGTTTTTGAGAAATTACATCCTTATCTTGATGATTCAAGTTGATGGGTCCTTGGAATAGTTATATATAGTGGAAATAACTCTGAAAGGGGTGTATTGGTCCTTGACTCGATCATGAATTGTTGCATTATAACTAGCTTTATTACATACCTAGTTTGATACCCCTGAGGTATATTTTTTTTATATTCAAAAACTATTTACAGACCATCATGGAGGATTTTAATAGATGATGATCATTAGTTTCCTAGGTTTAATCTAAGGTGTCACAAATTTAAAATAATGATTCATGGTTTTTAAATTTTATAAATGATTTCCCATGATTATTTTGTTTCCGGTTGTGACAATTGTTTCTCAGGCTATGTTTTTTATATTTTATAAAAGGGTTGGAACCATAATGATTCATGTTAGTAGTGAATGTGAAGTACAATACATCAATTTTACTCATAATAAACTAAATTAAGTAGTAAATACACTGGTAATCCATGTGATTATTCCTAATCATATATGTTGAAATATATAAAAAAATATAATTTTTTTTGTGATTCTTGGCACACAAAATAAAGAAAATATCATGTTTGACTATGCAAATATAGGTAATAATATTTAGTTAACTACATATCAGTAATATAAGAATAATAACATATAATATTTTATCAAACAAAAGGGATATGTTTTTTGACGAGAAATAATGGTCATATAGTAATGTACTATTGATGAACTCAATTTCTTATGTGTGGGGAACAATAGATTATCTGAGTCAATTACTTGATCCAAGAGTTTACTCCTGGACTATAAAAGGGCCTATGTTATGCATATTTTTAATATAAAAGTATTTATGTGTTTATGTATTGTGATTTGAAATGATTTTTTTCAATGTATTTTTTTAATTAATATTTTGGTTATTATAATGATGAATCATTAACAGATTATGTCCATTTTGGATCATATACATATTCATGTAAGATTAACATAAGTGTTATGGATTCCATCAGGGTTTATGGGTTTATGTTTCATCATAAGTTCAATGTCTTAAACACCATTATTTGGTTTAATGTAATGTTATATTAATGTGACTAATTACATTTTTGGAGATTTTAATTGGTATTATGTATATATAAGCCTTATGTTTTTCATGATGGATTATTTGTAGAGGAATGGACAGTCCATAATTTTATGGTATTCATAAATATTGGGTTTAAAATGATATTTTATGTTTAAATATGTTTTGAAATTGATATGAATTTTAATAGGAATTTTATAAGAATTATAATAATATATTTTTAATAGAATGGATAACATGTCACACCTAGAATGACCTTGGGGATTGAACCTATAAGATACTAATGATAACGATGAAATGATTAAGACATTGATACATGATGTCTATGTTCGTATGCTAATTATTCTTTCAGTGATGTGATATATAAATAAAAATATTATTTTGGGAAAATATGTTTTATCGTAGAGATAACTGTGAGGTTGAAATGTGATTTGATGATAAGGTGATTCATGTAATTTTTGAAGAAGTTATATATTTTATAAATCATATTTTATTAAATTAAAGAAAAAATTTTGGGATTTTTTTTAATGATTAATTTATGAATTAAATTTTCTTGGAATATATGATTTTAATTTGGATTTATGATATTTTATGTAATTTATGGAAATTATTAGTATATTTTAAAGATATTATGATTAAGGAATTATCTTTTTTCGTTATATGACTTTATGAGTGCTAATTTTGATTGGAGATTAATTTTATATTAATTTCAAGAGAATATATACTCAAATGTATTTATTTTTTTTGGAACATTCTTAGGAATATTTGATGAATTTTAAGGTGATTTATTTATCAAATGATCTAGGTTGGAATTTTTTGTGTTGTTATAGATACCTTTGAGATTAATTTTTATTTCTTTATATTAAGGTTTTGAATTTTAGGGAATTATAAATCCTTGTAAATAATATTTGTTTTTGTTTTATGTATAAATATAGGAAGAATTTCTTGATATCCATTCATGGTTTATGTGATATATTTTAGATTGATTTTATTATTTTGGGTATGAAAAATCCATCATGAATACTCATCATTTGGGAAATAATGAGATATTAGTGGGAATTGATTAAAGGATGAAATTACACAAATTAGGTAAGCTTATTTCATTATATAAATAATATATATGGTAAATGAATTACTCAATATTTTAAAAATGATGTTCAAAAGAACATTTAATCATACTAACTTCATTTCTGATGAATTTAATGTAATTTAACGCATCTTATGTTTATGGATTTATATCCATTAACTTTCTATGGACCATATTATCTATCATTCCGTATTACACATTCATTTTTAGTTTTCTCTACTGTGTATACATTTTCCGCATCCTAATAATGTTATCTTATTCCTAGACCTTGTTTTTTATATCTTATGGCCTTTTTATTTCCTTGTTCCCTCATTTTATGAGAATTTTTTATTAACCCTATTTATTATGTGTTTTTTAAAATAGTTATTTTAAAATATCAAGCCCTTGATATAAATATAAAATTAAAATTATATGGATGAAATATATTTAATGGGGAAAAATTTAAAACACCATGTTTTTTAAAGAATACAACGTTCTATAATATATACAACATAAAACACTGATCTAAAATGAATAATTAAATATTATTATTTAAATATGACTATTATAACCTAATAATTTAATTTAAAGTATGGATAAATTTTTTTTCTCTAAAAAAAATATATATATTTAATACATAATATATATTTATTTATAAATTCTTAGTAAATTATCACAAAAATTTTAATGAAGTGGTTTATTTTGTTCAAAAAATATTTTCTTCAAAAATGGGTTTTAGTTATTTTTATAAAAAAAATAAATAAATTATTTATTTTGAAATTTTTGTTATTTAAATTTTATAAATAAAGAATATTTTTGAATTCATCATATAAAAATTACATTTGGTTAAAATTTTGGATTTTTATGAAATGATTGACATCTATGAGAATGGTGAAAATTATGGATTTCTAAAATGTTTATATTTAACTTCATTTAATAAGTTCTCATTTTATTATGTATTTGTTCTTAAATTTAACTATTATCCATTTTATTTATAATAATAAAATTATTTTCAATTGAATTGGTAGATTTCATAGTTTAAGAATGAAATTATTTCTTCTTAAAATGAAGTTTTCTGAAATCAGTTTTAAGGAACAAATTTTTTTTATTTCAATTAATTATTAATAACTCACAATAATTAATGATTAAAACTAAATGTAATGATTATAGGCCTATATTTATGGTTTTAATTTCATATAAGGAAGATTACTAGTTCTAACATTAATTTGATATCATCTTTTAGTTGGATATATATTTTTCATAGAACCACATTTCTTCATTCTTGCAGGATTAAATTTAAATTAAATTTAGAGTGTTATATAAATTTAATATAATAAAATGGATTCCAAAATTTTAATTAGAGTTATTAATATTTGGAAATTTGTTCTATATATTTTTTAGTCCTAATGAATATTAAAAATCTATTCTAATAGTTAAAGGTAAAATACTTTTATTCGGGGTTAAACTGTATAGTTAAAGATTATTATTCCCTAAAAAATATAATTTATATTAGATATAAATATTAAGACTATACCCCTTTTATAACTTAAAATCATCTTTTTTGATCCATATTGTCATGATTATAAACTTTATAATAATTTAATTATAGAAAAGGAAAAATTGTCGTCATCTTATGTGTTGACACAAGGATAAATAAGTTATATATTTATTTATAAATATTAATTTATGGATAGATAATTTCTACTTATCATAGAATTTTTATTATTATTTTTAGTGATTAAATAATTACCATAAATTCTCATGCAACAATGATGTGTTATTATTTTAATTTAATGGAAAATAAATGTAATGATTCTAAAATTAAAAGTAATGTAATAGGAATAAATTATTGGGTCCCATTAAATTTTTAAACTTTTATAAAGTTTTATTAATGATTAAATTATATATAAGATTATTATATTAATGTCTTGATTATTATAAATTAAAATTAAATGAATAGTGTCAAAATTGATAAATATGATATTTTAAAATAAATTTTGTTTCATAAAAGGATTAAAATTCCTCAAAATATTATATTCATAAAATGTAATAATAAATGGTTAGAAATATCAACCATTATCCATTTATGGGATATTTTTTATTTTTATAGATGTATTCCTTATCCCATGAAGAGTAAAAATTTAATTACCCTAGTTAATGATAAAATGGGACTTTTTGTCTAACATCTTCATGTGTTAAAATTAATATTACATAAACATATGTGTTTTTGATATAGTATATTTTAAAATTAGATTAATTGGGTCCAAATTATCTATTAATAACCATTTATTTAAAAAAAATGGAAAAACAACATAGGAAACAAGTCTAATTACTTTATCGAAAACTAAAAAGATAAAGGTTTGTACCCCTAATGGTTATGGGGAAAGCATATTTATAACATGATTATTTATACTCTTTCCTTTGTAGGTTGAAATTATATTCCCTTTAATAATTTACATTTAATTTTCTGAGGAACATAGATTTATAATTACTTTCTATTATTGAGTAGATTTGGTTATTTAAAAAATTCAACACTTCTCATATAAAAAAAGGCTTCAATAATTCTATTTTCTCACAATTAAACGGTAATTATATCATAAAATAAATCCATAAATAAAATACTTAATTATAACCCTAGGACATAGATACATTTTTTATTATAAAAAAATATGTTACCATCATTATGTGTACACCTAGAAATATTGTTTAAAGAAGAGGTATTGTTCATAACAGATCATTCTTGTTTTTTTGTATTCAACCTCCATCGAATATTTTTCAACTATAATGAAATAATAACAGTACAAAATTACATATACATATATTTTATTATCTTTTTGGCCTAACCTATATCAATATAATCTTATATAAAATTCGAAATGAAAACATTGATAATGTGTATGGTTTACTACGACCTCACGAATCAATGATATTTTTCATCCATTGTGATCTATCATATATGGATATAATGAATGATTGAAAATATATATTTATATAAATGATATTTATGAAATAAATATACTAATGGAATTATAACATTTAACATTCATTATTACCATCCAATAAAGTGAATAATGATAACTTCTCTCATGTGTGTACATTTGGACTACTGCCATCATTATGTGATGTGATAAATTTTTAATTTTATATTGACATAGATTGTAATAAGGATTTAATTAATGAATATATATGATATAATGATATTAATGTTTTCAATTAATGTTTAATTACTATATGTTGTGTATTTTTTCCTCAATCAATAAATTGAAATCAACGTTTAGGCATACGTACGACTTCCCTTCTTGATGAATAGTGTAATTCATTTTCAAATATATAAATTTTTTCAATGACACTAAAAATATATAAATTGAATTTATGGTTTATATATAATTATTAACATTGCTTCTATGTTGTAATCATAAGAAATTTACATTTAAAAAACAATTGAAACAAAACATACATAAACGAAAATTTAATTGTTAGATGAATAAATAATTTAAACATAAAATTATTAATTAACATGTGATAAAAGGGTATAAGAAAATAATATATGGTATTATATACATGAATATTTTTCTATAATACATTTATTATAATCCTATTTTTTATAAAATTTAATATATCATTTAAAAATTAATTCATGATTTCAGGTATGATATTGTCATGTCACTATTATGTATGTCAAGAACAAGCCATATTCACATATTAAATATTTAATTTAGTGTGTCTACTGACCATGAATAACCTTAATGATGATTATTTTGAATATTATTACTACTTAAATTTTTATATAATGTTATTTCTTTCATGTTTATTATTATTCAATAATAACTAATATGGTAAAGGTTGTATGTTACAATATCATTGTTTATTCGAATTGTTTATAATAATGATTTCAATGAATAAATCTTATAATATATGTCTTAAAAATTAAAAAAATTTCATCTCCTATATTTATTTCTAGGGAATATTTTTTTCAATTTGATTTTCCTTTTATTTTTTTCTCTATAGTAAAAAATAAATTTAGAAAGAATAATAATCTATTTTTTCCCTTTTATCAAAAATATGTTATCTTCCATGTCAATGTATTCTAAAACTGGTTTTCAAAAATTATTTACTCTTATCCTTCATTTATTTAAATTTAATTTACCATATTTTTTATCTTTTTAAAATTCTTTAAAAAGTGTTTTATTTTCTATTTCTGGACATGCTTATTTTTTTACTGTATATAGAAAATGGTTAAGGAATTTTTTTAATATGTATTGCCTGAAAAACAATATACACCACCCCGAATGATCAATTATTTGATGATTTTATTATTATTCATGACGGGTAATTTTAAATAATGTTTATTCATCAATATTTTTAGAAAATATTATATTTTAAATTAGTGATTTGAAATTCGGAAGGGGATTTTTATCAAGAAATATTTAATGTGTTATTTTAAAATATTTTCTATATAATTAAAAATTAATTAATGTTTAATAATATTTACTGGGGATACCATTCAATGATAACCTACTTATTAGTTATCTAAATATTTTGTCATTGTAATGAAGAGATGCTTATGAAACACATTTATTTCTTATGGGTTAAGATGTTATGGATTGATGAAAAGTTTATGAAAGATATTTTTTAATGTGATACGATATGATGATCTCATAAATGTTTTATGATCTTATGGAACACATATGTATGGATTTCATTATGTTATTGGTGAGCCTGGAATTATATACCTCTCTAATGAATTATGTAATGTTTTATATTTCAAGATATAATTATGGGAAACATGTTGATGTTTTTGATATTATATGGGATAAAAATAAATGTGCTTGAACCCTTATGGGAAAAATCTCTACGTTATTGATTGGCTTGGGGAAATTTGTTATTATACTAGATAAATTATGATTTTATTGTCTTGGTAGTTATACTTGACATATGAAATGGTTTCTATATTTATTATGGACCCAAAATTATATTACATGAACTTCTGTTTCATGACAAGTGAATTTTTATTTGTCACTCTTAAGATTCATGATTATTTAATTGTTAAAATTTTATTTTATGATTTTTTATTACATTCCATGATTGATTGGGTATAATTTTTTATGATATATTCTAGATCTCATACCTTAATTGTTAACTTTTTCCTTCATATTATCATTTATTTTTACCTCTCATGTTAAACCATACTATGAATATATGATCACTTTTTCGGAGGTTTCCCTTTCCCATATTATGGACAATGGTATTAAGTATGATTTTTCAATAAATATTACTTAATTTGATGATATATATATGAGATGCTAAATATATTCCATGAAATAAGAATATTGTGTATCTAGTATACAATGACAATAAACCATTATATACCTCGTGTACATATTTTTGAAATGTAATGAATATTCAGATAAACATAGGAAATATTTATGTTTGAAATGACTTTTTAGTATAGTAGTATTCGAAGTAGTCATGTTTTTTTATTGGAGGATTTCTTTGTATTTAAAGGTTGCAGACCACAGATTATTGATAGTTTCCACTCTAAGTTGGATGTAGAGGATTGGAAGGGTAATTAATCTCTCACCATAAATTATTTGTCCCTTTATGTTGTTGGTGATCATTGATGGGGAGGATTTTTTGTTGGAAATTCCTCAATGGATGGATTGGATCCAGTATTTCATTCATATCTCTCAAATCTATCATTATCATTATGATAAATCCTATAAAATTAGCTGGGAAGTGTTTTATATCAAGGAAAATGAGGTGTTCATGCATTACACAGTGGATATCCATGATCACTTGGAAAAGGTGGAACATAGATAAACCATGAAATTGGTTTGTGTGTTTTAGAGACAAAGTGGCCAAGAGAAAATTACATGTGGAATGAGAAGTAAATGAATGACCATCATCCAAATTTGTTTACAAATTTTATTATTTCTCATTATCATTTTCATAATATGTTGCTATTTTATATAATGGTGGTTTATGATATGTGATTCTTCAGGTTGATGTTAAGTGTGATAAATCTTATGGAATGTGAAGATGGAAAAATCAAATTCATATTAACAATTTGGTATATTATGACATGAATAAAACTATGTGGTTTGTTCAGTTATTACTATAAAAGATAATATATGGACATAGACAATATAATTCCTTGAATTTTTTGATTGTTTTTATATTTTTTTATAGTTTTGTGGATTATTTTCCTGTGATTTGTTGTGGATATGGTAGTTCTGCGGAATGTTATGTATAAGGGGGTGGTTTTTGATTAGTAAGAAATCAAGTGATATTTTTCATGTTGGGGTGGATGTTAATGTGCTGTTGTGATGTGTTAGTTTTGGATGATTGGTGTAATTTTTCATTTGGTTGAATGTGGTGCGGTTTTGATGTAATAAGATCCCTATGGGGTATCTACGGGGATGTTTGTTTGAACATTCCTTAAAATTTTATTTTTGTGTTGGGTTTTATTCTCAAGGGTTACTATTTTATTAGAGGTGTGTGATGTAATTTTCCAGACCTTATATATTATTGAAAAAAATTAATCAAGTGGTATAGGTGTCCGGAGGATGTTCTGATGGTAGTTAGTGGGGAAACAAATTCATAGTTACATGGAATCAATATATTAGTGGTTCAATGAAATAGATATTAGAGGATACTTTATAAGGTATTAGTTGGGTAATAGGGTAAAAGTTTGTGGCACATTAGCTTAGTTGAATTTTTTTTAGTGCTTCTATAAAAATATATATGCTTGTGATGTGGAAAGATAGATATAATGCAGATTTCATGGTCAAGGTTTTTCAAAGATTATGCCTTTTTTGGCATTATTGAATTTTGGATAATATGTTGTGGAATAGATTTTTCAGTAATAGTTTCAGTGCCATTGATACCTTACTATATCAGGGTGTCCGGGGATGCGTTTTTTTATCCTACCATTTTTATTTATTGTTTTCAGTGGAGATATGTGTACATACAACCTCTTATTGGTTTCTAGGGGTCTACAACGTAGTGGTTTTTGTTATATCATGGTCAACCACTCCTATTTAATTAAATCTATAGTTTTTGAATGTATGTGAATATTTGAATCTAGTTTGATCAATAGGGATAAATTACGGAGATGGGTCCTGCGTCATAGAGTATTTTTTTAAGCAGGTCGCAACATAGTCTGTGTGGCTACATCATAGTCCTATATTCTCCAGGATATGTTTAAAATTTTAAATCCCCATAGATCTGATCAATTTCAACCTTCAAATTTCATTTCTTGGGTAATCCTAGTGAATTCCTAGGGTTTAATTCTTCCATATTTCATTTTATTTTGACCGTTCCCATTTAGGGTCATTCTGTAGTGGTTTTTGGTATGTCCACCAATTGTTTTTCTTCTTATTTCATCTTATTCCATCAATAGAGATGTGATTATTTTCAGGTAAACTGACTGTTTTATTGATTTTTTTAATAATTATATTTTTTTATTGTTATTTTATTTTATTATGGGTATTTTTATTCATTTTGTTTTTGTGGGGGATTTTTTCTCAATCCAACCTAGCACATCAGATCAAGAATCTATTTTTGATGTAGAATTCCTTTATTTCTCATAAATATATATCATGTGAGATGGGTTATTAATTTTTTACCCCTAAGATTATTCTATGAATCTATATTAGATAATATAATTAACCAATTAAATTTTACATGAAGATGTTGTGTTTTAATCACGTGTATTCATAGGTTTATATATTGTGTAGATATTGTAATTGTAATGTCAAAATGACCAAATGAAAGATATAGTCATTATTAGCTATGATTGTGCTTAATTGACATGGGATATGGAACCTTGTTTAATTTTTTTCACATCACATTAAATTTTACTATCAAATCACATGTATCAGGTTAATAAATGGTTTTTAGGGAGATTCTTGGGGATGTGAGAATGATCCAAAAATTAAGAAGTCGAATTGAGGAGAATCCCCTTTCTAACCTGAAAAATGTTATGTGTGGTGTTTTAAATGATACTTTTTTTTTGGTTTTTGTTGTTTTATTATGTGTGGATGATATTTTCTGGTGTCGACATGATTTTGGGGTGGCAATCAGCAATATAAATGTTTATTTTTATATATGTAGTGTTTTATGATCATTCTATGGGGATGTTCTATTGTAAAAGTGGTTATGTTGTGTGTGTGGTAAATAGTATGTGGATGTACTAGTCGATTTTGGTGTTCTGGGATAGTTTTCGTGATAAGGATAATTTTATATATATATTTGTGATATTTTATGTGATTTTCAATTGTTTCATCAGAACCAATTAGTTAATAATGAATTCAAATTTTATGACACGAATGGTTTAAGAAAGAATGAATAATAGTATGATGTGTGGATAAATTTTTTTGATGTTAAATTTAAAATATATTTTTTAAATAATGAGATGAAAATGAGTTAAATAAATATATTTCATTGATTTTTAAATTTAATAGGCTGGTTATTAATAATTTAGAATGTGGATTGTGGCCTATTTTGTGGGGTTGTTCATTTAGCGGGGGTATATAAAGTGGTCATGTTGTGATCATCGGTAGAAATGTTTTTAGTTGGTTGGTTCCTTATTGTCTACCAATATTTTTATCATCTCTTTTATAATATTATATACATTTTATTTACTTTTGATTTCTATATGTGTGCTATTAAAATAGAGATCCATGTGTCAACACTTGTATATTGAAAGGTGTTTTTTCCAATAACCTAGTGGCGGGGATAGATTGATGGTTATACTCTAATTCATGTTATCTCTTCCAAGAAATGATTATATGAATGTTTTGTGATGTTAGATTTCAAAAAGTGTATTTTAGTGATATTTAATGAGTTTATGGGATATCATAGGGTGTTTTTCATCCATTGTAGGAGATGTTCATGAGGATAATGTCATTCATGTGTTGGATACCCTACTAATATGGTTATAGTTTTGGATGATATGTTATGTGATGGACCTACATTCCAATAGAAATATGTGATGTGATTATCTCATTTTCTTCAGGTGACATGTGACGTGATGTCCATTTTCTTATAGGGTCTATGGAGTGATATAATGGTGGGAAGATATGGGAGCACCAAGAAATATATTTTATATATGTGACTACAGTAAAACATTTAGAATGTGGTGAATAGTAACCTTTATCGATATTCTAGAAATTATGTTATTATACATGGATACATTATTTTTTGTTCCTTACATGGTCATGATGGGGTTGTTTTGTTAAACTATTTAGGTTCTATAAATTCTTTTTTTATCAATTGTTCATTTTAAAGCATATTTTAATTTGGATTTAATTTCATTAAATATCATACGACGTGTACTTTTATTCTCACTATAACACCATGAGATTTTTAAAAGTCTAATAATATTCTTGATAGTGTATACAACATGAAAGACTATCATTAAAATAACCACAATATGTTATTATTTGAATATTATCCTTATAACCTAACCATTGATTTAAAAGGTGTGAATATAAAAACCACCTTATTAAATACAAATAATTTTCTTAATCAATGAAAATTATAGATTAATTCTCTCTAAATGATAATTTATTTTTTTAGTAAAGTCATATTATTTATTAAGATTACGTTTTCTCAAAAATCATTTGAATTACTTTCTACTACAATATTAAAATTAATTTTTAAAATTTAATAAATACTCTATTATTTAAGTGGTATCTTTTTTTAAATTATAAAATCCAATTTATCATACAGAAAATTTTCAGGAATTTTTAAAAAAAATTACATTCTAGTAAATAGTGAAAAAATATTGAATTTAAATTAGAATTTTTTTTTCTATTTCATGAATATAAAAATATAAACATAATAAATTATTCTAAATTTATAAATAGTTCTATTATATTTTTAATAATTCAATCATCTCCATTAGATTAAATTTTATCTTGGAATTTTGGTGTAAAAAATAGTTTTATACATGAAAATACATTTTAATGAAAACTCTCTTCAATCTTGAAATGAGTTTTTATATTAATAAATTAAATTAATAACTTATAAAGAATTATTTTAATAAAATTTCAATATTATATTCTCAATAACATTTTTAACATTCATTTACTATTTTTCTACCAATTAGTTGAAAATAAACAATAATTTATACTTAAAATGAATACTTCAAAAAAGTAGTTTTCATATCGTGGTTTACCGTAAATTTTTAAGACTATTTTCTTCCACTTATAAAAATTTAAAACACAATAATGGAAACTAAATTTTGAATCTATAGGTTCAATGTTGTAAAATATGTCGCTTTTATTTTTTTGAAATTTTAATAGTAATTGTGGTAAAATTTATCACCTCTATTGAGGATAAATTATATTAATCTTTGTTAAAACTTAGTCATAAGTCGATAATTTTTTATCCTAATTATAATTTCTTGAATTTATTTATACATATATTATAATTGTCATGAGATTTATTGTATTATGTGTCATATTTTTTGAAAATAACATATATAATATTTAATGTGAATAATTTTACTACATGACACTCTCTTAGTTTTAAATATATCTTGTATATAAAAATTGTGAATTAGAAAGATATTATTTATTACAAAAATATTATTAGAAATAAACAAAATTATTTTCTAGATTTACATTTATTTCAAATTTTAAACAAATTTATATAAATCTCTTAAATTATTATTCTACAATGACATATAATATATTCAATTATTAGAAAAATACAATACTTGTTTTAAAAATATTAAAATTAATATAATTTCTCTGATTTTTCATCTTACAATGAATTTTATTCATTTATATAATAAATTAGTGTTGTTTGAAATGAATATATTAGAATTAAAATTATTAATTTTTGTATTTAGGTCAAATTAAATGAATTATATAAAAATTTGCATTAATGATTTATTTTAATAAATAATATTTAATTAAATGATTTTATATTCATATAATATTAATCTTCAGAAATGTGAATTGAATATTGTTGAAAAAATCAACCAAGGTAAATTTATGTGTCACTTTACCATTTTTGGAAACATTATTACACTGTTATGTCAAATATAGTTGTTAGTTTGGTTATGATAAAAAAATAATAAATAAAACAACTTATCAAAATTATAGGGTTTAAAACACTCTAAAAACAATCTAAATTAAATTTAATGATGGTTTTATAAAAATATCTAAACATATATATGAATATATTAATTTTTGTAAAATGTTTTATTGATAATTACATAATTATAATTCTATCATTTTTGAAATTCCCAAAAGCCCATATCATCAATATTAAAATGGAACCTCCTCCCCTAACTCCATCACTCCTTTTGAGCAATATAACTCTACCATAGCTTGGAAAAATAATTTCTAAACTTCCTTATCCACACTCTATTGGTTTTTTCTTCCCAAATGACTATCATTAGGATCAATAATGGGATATATAAAGTGACAATTGGGTGGATGAGGTAATCACCTTAACCAACAACTTTTCATAATTCTTATTTACCGCCATTAAATTTACTGAATTTATCATAAATTAATATGATAATTATCAAAAATATTCTAATTGTTTTTATTATTGTAAAATTTCTATAATCTTCCCACATTCCAATCAAATAGGTAGGGAATGTATCGCTCATGTGCACAGTGTATTGTCTCTACATAGTAATAAAATACATTTTCTGCCCCCATATCTCATGGATGGTTATTATAATGTGAATATGGATTATATATGATATTATGGAATCATTATATTTTTCTAATCTTAATATCATAGTTACCTTCATTCCGTCAAATCTGTTGGAAAATTATAATGTCATTTGTGCATACATGTCGACAAGCACCCCTAGAAGTGATGTGATTAATTTTTTCCCCTCAATATTTTATGGTAATAAGGATAGATTTAATAAATATAATATTTATATATATGATGTAGTATTAATAATTAAATTATTGGTTATTTTTTTACCTTTATATCATTCCATCGATTGAAAAGTGACGACAACGTTCATGTGTATGTGCATTCTATCAACTCCGTGGATAGTGTGATTCATTTTTCAATATATATTTATATAGATGACTATATATATGATTATAATATATATATATAATATTAAAATTATATATATATTATAATTTTACATGTAATTTTCTTTTTTGAGTGTGTGCCACTTTCACGGTTGTACCCAAAATTTATATATAATCGTTAAATAATGATTAATGTTATAGATATTATGGAACCATGATAAATGTAAATGGATCAAAACTCATAAAACCAAAGAGACAAGAAAAATGAATCAGAGGTCACCTGAAATAATAATTTTAAAATATTTTACTACATTTCGATTGATAATTAGATATAAGTAAATAAAATATTTTATGATATATATTAATATTATTGAAAATATTATTTATAAAAAACCAACATTTAATATATCTGATGCATTAACATGTATGAAGGATGTTAGACCTGATGTAAGGTATTTTCATTGCACATCTTTTTTAGTAGGACACATACCATATTCACCACTTATGTATTATACAATTTTTTTGTACAACCCATTAATTTATTTTATGATTATTCTTATGTAAAATATATTTATTAACATATCCATATATGTAACATTATTTCATGATGTTTATGGTTAAATTTGTTTTAAAGAGGTAACGATTTTCTCTTATAAACTAAGTGTAAACCGCTATATCTTAGGGTATTATTTTAGATTATAATATTTTATTATCTAACATCCAAGAAATTCGTGAAATTTTATAATCCTTTTATTGGTTTTAATTAAATTTTATATTTTATTTTATTAATCTTAATTACATAAGAGTCTAAAAATATATATTTTTGGAAAATCGTCATAATTTCCATTTTCGGTCAGGAAACATTTTCTTTAAATGTACATTTTTTTATAATGTTTTAGAAATATTTTTTACTATTTTAATATAATTTTTTAATTTTATTTTTCATGACATATATCGATATTTAGAATCTTTTAAAATAATTATTCTTTTCATTTTCCAAATGATGAAATTTTTAACTTTGTATAAAAATGTGAAAGGAATTTTTTTATCTAAAATATATGATATGAATGGAATTTTCCATATTCATTCCCACTCATTCTTTCTAAAGTACCCTTAAAATATTTAAATTATAATTCCAGTCAAAAAATTATTAATATTTGGGAAATGTTTTGATTTAAAATATGTTATTTCAGATACAAAATGGTATTTTCAGCACGAAATGTTACATTTTCTCTTCTAAAAAATTTAATATAAGATGAAATATTTTAATTATTATAAATTTTACATAGTATATGATCCTATGATACCATCGTTATTCCTTATATGTATTTTTTATTATCCTCACGACAACGTTTATATGAAATCTATTTCTTTTCCAATAGTTTTTCTATGTTGTAATGTTTTTAAAACCAATTTATTCATGAAATCTAATATTATAAATGTATTATGATCATCAAGAAGACATATGTATGTGTATCATTATGTGATGTAAGGTAGTGAGATTATATATACAACCATGAAATTTGGTAGATATTTATATATCATGATGAAAGTAGCAATATAATGGGGAGTGAACCAAGTTTTGTAATTGACTCTAACAAGATTAATAGTCATTGGAGTTAAAAATGACTAATTTTATAGTTATAAGACTGAACTAAATCCCCTGTCATAGTCTAGGGAGTGAAACTAGACTTATAATGTGGCTTGGGGAGTGAACTAAATCCACTATTATAGTTTTAGAAGTGAACATTTACTACTATGATGATTTGGGGAGTGAACCCAATCCGCTGTGATAGAAGTGGTAGTGATCCTTAACTATAAAATAAATGATTTTATATACATATGTGTATTCCACAAACACATGTATTATTATAAATTTATGATTTCATGTATGATATTCTTTTAAAACATATTTATTCATGTATTTTGAAAAACAAGGATTTTTTCGATGAGTCAAAATTTTGATATATGATATGAACATTATGAATTTTCAAATGTTATTCTCATGATTTCATACCCTTATGATAATATCATGTTTTATATATATTTTTTTCTTAATAATAATATGAGATCTCAATTTATTATGCTTCCTTTCCCCAGGTTGTAAATAATTATATTCATTACAATTTGTTTAAGAAGGATGATATTTATAATAAACTAAGTTGGAGAAGATATATGTCTCTAACAAACAAGTTGATTTGGTATCCATGTATCCAATGTCACTAGACCTATATGATTTTATGATTGATAGTTATATTATATAGTAAAATTCCTTTTAAAAGATATAATATCTAATTATTAAAATCAGGGGTTGCTACAATCACCCTAAATATATACAATCTATTTTTAGTCTTCCAAGATGACGTTATAGATGTTATTTTGCATTACTAGATGTATCCATAAGATAGTTGTTTTATTGATGCCTTATATTAATATTGGGTAATTAGGAATACACTTGAATATATATTTCTATCATATATAACATTATTGTTTGATGGATTTTTTTTCTATATTTCTTTTCAAGGATTTTGTTTTGTTTGATTTATCCAATATCAAAATCCTATGATTGTAGCGGTAAATAACTCCCATTTCTGATATGTTTATACCTATAGTACTAATGGACACCTCAGGGTATAATATAGAGAAATATCATGGGTAATTATCTATCCTCATTCATTTCAGTCCTAGGAGGGATACCATTTGAGGGAGGAGGTCATAACCCTTCATATGGTTGGATCATTGTTTTGTGTTACGTTTAACATTATAAATTGGTCTCAAACTAGAAAATTTGAAAATTATAAAAATATTTTAAGGATTAATTAACTATATTAAATTGTGCATAGGAAATATATGATGAATATAAACACTCTCTCTATGATCGTAAGGTAAATTTCTGGAGGTCATAAGCTTTACTAAGATGTTAAAAATCATTTATAATGGAAGGATATTTTATAGATTGGATAAGGTTTGGTACTTGATGAAATATTTATGAATCTAAATGATTAAATAATTGAATATTCTGTAAATATATATTCATAACTAATATAAAAAAGATTATTCTTGAGAAAAAAATTATTCTTGTTAATATAAAAACAATAATTTTGATTCAATCTGAATGAATAACGAGTTTCCAAAGTAAATATTTTTTGGGGGGAAATAAATTTCTATATAATTGTTTTATGCATAATTAGATTATATATCACATTCAAACTGGGGATACAATGTATATATGAAGGGGACCAATATTAGAAGTCAATTTAAAATGACGGATAAAACGTTTGTTTACATAGATGTACACATAACGTTAGAGAAGTTTCCACTTAAAAAATCATATGTCTTCTATGATTATTTTATACTAATAAAAATGGTTTTATTTATAGATATTGTTGATGTGTTTTTAGAAGAATAATAATGAAAATATAAGAGGATACAATGATTAAAATATAAAATCTTGATACAAATGAAAAAATATTAGGAGCAATATAGATTTTTGAATTATACTCCGGACATGATGTTATGAAATCCAGAATATTCTATGATCATGAGTGAAGAACCACATAAACCCTTATAGGAATATGAGTATAGACTTATGAAAAAAAAATTATGGAGGAATTTTTATATATTAAACATATATATACTTATTTGTGTTCACATGGAATATTAAACATTAATATTATGAGAAGAAAATGAGAACCTGAGGGAGTAAAGTTATCGCAAAGAATATAAAAACACTATAGAGAAAAGGTAGAACCCAACAATTTGTTGGACAAGAATAATAATCAAATTATTGAAGAACAATAAGTATTAGATCTTGTTATATTAATAAGATACATTTTTTTATTTCTAATGGTGAAAATTTGGAGAATCATTAAATTCTATATATTTCAGAAGTAGTGATAATGAACAAGATATAGTGATTCTGATAGGCCAATCGGTATGATGTTCAACTAATCATTTATAGGAATGTAAAAACCTTATCGACTGAGTGAGAGATTCATGAAAATGTTTTTGAATATTATAACTATATGATGAGTAAAATTAGGAATGGTTATGTTTATGGAGTGAAATAAAATATGGATTTAAGAATTACATAACGAGTTTCAAAAAAATTCATAATATATGTATTAATATTGAAGTCCATTGGAATCATTATAATGTCAAACAGTATGTTATTGAAAATATTCCATGTATGGTATTAGTAATTACTTATAGTACAAGGATGAAACCTTAGTTCTGGATAATATCTACCATTTCCAATTTAAATTTTTCGTAATATTTTACTGAAAATTTCATGACTCAAAATTCCTAGGTCTTAAAAAAGAGTATATATTCTGAGTTGTGGTGGACCATTTGAAAATATTTTTTGCTACCCTCTACTATATATTAGAATTTAATATTAGAAGTGTATTTTATTAAAATAAATTGATCCAATTTTAATAAATTTAATTTGAGGATTGAATACCAAATGGGGAACTGGTTAAAAGGTAAATTAGAATTGGGTAAAAACATTTAACACTTATCCACCACTACTGGGTGTCTACACCAGATCATGATAGGCATTTTAATAAGGTATTTTACTGGATAAAAAGTAATAAAAAATAAAAAACAAGTCGTTATTTTAAATGAAATTTTAAAAAAGTTAAATTTTTTTGGGAAGACTCTAAACCGGTGTCCACACAAACATATATTGAAATAGAGATAAAAATATATTGAAGGAGAAAGTGTAAATAAAATTAATATTAATAGACTAATTGTATGTTTACTTTATCTTATTATATTAGAACCAAATTTTTTCTATGATGTGACTATATAATCATGGTGTCAATTTGATCCTAAGAAATTAAATTTAATATATTCCAATAGAGTTTTCATGTTTATAAATGGAACATTGAACATTGTTTTAAAATATAAAATAGCAAGAAATTAAATATATTTGAATTCATAATTATTTAATGTCAAATAGATTTCATTGGTAGGAATTATACCTCAGGGGGATATTTATTATAGGAGGAATTTATGTTAACTAGAACATTGAGGTAATAGATTCTGTTAGAGTAGTCAAAATAATAGATGAATATGTGTCTATTATATGATCATGTATCCAGATTATTGGGATGACATAACAAATTTGGTATTTGAGGTAAAATAATCATAAAACACTCATAAATATATATGAAAATCAAGGATAAATTTATCTCACTAAATATTTAGTGAATCACAGTTAGTATAACCATATTTTGATCTAATTTAAAATCATTGAAGAGAAAGTATCCAATAGAGATATTATAATAAAATTCATTCCAAACAGTGATCAACTTGCTGATATCATTAACAAATACATATCAAAATAAATATTTTCTAACATTGATTTATAACATGGTGTCTCATCCATTCGCTCCAATTTTAGGGATGTCGGTAATACCCCCAATATGGTATGGATTATATTTTAAAAGTAGGAGATGTAGCACCCTATTAATTTGAAAGAGTATTTTCATATATGATAGCTTATATGACATCAAACACCATGTCTATATGAGAATGTAAAACGTTGAGACTGTATGATATATTTATTTTTAAATAAATACAACCAATTCAATAGATTACGATTCACACATCACTATGTTTGAATAAAACGAAATACACTATTAAAATATAAATATTTCCACATGTCTATTGTAAAATAATCATTAAGTTATCAGGAATCAATATTACTAAAAAAATTATTGAAAATAAAAGTTTAAAATATGTATAAATTAAATTCAATTTTTATATATTAATTATAAATAAAATAATCATAATTCGAATGAAAAATAAATTTTATCAAAAAGAAATTATTTATTAAAAGATCTTTTAGTTTCACTTTGTGAACATAATTTATAATACATTTTTACCAATTTTAGTATAGTTATTTTTCAAAAATGATCATAGACTTTTGATTCATCATATCAAAATAATCTTAGGGTGAATTTTTCATAATTTTCTAAATTGATTCATTTTTTATGAATAATGAAAAATACTAATTTTCAATTAAAACTTCCTCTTCAATTAAATAAATTCCATAGTAATTATTTTTATTAAACTAGTTTAAATTAAAAAATAGTAAAAATATATTATAATTTATCTAATTTTTGTCATTATAAACTTTATCATATTTAATTTTGATTAAAAAACTTCAACAATAATGCGAATTTTTCCCATGGAAACCCACTATTCATTGTGCCTGCAGCTATAATTTTAAATTCATGTTTCTCAATTTGAGGAATTGTTTTTGTAAAAATGGATTCCATATTTGGAATCAATAAAATTTATATTATATAATTAATTTTAATTAATTTTTTCTATAATGAATAGTAAAAATAGTAAAAAACATTATCTATGGTGGAGTTAAAAATTGATTTATTATTGGGTTATACAAAGAATATAACAGTTAACAATGACCCAAAACATTTAAAAAAACAATTTTATTATAATATTTAAAAATTATTTCGTTTTTACAAAAAGGTAATATTTTTTTCCTTTTTAATGTGTAAAATATTGGTTCACTTTTTCTTTTTACAATTTATATATGTGACACTCACCTAACTTATAAAAGGACACCCACCACCTATAATCTGAAAAAAAATAAAAAAACCATTAATTTTGAATTTTCCATATTAAATAACATCCTTAATTACATCATATCATCCTTAAATAATTTTTTTGATAGAAATCTAACATGAGTATCCCTTCGATGAATGCCAGATAAGTTATTCGAAGAAGATGTAATGTCACTTACAAAACATTTTATTTTATTTCTTCCTCAACATCATTAAATTTCTATTAGAACATGATTATTTAAAAATATCAGCAACATCCATATAATAATATTTTATTATGTTAATATAATAACATAAATTGTTCTACCCTTCCATTAAATGGGTAACAAAACCATTATTCATGTACGTAAAAAATTGTAACCTCACAAAAGAAGTGATTCATTTTCCATCACCTGGATGGGTAAATTTAAAGATATTAAATATTTATATGTATTTTTATGATATAATTATTCTTCTTAAAATATAATGTCATATATAATATATTATTTTCTATTATATGATATATATGATAATGTCTCTCATGTGTAAAGTGGTATGCCAACATGTGGAGAGATGTGATTTTTTTATCCTCTGCATTGTATGGAAGGTAGTAAGGATGAAAGTTAATGAATAATTTTTTAATTCGGATTTTACATTATTAAAAATGTTATTTTCCATGATAAACTATTTTTAAAAATGATTGTTATCTTTTTTGAAGGTTATTTTCTAATTGGAAATGTTTTTTTCTCAAAAATTATTTTAAAAAACTTTTAATTGTATTTATATTCATTAATAGAATCTAACTTCTACTTTAATTGTTATCCACTAATGATATTTTTTATTGATATCGTCCATATTATTTAACTATATAGTTTATGTTCTATTTGACCGGGGATGTAAAAGTTTATTACCATTCACCATTTTACTGTACATTTTTTATGATTACATTAATTGATTTGTGTAAGAATTAATATTTCATACCTCAGTTTTTTAATACAAAAGGTAATTTTTATTATGCTTCACCAATTTCATAAGTGGGGTGATTTGGACATTGTAACTTACATGTGGGGTACCCTATTGTCCCTTGATGCATCAGTAGGTTTCTTTAGACAAACATTATTATGTAATGATTGATTCCTTACCCATTGGTGGAGATGTATTAAAATAATGCTTCGATGGTATGTTTTAGATGTCTAGTAATTTGACTTTAATAATTAAGAATTATAATATGGATAATCCATGTGATGATTCAATTAGTTAAAATATTCATGGTGAATTTTCTAATCTTATGTGATTATATATATTTTATTATTTGGCCATAATTTTTCCCTTCCATTTTATGCTCAATTTATTTATTAAATTGATATTTTTTTTGTTTTTTACCTTTCTATATTTGTAATGCCTTCTTTATTAAATGATTCAGCTATATTCTTACCCATAATAAATATTTGAGTTCCCCCTTTTTCTTGTTTATACATTCCAAGATACCACAATGTGTTTTATGGTTGATATATATGGATCCACTATGACGAATGACATAGTTGTCAACAAAAAGAATTTTATATATTATGTTTTGTATTGTAATAAGAATTTAAAGTATGTAACTACTTTACCAATACTACTAAGCTATTTTTCCCATTGGGATGTTATTCCTTCTATCTTATGATAATGTAATATTTTGGCACAGGATTTGAGTTACTATAGTCAATATCACTATAGTTGGTTTTAGAATTAGTACAATAGAATCCATATGAACTATATTTTAGAAAATATATATTATATATCCTCACCCTATGATAGACATTGAGGATAGGTATAGAATAATGTCATAACATTTTTAGTAATGATATTATTATGTGATTTTTCAACAAAATTAATCCCTTTTTAGAAACTATATGTGTAATTGAATATCAAAAAGATGTTCATAGGGGTTATAAATATTATAAAGGTGTATTGGACTTGAACTGATTATCACCAAGTGCACAACAATGTGCCCTCCTGCACACCAAGTTTGAAAAACCCAGGGAATAATCTTGAGATGAATAAAACATTATTAACAGTGAACTATGAAGGATTTGAGACTAATTATATCTCCAAATATACCATATTTTTTATTTTGAGACTATATATGCATAAATATTTCAATTTTTGTTAAGTGTTTTATTATTTATTTATGATTATACGTTATGTTTCATATTATTATAATGTAATATAAAATATTAAATTATTTATAAATGGATTTGAGTGGATGGTATGAAATATATATCAATGAAAATAATCCAAAGAGTAAGAATGATCATTTACTTAAAGAGTTTATGCCAATATTTCTAAGGAGATTAGTATCCTTAACATTCTCACCATTTGATTGCATAATATAATTTTCTATAATTTAAATAAATAATTTTTATATATTATTTATTTTAAAGTTTTTTAATCTAAGAACAATATTATTGTAAAAATAGATAAGGGGAATAAGGGAACATTGGGTACTCCCACTTGTGATAGTTTTGGAATGAAACACATCGGTACTTTCCTTTAGGGAATTTGAGTTTGTGATATGTTTGGGAAGAATAGACACCATGATAATAATAAAAATTGAATGAAATGAAATTATGAAATTCAATTCATTATTTGAATGGAGTTGTGGAATTATTCAATTAAATGTCATCATCACCAAGGGAATGTAGACTATAAGAAGAAAAGGTATCATGTTAACTATTATGATATTACTATAGAGAAAGTGGAATGATTAAAGTTCATGTGTATTTTTATTGAACAATAATGGTATAAAAGTATTTTTATCCATGTTTTTAGTTATAAAAATCATTAAATGAATAATTATAGAACAATATTGTTATTGTTAAAATATTTTAGAACATATGTTGAATTGAACTCATAATAATGAAAAGTGATTTAGTGAAAATTTGAACCACTTGGGAAAAAATAATTAAGGGATGATAACCCTTAATATACGCCTAATGATGACCATATAATGAGATATTTATGGGTTAGTTTTGGTTAACATAAAATTGGATAGAGGGTTTTATTGTTTACATCATTTTTTTGTAGTTTAATAGAAGTATTGATTTATAGAACTTATTATTAAACAATATAGTTTTTATTTAGAGGATTAAATAATTTCATTAATGTCTAATGATTATCAGGGTACACCCATCATTGTGATGTGATATAATAATCTAATTTATATTTTATAGGGATGATAATGGTGATTTAAGTCACTTGTATCAGTCTTTTTTGACTTTTAAATTAGACCAGTGTATTTTGGATGATCTTTAAGGTTATATATATATTTTCATGTATATATATAAGTGATTATGTTAAAATTTTTGTCTCATTGTATAATTTGTGCTAACCATTTTTATTTTCCATAATACCTTAAGACAGTATAGATGACTTTTCATTCTTATAAACTATTAAATGTGTATTGGGAATAAAAAATAATTTTTGATAGTTTTTTTCTTGGAGTATGAAATGATGTGGTAATTGATAAAAGCACAAAAAAATGAAATTAAACTTATGAAATATAATTATATAAAGTAAGTATTTTTTTCTTGTATCTTTTGATAGTAAAATTATTCCTCAACAATAGAAAATGATAATTAAACAATAATTGCTTCCTAATAACTTCATTTATGATGAAATAATGGTCTTTTCACCCTTTATAGATTTTTTGTTTTTTAAATATTATCTGGTTTCCTCTAATTCATGTTATCAATAATATCAAAAAAATACCTATAATTATTTACACTTTTCATCCATGTCCATATAATCAATAAATACCTATGTTCTCCTACTATGAAAACCTGTTAAGTATTTTTCATAGTTGAAATTCGTATATTCATTTTTTATTTTCAATAATATGGTTTATTAAATCTTATCATGATGTTGGATTTAAATAATGATATTTTAAAATGAAAATACATTTATTATGGATCTTAAAATTAAATTCTGAGGATGTAATTTTTTTAAGTGGTAGAATATAACATGTAGATATTTTAAAAGGTGAAAATCAAATTAGATATTGAATATGACATGAAACAACATGGTTTTATAATGATTTGACACTAAAATACTTTAATATATATTTAATTTTAAATAAATATAATATTTTCAATAGCTTGTGAAGCTTGAAACACTAGGTTTGAAAAAAACATAACACTATTAAAATTTTATTCTTTAAACATGATAATTAAAACATGATACTATGATAGAGGATATGAAGATAAATAAAAACATTATTAAAAATATTGTTTATTTATTATTAATAAAAATTAATTTTTTTTCTTTTTATTAGTAATCAAATAACAATCATTTGAATGAAAAATAATTGTTTTCTAAAAAACTGTATTTTTAAAAAAGTTGTTAAGTCACACATTGACAACATAAATGATTATAATTATTAAAAAAATTAGAATATTTATTTATTTAAATTTATTTAATTTTTGAAATGATCATATCCAAATTATTTTAGGATGATTTTTTGAGATTTTTATGAAATTTTTGGTTTTTTATGAATAGTGAAAAATAAAGAATTTTATTAAACAATTCCTTAAATTTTAATTATGTACAAATATAAATTGGATTTAAATTTTTTTTAAATTATATGTAGATAAATTAAACTTAAATATAACCAATTTAGTTAATTTTAATTAATTAAATATTGAATTTTGATATTAAATATTTCTATACTTTTATGAATTGTCTTTTCGGAATACTATTTTTTCGTCGAGTTTGAAGGAATAATTTTTAAATATATTATTGAAATTATGTCAAATTTATTTGTAAAAATTGATTAGATATTTTTAATCATAATTATTTATATTATTCAATATGTTCTTATTTAAGTTTTACCATAAATAAATATAAATATTATAAAGAAATTTTTACCATGGTTAAAGTAAAAACTGATTAACCATGCATTAAACTAACAATATAATGGTAAAAAATGAACCAAAACCATTCCAACACAAATTTTATAGAGGCGTTTCTATATTATCACTTATATATTTTATAATTGAAATTTTATTCATTTTTCATGTGTAAAATTTGAGTACACAAATTTATTTTAGAAAATTAAATGTATTCCACTCTCCTCACTTATAAAAGGCCACAACCTCTCCTGTATTTTTAAAAATTAAAAAACAAAATATTTATAAAATACCTACCCAAATGAATTCTTTAGTTTCCAATTATAATCCACGAAACCATTTTTTACAAATAACCTACTTAATAATCCATTTTTTTCAAACCAAAGTAATCGTCTAAATAAAAGGTAATGTACCTAGCTGAGTGTTTCATTTTAATTCATAATCCACCTCATTTGGTTGTTAATATACCTTGATGATATAATAACATCATTATATCTATATATATACCAAAGAAAGCTTTTTTCCAGCTTACGTGGCTCCTCCACAATCTTCCACGTCAACCACAAACCAACAATTCTTCCATCTAAACCCAAAATATCCTAGACCAGTCACTCCGAAGATCATGATTTTGTGTCCTAGGGTTGTTGATGCTCTTCGACTCCCCTCACATGCTCCCATATGCGACTCACCTTTCCCACTCCCCTTCCCCAATCTCCCCTCCATCCGCTCTTCTTCCTCTGCGTGCTCCGCCTCCGTCTCCATCACTCCATCCAATGTTCCCCAAAAATAGCACCCACTACCTCCCACAATTTTAGGGTTCTCGGTACGAGATCTTCCACTATGCCTAGGGTTCCTCCATTTTCACCTCCACCGGTGCTGCTACGATTCCCTCTTCCACTATTCCTTCTCCCATTTTATCTCTGCAATGATTCTGACTATTTTCTCTCCATTTTGCCTTCAACGCCCCTCCTCTTATGGCTCCCTCTGCCGTTACCCCTCCGTCACAGCTCCTATTATTCCATCTCACGATTCCCCCCATCATCCATCTTCTACCATGGTTCATCCTCCCGAAACCCCTAGATCCTCTTATGTTTCCCTCTTCCCAATACACCTTCAATGTACATTTCAAAAACCCTCCACATTCACTTCACCATGTTCCATAATTCCCTCAACCTCAATATTTCCATCCGCATCTACATCTGTTGAGTCTTTATACTCCATGAACATTCGACCAATGTGCAGCTCGGCCCACAAAAGGTATGTTCCCCTAAAATTGTTTTAATAATATCCTCTTCAAATTGTAGTATTTTTCATATGCATAAAACTTTTTCACATGGTATTATAGTATATTAGTTTTTTTGATTCAAAATTCAGTATATCTACTTCCTTTTGTTATCAGGTATCTATTCACAAATTCATTATTTAATGCATGTTCTACTAAATGAAATGTCATTCCTAATTTCTACATTGATTCTACAATACATGATTATTAAAATGGTGACGAATGACTTTCTTTGACTTGGGTATCTATATCATCATCTCCTACTTTTCAATGTATTGGTATCAAATATAAGGTAATTGTTTCTCACTATTATTTCTATTTCCATTTCTATAATTTTTCATTTATTGTCTTGTTGTTTGACGTAAATATTTGTTTGATATATTATTCTGCTGAATTTTCTAGGAAATCATTATATCATGTACATTTTATTATGCATATTTTTTTCTATTATTTGTAATCAGTATTGTTATTTGTAACAATATTTTCCCACATCATTATGGTTTAATTATACATTGAATTATCATTATAATTGTTCCCAATGAGCTTAAATTTCTTCTACTATTCAGGTTTCTTTATCAGCATCTCCGGTTTTGGAATGCAATTGTAACAAACATTCAAGGTAATTTCTTAAAAATGCAATTATTTCATTTTTATTTATTTTTTCCAAATTTTTTGAGGTCTCTTTTATCAAAAATAGTAATAATATTTTAAATAATGCTTTTTATAGGGATCAATATACCACTATTTCATTTCCAAGGCTTTGTAAACGAATTTCATCCCCCACATGATACTACGAGATCTACATAGGATGTCTATTTTAGGTATATATTCTTAAATTGATGAGGTCACTTTTATCGAAAGTAGAATTAATATTTCAAACCATGATTTTAATAGGGATAAACATATCACTATGGAGGTCATAGATCCAATGGTGAAAATTTCATTTTATCATTGTCATGAGTTTTAGTTAGTTTTATTTCTATTGAGTTTATGATGAAATATTCGCTTATTGTCTTTATTTAATTGTTATGAAATGACTTAAAACATTTTCTACTGACCTGTTGTAGGTTTCATCTGGGGGAATGGGTTATCAAATAATGGTATGTTATTAAGGTGGAGTCTGAACTCAATCAATGCTTAATTTATTAGGTTCACATGATGAATTGTGATTTTTTCATAATTTTTAAATTAATAATAATTAAACTTTATGAATTATAATATATTTTGTTTTATGTGATAGTTTTGGGTGATAATGTTCTAATTTTTGTTTATATTAAACAAGAGTACTAACATGTCGGTTCCTCCAAAACATGCTAGGTTGGAGGTATGATCTTGAGGTCAGGGGTATCAAATAAGGGAATGTTATCAAGGTAATGTAGCAAGTCTAAACTCAATTGATTGCCCCTTTTTTAATTTGAGGTTTCATCAAGAACACTTTTCAAGGCTTTTTTTGGTGTGATATCTATCTATATCTATCTATATATATACTAAAGCATGAATTTTTCCTCCACGTGTCATCTTCTCACCATCTCCCACCGCAACCCCTTTCCATTCAGTTTGTTTTCCCACCGCTCAATCGGGCTCCCACTCTGATTTTCATCTCCCCACTCTCCATATTCCAATTCTCCTCCATTTTTTCTTCCTCACAGTCCAACACCTTCAGCTTCTTCAGATTTCCCAATCTTGGGTTTTTCCAGCATTTCCATTTTTTGGCTTCCTTCCTCACGGTCCCTACGCATTATTCCGGGACCATTTCCCCTATCACCCACCCCTCCATCCCTCGATTCTCCTCCACAGGACCCTAGGGTTTTAGTCGACCTTCCATATGGATTTCTCTATTCCATCGATGTAATCCACGCCTCATGTGTTTCCTTCTACAATCAAGGGTTTCCTCCTACGTTACTTATTATACCTCTCCTTCCTACTAGAATATTGGCGTTGGTGAATAGATATTCTCCTACATTTGCGACATCGAACTACTGCACCTCCTCTAATTGTTTCTTAAACGCAAAAAGAATGGGAACCTACTTCTCCTGAAAAACACCTCTGCAATCCTACTCCAGGATTCACTCATCTTCTACTTTGGTCCCTCCTTCAGAAACTCCTCTCCTCGTCTTATGATTCCCTTATAACAATTCCAGCATTGTTCTACCGCTACCACCTCCAAGCTCTACCTCCAGAAATATTGTGATAGTTTCATCATCATCGACCTCGGTGGATGTCAGCCTTCCAGTAACCTCAATGTAGAATCTATTCTCTCTTTTGTTATTTGTATCCTACTGTTTTTATTATTCCCCTTTGCTTAAGAATTTATCATACATTCTAACAATACATTTATTTTTAAGAATCTGCAATTAGAGAATATCATTCATTCAGTCAAGCAGTATGTATTCCCTCTATAATGTTCTAAATAGTCTTGACACAGTGCATTAATTATCATAACTGACACATGTTTTCAGATGTTTTTGGTATGTCCTTCCAAATTCTTACTTATTTGTAAGAATTGAGGCCCAATGTGATACTATTTTGACTGATTTTGAATTTTTTCTGGATTGTGATTATTGAAATACACAGGGTGATGCATGGGATTATTTACTACTGCTTTTCTATGTAAATGAATACTATATTTTTATTCATTTACTATTTGATGATTAATTTCTGCTGGGTTTTCCTTTCTATGGTATTTTATGTGTGAATTATATTGATTTCAGGATATGGGTTTACATATAAGAACATGTTTTCGCATAGCTAAAGTGACGGATTTGTTAAAGTTAGAACCAGGCAATAAGATGAGTATAAAATCTTTTCTGTCAAATGATGTGAAACATCTCATTTAGATACTGTTCTTATATTAAATTTCCTTTATTTTTTTAACATCAAACACAAAAATCCTTGAATATTGATAACATTTTATTGTTTATGGTTGATACTTTGTATATATATCAAATGATGTATGATATTTCATTATATGTTTGTGTATTTTATTTCATGTGTTTTTTATAAAACATGTTCTCTAAATATTCCCATCAACTTGGATCTTCTGTTTATAGTTGATACTTTGTATTGATATCAATTTTTTTCTGATTTAGTTTGTTATGTTGAAATACCAAACATATATTCTATTTGGATTTTGTTCATTCATTCGGATGAGCAGTATGTATTCCCTCCAGAATGTTCTGAATAATCTTGACACAGTATAGTAATTATCATAACTGACACATGATTGGAGATGGTTTTGGTATGTCCTTCCAAATCTATACTGATTTGTAAGAATTGGTGCCCAATGGTATACTATTTTGATTGATTTGGACTTTTTTCAGGATTGTGATTATTGAAATACACTGGGTGATGCATGGGATTATTTATTAATGCATTTCTGTATAATTGAATACTATATTTTTATTCATTTATTATTTTAAGATATTTTTCTAGTGGTTTTTCCTTTCTATTGTATTTGATGTATGAATTCTACTGATTTCAGGATATGGGTTTACATATAAGAACATGTTTTTGCATGGATAAATTTATGGTTTAGTTGAAGTTGGAACCATGCAATAAGTTGAGTACAAAATATTGTTTTTCAAATGATGTGCGACTTATCATTTACCTACTGTTCTTATATTAAATTTACATTATTTTTTTAACATCAAACACAAAAATCCTTGAATATTGATAACATTTTCTATTTACGGTGGATACTTTGTATAGATATAAAATGATGAATGACATTTCATTATATGTTTGTGTAGTTTATTTCATGTGTTTTTTATACAACATGTTCTCTTAATATTTCCATCTACATGACGCTTTTTTTATGGTTGATACTTTGTATAGATATCAAATTTTTTCTATTTCAGATTGTTTAGTTGATATACCAAACATGCATTCTATTTGGATTTTTTTGTTTCATATTGAAATTTCAGTTAAATTTTTTATTAGTAAATTTTTTAATGAAGCTTTGTTCATATGTGTTTCTTGATTTCAAACTGATGATTTATTTTTAATTTTTTATTAGTAGTTAAATTTTTATGTTTTTTTAATGAGATTGTTTTCTTTTCTATTACATGGATTTTTTATTTTATGTAATAGATTTATAGGTTTATCTACGAGAATATATTTTTTTGTTTCAGGTTTCTAAATATTTAACATTTTGTTTGTCATTTTTAATTGAAGATAGTATTGCCTTTAATTTCCTCTTGAGATATTTCTTCTCATTCTGGTTTTCTATAATTAAACAAACTCCATATTCTATTCTCACTTTTTCTATATATGCAACACCACTTTCTTTCACATTTTTGAAACTTACCCACCATAAGAAAACACACTTAAAACCTTTTCCCTACATTACTGAATATTCAAATATCCATACATATAAGACAGACTATTAATGTGTATATAATAGAATGATTTCAATTTATTTAAATTTATTATTAGTTAATTTTTTTAATGAAAATGTGTGCATATGTGTTTCTTGATTTTCAACTGAGGATTTCATTTTAATTATTTATTAGTAGTTAAATTGTAATGTTTTTTTAATGAGGTTGTTTACTTTTATGTTACTTGGATTTTTTATTTTCTGTAATAGATTTATAGGTTTATCTACAAGAAAATATATCTTTTGTTTCAGGTTTCTAAATAATTAACATTCTGTTTTTCATTTTTAATTGAAGATAGTGTTGCATTTACTTTCCTCTTGAGATCATTCTTATCATTCGGGTTTTCAACAATTAAACAAATTCCATATTCTATTCTCACTTTTTCTCTATATGCAGAACTACTTTCTTTCACATTTTTGAAACTCACCCACCATAAGCAAACACAGTTAAAACCTTTCCCCCGCTTTTCTAAATATTCAAATATCCATACATATAAGACTGAATATTAATGTGTATATGATAGAATGATTTAAATTTCTACTTCATATAATAATTCTTATTTGAATCTTCAAATGGGTGTTGTGCAAACAATGGTCGCCAGTTTTCATTGCAGGATTCAAAAGGTAAATTTAAACTTCTTTTATTTTGGGTTATAATTTATTATTTTATGTTAACATTCATTTATCTTATTCAATAAATTCAGGTAATTTCATTTTGAACATTTTTTTCTATGCAGAAATATATTCCAAGCATTTGAAGTTGGATTTTTTTACACTGACATAATTGATCTGTGACATTAATACTTATGTTGTATGTTTTGAAATTTAAATATCCATTTGAATGTTCTTTTCATATCCAATGTAATATTATGTAGTTTATACTAATTGTGTATAATAATTCTTTCTTGTTCTTTTCATAATATCTTAGTGACATTAATAATTATGTTATTTCATTCATGTTTGTTTTTCAACGAACTCTCTAATTACTATCCATTTTATATTTTTATTCATGTATTTGAAGTTAGATACTTATAAATTCAGGTATTCTTATTTTAAACATTTTTTCATGTTCTTTTCCTTTTATATTCTCCTATATGTTTTCTAGGTTTTCAAATAAAATTATTTTCATTCTATATTATCCTATATATTTTCATTATACTCTCCATCATGCATTTGTATGGTTTATTTTGTTCAATGATGGTATAAGAATTTTTTCCTTATATATTATCATATATTCTTAAATATTTTCTCAATATTCTCTTATATATTCTCCTATGTTATTTTCTGTTAATTATTTTTTTAAATTTTCAATTCTCTATGTTTTTTCTAATTATAGTGAAATATTATTTATCACTATTGTTTTTCAATCTATTTAATATTCATGTTCTTTATTAACATTGAAATATTGTTTTTTCTTTTTGAAATTAACAATTTAATATATTTCCACGTGAATCCACAGTTAAGTACTAGTTACATATAAAATAAACTTAATTATGATAATCTCATTTCATAAATCATTATCCAAATCCCCCAAAATGGATATGAAATCATGAGTCATGTGTGTCGTGGACTACCATCACATGAACTGATGTCATTCATTTTGCATCACTGCATTCCATGTCTTGATGTAATGATGGGTTTAAAAAAAATTATAGATATTTATTATATTATTATAATTGTTCAAATATCATCACATATTTCTTCATAAATTTTATTCCATGAGGGATATGACATGGTCACTCATGTCTACAGCGTACTACCACCTCGTGAAATGATGTGATTCGTAGTTTTGTTATGTGTTAAATGAAAGGTATATGGAATAAAATTTAACCAATATATGTTATAATTATGATTTATCTTATATGAAAATAAATATATTATATCAAATATTACATCATACCCTCCAATCCATAGAAAAATTATAACATATAATACACATACGTGTGGACTACAACATCCACACATAAAATTGAAATGTTATACATTTTATTTTATATGGATGGTAATATTGATGATTTTTTTATTATAAATGATAAATATAAAATAATAATTTTTCTATTAAGGATAATTGATATTTATTTTCCCATTATGTTTTCTTTTAAGAAAAATGGAAATATTGTTCATGGAAACATACAACATACTCTCTCCATGAATGATGTATTCCATTTTCTATATCTAAATATTATAGATAGCTATATATAAATATTAAATTAATATATTAGAAATTTATATCATGTTTAAAATTATGTATAAGATTTAAGAAGAATAATATTTAGGTTATTGAAATTATTGAACCAAAATGTACATGATAAATAAAGCAATTATCCCTAAAAACAGTGATTTTAAAAAATATTTTGTTACAAATAATTGATAAAATACTGTAATTAAATAGTATATTATATTATATATATAATTAATGATATTAATTTTTTTTAAATCTATTTTTTCTACAAGAGTTTTGGATGTATACAAATTAAGTCAATCAAGTTGTATGGGTTTATCATCCCACTTATAATTCTAAGAAACGTATGTAATATTCCCTATTTATTTTTTAAATGTATAATATATAGTGAAAACATGATAAGATAATAAATTTTCCAATTCATATTTATTTTATTTAATGTTTCATTTGGTTTCTTTTATTTTATGGGGTTTTTAATTCAAAATTTACAAAAATTATATGGGTATATTTCACATTCCCTAATTATTTGATATTCTTTGTGTTTTTTCACCTTTGTGATACTTATATGATATTTATATATTAAAAGAATTTTATTTATTCCAATAGAGTCATTCATGGAATTTATCAAGAAACAGTAAAAATTTTCCACACATTTTTTACTTAAAATGACTAATAAAATGTTTTTAAAAAAACATGAATTTATTTCTATTTTAGGTCAAAAAATGTTTTCCTTAAAAAAATGTTTCCGAAATATTTTTTCAAATATTTTTTAACCATTTAAAATTTAATTAATAAATAAATTTTTAACCATTTTTTCTTTTTTGAAAATATTTTGAATGGAATTATCCTGTTATTACCAAAACAATTAACTTTTAAGCGTTAAACAAAAATATTAAAAGAATAACTGTTTTAATATGCATCGAATAAAAAAGATTTAACCTTCATTATATATAAATGTTTTAATTTTTATTGAAGTATTATTTTCAAAAAACAGTGATCACATTTTGAAAAGTTTATTTTCAATATGATTTTTTATTTTTCCCAAAAATGTTGTTAAGGATATTTTAATTGTGTTTCTATTAATCAATGACATAAACCCTACTTTCACTTATGATACACTCTGGATATACTGTTTTCATACACTACTTCCAATTTATATAGATGGGTTATGACATGTGTTAATAGAGATATAAAATTTTATTTCAATTCAACATTTTACTCAAGATGGTATATGATTATGTTTATGGACTGGAGAAAGATTAGTGTTTCATAAGATAGATTATCAAAAAGAATGTTTATGAAAATTATGATTCATTTCTATCATATTAGGAATATATTGGTCATGGTGAGTAACATTATGGGCCCACTATTACCCCTCATCGAATTGGTGGCATTCATGATACAAACTAGATTATGTTGATTTGAGGTCTTGACAATTTATTTATATGCCATAGTGAAAGGACTTGAGGGTATGTTTTATATGTATAACCATATTCATTCCATAATTATGAATATATATTGATATTCAATGTTGTTATTCTATTAGTTATAAAATCCTTGGTTATGTTTTCTAGATCATGTGATTGATTATATTGAATTCTCTGATCATAATTTATTCCATCTATATTATGCTTATGGTATCTATTAAATGGAATGTGATTCTGCTATTTACCTAGACATAGTGACTATTCTTTATTTATTCATATCATTCATTGTACTCTAACCCTTACTGAGAAACTTCTCTCATCCCTTTATTAGGTTTTATTCCTCCTAGAATATCAATTAGTGTATTATGGTTGATATAAACGGATAAGAAAAATGTAATAATATAATTCTAAAATAAAATAATTTTATTAATTTTTTTTCATTTATAATATTTATTTCATATATGCATCGACTTTTAAAGTAATATTAAAAAATTTGGTCCTTTGGGATGTGATTAGTAATATCATATGTCATTGTAATTATGTAGAAATATGCTCTTAGTTACTAGACATAGGGTCACTACAATAAAAGAGGCACATAAGACATTTTTCTCATTTAAAAATCTAGAGATAATCTTATTTAATACCTGGATAGAAAAGGATGACTGATTTTTTGGATTAATGGTAAGAGCATCTATGTCCCATGGAAAAAAAATCCACTCATTGATGTATAAGTACTCTAAAAAATACCATTTTATCTATTTTATTGGTGTCTGTATTATTCTTTTTTAGAACATTTTTTACTTTATATTCCTAGTACTGAGTATTGAAACTGAAAACAAATCCAGATCACTTTTAAGAAGAAAATGTTATTTTTAAAAAAGTTAATTTTTTATAAAACCATGTGTATGAAACGTTCAATGGTGTTTAAGAATATTTTTGAGTTTTTATAAGCTTACTAAATTTTCATTAATAAATCTTGAGATTAAATTAGTAATTATAATATTATTGGATAGTTTAAATCTTCATGATTATATAAATTCATATCAATTTTTTCTTTTGTGTGATTGTTTTTAGAATGTTTTCTAGATTTACCGAATAAATTTGATACATAATAATAAATTTTTTTTTAATAAATTAGTTAGATAAGAATAATGCTTGGGCTAACACTGAACAGATTCTATTGATAAGTAATGAGAATATGGAAATGGTACAGGTTATATAGAATATGTAATACTATGTGCTATATAATGCATAACATATTTAATAAATAAGTAATATATTTTTGAAGATCACTTTTAATATGTGGTTAAGGGAATTACCTTCCACAATATGTAATATGTTCCTTTTTCATAAATGAGATATGTCATATGTTTAAAATATAAACAAGATGTGACAATTTTGAAAATGTGACATTTGTATTATAATTTGGAATAATAAATCACATTATTATTGATATATTCATTCAGTTTTTAAAACTCACAAATATTCTATTTTTTGGTTCAAATAAGGTATTTAGATTCATAATTAAGATAAATTTTTTGGAATGAAAGGAATTGTGTAGTGGGGAGTTTGTTATGGTTTTATTAATTTTACATGAAAAAACTAAATCCTATGGAGAAAATATTTAATATAATTTGGAACATAATTGAATATTTTAAAGAATGAAATATCTCGAGTCCTACACCATTTTCCACTAGTGATTTAAATTTAATTTGATTTAGTCATAATTAAACTGTAGTGTTAGGTTGACCATTTTAAATATGATAATATATCTCCCTAGAAAATTTTAGGGGATTTCCATTTTGAAAATATGGATATATTATACGATAATATCCAATGAATATAAAATATAAAAACTTAATAATTAAAAGAGATGATTTATTATTGATAATTTAATACCTGGTAATGAGTAAAGACTGCAAAACTAATGTTTCATAGGGAGGGAAGTGAATTTTGAGTAATGATTCCTCCAATTATTTATTTTTGTTGTCCCAGAAATATGATTCATTTATTAATATTTTGATGATATTTTTAAGAGGTAGAGGAATGAGGTGTGTTTTTATACTCTCATTCATTGTTGGATTATTCTAAAATATTGATAAGGTAGGGTGATTAGAATTCTATTCAATTAAAACATCTCTAGATACCAAAGAACAACTTTTAAATAATATATCTTATCAAACGTAGATACATTCAACTATACACTGATGATATTGTTCTTTACAATGAAATAGATTTACAAGTGTGAGGACTATGCTACCTGTATAAATAACACTTTTATTATTGATGTCACTCTACAAAGATCTGATAATTTTTAATTTTATTATCAAGTACTAGAATAGAAATCCATTCAAATATAATGGAGAATCGTTGTGATATTATTGTAGTCACTTTAAAATTATAGTGATAATATAATTCATGGAATATTACATGAACCTAGTAAAGATAAGTTACTCACATAGGGAAAAAATTTTAAAAAATATCCTTGGGTTCTGTAAATTATTTAATATTTTTTCATAACACATGAGGGAGTGTTTAATGAGAGTTGGTCTAGAACGTAAATGTACAATCGGTTGACTTAAAAAAATCAAAACCATAACACTAATTCTTCCCCCACCAACATTCTTAGTGGTATATTATCTAACATGGAAACATAGAATTGTGAAGAAATGATGATATGTAGAAAATCTATTGTCCACCCTATCATGATTAAATTTTTTTTTGAGTATATCTAGGGAAATGAACGTCTCTCGAATCTCACTCATGACCAGATGATTCTCTTCCTCGTGATATTTAATATTTCCCATCATAGGTTCATATATATGATACCATGTAAAAAGTTTTAGTTTTCATGTTGTATAATGAAAGTATGACTACCTGGAAATGATAATTAGGACTAGCCTACATTTGTTATATTGTACTATATTAATTTAATAAACATCAAACATTAATCAAAATCCATCCCTCTATAGTGGTATTTTATATCAATAACCATTATAACTAAAAAATATTTTCTATAGAAAAACAATTAATGATTTCATTATATTGGATAAAATTGGTTGAAAAAAAACTATAGATCGCATAGATAATCTTATCCAGTACCTTAAAAGTGGTTGTGTCATCATGGTGATAAGATTTCCATGAACTACAAATCATAATATCCTACAATTAAATGATGCATCTCCCAAAAACAAGTATTTCAAAGTATTAATCTTAATTCATTTTCATTTTAATATATGTTTTTAGTAAGACTATTCTATTATTTATCATGTTTTGTATTTTCAATCATTCGAACTTATTGAATCAGTAATCATTGTATACTTGATATTACTAAAAGAAGTTAAATCATAGATCTTCCTTATATATATTTTTAGTTATTATTATTTTTTAATAATCCAAGTAAAATAAATAAATAATTATATTTTATAGATTTTAAATTAGTAAATGAAAATTACTTTTTTTCAGAAAATATGGTATAGATTATATCTAGATTCTTTTATTTTGAAATTATACTTGGTTTATTTTTTTAAATGAAAATTAATACCCTAATTAATGATTATTTTTGAGTTTATTTTATTCATGATATATCATTCTTAGGCTGAATATTATCTTATAAATTAATAATAGTAATTTATTATTTCATTGTTTACATAAATTAGATATTTAATAAAATTAATATTGATTAAACATATTTCTTGTAAATGAATATATATTGATAAATATCTTGAGAAAATTAATAATTTACATATGAAACTATAAATACATTACAAAATATTAAATATACTTTCTGAAATTTATTATATTTTTTCATAAGTAATTTTCACTTAAAATAAAATGTAGATTTTTAATAATGGATTTTGAAATCAGTTTCTCTATATTTCAAGAACACTTTAATATTTATTCTTTCAATTTTTATTTTTTTTAGTAAGAGTAATAAATATTCTTATTAATTCATTTTTATATTATATTAACTCATAATTTTTCAAATACGAAATTTTTTAAGATTATGAATTTGAATTTATAACTAATTATAAAATTCAAGTAATTATTTCTAGTTATTGATTTATGTTATTAAATTTTGCTCTAATTATTTTTCATAATTTGATACATAATTTAGAAAAAAATTTATATTAAGTATTGGGGAATGTTGTATCATGAATCATTATATTATTTCACATAAATTAATAACTTATTAATCCAATGTTAAAGATAATTCACATCAAAATTTATTTTTTTCATATATATCAATTAATTTTTTTTCAACATTCATTATTTGATTGTATCATAATTGAATTCTTATATCTATTTTATTACCAAAATATATTTTAAATATTAATTTTTCATATATTATTCTTTCAAAATGTTGTTTTTGGATTTAAAAGTTTTATGTGAAAATGAATTATTCAATTGAATGTAATTGGGTTTTATATGAAACAGTTTTTGTAATCCAAAATTTAAAAAAATTAATTAAATAATTATTAATGTCGTGATTGAGGTGTTTCTATATTCATATGATGAAAATAGAGAATGAGTTTTGTATATTAATGATATCAAGGACTGATAATTATAATTATTTCTATTATTAACTTAAATAAATCATGAATAAAAACAGTAATTAATGGGAATACATAGAATGATGAATTTGTTATTTTCATTCTTATTTCGAAAATTAGATTTTAATCATAAATATATAAATTTAAATAAATTTTTAAAATTTTGGTAATAATATGGTATTTAACTTTTCCAAATAAATTTCATAGAGAAAAATCCTATTCCAAAAACATTTCATTCATTTTTTATAATATTATTTGTAACGATTTTATGATTTCATTATGAGATAATTGTATTTAAATAATATTAAAAAATTTAAAAATAGTTGTTCAAATAATGTTATATAAATTATTTATTTAAATATTTTTATTCATACTCTTTGTGAGAATGAGGACATGATCTCCCTTAAGTATGGGGGAGTGGATGTATACTATTTTATTAATATTTTAATTTAAATATTATATATTTAATGGATTATTTTTTTATATTTAATTTCGAACTATTGATATACAAAATTAATAAAATGTAGATATTCAATTTTATAAATTTATATAATATTAATTTGTTTTTATGATTTTTTGGACATTTATTTCATTAAGTTATATAAAATATGTTGTTTTGAATAATAAATATATAATTTGTCTTTAATTCCATTTACATAACTACTTATTATTTAAATTGTTTCAAGATTTGTTTAATTATATTAAAAATATTTATTTCATTTTTTCGAATGTGATGTAAAATAATTAAATAGTTTATGTTAAATTGTTTATTAATATATAATTTTAATATTTTTCATTAATAAAAAAACATATTAATAGTAATTTATAATTAAACATAATATATTAATTATTAATTTTTTTTTTAATAAATTATCATTTCTTATGTGGATGTGATATGTTTGAATTAATGAATAATTTTAATTTCCCAAAAAAACACATTATATGAAACAATATTTGATATTTCCATTATTGTTTTTGATTTTTAGAGATTAATATTGATTATTGGATCAATTATAATATTATCCATATATAGGTCAATATATTAATGGTATTTTTTTATTTTACTAGCTATAAACTTTTTTTATTTCTCCCTTCAATTTTTTATCTTACCACTAATTTGTTTTTATTTTCCATTAGACTCCCAAACATTTAATGTAATTGTATATCTTTATTTGTTTCTACACTAAATGATGTTTTCAAGATTCATAAAACATTTAATTAATAAGGTTCACATTATGTTATTATCATGAAAGCTATTCTGATAAAAATAAGATATTCATATTGGTAAGATAATTTTTCTATGGTGAATCTTTCAAAGAATAGCTTTCTACTAGATGAAATTACATTATAAAATTAATTTTCATGGAAATTGGATGAATAGATGTATCTTTATTTAATGCGAATTAATGATATAAATAAATATGGAAATCACGCTTTCTCTAATGACCGTGTATGATCCATAATATTCCTTTTATATAACATCCTAGTGGATTTTAAGAACTTTTACCCCATGCTGACGGATCATCTCATATAATGTTGGAAACTCAAGGAGTTGTATGATCAGATTTAGAAGATAATAGTACCAAGATTAATGTTTCAATGGAGTCGTTTATGAATCAAGGAGTTTATTTGGAACACGCTATGATTTTATGACACATTTATTTCTTCATTAATTAATTTATTTTTTTGATAGATTGAGATACACGTAAACTCATGTCAAAATAAAGTGTAATATAATATATAATTACCACGAGAATATTTTTTTTATTTAGAAAAATCACATTTACGAAAAAATGTGAATCCAGTCATGAACACAGTCAGATAATCAAATGAAATCATATGTAATATCAAAATCATTTCAATATAGTTAATGACTTTTAGAAACCTTAAATTTCGTGAGACTCCATTGTTGGGTGGTCTTCGTGTCCAGATTTTCATTGGGAGGTCCTTAATATTACGTGCCATCTTGTCCCCATTTTCGATGATCTATTTCATAGTTATCTTCTTTCCATTGAATCTATATGCAAATAAGGAAAGCTACATTAGGATAATGATGCCCTGATCATTATTAATATTTGTCTATATACTCCTCCCAACCATCCATCAAAAACTTCTTGCATAGTATTTTCCATCTACATCCTTCTATAAGAATACTTAATTGTAAATAATTATTCTTTCCCACTCACCACACTCCATAATTTCCATTCCACTTTGGGAAATTCTAGATTTATTAACAATTATATTCGTATTCACTAAGTCATTGAAATTATATTCCCCTACTAGAGTTTCAAAACTACTAATTGGATTGTTCCCCCATGTTCTTGTCAGTGCCTTTGTAATTTATTGTGGAGTTGTTGCCTACAATACTCAGAACATTTAGAGTTATCTTTATTTTACTAGAGGATCTAGTAACTATAGGACTATGTATATTATAATATTCTTATCTTCATCATGTCCTCTGGGTATTCATAAAAAAAATATGAATCTATGATGCTGTTGTTTCCCATCAATGAATATATTCTAAGATATTCCCCCACAATGTCTTCTTCATTAGAGTCAATAGGGGAGTCTGATGTAGAATACATATCCTATTGAGAAGACTTGAATCCCAGAGAGGGGTCCCCATAATGGGTAGCCTCTACTTCATTCACATCATCAAAATCATGACACTCTGTTCCTCCCAGCACTACAAACCAGTTTTGAGACTTATTAGTCATTCCTCTTGATATGTCCTTCTGAGCATAAAATAGTCTAGCCTGTGAGACCTATTCTTGAATATCTTAACATCTTGGATTTAAAAACCCATATCCCATAATTTATTTTAATGTCCACCAATTCCAAACATTGAGGATCCTCTAGTGTGGCTTGTTCATCATAGGATATCTCATTCAATATAGTTTCATTGATTTTTTCTATGAAACTGAGCGCATGATCGTGAATACATCTAAGTGGACCTCTTTCTCCCCATTTCAAACATCATCAAAATAAACTAGAGTAGAATTATTAATAACTCCATCACTCTATGTTTGTGCATTTTGAATTTGAGAGGTAACATTTTAATGTGATACTATGGTATCAAGAAAAAGGAACAACCACCACATCCTCAGAAGAGAAGACATCACCCAAATCATGTTTCAGTCTATCAAAAACATTATTGATTTTTGGATCAAATAGAGTAACCTTTGATGTATTATATGCAGAAATTACTACTTCACTATGGATTCCGGAAGCTAAGGAGACATCAACCCATAATATCCTTCAACCCACATTAGTTTCAGGGATTTCCCTATCTAGTATAGATCCATGATCAATGGAAACCCATGTAGGAACCGAGCGAATGGAAGTGACATGATTTCTATATGACTTCTCCCTTTTATTTCTCTTCTTCCACACAGATGTGAATGATATTAATTCACAAAATATATGCAGAACATTTATAGCTATGTACAAGACTCAAAAACTATGGGTTTCTTTCACTAGAATTATTCTCCCACGAAGATCCAAACCCATTAAACTGGAGGTTTTGAAACATACAATTCAATAAAAATACATTGGGAAACTAGATAAAAAATCAAACTAATTCTCAAATATGATAAAAAAATATCTGACAATGTTCTGTAGAGTTCAGACTACAAAAGGGTTTAGAAAAAAGAAGAGGGAGCTCAAGAAATCTTACCCACATAGCCATTTTCGGGGATCCCCCTTCACATGGAGATCGAAATAACATCTTAAAAGATGGAATTGGATACCATTTCTTGTTTTAGGAACCCCGAACCACATAGTTCTCAGATATTTCAATGATGATAATCAAATCATGATACACTGCATGTCGAGGAGTCCATCAAGCACCCATTCAAGTATCCCCTAATAAACAAAAAATAAATCTATCGGAGGTGTCAATTGATGGATGCTGAAAACAGAATCATTCAATCAAGATCAATGATTGGAGAGTTGACGTATTAGTAAATTTTGAGATCAAATTCTTGAGTTAAAGGAAGCCATTATGGAGGTCTAGTACTATAGAAAAAATAGAAATATCAGGTAATTATGGAATGAAATTTGGATTAGAGAACTGAGTACAATAAAGATAATCATCTGTTGTGGAGTGTGACTCCTCCCCAACGATGGGGGAGGGGCGGATGTAGTGACCATTAACACCTAGGTCATGGTCAAATCACAGGAGACGGAGACTATTAGATGTTCATATAATATATCATTACAATATATCTATTAAAGTAAATAAAAGAATAGGATTGAAAATATTATAAAAACATGTACTAAAAGTATTATCAAATGAAAAAAATTTTATAAATGACTAATAAATTTTTATTAATGTCTTTATACACTTCAGAAATAAATATTTCCTCAAAAGTAATTTTTATTTTCTTCAATAAATAAATTAAAAAATTAAAATTTCCACTATTAGAAATAATTTTTTTCAAAATAAAATTTATTTTTTGAAATCATCATAAAAAAATAATCTTTTATCAATATTTTTATAGTTCTCCAAAAAACAAATTTGGGATGAAAAGTGAAAATAATGGTTTTTATTGAAAATTAGATTTTCATTTAATGCATTTAAAAAGATAAATTTATTAAAAGTCTATTTTAAAAGTATAATAATTTAGATTAAATTATTAATAATCTTACTGTTTTCATTTGAATAAATTTTATATTAAATTTGGATATAAAATATTTGTATACATTAGAAAACATTTATTTAGAGAACTGCTTTTCGTCATGTTTTATGGGATTAATATTTAATTATATTATTAAAAAAATTTATCTTACAATTGATAAAATAAATTACATATTTTTAATACAAATATTTATAATTATTTATCAACATAAATAAATTTATGGGTCATAATTTATTGTATAAATAGTATATATTTGTTATTGTGGTTAAGGTTAAACCGAGTTTACTAGAGGATTAAACTAGGAGATAATGGTATATAAGAATGTTAAACATTTCTAAATACTGTTATATGTCCATGATTTGACCTTATATTATCTCAATTTTGAATCTATTTCAATTTGGAAACATTTTCTTTTTATATTTCATTATAATAGTTTATTCGTTTATGAAATTATAACAATGTCATCTCCCCACACATAAAAAAGGACACCTATAATTTTTTTATTCACAACCCATTGAGCCATCAATATTGAAAAACCTCTTCCAAATTATGTTGTTAACATGTCTATACCATAATAATATGTTCTATTATTCCTAAAATACAATTCCTAGGATCCTTAAAAAGTTATAAAGAAGGCCTAACGAAAGAAGAGATAATCATCTTACCCGACCACCTTCAACATATTTCATATTATACCTAATTTAAATCATTTTTATTAATAATAAAATAATTAAATCAGTATCCCAAAATACATAAATAATATTTTAAATATTGAACAACAAATATGAACCCTTTTTCATTCAACTGGTAAGTGAATATATCAATCATGCATATATGTGGACCAACACATCCACGTAGAGATTAAATTCATTTACATCACCCTATTATTGGGATGTTTGTTTTTATAGATTAAATTTTATTGTTTATATGTAAAAAATTATTATTATTATTTAAATACAATATCATATTTATCTTTTTACCATCCAATCCATTGAAAAATTATCACTTCCCTCATCTGTACATGTGGACAACCACATCCATGAATCAATGTAATTTTTTTAATAATTTATAGTATAAATTGATATTAATAATGGTAAATTAAATGAATATTATATATATATATATATATATTATATAATAATGATATTTTAATGTGAGTTAGTATTTAACATTCTTTCGTTCAATCCTTTGAAATGTTGAAAGAGTATTGATGAGTATATTTGACCACTACCTCCATGAATAATGTAATTAATTTTTATATCTCATAATATACTTATAATGAATATATAATATATTATATCATGATTAAAATACTAAATATGATATAACTAGGATCAATGTATAATTAACAGATTTACTAATCCAAATTTCTCATGAAAATGAAAAGGTTAACACATAAAAGTGATGGCTTCAATATGTAATTACTAATGAATATGCTTTAGGATGTTATAAGTTCATCATTTATTAAAATTTTATTTTAATATGATATTATTCTATGTTGATAATAAAAATTTAAATTTGTTATACTAGAGTTCATAGTTATTCCAAAATAGCCAAACATTATTTAATGGTATTATGTTACATTCTCATTGTTTACTATGATCATTAATTATTATGTTTCTGATGGTTAAATTTCATGATATGCATCCCAAAATATATATAATTTTATTCCCCTATGGTATTTCCTATATACTACATTTTTCCTTACATTTTCCACAATTTGATAACTCAATAGTTTGAATGAATTTTTTAATGAAAATCAGCATTATTAATCTGTTCTATTAAAAATAATTTTTAATCCATATCCATGTATTCTAAAAAAACTCATTGAAATTATTTTATTATCATATGATTGATTTAATTCATTTTTTCACAAGATTTAATTTTTTTAAAATGGTTGAAAAAGAAATTTTTTATTATATAAATTACACACGTTATGATTTATATAGAAATTGTGAATAGAATATTTGTTTTAATGTACATGACATGAATAGAATTTCCTATAGTCATTAACACTTAATGATTTGATGTTTCAATTAAATGTTTCTAGGGTTATTCTAAAAGATAATATTTTCCAAAATAAATTTTATATTTCATGATTATAAAGAAGTGATTCCAATATATAAAGGGTACTTTCCTTCTGAAATATTGAATGTGATCTTCTAATATAATTTTAATTTACGTTTATATCCATTTAAAATTTATATACTTTATGGTATCTGTTTTAATGATACTATCCTTATTCTTTCTCTCTATGGTTTATTATTATGATGAAATCATTTTATGAACACTATTTATTTTGCATGGGTTATGCTATGATAACATGTTAAAATGATTATGAACCTTTTTTTCGTTATTCTAGATGTGATATATGTTAACTGATTTATGATATTATGGAACACATAAGAATTGATAATTATTTTTTAATTTTTGGGCCTATAATTATATATCCCTATAATTAATTGGGTATATATCAGTATCTCTTGAGATAATAAGAACTGGAATTGGGATTGATCCCAGTTTGGTAATGGACTATTCTAACTATGATTGTATTGGGAGTGAACCTTGAATGAGGATATGAATGAATTATGAGTGAACATAATATGTTCGGATAATCTTGGAAGTGAACCCTGAATAAGAAATACTTTTATGTGATTATATATATTCCAAAAACTTATTCCTTTTGTTAATTGTATGTTCTCATGGCTCATATTCTATCATTCCTCTTTGATTAATATAATATGAACTTCATTTATTTATGAAATTACTTAGGATTATAATATTCTATATCTAGGGTATGGTTTTAAAATGTTATTTTCATGTCCATGTATCCTTTCTATAATTTATGTCAAATTCATCCATGATATATCCATTATTTAACATTACTAGACATATGGGCTCTCTAATTATTATGTCCATTCACCATGTTATAAATATTTGTTTCATGTATTATAGGACTTGTAAGGGTTCTAGTTCGATAAACATAGTGGGTGTTAATGTAGATATATTATGAACATGTTATTTATGTTTCCAAGTTACCATATATGTTAGAACTATATGATTATGGTGGGAATTGTAATTTCTAAAATCATATTTTCATCTAATATGATTTTATATCCATGTATTAAAATTATGTGTATCTATAGTTAGTATCTAATAATGTTTTACATGAATATGAAATGTATGATGATATTACATTATTAAAAATTCAAATTATAATCATATGTATAAGAGAAAAACCTATGTTATAAAAAATAATGGAGTGTGTATTTAATCTAAGAAACAACCCTTTATATTTACTATAAATGGATTACTTTTGGAAAATATGCATATAGGGTTAATAAACACAAAAATATTTGGTCAAGAATATCTCCACTATTAGTTTGGTTGATAGTGAGTATTACCTTACAATGAAACAACATTGATGGTTTTAGGGTATATTCTTGGGTTAATTCACATTTCCATTGTAATAAATTTTGATGTATTTGAATATATGATGACCATTGATGACCCAAGAAAAACATAAGGTGTCATAGATTGAAAATAAGGGGTCATTATTTATACATCCTATAAATTATTTTTCATATATATGTGGTTTACTTCTATTATTAATGTTAGAACACTATTTTTCCTTCTTTCATTCAATGAATAGAACTAGAATTAATCTTGTTAATGAAGAATTCGATAGGCTATGATATGATTCTATACTTGATAAACCAATGTTTATGGGATTTGGAAAAAATATTTTATTACATTGATTAAAAAACATATTCAATTTATGAATCATGATGTGATTCAAAATTAAAAAATGAGTGAACATCATTTTGTAGAGTCAATATTTTTGAAACATACACCTTATTTTAGTGGGTATATTGATGTACTAGTTGTTGATGAATGCATCGATTCCACTGAATAGATATATTCCATTATCCAGGGTTTGAAAAATGAAACATTTTTTTTAATTTTTATCATTAGTAATGTGGTGTAGATCAATGGTGGACTCCTTTCAAGATAATGTGTCAATAAGATAAAATAGAATTCAGGTAGTGGGATTAGTTTATGAGCTTCATTTTCAATAAATAATTTCCATATACTATTCATATAAAAATGGATAGGTAATTCCTAGAGCTTATGTTGATAGATGATGAATATATTAGTACCTATCAATAAAATTTTATAGGTATTGCGATTTATGGTTCTCTTATTATCATTCATCATAAAAGTAAGGTTCGTCAGTTATTAAGCGGTCTAACCCCAAATATCTAATATGAATTACCAATAATGGACTTTATTAGAATTGGATAATTTCTTGATGTGTTAACATGGTGGGTATGGAGGTTATTGTTTTCCATTTATCTCACGATTTTGATATTAAAATAATTTTTTAATAAGAATAAACATATAAAAACAGATTGAAGTAGAGGAGAGTTCAATCATGCTAACTGTGTGGTAGGAAACATAGAAGAAAATATCTAAAATGAAAAGATACATGTTTTATGTGAAAAAAGAATATCCATCCGGTAATCGAATTCAAAATTAATGGATGATGATGACAGATATCGATGGATAAAATTCACATCAAAATGTACCACCCACATCTCAATGTTTCAATTGAATAATGTAGGGAATTACTCCAAATAATTCTCAAATATGAAGGTTAATGACGATGAAAAAATTCATTTTCCTCTTAATCCTAGATACAATGGAAAATATTATTCGATCTAAATTGCTGATGAGGGGTACCATAATTACTTGGTTAATGGTTTTCTTACTACAAACTATATAGCTGATAATTTCTTATTTGATTTAGGAACATCTAAATAATTTATATTTGATTAATTTTATAATGGTATCAAAATATCATCTCAATAATTAGATGTTGATATTTGAATTAAAATACCGAATTTTTAGATTATATCATCTTTGGTCTATAATTATTCTATGATTGAATTTTATTAGAATGTGATTCTTAAAAATCTTTTTATTCTACCTCTAGTTGATTTTAATATTATATTAGTCATAAATTATATTAAATTACATATATCCCTAATAATTTTATAGCAATTCATGTCACATTTGATATTCTAAACATAAATATGATCTTCTATCAATTCAATGGCCTATATAAAATTTATAATGAAATTTTATCCATTATATGGTTCTTGATTCAAATTCAAATGGGGTACCTATATCATATGGTTAGGGAGAAAATCAATATAAATTGTATTCCATTTATTCTAGTCTTTTTTATGTCTTTCCAATAGGGTTTCCTAATCATCCAAATAATCCTAAATTTGAGTTTTTAGTATATTTTATACCTACATCTTCACATATTTCAAAGACTCAAAATATAATGAACCTAAATGATTTGTAATAATTAATGAATAAATTCTAGGAGATTATTTAAATGGCATTCATGATACCATTTGTGTAATTATGGGGTGAACATATTCCTTCTATTAAAAATAAAGATAGGTCAATTTAAATTTTCATTATTTATTAGGAACATAACAATATCACTCTCAAGAACATGTATCATCTAACCCATATTTATTAATTTTTTGTCAACTCTTTTGCGATCAATACTACCGCAATATTGCCATTTGTTCTAGATACCATAAACTGATGTCCATAAAAGAAGGATACACCTACTTAAAACTTTCTCACATCGAATTGAAATTATGAATTTATAGTTATTCCAATTGGTATTTACATCCCCAGCTATCTTCAGGGATTTAATTAATAGAGTCATTAGATATTGTCTTGATAGGTTTACGATAGTATTTATATATGAAATTATTATATGTATATATAATGATAAATGAAGAGCATGACGTTCAGCTTATTATTTTACTAATGAATCTATGGAATGAGAAGTTTCATGAAAAATTTACAAGAATTTAATTTTTGCTAAAAAAATTTCAAATGGTTATATAGTCTCAAGAAAGTGTATATTTGTGGATTCATCAAAGAAAGAAGTTATTGATCAATGGACTAGAACACCATAATGACTTAGAAACATAGTATTCATGGTTTTGATGAGTATTATATATTAATAGAGGAAACATTATCACATATATATAAACAAATCATCATATTAGCATGGGAGGGAACCAAGTTCACTTATAGTGACAAATGTGAGGAAAATTTCATGGAACTAAAGAAAAGTTATGTCAGGATTATAAAGCATACACTAACTTTTAGTGGGTATGGGTTTTTGATCTCTAGTGATTCATAAAATACAAGAACATGGATTTTTCATCATACATAATGACATGGTGATATCCAATTTCCGACATAAATTTTATGATCCTGAAAAAAAAATCACAACTAACGATTTAGAGATATGAGTTGTATTTTTTTTATAAAAAACATGGAGGTGTTACCTTTAAAGATAAATGTATCTAATATATACAAATAATAAAAGATTAAATTACTTATTCATTTATAAATATATGATTATATGTTATTCAATATGGTTCATACTGATTAAATATTTTGTCTTCTCAATACATTACCACATTGGAAATATGAAAATGATGGAAAATTATTTGGGTCAAAAGTATTATGTTGTAGTAAAAATGAAGAGGATCACAAAATAGAAATTATTTCTAGATTTTGAAACGATGGACATGAAAATCAAAAATAAATATTGTGACCATGTCTTTCTCAAATTAGTGTCTAACCATCAATCAATGATTAGAATAATGTGCTGAAAATTTACATGTAAAAATAGTTGGATATAAGAAATTTAACTATGATCAGCCTAGATTGTGTTGGAATGATAAGAATTTTTATTTTTATATGTTTCTCATCAATAGCATACATGAAGATGGATATATTGGATGAAACTCATAGATCATCATTCTCTATTCATTCTAGATGTATGGATATATATAGATATATAAAATAGTATTGTTGTTGAGACAATAAGAAGAGATATATTTCATTGTTTGTATCTCAATGCTTTGTACATAACTATATTAATGATTATTGATGGATTTATTATAGAATATTACATCAATTACTTACACTATAATGTAATTGGGATAACATCGCTATGGTGTTTTTTCCTTAGACTCCATAAAACAACTAAGAGGCATAATTTTATTTAGGTTATAGTCAATTTCCATATAAATACTAAAATACTAATCGATATTAATGAAGATTTATCTCTTCAATAGATTTGTGGAATATACATTACTGTTGTGGTAAGGTGGAATAGAGTACCACAATAAATTTTATCTTGATCTAGATTCATGGTTTACCTAAATTATTTCAGGATGTATCCGCAAGCTAATGATGTATAGTTCTATTTAAATAATACAAATCATCCATAGACAAATGCTATATATTATATAACTATTCAATCCTTGTTGTATATGTTCAAGTATTGTTATATGGATTTCAATTTTGGTTAGGATCGACATCACCCTATAGTTGAGTTTTCTAAGAAAAATAACATTCACTTGATAATTTAGTTGGACCCTAATAAAACCATCTTCATGAATCAGTATTATAATGTAATATTCTATGATGATATTGGATAATGAATGGTTTTGGGATCAGACCTAGCTGTGAAAATTAAGTATAATGTCAGACCCATTTATCAACATATTAAGGATGTTCCAGGTAGAAAATAAATTGATATTGATAACAATCTAAGAACTCTAAAATTAAAAGTTAGCAAGAAGGTATTCATATGTAATTATTTATTAAAAAAGTTTATGTGATCAAAAAATATTGGAATGACCAGCCCCAATTATATTGGATCTGTCGATATTCATTATTGAGTATGAATGGTATCATGTTTTTTTGTTCCACCAAACTAATCTAAAGACCATGATGTGTTATTTGTATCTCTTCAAATGAATTACATACATGATCCTCCACAAGTACCAATATAATATTTCATATTAATAGAGCATGATATTTTAATGGAACAAAAACCACTCTAAATCCTATATCATAGACATAATGTTCGAAAAATGTCGACTACTCAACTGGTAAATGTTATGTAGAGGAATTTGAAATTCAAAAAAGATACATGGAAACATAATGATGTGATTAATGAGACATTTCATAATTTTATTATATTATACTTATGTAATGAATAATTTAATTTCAATGGGGTATAATTTCATCCCCTTTTATTTTATGATATATTTCTATTTAAATATATTTAATTTATTTTATATCATGTCATATAAAAAAACATGAGTCTAAATGAACCATAATGATGAATATAGTTACATTATACTAGTAAAATTAGATTAATGAATAGTAATAACCATATTTTTAAAATTATTTTTAAATAAATTAGATAAATAATATAAATATATATACACAATCGTTACACTATGGTAATGTTAAATGTTTTTTAAATCCTCCTCTGCCTAAAAGAGTTAAAATAAACATTAATAGTGCATTGATGGGTAACCCTAGACCCTAAGGGTGTGACACAATATTTCTTGATCACTAAGATAAAATTATAGGATACTTTTATGGATCATGTATAGTGGAATACTCACATTATGCAGATAATCAAAACGTCCTTCATTCAATTTAATTTAAAAAATCTAAATATTATAATAATTTATGGTTGGAGAGCGACTCCACTACTATCGTAAAGGCTATCTAGAATAATACACTACATATTTCTTATAGAATCTTATCCCAATGGATGGAGTTTATGGATTTTATCATGTTCCCCAACATAATTGTCCCTCTTGTATTCTAAGAGTAAATAATTATGTATGATAGGCCTTTAAGAAAAAGAGCTTGTGTGGATCTATCTTGATTGAATATTCTTCCAGATAATTTACCAACTCATTGTTAATGGGATTGTAAAATCTACCACTTCTTAAACCCTTATAACATTTTTTCCAATAATAAATTCCTTGACAATTTATTTTGAGGAACCTTACAAAAAAATTACAAAATTTTTAGTAAAGTATTGACATGCTACAAAAATAAATTTTTTCTAAAAAATGACTATAATTGTTTTTAACAAAAAATTTATTAAATTATTTTTATCGATATATATATAATTTGATTACAAAAATGATATTCATTTTTATAAGCCAACATGTCAAAATAATCATAGAGTGTAATTTTTTAATGTTTTAAGAAATATTTATTTTTTTCAGTGTAGTGAAAAATTCTTATTTTATTGAAAAATCCCCTTTTATTTTAAGGAATTTATAATGTCAATTTTAATTTAAATTATTTTTTAAAAATATAAATAGTTTAATTATATTGTTAATAATTTAATATAGTTTAATGTAATCCATTCTATTCTGAATACGGATATAAAAAATTATACCAAAGAACACTTTAAATTATAAAACCTCTTTTCGTCAATTTTTTTTAATTTTTTTAATTAATTTATTCCAATTATGTGTATATAATTTCATAAAATTTATTCCATATTTTTAATCAAAATAATTAATATAATGTAAAACTTTCAACCTATATTTTGGTGACAATTAATTGTAAAAATAGTAAAATTTTCATATTTTTGTTAATGTTCAACAAGATTAACAGGGGTTAGAAAAGAAGATAATGTTATTTATTCTAATTAAATGTTAATTAATACTATTTATAGAAATATTTGAACCTTAAACTATCCCAAATTTTATTATGTGGTCATTTGGAAGCATATTATTTGAATATGAATATATTATATTTTATTATTTTATGAAATTCCATTGTGTCTTCTCCAACACATATAAATGAACTCCCCATATTTTTCTTCCTCAAACAACATTGGGTAAAAAAATTGGAAAAAATATATAAATTTATATTCTAAGCATACCTATACATTTGATATTGTATTTTTTTCTCCTTACAATACTCATTCAAGTGTCCTTAAGTGAAGATATAATGAACGAAAGCTGAAGTATAAGTAATCGTTTTACCTGACCACTTTAAATTTCTATATTCATTTACCTCGTCTAAATAGTTGGAATTAATCATTAAATAATAAATTAATCATAATTAATATTTCCTAATTTTATTATTGTTATGGACAAACATATTTATATCCTATCTAATGTCATATGGAAAGTTAATGTTTTGTACATGCGTACATGTAGACTACTTTCATAATGTAGTGATATAATTCATTTTCCATGTCCATATTTCATATATGGTTATTATGAGGGGTTAAAAGTTTATATATTATATTTATGAAATATTGATTCTAATTAAATTATAATATCATATCTATCTTGATACCTTGTAACCCATTGGAAGAAAATATTGACGTTTGTGTATACGTGTGGAATTCCACCTACATTAAGTGATGTGATTCAGTTTTCATTTCTCATTTTTATAGATGGTGATGATGATATATTTAATGAATTTATATGATATATATGATAAAATAATTATTCGTTATGATTTAAATTTTCTTTTCCATTCTTTTTTTCATCCTCCAAAAAATTTTAACAATGTACACGAGTACGTGTGGTCTATTATCTCTATAAAAATTGTTATTAAAATTTTAGTATATAACTTTTATTAGTGAATATATATATATATACTAAATAATTATTATATTTATATAATAATTTATATTTTGGATATTAATTAATCATGAACAATGTATGATCAGTAATACTATCGAACCAAAAATCATTGGAAAAAAGAAACAGTTACAACCCAGAAATGATGATTTCAATCATTTTTTATTATAAATTCATAATAAATTTGTATTTAAATTTAATTAGAGGATCATAAATGATATTAAAAATATTTAAATGATTTTTTATATATCTTTCAAAAAATTTAATATATTATATTAGATTTTAGTGTTTTTTATGTAATTCACACTTGAGGAAATGGTTTTATGGTACAGACTCATTATTTAACAAGTTCAATTATGATTAAGTATCTAATCAATAAATTTCATTATATACCACTCAATAATCACATGAAATTTACTCCCCATCAATTATATCAAAAGTGTACATGTAATATTTTATTTTCCTTTATTTAAGGACTGAAGATACCGAAATAATGTTTATAAAGAACCGAAACATTATTTCTATCTCCGGTGAAAAATCATTTTTCTTTCTCACACATGTTTTCTAAAAATATTTTAATTGATACTTTTATATTGACCATTGATTTTTAGATTCAATTTACCCAATATTTCCTTTTTTTAAAACAATATAAAATCAATCTCAGAGACTTTTCCAACATAGTAAATTTTTAATTATTTTTTAAACATGTGAACTGAATATTTGTTTTAACATATAATGAATGATTTTAATATCCCACCATCATGGAGACCAAATACTTAAAATCAAAATTTTATTAAGAGAAAACTACAGATCATGGGGTTTAGAAGTGTTTTATCAAAATGCATTCCTTACTTATAATGTGATTATTGTCATGTGGTAGAGACCAAGTATAATGGTAAATGATGAGTCCTTCACTATGAATCCCTTTGTATGCATGGATATCAATGTAAAAATTCCTTTCCCTCCATGTATGACTAACAACCATGTATTGTCTGATATGTATCATATTATTCATGATTTAGTAATCCAAGTCAAATGGTGCACACACACTATTATTTGGAAGAACCATCAGAATTTCATGGATTCCCATTAGTGTAATGTTTCTATAAACATTTTTGTAGGTTCTTTAAAATGAAATTTTTTAGATAGTATTATGGATTTGTTTAAATTTTAATTATGTTATTCCAATGTTAATAGAGTATATTCTTCATTACATATTACAATTTATCTTTTCAAATAATTTTTATTTATAATAACATATTCTTATGTTACATAGACTTTAATATGGGACATGATCCAAGGAAAAAATCCATATTCTTGGTCTGGACGGTTTGTGATTACTAATGAGATGTTTAGAAACCCCATTTATTTTCCTTGTGTGATGTTATGATTAAATTTTTAAATTTTTATGAATGAAAGTTCATTTCCATTGGTTATGATATATAATGAGTTATATAATATCTTCAGGCTATCATATGAATTGATTTTGATTATCTAATAAGTAGCCCTGAAATTATATACTCCTCCAATGCATTGGGGAAAGATGGTTATCTCATGGGATAATAAGGACTGGAATACTGATTGAACAATGCCCTATTAGGTAGTTCTTCTACTATGATAATCATATGGGTGATTATTGTTTAAGGATATGACTTAATAGGGAGTGAAAGTAGTTAAATATAATATTCATGGTAGAGAGACTTTATAAAGGAAATTGTTTTCTAAGATTTTATATATGGCATAAACTTATGTCTTTGGCCAATGTTATGCTCTCGTGTCACATATTATTTAATTACTATATAATCGTTGTGTTATGAACTGCCATAGTTTTCTCATGACTAAATATTATGATCATTTATATTCAGGGTATGATTTGAAAAATATATTTTAATATCATTATATTTAATGGATATGTTTCCCCATAGTATATAGGATATTCTACACTGAGATTAAAAAAACAAAAAATAATAATATAAGACTTTTATAACCTCATTGTTAAATTGGAATGTATGAATATAATTAACAAATATATGAAATACATATAAATTTCATATTAAATTAAAATTTATTGATTACTTTTTATAAAATAAGCATTCACTAGTTATTAAATTCATTTTATGCTTCCAAAATACATTTTCATTAAAAATGATTTTTATTGAAAATTTATTATAATTAATTTCATGAAATTTTATAAATTTTACTTGATAGAAAATATAATTCATAAAATTAATTAAAAAATTACCATCTGTTGATTTTTTTCTAAAAAGTTTTAATTTCTAGTAAATAGTGAAATATGTAATTTTTGTGTAAAACTATCATATTGTTTTCAGAGAAATGTTTCATTATTATTTAAAATTAATGTTAAAATAAAAATATATAAATTTTAAGTATATATAATATAATTAAATTTATTTATTTCATCGTTATACATGATTTTTTGTGTAAGTACTTTTTTGGATTAAAACACAATTTTGGGGATATTTTTTTTTATTGATTTTTATTTATTTATATTAAAAGTAATTTTTTCCATTTATATAAAGTGATCATCGTAAAATTATATACATTTTTGGAATCAGTGGGTCCAAATTTTTTAAACACATTTTTTTTAACTTTTAGACATTATGAAGAGAAAAATTAGTAATTTTATTACAACCGTAATGATTAAATCGATAAATGTATGTTAACTATAAAATTAAATTAACACTAAAAAGAACACAATTAATTATTTAAATTTTTTGATGATTTTCTCTCATCCATATCAAAATAAATTTCATAAATATTCCCTTTTTAATTTTTCAATGATTTTTACCCATTATATCTTTTATATAAAGAATAATAAATTATTTCATTATCTTGGTTTATTTGTATTAATTTTTTAACGAGAAAAATAAAATAAAAAATTCCTAAAAATATTAATATTAATTATAAAATATTTATTCATCATGGTAATTTAATTTAAATTTTAGTTCTGTAATAGTTTCCATAAATTTTTGTTTAACAGTAAACGTTTATTATGAAAGTAGTTAAAAATAAATAAAATGTTATTGTAAAATCTAAAAATATTATTATTTTTGTTATTTTGTTGAGAAAAAAAATGTTAAAGATAATAATTACATATAATAAAGTTTTATATTAATTATATTTTAATCCAATCCTCTTTTTGTTGTTTAAATTTCGAAATAAGCGAGATGTTAAACAATTGTTAATAATTGTTTCATGAAAATAATATTTTATTAAATTATATATTCCTACAAAAATATATTCCGAAAATTGAGTATTATATGGTTTATTATTTCACCAATGTTCAATTTATAGGTTTTTTTACTTTTATAGTAACTATACTGACCCATAATCTTTAAAATATGTTTTTATTATAAATGTCCAAAAGTTTTAATGTTTGTTAAAATAAAAAAATAAATGAACAAATTTTGCATAAAATTTTTTTAATTATAATTTATCTGACTATTTAGACACATAATCTTATTTTATATTAGTATTATCAATTCTGATCCATTTTGAATTAAAAATTAATTTATATTACTTTAATATTTTAAAATATTCCAAGAGTTCTAATACATTCACTTATAAATGTGTATATATTATTCTCAATTAAGCAGACATAAAAAATAAATTTTTTTAATAAAAATAACTTCTGAAATACCTTCTTTATGAACTTCTTCAGATCATATATGTATGCGATTTTTCATAAAAGAATTCTAGGAATGCTTTTGGTGGAAATCATAAATGGATGTCTGAATAAGAGGTGTTGTTCTTAACCAAGGGTTTTTGATTTATTTATTATCCCCCCCTTAAAATATTCTTCAACCCTGATAAAATAAAAACACTCGTATCTAAAATTTTCTAATTGGTTTTTATGTTAATTTAATGTCTTATATCCATCCCTTCTTCCATCAAATCTGAAACAAAATTATCTCTCATGTGTACATTGGACTACCTACTCATGAACCAACATACTTTGTTTTCAATCCCCATAGATAATAGTTTATTAATGTCATGGAAGATAAATTTATGATAATAATGAAATATTAAATTTTTTTAAAATATAATACATCATTTATATTCTTACCATTACATTAACTTAAAAATGATACTATCATTTATGTGTATGTGTGGACTACCACCCCCATGAGGTGATGTAATTTTTTATCCATTACAAAATCACAAGGATGATTTATATAAGTATGTATAAAGAGATAATATAGTATATATATTATAATTCTAATTATAGAAATATAAAATAATATTTACTCATTTTCAATAATGATATTCAAATAATAGAAATGAAATTTATGCTTATATATGGCCTACAGTCTCCATGATTTTAAGGATGCTAATTTTTTATATTGATCAATCATGATTAGTTTTAAATTTATAATTTATTTGTAAAAATTATTATTATTCCATTTTTATTATTCAAGACATGTTTTAACAAATACCCCTCTTATGATTGTTGACTCAAAAATGCTATTTTGAAATTACGAACAGAACATCATCAAATTAACTAATATAGACTTAATTAATAATGTAAATAAATATGTTATTAAAATAAAAGTAATAAATTTATTTTTGATTATTGATTAATATTTTGAATTTTTTTTTAAATAAAATAATTAATTTTTGTTTATTATACTTTCATTAAATGAAGTATATAGCATGTCTTGACTCGATGTAAGGCATTTCCTCTCAATTTTCTTTCATTGTGTAATATCCAATTATTTTCTACCTAGTTTGTTTTATATGGCGTATAAACTAAATTTTATGTGTTCTATCATATATAATTCATAATTACTGTTATTTTTTGTGTAATTTTTAGTCACTTAATCCAAGGGAATTTGACATGAAAGATACTGATTGGTAAAGGGATTCTTAAATCATCTTCCTTTAATTTGGTTATAAATCAGGTTAATTAGCATGAAAATTCCATGAATATGTGTGATCTAATCTATAAATTGATTTATTTTTTATTTACAGTTCTATTCTGGGTTTAAATTTTTTACACATAATATCTTCATTGAATAATTATCAATTCAATGATATGATCATGGTAAGGGTTATTCATCTAAATTTTTGTGTTCTTACGATATGTGTGCATGATATTAAACTATAAAATTTTATAAGGTTTGTATACATAAAATTTTAAAATTTTATGTCAAGAATAATTTTATATAAATTATATTTAAATTTTCATTGGTTTTTATTCTTTCAAAGGGCATATGATCGATCAATTACCAAAGTGAAAATAGCTTTATGTTATAATATTTTTTCTTTTTTGGATTGTTTATGTTCAATGAAAATTGTAGATAATAATATGATATTATTCATAATAACCAATATATATATTATCCTATGTTCATGAATAATTTTTATAATTTTATGTTATATTTCCTACCATGTAAATTTAATAAATATCAATAATATCATTTGTATGTGATACTGATCTTGTATCAACATTAGACGTAGATTTATTTTATTCCCAATCCATGCTTTATAAAATAATTTTTTTATGTTACTCTATAAAGATAAAAAATTTACTAAATCTATTAGGTTTCGTATTTAAAATTAATTTAAAATAATAAAATAAATTTAATAATTCATTTTAAATGGGTCACATTGGATTTAATTTTTCAAAATGCTTCAAAATAATGTTTATAATTATGTTTTAAAAAAATTTATTACATTAGGTATGTCATGTACATTTTTTTATGTTTAATTTATATTTTTTATTGGTTATTTTCAAATAAATCTAGACTTTCTTGTTTATAAAAGTTATTTCTAATATTAAAATTTTATTTTTTTCAATAATTTTTTCATTATCCTGTAATGTTATTTTCATTCATCATCATTTACACAAATTTATTTTACTTCTAATATAATGGGGATATTGTTTATATATATCATCCTCATTATTTATATATTGTATTGTGTTTTTTTAAGATGATTATAATGGAACATGTTGCTTTTCTAGTGATTAATCATGTTATTAAATGAATAAATAATCTTTATATAACTTTTATAATGGGATGAAAATTATATATAATTTCTTCTTGTTATGGATAATATATATTTTTTATGATGATGAGTGGATACATGATAGATGAAGGATATGATGCTACATTATCAACCATGGATGGGTGGTTTCATTATACACTATTCCTGGGTGTTTCTATGAAATCCCATTTAATCGATTGGGTATTGAATTCGTCCATTTGGTTATTCCATACGAAAGAGTGATATAGGAAATGATTCCCCCCGATTCATATATGATTTTCAATGATTCATATATAGATTTTATAAAAATCATTGGATTTATCTGGGTAATCCAATGAGTTTATGTTTATCGAAAATTATTTAATAATTCATATAGGTAAAAATTTATGGATTTTAATTGATTCATTGGATAAATATTGATAAAGGTATTGACATATATGATTTTCATTAGGATATTTTAATTCTCTTTGATTATGAATTCAAATCATTTAAGCCCATTATTCTCTCACTAATTACATTCAATAATTAGTTCTTAAATTTAACTATATTTAGAATATTAACATACCCTTATGATGTTTTCCTTTCCATTATTTATGAGGAATTGTGTTAAATAATTTGTCTCTCTAAAGGTTTCACGTGTGGATAATTTTGCAAGAGATTACATATATTTTTATGAACCCATTATTTATGAATTCAGTTGTTAAGAGTTTTTCCAAATCCCATAAAAATATGAATCTAAAATTTCATTTGGTATGTAAGTGATTTAATATTTTATTATTTTTTCATTTTTTGGATGGAAAACATTGGATCACATTTTTCAAAATAAATTCCATAAATGTAAAGACTTGATTTTACCATTGGTTCTAGGAGTGTTGGTTCATGGATTTTATATATGGTATTGGTGAAAATTTTATAAAAATAATTGGTTATTATGAAGTATTAATTTCATGTTATCATAAGAGTTATTTATACCATTGTCATTTTATTTTTTTAAGGATGATGATATGTTTAAATTCTTAAACACATAAGTTTATGAATTATATAATTAAATTGTAATGGTTCTTATTATATTTTGGGATTCATTTTAATGGTTCCAGATATATGTGACCATTCAGATTAAAAAGAATTTATATTTGGAGAAATTATTTTATAAACATGGGGATGTAATATTAAAGGTATGAGATAAGCATTATGGATAAAATTTTCATTATTGTTCACTATACTAAGGTTATTGGTTATATAGTTTAATATATTAAATCAAGTAGAATATTTTATACATTATATGGGAAGGTCACATACCGTTTTGAGTATATGAATTCATAAGTGACTACAGTTTTATGGAGATAAAAGTAATATTTACCTTTGAATAATATGTGATAAAATTCATTAAATTGTTGGGATTCAATATTGGTTTGAGGAATTTTTAATAATTTTAAGGATATTTATTTATGGAATGATTTGGTTACAAATTTATTTTTTATAATAATCTAAAAATAATTTATATAATGTATTTTTCATTTATTGAATTATTTTACCTTATTCTAACCATTTTGGGTTTGGATGATTTCTAAATACGTAAGGAATAAAATTTCATTATATTGAAGAATTATTATATTCTTTAGATGTGGATTCTTGTATTTCTGGAATGATAAGTTCACCTTGAATATTTATAGTTTTGTTGAAAATGATGTGATTGTGCGAACATTGATTTAAATGTGAAATTATACTTATCATAAATGTATATTTATTTTTATTAATAGTCTAAATAGTAATTAATTTCTTCAACACTATGTAAAGGATCATGAATCATAACCTTTTTCTTATTACCTTCATTTCTAATAAATCAATAGTCTTTTTCATACCAAATTGGTTTATTGTTTTGTGGACTTAGAACTTATCAAAATCGTACACTTCATTTTAATCTATTATATCTTACATTGCCAATCATTTTTGGATATTATTATTCCCAAAATTTACATATTTTTACTTCCACTAATTGTTCAATATTTTTAATCCTTGGTATTTTTTATTTAAATATTTCATTAATATTTCATTTTCCCTCTTCTCAAGAAAATTATTTATTTAAAGTTTCTCTTGATATGTGATTTTAGAAAAATATTTTCATTGGAAAAAACATTCATTACTGAGGTTATGTTTACTAGAATACATTATATATAACACATGAAATAAATGAACCACATAATTGTTTCTATGACCAATATATCCTAACTATAAAATTGGTTCATAAAAATATGATTAAATAATTTATTAAATATTGTTAATTTTTAAACTAAATATATATTTGTTGATTAATACTTCAGAAAAAGGCACTAAATCTTTATTAATGACCTTTTATTCTTCAAAATTACAATTTCTTAAAAAAATAATTTTTATAGAAGAAATATTATAAAATAATTAATAAATTTTACTAAATTTTATATAATAAAAATTATATCATTATTGAAATCAACATATCACAATTATTGGTTTGTGTTTTGTTTTACTTTTCAGCGACTAATTAAAAATAACCTTTTATTTTAAATTTCCATTTTTTCCATAAAAATACTCATTATGACATTAATTTTATATAAAATTAATTAAATATTTATTTACCAATAATGAATATTATTAAATTTATTTTAATCCTAATTATACAAATTATGGTATAATTACATTTTTTGGCTTAAAGCTCAGTTTTTGAAAAACAGTTTTTCATTGTGTTTTTTTTATTTTATATTAAAATTAATTCCCACCAATTATAAAATTTTATTCATGAAAAATAGATTCAATATTTTGAATGAATGAATCAAAATTTGAAAAATATTTCCATTAAAATTTTGGATATTATGAATAGAAATTGTGGTAAGTTTGTTACAACATGAATGTGTAGATCATGTAATTTGTGTTAGAATTTAAATTCTAAGGACTCATAAAATGTATCAACACATGAAAAAATATTTTAGATTTTTTGTATATTATTCATAATCATCCAAAATTTAAATATATGGAATTTTTCCATTTATCCATGATTTTGACCATTTTATTATTTTATATATGGAAATGTTGTATATTTTAATATATTTGTTTTATAAACCTTAAATTCATGAAATAGGGATGAAATATATTTTTCAATTGTTGTAAGTATTAATTTTTTTTAAATTAATTATTTTCATCATGATTTGTTTTTTATTTTAAGTAAATAAATAATTTCCTTAAATTATTATGCATGAATGGAATAGTTCTTGTGAATGTATAAAAAATCATTGAAAATAATTTTAAAACTATAAATGTAATATAATGTGAGTTATTTTATTTACATGAAATTTTTTAAGAGAAAAATTATATATTAGACAGGGTTTAATGTATTTTATTCTACTTATATTTTTTTATTTCAATTTTAGAAGACAAATTTATTGAATAATTCCAAAATCGATATTAATGTTATATTAAAATAGAAAACTATTAAATGATTTAAAACTATTTATAATACTATATTTATCCTTATGAATGTTATCTAGTATAATAAATAAATTTTAGTACATTTATGGACCATTTTTATTTTTATATTAAATATACTTACCCCAAAATTGTAAATAACAGTTTTCCAGTGTAATTTTCAAAAAGGGTAAAAGTGGGTTCAGGAAAATTGATATGGGTGAATGTATAGTCTAAAAATTTCCAGATTTTGTTGAATTATTTAATTTATACACATAATAACATTATATGATAATTTTATTCAATTTGGTTCCATTTTTAAAATAATTCTTATTTTAGATTAAATTATTATTTTTTGAAATTTCCAGAGTTCCTCCCTTATCATATAAAATGGAACCTATTTCATCTCATTTCTTCAAAATTGAAATTAAATTATTCCCACCCAATAACTATCAAATTACAGTATATATATCCATCATCATATCACAGTGTCAATTTATTTATTGAAATTTCAACCTATGAATGATTTTTAGTATACCATAAGAAGTTGTCAGATGTTGAGGTATAGTTCATATCCAAGATTTATTGTTTTATTTTTTCCTTAACCTCATTAAAATATTATTCAACAATGATAAATAAATAAAACAAGTTTAATATATATAATTGAATTTTTTTATATCAATTACATGAAATATATATATATATATCCTCTTCTTTAAAATGGGAAATGAAACCATCGTTCATTTGTACGGTGGACTATTGCCTCTCATATTAAAATACTTTGTTTTCGATCACTGCCACTCATGTATTGTTATAGAATTGTAATGAATTATTATATATTATATAAGTGAAATATTTATAATTCTTAAAATATAATATATCATTTGATTTCTTAACATTCCATGAAATTAAAAATGATAATGTTGTTAGTGAATATGTGTCGACTACCACCTCTATGAAGTGATGTGATTAATTTTCAATCCCCAATATATATATTTTATATATAAGTATAAATATTATAATAATATAGTATTTATTAAATAAGTATAATTATGTATATAAAAAATAATACTTAAATCATTTCCATAATAATCTTTAAAATAGAAATTTTATTCATGCTTACATTCAAACAACCTTGTCCACGATTTTAACATACTTCATTTTTAAATAATATATATCATTGATGGTTTTAAAAGTATAATTTATGTATAAAAATTACAATTATTTAATTAATATTATTCTATAGTTGATATAGAATTGATCCCTTTTTCCATGGTCAACACATCGAAGATGTTCTAAAATTAGAGGCCAAGCATCATCAAAATACCCGGCATGGACATAATTGATTACATAATTAAATGTGTAATAATAATAAATGAAATAAATCGATTTAGGCTGATTAATTATTTCTGGAGAAGTTTATTAATAATTCAAATAATTGGTACTAGTTTATTATAGAGGTCTTAATGTAAATATATAGCTCTTATAGACTCTTGGTAAGGGATTTCATCATAATTCTCATTCATTTTTTAATATTGTATTTTTATACATTTAAATTCATTTAGAATATTTATATAATTCCCTTATAAATGTTATATAAGGAATCCTTTGAAAATAATTTTATTTTATGGTTCATTTTGAATTACTTCATCAATTGGGATTTGACATGAAATTTAACAAGTAGTAAAGGGATCTTTACCTAATTGTTTTTGATGGGTTATAAATATTCATGATTTTTTATGCTATAATTACTAGTGAATGTAATAGAATAGTGATTTTATTTATATTATTTATATGTTATATCTTTTTTTAATAATTCTCAATTTAATGATATTACCTTTGTAAACATTTTTCATCTCAAATTCCCTTCCTTTGGGATATATGTTTATGTTATGAACCAATATTAATTTATAAGGTTTATAAACATACCCTTTGACATTATATATTATGTATATTATTATTTTAGTTATATTTAAAGTTTAATCCAATGTTATTCTTTAGTGGACCTTACAGTTAAAGAATTATCAAAGCCTTAAAACCATTATGTAATAACCTATTTTCTTTTTAGTATTTTTTTGTTCAAAGTTCATTGGTGGGGAAATAAAATGATCATATTTTTCACATACAAATGTATTTATTTTCCTTTTTTAGTCTATGTGGTCTACAATTTTTACTTTCCATTTTCTTCTTTATTTATAAAATAAACAACAATAATGTTATTTGAATGTGATAATAATATTTAATCATCTTTTAGAAAGAGAATCATTCTCTCACAAATACAGGTTTCATAAAATGATTTAATGAATTTTACTATACAAATATAAAATATTTCATAAATATATTATACAAAATACATTTGATTATTTTAAAAAATGTTTAAAAATGCAATTTTATAAAGTCTTTCGAAAGGGTAAATTTTGATTACCTTTCTCAAATTGATTAATGATAATTTATATTTTTAATGTTTATGAGATGAATATATTTTACCACAATCAGTTCTATTACTTAAGATTAATTTATATTTTTCTAATGTTATATTTAAAGAAAATTATTTTCACAATATTTTACGCATTGTTTTTTAATGTGATTTTCAAAGTGAAAAGAGTATTTTTATAAAGAATATTTTCTATAAATTTTTAACTATACTTTTTCATCATAGTCAACAAACTATGATGTTAATTATTATATATATGAGATATATTTTATTAACATTATCCTTGATATTTTCTAGTTGTATTGTTATTATTTCAATGATCTTTTTATGTAACTCGATTTTTTTTCATGGTATATCAATGTTATGAAATGAATAATGGAATTTTCAATGTGTTTTTTGATTATCTAAAAAATATAAACACTTTATTAAGGGTATGGATATTGGAGACGGTTTATGATGATGGGTAGGTATGTTTTCAATTATGGATGGGTGGTTCTATTATTAACTATGGGAGGGCGGTTTTGTTATAATCCTATGAGGGGTGGGTCTGTGATGGACCTCCATTTCATTGTGTATAGAAGTGAAAAATATTCTTATTCCATTTGTATGAGTAATAAATAAAATGATGTTCCATGTTACAGACATTATATACCTATAATTTATTTTTGATTTTATGAGAATATTATGATTTATCATGGTATGATAATGAGTAAATGTTTAATGAAATAAATTTTCTACTTATAATAGCTGAAAATATTTGAGTTTTTCAGGATTCTGTTTATCAATATTTACATCACATTACCCATGATTATTGATTCCAATGAAACATTCATTTTTTAAGATTTATACAATGTTTCATGATTATTGAACTATGTGTTTAGGGGTATGACATCCCTTATATTATTTTTATTCACATTGATTATTTCATCATTACCATATGCTCATATTGTTCACACTGATAAAATTCAATTATCTATTATTATATTTCTAGTTACTGATAATTTGAGCTCACTCTTCTTATGTTTCCTTTTCTAATTGTTTTTTAGAATGATGTTAAATTATTTATTTCTATAATGGTTTCATGTCTAGATAATTTTATGGGATATTATGTATATATTTATTAATCATTTATTTATGAAACCAAGTTGATAAAACATTGTCATAAATATGAAATAATCTAAACCAAAAAGGTGCATGGATATATAATTGGTTGAAATTTTACTTTTGAATCTATAGGTTTTTTTTGTTAAAAATTGGTTCACATTTATTAGAATAAAAGCCATATATTTAAAAATATGGTATTCATAACTAGATCTGGGTGTGTCGGTTTGGGGATATTACTATTTTGACCATGTTCTAATCCCGTTATTCTCATTTTATGATTATGTGATGTATTATATATCCCTTTTACACTTACTGAGAATCTGATCTCACCTATTGTTATCTTTATCATCTCTAGGTTATGAAGTCAGTCTTTTAATGATCTGCCTATAAATGGTTCAAGTTATGATGAACATAGTGGGAGATGATCTGGATCTCTTATAAAAATTTCATTCATTTATAAATGATTCAAATTAAAATAGATCTACACAATTATATAATAGAAAACAATTTTATGTAAGGAATATTCATTGAATAAGATGTGTTATTTTTTTTCAGAAAAGTATGTGTTTCTATAATCAATCAATAAGATATTACAAATCCTCTTTTTCTAAAATAAATTGACAACTAAAATTATGTGGGGACATTTTCACTGACCCAAATATAATTTAAAAAAAAAATCTAAATTTCATGACCCAGATATCATTCTATAATTACAATATCATGAGAATGGTTGGAAAAAATTCATCGAATTTAATTCTTCCCTTCTTATAGATGATGAAAATAATGAACATGTATTGAGGAATCATGAATCCCAACCAACTAAATTGAATGTGAATGCTTGTAATCAATGTCATTGGATGAAATGATATAATGAAGGATGAGTAAATTCATCTTATTATGGTATTCATAAACAAAATGAGATGGGGAAAGGACACCACTAGAAGTGATCCACTAATTAACATTCATAACTAATGAAAACAAATAATGGTGAATGTGAATGCCTAAAATGATGCTTGAAGGGGCCCAATTCTCTTACTTATTATACACCAAATTATTTTGATAATATTTATAAAAAATATATCAAAGGGAAAGAAATAACTCAATAAATTTTTATTACAAGACCTAACATTAAATATGATGATAATATGATAATATTTTAAATTTATGATTATTTTTTACACCCTGATAATTTTTATCATATAGATAATGCATGAATTATCATGGTAAAGATGAATTATTTTATAATCTTTGGAAAAAAATAATTCATGTTTCTTGTTTTTCAATAATTTTATTTCTCATATGTATATTTATTTTTTTCTAATATAAATGACTATCAGCAATAGATATATTGGGAATAATTTATATAATGATGATATTTACCCCATAAATAGTTCCAATATTCAAACAATTCTTAATTATAAAAAATATTTTATCGACCATAAATATCGGATTTCTCATCCATGTATATTAATTATTATTAAATAATTCATAAAAGTGTCTATAAGATAAAAATAATGCCACCTTATATCACACAAATTACAATAAATAATGATTTGTATTCTCCCAATTGTCAATGAAATTTAATAGGTTTTTATGAGGTTAATTATAATGTATATCAAAAGACTATATATAAAAAGGTGATAAATACCTCAATATAAAATAAATTATTAATGAATTGAATTTTATTCAAGAAAATATTACAAGACTTCCATCCAAATTTTGACAAATAATGTATTTTTTTGTCAAAAGGAATTGTACTGGAAAAGAAGGAAACCAATACTATATAATATATACAATTAAAATGTTTTAAGAGATTGTTGTTTCATTCTACAAATAATTATACTATTTAGAGTTTTCAACCTTATATTGATGACCTTCATTGGATGTGATCTATATTTTCAAATTTCCAATTAGAGATACTCAAAATGAGATGTCGTATTATCCTATGTCTTCACATTATCCTCTAAACATGTCTTACACTTGTTGAAACCATGAATTAAAATCTAATTAAATATATCAAAACAAAAGTATTGTTCACCACTCAAATAAACATGTTGTGATATTTCAAACATTCTGTGTGTGACATTACCTAATATATTTATCATAAAATAATTTTGAAAATTTTATATGATAGAATTCATGATGATCTCCAAAGATAATTCTAATTCTTCAACCACATTTTCAACATTCACCAAGTCATTATCATAAGGTTATCTTTCTTTTGATTCAAGCTTCTCATTAGCCTCAAAATCTGAACATTTAGTAGATCATTTAAACCTAATTTTTTATTTGACAATTTCAAAAATCTAACACTCGATAAGTACCTTTCTTTTTTTTAATATCTTGTTACTATTGGGATAGGTAAATTTTATTTGTATATTTTTCTTTGTGGAATCTCTGTATGATTATTAAATCCATCATATTCAATGGTATTTTTCTTTCCATCATTGTCAAAAGATTTTAAATATTTCACCACAAGAACAACTTCCTTGGACTCATAAGATTGATAGTATGAATCAGATTCATCATCCTATTCATTATTATCATCTCTAAGAGAAACATACACTTCAATTCATTATTCATATGTGTGGAAAACAACCTCTTTGAACACCTCAAACAGATTGAGTGTACTGTACCGAGTGATAGTAGTAGAAAAATTAGGTATGGCCATTCTGGGTCTCTGTTTGGTCACTACATCATTTCCATTAGTGATACCATCATGATTCAGTTTGTCTTAACATATAAAAAGGACCCTAATGTATCTTCATAGGGTCAAATATGCCCACTTATCATCTCCCTATAAAAGATTCTCGATACACTGTTCACTACAAATACTATAAAAAACCTCCTCAATTCTTGGTTCTAGATATAACAGATGAACTAATTTCCATAAGATCGATACAGATTATCAAATGTGACCAGTGAGACTCCCTCCATAGTAGATGGTGAGGATTTTTCATTCCCCGAGGGAACCTAGGTAGGGACACCTTGAGGATGCACATATAATCCATGGTGATATTAGCTTGATTAATTCCGCTAATGATTATAAGATGGAAAAAATAATATCCATGATTCATATCATACCTATTGGTTCCAAAAACATTATAATTCAACTTAAATTCATATATAGTCCAAGATACCCTTCGATACATCCACTTCCACACATCCTTGGAGCTACCAAATGACAAGAAGCATGAGTTTAGGAATCCAAACAGATATATTGACTTATCATGCTTCCATTCAACTAGATAATTTTCTTGATTCTTGAAGGGTAATGTGAGACCAGGAAGAGAAATACATATTTCCAATGATGGGGGGTTTCACTTCAGATGAAACTCTAAGAACCATCTGAGTAGAGAAAATATAAAACCATTCATGGAACACGATGTATTACCCAAGTGTGTATCAAGTCATCTTTATTCAAAAAATGGATCTAGATGTGCCACGAATATAATATCCCGAATACTATGAATTATTCAAGCTACCATGATGTGATGAAAAACCTATCAAATACATTGATGAATTATTTTATCTTCCCAAATAGAGTGACCAATGTATGATATAGGATTAATATTGTGATCCTAAACTCCATTTAATAAATCATAAGTTAAATAAAACTATTCACACTAGATTTCACATTAGGGAATACATCAATTGAAGGATAACATGAGAGGAGATTAGGATCTGTGAAAGGGGAAATTCATTTTATTGAATGATCATTTGGTATATTCCAGATCTGTAATGATGTGGAATATTATTAAATTTAATCATTCTCATCCATTTTTTGATAAATTTATTCTTACAACATAGGATTTCTCATTCAATACATTTTCTCCCAAAAAATTCATAATAAGTTCATCACCATCAATGATATAGACCAAATCCCCTATGTTCATAGATAAAATTCATTCTGATAAATGAGGAATATTTCATCCACCAAATAGAATCATTAGATATTTTATGATCATGATTGTGTCATCAACTGTACGGTCACATGTTTTTTTATTATGTACTCATGATCATAATTTATATAATTAATTTAAAAAAAATTACTTTTAGTGGAAAAGTCTTTTATTATTTAATTAATAATATGGGAAATGATAATTATAGTGAGTAATCTCGTATGATTTTAATGATTATTTCATGTCCTTGAGCATATGTGTATAACAACATTCATCTTATGTTCAAACCCAAAATAGTATAGCTTAATTTTTTATAATTTGAATACAACATATTATTATACCAATACTTTTTAAAACCACTTTTACGTGTTAAGCATTGGGAAATTAATTTTTTCATTCAATAAAAATACATCATATAAGAACATAATGATATCATGATAATTACCCTTTTCTTTTATATTAAAGCCACAAATCAAATATTTCACACTTAAGGATATTTGGTTACGTTGTATATGTGATTGAAGCACCCCAACAATGAGATAATATGGGACCCCAAATAAGATTGGGAATACATGATAGTTTTATATTTACCTTGATCATTAAATGTCATAGGATTATAAAAAAGAGTTATTAACTTCAATATTTTCTTATCATCATTTTATTGAAAAATTATGTCCAAAATTTTTCAGTAAAATCTGTTGAATAAAAAATTAATACCATGGATGATAATAATATTATAACATATGTGACCATGTAAAAATATTATTTGACATGCAGTCAAAATATTAGTAATTTGAAACTAAATTCAAATAAATTTTTCCATGAATTAAATAACTCAAAATGAATAAAAAAATAAAATATACATACTAATAATAAACTAGTATGAATAGATGCCCCTAAAATAAAATATGATTATTTTAATGACAATGAATATATCCCATGTCTACAGCCTGAGATACTACATTATTTTAAATATAAAAACATTATAAATGGAAATGTAAAAAACCTATATTTTTTAAAAAAAATTGAAATATAATTGAATATAAATATATCACATACATATAATCTAGATTAAGAGGGAATTTCAATAAATTTCCCAAACACCAAAAAATGATGGAAGTGAGTGGATGATATTGTTTATAAATACATTTAATTCAATGTAGCCATTGAAATTATGGGTGGGAATTAACAAAATAAATTGGATGGTTAGTTTCAAAAAATACTACATTGGAATCAATTTAATGTTGAAATTTACTCTAACCAAGACACACATTATAAAAAATAGGGTTTTGGGTCGACTGTGAAAATCACTAAAAAGATCATCCTTATTGGATATAAATTATAATTTTTGGGAAATATAATTTAAAATAACTGAGTTTTTTAATATAATTCATTACTATTTTCACAAGGATTCTAAAAAATAAACTATAATTAAATATGATGAATTATACTATCTTGGTATTTATATGATAATAGTTTAAAGTCTAAAAATGTTTTTTGTAAATTTGAAACATGAATTATACCTAATAAATGTTGTGAAATCATATATGTATGTTGACATTGATAATTATGTTTACATGATAATAAAAAGGATTAATAATTAAAAAATATCATGGATCCTGATATTTCTATTGAGTTAAATTGAATAAATCATTTTATGGATTAAAGTATTCTGAGAGACTGTGGTATAATAGTTTGAGTAAATATTTTATGAAGGTTATTAAATTTAACCAAAATTCAAGTGTTTAAACATTAAGTGGAATCTATCAGATTTTTAAATCATTGCAGTATATTTTTAATATCTATATATTATTGGGACTAATGATTAACATTACATGGTAGTAGGATATTTAATGAAAAAAATTTAAATGAATGACTTTTGAAGGACAATGTTCTCCTTCTTATAAAAAATTTGACATATTAAGGGTTGAATTTTAGTTAAATTATAATGATATAATACTAAATTACTACAATGATATAATATAAATAAATCATATCCATGTAGTACATCAATGTTTGTATTCTCTATTGATTGTGATAGAGATCCTTTTAAAACCATGACCAGATAATGGACGAATAATTTTTAAAAATTACAAAATGTAATTTATTTTAGAGAATTTATTTACATTTCAAAGAAATATAATTCTTGATATATCATTTTATATAAAAAAATTTGTATTGTATATTTCTTATCCTACTTAAAGAAATTATAATGGTGTCAAACAAGAATTAATATGCCTTTATTGATCGAACGATTTAGGGTTTCTTTATTCTAAAAATTCATAACCAAAATTTTTTGGCTATATGGACTCTGTATACTATCCTAATCCGCATAATGTAAGATATCATACTTGCAATTTATTTTCATATGGTAAAATTGATACTTATTTCTATTCTAAAAATGAATCCATTTATATGATTTTTTTACAATATTTCAATTTTGATTGTTATTCATGAAATAATCATGAATGTATTTGGGTAAAGTAATTTATCAATATTATTTTGAATTAATTATGGATCAGATATGAATATTAATATTCCCAAATATTATATAAATGTAATTCTTCTTGTATATCATTGTTGAAGTGTGGGTAGATTAATGGTGACCGAACTAATCATATCTGGCCAAATTTATTTTTCACTCATTCCCTTCAAAAGAATGTATAAAATGATATCCAGAAAATAAGGTCTAGTGAAAGGTTCATTTATTCAATCACAAAATAATTATAACATAAAAATATGAAAAATTGATTTCAAAAATGGGATGTGAAGACTGAAAATTATAGTTTTACATTATGAGGGGTGGGGGTGCCAAAGATTTACACTTTTTATAATCATAAAGGTTTTATCATTTAGATTTTTTGATAAGTTATATATTTAAGAAGTATATCAAGGAAGCATATTGATCATCACTTATTATCCATAGGGTTTTAACTGACAATTTTTTTAAATTCTTCTAAATTATGTTATTTATGATGGATTATAAAAAATTATCATTTATGATACGGATTTCCTAATCTTTATTTAAGGTTGACTTTGATTTTCCCAAAAAAACATCTTATATGACCAAACATTTGATATTACCTTCATTGGAATTGATTTTTTGAGAACAATATTTACTAATTTATCATATCATTTTTACTCTATATATATGGTGATATATTAATGAATTTTTATGATTCATTTGTCCATATACATGTGTTTTATCATTATTCATTTTTTATTCCAATATCATTTAATTTTCTTACTTCACTAGATCCATGAAAAACATTAAAAATCATTATATGATCATCATTTATTCACCTCATATCTAAATTTTCAGGATTGATAATCCCTCCATTAAAAAAGTGAATTAATTTTCAAATAATAATAATTGTTGTAGAATTATTTTTAGTGTATTAATTTTTGGGGAAATGATCCCAACCCATCGACAATATAAGATAGGGTTCTCACTTTATATTTGATAGGAGACCACCATACAATGTTTCTCAATTTGATCCATTGAATGATTTTGTCTTATGTAGCTAGGTGGGTCATCAAACCAAGTTATACTCTAATGATTCCTTCAATCATGGTTCAAATAGGTTTAGAGCACAGATCAATGAATGTACCCATCTGTAAAATATTACAATTTTTAATCATATACATGCCATGGTATAATTCATGGTTTTTTATAAAATGAGTCATCTAGTGGGTGATTTGTTGAGTTCATACCCTTCCAAATTATGTGAACCAATTAATATAAAGGGATGTGTTTGAGTAGATTTATATGTAGGACATGTGTTCAGTCTTGAATGAACACTAACATGAAAACCCGTGATTAAAAAAAGAACTACGTCAAGATTTCTAATCATCATGAAATGTACGTTCAATTTATAAAGGGTGGGGGGGGGGTTGGGTACACATCTAAAATACTTTTTCCAGTACCAATGTTTGTGACAATCGTCTTCATTAAACTATAGAATTATTCATAGTTATTACATTAAATAGTGTATATATATATTATGAATAAAATTATAGTTTTCCTTATGTGTGGATAGAGTCCTACTAAATTTTCATGTTAATATTTTTTCTTAGTTATTGGAAATTTTGTTTTTGGATTAAAAATTGTATTATTTTTATCTGTATATTACATATTATAAAGGATTTTTCATACAATAAATCTTATTCAGATGTTTTTTTAGTATATATATATATATATTATATATATATATTTCATTTAGATTTTATAATACTCCCGCCAATATTTGGTTGTTGTGGAATATTCTAAACATGATACATTTTTAGGCTCTCATAATTCATAAATGGAATATATTTATTCTCTTTCTGATAATCCAATTGTGAATAAATTATATACTAATTATTTTTCCAAAAATATTATTTTTCCATATTATAATATTTCTTATAGATAAATTTATTTTATGATTTTCAATGTAAACATTTTACAACCATTTTCAATTTTTAATCTACCAAACATTTAAAAAGTAGTATTTTGCATAAATATATTTATAAGTGGGTATATATTTAGGATATGATTCATTTTTAAATTTTTTACAGTTAATTATATTATTAAATATTATTTAATCTCAAAACATTTTAGGGTGAACTATTCATTTTCAATCAATAATTATATTTCGGTAAAGCGAATTTCTCTTAGATTACACTATATCACTTAGTTTTAATTTTGGAAAATAAGTTATAATTGAATTTTAGTATAAATAATTAATGAAAAAATACTTAAATTTATTTAAATGAATGTTATTAACTAATTTTTTAAATGAAATGTTTTTTCATGCATGATTATTTTGATACTAGTTGTTCCCTAATAATAAATCTTATCATTGTTTAGAGAGAAAAACTACACTTTTATTCGCTCTAATAAATTTATATAGGTCTATAAAAATAAAAACATGACTACTATTTAGTTTTTCAACATTTTATCTAAGATTTAACCCCGGGAGACATTAGTTTTTTATTAATATGTTAAATAACTTGTTTCTGGAAAACCAAATGATACATTTTAACCTGAATTTATAGAGCGGTAAATATAATTTTTTTAGATTATAATTGATTAAAACATTATATATGATCAATCATGTGATATTTATTATCAATTTATACTGAAATGTTTTAGGTACATAGGCCTAAGAGAATTTGTGGGATATATTGGTTGGGTTTGGGTAAATATGGTGGGAATAAATTGGAAATATGATGGAGTCTCAGATGTTGTTAGGGATGTTTTTATATAAATGGTGATTGGGAGATAGATTAAGGGATAAAGTGAACATTGTAGAACCTCATTAGGTGGATCAATCACAAGGCTTGGTTGAGAGTTATATTTGCCTCTGGATTTCTCCCAACCCCTCCACCCTTATCCTCCTCATTTATTACTCAATAGAAACATGTAGTACATCATCTAGTATCCACATCTAGTCATGAAATCCCACAAAAAAATTAGTGTCACTATTGGTATTAGTCCGAATGGTTGGTCCGAACTACCATTACCACATCATCCCTTTTAAGAGGTACCCCTTAATTTTTCATAACATTATATTCCCTATTTCATCGTGACCAAAAATAAAACACACCACAAGTATTTAGTTTGAGGAGGTTTTCACGGTCCAAAAATGAAAATTATCATTCTTCTTTAAACCTTGTTATGAAAACTTAAACACTATAGTTTCTCCTCATTTTCAACCCTTTTTCACACATACAAGGATTATCTCAGTGAAAAAAACCCTATTAACTCAGTCTACAAAGTTATACATTCATCCAGATCATATCCACCATTCCTTATTAGGGTTTGGTAATCATATGATTCTGTTATACTCATCCGAGTCTTGTTTAGAGGGATATACATTCTCCCACTTAATTTTTTATTACTTGTTACTATTTAGAGAATGAATTCACAATGGTTTCATCACTAGAAGGAGGTGTACTCCACCACATTATGATCAATATTAGGCATTCCCTAACGTATTCCCTACTTAGGATGTATGTTTCATCATCATTATTCATCAGAACCATTCACTATCGAATACCACATTTTCATATCATGATTTCCCCTCAAATAAAGGGGTTATAACAATTTATTACTTAAAGTATTTGTGATGAAATATTTATTCAAAGGAATATGTTGTGGGAATAATATTTATGTTGACCAATGGAGATGAATGAAACACTAAAAAAATATGACATATCAATATTTGGTTGTGATAATCCCAACAGACATAGATGCATAATTTGTATCTCCATCTCTAGGAGGAATATGATTTCTAGAAATTACTCCTATTGTAAATATATCTATGATATGATATGTAGTGTCTCTATGATGTGTGTCCATCGTTATCAATGGCACTACCTATGGTGTATTTCTATCATTTTAGTGATACAAAATTATAGTGGGAAAACATGTGATATACCACATTCCATTAAGAGTTTACTTTCGTCGATGATTAGAATTTTTGTGACTTGATTATATTTCACTATAGACTGAGGAATGACCATTTCTATGTATAGTGATATTATATTCTCTTATAGAGGTGGGTGATAAAAAAAGGTTATGATAATAATGTCTTCTAGTGGTGTAGAGGTGAAAGAGTGTTATGTGAGGGTAGCCTTAACATTTAATATCCATACATGAGGATCATATTTTGTGACACAATGCATGTAGTTCACTCATTCTATATTTGATGGTCTCTTAATACGTCATTTTAGAGAAAAAGTGGAAAATATTTTTCCATTGTCCTTATTTTTATGCAAGTGGACTATGGAGATATTTTGGAATTATGGACTATAAAAAATTAACTCTCATTCAGTCATTTGAAAACAACAAGAATAAAATAGAGGATCAACAATCTGTACCACAGACAAAGAATAATTGAAAATCAATTAGTATTAAAAAAATACAAAAATCAAGCAGGAACAATACATCCGAGAATATTTTCTGGATGACCATAAATTGTGGAGGAATATTTGGATGATTTCATGTAATGTCATTTCTATATGACGAAATGACCTAACCAAGAGATAAACCAAATGTAGTGGATAAAAGACAAGATGGTTTGGGAAACTGAGTGATCCACAAAAAGCCTGACTAGAGAAAGAATTTATGGGACGTAAAAATTATGACATTACACCTGAAATTCATCCTATATCTCACATTGAGGACAATGTGATTTTCAAGGGTGCGATCATGTTAGGTACTTGGGTCAAAGGGAATATTTAGAAAAAATGAGGTGCTTAGTGGATACATTGGGGAATAAAATGTATAATAGGATTTATTCCATTTGTTTTTATATAGGATGGTATTTAATGATGCTAATAAAGCTAGAGTGGTGTTCGTAGAGAAAATTTTAGATACATGTTAGGTAAATTTGTTGTGAGTATTAGATAGGAGTTATAGGTGCCTCAAATTTTATCTCTTCTCATTAATTTTTATCCTTCTTCATTTCTTCATCTCACTATAAATTTATTTCTACCCATATATTCCTAATATATACCATCAATGTCTCTGGATCTCATTTCCTTACTGCAATGGGTTTTAATAAAAATAAATAAATGTTTGTTTATAAAATATGGGCACTCATCGTAGAATATTAACAAAATTTGCATTTAATATCATATTTAGATAATTTTTAAAAAAATTTCTTTTGAAATAAACATGAACATTAGTTAATATTCACTTTTTTATTTATTAAAATGATACCCTCCACATTAATATACAATAAAAATAAATAAGGAGAGAAGGAAATAATGGCTCAAATAATCACATGATTTTATTTATTCAAGAAAAAAATATTAAATAAAGGTCAATTGATTAATATTTTTGAATAAAACAAAAACAAAATGAGAGGAAATTAAAGAAAAATATATCAAATTATTTGAAATTCATATTTATAACCATGGAGTACATGGAATGATCATGGGACTACAACAATAGAAATGGATGATAGAAGCTCTCATCTATAGGAAACATCTTCCCTTCAATGTTCAAAATATCTAAATGAGTCATGGGACACCTTCAATGAAAGTATTTCTTTCTAAATTCATGAAATTTCAATGTCTTTGTAGGGAATGAGAGATACCCTGTAAAATATTATCCCTTTATTTAACAATATGTATAATATAATTTATAAAATAACCATGATATGTTGTTTTATGGAATTTTTTCATTAAAATATCATTCTTATAGAATTGGAATATACTCTTTTGGATTTTTGTAACCAATGTTCTGGCCTACTAATTATTGGGGGATCAATTTTTAATAGCCAATATTTCATCACTATGGAATCCCTATTTAACCCCCAAATAATTGTGTCCAGTAAGTTCACATTTTGTATGAGTTGGTGATGAATTACCTAACTATTCTGAAAAAGTAATTTTTCTATTTTGGTTACATTATTAAATTTTACTAATAAAATAATCAATTTTTATAAATTATTCAATATAATAGAAAATTTATAGTTTTATAATATTCATACAAAAAAATAGTGACAATATAGATTTACTCATTCTATAATAAAATATTGATGGGATTTATTTTTAAAAGTATTAATAAAATTTATTCATAAAATTGAAAAAACATATGTTTTCACACGGGATAATAAACATTTATTGGAATAAAAATTCATAACTAAATCAAATGTGATAAAATTTCTTTTATTTTATTCAAAATATAATGAATCATTATAGAGAATAATCCTTCTTACACTAACCATGAATTAAAATTTTTTTGATTTATACTGAATCCACAGAAATTATTATTTAGAAACATTCAAAAAAATATAGGGTCATGAATATTGGAAAACCCAAATTGGTTGTTAACTATATAATTTAATTGTATAATATAGATTTATCTCGAACACATAAATTCTTATGAAAAATTATGTTCTCATTGGAAATATGTATTTCATTTTTTTAGATTTGGTTATTTTTATAATAATTCAATTAAATCTTCTCTAGGTTCTTATTTTTTTGGTATTTGATTTGTTCCCACAGATTAATGATTAATGATTCATTGTTTTATGTCCCTATATGCACGGGGTTAAACCAGATATAGAATGTGAAAATCTCTCCAAAACACTAACAAAAATGAATACATTACAATGGATTTTTTAAAACATGATGGTTTTCATAATGTGTATCTTCCAATTGAGTTCTCTTGTCCTTATAATTGGTCAAATACCTTTTATAAAATATTTTTATAATCTCCAAATTAGACAGTTCTATTGGTTGAATTGTTTGGGGTGATATGGTTTAGAAATTTGGTGGGCTACCCCATAATTTCACAAGAGTTCATGAATAATTTGATTTCAAAAATTTGGAGAGCCATATACTATCAAAATATCAGGGAATACCAAACATACAAAATACAATTGATCTCATAAACACCAAAATGATTCAAGATTAATTTATTTTGATTTCCATGACCATAAAAAATGTTGAGATCATTTTAACCACATTCAAAATATACAAAAATATATATGAACTATGAAACGTTCACATATATTCAAAAAACCAGGTGTCAAATATATCTATGAACAACATAGGATACTGTTTAATTTCATTCCATATAGATACCATTCCAAATTAATGGTACTATTTGACACGACTCGACCCTACCCAAGGTCGAGCCGCAACTACCCCAAGCCCACCTCCATAGGCCAGGGGCTGGTGACAAGTGCCGAAGGCTAAACAACTCGGGGACGCCTTTTCCAGAGTACCTGTACACACACACGTAGCCCACTAAATGCAGAAGTGCAGTGTAAATGGAAATGTAAAGTACCAACTGCTATAAACAAACCACAAAGGTTCATCGTCCTCAAAATAGTACAAAAGTGAGTGCTGAAGGTAAACTGAAAAGAAAAGGGCAAAACACGTGCCCAACCAAAAAAGAGCCACAAACCAGCAACGGGAAACAAAAGTAAAATAGCTGGGAGGGTCCCACACCTCGAACCTGACTACGACCACCACACATGGTCCAAGATCCCGAACTCCTAAGCTCCTCTGAAGTCATGACCAACCTTTCTGTCGTCTGCAAGGTCACACCATGTGTGGGAAAATCCCAGGGAGGGGTGAGTATAAAAATACTCAATAGGATGCCCCGAAGGATCGTGGGAGAACAAAGGAGGTAATGAAGAGGTGAGAAGTAGATCGAACAGGGAAAAGTAAATAAGTACAACCGAGAGTGCAGTAAAGATTACAGCTCAACCCAATAAGAGGAAGGAAGTAGACTTGTCTAAACACAAGGAGCTAGAAGGGGTGAGAAGATGAAATTCACATCAAGTCTTCGCTACCTATAGTAAGAGAGTAGACTCGTCTAACCCTGAGAAGATTGACACAGAAAGCATGTGGTATACCCTGCACATCATTGCCTCTCCTAGAAGGAGAGTATCCAAACCCATGGAGTGGGTACTAGATCAAGGTATACACATATACATATGCTCAATCAAGAAACCCAAATGAGATTGTACGGGGATCTCTATCTCATAGCTCAGCCTATGAAAGTGTGTAGAAAACAGTCCCAGAATTAAACACCATCGATACCCAGTATCCGTACATCTTCCCCGAACTACAATTCAAGGGCGTCAAATCAATGCACCTCGACACTATCCTCTTTCGGTGGCACTGACTCACCCACATGGTTTTAGGTCACGTCTCAAAGACGTGTCTCGAAGGCGAAAGTGCCCCTCATACTTGAGATTTATTGGGAACATCAATCCACAGCTCGTCACTGCCACACAGTCAACATGTCTTCTCAAAGTCGACAGGTTCCTACACCCCAGCCCCGTGAAAGGGTACCCACTGGCGGGAGACCAAGCACCATCATCGGTGACCACTTCCTAGCCTTGCTAGAGGTAAACCTTAAAAAATTCATCGATGGGTCCCAATGCCTAGCCCTGCGAAAATGGTATTCATTGGAGGGAGACATGGAACCGTCATCGAGGACCACTTCCCATCCCAGTTGGAGATAAACCCGGAACTACTCTAGCCATCCCTCGTGGATGGTGCCCCACTGGCCATCCCTGCTGGATGGTACCTCACTAGCCATCCCTGCTGGTTGGTACAACTCTGGCCATCCCTGTTGGATGGTACAACGCTGTATATAGAAACACGAAGTGGGAAGATGTGTCATGAAAGATCGCAGATGTAATATGTGATCATGATACACAGCTAGGGAGTCTACGCCCAGGGCTCACTGGGGGCTCCTTACCCTACTAGAAACAACCTCCCGGGTATAGGATTGGGGCCCACGTAATGTCTTGTTCACCCCTATACCCAATGAACACTACTATGGAAAACGAAGGGATGGGAGGATCTCCCCGGGCCTATCGGGGAAATCATGCTTCAATCCGATGAGTCGTTGTCGAAGCGGACCGAGAAAACTCACTCCAGAAAGTGGGAAAACACCCACACTATAAGAACACATGTAGTCATAAATGATGTCTCAGTCTGATGAATGGGACAAGATTTTGAAACCACTCATAGCTAATAAAACAGGGGAATCCAATCAACTCTACCGACCAAACCATCGAGAACAATACTAGGGTGACCCACTCAACCCTGGTGGTCGAAACCATCCAGAACATGACCAAGGAGACCCACTCAACCCTACTAGTCGAAACCATCGAGAATAGGACCAGGGGGACCCACTCATCCCTGCTGGTCTAAACCATCGATAATAGGACCACGGGGGACCCACTCCACCCTGCATTACTAAACCATCAAAAACAGGACCCTCTACGTCGTGAGAGGTCAAAGGTATGTAAAGTTAATCATGGAACACACATGGGGCCCACATTACATGTGGCCCCAACTCATATCCAAACCATTCACACAAACATTCTCAAGTACAAACTAAAACATGTACCTTAAATAATTCGCATATACTCCCAGAGTATGCCACATCCCTAGCCCAAAAGCTCTCGCACACACGACACCCAAGGTCAGCGCAAACGGAGAAAACCTAATTTCGGCCACTTACTTCCTCCATGGCCCTAGCATGACCAAACATTTCTCTTAATGTATTTATATAACTCTCACAGGAGTGAACACGATCACATGAAAAGGGTTTCATGCACACACTGTAGGAAGAACCTCAACCGGTACACCTTTCATGAATCCAGAAATGAGATCGCGAATGAGACTCCGCACATCCAAACAGATCATACCGTTGTAATCATCACAGATAAACATGTGATATTTACTATATACTCACCACCAACAAATATCCGATGAAAACTTCCTCCAACGCCACTTTACACCCGAATGATGTCCCGTGGTCCCGAACCTCGGCACCGAAATCAGTCGGGTGCATAGCACAATTTCGATCCCCTCGGGAAGACTTTCCAAATTGACTGCTAACATGAGTGGAATGGATATCTAGAGAAAAAGATTCATTTTTTCATTCAGCACACGAGCGGGTCTTCATGGGACCCGCAACTCAGTCACGAAGCGCAAAAAACGTATCTCACCATTGATATCCTCTTGAAAAAGTACACAAGATTGATAAAGCACTTGTCCAAAATAGATACCCGGTTACAAAGGTCGAATTCATCGTCAATGCCCAAAACCACCCTCATGGAGCCTACACAATCATGCTGAATTAAAGCGGTTGGATTGCGTCATTGCAATGCCCCCGAAAAAACAACAAGAATCGACTGCTCGCATGCCCCGAACGGACATCCGATGAAAAAGTTGTAATTTGATGAACGCAGCTTAAAAGACAGGCCATGGGGTCCACTACTCAACTTTAGATTCAATGATTGAAACCACCTTGGAAAGATCCACCTCAGCTCCAGTGTCCCAACACCACTGACGATACTTAAATCGGACATCGGATGTGTCTGTGCCATCCAAAACAAGAACTACTGGAAAAACGTGAATCCACTTAACTTACGTGTCATGCCCCCAAGCCCCTCGTCTCAGGAATTAAAAATTCTCAATACCATCTCAAAATTTCTCTCACGATCAATGGAACGCCTCCCCACTGATGGCACGTGAATGTGATTTACGATTTGATAATTTGGCGTGTTTTAGTATTGAAGGACTGAAACGGGTGGGCCAGGCCGGTTCGGCCGGCCCACCCACACTGGGGACCGGCGGTCCGCGTGGTGAACCTCCCGTACCTATCCGAATCGCTCTGACCGGCTCAACCGGTCCGGTCTCTGAGTGGACCCATGTGGAGTGGGTCCTATCTGCCGACAGGGGTCACAAGACCCCAGTCCTCCGCGTCGTTGCACCCCGGCGACGTCCCCACTGCCTGGTCCGCCTTGCCGACACCTGCTCGCTCGACACCCTCAACCCCAATCACTACCCGCAGTCCGTAGCCACGCCTGAATGCCCCCCGATTCACCTCATCATCTTCCGACCACATAATATGAAGGGATGTGCACTGCCATGCTCAGAAGGCCGGACCGCCGCTACCCCATGTCGCTGCCTCCCAGATGGCCAGAACCTTGTCGGAAAAACACCCAAAAACCCGCTGATCTTCGTCGGATGACTGAGGTCGCCTCGGAACTTGGATTTAGAATCCAAAAATTGAATTGGGAATCTCAAGACATAAATTACACAAATAAAGGATTTTATAGAATATCAAACAGAATTTAGATGCTATAATTTAACTTGAATAAAGGGTTGAGATATTATATCGCCAAATGAAATCTCCGACCTGCAGGGGCATAGCCCGACGCATCACGATCTATCCACACCTCGTCGTTGTCACCCCCATCTTGATTAGAGGAATAGGAGGAGGAGGATGAGAGGGAAGGGTTGAGGGACAAGGTGGGTTTTGTTAGGGGTGGAATGAGGTTGGGGGAGAGGCAAAGGAGAGTTTAAGTAATTAAACTCTTTTTAATTAAAAACTCCATCAATGAAAACACCCGCTTCCAAAACCCCCGACGTGGTCAATATTAAACCTCCACTAGAGTAAACAGAACCTCCCAAGCATAACGGTGGTCTGAGAATTTTAATCTTAGGCCCCATTCAATAGTTATAAAACTTAACTCCCGAGGCTGCTATATTATGAAAATGCCCATGGGGCCATTTTCCAGAGAAGGGTCACGCCCGTGAAAATGAGACCCCTCCTAGGGAAAACGGAACACTCCTGACTCAACAGTGCCCTCAATTTTCCCAATCGAGCAACCATTTAAGTGTAACTTGCGTTTAACCTTTAAATTAATGAATTAATTATTTTATTTATCCATTTAATGTTCCGTCAATGGGCGAGGGGTCCCAACGTCCCGTGCAGACATGTTCTATGTCGTTCCAAGGGTAAACACCCCATTTCGGACTCATCCATACTTTCATATTTAGGATCTAAATTATCCATTATATGTTATTCCATTTAATTGGTGTGCCTAGTGTGAACGCACTGAAAATTTAATTTCGCCCACCCTGGGGCTCGAAATCACACTCCATCTGAAGGCACTGCTCTGGAATAGCATCAAGAAAATTCCAATGTCTTTTATAGAAAAAAAAAAGGTTCTAACATCATTCCATCATTCATTATTTTCCTCCTAGAAAAGAAAAACAATGGAAAAACTCAAGGTACAAATCTAACACTTGGCTCTCCCGTACCCAAAAGAACTCTTGCATTGTATCATATCACCAAACACATAACAAAGGATTTGATCTATTCACGTGAGGTCTGCCCTTGCTAGTGACGTGCATAGGATCATGAACACATATCCTTAGGTATGTCACATTGGAGGAATCGTACACTCACTCTATACTTTGGGGGGTCAGGGAAAGGTGGTAGACAACCTCACCATCCCTTCGCACAGTCTCAAACATCCCGAAGGCCCTCGGGGGTGACTCACATCCCCGGTCGAACCCCTACGTCGCACGACGTGACTGGAATCTCCATTTGGACCTAGGAAAAATCCTGGTGATTCCCTCCTTTAGAATATCCATACTGTGAAACACTCAAGGATATCTGATCACGCGTGATTTCACAGTCGATGTCTCATGACCAAGACTCTCTTACACACTCGAAAGGCGAAGGAGTCGCCACCATCGACTAAAGAGAAAGGTTCCACGCCTTCAATTCCATTAACACATGGTTACACCGACGCCTTGTGTCACCCTAGTAACAACTCAAGAAAGGATCAGGGAGAAAATCATTTCACACATAGTGTCTATCAATTTTACTGCAAAAAGTAGAAGAGTCGTAAAGTTAACATCTTGTCACTTCATGCTCTGTAGGATCTTAAATATCCAAAGCTCGTGGTTTCCCATGGTCCCAAATGTCAGCTCCCAGAGCCTGACATGGACTGCCTAGTGGTGATGGGAATACCTCATAAAGTCTTCCCCAACAACCAGCTCCCCCCGATCCTCTGCTAGCACCACCTCTCTGGTGCTACTCCGATCACGGCGCTGCCTCTGTCATGGTGGTGCACCTTCTTCTTTCCCGATGTTATCAACATACCTAGTCAGACAGTCTCATGCCATGTGACCTCGCCCATCACAAGAATAGAATCGGCACTCTCCGGGATGCCTTGGTGACCTCTGGAACCAATGTTTTGTACGACCACGTCCCTGAGTCCAGTTATCTGAATGCCACCTGCGTCGACATTCGATCATCCAACACCCGCTAGCTACGGCAGACGTCTTGGCTCTGCCGAGCCTACTACCACCACAAACTGTTGAACATGGCAGGAATCTCTCTATCACCAGCGCCTGCTCTAGCACCCCGGAATAAGTGAAAATTCACAAGGGTACTATGATGGCACAAATACTTCTGTGGAGACCCTACTCAAACTTCCACGCTCAGAAGTTACCATCATGGACCGTGTCCGGGTAAAAGAGTGCACGATCTGCAAAACTAGTCGCATACTCGGTCACGGTCATCCCTCCCAGCTAAAACATTAGGAGCTACTAGTTCTGAATGGAGCATGAGCAGGAGGGGTATAACTCCGCACGAAATAGTAGTTGAATGTCACCCCACGAATGTGACTAATAATCAAGTAACTAAGTCACCAGACTCCAAAAAATCCCACCTCCCCGTGGAAGATGTCAAGGTTACAAAGCCACCCCATGATCTTTTGATGCCTACGCAAGACTGAAGAGGGAAAACACTATCTCGAGCCAAACCTCTACTACCTGAGGGTCTGTCTCACCACTAAATCTCAGCTGTCTCTGTCACTGGAACTCACAGAGCGTGCTCAAGCTCAGTCTGTTCTACTGGAGTTGTTTGCTGATCAAAAGGTGGGGGTGCTGCTACCAGACCAACCAGAGAAAGGTACTCACATGATGAGTCCTAGACTGAGGCCCCGTACCTTATATGGTTGTTGTCATGAACCAAATCCATTATCCAGGATGACATTCTTTGCAGAGGCATCCTAAATCTTATCAAGATGCACCGTGATCCGATGAGCAAATATGTATATAACGATAACATCAATGGGTCACTGACTCAAGAAGGATATAAAAAAACTCAATCCTATGTGATGAACAAACAAATTTTCCCAGAAACAAGTGTCTCAGCATGCCGAGTTGACAAGTTGGTTATCAGTGTCCTGGTGAATGGATACGTCGGCTGCCACACCATCACTGGACTCCCTGGCCTGAGAGCCACTCTTGAGGCACATCGACATTGTTTCCCTAAATCCCAACCAATTCATTTTTAGGGACATCTGAACAACGTCCGAAGGAATGAACCACCTATGATACCACATTGTAATGACCCGACACTACCTGGAATTGATCCGCAACTACCCCAAGCCCACCTTAATAGGCCAGGGCTGGCGACAAGCACCGAAGGCTAAACAACTCGGGGAGGCCTTTTCCTGAGTACTTGAACACACACATGAATCCCACTCAATGAAGAAGTGTAGAGTAAAAGGAAAGGTAAAGTAATAACTTCTATAAACTAACCAAAAAGGTTCATCAATCTCTAAATAGTAAAAAGTGAGTGCTATTGGTAAACTGAAAAGAAAAGGGAAAAACACGCTCCCAACGAGAAAAGTTCCACAACCCGACAACCTATAAACAAAAGTAAAACAACTGGGAGGGTCCCACACCTAGAACCCAACTACGACCACCGCACGTGGTCTACGCTCCTGAACTCCTAAGCTCTACTAAAGTCACGACCAACCTGTCCGTCGTCTATAAGGGCACACCAAGCGCGGTAAAAGCCCAACCAGGGGTGAGTATAAAAATACATAGTAGGATGCCCCCAAGGCTCGAGGGAGCAACAGAGTAGGTACCGAAGAGATGAGAAGTAGATCGAACAGGGAAAAGTAAAGGAGTACAACTTAGAGTGCATTAAAGAGTACAAATCAACCCAACAAGAGTAAGGAAGTAGACTCGTCCAAACACAAGGAGCTAGAAGCGATGAGGAAATGAACTTCTCATCGAGTCTTCGCTACCTATAGTAGGTGAGTAGACACATCCAACCACGAGAAGCTAGGAACGGAATTTATGTGGCATAACCCACGCATCTTCACCTCTTCTAGAAGGAGAGTAACCAAACCCAAGGAGTGGGTACTGGAAAAAGCTATACACATATCCATATGCTCAATCAAGAAACCCGAACAAGATCGTAAGGGTATCTCTATCTCATAGCTCAGCCCAAGAAAGTGAGTATCCAACAGTCCCAGAAGTAAACACCATTGATGCCTAGTATCCATACGTCTACCCCAAACTGTAAGTCAAGGGGCTCAAATCAACGCACCTTGACACTATCCGCTTTGGGCGGCACTAACTTGCCCACACGGTTTTAGTTCAGGTCTCAAGGAAGCGTCTCAGTGGTGAAAGTTCCCCTCGAACATGAGATTTCTGGGGAACGTCAAACCACACCTCTTCACTGTCACACAGTTGGGAGAACTTCTAAATGTTGACTGGTTCCCACTGCCCAGCCTCGTGAAAGGGTACCCGCTGGCGGGAGACCCAGCACCGTCATCGGGGACCACTTCCCATCCCCACTGGAGGTAAACCCGGAAAAATTAGTCGACAAGTACCAATGCTAAGCCCCCCAAAAAGGGTATCCACTAGAGGGAGGCACATACCCATCCTCGGGGACCACTTCCCAGTCTAGCAGGAGGTAAACCTGAAACCGCTCTAGCCATCCCTGTTGGATGGTACCCCATTGTCCATCCCGGCTAGACAGTCCTCCACTGGCCATCCCTGTTGGATGGTACCACACCAGCCATCCCAACTGGATGGTACAACTCTAGCCATCCCTGCTGGATGGTACAACGTGGGCGATTGGAACATGAAGTGGAAAAATTCATCCCTAAAGATCAGAGAAGGAATATGATATCACGTTACACAGCTAGCGAGTCTGCGACAAGGGATCACTGGGGGCTCATTACCCTACTAGAAACAACCTCTTAGATAGAGGATCAAGTCCCACACAATTTTTTGGTCACCACTATACCCAAAGAACTCTACCAGGGAACACAAAGGGATGTGAGGATCTCGCAGGGCCTCTTAGGGTGATCATGCTCCAATCCGCTGAGTCACTATCGAAGAGGACCGAGAAAAATCACTCCAGAAATTTGTAAAACACCCACCCTGTAAGAATGCCCAAAGATGTAAATGATGCAGCAGTCTGTTGAATGGGAAAAGATACTGAAACTGCTCAAAGCTAAAGAAATAGGGGAACCCAAAAAACTCTGCCGACTAAACCATAAGGAATAGAACCAGGGGGACCCACTCAACCCTACTGGTCGAAACCATCGAGAACAGGACCAGGGGGACCCACTCAACCTTGTTGTTCGAAACCATCGAGAACAGGACTAGGGGGACCCACTCAACCTTGCTGATCTAAACCATCGAGAATAGGACCAGAGGGACCCACTCAACCCTGCTAGTCTAAACTGTCGAGAACATGACCCTCTACATCGCGAGAGGTCAATGGTACGTAATGTAGAACACATCATGCACTTGGGGCCCACATGACGTGTGGCCCCTACTCATCTCCAAACCAAGTGCACAAACGTTCTCAAGTACAAAATACAACATGAATCTCTATGCATTCCCATATACACCTAGAATATACTAAATATTTCTCCCAAAGGCGATCATGCACACGACACCCAACGTCAGCGCGAAGGGTGAAAATTTAATTTCTCCCACTTGCTTCCTCCATGGCCCCATCATGACCAAACACATATCATTAAGCATTTAAATCACCCTCACAGAAGTGTATGCGATCACATGCCAAAGGTTCCCTACAAACACCGCATGAAGTACCTGCACCAGTATACCTTTCAGGCTTCCACAAATGAGATTTCAAATGAGACACCGCACATCCAAACAGATCATACCATTGTAATCCTTGAAGAAAAACATGTGATATGGACTATTTACTCTCCACTAATGGATATCCCACAGAAATGTTGTCCAACACCGCATTACGCCCGAACGGTGTCCCGTGGTCCCGAGCCTCGGCCCCGAAATCAGTCGAGCACATCGCACCATTTTGATCCCCTCGAGAAGACACGTCAAATTGATTTCTCACTTGAGTGGAATAGATATCCAGTGAAAAAGATGCATTTTTCCGTACCGTACACAAGCGGTGCTTCATGGGACCTGCAACTCGGTCTCGAAGCACAATGAATGGATCGTAAAGTAGCAATCCTCTCGAAAAGGTACACAAGACTGACTATTCATTTTTTCCAAAATAGATACCCAGTGAAAAAGGTGGAATTCACCGTCAATGCCCAAAACGACACTCATTGGGCCTGCACCATCGTGCAGAATTAAAGTGGGCGGATTGCGCCATTGAAATCCCCTCAGAAAATCACCCATAATCGGCTGCTCGCACTCCCCAAATGGACATCTGATGAAATGGTTGTAAAGCGCTACATGCTGCTTAAAAGACGGGTTATGGGGTCCATGCCTCAACTTCAGCTTCAATGCCTGAAACCATCATGTAAATCTCTACCTCGGTGCCTGGGACCTAATGCTGCTGGCGAAGCTTAAATCAGACATCGGATGTTTCCGCGCCATCCAAAACATAAAATCCCAGAAAAACGCCAACCTACATAACTTATGTGTCATGCCCCCTAGTCCCTCGTCTCAAGAATTAAAAATTCCCGAGACTATCTCAAAATTTCCGGATCGATCCAAGGAATGCATCGCCACTGACAGCACGCGAATCCAATTTACAGTTTGAAAATTTGGCGTGTTTTAGTATTAATGGACTGAAACGGGTGGTCCAGGCCGGTCCCCCCCCCCCCCCCCCCCCCGCACTCTGGACCGGTGGTATGCGGTTCACCGCATGGACCACCCTGAATCTCCCTCACCGGGCTGGCCAATCTGGTCTCAGAGTGGACCCGTGTGGCATGGGTCCTTTCGGACGACTGGGGTCCCAAGACCCCGGTCCTCCACGTCCTCGCACCCCAGTGACGACCCCTCTGCCTGGTCCGCCTCGCCGATGCCTTCTCGACCGACGCCCTCGACCCCGGCCACTGCCCGTCGTCCGCAGCCACGCCCGGCCACCCCTCGCTCGACCTCGCCGTCTAAAGACTGCCTCCACTGAAGGGATCCCACGCCACCGCGGTCGGAATGCCGGACCGCCGCTACCTCGGGCCTCCGCCGCCCTGATGGTGGGAACCACGCTGGAAAAACACCCAAAAACCCGTTGATCTTTGTCTAATGGCTGAGGTCACATCAAATCTCGGATTTCGAATACTAAAAGTGCAGCCGGAAGCTCAGGATATAAACTAAGAAAATACGGAATTTTTTCAAAGATCAAACAACATTTCTACGGTATAATTGTACATGAAATAAGGGTTCATAAATTAAAACACAAAACAAAATCTCCTACCTACAGGGGTGTAGCCCGACGCTTCACGGTCTATCCGCACCTCACCGTTGTCTCCCCCATCTTAATCGGATGACAAGGAGGAGGAGGTTGAGAGGGAAGGGTTGAGGGAGAAGGTGGGTTTTGTCAGGGGGTGGAATGAGGTTGGGGGAGAGGGAGAGGAGAGTTAACTTAATTAAACTCTTTTTAATTAAAAACTTGACCCCTGAAAAAATCTGCGTCCAAAACCCCTGACGCGGTCAAGATTAAACCTCTCTTAGAGTAAACACCACCTCTTGATCAAAACGAATGTCTCAAAAATTTAATCTGAGGCGACGGTCAAATTTTATAAAACTTAATTCCTAAGGCCTCTAAATTACGAAAATTCCCCTGGGGAAATTTTCCACAAAAGGGTCACGCACGTGATAATTACACCCCTCATAGGGCAAACGACATGCTCTAGACTCAACAGTGCCCTCACTTTTCCCATCTATGAAACCGTTTAAGAGTTACATGAGTTTAACCATTAAATGATTAAATTATTTAATTTATTTATCTATTTAATGTTTTGTCAATGGGAGAGGGGTCCCAACGTCCCGTGCCGACATGTTATATGTCGTTCCTGGAGTAAAAACCCCATTTTGGACCCATCTGTACTCTTATATTTAGGATCTGAATTACCTTTTAGGAGTGATTCCATTTATTTGTTGTGCCCAGTGTGAACGCAATGAAAATTTAATTCCGGACACACCGGGGACGTAATCGCACGCCATCTAAAGGTGCTTCTCTGGAATAACATCATGAAAATTCCAAATACCTTTATAGAAAAAACCGGGTTCTCACAATATTTAAATTACAATTAATATTTAGTTAGATTTAAAAAAATTTGTATGAAAATGAAGACTAGAGTATGGGTCATTACATGATTTTCCTTGGAAAATAATGGGACAACTGCATATATTATTATGGGAGAATTTTGGGATGAACATAATCTAATGATCAAGAAAACATCATCATATGACTTGTTCACCTCATATTAGCCATATATAAGTGCTATCTCAAATACAATTCCTATACTGACTCCTATATTTTCTATGTTAGTGTTTGTTAAATCTAGAATGTTACCATGAGGAATCCAAGAATTTTATTATGTTGAGAAACCATTATTTTATAAAAGGTTGGGAATGAAGACTCCTTTTATTATTTAATAAAATATCTCTTTTAGTCTTGGTAGAGGGAGAAATATTACATATCCCAAAGAATGAAGTCAAAGCCACCAGAATGCAAGGCATTAAAGCCTATTTTTTTTCCCAATGGGCCCTTTGGTGAATAGAACATCAATTGTACCCGAGCTTCTATAGTACCGTCGCTGATACAATTCCTACTATATTTCCTTCTCCGCTCTAGTGCCACCGCTGCAACAGTTCCATCGCTGCTACAATACCAGTATAGTTCCCTTCTACATTACTGCTTCAGTACCCTGAAATTCATCCATGCGTAGATTCGATCTTGGGTCTTTTGGATGACAAGATAGAGCCTTTAATAATTATCCTCATGGACATTATAAAATTGGTGATTTATTGGGTGATTTGATGTTGAGCTCAATATTAATGTTGCTAATATGGTTAGAAATTAATTTTTTAGGAAAATTATTTATTTCCCAATTACTATATAAAAATATTAAAGTAGAATAATCCATCAAATATGAAATCATTTAGCATTGAGATTCCCCAAAAAATATTTAATCATGGTAGGGTAAAATATCAGCATGACATGGAACCAAGGATATAGAAATTAAACATTAAATTTTGAACATGATGGAAAGGAATTCATTTTGTGTTTTCTTTTAGGATTTTTTCACTAGATCTCATGTAACTGATAAATATGCAATGACATAAAAGGTATAATCTACCCACTATGAAATGAATACCACAAATAAATAAAATTAGTAGTCACACATTATTTCAATTGACATAATATAACTATCATAATTGTATGATTGATGGTGACGTTGGACTCACATTCAATTCCAAAAGTTCTATTTAAAAATTATAATTAAAAATTATGTTCACATTTTTTTCAATAGGGTTTTAACGGGACAAACATTTTAGAAATATATTTAATAAAAAATTAATATAAACCATTATTTCCAAAAAAAAACATATATACACATCCCTATAATGATTAGACTTTGGTAATGAATAAATACACCATATATTGAATTCTCACATAAATACTCTCTTTATAAATGATATTACCCAAAATAGGTTCTTGTTCAACCATTAAATGAAATTTTGTCTAATGAAAACAAATTTATTCTCACAAAATATATTTATTCCTAGAATGGATTTTGTGGGGGATATCATAAATATTGTATAAAATAATAGTGAAATAATTCATTATGACAACCATGAACTTGTGTAGTTAATCAATGAAAATACTAATCATGTAACTCTAATAAAGACCTAGAGTATTATATTGGCTGAATGTAATCCCCATGTGTTCATATATTCTAAATTGGTATGAATACGGAATATTATCATGATCCGAATGTTATATATATATATATATATATATATTTATATATAGATTTCAAACTGATTAAAAATTAGAATAGTAATGAGACTTTACCTATAACCATTCCAAAATTTTGTCAACAAACAATAATGGAAAATGGTCCTTTTTCATTAAATGGTAAATCATATGGTAGTATTTCAAACCCACTAGTGATTTTTCACTTATATTGGAAAAAATTCATTATGATCAAAATGAATTACTACTATTATAGACATTTTATATAATAATTTTATTGGCATATAAATATTTACTACCATATCTGGTAAAATGTTCCCAATGGATAATTATTCTGATAATAGATTTCTTAAAACACAGTGGAGGGTGTGGTTTACTAGAAATTGTGGATAAAATATAGTTTAGACTCATCCTAAATGAGAATTCTCTGAATATGAATAGATGTTATGATACTAAGGATATCATATAATATCCATCCAATCTATTTTTTACACTCAAAAATTTTTAAATAGTTAAAATTCAGACTCTAGATAGAGGTTAATGGAAAATGTGATAGGTAATTGTTGGAAACCCTCAAGAAATCCATATTTTTGGTTAATGAGAGGTGCTTTTAATTCAAGATTAGGCCAGTTGAGATTACATGGAAGTGATTTATTTTGGAAGTGTATCACATATACTATATTCCATATTAATAATTCTCTAATAAATGGGAAATTGAATATTAATTGTAATTTCAGAATCATCAATTTATTTTAAAAACCAATAATCTAATAAATAAATAATAGTCATACATTTGAGTAATTTTACAAAACCAATATATAAATATATTCTTGAATACAAACCCAAAATTTAAAATATTTGAAAAAGAGGATATATGGTCAAAGTGAAAATTTGAAATGTCAAAATCTATAGGGTTTATATCATTATTCATAACTGGGAAGGTGGAGGTCTCATAAGGGAGGTGTTTCATTTCTAGAAGAAAACAAAAATTCACAACCCCGTCAAATTCAATGAACAAGTAGAAATTATTTACACTGATACTTTTTAAATTTTTTAAAAATTTCCTTCTTTAAAATAATGGTGTGTATCCATGTATTTTATCTGCATCTATTTCATGGATGTTGACTTATATCAGGAACACGACATCCTTCAACATGAAAACCACATCCTATAATATATTTATAGGGTGTTTCATGCTATAATAATATAATAAATTTAATTTAAGTTTTTTTTCAATTATCAAACCCGAAATATATGTAAAAATGACTGACATATCAACTTAGTATAAGAAGAAAGATTAAGCATAACATTAGATAAATAACACTCCTAGGTGTTTCATGGATTTAAGATGGTTTTGGATCCTTTAAGATTATAAATAATGTTATTTGAATCAATTAGTATACATTTATCCCTATATCAAAGCATTAATAACAATAAATTCATCATTTATTGGTAAAAAGACACATAAGTAACATTAAAAATCAAGGAAATATTTTAACTATATCATGAAATTGAATGTTAACAAGTATTTTTTTTGATGTGTCACGAATTTTATAATCATGTTTTTAAATAGATTTCATATAGTATTGCACTATTTTGGGGAACTGAATATGGTACATTATAATTCATGGGTATAAATTTAGTATCCTTTTTACCAATTTCATAATGTTTATTCTCACTTGAATATTTCAATACTGATAAGGAGGACTTATAATAATTGTATATGATATAGGGAATGATTTCACAAAGACATAAAAATTGTGAAGAGATAGATTCATACCACAATTAAATGTAATGACACATAAATTAAATTTTCCTTAGGGTTTGAAAAGAGTATAGAAAGAAAGTTTTCTATAATCCCACATATTTATCGCACTTATGATTTTGACCAATTAGCCCACATGTGTATACAAATCCTGAATTATTGATTGAATGGTCTACCAAAAGTTGGGTTTTGAGAATATATTTTCTCACGATATCTTTGATATTTGTTTTAAGCTATATAGTGTTCATAGTTGTAATTCCATTGAGGTATACCATAAGGATTATTATAATGACAACAGTGGTACTAAGACTGATTATTATTGTTTGAGTTTCACCTTATCAAGAATGTCTCACACCCGAACTATAATTTTTCTTCTTTTTTATTTACTTATTTATAATATTATCTTTTATTTTAGCGTTTAATTTCTTATTAAATTCATTATTCATGAGTTTTTTTAAATTTATTAGTTATGTTCATGTATAGTGAGTTCCACCTAGATGGATATTTTGTGACTATTTTTATGAAATTAGGTTTTGATGTTCAATTTATTCTTCAACAATTTGTCTCATATCGACTGCATGTGGTTGAGTCTGTGTCATAGGAGAATACATCTAAGATATCGGGATTTATAATAACTTTCACACAACTTATTGATGGTTTTAGAAATCATTATGTCCACCATGTGGGGTTTACTCATTTTTAATATTTTTGTTTTCATGGGTGGACTATGGTTTCCAAACCATGTGTCTAGGACAAGGGGGGGTGGTTATCCTCAAAATGGTGGGTTCTTCATTGGAACATTATTTTCAAAACTATGAAAACTAATAATGAAGCATTACCAAAATCACTAAGAAATAAATTTTCTATTTCACCCCTCATAAAAATAAAATCCAAATCAATAATTTCAATCAGCCACTTTGTTTTGTCACATTAAAGGGCCCCCAAACGAATTTTTCTTTGCTCCTCCTCCATTCCTTAATACTTATCAATAAATTCATATTATATTTTATTGGATTCATTCTTTATTATTATCTCTTTTCTTCTCCCCCACTTGTTAACATTTCATACTAGCTTGGTTCCCTATTATACAATCACTAGGGTGAGGACTAGCATATAAAAGTCGATTCCAATGATGTTAGGGTTTGTGGTTTTTTGTGGACCCTTTTCTACCCTCTTATAAAGGTTCCATCACATTCATACACCAATGAGAAAGGTTCCACTATCCATTTACTTTTTGGAACATTTCAAATTATACTTTATGCTTTAAAAAGTAATTTAATTCTATTATTCAAGATCCTATATTTATAAATTGAAATGGAAATATTGTTTCATATTAGTTGTTTGATAGAAAAGGGGGTTGTCTATGGATTTCTACAGTTATTCCAATATGTGTATAATGTATATTTATACTATATATTTTCAAAATTTCCCCAATGTCTTTTCATGTAGATTTATGTTATATTGGTTAATATTTATCCTTTATATAAATTTTTCAATGTTGGATTACTTGTTGATTTTTTTGGATGTTCTTCAGATTCCATTAAGGATTTGGTTCCTTTTTCAGAAAACCATTTGTTTTTTAAAATTACCCTTTTATGTTTCATTAATTGAAATCGTGACATTCCTATGGATGTCCACATATATATAGGTGTGATATGTACACATCCATATGTTCAAAGGGTTCCCATATAGATTTGTTCATATATATATATAATTGAACATTACATAGAATGTCTTTTTAAAAAAATTTGATCATATAAAATGGTTTTATTGAATACATGTATTTTCCTATTTCTATTTAAAGGACTTGTTTTAGATACACATGATTTTTAAGCCAATTTGGAACCTTGAAAACAAGATTTTATGTTTACACTTGGTTTTAAAATTTTATTTTGAAAAGAAATAAGTTTCCACAGAAAATAATTTTCAAATTCATAGAATTATTATGCCTTATCGGTGCCTTTAAAATTTTTATAATAAAAAAGAACACCTCTATGTAAGTCATATAGTATGGGGGTTCATTAAATTGATGTGTCCTAGAGGTGTAATTTGTACATATGACTAATTATATTTATTTATGATTTTATATGTTATTTTTTTACATTCTTCCTCACCTCCCCATCACTAATGGAATGGTATCATATGTGTCATATAAAGGGTCAACAATGGTTACTATTTTTACCAATTAGATGAATTATATCCACCATGGTAGGAAAGGAAATATTGTTTTGTTCTACTCAAGAGGATAATTTAGGGATGTCTGTTGGTTATTGTCTAGGAATTATAATGATGGAATAATATATGGATCCAAACCATGTACCATAATGGACAACTCTCGATAACTTTTCGATATTCCCATGATTAAAAAATTCTTATTTTAATAAATTTTTAATGAAAATATATTTACAATTTTGGTTTTTCTAATATTATCATACTGTTTCATCCTCTTCTATTATTACATCATTTTTCCATTTTTTGGGGTGTTAGGTATACTAGAGATGATATTGAATAAATTCCATAGGTTGGTACTATAGGAGTTTCATGATCTCTTACTCATCTTGAGCCACGATTTAACAGGAGTTTTTTGGGTTTTAGGTCATAATATATTTTTTATGTTTATTTCATGGTTCATAGATTCTCTTAAAAGATTTTAATGTTTTGGGGGTTGAATATTGGAGTGAAATGGAAATATGGGATTATCTTTGGTGGTATAGATAACCAGGTAGTGCTCGATTACAAGGTTAAATATGCTCCTCATGGCGGATTCAAGATTAGCAAATGGTTTGTTAAACCATATGATCTTAAAATTTGTAACCACTAGTCCTCTATTTGTGATTATTTGGTTGAAGTTATGTTATTGGTCCAAATTTTATTTGAGTAACAATGTATTAAATAATAATTACTTTGGGATTTTGAAAATTATATTGGAGTGGTTTCATTGACAATGACGATTTAGTTTTAGAATGAAAATGTGAAATTTTGTTTTGGAACATATATTAGGTAACTTTGAAATGATATTAGATTCACAATGGGTCTAGAGAAGAAAGTTGAATTTGGAAAACAGGTGAATTTATAATGGTTTTGGTTTTTGAAATAGTTTTTACGTGAAATAGTTTTGAATATGGAATGTAAATGTTTTATTTTTCAAGAGGACTGTTGACCACATTAGCATTGCGTTTTGGTTGTGTAATTGTTATTTGAGTTAGTGTTACCTCAATTGAGTATGTGTTGAGATTAGTTTGATATTGATCTGGTTTTACATTTTCATGTTATTAAGATTATATCACCCAAAAAAGGTCCCTGTAGTTTCTAAAGAGACTCTCCCATTACTGACTCGACCCAGATTCATAGAGAAGTGGTTGAGCCAAGATCTTCTCAATCATTTCTAATTTTCTATGGAGAAAATTTTCATCTAGAATATATGTAATTATTAAATGAAATTTAATAGATAGTCTTATCCTAGGATACTTTATAATCCTTTAGGGTGGCGGCATTCTTTAGTTTATTTGTGGGACTATGGTTGGATCTGTGGGAGCTATTCATTCAATATCACTAAATAATAAAATGAATTGGGAGACTTTAAAGACCAAATTAATTCATTTTTTTCTCCATGTGGATGTGAAGGTGAATAATATTTTATATATTATCTGTATATAGTAAGTTTATCGGATGAGGATGGGGTATATGGACTAATTAAAGATGCTAGTTTCCTTTTCCCCAATAGTATCATCAAAAGATTTGATGATGTATAATCTCATTGTGAATGAAATATTCCCATTGATCAGTGATCTTTTTTATTCTTCTTGGAAAAATTATTTAAACGGATGGTGGTTTCGTCATGTTTAACCATGTTGGTTTCCAATTGGTAGCCCATTAATATTGTTAACCAGACTTCCCTCAGTGCTAGGAAAGGCTCCCGATCTGGTGGGATGTAAACTAAAGGAACCTATACTAATGGAATCTAATATTTCATTCTCATTATCTCTAGGTATTGATATCTAACTATTATTCTTAATGTACATTTCATTTTGACATTTTAATCCTTCTTTCCTTAACACTCTAAAGACATTGTATCAGTGTGGTCGATGTGGACACCATTAGAGTTTTTTTCTGGTTTGGATTGTGGAAGAAAAAAATAATTCCAAGATAACCCTATATATATGATTAATTTTTCTCAATTATTTTTACATACCCATTTGTTTTAACTATCATTTAATTATCTTATTTTTATCATATTTCCATTCCTCATTAATTTTATTCTTATCTTTGATATGCATCTCACATAAGGTGATTTTTAATCGACATTAGTTTTACAGATAAATGTTTGATTAGGATTTAATAATTTTAGTTTTTTCCATTATTCTATTTAATTTTACTTTTATTAACCATTTTCATGTTGGAGGGAGATCTATTCAATCGTTTTTCTTTTCTAAACCACCATACTAGCTAGTTTCTAAATAGTGGGTAGATCCACTTTGGATATTGTTTTGATTATCACATGGTATGGATGGGTGTGACACAATAGATCAAATGATACAACCTATGTCAATAATTTCATTTCTATTTTGTTTTTTTTAAAGATTTTATTTTGGGGTTAATTGTTTTTATTTGAGAGTTCTTGTTTTTTTCATCATTAAATATGGGGATTTTAGTGGGTAGATTATTTTTTTACTAGGGAGAACTGTCAATTCTCAACATTTATTTTTCTTATCATTTTTTTATTTATAATAATTTATTTTATTTTCATGTTTAATTTATGTTATAAATCATGTTTTGGAATTTTGGGTTAGTTTTTGGATCACATTGTGGTTAATGTGAGCTGTTTATAGGTATACTCTATGATACCTTTACTCAAGGGTGTTATTTGACAATTTTTTATTCATGGTTTTTCTGTCATGGGCAGTGCATATTTGAGTCCAAAACATGTGATTCATTGGCGAAACTATCTAGTTGTTTGATTTTATAATAGCTATATCACAACCCCTATATTATTATATTAAATGATGTAGCATGAATGAAAAGGTGTTTTGAATTGTAAACAATTTTTTTTTTCACACATGGTGAATAGTTTCCAAAGTGTGCGACTAAACCATGTGAAGGTGGGTTTTCATTCCATGTGAGGGATAATGATTATAATACTGTTTGGTAAATATGGTGACCTAACAATGTAACATACCTATAATTACTCAACATTGAATTTACTATTATATACCTTTTAAAAATAAAAATAAAATTCAGCCACACACTCCCCTCCTTATCTTTAGCACAGAAGGGCCCCCAAACACCTCTTATTTTGGACCTCCTCTATTCCATGAATATTATCCGTCTTTTTTTAGTAATTTATCATTGGGTTTGGACTTCATTCCCTCAACATTATTCTACATATTGTATTCTACCATTATTATTTTAATTTTCCCTTTTTTTGCTAAAATTATGTTTAGGGTCGCCTTGTATCGGTGGTTTATTTTGATTTTATATTGTGTGATTTCCTCCTTAGACATTTTCTCGCCACATTTGATGTTATAGTAACATTCTCACACCATTGAGGTATCTATAATTATATATTTTATTTATAGAACATCCAATATGATATCTGAACCATTATGAATCTATTTTAATTTTGTTTTTTATGATCCTTAATTAATAAACTATGTCAGAAAATATTTTAATTTATTTATTTTGAATTAAATAGTGTGATTCAAAAAAAAATTAATTTTTCATATATGTAATTAATATATATATCATGTAGGTGTTTTTTGATATACCAAATTTGTTTTCATGTTGATTTAGGTTATTTTTTGTTATTTTTAACCTTTATTGTAATTTTAAAAAGTTGGATTCAATGTGTAAATTTGTTTTTGATGGTTTTTGATTCGTTTATGGATTTGGTGATTTTTGAGAAAATCTTTTATTTTTTCACAATTATACTTTTGTGTTAATTTAATTATAGTTGTGACATTCCTATGGATATCTATATGTATACAGGTGTGATATTCATACATATGTATACACTTGCGGTACACATATAGATATGTGCATATATATATAAATGTAAATTCCAAATACTATTTTATCCAATAACATTAATAATCTCAAATAGTTATATAGCTTTCATGTTCCATAAAAATATGTTTTAAATGTTTTAATTATGAAACCATTTTGTTATAAATCTATTTCGAACCATGAAAACATTTTTCCATGTTTCCCCTTTATTTTGAATTTCCTTTTCAATGTAATGATTCTTCCTTGGAAAATGATTTGGAAATCCCCAAAATTTTATGGTCTAATTAAAATATTTAAACTATGTTTATATAAAATGAACACCTCTATGAATGCTCTATATTTTAGATAGTTTTGTCAAATACATGGTGTTTGGATGTTTTTTTTTCCTGTATAGTGGTAGGTTCATGGCTGAGATATTGTGTTTGTACCTATATCCTCACCTCCCATTTACTAATGTCATGCGATGATACGAAACAACTAAATGGCCCATAGGTAGTCCTTATTTATTCTTCACTGGATGAATTTGAACCACCATGGTAGGTAAAGGCCATGGATTCTTGCACCACCAGTGGGTCATGAGGTAGAGATTTAGTTTTTTATTGACTTCGGATCACATCGATTATCCAATAGAGAGTTCCTATCAAAATACATATAGGGTTTCCTATTGAGAGCTTTATGATATTCTCAACATTAACTAAAATTAATTTTTATTATTTTATTATCACTATTTTTCATGTTCTATTTTCAATCACAAGTTCATGAAACTACTTATTCATGTGTTGATTTAGTTTGATACACTATGCTGCTTATGTTTTTATTTGATCTGTTTTGTTTCAATATTTAACTGGGTTATGTTTCTTTGTATATGGTAGTTTATAAAATTTTATTTTGAAAATTTATATTGTTTTTATATTTATTTATTCAATTATTTATAAAAATTAATTTTTTTAGTTTGTTTGTTTATTTAAATGACTGAAACATACATTCTACATGTATTTTCAAAATTGTTTTTTAAAAAAAATGGTTATGAAAATGTATGGATTTTGTGGTTCATACCTATATAGTTTTGTATAATCAAAATCTACTACTTCTATTTATCATTGTGATAACCTAGCTATTTTATAGGTCTAGGTTATTTATCTGGTATTCTCGTGGAACTGGATGGTCGTTGTGCAAGGATGGTGTCTAAGATGTCGAGTGGAGATCATTTATATCCCTAGTTTGTTTTCTATATTTTTTTATAATATTGTATCTAGTTATTGTTTTATTTCTACTATAGTTAGTTCATTGATGATTAGTTGGTTTTATTTTATGTGTGTTGGGTACTATTTTTTTAATTTATTTTTGCGATCATTGGAATAAATCATGCCCAAAAAGTTTCTCATTATTTGTTGATGTTTTTAATTATCCCATGGGGATCTAGGATGCCTCATGGGTATGTTGTCATCAAGTTAATGTGGATATTCAGGGTGAAATAGTTTATTTCTTTTATAAATTGTATCATATGATACGTTTATTATTTTGGGTGTTAGGTAAACTGAATTTCGGATTGTTGGTACTCATAAGGTAGGTATGGGAAGAGATTCTTGAACACTTACTCATCAAAATCAACAAGTTAATATGTAATGTTGGGTTTTTAATTGTTAATTGATATTTTTGTATTAGGATGTTGTTTTTTGATTTGATCGTTGGTTTTTTGTGTCTTAGGGTATTCCAATTAGAGTAAAGAAGTATCATGCAGTGTGAATGGATTGAGTAGAAAACAATGTAGATCTAGAGTACATTTTTCAATATTCACCCCGTGAAAGATTAATGCCTAGTTCATATTCTATTGAACTTTGTGTCATTGAAATGCATAAACACTAGTCCCCAATTTAAGGGGCTTTATGGTAATTAATTTTATAGGATTTATTTTTATTAGAATGGGGAGGTTTTAAATGAAAATGAATTTTTAATTTCAAAAATCATAGAGGGGGATTATTTAGTGATTATATATATATTTAAAAAATAATTAGTAACTTTTTTTTTGAATTTAAATTATAAAAACATGAAATGATTTATGATTAAAAATGTGTATTATGGGGAATCGTTGATTTGGAAAATTTTGGAAAAAAAAATGGATTTTTTGTTTGGAATATTTTTAAGTGAATTTTTTTTTGCATTTGGAATAGAATTGATGGAATAAAAAAGTGATTTTGTTTACACCATTTGGAGTGTGATTTGGTTGGAAAATTAGTATTTAGAATTAAATGTTTTTCATAGTCGATTGTTGGTTAATATATTCTTTTTATTGATTTGAGGTTTTTTTTCATTTTATTTTGATTATGCTTCATAGAATGGTACTAATGGTTTCTATAGAGTCTCTCCCAGTTGATTACTCTACCCAGACTCCCTGTAGCATTGGAAATGTATTGACTAATTATTCATTTTTCATTCTTCGTGGTTATTGAGGTTATATAGAGGCTACATTGTGGATAGATGAAATTTAACGGATCTTCATAACCTGTGTAACTCAAGAATCCTGGAGGGTGAGAATATTCTTTGGTATATTCAAGGGACCTAGGATAGATTGGAGGGAGATAGGAATTCAATACATGTTACAACGTGGGATCATTTTGGAGACCATATGAACAACTTCAATTAGTGGTTCCTCTAGGATGATGTGAATGTGATTAAAGTAGAATAAATCATATGTATCTAGTAGGTACCATGGTTGGTGAAGGGGTATGTTGACTAATTCAAGGAGCTACATCCCTTTTCCCTAGAGGTGGAATCTAGATATTTGATAAAGGCTCATATATTTGTTAATTTTATCTTCATAGATATCAATGATCAAATTATTTCAACTGGGAATTTATTATTTACATGGATGGTGGATGAGGCATTTTTAGCCAAGTTGGTTACCCAAAGGCAACCCATGACGAATGGCAGCCAGATCTCTCATTCATCTATTCAATGTTCCCCATCTAGTATAGAGTAAAAAATATAGGAACCTATTATATAAAAAAATATGTTATCTATATTTACATCTCTTCATAATAATAACTCGATCATATTGATATAGTGTAGTTGATTTAGACATTCTAAGACATATTTCCTCAATACTCTAAAGACATGTAATCTGTACGGTCATATGTAACATCATTAGAAATATTGTTTGATGGGACCCCAATATATGAAAAATAAGTCTAATATAATCCCATATTATAAAAGAATTTCTTCTCTAAGCATTTTAGGAAAATATTTTTTTTGTATTCCCACGACTTTTTATTCTCCACATGTTCTTTATTTTTCCTTCCACTTTTTTTCGTCTTTGATCTTTATTGTATTTTTGTTTGATTAGATATATCATGATACTTTATGGATAAATGTGTTTAATGATTCCTGAATTGTTTTTTAATCAAATATTTTGTTTTAGTTTCTATTCATTAACCCAATTTAGGTTGGGTGGTAATATTTTATAGTGTCATTCATAGTTAAAATAATGTGTTTGTTGGTTCACAAATTTTAGGGAAGTATAATGTGGATAAAATTTTATTTTTCTATTTAACTGGAAGGGTGTTACTTATTAGATTATGGGGTCACACCGGGGTTAGTGTTTTTATATGGTTTCATGACTTTTTTGGCTATTTCATTTGGGGATATATTTCTTTGTTTTTGAAATTTCCAGTTTTGTATCTTATCTTAAACATGGTGACTTTCTGGGGGATGATACCTTTTATAGTGGGGTAAATTCACACACCCATTATTTTTTTATTCCTTATTATTATATTTAATTCTTCATGTTTAATATGCTCATTTATTTTTTATTTGATTACTCCATGAAATTTATTGTTATTGAGTTTTTGGTAATTTTTGGCTCTATGGTTGTTTAGTGCAGACATTCTAGAGAGAGATTGTGTAGATAACCATTTGGAAGGGGTATTTAAAGTTCACATTATTATTTCATAGTTTTTCATTCATTGTCAGTTTAGGGTTGAGTCTAAACCATTTGGGTCATAGGATAAACAGTTAGGGAGAATCGGGTTTCTATGAGATGTCACATGACTAGTTCACATTTAGAGGAAACCCTATAGTAAAACCATGAAAGTGAGGTTTATGCCCCTATATAAGGGTTCATGGTTTTTATATTGTTTGGATAACTAGGAAACAAAATTGTTTCACTTTTATAGAATCCAAAGAACATGAATTTTCTATTATAATACTTCAAAAAATAAAATCCAAATCAATCCTCCAACTTCCCCATTCATTTTTTGTTTACAATGGACCCCAGAACACATCCCTTGTTTCTCATCTTCCATTACTTAATGCTTCCATATCAACTAAATCGATATTTTATAATGTTTTTTCCTTCTTTTTAAACATTTTCTACTTCAACTCTTTATTTTCTTATCTTCTTTTCATGGTTACATCTTGGTAAAATTATAGGGTGAAGGTTGGATTAGGTGGGATATTTCTTTTTCATGTCAGGTGATATGACATCTCCTTGGACCATGTTCTCACATATTCCCAGGGTTTCATCACATTCTCACACTATTGAAGTTGGTTTCTTCATCCATTTAATTTCTACAACATGTTATGTTATGATTTATATTTTCCCAATCAATTTTGATTATGTTTTTCAAGATCCAAGATTTTTAAAATGATTTTTCAAATATATTCATATTGGTATATTGAAATAAAAAGGGGTTTTCTATAGTTATTTATATATTTATTCAATGTATATGTATAATATGTGTTTTCTAAAAAAACCATGTTACTTTTTAGGTGGATTTGTAGTATTTTTTATATTTTTTCCTTTTATTTAATTTTATAATGGTGTATTGCATGTTGAATTTCAATTTTGATGGGATTTGGTTTCCATTGTAGATTTCATGCCCTTTTAAGAAACTCATATATTTTTCCACACTGATCCATTTTTTGATTCATTAATTGGACTCTTCATGTTCCTATAGATTTAAACATATATAAATTCATGATATGTAGACATATTAGTGTTCATAGGGTGTGAATTTGGATGGGGGAATGTATATAAATAAAATTTTCAAAGAATATATTCTTTAAAAAAATGATTTTATTGAATAGTTTTATGGATTCCAATTTTATTTCAATTAAATAAAAAAAGCTATTTTTTAAAACCCATTATTTGTATACCAATTTGAATCCTTGAAAACATGATTAAATGTTTTCTTATTTTTTACTATGTGGATTTTGAAATGAAAGATGATTCATTAGAGAATGATTTTGAAATTCTCAAAATGATAGGGGCCTCTCCAAAACATTAAAATTTTTATCTTGAAATTGAGTACCTATATGGTAGTCCTATAGTTTAGGTATTGTTATCACATAAATGGGGGTGGGATGTGTTCTTAATATGTATGATGGTTTATATTGAAATGTGATTGGGAAAATATAGTTACACATACTTCCTCACCTCCCCTTTACTAATTCCATGGGATATTAGGAATTATAATGAGACTCAAGATACTGTTTTCATTTATAATTATTAGATAGAGTCAAACCCCTATAGTTGGGATATACCATGTTGGGTTGTGCCATCATTGAGACTAGTTCGGGGCATGCAACATGACATAGACATGGGAACACATTGATTGGATTGAAGATAGTTTCATATCAAGTACATTATGGCTCAGCTATCAAGATATTGAAGATATTACCTTGATTAAATAAATCACATATATTTTTCACTATAGTTCTATGTTCTATTTGTAGGTATATTTTTGAGAATGCTTATACTTTTCCTTTATTGTCTCATTTTTCTATACTCTTCTTCATGTGTTTACGTAAGATCCATCATGTTTTAAAATATTTTTGGTTAGTGAATATTTATATAGAGTTGGATTTCATTATTTATTTTTAATTGGAATATTTTTTAATGAAATTCAATAATCGTATCTAATGAAGAGTTTTGAATGTGTTTTGGTTTTTTGCCAAAAATAAAAAAACTGTTTTTATACATGTATTTTCAAAATTATTTTTATATCTTGTATTAGGGAAGGAAATTCATAGATCATGTTGTTCTTACCTACTGATTTTTCCTATCATCATAGCTTAAATGATTCACATGAAATTGGTAGACTCAGACATTTTTTATGTTCTGATTTAATATATGGATAACTCTATCAACGAGTTCATCATTTGGATTGATGGTGACCAATACATCTTGGGTGAATCATTTCTAGATCTAATTTGTACTATTTCATTATTTTCTATCTTTTATTTGGTTAATATTTTGGTTATTTGTGGTCACATTATTTATGATTATTTGTTTGTTTCTTATGCATACTATGTACTATATTTTTATTTTATGTATGTGATCACTGGGATAAATCATATCCAATTGTTATCTCATGATTCCACAATGGTTGTATTAGACCAATGGGGATCTGGACCACCACTCAGGTATGTCACTAACTAGTTTGGGCGTCCTATCCAGGGGTGACATGGCCTTGTTTAGAAAAGTATTGTGGTTTTTAATTCCACATAGTGTTTTAGTTTTTCTAGTAGTTATCATTACTGAATGTGGTTTCTATGGAAAAGCATGTCCTAGGGGAACTGATCTGAATGTAAGGGGAACTGATCTAATAAATAAGTATTATTTTTTAAAATACCTCATTATAAAGGAATAGGTTATGATTTTGAATTACATAGGGATATATCTGTTTATCCCAAAACTATAATTATTTCATCAGGTTTACCTTCTACCTTTTATTCAATTATATAAATTTATACCTCATGGTAGAATTTAGAGGTATCTATCACCCATACTCAAATATTTTGTACATTTTTTGTAATGTTTAGTGTTACGTCACAAGTTGTAGTTGATGTTTGTTCTATTATAGAACCAATACCACTAGTATTTATAAGGTCACAGTCTGTGGGGACTACTCAATCACATATATGTTAGATAATTAGTTTCCCTCTAATATAGTGGTGAGGTAATATTTTTCATAATAATATAAATATAAAAAAAATATTTCATTACTATATCACCTTATGAATTAAAAAATCTATATATTTCTATATTTTCCAATGTAGTGTGGGAGTAATGAAAAAAGCTCAATAAAGAGTTGTTTTTTATCTTGACAGCTTCCAATAGTATTATCCATATACTATAACTAATCATTATCTACGTCATCATGAAATAGAAGACACTATGTTATTATTGTTCCTCACTAACACATCATTCTTTCATGTATGATCACACAATTTGGATCAACTTGACATCTTTCTGTTAGTTGCCACTAGGATAGGCACATAATTTAGCTTGTCTGTGGATAAGATTGGACCTATGAAAATTACTGGTAAGCACTTTTGGATATTGTATTTACAAATTTTGTTACTCCACATTGAGGTTATTTTATCATATTAGATTCATGTTATATACTATTATTAATTATATTTATTAATTATATATACACTTTGTTTATTTTATAACAACTTGAGAAACATTTACAGTGTATAGTGGGGTTTTATTTCTCTACTATAGGAGATTGATATTGAGTGAAAGTTATTTTATCATATTCAGAATCTATTTCATATAAATTATATATTGAATAACATTTTGTGAAATTATTTACAATAAACTATAATAGAATATTATTATTTTATAATATTATGGTCAAAATTAAAAGGAGGTGGAAATAGGGAGTGTAAATAAAAAATTAAAACAAGGGAAGTGAGAATTTTATAAAAAGTTAATAAAATTCCGAAAAGTTGTTTAAACATATAGAATGCTAAAAATATGTCTATTCTATAGTTTTTATTATTTATTAAAAAAATTATTTAACATTTTATTATATGTTTCTATCAAAACCAAAAATTTTGAATCCAGTTGGTAGACCTAATCCTGATAAAATATTTAAAATTCTCAAATAAAAATGATATCAAAAGAAAAATAAAAAATAATATATCATAGGGTGGATAATAAATAAGGTCTCAAATCAAAATAAAAATTACATTTTATTCCATTGAAATAGTTCCAAAATGTTGATCATATTTTCAAACATGTAAAAATTATACGAGGATTAGTATAATTATAGTATATCAAAACCATTGTCGTTTCCTATGTAAGAATTATATCAAGGAATTTTGTTTTATTTCACCTTTTAAAAAATATAAAATTAATAATAAATTTAGTGGGGTTTCTCTTTTATCGGATATTATTAAATCAATGTTGTCAAAATAATGACTACTTAAATAGATCATTATAAGCATATGGGAGTGTCTCATGATGCTCATCCTTCCTCACTCTCTAGTATTATGTGATAGATCTTTGGTTTATTGATTTATTCTACATAGAACAAAAATATTGTATGATTTCATTATTGTGATAAAACATGGAGTTCATGAGTCACATGATATTGATCATTGGGGACTACAAAAAATAATATATATTTGTTGATATGTGATGAAAACTCATCAATGAATAAAATAAATGTTTTCATGTGATGAAATTGTATAAATCCCTTTTAAAAATTTTATCATGACATAAAATAAATATTTGTTGTTTTTTTAATATTCCATTAAATGATTCAATCTATATGAAAATTCATTAAATGAAAATCGATAGATAAGAAAGATATGATGAAAATCATCAAATGATTTGATTTATGAAAAATAACATGGGAATTAATCATGACTCATATATTTAATAACTGTAGAGACCCGTATCTTGATGTACATGGACATTACATTACATTTTCGGAATACTTAGTACATAACAAAAAACACACACACAAGGATTGTAATAGTTTAGTGTCTTTGGAAACTCGAAATATAATCTTCTAATCCTGGTGAATGATCTTCAACATATCCCATAAAGATCTTCTTTTTTTTATACCTAAAACCTTTCTTTATATCCTGGGAAAAAGAAAACATAAAAGGGTGAGCTCAAATGCTCAGTAAGGGTAAACAAAATAAATATCACATCATATACATAAACACATAACTTTTGGAAATCATAACCTGTAAAAGAGATCATAATTTCATAACCTGGGATAACTCACGGTAGTGAAATGTAATCACAACAATCATAACTTAAAACATTAAACTTTGTGGCATACACACATAATCATAGAGACTCATATCTTATTAGTCAAGACTTATTGCCAAGACTATCTTAGTGGACAAAGTCTTTTTTTGAATCGAGTCACCCTCGTTTTAGTCCTGTTTCACTGAACCGGTATAACCTACCATTCCAGCCATGTCTATCTCATGAGATATAAAATCTTTACCCAATGCATTTGAGGGAGATATAGGTCCCACCCATCTCATAATTATACCATTCTTATGTGTGCCACAAAATCAAAAAAACCATACATCATAACATAACCCATGTAATAAAAATGGGAATCTTAAACATCGTGACATCATAAAACAATTCATATAATATAAAGGAATTCATAAAAATAATTCCATCACAACATATTCAAATAAATGTAATAATAGGGATAAAACAGAACCCTTTATTATCTTAGATGGAAAATAATTTTGATAAAATACTTAAACTCCATTCTTGAGGAAAATATCCTTTCTTATTCAAAAACATTTTTCCTTTCTTAACATGTCATACAACATTAAACTAAAAGAAGTTGATTAAAAATAAACATGAAAACTTTTAAAGGAATCTTCTAGGAAATAATGTTTTAAAAATCCATTCATGCCGTATAAGTTAAAAAAACATTCTTCGTACTTTTGTCAGAAAAGTCAAAAATGTACCTCGTACGAAAAACGACAAAAGATTCTTTTCATATATTTTACTAAAAACTCACCAAAGGGTAAAATTGGATTTAAAAAATTGTAGGTGGATGGAAAAAATATTACATATTGAGTAAACATGGATTTGGATGATAAAATACACCCTAGTAAATGCCAAAGTATAAACAATCTCGGATAAAAATAGGATTGTGATATTTCCCTTACCTTAGGACCAACTTGCTTTGTAAGTGTCTGAACCTCCTGTATAATGATTTAAATAATGTTATTGACTTATTCCAGAATCATAAATATTTTTATGATATCATATATGGTCATATTCTTAGCTTCTTAGTAATAATATTTCATTACTACTTGTTATTCGGGTGTTTATAACTTTATGTTCCTATGCGTGTTTTGTCGAATAAATTCTTAATCTTTTATTTAGGTTATAGATACCTCATTTACAGAATGGTATTAGTGTAATATATATCATATTCATTCATTCAATTCATTTATATAAGCATTATGAAATGAAGATCATGTAGAACGAGTCGCATCACATCGTGGAGAAGGTATTCCGTACGTACGCACGAGTGATGATATCATTCCTATGATCATGGAATTGTATTGGAGTATATGTATACTATTTCAGAATAAATATCACTTTATAATAGTCATATATAGTAATTATTTACACCATTATACCCATCCAAGTAAGGTGGTTGTGGAAAATAGATTACACCACGGCGTGGAGGCGGTATTCCGTACGTACGCACGCGCGGTGATTTCTTTTTCCGTAGGATGGATAGATGGTGAAATAGGGTTGTTTCATACTTATAATAACATATCAGTATATGAGTGATACTGATGTTATTACTTAATAATGAAACAACTAAAGAATAAGAAGTGGAAGACGAAATAAAGATGAAAGAATCGGTAACAGACATTACCTCTTCTTTGAAGTGCTTCTTTGAGACCTTCTTTTAGGGCACTAAAATTGGTCTTTGAGGAAGATCAGAACCTCTAGGATGTTTCTAGGGAAGTGTAGAGACGAATTTGGAAGGGGATGGCAGAGCTTGAAGGCTCAATGTTGTGTGAGGAAGAGAGGGAGGAGGTGCCCTTTTATATGGGAGGAGAGGGGCACCTTTGGAATAACTAAAAATATTATTTTATTGTAAAGTCAAGTTCGGTTTTAAATAGATCCAAATTGATTTATTTCGAGTCTAAGGTGGGGATGGGTCTAAATCCTCTCATAAAATAGAATTTAGACAAGTTTAGGTTCCTATTTTAACCATATCATTTAGATATAACATTAAGTTAAATAATTTTACTTTTACTGTGTCTTCTTGTGTTCTTATACAATAAGGTTAATAAACATACTATAAGAAGCCAAACGAACCCCAAGTTATTTATTATTAATATATATAACCTTATCTAAGGAATTTGGCCGAACCTAAGATTTTTAGGAATAAAATAACAATTAATAATATAATATTTGTTTTAAAAACTAATTTATGTCAATTTTGACACTATTTAGTAATTGATTTTTGTGAAAATAATAAAAGAATGATAAGTTCGAAAAAAGATAATTAAATAAATAATAACATGTCATAGTAACCTATAAAATTAGTGGAATTCATAAAAAGTCTCAAATTATATTTATTTGGGTATTTATAACATCAATTATCTCAATATTTTATTAATAACATAATTACTGCATCATCGGTGTCATAAAAAAATTAAATTATATAATGTATAAAAATTACAAATAAAATACAATTATGTATGAAATATTTTTATCTTTCTAATGAATATTTATAGTAGAATTTATCTTATGTATAACCCCATATTAAAAATGTATTATTTAATAAAAATTTATTTTAACTCTTTTAACCCTTCATTAAATAAATTAGTAATAAATGTCCTAATCTAATCCAAGTGGGCCTAAATGGTCATATTTTATTCCTAAGTTAGTTTTTGGTCGAATTACACTTGTCCAATAGAAATAGGACATGTTTTAGGGTAATAATAATATCATTTCTACCCTTAATTACCCTATTTACTTTTAACCGTGGTAAAAAAAGTAAAAAGTTACTATTCACCAAAAACTATTTTCATATCATTGAACCACATTTTACTTACTAAAATCAATCATGTCTCTTGGATTTTGAAAATTCCACTCACATAAGTGTTAAAATTATGTTTTATGAACAATTCAGTTTTTTTAACTACCACTTAGTGGTTTCACTATTCATCAAAAATTGAAAGTTTTCAGAAAAATAAAAAATAGTAGACCTAAGATATATTTGATATTATGAACTCAAAAATAATGTCTATTTTACCAAATTCAAAACATATTAGTTGCATTAACTAATTTAAAAATTAATTCCCATCATCAAAACAAATAGCGTGTTTTTAAGAGATAATAACTATCAAAAGATTGAAACTTGGTTATAACTGGTTTAAATGTGAAATTACATCCAATGACCATCATTGTATTAAATTTTAAAAAAATATTTAAAACCAAAAAAATTAATAATTTTTCACTATTAATTATTTCGATTAAAAAAGTTGTTTTTAATTAAAATTTAGTAATTTTCACTATTCATCAGAATATGAAAGTTATCCGAAAATTACCAAAACTTCACCCTAAGCTAATTTCGATATTCCGAATCCAAAAATGAAGTCCATTTTAAAAAAAATTAAAAAAATTTCAAAAAGTTGTTATTACTATTCATAACGGCTAGTTTTAATAATATTTTAATAGCATATCGTTGTTTAGTGAAACTTGGTGTTGCGTACAACACACACTATCATGAAAGGTCGCTATTGCGTGTAATTCAAGCCAGGTCAGAGATGTGTGTTGTGAAATCTCCTTTTGGTGTAGCGTATAACACAAGACATTAATTAAATTAAAAAGAATATTTTTCATAAATGAATTTCACCCTCAAAATTCTTCGGGGTTATAAATGGTTTACTATTCGAAAGTTTCTTTAATAAAAACCTACATCGTAAAAAGGAATACCAAAACCAATCTTTAAAAACAAAAGTATGAAATTTAACAGTTACAAAAATAAACTAATCGCTGGGTTTCCACATAGGTGAAAATATGGATATGGAAGAAAAATCTAACCATCATATTCTGATGGAGAGTGGTAGAGAACATGGCTATGGAAAAGCCAACCATCAAAAATCCTTAAATTTGTGACGATCTAAGGTACCATTTGACTAATCAGATATAAGAGCACTAGGAAAACATTTTTGGTTTTCAAGATCGTCTCCCTAAAGTTGAAGAATTTGAATTAGAATAAATACTTACTTTATTTGGTACAATCTCACTTTTGTTCGTGCCTTGAACAATTTCCACTTCATCTCTTAAATAAATGAAGTTGAATTTGTTATTCGTGAAGTGTTAGAAGATCATGTGATAGAATGACATGTCATTCCATCTATCTCAAACAAAAGTTTAGCAAAAGTTATTAAATATACATAAGTCATTCTATAGTGAGATTAATCATATATGGTCCCTAAAATGGACTTATACTTCATATATCATACTGCTTAATATAATAAAACTAGTTTCTACTAAACAGGGACTTCCTATAGGTCAGTGGTAGGTGATAAAGGCCAGTCGCACTTCGATTGTGGGTTCGATTCCCATAGCCTTGTCCGACGCGATGGGCTGTCTCCCGTCCGGCAGGTGGTCCTTTTTCTAAAACTATAACATCCCATCAATAATATCGAAAAAACTTCTATCCTTAAACAATACTAACATATGTCCAACATAATCCATTCCAATCTTTAGGCATATACATAATACTAAAGTCCACTCTCAGAGATTTAATACCATCGTTTATCCCCATATATCATAAGATATATCTTGTTGGTCACATTCCAAACATTCAAAGGCCTTAATCATGTACTCTCTTGAATACCCATTGATCCTTATTGAAAACATGAGTGATGTTAAAATTTAACTCTTTCCACATACCAAAATCCTCCAAATTCTATATACTCAAACCATGATACCACTTAGTCCTTATATCAGTCATGATCTCATGAATACTGTCAAATATTTCATTTTCTCGTTTCCCTTCATTATGAGCATATCATCTTATTTCCAAAAATATCTCAATCACGTTGAATTCCACATTAGACCAACACATAAATATTCCAATACATTATGATACAACATTATTTTGGAATCCCATTACATAAACACTTAATCATTCCACCACATCGTTGTCATATTCAACATCGCCAATAGTGATCGCATGTGACTTCCCTTTGTACTTTGCCTTAAGTGGTTGCTCATGTTGATCATCACTAACCCTTGGATTAGGGCATTTATTAGCATAATGCCCCATTTCCTTGCACTTGAAGCATTGAAGTGTTGGTGGTGCGTTCTCTGCAGTGTTTTCGTTGTTCACATCATTAGAAACCCTTTTTCCATTACTTCGACACTCAACTGCTCGATGACCTTCTTTTCCAGACTTAAAACATTTTCTAGTCCCTTTAAGACAATCTCCACCATGATTCTTTCCACACTTTGAGCATAAGGAAACATTCATCTTCTTTTTACAATTATTCTGAGATTTCTCCATGAACTCCATCTTTCGTTTCTTATCAAAACTATGAGATGGATATGTAACACAAACTTCTATTTCTACCTTGATAGCACAACGCACAAGATCTTCATAGCTACTGAAGTCTCTTATAGCTAATGCCCTTCGAAGATTTGGTTTTAAGCCACTGAAAAATCGATCAAATTTACTTTCAGGTTGGATGATAATGCCAGATGCATACCTTGCACGTCTTGTAAAATTTGCTTCGTATATACCAACAGATTCATCATCCTTATACTTCAGCTCAAGAAACTCTTTTTCCATCTTTGTTCGAAGAACACAAGGGAAGTACTTACTGAAAAACATGTTCTTGAACTCGTCCCATTCCATGGACTCAATTTCATCTCTTGGCCTCATATTCTAGATAAGATTCCACCATTGATCAGCTTCACCTTCCAAATGATATACTTCTAGGATGACTTTTTCATGTTCAGAACATTGAAGAACTAAAAATATCTTTTCAGTGGTACTGATCCATTGTTCAGCAACATGTGGATTAGAAGACCCACTGAAAGAAGGTGGACGTTGCCTCATGAGGGACTCAATAGAATATTGTTCCCTTCTCGGCTCATTTGGAAGTCCAGAATGATTCATATCTTGTGTAAGTATAACAATAAGATTTTTCACTCCATCTCCCATAACATTTGTTTGTTCAGAAGGACAATCACTGCATTGTCCATTTCATTGATCAACACGGTTCCTTCGGGTTCCATCCATCGTCTAAAACCCAAAAATAATAGTGTGAGAGGCAAAAATCATGCTAGGGAAAACAACATAATAAAAGGGGAGTACCTTCAATACCTTACATCTTAGGTTTAATTCTATGATCGTTAGCGTAATTCTATTACTATAACCTATATGTATACCTAACCTTAGGGACATCCCTATACATACCTTAGAAATATCTCTAGGGATCTCACTAATGTTTTCGCATCCTAGTTTCCAAAGGTTGACTAAACCTTTCCTCTGATACCAACTGTAGAGACACGTATCTTGACGTACATGGACATTACATTACATTTGCGGAATAATTAGTACATAACAAAAAACACACACACAAGGATCGTAATAGTTTAGTGTCTTTGGAAACTCAAAGTATAATCTTCTAATCCTGGTGAAAGATCTTCAACATCTCCCATAAAGATCTTATTTTTTTTATACCTAAAACCTTTCATTATATCCTGGGGAAAGGAAACATAAATGGATGAGCTCAAATGCTCAGTAAGGGTAAACAAAAGAAATATCACATCATATACATAAACACATAACTTTTTGAAATCTTAACCTGTAAAAGAGATCATAATTTCATAACCTGGGATAACTCACGGTAGTGAAATGTAATCACAATAATCATAACTTAAAACATTAAACTTTGTGGCATACACACATAATAATAGAGACTCATATCTTATTAGTCAAGAATTATTGCCAAGACTTTCTTAGTGGACAGAGTCCCTTTCCGAACCGAGTCACCCTCATTTCAGTCCAGTTTCATAGAACCGGTATAACCTACCATTCCAGCCATGTCTATCTCATGAGATATAAAATCTTTACCCAATGCATTGTAGGGAGATATAGGTCCCACCCATCTCATAATGATACCATTCTTATGTGTGCCACAAAATCAGAAAACCATACATCATAACATAACCCATGTAATAAAAATGGGAATCTTAAACATCGTGACATCATAAAACAATTCATATAAGATAAAGGAATTCATAAAAATAATTCCATCACAACATAATCAAATCAATGTAATAATAGGGATAAAACAAAACCCTTTATTATCAAAGATGGAAAATAATTTTGATAAAACACTTGAACTCCATTCTTGAGGAAAATATCCTTTATTCTTCAAAAACATTTTTCCTTTCTTAACATGTCATAAAACATTAAACCAAAAGAAGTTGATTAAAAATAAACATGAAAACTTGTAAAGGAATCTTCTTGGAAATAATTTTTTAAAAATCCATTCATGCCGTATAAGTAAAAAAAAATTCTTCGTACTTTTGTCGGAAAAGTCAAAAAAGTACCTCGTACGAAAAACAAAAAAAGATTCTTTTCATATCTTTTACTAAAAACTCACCGAAGGGTAAAATTGTATTTAAAAAATTTTAGGTGGAAGGAAATAATATTAAATATTTAGTAAACATGGATGTGGATGATAAAATACACCCCAGTAAATGCCAAAGTATAAACAATCTCGGATAAAAATGAGATTGTGATATTTCCCTTACCTTAAGTCCGACTTGCTTTGTAAGTGTCCGAACCTCCTGTATAATGATTTAAATAATGTTATTGACTTATTCCAGAATCATATTTATTTTTATGATATCATATATTTTCATATTTATAGCTTCTTAGTAATAATATTTCATTACTACTTGTTATTCGGGTGTTTATAACCTTATGTTCTTATGCTTCTTTTGTCGAATAAATTATTATTCTTTTCATTAGGTTATAGATACCTAATTTCCTGAATGTTAATAGTGTAATATATATCATATTCATTCATTCAATTCATTTATATAATCATTATGAAATGAAGATCATGTAGAACGAGTCACATCACATCGTGGAGACCGTATTCCGTACGTACGCACGAGTGATGATATCATTCTTATGATCGTGGAATTATATTGGAGTATATGTATACTAATTCAGAATCAATATCACTTTATAATAGTCATATATAATCATTATTTACACCATTATACCCATCCAAGTAAGGTGGTGGTGGAAAATAGATTACACCACGGCGTGGAGGCGGTATTCCGTACGTACGCACGCGTGGTGATTTCTTTTTCCGTAGGTTGTATAGATGGTGAAATAGGGTCGTTTCATACTTATAATAACATATAAATATATGAGTGATACTGATGTTATTACTTCATAATGAAACAACTAAAGAAGAAGAAATAAAGATGAAAGAATCAGTAACGGACATTACCTCTTCTTTGAAGTGCTTCTTTGAGACCTTCTTTTAGGGCACTAAAATTGGTCTTTGAGGAAGATCAGAACCTCTAGGATGTTTCTAGGGAAGTGGAGAGGAGAATTGGGCAGGGTTTGGGCGAGCTTTAAGGCTCAAAGTTGTGTGAGGAAGAGAGGGAGGATGTTCCCTTTTATAAGGGAGGAGAGGGGCACCTTTGGAATAACAAAAAATATTATTTTATTATAAAGTCAAGTTCGGTTTTAAATAGATTAAAATTGATTTATTTCGAGGCTAAGGTTGGGATGGGTCACAATCCTCTCATACAATATAATTTAGACAAGTTTAGGTTCCTATTTTAACCTTATCATTTAGATTTAACATTTAGTTAAATAATTTTACTTTTACCGTGTCTTCTTGTGTTCTTATACTATAAGGGTAATAAACTTACTATAAGAAGCCAAAAGAACCCCAAGTTGTTTATTATTAATATATATAACCTTTTCTAAGTCATTTTGCCGAACCTTAGATTTTTATGAATAAAAGAACAATTAATAATATATTATTTGTTTTAAAAACTATTTTATTTCAATTTTGATAATATTTAGTAATTGATTTTTTTGAAAATCATAACAGAATGATACGTTCGAAAAAAGATAATTAAATCAATACTAACATGTCATATTAACCTAGAAAATTAGTGGAATTCTTAAAAAGTCTCAAATTATATTTATTTTGGTATTTATAACATCAATTATGTCAATATTTTATTAATAAGATAATTACTACATCATCGTTGTGTCATAAATAAATTAAATTATATAATGTCTAAAAATTACAAATAAAATAAAATTATGTAACAAATCTTTTTAGATTTCTAATAAATATTTATAGTTGAATTTATCTTATGTATAACCCCATATTAAAAATGTTTTATTAAATAAACATTGATTTTAACTCTTTTAACCCTTCTTTAAATAAATTAATAATAAATGTCCTAATCTAATCCAAGTGGGCCGAAATGGTCATATTTTATTTCTAAGATTGTTTTTGGTCGAATTACACTTGTCCAATAGAAATAGGACATGTGTTAGGGTAATAATAATATCATTTCTACCCTTAATTACCCTATTTACTTTTAACCATGGTAAAAAAAGTAACAAGTCACTATTCACCAAAAAATTATTTTCATCTCATTGAACCACATTTTACTTACTGAAATCAAGCGTGTCTCTTGGATTTTTGAAATTCCACTCACATAAGCGGTAAAATTATGTTTTATGAACAATTCAGTTTTTTTAACTACCACTTAGTGGTTTCACTATTCATCAAAAATTGAAAGTTTTCAGAAAAATACCAAAAATTAGGCCTAAGCAATATTTGATATTATGAACTCAAAAATTATGTCTATTTTACCAAATTCAAAACATATTAGTTTCATTAAATAATTTAAAAATTAATTCCCGTCATCAAAACAAATAGCGTGTTTTTAAGAGATAATAACTATCAAAAGATTTAAAACATGTTTATAACTAGTTTAAATGTGAAATTACATCCAATGACCATCATTGTATTAAATTGTAAAAATATATTTAAAATCACTAAAATTAATAATTTCTCACTAATAATTATTTCGATTAAAAAAGTTGTTTTTAATTAAAATTTAGTAATTTTTACTATTCATCAGAATATAAAAGTTATTCGAAAATTTCCAAAATTTCACCCTAAGTTAATTTCGATATTTCGAATCCAAAAATGTAGTCCGTTTAAAAAAAATAAAATTTACGAAATTTCAAAAAGTGGTTATTACTATTCATAATGGCTAGTTTTAATAATATTTTAATAGCATATCGTTGTTTAGCGAAACATGGTGTTGCGTACAACACACGCTATCGTGAAAGGTCGCGATTGCCTGTAATTCATGCCAGGTCAGAGATGTGTGTTGTGAAAGCTCCTTTTGGTGTAGCATATAACACAAGACATTAATTAAATTAAAAAGAATATTTTTCATAAAATATCGGGGTGTTACAATAACTACAGAGATATTAAAACAAGATATTGAATTGTAATAAAATAGAACAAGACATAAAAAATCCAATTATCCAACCAAAAGTTCAACCAATGAGATCTTGATATCTAAAAAGAACACACCCATCATAGATTACTATAGTGTTTATAAGTACAATATGGATAAAGAGGATAATGGATGGAGGAACATATAAATCTCTTGAAAATTATACCCCATCAAATATAAATCTTTAAAATGAGTCATTGGATTCTTTAAATGAAAATTTATACAAGTTAAATCATAGAAAAATCAAGGTATGTGTTGGGTTAGTGGGTTGTATTATTAAATATGACCCCCTTATTCATCTGTATGAAACCCTAAATTTATTTCCAAATTATGGAATGATAGTGTATTATCATAATGAAGATAGATATATATCTCCAATATATATAAATTTAGTATATTGGATATTCATATCCCATTTTATTATAAAAACATGGACTGTGGGTGAATTAATCCCGCCCAAAAGTTATTCATTTTTTAAGAACTGTTTGGTCACAAAATGTTTAGCCCAAAAAAATTATATAATTTTTATGAATTAAATACCAATAAATTTAAACTCCTATAGAAACAATTTTTTTAATTTTAATGATTTTATTTAATATTATAAATATTGTAGTAATATTCTATCAAATTGATCCACTTAGTTAAGATTTAAAATCTTATTATATAGTCATAAAAACATATCAAACACCAAAATTAATTAATTCAAAAACCACAAATGTGATTTTAATTATGTTAATTTTTTTGAAAAAACTCTATAATGATATGAAATGACGATAAATTTTTTTAACCAATAATCCAAATCATATTTTTGAAATTTCTATTATAGTTTAAGGATTTAAAAAAAAATTATATCGATAGAATCATGAGATACCAAAGGAAGAAAAATGAATATTAGGGTTTTTATTATTGTATATATAATTAAGAATCACATTGTTATGCGTTTAGGCATAAGACATGATCTACCCTATAAGTTATTTTCCAAGATGTTGTTGGTTAGGAGATCATGCCCTCTGCTTGGGGGATGTTTTATTGCGACCTTGAAGAGTTTCTCTAATAAGATTACTACATTGGAATTGTCATGTTCATGAACTATGTGGATTGTGGTTCCCCATGCACATACTCTCAGGTCTATAACTAAAAATCAATATTTAAAAAATGGGATCAGTACCAAGAGATGTTTTCCAAACTAATCATATCAAAATTGGACATAAATTTTATAATTTAAACACTATATTATTATCCTATTAAAAATAGGATTATTTTATTTAAATATTATATGCATAATATACTTATTATATGATACTTTTCATCATTTATTTATTATTGGGACACACTACTCTCCCTTATAGACATCTCACAAGGAATACCCATCCTGATCACAAGAGGAATGGAAATATACTAAAGAGGTGAGATCAAACACTCTATATGATATATCATATTAACATGTTATAAATAGTTATATTGTATGCATATGAGAAAACATGAATAGTAGGGGAAATTTATTATTAAAAATAAAATTTAATAAGAATATTCCCCCATATATAAATAAATAAAGCCATGTACTCTTGAATGAATAGGCATGTAACCTGAAAATAGAATCTGAGATAATGATTCGGGGCTATGTAACAAAACCATATGAATTTTACTTAATGATTTTAAGTGACCATCAAAAAAAGAACATTTGTACAATCATAATCTTGGGAAACAATTACATTATTTTTCAAGAATAAAAATAATCAAAACCATTAAATGGTGAATAAAGAATTCCTTCGAATTACCCCTTATTGACTGAAGAGTTATAATTATTGGGCTATAGTGACTCGAGTATCATAATTTGAGGTAAATTATGACCCCAACCTCAAAATGTGCTGTAACTGATTCATAATTGTGTAAAGGGATAAGATGATCCCCAAATTGCACCCTTAATTGTAAATGGGTTTTTGAATAGAACTAATGATATATAAATCAGACACAATGGATGAATTACCCATTATATATATACAGAATAATATATAAAAATAATAATCCCAAATCCAAATTCCTAAAAATAAAATATTAAAACCAATATGCATGTAATAAAATTAAAAAAAGGATAACTAAAATTACCAAAATTAAGATTAGGATCAAATAATAAACTCCAACAACTCTTGATAGTTTCTCAAGTACCCCTTGATGAATGTACTATCCAGCATGGTCACCATCCTCTATCATGCGGACCAAAAATATATTATATATATATGTGTGTGTGAGCATAACAAGTATACTTATTAGTATCCTCGTTGAAAACTATTTTGAATAATTTGAAAGAAAAATATTAATTCCCAATGAATAAATAAAATTAAACTAACCCATCACCTAAAAAGGTAATACTAGTATCACATCATATCCATGACTAAGCCACCACATAACACATAGAATTAAACCATTATATAGAAAATCATATATGTAACTACGGTACCCCACAACCAATTCTCCACATGTATTTTACTATCATACACTATCTAATATGTCATGTTCTCATCTCTCCTTTACGACACCATGCACCTCATGTAACATTTATATTTCCATTAAAGCACCCTATGTAGGCCAACTTCTCATCATCATCATATTATTATAGTGAAAAAGTGTGTGAATGGAAGAAAATATCAACTCTGTATATGAATTATACCTCAATCCATCACAACCGATGCACATATATCGATCCGGATGTTAAATCCACTATGGCCAAATACAAGTACATGTTACACCTCAAGACATTATATATCACACATTAAATGTACAGTAAAATACAAGGCATCACAATCCTAGTAAGAATTAGACCTATATTGTAGAAAAATATAACTCAAGTTACACCTACACATCTATGTCGGAAGGGTGTTGGGGGAAAGGGGAGAAGGAATCCCTTATTTACCTCCTCATTAATGTTTCTGGATAAAACACCCCTCCAAAAAAACATTTAGGTTCCATTTACCCTACCAACATGGATTGGGAACCATATAAAAACAAAAACAAATATCACATATAAAAAGACTAATGGAATCTACCTAGAATTTCAATTTTCATCCATTATCATTTCATAGGACCCCAGAATTTATCTCATTATTTCTACATAACAGATGAGTATACATGTATCATATGAAATAATTTATAACTAATTTGTTCATAAATTAACAAAATTTGACAATTAACACATAAATAATAATAATATATGTTCTAATGAAACCATTAAATTATCATTCTTATTCACTATTACTTCATAAATATTTTGATCACATTGAATGAAGCCTTTTCATTTATTGGTTAAATCATAATTTCCTAAACATTTGATCACTCGAAGAATCATCCTTTATTTCTTCTTAAAAAATTCACTCACTGTGTATAAAAATATATAGTGTCATGTATTAAGGTATAGAATATGAAAACATCATTATATAATTTTTTTCATCAATAATGAATCATCATCCATAATGATATATTAATCATATTGACAAGTAATAATTCCTCTAAAAATTTCTTAGATACCTTAGGTCCCACACCATTGTGCATAATATTAAAATTGTCATGTTTTCATTATAATTAACTATCACTACATCCCAGGTCTCCAATTACTTAAATAATCACTAGTAAACTACCATACCAACTATTATCAACAAATTAACCTTGATTTAAAACCATAGAGAGCACATAGGAATTGAATATGTGTTCCAACCATAGGTGATGGAATCATGGCTATAGAATTAAGGCATATATTCCCCCACCAAATAAAATTAGTCTCTAAAATCCACAAAAATTTATCCTTTATCAAACTACCATTTTAATACCCAATCAATTAAACTAATTTTTTAGAAATAGTACGCCCACATAAAATATCCTCAAGGAATTATCTATACATAGTTTACCATAAACATTCTTCCCATCATTAATTATTATGAACAACCAAGTTGAAAACAATTGCACTTATCATTCATATTCTTTTTAATTATATTAATAATTTTATTTATGAAATCATATTCTCATAAAAGTAATCATGTAGAAAAAAAAAAATTTAAAAACATTTCAAAGAATATTTCACATAGTCATAGAAATCCTGTAGAACAATTAAAATTTTAAATAAAAAATGAACTCAAAACCTATCCATTATTTAGTTCTATGAAATAATTTTTAATTCCCTTCATCTAGTGATAAACCCTTATTAATTCATTAAATTATATAATTATAATCATTATTTAACCATTAAATTTTAGTCATTCTAAATATCATGCTAATTGAGAGAATGGAACTATTATGTATATTCCTATAATTTTTACCAATTTGAATAATATTTCCTCATGTGATCCTTTTTTCTTTTTTATTAAAATCAATCGCGACAATTTAGACAAATATAAGAAATATTATCCATTTACACCTTCAAATAATGAAAATGAAAAGTGAAAGTTCCCCATCCATTATTTGAACCTCGCCATTCTTTGAAAAAAAATGGATTAACATAAAACAACCAATGTAGAATATAACAATGCTGCAAATGATGGACGCACCAAAAAACTTATCAAATATGACCCAACATCAATATTAACTCAATTCCTTCCAATAAATATGTAGACCCCTCCCCCACCAATAGAAAATTATGAAAGGTAGAACATGGGAAACAAATAAGAGAAGTGAAAGGGTTGCATGGATCATTAATAAATCAATTTAGGAAAATAAAAGGGATTGATTCTCATGAAGATGTGGATAGAGGGTGTTGAGGATAGTAAGGGTTGTCTTGAGATCATTGGAGGGACTAAAAATCTGAACCAACGCTGCCCATGAAATCCATTTATAGAGGAATATTGTAATATTCATCCACTTTATGGTGAAATCCCACAAGCCATGTGGTGCTCTTATTCAAAGAGTGAGATAGTTTTCAAGGAATTTGAGCCCCATATATCACAGGATTCTAAACTATCCATCAATCAATTAAAATTGATACCACATACTCCACTATGGAATGTTCTAAAAACCCATGACGTTTTACCCTCTCCACACCCATCCACATTCCTCAAAATTTACTCTCAATATGTTTCCCTCATCCATGTGTCTCACATGAGAATCAAAATGGAAACACAACATTTTCCACCAATACACAATCCATTTTATAAGATGTGGTTCACTCCAACTCTAATTTAATATCACAATGGCCATAAAAGAAATATTAAGTATTGAATATCCTTCCCCGTGATCAGGTATCTATGAAACTATAAAAATATTATATTCCTACCTACTACCACAACATGTTGACTCTAAAATTAAAATGACAATATTATAACCATGATAACCCATCCAAACTCAAACACAACAACTCAGAGCCTCATGAAATGAAAAATTAAAGGAATATAAAAATTATGTTCATTAATTTAAATACCTAATGAAATATTCTCATTATTGGGAATCAAAAACAATACCCGGAAGAAAGAGATTGGGTGTTTAAAAATACACCAAATTAGATACCTCCCAATGATCATGCTAAAACCAGATCATGTAAAACACAACATGAAGAAAATGTTCATAAACACGAAATTATACCAAATGGGAAACAAAAAAACACATACACACAAAGTTATATATATATATATATCAACATAAGACAATACAAATTGTCCCGAAAAACAAGAAAAAACAAGGAATCATAAGAACTCCAATTATTAAGAACACATATGTGACTCCCACACCCATATTGTTTCTTACAAACCATATTGTAAATATATTAAATTAATAAAAGTAATAAAACCCCCACAAAAAACATTATCCAGATGAACATAAGTCTCATTAGCCCATTCTTTCAAGGTTCCATCATATTTGAAATATATATCATCTCAGTTGAAAATGTGATAATCAATATTATTATATTAGTGGATATTTGAAATGTAGAAGATGTTATGAATGATGAATATATTCTATGGTATTTCAAACTGATACGCCAGTGTTCCAAACTGTGCTAACACCAATAATTATCGAATAAACCTATCATTGACCTTAACCCGATGATCAATCCATCATTTCCCTAATGGGGATTCTCTATCAACAATATGTGGTCTCTAATTAAAAACATCAGAGTAATTATAATTAATGAAAAATAGGATATATGAGGATCATATTCTTCCTTAATTCTCTCACGGATAACCTAAATGTTTTATATTGTACTCTATATGATTTACAGTCCACGACTATATGACTCTATGACCTTAGTCCTACACAATAAAGACTAGTAAGGATATCTATACAATACTGAAAAAGACCCCATAATAATTGTGTTGTAATAAATTTTGTTACAACAAAATATCTAGCCAGGGTAGATGTCAAGCCCATGAACCTCCAAAATCCAGAATACATGCATGAAAAAATACTCTAATGTTCTAAAATTGTGATAAGTTTGACATTATTTCTGCCGATGTAAATGGGTTCTATAAAATAACTTCAAGATGAATTGAAACTAGAGGAATCTCAACACCCTAGTAGTAAAACGACAATCTTGATATGAGACGATAATATTAAAGACCTCATGATGCCTCGTTATAACATATAGTTGCTTCCATGAAATATATTCCTATCTAGAATGAATCCCTATTGTAACACCCCAGGTAAATAAAGAATATGAAATGTTCATATTTATCCATATTTGTGAATAATATATTGATATGACTTTAAAGGGGACTCTATGCTCGATGGCGTACCCAACACGCAACAACGAGTTTCTTGGGAATCTTACGTTGCACTCTAATGATAAAATGATATTATTTTAAATGGTATTTAACATGTAACCGTTGTAATGGAGGGAATGGATAGAAATAACTAAAATATTATTATATATGTTTTTAAATGTTTTTGCATTTATACAATAAAAGATAAAGGCTTAAAATACGGAAAGAATTCAATTTTAGGCGTATATGCCCTAGTTTTCCCTAGAGGTTCACTTGTCGCCTTTTGATGGCGAACCGTCATTAAATATAGTTTTGATCACTCTTATACATTATTTTGGACCAAATAAAACTCTTATTAAGAATCGGGACATCAAATTTTACTTTGTGTAATTTTTTGGTTTTTTTCCGATAAAGTTCATTTTTTAATGAATAGTGTAAAATGTTGTGTTTTAATTCAAAACCTCTTTTTAATCTAATTTATTTATATGATTAGATAATATTTTGAATTGTTTTTAAAGTGAAATTAGAAAATATTTTTACCACTAAATCCAATAGTGGTCGTTGAAATTAATTTCTCTTTGAAATCAGACTTAAACTAGTGTCAATCTTTTGATACTTATTGTTTCATAAAAACACGCTATTTGTCATGACAGCAAGAAATTAATTATTAAATTAATTAATGTGACTTATATGTTTTGAATTTTGTAAAACGGACTTCATTTTTGAATTCGGAATATCAAATATATCTTAGGGTGAATTTTTGGGATTTTTCTAAAAAACTTCAATTTTGATGAATAGTGAAACCACTAAGTGGTACTTATAAAAACTGATTTTTCCGTTTAAATGGAATTTTTCCATCTTTGTGTTTTGAATTTCAAAAATCCGACATACATGGTTGTCATTAAGAAGTAAAATGTGGTTTAATGGGATAAAAATAATTTTTTGGTGAATAGTAACTTATTAAGTTTTTAATCACGATTAGTGGTAATTAGTGTAGTTTAATGTAAAAATTATATTATAAGAATGTGAAAACACCATGACACTTGTCCTACACCTATTGGGTGAGTCATGGCCGACCAAGACAAGCCATGGGCCAACTTGGGGACCCCATGGAGCCACTTTAGTTGGAAAAAGACAATAATATATTTTTATTTAATGTTAAAATTAAATTGACACAAACATGAGTTGTTTTACTAAAACAGTTTTTAAGTAGGGTTACACAAGTCCAAATTTTGATTATAAATAGAAATTAAAAATATAAAAAGATTTCCTACATCATAGTATTTTTTTTTATAATTTTTAGACATTAAATAAATTAAATTATTTATGACATAATAATGATGCAATGATGACATCATTATTTAACGATTTAAATAAAATGGAAAGATAATGTAACATCTATGAACTAACCATGTACAAAACTTATTGGATGGGTGTATTTAGAACCCTTATCACCTTATCCACGAATTATATCAATGTGAGACCTTTTAAAACCGAAACACATTTTCAAATAAAGTAATATTTTGTACTTTCCAAAAGTGCCCCTCCCCTCCTCTTATAAAAGGCCCCCACCTCTACCTCATTTCACACACTCCTCAAGCCTTTGGCTCGGCCAAACCCTGCCCATTTACTCTCTCCACATCCCTCTCCTCATCCTAGAGGATTCCCTTTGGGCAGAATCTTTTCAAAGAAAGCCTTTAGGCTCAAATCAAAAGAAGTTACACTTTTAAAGGTAATTCATTTTCTCGTGTTCATTTGTTTTATTTTTCTTCTCCAACCCCCTAAACTCTTTTTATTTATTTATTTTGTAACAACACCAGTATCTTCAATATACTATGATGTTTTTATAATTTTTATTCGAGCTACACTCTCACACAACTACATCAAATGGTTAAAGAACATACGGTTTCCATGGATGGCGAAATTCTGCCTCCCGAAACGATGATTGTTCAATACTCATCTAACACCTTCAGAGGTGGCCATTATGATGTCACTATTTTTATATATGATATATAATATGTTCATGTTTTCCTTAATCTTCTGTTTTTTTCATTTTGGGAATACCTTTATGGTTTCCATTATGGGTAAACACGATATCTTCATTTAAGGAAGTGCGGACTACCGCCCCCTCAAAGTGATTTGATTCGTTAAATACCATATGTGGGACGTATAAAGGATGGAACTATGATATTATATATGATATTATACTGGAATTATAATATACCTTTATATAATTATTATTCCATTCTATAAAATACGAAATAGAAATGAAAGTAGCGTTCATGCGTACGTACGACTTACCGTCTCCATGAACGGTGCATTTCATTTCTTACCTCTAAATGATTATGTAATGTTATAAATGCATGCATGTACTGGATATATATGAAATATATTATATCTAAATCATGAATACAATACTGGATATAATAAACAATTGGCCACACGAACAACATGTAATTGTAAGAAGTCCACTTTCGACTTAAGAACCAAATATCGACAAAACAATCACTATTAACTTAATGATTACATATTGTTTATAACATGGTAATAAGTGATATAAAATGAATAATGAACATGAAAAAGGTTCTTAAGGAAATAGAAATTAACTCAAGTTTATTATTCAGGAGATTAATGAACGATCGAGTCAAGTTGGACCCGAGGTAAGGGATCCTACACCTCTCTTTTTAAGTACACTCTTTTATGTCATTCCTTTTAAAGCTCATCTTTCTTGTTATTGGGATGATATTTTATATTACACTTACTGTAATTTTTATGTTCATGTGATGAGAGACCCTATTCTCTCTCATCAATCCATTTTGGAAGTTTTGAGTGGCGCCATTAGGCTGCCGAACTTTCGTAAGAGATCTAACCTCTCTCTTTCTTTTTAAGTACTCTCCTTTATGTCACTTCTTTTAAGCTCATATTTGTAATGTTGGGGGATGTTTTTTTATATTCCTCTTTCTGTAAATTTTATTTTAATGTTATGAGATACCCTATTTGATCTCATCAATCCATATTCGGATGTTTTATGTGGCGTCGTTAGGCTATCGAGTTTTCGTAAGGGATTTTTCATCTCACTTTTATTCCGGTGAGATTTATGCTACATTTGCCACAAATTCCATTGAGTGGTGTATGTACTGCCCATTATTCTACTCTTTGTGTAATATACCTTCGTTTATGAGTATTTACATCAATGATCTATTGTCCTTCTTTCATGGGGTGTATGTTTTGAAAGATACCCAAGTCGGTAAGGGAACCTTTCACCCTCCTCTTTTTAAAAGACTTCTTTTGTTGTGTCTTTTAATTTAAATATTGTTATGTTGGGATATGTTCTCATATATCCTTATTGATGTAAATTTTATGTCCAACTGATGAGATACACTTTTTATCTCTCATCAACTCATTTTGATGTGATGCTGTTAGGCTGTCAAGGGAACTTTTTAACAAAATTTCGATTTCTTTGGGTTCAACATGTAGTCCTTGAATATGTCATCCATTGAATATGTGTGAATTACCTTTTATTGTTTTACACTTAATATCCACATATATTGGGTGTACATATATTTTCACAGATATTTTTGAGATTGATTTGTCCTTAATTTAAGGATACCTTCTCTATAAGGGATTTCATCACATTTGACATTTCTATTGAGGGTTCATTGTTGTTATGCACCAATTCACTCTTATATGGTGTATATGTCCTTTGGATTATTATATCATGAATCCATTTATTCTCATGATATTATAAAGTTCTGACTAAATGTTATTCCTCAATTATTGTATTCAAGTGTCTCTAATTTTGGTAAAACCCCTTTAACCAAAATATCGTTTTAAATGTTTTAATTATTTGTTCTTATTAATATCCATGTTTTAAAAATGGTTTTAAGGATTTATTTATATGGATATTAATGGTTTCAAATTTTAAGCTTCAAGGTGGTATGTGACACTTTGATTCAAAAATATCTTTATTAAATGTTTTAAATGGTTTTGGAAATGGTTTCTTTTTGAATGGATTCATTATTCCAATATAATAAAATGTTATATTGTTATTGAAATGTGGAAATGTTATGTTTCCTTTATGCATGTTTTATGTGATACATTTATGTTATGGTTCTTGGGCATTGTTATGAAAACGGGTGGTTCCGTGATAAACTAAGGGCGAGTGATCCCGATATAGCTCTCCAATGCATTGGGTAATGCAAAGGAGTGAAACGTTAAGGTTTCTCCGAATTGATTTAGGGAATATACTGTGATGGGTATTCCAAACGTAACCAAGAGGGTTACTCCCCACGTAAGAATGCTATGAATTCCTCAAGTTACCTTTATGTCTTATGTTTTCTATGATTTATTCATGGTTTGATGAGGTATGTTAAAGTGCCTATGTTTTATGGGTAAAGTATGATTTCATTATTATGTATATATGAACTCATGATTCCTTTCCATATTTTTATAACCCTTACTGAGGTTTTTATGCTCATCCCAAGTTTTTGAAATGTTTTTCACAGGTCAAGGGAAAGGTACATGATGTGATGATATTGTCAAGGATGTGTCAAGAAAGAATCCGTGTTATATTTTAAATATGTTTCTGTTGATGGGAAGAATGAATACTGTCTTTTATGTAACCACTTTGTTTAATGTGGAATGTAAGGAAAGTTTCATGATCTAATTCTCTAAAACTCTAAACCTGAAAAGATCCTCAATGTGTAATCTTGTAATAACTCAAGATTAAGTAAGGTTTAAGGCTGGGGCCTTATTGTTGGTATCAAAGGTCGATTTAGATAACTTTAGAGGTTAGGGTTTTCTTTAAGCATAAGTGGCATTACCATAATGGTTCGGATTTAAGAATGAGTCCTAGTTTTAGATAAAGTGAATGATTAAGTATATCTTAGTGTTTATCTTACTCATTAGTACATGATGGTTTTTTTGATATACTCACACTGACCTTTTTGGTTTTAGTAAATGGCTGGATCTAGCAGGCACAAAAGTAACAATGGATGTGAAGGAAACTATGACAGTTTTTTTGAGCAAGCAACTGAATGATATGGGAGCTGCAATGAGAACTCTTGTGGTTATCCTCAACCAACTATCTGGAGTCATGATTGACCACCTAAACCTTGTAGATTTCTCTAAGACGTCATATATGCAAGAAACAAATCCCTACGGAAGTACAGGTAATAATCATAAAGGTAAGTGTGTTCAAAAACCTATGTGTTAAAGATGTGGAAAGAAACACCTAGGAAAATGTTTCAAAGGGACATAAATATGCTATAGATGTGGAAATGAAGGTCATAAAGCAAGAACCTTCCATGGAAAAAGGAAGCATCCAGTTGACTCGAGGAAAGGGAAAGAAGTTCTTTCTGAGGGATCAATTGAATGTTTTAAATGTGGTGTGCATGGTCATTATGCAAACAAATGTCCTATGAAGAAGTTTCGTGAATGGGGTCACCATGAGCATACCAATATTCGTTTACCAATACCTAATGCCATTCCGATTGAGGATGAAGAAACTGACAATGACCAATCAAAGGTATGTACTATTTCATGACTATTATTTTCCTATTTTGGAATCTTAGGATATGATTCATGATTTTTTTTGTAGGAAAGAGTTATTTCGTAATAAGTTGGAAAGGAATGGATAATGGATCATGAAGAATGTTGAATGAGTAAGATGTCAACATATAAGATCTTCAAGAGTTATGGTGAAATTCTTAAGAGTATTAAGTCTCTTTTGATGATGGGGTTACATTAGAAGACTTTTTATATTATGTGTAACCCTGATGTTTAATATAGGCAAATTTTATTCAAGTAATAGTTATCTTTTCTTTTGTGGACATAGTTATAAAGAACCATTTGGGTTTATATGATCCTTACTTTTGAGGTAATTATGGGTTATTATATGATAAGCTGGAAAATGAAAAGCATGAGATAAACTTGAGGTTAAAATATGTTATGATCATTTTTGATGATTTTATCTCTTTTGGGGAATGTTTTAAGAATTATATAGTTTTGGAAAAAGGACAACACGCAGACCGTGTGACAACCCGTCGCGTCGGACAAAGCTGCGAGAATCGAACCCACAACCAAAGTGCGACTGGTATTTATCACCTACCACTGGACCATGTGAAGTCCCTGGTTAGTTTGACTGATTCTATTTAGTTATATGATTTTATGAATTAAGAGTAAGTTGATTTTGGGTTATTTATGAAAATGATTAACCTATCATAGAGGATATGTGATTAGGTTAATTACTTTTCAATACGAGACTTTAGGAGAAACTGATGTTGTTTGGAGATAAATGTTACGATTTAACTTGGAAGACTATGTGACTAAATCCTTCAAATATTTGGGTTTCAATCTTAGTTTGGTTTACTTTGAAGAATTTTATGGACAAATTGATTATAGAATGGTCCTCGTTTAACTTTGGGTTTTGTTGGACAAATTTTGGAGGTTAAGAATAGATTTTTTTTTATAAAGGGTTATCCTTTTCTGGATTATCTGATCTTGTACTAACCTTTTGGTTTTGGTTTTGGTTAAAGCCTAAAGAAATGGGAAGTATATAGTTCTCTTTTGTGGATTAGGTGATTCTATATAAGTTGATTATAGTACTCTTAATGCGAACAAGTCTCCCTAAATACTCATCTTTTGGAAAAAATATGAGTTTGATTAAGGAATCTAGTAAAAGTTGAAAGTCAACATGATAAGTGATTATGTTTCCTTATGAATAAATTCCTCAATAAAAAGTATCATAAAACAAAAATGTTGTCTATTAACTTTTCGTACCGGGGAACCCAACACCGTTTAACCCATCACAAGTTTGTGATTTTCTCATTGTTAACATTCTCCTAAACATGTTTTCTATCACTCTCCATCAGAACATGACCCTATGTTTTCTCCTCCATGTCCATGTTTTCCAACATGGAGTCCTAGTATGGGTTAACTCGGGTGACCTTTGTACTTATCTTCCTTTATTTTAAAGTTGTTTTTTTACCGACTCTTGTTCCGATGTGGGACTTTCAAGGATGTTTCCAAGCGCAATTTTAGAATTGCAAGGATGCAATTCCCAAAAGGGGGGAAGGATGTAACACCTCAGGTAAATAAAGAATATAAAATTTTCATATTTATCCATATTTGTGAATAATATATTGATATGACTTTAAAGGGGACTCTATGCTCGATGGCATACCCAACACGCAACAACGAGTTTCTTGGGAATCTTACGTTGCACTCTAATGATAAAATAATATTATTTTAAATGGTAGTTAACACGTAGCCGTTGTAATGGCGGGAATGGATAGAAATAACTAAAATATGATTATATATGTTTTTAAATGTTTTTACATTTATACAATAAAATATAAAGGCTTAAAATACGGAAAGAATTCAATTTTAGGCGTATATGCCATAGTTTTCCCTAAAGGTTCACTTGTCGCCTTTTGATGGCGAACCTTCATTAAATATAGTTTTTATCACTCTTATACATTATTTTGGACCAAATAAAACTCTTATTAAGAATCGGGACATCAAATTTTACTTTGTGTATTTTTTTGGTTTTTTTCCGATAAAGTTCATTTTTTAATGAATAGTGTAAAATGTTGTGTTTTAATTCAAAACCTCTTTTTAATCTAATTTATTTATATTTTTAGATAATATTTTGAATTGGTTTTAAAGTGAAATTAGAAAATATTTTTACCATTAAATCCAATAGTGGTCGTTGGAATTAATTTCGCTTTGAAATCGGACTTAAACTAGTGTCAATCTTTTGATACTTATTGTTTCATAAAAACATGCTATTTGTCATGACAACGGGAATTAATTATTAAATTAATTAATGTGACTTATATGTTTTTAATTTTGTAAAACGGACTTCATTTTTGAATTCAGTATATCAAATATATCTTAGGGTGAATTTTTGGGATTTTTCTAAAAAACTTCAATTTTTGATGAATAGTGAAACCACTAAGTGGTACTTATAAAAACTAATTTTTCCGTTTAAATGGAATTTTTCCATCTTTGTGTTTTGAATTTCAAAAATCCGACATACATGGTTGTCATTAAGAAGTAAAATGTGGTTCAATGGGATAAAAATAATTTTTTGGTGAATAGTAACTTATTAAGTTTTTAATCGCGATTAGTGGTAATTAGTGTAGTTTAAGGTAAAAATTATATTATAAGAATGTGAAAACACCATGACACTTGTCCTACACCTATTGGGTGAGTCATGACCGACCATGAAAAGCCATGGGCCAACTTGGGGACCCCATGGAGCCACTTTAGTTGGAAAATGACAATAATATATTTTTATTTAATGTTAAAATTAAATTGACACAAACATGAGTTGTTTTACTAAAACAGTTTTTAAGTAGGGTTACACAAGTCCAAATTTTGATTATAAATAGTAATTGGAAATATAAAAAGATTTCCTACATCATAGTATTTTTTTTAATTTTTAGACATTAAATAAATTAAATTATTTATGACATAATAATGATGCAATGATGACATCATTATTTGACGATTTAAATAAAATGGAAAGATAATGTAAAATCTATTAACTACACATGTCCAAAACTTATTGGATGGGTGTATTTCGAACCCTTATCATATTATCCACGAATTATATCAATGTGGGACCTTTTAAAACCGAAACACATTTTCAAATAAAGTAATATTTCTTACTTTCCAAAAGTGCCCCTCCCCTCCTCTTATAAAAGGCCCCCACCTCTACCTCATTTCACACACTCGTCAAGTCATTGCCTCGTCCAACCCCTGCCCATTTACTCTCTCCACATCCCTATACTCATCCTAGAGGATTCCCTTTGGGCAGAATCCTTTCAATGAAAGCCTTTAGGCTCAAATCAAAAAAAGTTACACTTTTAAAGGTAATTCATTCTCTCGTGTTCATTTGTTTTATTTTTCTTCTCCAACCCCCTAAACTCTTTTTATTTATTTATTTTGTAACAAAACCAGTATCTTCAATATACTAGGATGTTGTTATAATTTTTATTCGAGCTACACTCTCACACAACTACATCAAATGGTTAAAGAACATACGGTTTCCATGGATGTCGAAATTATGCCTCCCGAAACGATGATTGTTCAATACTCATATAACACCTTCAGAGGTGGCCATTATGATGTCACTATTTTTATATATGATATATAATATGTTTATGTTTTCCTTAAGCTTCTGTTTTTTTTCATTTTGGGCATACCTTTATGGTTTCCATTATGGGTAAACGTGATATCTTCATTTAAGGAAGTGTGGACTACCGCCCCCTCAAAGTGATTGGATTCGTTAAATACCATATATGGGACGTATAAAGGATGGAACTATGATATTATATATGATATTATACTGGAATTATAATATACCTTTATATCATTATTATTCCATTCTATAAAATACGAAATAGAAATGAAAGTAGCGTTCATGCGTACGTACGGCTTACCGTCTCCATGAACGGTGCATTTCATTTCTTACCACTAAATGATTATGTAATGTTATAAATGCACGCATGTACTGGATATATATGACATATATTATATCTAAATCATGAATAAAATACTGGATATAATAAACATTTGGCCACACAAACAACATGTAATTGTAAGAAGTCCACTTTCGACTTAAGAACCAAATATCGACAAAACAATCATTATTAACTTAATGATTACATATTGTTTATAACATGGTAATAAGTGATATAAAAGGAATAATGAACTTGAAAAAGGTTCTTAAGGAAGTATAAATTAACTCAAGTTTATTATTCAGGAGATTAAAGAACGATCGAGTCAAGTCGGACCCGAGGTAAGGGATCCTACACCTCTCTTTTTAAGTACACTCTTTTATGTCATTCCTTTTAAAGCTCGTCTTTCTTGTTATTGGGATGATCTTTTATATTACACTTACTGTAATTTTTATGTTCATGTGATGAGAGACCCTATTCTCTCTCATCAATCCATTTTGGATGTTTTGAGTGGCGCCATTAGGCTGCCGAACTTTCGTAAGAGATCTAACCTCTCTCTTTCTTTTTAAGTACTCTCCTTTATGTCACTTCTTTTAAACTCATCTTTGTAATGTTGGGGGATGTTTTTTTATATTCCTCTTGCTGTAAATTTTATTTTAATGTGATGAGATACCCTATTTGATCTCATAAATCCATATTCAGATGTTTTATGTCACGTCGTTAGGCTGCCGAGTTTTCGTAAGGGATTTTTCATCTCACTTTTATTCCCGTGAGATTTATGCTACATTTGCCACAAATTCCATTGAGTGGTGTATGTAAAGCCCATTATTCTACTCTTTGTGTAATATAATTTCTTTTATGAGTATTTACATCAATGATCTATTGTCCTTCTTTCATGGGGTGTATGTTTTGAAAGATACCCAAGTCGGTAAGGGAACCTTTCACCCTCCTCTTTTTAAAAGACTTATTTTGTTGGGTCTTTTAATTTACATATTGTTATGTTGGGATATGTTCTCATATATCCTTATTGATGTAAATTTTATGTCCAAGTGATTAGATACACTTTTTATCTCTCATCAACTCATTTTGATGTGATGCTGTTAGGCTATCAAGGGAACTTTTTAACCCAATTTCGATTTCTTTGGGTTCTACATGTAGTCATTGAATATGTCATCCATTGAATATGTGTGAATGACCATTTATTGTTTTACACTTAATATCAACTTATATTGCGTGTACATATGTTTGTCACAGATATTTTTGAGATTGATTTGTCCTTAATTTAAGGATACCTTCTCTATAAGGGATTTCATCACATTTGACATTTCTATTTAGGGTTCATTGTTGTTATGCACCAATTCACTCTTATATGGTGTATATACTGTCCTTTGGAGTATTATATCATGAATCCATTTATTCTCATGATATTATAAAGTTCTGACTAAATGTTATTCCTCAATTATTGTATTCATGTGTCTCTAATTTTGGTAAAACCCCTTTAACCAAAATATCGTTTTAAATGTTTTAATTATTTGTTCTTATTAATATCCATGTTTTAAAAATGGTTTTAAGGATTTATTTATATGGATATTAATGGTTTCAAATTTTAAGCTTCAAGGTGGTATGGGACACTTTGATTCAAAAATCTCTTTATTATATGTTTTAAATGGTTTTGGAAATGGTTTCTTTTTGAATGGATTCATTATTTCAATATACTAAAATGTTATATTGTGATTGAAATGTGGAAATGTTATGTTTCCTTTATGCATGTTTTATGTGATATATTTATGTTATGGTTCATGGGCATTGATATGAAAACGGGTGGTTCCATGATAAACTAAGGGCGGGTGAGCCCGATATAGCTCTCCAATGCATTGGGTAACGCGAAGGAGTGAAACATTAAGGTTTATCCGAAGAGATTTAGGGAATATACTGTGATGGGTATTCCAAACGTAACCAAGAGGGTTACTCCCCACGTAAGAATGTTATGAATGCCTCAAATTACCTTTATGTCTTATGTTTTCTATGATTTATTCATGGTTTGATGAGGTATGATAAAGTGCCTATGTTTTATGGGTAAAGTATGATTTCATTCTTATGTATATATGAACTCATGTTTCCTTTCCATATTTTTATAACCCTTACTGGGCTTTTTATGCTCTTCCCAAGTTAATGAAATTTTTTTCACAGGTCAAGGGAAAGGTACATGATGTGATGATAGTGTCAAGGATGTGTCAAGAAAGAATCCGTGTTATATTTTAAATATGTTTCCGTTGATGGGAAGAAAGAATACTGTCTTTTATGTAACCACTTTGTTTAATGTGGAATGTAAAGCAAGTTTCATGATCTAATTCTCTAAAACTCTAAACCTAAAAAGATCCTCAATGTGTAATCTTGTAATAACTCAAGATTAAGTAAGGTTTAAGGCTGGGGCCTTATACCTATTACGTAATAAGTGATATTACTTTACCAAAAAGTCCATGACCACCTACATATCATTATAACCACACTGATATCTAAGAAAATTGGAGATAATGTCTATCTGAAGATCCCCCCTTACATTAGGAGACATCAAGGGACTGAAAAAACCACCAGGATCAAGATATTTAGACATAACCTTATGGAATAACAAACACCAAGAAGAAAAAATTTCAATCATGAAATTTATACTATACCAAGAAAACATACCCCTCAAAGAACAATACATCCTTTTAACAGCATGGTGAACTACTAATGGAGAAATATGGGACTCATAGATAATGAATTCCTACATCACTGAATGAACAAAAATCTTTTCTAAGAACCACGATTTATTTTTTCCATCCCTAGATCATTTCTTAAAATTTTCTCAACAATCAACTCCATCGCACCAAAGCTTTACCTGAAAATAAACCAATTAGACATCACTACATGATTCACTAAATACGAATACACCGTAAACTATTAGAGGAATCCACTATAACCATGTAAAACCATATCAAGGATTAATGTTACAATATTTTCCATCTCTCTCCAATAGTCTCTTGATATGCTTAAATCACCACCTCATGTATTCCTTCTCAAGGAATCCACTATAACATTTCATTTACCATGTTTATAGTATATCTCAAATTCATAGTTTCTATAATAAATCCATACATAATTTCTTTCCCAGATTGAAGACTCATTGGGATAATTCATGATCTTTAATTTTTTAATCAGTTAACGCAAGGAAATTTTTACTCATAAGGTCATGTCTCTATAATTTAAAGTCAAACACTAATGCAGCAATATGAATATCTTGGGTTACATAGTATCATTAATTTTTTTGTAACTTCTATGACCCATATCAGATAAATTACATGTGTTTCATCAAAACAAAACTAATAAAGAAGATGTGATGTGTTTCTAAAAATTTCCAACCTAACTCCCTATTATGAATTACAAAGAAAATGATCACTAACTAACTTTTTCATCAAATATTCAAAAGCATCCTGACACTAGTGAGTCCACTCAAATTTATGATCCAATATAATTAACAATTTAATAGGATTCTAAATCTAATAAAATTTGGATATGAACCCCCTATATTACATAGATAGACTAGGGATACATAACACCTCTACAATGTTCATGGGGGCTACCGAAGAGACCATTGCGTCATTATTTGACGGATCAATTACTACTCAATGCTAAGATTCAACCTCACCCAAAAATTTGCAACACATTTCTATAAATCACTCATCAATAGTTTCTTGAACATCCAATAATACAAAAAATGTCCTAACAAGACCAGAAAATGCCTAGTGAGTTCCTCTAATTTTTTGGAAAACACAAGGATGTATTCAATAAATACCACCATGAAATGGTTTAGTATCTCACAATACACTACATTAATTAACCCTATGAATACATCTAGATTGATATTTACGTCTAAAACCCTCAAAATGAACTTGTAATTCCTATAATATCATAAAAAATTTATTTTTATAGAAATTAACATCATTTACTAACATCTAATGATAAATCAAATACACATAAATCCTTTAGAACTATCTTTCTCCTTTACACTAATCAATTAAGTCATAAATCTGCAAGAGATGGTAGGACTTATTTTCTAACACTATATTAAAATGATGAATAATGATACAAAACCACAAACAATAATTTTTCTTATTGGAAAATAGAGTTGAGGGTCTTCAAGGAGAGACATGGGGCCCAATAAATCCCCTAATTAATATATCATAAACATGAATATGATGTTACCGCACCTCAAAAGTGTAAATATGATACAGAGATATCTATATAAATTACATAAACAATCAATGCTCTATCCTAAACCCAATCTCTCGTTTAGGGGGTAATTCAACAAACTCTTTAAGAAATAATTAAAGTTACTCTACTACAACCTTGAGAAACACCATCAGATGATTCTCTATAGAAATATTCGCCAACTAAGATAATAAAGTTTATAGATACATTAGAGGCCTCTAATTCATCCAAGGGACTCTCTCGCCATCTATCACTACATGATTTCAATTATCATCATAAAAATGATGAAATTACTATATAAATCTACAATAGCATAGTATGAATACATCTAATCAATGATGAGGATGATGTTGTATGGTTGTATCCACAAATATAAGAAATATCCCCATTATATATATCTCATTATCACAAATTCAAATTCTCTACAACCCTTAATCATGCCACTTAAACCTCTATCTAGAATAGTCAATAGAAAGGGAATTGGAAGCCATTAAACATTGATTCCCGAATCATGAACTATATATAGTGAATTCAAGTGGTGTTTTTCCCCAGAATAATTCTATAATAAACCCATGTTGAAAAAAGGCCGATAGCACATTGTACAATTTATGGTTTTCCTGATGCGGGAAGCAATACACATGAATCTGGGATAGTCCAACTCTACAACCTCTCATATCCTAACAGAGACTACATCCAAGTTCATTCTCTTCCTACTATCCTTGAGGACATGGGATATCTTGATTTTTTCTTTTTTTCTTCCCCATACCCGCTTCTCTAGTCAAATCCATTATTCATTATTGTAACTAAGTATTCCTCTAAAAATGCTACAAATAATGTGTTGGGGATTTTTTTAACTATGATTCACCTATTTATTTATTTTATAAATAATAAAAAACATAATATAAAAAATATCAAAGGAATATTTTATATTTATGTTTCATTATTTTTCATTATGAAATTATTGTCAAAAATTACCAGAACACTATTGATTGATAAATATATGATGATATGAATTTTTAATGTTATATTACATCAATTTTATATATAATAAACTGAAGTGACTTTGAACTAAATCCTCTGTAAAAGAATCGCCAAATTTATTTCCCGAATATATAGTGATGTTTATTATAATTCAATTATAGATGATCCCCGATTTTTAATATTTTATTATTAAATTTTTTAGAACACAACCAATTAAATACACAATGTCTAGAGTATTAACATAAAAATTTTACAAGAATAATACAATTTAAAATTTTTTTGTTTATTTTGAGGCATTTTAATTTCATGTTTATTTAAGAACTTATGATCACTGTCATTTTTTCTTTTTAGTTTATAAGTTAAGAGATCATGTTTTTTGAGGTATATAATTTAAATATCTTAGTATATCCATTTTTATTTGTTAGTTATAATTCATGTGTGATTGATGTATTATGGTGATAACAATATAATGAAAATGATCATATGATCGAGGTCTTCAGTGACTAGGATTTTATATTACAATTACTTTAGGAATATGAATTGAGTTCCACTTATAGATAATATTTAGTGATTATTGGAATATGATGAAAAATTATACAATTAGTATGAAGTCATGAATTTGTTTCAACATGTTGAAAGTCCTAGATACCTCAAATAATGTGTACATGTTTGTCATTCAGTGTTTCATAAAAAGTGTAGTTTTAATTAATATCCTTTTAATGGTGTATTTTGTTATTTATCCAATACAATAATTTTCTTAAAAAATATGTTATTAAAATTTTAAATTATTGTTTTATTATTTCTATAATCAATTTCTATAATTTTAGCTGTATCATCTCCATCAAATCCATTTTTATAAAAGGAAGAAAAAAATAACAAGAAATCCCTCCTAGCCTAAGGAGGCCTGAAATAATGCAGTCCGAGGGAATACCCTCAAATTAAAGGCACACCCTTTGTATTTAATATTTATATGTTAGAATAAGTGATGAATTTAAAGGTTTATTCATCTTGGGAGGCTAGACGATCTGCTACATTATTTCCTTCTCACTAGGTGTGGGTGACTTTTGTGTCATAGTTGAGAAGATCTCTTCATTACTTTATGATATAATATATCCACCACGGGGTTTATATTTTACCTTGTAAGGAGAATTCGATGATCATTGAGTCTATATCCACTTGATATAAAGAAATATTTTCTTGATTGATCAAACTAAATCTCGTCAGCATCGCCTCGGCCTCCACATATATGATTGTACCACTACTATAGTGAGTTTTAAAAGCCATTAAGACCATCCCCTGTTGGTCCTGAACCACCCATCCACATCAAGTAATACCCTCCTTACTTGAGCCATCCGTTTTTAGCTTGAATCCATCGTTATGGGGGTATCCACCACACCCAATTTATTAGTATCATTGAGCATAAAGAGTAGGCTGCGAAGGATATGACTTGCAGGGACCATAGAGATGGTGCTTCTTTCTAGTTCATGAAGAATGGAACCAAATCCTCCAGTAGGATCCAAGTCCTTGCAATAATGGATCTCCCTCTAGGAGGAATCCCCTTGAATCTCACCATGATCCTCGCATTCCATAAGCATCAGCTCCCTGTGTTGAGAATAATTGAATGAGCCCTTATTTACTTTCATGTGTTTTCCTTCCCTTGAAACCATCAATCTTGAAAAGATTCTTGCCAATGAACCTGAGAGTCGTATGCTATATACTCCCCAAATAAACTCTATACATGTGAACATTCCACTTCAATGAATATGTGATTCGTATCCTCCTCTATTTTACTTCTACAGTAATGACAATAAGATTCCATTGTGATACCCAACATTTTAATGTTGTCATCAGCTGGAATAGTGTGGTTCTTGATCTTCCAGGAAACAAAGACTAATTTAGAAGGTATCATGTTGAACCCAACCACATTTCTTCGTATAACAAATTAGGAATGAGGGTTAGAAATACATCGGTAGTCCTTGGAATTAAAATTCCCCAAGGAAGATGGAGAAAAAACGGATCTATTGGGTTCTGAACTGTTTTTCATCAGATTGAAATACAATTTTTGTTACTCATCCAAGGCCATAATAATGAATTTGGGATAGCTTCTCACTTCCTTGAAGGAAATGGTAGGGGAAGGGAAGGCTGGGTACCCAATCACCACTCTAGCCCAGTTTTCAAACAAAAACTGGATTTTCCCCTCTCCAATTATCCATTGTGAATTCTGGAGAAGGATCAGGATGATGGATCTGATCAATGACCAATGAGGAGAACCGTTCACCAAGTAGTTGCTCGCACTACCCACTATTTGTAAGACATAACCTTACCCCACAAGGTTCTCCCTTCAATAATTTTCCATGCTAACTTTTCATGCATGCATTGAATTGGGGCTACTAAGCTCGTTACATTGATACCTCCCTCTTAGATTGGATTATCCATCTTCCCCCAAGATACCCAGTGTCTTTCCCCCCCAAAGAAGCATCCCAAATAAATCCCGCAAGAATTTTATCGATTGATGTGATGACCCCTTTTGGAATGTTGGTGGATTTCGTTGAATGCATAGGGATAGCCGCCAGAAGTATATTCACTAACGTGATGTGACCCCCCTAACAAAAGATGGTGGTTCTTCCAATTGCGAAAGTTTTCATGATCATACTCACCACTGGATCGAAGTCCCTGATGCACATTCTGTCAGGTGAAATTGGAGCACCCAAGTACTCTAGAGGGAACTGTCCTCATTTCATGCTCAACCTGCTACTTAGATAATCTCCTCTCTAAGACTCACATTTATTTGAGATATAAAACATTATTTTGTCTTTATTAATACCTTGTCCACTCCAGTAGTAGTATTTATCAAGATTTCTGTTGATCCCCCTGATCGAACTTCTTCCTACATTCAGGAATATTATCAAGTCATCAGCAAAAATTATATGTGAATCCAATGGGAGACTCTATTTCCTACGATAGGGGAGGATGTATCCTTCCAGTATACCTCTGTTAATCTATAGACTATGAGAATCCTTCACTAGAAAAAACAAAATTAGAGAAAAAGGGTCTCCGTGGTTCAGCACTCTAGTAGCCATTAAGAACACATAAGATCTCCCAATAAAAGAAACTGAAAGCCATGGGGAACTGAATCATCTAAGGAGAATTTCACAGGCCCACACAGGGATCCCCATGGGATTCAGAACACTGTTAATAAATCCACATTCCATCCTATAGTAAGCCTTGATCTTGTCCATTTTGATGATAATATTAGACCCATGGGACCTAGTGGAAATATCCCTGATCGTCTCCTGGGTGAGATCCATTACACCTTGTATTGATATGACTCATACAACACCATGATGCTCGATAGAGATGCATTGGGGAAGAAAAATCAACAGCATCTGGTTGATAATATAGTCCAAGATCTTGAATGGAATGATACATAGTCTTACCAGTCTATAATGAGAAATGGAGGAGGGATCCTTGATCTTTGGAAGTAGTACCAAGGATGTCACACTATCCACCCGATTGAGGCCTCTTCCTCAAAATAAATCTTGAATTTCACTGATTATGTCACCTTTGATCGTATCCGACAAGCCCCGATAGAAATATCCATGGAATTTATATGGGACTGGAGCACTCTCCGGATTAAGCATCATCATGGTTTCATAAATTTCTTCTTCCCCTAGAATCAGTCCCACAGATTCATTAATTTGGTCAGTTATGTTGTTCAACGGATCACACAAAAAATCCACACCCCCTTCTGGGTAACCACCATCCATTAAATAATTAGGCCCATCCAGTAGGTCTTTGAATAATGTAATTTTTATCCCTCATACCACATCTTTTTCCTAAGTATTATATCCATCCTCCAACTCAATATTTTTTTTAATGGTCTGACACTTCTCTTTTATGCAAGCATGAAAAAGGTGGTTTTTTTCACCCTCTCTTAACAATTTCATCTTTGAGATCTCCCTAACCCTCCTCTCTTGTGATAAGAATATATTATCCACATCATTATTCTTATCTAGAAGCTCCGCAAAAATAGTTTCTTCCCACGTCCCCACCATAAACGTTTCTAGGATTTCCACTACCCACTTCATGCCCTCCATGACCTGGACAGATGGAGTAAGATTCCTAGCCCCCTGGTGAAATCACTATTTAAATTGCCTCCCCTTGTTATGGAATTCCATCCAAGTATCTCCTCGAACTGCTTACTCACACGACTCTCTAACCAACTCATGGTACCCCGAGTTCTCTTTCCACTGGCTACAAAACTTCAAACTATAATGGTCAAACTGAGTAGTGCACAAAAAAAAAGTAGCTGCAAAGAGTGATCTTATACACCACGAACTAGGTGATTAACCATCGCGTTGGGAAGTACAGAGAGGAAATGAATGTTGGAAATACATCTGTATAAAAAGTTCCATCACTGATTTTTTACCTTTGGATTGTTTCACTAGGTATATCTATCACCCAAGTATCCCATATCCATTAAACGCTTTCCTGTAATGTACTGGGTGAATTCCATACATGCCTTCCTGGGGAAATATTCCCACCCTTTCATCTCTTCTAAATTGATAAATTCATTGAATTATACCATTATTTACCAATGATGGACTCCTGGTTCGAAACCTGAAAGATCTTCCTATAATACCTCCCTCCTTTGGGAATCACATCTTGCATAAATGACTAACAAGAGAAATACCTTTGTATATCTAGTGATGTTAATGATCATATATTTCTCTCCAACCTAAACCATGTCCGCAAATATGTATTTATTCCAGAAGATCCATATATGATCATTATTGGGGGCAGCATACATGAATTTTACCTTTTTGATCCTGCAAGAAACCTCACTTATCTTGTCCAGTTCTTTTTGTGTTCGAGAATGGAAACAAACTGTACCTTGTTCTTCTTCGATTCTAAAGATACTTAATATTCTTTCACCCACGCCCCCTAACCAGGGGTGTTCTATATGAGTATGGGTATCATAGTAGAAGTAGAATCCCATATTTGAACCCAGGAGACGTGGTCTTTGAGATATGAAAAAGGATGAAATCCCGTGATTGTTTTTTCTTTGATCATGATCTAGTACAAATTTTTCAGTAGTTATCTGGAGGCCTTGATGAAGGTGAAATATGGTGGGTATGATCTTATTGTACATGCCTTTCTCTGCTCTCATGGGAGTCACAATCAAAACACACAGCGCCACTGCATCTCTATCTTCATAGGATTCCAGGGAGACAGGTTGTTGACTTCCCATCACTAGCTTCGGCCAAGAAACAATCCCCAGTGATAGAGGTAGAGCCTCCATAACGCTACTCTCTTGAGTGATCCGCCCCATGAGAGAACATGAATTCTTCTTGGATACTTCTATGTGGATATAAGGAAGGTCGAGAGGTGAGAACAAGAAATTGAAGAACCTTTAAAAAGGGCCCCCTCCAAAACAACTGATGAGAAGATGCGCAGAAGCTCCCCAAACCTACATGAATCATTGGGTGTGAAACTCATATACCAGAAGGTTCCAACTCTTTTCTTGAGAGACCCTCCCGAAATGGTGTAATAGAACAGGAATGCTCTATTCTAGATGGATATGAATCTAATTCATCACTACCATAGTGAAGGATTAAAAGATCCTCTTGGCTATTCTCACAACAAGGTCCTACCACTGAAGGAAGAGGAAGAATCCTCACTGGGGGAACACATGCTTCTTGACCCCATGATTCCCATGATCTCTTTATAAAATATTGCATGGAATGACCCCGGAAGAGGTAGGTTAAGAAAACCTGGAGAAAACTGGAAAAACAATATCCTTCAACCACTAAAACGAGTCATGAACTTTCACCAAAAGCATCTCTAGAATGGGCTAAGAATGATCTAACACGACACAAAACCACGCCTCCAATTTCTCTTCTCCCCCTACGATTTGGGTCATCCATGCAAAGGAAACCACCAAGACAATCCTTGATTTCCTGGAGAAGAGCGAGGTTCTGGAACGGTAAGGGAAGGCTGGGCAGAACGATCCAAACTATAGTGAAGGGACTCTCATTCCCCTTTTGAATGTCCATGAACCACTGAGCCATGTTGAAGCGGCACCGACCCAATAAGTGAGGTGCTGAGAACCATGCCTTAACAAAATCTACTTCTGATGGAAAATCAAGAAATACCAGAAACGATGAATAACAGAGATGCACGCAGGAGAAGTAAAACCCCATGAAGCCACAAGGTCCATGAAATCCAAGAAAGATGGGTTTTCAGATCCCAAATAATCCACAAGAGTCCATTCTAAGTGGGATATTGTGTTAGTGAAGGCAGAATATAGGATCTCCATCAAAACCCGATTGACGTCATGAGTCATAGAAGAGGAGATCAGACCTTCCATCTTAAAGCAAGGCTCCTGGGAGGAACAAGAAGAGTCTCACATAACATCCTTTAAGTAGCACTCTTTTCTTAGGTCCTTCTAGAGGGGATTTGGAGGCCCCTGTGGAGACAGGGTGCTTTTACCCAGCCGAGACGAGCCAAAATCACGGGACGTGGAGGCTGTAATCTCCACCGGCGAGCGGGCATCCTCTTATAATTTGTAATCTATTAATTCATAAAAAATTAGTATGAGAGGACATTATTGGCCTTATTTATATATTTTTTCTATTTTATATTTTATTTCCACCAGTTTATTATAATTTCAACCATGTTTTCTTATAATAACCATGTTTGTAGATTAATTATTCCTTTTTATGGAAGGAGTACTAGTCAGAACACTAAAAACAAGAAAAATATACAATACCACCTATTTTTTGAAGATTATTTTTATTCATGTTGTGATCATATGAAATCCAATATCATTAATACTAGAGTTTAATTTTTTTCATGATTATAGGAAATAATAATGTTCCAGATATTGAAATCATTCACCTCTCTCATGAATAAAAATATAAATATAAAGTTAACCATAATTCTCATAATAAATTGTTATATTTGATGCCCCACAAAATATATATACAGATATCTTCTTCTGAAATGATAAATTCAATATTAAATATGTTTTAGATGAAATTGTTTTGCAAAATCCAATTTTATAAAAACACATAACGCTATCATTAGTTATGACTATAAAGCCTTTGAATTTCTTCTTAGAGAAACTAAAACACAATTTCATAAATTTTTTTTAAAAAAATATACTATTTAAAAATCATTGTTTGAAAAATAGTTATCATAATAAGATTTCATTGAAAATATTTCTGATATTATGAGAAAATAATGGGAGTCTAGAAGGAAAACAATTAATTATACAAAAAAATGGAAAGAAGTTAAGTCTGGATGACTTCATTATAACATTAATAAAATTTTAAATTATATTGTGAAAATATACTGAAAATGGGAGAAGTAAAATTAAAGTATCAAATTATTCTACATTACATAATCATAGTTTTATTCAAATAAATAGTTGTCATAAAAAATATAAATATAATTTTCAAATTAAAAATTTAAACATTCATAACAATGTTTTTTAGAGGAGAATAACAATAAACTTGATCATGTTTCAAAAAAAATATTCTTTATAGATGTTAATAGAATAAAATAATCAAAAACATATTTTTATTACAATAAAAATTTAAAATATAAGAATTATTCTTTAAAATTTATATGTTATGACTTTAAGATGGAGTTTCATATCGGATCAAATTTCCCCAAACCAAATAATAAAAATAGAACTCCCATATTGTATTTTTAAATCAATGTAATGAAATACATGACAAGTATATATACTGAGAGTCATATTAATAGTGGGAAAAAATAAAAAACTAAATTATAATAATGTGATACTATAATCCAGAAAATATATATATTCTAATGAAATATTCCATGGAATGAAAAACTATTCCTGAAAAAGGTGAAAAAAATATTTTATGAATTTTATTCACAGTTATATATATATATATATTATTATTATTATTATTATTATTTAGCTTAATCGATATATAAAAATTAAAATTTATCAAAAATATAAAAATTATACTCATCCTACGATGGAAAAAAATTTCATGTTTTTGATAAATTATCTTGATATGTTACTCTTATGAATCACTAAAATGATAAAATGATAAATAACAATGATTTTTCTTATGAAAAACAATTTTATTCTAATGAAATAATTTCAAAATTAACATCATAAATTTTAAAACATTCAATATTATATTATTTAAAAACAAATTATTGTGAAAATATTGTTGATTAAGATTTTTTTAATTCAAATACAGTTGATCATAACATAATTAATCATAATTTATTTAATTGGTGTATTGTGGATCTAAATTCCGATAAAGACAATCCAGATTTCATTTTTCAACATTAATCAAAAGATTTTTGTTTAATGAATATTTTATATAAATGTAATTCCTATAAATATAATTTTAAAAAAAATTATAAACAAATATATCCATATAAAACTACCTATGTAATAATTTTTAAATTGTTTAATACTTGTCTTCAATTAAAATATTGTGTAACTAAAATTGCATCATTTTTTAAAAAATGACAAAGAGGATGTCACTTGATTAAATCATTGTATCAAAAAAATTATTTTTTCTAATATAATTTATTTCAGATGAACGAGAATCTGTACTATATAAAAGAGTTGGAAAATGTTGGTTTTTTAAATTTTATTTTCTAACATAATTAGAGACAAACATGTACATGTACAAAGAACATTAATTTTCCTTTTTATGAAAAAATTTCTGAATACAAATATTAGAAATTAATTATACACTAAATGTAGATTTTTATGATATATGACATGATTCAATTGAAATGTCCAAAATTTAAATAAATTAAAAGGAGGAAAAGTTTCTTTTGTAGAAAATTCAGAATGTGAAATCATAATAATCAGTGATATTTCTTTTCTAGTAAAAGTTATTATTTTAATTGTTTTATATGATTACATTTTTTGGAACAACATTAACAGTATATTTCAGTTATGTTTTGAGGGATATCCTATTAAATTCATGGATGAATCATTTTCGATTAAATGTTTAGAATGTAATTACATTTTATCTATAAGTAAGCATGAAAATTTCTACACACTCAGATTAAAAGAGTTAAATCATTAGAGTTTTTCATTCATAAGTGAATATGAACACATATCTTAGTTATGTAAAAGGAGACTTGGAAAATGTCACTTTTGATCTTTAGTGATAGTTTCAATGAAATAATATTCAAGGGGTATGCTATAACATATGTGTAATTTAACCAATTTATGTTTTACTTATCAATTTAATAAAAAATAGAAGTCATGTTTTAAATCTAAAAGTGAAATATCAACTAATGAGGATTTCTATCAGTGCACGAGATTATACTTGGTTGTACATAATCTAAGAGTTTTAGAGGAAAATAATTTTTCTATGTATTAGTATAGGATTACAATATAATTACTTGTATCTATATTCTGACTAAAAGAATATAAATATTTAAATTATTCTACCAAATTTCATGAAACTATTAATAATGAGAAAAACATATATTTTGTTACATCCTAGATTTATCAAAAAATATGAGTTTGTTAATTTTTATTTTGGAAATTTTTATCAAAAAAATGAATTACTCATAGTTATTCTAAACAACTAAATCCACATAAAAATTACATATTTAAATGAGAAAAAACATTCATCATGAAGTAACTCCAAAAATTCATTGTGAGAATTTTTTTACAATATATGTTTTGAAACTCATGATTTAATCATATCAATATTAGCTATATTATTATTTCTCTTAAATATTTTATCATAAAAATTATGTTTTTAAGTTATTATATAATAAATAATAGAATACCTTTTGGAATATTAATGATTTTCAATCTAATTTAGTAAATTTGTTTGATATATCTGAAGAATTATATTTTATTATTAGGGAATATGGTGACGTTCAATGTATATTAATGAAGAATCATTTAATTTATTATGTTAAAATTACAAATTATATCAATAAGAAAGGTTGATAATGTGAAGTTCAAATTGAACTCACGTTATAATAATATATTATCATATTAGAATCCATGATTAAAATTGTATTTATATAGATGAATTTGTTTACATCAACTGAATAAGAATTATTTTCCTAAAATATAGGTAGAACTAAAGATAGATTAAAACATCTAAATCCTATGATAAGATAATTCGGAATCTGAACCAAATATTGAAATTCATACTACATTTTTTCTTTTGTATTGGGTTTTGTAAAATAAATAGATAAATTTAATAAAACATGTTTCATTATTGTTATATTTTATTTATCTTATATTCATTGATTACATTAATGGTGAGGAAGTATTTTTAAACTAGTTTTATTCTAAACATATTTTAAAAAATTGATTATTTCAAGGAGAAGTATTTGTGTCTACAAGAATTTTTTTTAAACTTTAATTAAAACAAAGGTGGAGAAAATTATATATCATGAAGACCAAATTAATCATTGTTTTTAAATACATTTTTTCTCATGAAATTATCTTTTTTAATTTATATTTTCATTAAAGGGGGATATTATTATGGAATTTTTTCAAATAATTATTTATTTATTTATTTATTTAGTTAATAATAATACCCTTCATATGAAAACAATAATAATAGATTTTGTTTCATAGGTTTTTACATATGTAGAATTAATATTATATAAGTAAATTATTAGAAATCTTAAAATTTTTAAAAAAGTTGGTGATATAAAGATATAATTACCGATTATATCAATCATATTTAGGAAACATTATAGTAGTGGTGAACTAACTCATCAGTGGATGAGGCATCTTGGTGAGTTCACTGGTAGGTGAATATATTTCTATTAATTCATTTATATCTAATCTACTATTTTTCAAAATTTGACCATAATTTTTTGTTAAAACATTAAATATACAAATGAAACATCCTAATAATTAAATGATAAAATTTATTATAATACATCATTTATAGTGTAACTTTTCAATTTGAATCATTGAAATTTCATGTTTTGTAGAAAATTTGTTATCAGTATAATGTTTATTTTTTTCTGTTTATTCTATAAGATAAAATTGTGTGTGGTCATCCCTTTTCATCTCTTTTTTATTATTTTTTTGGTTATCAATCATGTCTAATTAATGTATTCCAGGGATAGGAAGACATAATAATTTTTAATAAAATCGAGAGATTCCATTTCTAGTAAGGAAAATCTCATGCACTATTTGTATATGAAATGTTATTTTAATGATAGGTAAATATGGTAGATTTTAAGGATGAGATAAAATTTCTTATAATAATTATAAAAATAGTGACAACTTATAAAATTCTTGGATGCCTCATAATAGTTTTATCGATAAAAAAAAGTTTGTTAAAAGTTAGTTTTAAAATAAATATTCCTTAAAATGAGATTTTTTAGTATAACCAAAAATATATAAATAATTTTAAACCATTGTTGTATTATTTTTATTTAAATTTTACTTATTTCCTTTAGTAGTTGTTTTATTTAATTTATTCTAATTTTTAATAGATTTAATTCTTTCATTGGTATTTTAAAATAGAAAAAATTATATTTCTTCTATGTTAACTATATTTAAATACATTATATATTTATATTACACTGATATTTTATTTCATATATAAATCAAAAAACAACTTAATCATTAACATCAATATTAATTAAAAAATTGACTATATTAATAATTTAATTCGATGAAAGTTGAATGCTTCATTTAAAAATACAATTAAATCCCCAATTTTGGGTTTTCATTCATTGTATCTTAAAACAATAGGAAGGGCCTAGATCGGAATACCATCCAAACACTAACTGCTAATAAAGGATGATAACTCTTACGAATGATGAAAATGACCTCCGTTCGATAAAAAAATAATTCCTAGATTTTTTTCAGGGGTCAAAGAACTACTAGATGTTGTGAAACAAGTTGAAGAATGTTGAATGATGTTCCACGCTAAGTAAAATATATTATTTTAGATAGATAACTAGGAACCCTCCATGAAATATTTTTTCCATTGAAGGTCATGGAGACTCCCATATCATGATGATCTGGACAGATAAAACATCCTCCCAATTACTTCTTTCTCTTCCAGTACCTCGACATATGGCTTTAACATAAACTAGGTGAACTAACAGTTGATATATGTGTATAAATCCAACATGAAATTATTCTCCACATCCTCATTATCTGTAAGAAGATCAATTGTGTAACATAAAAGGCTCTTGTTGAAGATACATAACTCACAGACATTATATTTCCCCTCTTTAATGGTATGGATCTCATGCTGGAATGATACAAAAGATGTTAAACACTAGATTTCAGTATATAACTAATCCCTAAACTTTTACCATGAAAAAACGAATTCCTTGTAATAATAAGGAATAAAATCCACCAATGGTGATATGGTATGACATCCAACATTTTTATTACCTTGATTTTTTATTACATGGATCAAAACAAATGATCTTTCAATGTTTGGATTTGTGGATACTATGAACATAAAAAATAACAAATAAAACCTTATTCTATTCTAGGTGAAAGATTCCTTCATGGGATTACTTTAAATTATATTTACTACATTTCATATCATGGGGAAATGCATCAATGGAAAATGGTGAAAATTATCTGAGTCTGAATATATTCAACGAATGCATTTAGCATGTTATCGTGAGGCATATTAGTAAGAATATGGGGTATAAAAAATATTATAATCAACCGAGCATGAGAAATGTCCTGATAAAAAAAACATTAACCATAACATGGAAATGTGGTCACAAAGTTTTAATGATAAATTCATTAGCATATCACCATGGTTTATCACTAAGGATTCATAAATCATAATTATATTGCTTATTCCAAAAGGTATCAAAAAACATGTCATATCTAGAGAATAAATCCATTACACAATGAATTGGATTACTATCAATGTTAAACCTTCATGTTTGTTAATTTTATGGGAGCCACATTGATCATAATAAATCATTTTTTCAATCACCCAAGGAGAATAAAGTAATGGTTTTATATAAAATCCTGGAGGATGTAAGTTTATTAGGGATTGAATATATAAATCATTTTTAACCAATTGAATGGGATTGAGTATTTTGAATATATAAATTCGTGATGTAGTTAATTTTTTTATCATCATAGTGAATACCCATGGATGAAGTTTTTTTTTGGGTATTCATAGTATAATATTTATTTATTTCAAAGAGATAATTTTGAGAATATAATTTAGTAGCATGATAGGTATTAAACATGGATTTATAATATGGTGAAATGAGAGAGAATAATGGTATCCCATTAAGGAAAAATGTTTTTGATGTAACGTCCTAATAAAAAAAAGTTAGGAAAAGGGAGTAACATATCATTTAGAATACATGTTCAAAAAAATGGTTTGTGAATTTTAGATAATGGAAGACGAATTCCCATACATTTAATAGTTGTTACTAAAACATGAGGATCCATCCTTTGGTATTATAGAATCCTTAGTGGGAGTCATGTTTACGAAATTTGAGATGCACATCATGGTTGATGAGATTTTAGTGATGGATAATGGTGAAATGGTTGTGTATTTATAGAAAAATAGGAGGAATTGTATAATAGTTTTCAAATATTGGTATTAAAACTATATGTTTTGGAAAATCCAAAAACAATAGCTTAATCTTTTTTTCTCACAATTATGAATTTCTAATTCAAATTGTATTATTTTAATAAATTATAATTGAAAACCAATTTTAATACTTCTCAACACTTGGAAAAGTAAATGTTCTAAAATGTAATGTTTTTACAATCAAATTTTCTATTTTATACATAGGGAATATACATAAATGTTTCAAAAAAATTACAGTATATTAAAATAAATAATATTAACAAATAACATATCCTTGTTCATGTATTGTTGTTAGTTAATTAATATTTAGTTATGAAATAAATATGATTTCATAAAACATAATGAAAACCGACAACTATATTTTTACTTTTCATTGGAAAAAAAATTATGTTAGAAAATTATCAAAAATTCACCATAACATAATTTGGATGTGTTGATTTAAAATATAATACATTTATATAAAAAAAATTTATCTATATGATAATTTAATGTATTAAATTTTATAATACTTATTTATTAACAATAACGACTTTTAAACCGCAAGAATAAATTTTAAAACTTATAAATTTTTATTTAAGAAATTATAAATTATTTTATCATTTCTAATTAAATATAAATTATTTATAAGTCCATTTAATTAAAACATATATTCTTCAAAATACATGAGTTTATAATAAAAGTATACATATTTTCTAAAAAAAATTATGATTTAGTTCCATCCAAAAATCAATTTATCAAATTGGTATGACATAGAAATACATTTTATTAAACACAATTATTATGAAAATGGGTTAAATGGAATAAAAAATTTAATTATTCTTAGGAAATTACTATTTATTTAAATATTTTTTGGAAATATAACCCCTTATTACAATGACATACTCTCTAAGAGTAAGGTCTACTATAGAGTTAATTTCATGGGGTTTCTCATTTAACATCAAATGATTTGTAATATTGTCTAACAATAAATTCACATCAAGATAACTTATTTCATTCTTTACTTGTTGAAACTCATCTAGGTATTTGTCAAGGGGTTCCCTAGTGATGCTACATCAATCCCATGTTATATAAAATGTGCTTCAATGTTAATAACTTCGCTAGTTGAGGCCATCATTTCTCATATATTTTTGGAATATCTATTATTATTACAGCTTATAAACATTATTTATATCGGTAAAATTATTACCATAGGTTATAATTTTCAATGGTCAAGTAGACCAATGTTTATATTTTAGAAATTGTTAAATTTGATCAATGGTCATATCCCTATTCCAATGGCCACATTTTTTCCTATAAATACAACTTCATTCCTTCACAAAAAATTAACTATAATTCCTCTATTGATTTTATTTTCATATTCTTAATATTTTGATTGGTTTACTAATATTTTTTCTATAGATATTATTTTTGGGGTGATGAGTCTAAAAAACTGGGGTTGACCATATTTTCACATTTTTATGATTTTTAATTTATATTTGTTGTCAGGTTATAATGTTTGAAATATTAACTAGTTTCTTAACAAACTAATGTAATGTTCACTATTAATGAGATAATTATTTTTTGGATACACTATATCTTGTTTATGGATAATATTATATAATATTAATGCTTTTTATCAGGTAAAAAATATTATTTAAAAAGCATGGGTCATTACATGCTACCATTAGACATTTTATCCTGAAAATTACAACTCATATTGTTGTGTAAGAATTTCATAGTGTTCTTATATTTCATTTATTCCCTAAGTTCTAAAGTAACATATTCATACATATGGTTCCTATAGAACACATTTAAATGTTTACTTCAATTGTTTCATATAACATTGTCTCTATTATCCAAGAAATCCACTAGTTACTCCTTATAATAGAGTTCATGTTCTACTAGTACCAGATCATGATTATGAACATGTAATGCAACGACCAAAAGTTTCATTAATGGAAATCCCACATGATCTAATTAAATGTATCTTTATGTAAAATGTTTATATAAAATTTCAACTTATTTGTTTTTAGGTTATGAATTTTGACCGTTGCTAATATATCTATTGAACAATGATCACATGATTAGTGTAAATATAGGTCTTTAACAAATCCAATTTACTCAGACAAAAGAAGCGATGGGCTCATCAAGTAGAATTTCTCAATATGAAGCCCACTTGTCAGAGCTCAAAAAATAGGTTGCATCCTTGGGTTCTTCTCTTGACCAAGCCCAAGCTGAGCTTCATCATGTCAAGCTCGAACGACACTGTCTACGGGAAAAGTGGAAGTTGATAGAGATTACCACTCGAGTGATGTTATCCGAGCCACCCCAAGAGTCTGTCACCATTTCACACCTTACCCTTAGTTCTTATGCGGCTGTTTTAAGGGGTTATGTAACAAATATCTAGTACAATGTTCATGTAAATTATTTTTTGTATATAATAATGAATATACCTTCTTGTCATTATTGACACGTTGTAAATAGTGTTTTTTAAAACACAAATAGTATTTTTTTAGTCAATATTCAGATAAGAAATTTATTTTGAAGAATTAATGGATTATTGAATTAAATAATATTTTCATAAAATATTATTATTATTCAATTAATTTTTATTAAATATAAATGATCTTATAATTTTATGAATGCAATTGTAATTTTTATTAAGGCTTGAAAGCCATTTTTGTCAAAACCCGTGAATTTTCGATAAATGTCAGTTTTTATTTTTAAAAATGAAAATTAACATATTTAGAAAATTATTTAGATAAAATAAATGTTATTTCGGGAATCAGGATGTTGAAATTATCCAACGGTGAATTTTTCATAATTTTCTGTGAGAGTCAAATTTTTGGGTAAAAAATAAATAATTTTTAAATATATAATGTGTTTTATGACATAATAATGACCCAATAGTGATGTAATAAAATACTATAAGCTTTATATTCGTCCAATATATGTTTCAACATTAAAATAATGTGATTTTGGGTTTATTTGACTTATTTTACAAAGCATTAATGGGCCCCTCAGGACTTATTAAACATCTTGTCTTTTTAAATAATTTTCCTTGGGAGTGTGACTGACCTCCACATAAGCAACCCCATTATTTTAGGAATTTCGGACTTTGGCCATATAATATATTTTTTCCCTCTTCCCATTTCTAAAAACCATGGGCAAAAAGAATGATCTGATTTGTGTTTTGGATTAGTTTAATGTAAGGGGTCCCAAAGCTAAAGAATAAAGAATTCACTCACCTTTCCTATATAAACCCACCCAAGTACCCACTTCCTACTCAATCAAAGCATTTGGAGTTCTTCCAATGTCTTCCCTACTCTCTCTAGAATCCTCCCAAGGTTCCCCGGGCTCCCAAGAAGCCCCTCTCAAGCCTCTCTCACGCCTTTGGAAGCACACTTCCAAGTAAGGGTTTTTCTTCCTCTCACTTTTTTTGTCCAATTTTCTTAATATTGTTATGCCCTTTTAATTTCAATTATAAATGATGGGGTATGGTTTTGAAACTCCCCCATACTGCCCTGTTATTGTTTGAATGATTGGATACCCCTTTCTCTCTCATTAAATTCCTACCATGTACACCTGTTACTATGCCGAAATTTCGAAAGGAACTTCTCTATCCTCATTTACATTCAAGAAATACTTTTGTATCATGAATCTAAATTGCATTACAATTGTCAGGACATGTATCTATATAACCCCCTCACTGTCCATTTCATGTAGATATGATGAGACACCACTTTCTCTTTCATCAACCATTTTTATGAATTCTTATATCACGCCGTTACGCTGCCGACATTGCACCAATTTTCTAAGCCAATGCCATTACGTAGTGAATACCATGCCCATATCTCCATCAAGGGTATTCACCTTCATGCACATTTACATTTTAATTATATTATTTCATTCTAAATTCATTTTTTATGGAATAAATTTTTATGCATTATGAATCCATGTTTTCTGATCCATGTGGCACACTTATGCATGAACTGATATGTTTAAGAAGGGTGCACCCTTATAGCCCTCCAATGCATTGGGTAAAGTATAGTATCACGATACGTCATGTGCAGTGAGTGTTGACTCATTCTAATTAAAGTGCAATGAGGGTTTACTAGTGATTCATGTGCAATGAGGATTTACTCATGCTTCATGTGCAATGGGCCTTGGCTCATGCTAATTCCAGGTTAAGTGTTGTTTCCACATTTCCATGATATGATTATCATGCTTTATCATGCCTTTAATTCCATGTTTCTCTTGTGCTATACTGACATGCCTATTGTCTAACATGTATTGTACTCATCATTTATTCCATGTGTATTCCTTTACTGGACTTTATAGCTCACCCTTTTCTTACGCAAGTGCTCAGGTTATCCCATGCAATGCTAGGAACGAGGGAATGTTGTGGTCATGTAAAGGAAGTTTTCAATAAAGATGTTGTATTTCATGTTTTAAGTTGTTATGTAATGATCCTAATCCCCAAATACACTAGACATCTCGATCTTCCATGTTTTATCAAGGGAATAGTTTATGTAATAAATCATGTTTATGTTTTGTAATAAATGCCGGGTTTTCATAGTTGGTATCAAAGGATAGGTTTAGTTATTTTTTGATTTGGATTAGAAAACCCTAGTAAAGACTTAGATACAAGAATATGTATAATAAAAACGTCCCTATGTTTTGGTGAGTATTGAGTAAGTGGGTTATCAAGAAAATACATCACTGTCTAGATACGACCAGGTAGTGGAGGCTCTGACACAGATGAATCCTAGGGATAAAACACGAAAACAGCGCTTTGAGCTAGACTTGAACAAGAACTGGTGCACAAAAATGGGCCTTGCTAAACTATTGGTTATTTCACTCCAGAGAGATATTCTTTGGTAAATTCACAAGATTAGTATGAACCCATATTAAGGGAATAAAAACCCCCTAAGAATATATGTTAGAAAGTAGATCACAGAAATCCTAGATTTAAGCCTATATATTCATAAGATACGGAAATAAAATTTAATTTATAAGTCATAAACTTATTTATTTGGATTACCCTTTATGTGTTACCCCTAACATTCCTTTAATTCCATCCAATGGCCTGTAATAGGAGGACTCAGGCTAACAACCGATGTGAAGATCAGTGTGATGACTATACTAATGAGATGCCCAATCCAATGGGAGCGAGAATCGCAAACTTTTTCAAGCTTCCCTCTCAGATAACTCAAGAGTTGAATAGAAACATGGGTCAAGAGGAATGTTCAACCCCTCCTAAGAAATAACAAGTCACAATCGAGAGCTTCATGAGACAAATGCCTCCTACTTTTAGTGGATCATCTGATCCCACGATCGCTGAACAATGGATCAACTCCATTGAAAGGATCTTCTCCATCCTTCAATGTTATAAACAAGAGAAAGTACTCCTGGCGGCTTATTATATAGATGGTGAAGCTAATAAATTGTGGATGTTGATTAAAAATATGAATCCTGAAGAGGAGATGAAGGCGTTATAATAGAGGGATTTCCGAAAGATGTTTTTCGATAAATATATTTCACGCACCCTCCGTCTTAAGATAGAAAAGGACTTCCATTCCCTCAAGAAAAAAGACAAATAATCTATTGGAGAGTTTGAGGAAAACATCACAATGCTTGCACGATATGCTTCCAGGTTTGTCATTACCCTTGATTAAAAATTTGACCGCTTCTTTGTTGGGATGAATCCTGGCCTTCGAAAATCATTAGTGATTCGTGACTTCGACAACTATGAAGAAATTGTCCAATGTGCCCTCAAGGTAGAAATGGAGATCGGGTAATCATAGGGGTATCATGGGTACAATAACTGTAAGGTGGAATTCAATGCTGGAGGTCTGATGGATAAATCCCACATTGCTACGAAGATCCAGCACCCCACTTTCCAAAAGTGCAGAAAGAATCACACTGGAAATTGCCTCAAGGGGACGAGGAAATGCTTTAGGTGTTGAAGAGAAGGGAACCTAGCAATTAACTATTGGCAAGAAAGACTCGCGGCTATGAAAGAGGAGAGGAATTCTCTATTAGAACCTCAACGTGTGGTTCATTGCTAAAACTTCAAAGAATCGGGGCATTTTGCAAATCAGTTCCCTAATTCAAGGGTTTTTAAGGCAACCAACAACCTCCAAGGCCTTAAGGAAGATCTTTTTCAATCACTTCTACCGATGTGAACCCCAAACATGAAGTGGTGATAGGTACAGTAGTTATTCATTCAAGAATAGCGAACTTACTTTTTGATTCACGTTCTATGAATTCTTTTATATCTCAAAGGTTTAGTAGAACAGTCCCAGCACCACCACAAATCATGGAAGTGAAGATGTCAGTGAATACGTCAAATGGGGAAATCATTGCATCCCATGAATATAAGTCATCCTCAGTTATAATATGTTGATTGAAATTACCGGTGACACTCGTCATACTCCCTCTAGTGGGATTTGATGCAATTCATGGCATGGATTCCCATTCCTTATATAGAGCCAACATAAATTTTCGGGAAAGGGAAATCACACTCCATATGGATAATTTACCCCTGATTCTTTAAAAGTCTAGGGAGGAAGATTAATCTCCTTTAGCTCCATCCTCTCAAGAATGAATATTAATTCCCTATGAGAACGCGTATATGGCTCAGATGATTGAGTCCATAGAAGAAACCATCCTTGAAAAAATGATTATTGTGAGGGAATTTGCTGAAGTTTTCCCAAGGAACTGCCTGGTCTTCTTCTTAGAAGAGATGTTGAATTCTAAGTTGAACTAATACCAAGGCCTCTACCAATATCCCAGACTCCCAATAGATTGGCTGTTGTAGAGCATGAAGAGATGAAGAAACAACTATAGGAGAATCTAGATAAAGGGTTTATACACCCAAGTGCTTCACCATGGGGTGCACCGGTCCTCTTCATCAAGAAGAAGGATGGGTCAATGCGCCTTTGCATCTATTATCATGAGCTCAAAAAAATTATGATAATGAACAAGTATCCTCTCCCACGAATTGATGATTTGTTTGATCAGTTGCGTGGAGAAAAATACCTCTCCATGGTGGACTTGTAGTCAGGGATATTATCAAGTAAGGGTAAAGAAGGAAGATATCCCCAAGACTGCTTTTCGCACAAGATACGAGCACTATGAATACATAGTAATGCCTTTCAAACTCACTAATTCTCCAGAAATCTTCATGGAATTTATGAATAGAGTCTTTAGAGATTACCTCAACAAAATTGTGGTTGTATTTATAGATGATATTCCAATATACTCCAAAACCAAGGAGGATCATGTGGAGCATTTGCGAAATGTACTAGAGACTTTTCACAAGGATAATCTCTATGCAAAGTACAGAAAGTGTGAGTTTTGGTTGAATGATGTCTCATTCTTGGGCCATATCGTCACAAGCAATGGGATATCTGTGGATCCCTCCAAAACAGATGAAATTGTGGGATGGCTGAGGCCAACATCGAAAATGGATATCCGTAGCATCTTGGGGTTATCTGGATATTATCAACGATTTGTGAGAAATTTACCATGATTGTCCAACCCTCTTACCAAGCTAACTCAAAAGGGAGTAAAGTATCCTTGGAGTAATTAATGTGAAGAAAGCTTTAAGGAGTTGAAAAAGGAGGCTTATCACTGCGCCCGTGCTCACTTTACCCACAAGTGGGGAACCTTTTGTGGTATTCAGTGATGCTTTGAAGAAGGGCTTTGGATGTGTGCTAATGCAGAATGATAAAGTGATATCCTATCCCTCAAGGCTGTTGAAAATCCATGAGAGAAACTATCCAATGCATGATATGGATTTGGCGGCGGTGATCTTTGCCTTAAAAAACTAGCGGCATTATCTCTATGGGTAGAAATGTGAGATATATACTGACCACAAGTGTCTTAAATATATATCCACACAGAAAGAGAATAATATGCACCAGAGAAGACGGATAGAGCTCATCAAGGATTATGATTTTTCAATGCATTGCCACCCTGGGAAAGAGAACAAGGTGGCAGATGCCCTAAGTAGAAAGGAACCAGTGATTCTATCAATAATGAGAATTGAGAAGTATCCAATCTTCTTAGACTTGATGAAGATGGATATGGGAATCATAAAGAAGGGAAAGTAATCAATACTTTCACAAATTATTGCTCAAATGTCTCTTTTGGAACGGTTAAAGTATGCTCAAAAGGATGATGTGGGAATTCAGGAAAAATTAGAAGCTATAAATAAAGGGAAATCCATGGAGTTTAATGTTAATGAAGGAACTGTGCGATTTAGGAAAAGGATATGTGTTCCATGAATTCCGAATTTGAAGAAGGAACTTTTGGATGATGCACATAGTTCAAATTTCTCTATTCACCTAGGGAGCACAAAGATGTATCAAAATCACTGAGAAAACTTTTTGTGGGAGAATATGAAGAAGGAGATCATGGTATATACATCAAAGTGCCTGGTGTTCCAACCAGTGAAGGCAGAGAGGCATAAATCTTAGGGGATGATGCAACCATTTCCCATACCACAATATAAATGGTATAACATCACCATAGTATTTATCAAAGGACATCCGAGGACAACCAAAGGCAACCATGAAATCTGGGTTGTGGTGGATCGTCATACAACGACTGCACACTTTATTGCTATTCGGGAGGATTTCTCATTGGATCAACTAGAACAGATATATATCAGGGAAGTGGTAAGGCTGCATGGAGTACCACATCTTATTGTGTCTGATCGAGATCCAAGATTCACCTATATGTTTTGGAAGAGTCTTCAACATGCTCTGGATACTGAACTGAACTTCAGTACGGACTATCATCCTCAATCTGATGTCCAATCCTAGGGGACTATCAAAACACTTGAAGACATGTTGAGAGCGTTCTCAATGGAATTTAAAGGAGGATGGGATCAACATATTACTCCGGTTGAGTTATCATATAATAATAGTTACCACTCAAGAATCCAAATGGAACCATATGATGCCCTATATGGGAAAAGGTGGAGAACACCGGCGTGTTGGGATGAGGTCGGTGAACGTAAGCTGCTTGGACCGAAAATGGTAAACGAAATGGTGGAGAAGGTGAAAACCATTCAGAACCATATCGAGGCATCCCAGAGTCGATAGAAGAGTTATGAAGATAATCATCAATGATACCTTGAGTATAAAGTTGGAGACATGGTTTTACTACGCATATCTCCATAGAAGAAGGTCATAATCTTTGTAAATAAAGGGAAGTTAAGTCCAAGGTACATCGGCCCCTTCGAGATTCTTGATCGTGTCAGGGTTGTGTCCTATCGAATAGCACTTACACCTACCATGGACAAAATAAATGATTTCATTCATGTATCCCTCTTAAAGAAGTACATACCAGACCCTTCACATGTACTCTCTTCTGAGGTGGTATAGTTGGAGGATGATCTTTTGTATGAGGAGAAACCATTGAAGATCTTAGATCGTAGAGAAAAATTTCTACGTAATAAGACAATTCCCCTCATTAAGGTGTTGCGGTGAAACCACAAGTTTGAGAAAGCGACCTGGGAATCAGAGGAAATAATGAAGGTGAGTTACCCACTTCTATTTTTGTGTGGTAAAAGGAAATTTTGGGGGCGAAATTTCTTAAGGGGGGAATATTGTAATGACCCAAAGTTTCATTAATGGAAATCCCACTTGATCTAATTAAATGTACCTTTATGTAAAATGTTTACATAAAATGTCAAATTCTTTGGTTTTATGTTAATAATTTTTACCATTGCTAATATAGTCGTTGAACAGTGATCACGTGATTAGTATAAATATAGGGCGTTAAGAAATCCAATTTACTCAGACAAAAGAAGCGATTGCCTCATCTGGTACAATATCTCCATACAAAGCCCATTTTTCGAAGTTCGGAAAAGAGGTGGCTTCTTTGGGTTTATCTCTTGACCAAGCCCAAGCTGAGCTTCATCATGTCAAGCTCGAATAGGACCGTCTACGGGAAAAGTGGATGTTGATATACATTACCACTCGAGTGATCTTATCCGAGCCACCCCAAGAGTCTGTCACCTTCGCACACCTTACCCTAAGGTCTTATGTAGTCGTTTTAAGGGGTTATGTAACAAATCACTAGTACTATGCTCATGTATATTATTTTCTATATATAATACTGAATATACCTTCTTGTCATTATTGACAATTTGTAAATAGTTTTTAATCAATAATTGTATTTTTTTAGTTAATATTCCGATAAGAAATCTATTCTGATGAATTAATGGGTTTTTGAATTAAATAATATTTTAATAAAATATTATTATAATTAAATTAATCTTTATTAAATATAAATTATCTCATAATTTTATGAATGCAATTGTAATTTTTATTATGGTTTGAAAGCCATTTTTGTCAAAAACAGTGAATTTTCGATAAATGTCAGTTTTTATTTTTAAAAGGGAAACATAACATATTTATAAAATTATTTAGATAAAATAAATATTATTTCTGGAATCAGGACATATAAATTATCCAACGGTGAATTTTTCATAATTTTCTGAGATATTCAAATTTTTGGGTAAAAAATAAATACCGTTTAAATATGTAATGTGTTTTATTACATAATAATGACCCTATAGTGATGTAATAAAATACTATAAGATTTTTGTTCAGACAATATATGTTTTACTATTAAAATAATGTGATTTTGGGTTTGTTTGACTTATTTTACAAAGCATTAATGGACCCTTCAAGACTTTTTAAACATCTTGTCTTTTTAAATTATTTTCCATGGTAGTGTGACTCACCTCCACATAAGCAACCCCATTATTTTAAGAAGTTCGGACATTGGCCTTATTAAATATCTGTTAACTCTTCCCTTTACCAAAAAACATGGGCAAAAACCATGATCTGATTTGTGTTTTGTAATAGTTTAATATAAGGGGTCCCAAACCTAAATAATAAAGAATTCACTCACCTGTCCTATATAAACCCACCCAAGATCCCACTTCCTCCTCAGTCAAAGCCTTTGGAGTTCGTCCAACCTCTACCCTACTCTCTCTATAATCCTCCCAAGGTGCTCCAAGCTCCCAATAAGCCTCTCTCAAGCATCTATCAAGCCTTTGTAAGCACACTTCCAAGTATGGGTTGTTCTTCCTCTCACTTTTTTTGTCCAATTTTCTTAATATTGTTATTCCCTTTTAATTTCAATTATAAATGTCTGGGTATGGTTTCAAACCTCTCCCATACTGCCCTCTTATTTTTTGAATTATGGGATACCCCTTTCTCTATCATTAAATGCCTCCCATGGACACCCGTTACTATGTCGGAATTCCGAAATGAACTTCTCTCTCCTTATTTACACTCAAGAAATACTTTTGTAACATGAATCAAAATTCCATTACAATTATCGGGACATGTATCAATATGACCCCCTTACTATCCATTTCCTGTAGATATGATGAGACCCCCCTTTCTCTCTCATCAACCATTTTTATGAATTCTTATATCACACCGTTACGCTGCTGAAATTGCACCTATTTTCTAAGCCAATGCCATTGTGTAGTGAATACCATTCCCATTTCTCCATCAAGGGTATTCACCTTCATGCACATTTACTTATTAATTATAAATTTTTATTCCACATTCCTTTGTTGTGGAATAATTTATTATGTTTTATGAATCCATGGTTTATGATCCATGTGGTACCCTTATGCATGAAATGAAATGTTTAAGAAGTGTGTGCCCTTATAGTGATCCAATGAATTAGGAAATGTATAGTATCATGATACATCATGTGCAATGAGTGTTAACTCATGCTAAATCAAGTGCAACGAGGGTTTACTCATGATTCATTTGAAATGAGGATTTACTCATGCTTCATGGGCAATGGGCCTTGGCTCATGCTAATTCCATGTTAAGTGTTGTTTCCAGATTTCCATGTTATGATTATCATGCTTTATCATGCCTTTATGTCCATGTTTCTCTTGTTCTCTATTGATATTACTACTTTCTAACATGTATTTTACTCCTCATGTATTTCATGTTTATTCCCTTACTGGTCTTTATAGCTCACCCTTTTCTTATGCGTGTCGTCAGGTTATCCGATGCAATTCTAGGTACGAGAGAATGTAGAGGTCTTGTAAAGGATGTTTTAAATAAAGATGTTTTATTTTATGTTTTAAGTTGTTATTTAGTGATCCTAATCCCCAAAGACACTAGACCTATTGGTATTCCATGTTGTATCAGGTGAATAGTTTATGGTATAAATCATATTTATGTTTGTATTAAAAGAAGGGTTGTCATATGTAATGGTTCTAGTATGTGTCTCCTCAAAAGGGATTGATGGAATACATCATAAACATGAGATCAATTTGATGTATTTGGTATCCAATATGCCACTTATCTTATGTGATCATGGATTTCAAAATGGCCAATGTACCTAGGTTTAAGCTTATCGTTCTTACCATAATGTATGAATCTTTTTCATGGTGATATCCAAAGGATAGATTTGTCTCTAACATTAAACCCCATGTAAATTCATTGGTATATAGTGTAACATTTATAAAAACTCTTATAAGATTTTATATATTGTCAGATTCCATTAACCTTTTCTTTCATCTCTTGCACTTGATCAAGCCCAAGTATCTTCTTATCACCAATTCCATCCCAATAAGTTTCATTTCGGTATCACCTCCCATATATAGATTCTTTTGTTTATTTTTGAATACATAGGTGGAAGAGGTTTATTTATGATAACTCATCTAATTAAAGTCATTGATCCCATCTTCTATTAAATTTAATTTATCATGTGCTCATAATTTACTGTGTTGTCTGAATAGTATATTCATATTTTTCATCAGTTCAGTGGTGATACATTATAATAAGGTCCAATTCAATTCTCAAAAAATTCTTCATAAATTATATGTGAACATTAGATCATGATAAAAAATGATTTAATGTGATTCCCCTTATAGCCTCATCAATTTAATTATGTATATCATGGAATGTCGGTCAAAATAAAAATATTCCCAAATATAACAGAAATGGGTAGTCTTTTTGATTCTAACCACTATAACCCATATAAAATTTTTTCGATAATATTTTCTTGGGAAACAAGTGATAATGGACATAGTGATATTGTCCCACTTCCATGTTTGTATGGGTAGTGATTGAAATTAACCTTTTAGAATTTGTTGATACACCTTCACGTTTTGACATTCAAATGACAATGCAGTGTATTTAAAAATCTCATTCTTCATACTATCCAACCAATAATGATCACACAGGTCCCATTAAATTTTATTTATTCTAGGATGCATATAAAATATAGATCTATGACCTTCATCCACTATCTCATTCATTTTCTCCATAATAGAAGTTACATGTAGCTATGTATGAATTTTTGCTGAATATTATTGATCAAATTTAAAAATTGTAAGCTTACCATTATTGAGACCCTAAATATTCTATTGTATAAATGGATATTCTCTTACATATATCTTGATATTCTCTAGTAACAACGGTTGAGTTATCATTTGGGATAGGAATGACGATTTCCATTCCAATATGATTCCCATTTCTGTATTTATTGGGTCCTTGATAAATGTATATCCTGGAATCCTCATCATTTCAATCCCCAAAAGGACTTTTCTACTTAATTCATCAGTAAATTAGTTTTTTATTTCACGGGTGATAAAAAATTGGATAGTAATAGTCTTTATGAACCAGCAGCCATCTTTTTCTATCTCATACTCAATTACTTTTTCATTAATATATACATCATACTATGGAGTTCTGTGTATATATCACATTTATCCCCATTAATATAATTACCCCATATCGTAAATGTGAATATGACTGTAGTTAACCATAGGTCATGCATTTGATAATTCTACTCATGAGGCTTTCAGAGTCATGATGAAAAAGCTATCACATATTAATTTTTTATGTGGAATCACCCTAAACATTCATATATTAATCTCAATAAATAAAAAACCTTCTCAGATAGTGTGTACAGTTAACATGGTTTTTGTAATAAATAACTTCTTCTGTTCATGGAAACATTCTTCGTGAGCTTTTTCAAGATAAATTTATATCATTTATGAGTTCACATAGTTATTTTGTTAGAAAATCATGAAAAAATTTTCATAAACCTTATATAATAACATTATAAACAATGGAAACTATGAAACCTAGTTCTTTTTGTAGGATGAGTCCAATCCACTATATTCATTGCCTTAGTAGGGACAACTGGGATTCCATCATTTGTTACAATGTACCCCTCTAATGAAACTTTATGTCATAATTATTCACATTTTCTAAATTTTCCAAATATCTTATCATTCATCATAGTTTTCAATATTAACCTTAAATAATCCTCATTCCCCCTATGAATTTTCAAATATATCATAATATATTCCATAAAAACTACCATGAATTTATCAAGGAATTCCTTAAATATTATATTCAGATAATATATAAATATATAAGTTACATTATTCAATAAAATAGATATTACTACAAACTCATTATTCTCAAATCTTGATCAGAATTAAGACTTTAGAATAACATCTTTCATTACCCTCAATTTATGATATATTGATCAGAGTTCAATCATATATAATAATTAATCCCCATGAATATGGTAAAATAAAACACCAATCCCAAGGAGGGAATATTTTTTCTTCAATTTTTCCCTAGATTGTTCTCTTTAATCATTACATAGTCACATTGAACCATTAGTCTTTTTTATAGTGAGAACAGGTTCTCCCCAAAGAGATTAACTTGATCAGATAAATCCCAACCCCAAAACATCTTGATATTTTTTATTTAATTCCTCTAACTCAAACATTTATATTCTACATCGAGTCTTTAGTATGGGTTTATATTGAGGAATGAGTTCAATGGATATCTCTACCTCTATTTTAAGGGTAAGTGTAGGGAACTCTTTAGGAAATGTGTCAATGTATTCTAGGTGGATGGGGTCACTCTCTATCATTACACATTCATTTACTCCTCCTCTTAACCAATCATATTTATAAATATGGCTATGTGAGTTACTTCTATAAAAATCTCGGGAAGGGATATCTCCCCTTCGAAAATGACTAAAAGTTTTCCATTCAAGAATACTGAAATTTCGTTACTTTTGAAATTGACCTTAGCATTCTATTTTGAGATACCATCAATCCCTAGTATTTTTTAGAATTCTCCAATGAGAATGACTAAAATATTTGTGATGATATTATATTCACCAAAGTTATAACTAGTTTACCTGTACACAACTGATGGTAGGATAATCCCTCTGGTAGACTAGAGTGATAAATATTATTCTAGAAGTTTAGAAATTGATTATATATTCTTTGAAAACATGGATGAAATAAAGGAATGTGGAGAACCTGAATCAAACAAAGTAATTTCTATCTTTTAGAGACCAATGAGTGTACCTACCACCACATTATTTTATGCCTCTATATAAATCATCATTTTATAAAATTCCCAAACATTTTCCTATATCCTATATTTATTTTGATGGTAGTGTTCCTCCCTTGTCTTTTAATTTAGACATTGATTGATAATGTTCCTAATATTTCCACAATTGAATATGCGATCTTTAGACTAGGCATGCACCATATTACCTTTTTTTTAGTTTTGAGATGTTTAGGCTTCACCTCACTAAGATAGTTTTGAGATAGATGTTGATCTATTTTCACTTATATCACATTCCAATCCAAAAAATCTATTTATTTAAATGATTATTACAACATTTACATGATGTGGGATGTTTTACTTTCTTTTATCCTCCTTTGGGTCGCAATTTTTCCATGATATTAGCTTAATTTCTATCCACGTTTAATTTGGCCCATGTGATCACAATGTATCTCCAAACAACAATTTAGCCTTCATAGCACTCCACACTATCATAAAATATATTTCATTATCTCGATTTTCTATATTTTTCCTTAAATGTCATCTTAGTATACTAAATAATCTATAATTTTTTCCCTTTGGATCAATAATCTATCTAGAGGTGTATTGCTAATGTCCTATAATGTTCTTTTCCTAGCTTCCCACTAATTCATTTTCCTTTGGAAATAGCTTAAAAAATTACATCCATATTTTTAGTCTCATCGAATTGGGAAAGTTTTATTAAAAAATATTCAAATAAACTCTTTCCAATCCATAGAATTAATATGCATAATTTAATTCATGTATTTATTCAATTTCAACCACTGATCTACTTCTATTTCTATGTGAAATAAATCAACGGTCACTTTATCTATCTCTAAACAATGGAGTATGAAAAATATTTTCTCTATAGAGGTAATACATTGTTTATTGATCAGTGGGTCACTGGATCCACTAAAATATAGTGGTCGTTGATGTATGAAAAAATCAAAATAATGTTTTCCACGTTGAGGTTAATCTAGAAACTCAAATTGATTTAAATTAGTATTTATAACTCTAGATAATTGATTCATCATCGTCATGATGTTTTCCCTTCCATATATCATCATAATCTTGCAACTTCATTTTTTATTGCACTCATAATTTATATGGTTCCTCCCCCTTTCCATATCATTTCTAGAAGATAAAAATTTCTGATAAATGTGTTACTATTATGAATATTATAATTATTAAAGGAGTTTTTTAATAAAACCATCATGATTAAATATGTTATTCATTAACGCCATCTAATAATAGTTACATTTTATATATATCTTTAATAATGTTTTATATGTATCATATTATTAACATAACATATCCCATGAGAGTATCAGACATGGCTTGTACCTAGGATCAATGTTGGTCACCATTTCTTGATTAAATCTAACACAAAGAGTAGTTTTTGGGTGTAACCCATCGGTATACTTATTCTAGAGTAAAATCCACAAATAATATGCAGAAAGAGAGGTATTTTCATGGAAACCTCTTATATAGTAGTCCCCAAAATACCATGATTATTTCCCAAATTTAATAAAATTATCTCATCCTTGTAATAAGGATTTATAATCTAAATTTCCAAAAAAAACAATAATTTCCTTTAAAACCAACTATAGAACCCTCGTTTTTAGTACATATAGTTTCCATTACATTGATCAAATTGAAGGATCTCTAAAAAAATTTCTTATAGAATTGAGGAACATAGTACATGAAAACATAAAATAATCATATAATCCACATGAAAGTATCCATCTTGGGTTCAACTGATCATATTTCTACATTATCTCATATCCTGGGGGCATACATCAATGGAAAAGGGTAAGCATGAGCTACGTAAGAGAATAAGAAAGGAATACATTTCAGGTAATAATGATACATATCAATAAAAAAAATAGGTAAAAAAACATAACATAAACATAATAACATGAGGCATATTGTGAAAATAACATGAATCCTTACATGGAAATGTTGATAATACAATTAAATGATAAATTCATATGCATATAACCATGGTTTATTACCAAGACGTCAAAAAAGAAAATTAAAATGGTTATTAAACTAGGTAAAGTAAAAAAAATTAATCTATTGATATTCGATTTTTTTCCTAATGAATTAGATCACTTTCTCAGTAATCCATTAATATGTATTAATTTCCTCTCAAAAACATCAATCAAAGTGAATCATTTTTTTTTCAATAACCAAATGATAATTAAGTTTGGGTTTTATATAAAATCATTTAGTATGTAAGTGCATACCATAAATGTATTTTTAATACATGGAAAGGGAATGTAGGTTTGCTATATGTAAATCCATGAATCGATAAATTATATTAATAACTATGTAAATTCCGATAGATAATGATATTTTCTGGTTATTTACAATATAAGAATTTTAAATTTAAATGAGAGAAATTTGGGAAGCAAATTTGGCCACATTATGAGTATAAAACATGGTTTAGAAAATGTTGAACTGAGATAGAACAATGTTATCTGATTGATATAGAAAATTTTTTAAGAAATGGTATGATCAAAAAGGTAATTAAAAAGGGAAACATATTATTTTGAGGAAATATTTAAAAAAAGAGGTTCTCTAATTAAAGAGAAAGGAAGGATAATTCCCTTACCTTGATGTTTTTCCCTAAAACATGAGGACGGACCATAGGGATTATCAACACTTTATAAGGACTCTTGGGCAGGGAAATTGAGAATAACATCCTGGATTATGAATTTTTAGTGATGGAGAATGGATAATTGTTTGGGTATATATAGAATAATTTTTAGAATTTTTTAGTTACTACTAAATATTTGTTTTCAAATCTAGGTTATGGAAATTGAAATCCTAAAATATTACCAATTGTTTTTATTGTGGATTTGGATTTTTAGATCACCTTTTATGATATTTTAATCCATTATTACCAAAAAAACATTTTCTAACAGTTACTGTTTCATGGTAATGTCATTTTATATCAATGTAATGTTTTTATATATAATTTATCATTGAATATTTTTAATCTATCTTATAAGATATGATATTTATTAAGATAAATTAAAGTAGTAAACATTAGTAAAATATATAATTTTGGTCATGGATTGTTCTCAATTAAATATTTTTTATTATATCATAAATATAATGTCTTCAAACATACTAGAAACCCCAAACTATATTATTACAAGTCACCTAAAATAATTTATTGTAGAAAATTCTCTGAAATTCTACCTAAGAAAATTTCAATGTTTTTATTTAAAATATATTATTTATTTAAAAACCATAATATTATAATTTAGATACTTTAGTCATAAAAAATATTATTTATTGAAAAAATATCAATTTTTAAAAATGTAAAAAATATTGCATTAAAAATAGTTTCCTAGGATATAATAAGATTATTTTCCCATTTATATATAAATAACCATGTTTTAGAAGTCTATTTATTAAAATAAATATTATTCAGAATATCATAGTTTAGTTTAAAATTCTATATATTTTATATATAAATATTATAATGTTTTATTTGTATTCAACAATAAATTTATCATATTCTCCTGAACTAATCATACATTTAATTAAAAAAATCTCAAAATGGGATTGATGGAATACATATTTTATTTATTTTAGTAGAATTAAACTTTATGTAACTATGACCTCTACACATAATCCCTTATTACACCAGCGTACTCCCTAAGGGTAATGTGTGTGATGGTGGTGGTTTCAAAGGGTGGATTGGATAACATCAATCGAGTTGTAATCTTCATTGACATTATTATATATAATATGTGATTTTTTCAATCTTCACATAAAAAAGCATGACATGGTCTTAGTTATTGGAGAACCCCAACGATACTGCCACCCTCACAATTTGTGAATAATAGTGATCAAACTATATGACTATACCAGTTGAGGTCATCATTTCTCCTTTATGAATCATATTTCTATTTTTATTACCAGTTATAATCACAAATTTTAATCGAATTTTTTGTACATAAATTATAATTATGAGTGGTAAAATATAACCATAGTTATTTTTTACCCATGTTCATGTTATTATTCCAACTATTAAATTTATCCATATAAATGCCACATAATTATTTCTCTAAAAAATTACCACAATTACCCTAAAGTTAGTATTCTTATATTCTTATGATTTTGATTGGATTAACAATATTTTGTTTTCTCTATAGTGTATTTGTGGGGGAGATGATTCAAGCATATTGCAGTGGTACAAATTTACCCATTTTAGTTTTTTATTTTCAATTTTTTTCAATTTTAATGTTCGACATTTTAATTTATTTTATAACTAACTATTTTTATAATATTTTTTAATAAGATAACATTTTTTTGGTTTTTATAAATTTTTTATGTTTACATTACAATATAATATTCCATAAATTTTCTCAAGAAACAAATGTCATTTCCAAATACTGGTTCATTTCAACTGATCCATGTAATATCATTTTTGCAAAGGAAATTCAGTGATGATTTTATGCATAGATAAAAGAAAATTATATATCCACGTCCTCTTTCCATTCCATTATATTTGAATCTAAAATGAATCGATAGTTCTTTTGTAGACCATATCACTGAAACACTCATAGTGTCCACCTCAATGTATCATCTTCATAGAACACCAATATATAATGATCCATTAGAACATCATTTAATTAGTTTTTCATGATCATGATATGGATTTTAACCTAGTTCCATATCACTAGAGGAAAAAATTAGTACTCCAAATCCTTAAAAACCCTATTAAGACTAATTAATTCATTTATTATAATTTTTTATTTTCCATATGAATCCAAATATAATTTTATAACAATTAGTATGTATAATCGTTTCAATTATATTAACACTACATATAAAATAATTTCACTTGGATTTTCTAATAAACATGATAATCCTTTTTTTCGAATCATAGGAGGCTATAAAATCTTGTTTGCTAGGCATTCTCTATTGTATACTATAATCATTACACACTGTTGATATTAATTCGTTACCCCATACGAATCCTCACTAGTATTAAACTCTAATCTCTATCGCTTCTCACTAGCATATTTTTATACCTCTCAATCATGTCTGAATCCATTTAAAGCGACCCCACCCATGCCGATAATGATGAATGGGGAATTTTTACCACATTATACCATCTCCAAAAGAAACAAGTTACCAACTAGAACTGAGGTATATAAATAACACACATGGGTCCCATTATCCTATATTCATTTAATGAATTAGAGTTACAAATGATAAACTAAAAAATAAAATTGTGAATAAACTAGAAGAGAAATAACATTACATGTAATTTCAAACCTAACTAAAATGAAAACTACATGTATAAAATTTAAGACTAGGTAGTCAAAATGAACTCCAAAAATCCCTTATAGGTACTCAATAAGAAGCCACTATACACTATTTATGAGAAATCTACCGTAATCCATCTTATTCCCTGAACGTACACTCTTGGGATGATGGATATGACATGAATGGATACAAGTATGTAAAATACTTGAATCAATTACAACATTAACATAAATTCATAGTAAACATGTGAACCATCAAAACCCTAATAAAAATACACTTTATACCTTATGTTTTATGATACACATACTAATCATTGTATTAATTGAGACTGGGGGTGAGGGATAAGTCGACCATATGTCCCTCATCATTTTTAATAATGGAGAAACAACCCTAATAAACATTTGGGAGGAATTTTCTCTATCAACATAGGTGGGGTAGAAAATGAAATTATGAAATATAAATTATTATTTTCCCAAAAAAACTAATAGAAACTACCTTGAAATATCATCTTATGGAAACCCCATATTCAATTTTATGGTCTATGAATAAAAAAAAAATCCATGTTTGATGTTTAATATTAAATAATAAAGTACTCATCATAATAATATAATTGTATTATTAAAAAATTGATGTTATTAATCCAAATTATAATGAAACTATTAAATTCACTTTCTTATTCTAAAGAATTTCATCATAATTGTGAACACCATGAACCATCCTTGTTTATTTATTAGTTTAGATTTCATTTGATAAACATTCAGATACCATAGAACACGTCATTATATACCTATATATAAATGCACTATGAATGTATAAAACCATACTAATCCAAGTATTTAGATATTCACAAAGTATACAACATCCGAAAATCTATCCAACAATAAATCATCAACAAGAATAAAAAAAATATTAATCATAATAATGATAATACCCCATTATGAACTCAATATGTCTACCTATTGTCCAACACCATTTTTTATATCATAAATTTTGTACTTATATCATTAAAATTAACCATCGTTCTAACCATGGGCTCTGGGTCCATCACTCATCATAGGTTCCCAATAATATACAAATGTTATCAAAAAATTCAACAATGATATAAAACACTAGAGTAAAAATATGAATCAAACGTATTTTCCACACACAAGTGAAGTTACTAAGTCCATCACCTTTAATAAAATATGTATACCACCTAATGTAATTTCCCTTTTCATAGCCCCATACATCAACTCTTTGTCAAAAAATCATTTCCATCATTATTTATTTGGTTCATTAAACATATGTGACCAAAAAAATTAATGGAATAGTAATGTTACAAACATAGCTAACCAAAAAAATATATCCATGTATTAATTCATAAATACAACCAAATATAGTATTACTTTTTCAAATTTGACTCCATTTAGTGATTTTGAATGATTATTAACGTGCATTTGTGTTTATAATCTTTTAATTTGGTTAAATTATGTATTTTTATTTTGGGGACATTTTCATGATGGTTCAAAAACATTATAAGACCTCAATTGGAGTGAGATTATATTTATTGGCTTCCACCAATATATCCCACCACGTACCTGGTGGAACCTTGATATATTCAAAATTTAACTTTTGGAGGCGGTCCCCGTATGCATTAACTCATCCTCAAACATATATTGTATTCCATCAAAGGCTGTATAACCCTCTTAGACACCCCACCCCCACTCTATAAATAATATCACACCTGTTCTTGTAAATCCATGTTTACATAGAGAGGCTTTTTTATATAGGTGAGATTTATTTTCATTTTTTAAGATCATTGAATATATTTTCTTTCATGAACCTGTTATTTTATTATTGTAAAATGTTTGTGGGGTGGTGAGTTTTCTTCCTTTATATTTCATATTTTACAAATGGTTTTGGTGGGTGTATTAAATAACTATAAAGAAACATGACCACACACTAATATAGGTTGTTGGGGAGACTCAAACATGATACCTCCCAAACACCCCCTAAAGCCCTTTTCAACAGGAAATCCCCTTATACTTTTATTTTGGGTCATGTTTTTTATATAATGAAATGAATTTTCGTTGTTCTTAATTGGTACATAACACAAGTGGTGATTGGGTTCCCTTTGATGACCATTAAAAAATAGTTATGTTTTGTGTTTTCATATAACAACCACAAAAAACATCATGAATTACATATTTTAATGGGTTTCATGATAAAAAGGCTAAAATAAACATATTACTTTCTTTATATAAATATTGAAATGTAAGGATTAAACTAATACCTCTCAAAGTTACATTAGTGTAGTGTATTTAGTGATCCCTATTGGATTGTTTCAGAAACACTTTACCAATTTCTTATCCCCTTCCATTAATTATACACTTCAATTGTGTTATATATCATTAATTTTGTGTCATCAATTCTTCTGTTTCTAATTCCATCAAAATAATTCTTATTTTTTAAAACATTTTTTAAAGGAAATTCACCACTATTTCTTTCATTACATAGAAAAAATAATTCATTATAGACATTGTTTTTATTTTTTAAAATAGTAATCTATTAGTTGAATAATCAATTAAGGATATTTGCAATCGTGAATAGCCAATGTGATCTCATAGATTATTCTATGTGAATACCTCCATTTTTCGATGGTTTAGACAATTTTCTTTGGAAAATTCATAAATAAAATTTTATTATATATTTATGATATCATTTTTGGATAATTTTAATACATTTATATACCACAAAAATGAATAAGAAGGTAAATGGACACCATATGATATAGTGTTATTTCATTTTAATGGAAAGAAAATTAATGCCCTAAATTTCATCTTATATAGAAATTCATTTAATAGAGTTTCTAATGTAACACATCTCTTGATATATTGAAATTACTAAGCGTTACTCATGTTATTAACAATAAATTAATAGATATTTGGATTGAGACATTATTATAATATTTTGGAATCATTAATATGCATCCTAATGATTTTATAACAAAAAAATTTACCTGATTCACTAATGATTATTTATTAAGAAGTATTTTAGTTATAATATTTTAGTGAATATTCCTAAGAATAATATTATCTAGGTGTTTACATGCCTTTGGAACCCAATGTGACTATACTACAAGAATTTATGGATGTAAAAAACATGATTTTAGAAAAAACTAATATGTTCATTCATGCCATATGATATTATCATGAAAAAAACAAGGGGATACGAAATACAAATAATTCAAGGATAAGATGAAAATTTCCTTATATTCTTATATTAATTAATATATAGAATTTTAAGTGTCTATTTGTCATATTTCCATGAATATAAGCAAGTTCTTAATGAAAATGAACCTATATAACAATGATAACAAGTAGAAGAAACAAAAATTGATGATAATATTTTATTAATGTAATCCAATGTGTCACATAATGACGGAGTTTCCAAACCTAAAAAAATAGTTAAAATAATTAAATAAAAAAGGACATTAATTGTTTCTAATGGATTGAAAGTGACTACTTTATATCATCTTAGTAATCATGTGATGGAATCCATATGTGTCCCATTGCCAACATTGAGGTGATCCAATAAGTTAATTCTTCCACATCTACTTGCTCATCTAGTAAAATATATTCTAATAATTGGTGTTACATAAGATATCTACATCAAAAAGGATTCTTCATACTAACAAATATGTTCAAAGACCATAAAAATTAATTAATTATTTTGGTAATTTTATAATAGTTTATATTTAAATAAAATGAGAAATTAATATAGGACACGAGAAAAAAATTATTCACTCTAAATAAATTATGAAGATCATAATAGAATATTTGAAAAAAAAATTTAAACAAATAAAATTCTAGTATAAAATTGATTTCGTTAAAGTTAATGGAAAATTGGTTATTCCAAAAGAAAAAATTAACATTTTGAAATTAGATAATACAATAAAATGGAAGAAAAGTTATGTTGAAAAATTTAATCATTATTAGAGAAACATTAATTATGATTTTGGGTTTATAAATGGAATATAAAATGAAAATATTGGATAAGATTTTTAAATATTGCTATTTCATCAAAATAAACTACTGCTTTTGTAAAAATATTCTTGCAGAATAAATTTTTATATTATTATAAAAAAACAAATAAAATCATTTATCTATCTGATTGTAAAAATTCCAAATACGGAGAGGCTAAACCAATTAATTTTTATCCAAAACTTTATTCAACAAAAAAAGTCAATGAAATTATGTGTTCCAAAAACAACTCTGGGATATCATTTGTGGACATAATTTATGGGAACCAAAATATTTTTTCTCTTTAATTGCATTATTGAATAAATGACTAGGGAAAAATTCCTAACAGCCCTCATGTTATATGGATATCATCTGCTCAATAAATATATGTGGGGACTACTCCTAACTCATCTACCTTGATAATCTTGATGAACAACACTTAACCTTTTTGGAAAAACAAAGAGTAAGATCATTACTATAAATAAAATTGAATTTTAAAGAACATTATTTGTTTAATATTTTGTAAATGTTAGTGATTTTAAAATAAAATTACATAAAATTATTTAATTATGATATAGAAGTTATAAATACTCATCTGTAAATGATGTTTTTAATGTTTTTTATTCTAATGTAATTCATTTATTTTAAACATAAATATTTCAAAATAAATATTTTATTGATTTTAAATCCCTTGAATGACACAGAATTATATTTTTGGTTGAACAAGATAGTGATTAATGGATATAGATTTGATCCCTCAGTCATTTAAACACACACTCACTAGTGAAAATTACTCTTAAACATCTACTGTGTGATTTACTAAAATTTCACTTCAAAAAATGACATTGTGTGTAAACCATTACAACATTATAAAAACAAAAAAGTCATCCTTTAAATCTAAAAAGTATGTGTTAACCTCTAAAAACCAGTATCAGGAAAAACAAGAAATCTTTTGACTAACACAAATGGCTAGTATAGGAGTCAAATAAAACCTATTTTTAAGTATTTGTAATTATAAAAGATTGAATTGTTTATTATTTTTTTTAACGTTAGTCCTGTAATGGATTCATTAAATATATCAAGAAGGTAAAAAATGAAAAAATATTTATGATAATTTCCATTCAATTTTTTCATCGGGGATATTGATAATAATTTTTTTATTATAATTGTGTTTCACAATGTTCTCATTATTCATTCTCATCTTTAAAAAACCCTAACAATGGTGTGACATTGAAAGACAGAATCTAAACATGTATAAAATATCATGAACTTGACTCAATGAATTTAATATTCCACATTATTTTAAGCATTATGTATTAAATATTGTATTCTAAACCATTAAACAAGTTATTATACAACTTATTCATAAAAATATTATTATGTTATTTGGAAAGGGAAATTAATTTATGTGGGTTATTTTTATTTTCAATGGTTCAAAATGATTTATTATTATTAAATAATATATTATAGTTAAATTTGACCATAAATATAATGAATGTATTATTCTATGGTATTCTGACTCATGTAGATGTTGTTGTCTATTTAATATGAGGACCAAAACAATTTCATACTCAGTCTACATCATATATGATGAGAATTATCCCAATTCTCATCCTAATATTGATTATATTTAGGTAGAAATTGAGAATTGGACAATAAATGAACTTCAAGAACATAAAAACAATGAATTTCAAAATTAAATTAGAAACTTTCTCAAGGGAATGGTTAAATCTAATGACCATCATCCAGAAAATTGAATTAATGATTTTTCAACTGGTAATCATACTTGGAGGTCAATTTTAAATGACGTACAACATCACTCATTGGTGTCATGCCTAGATCCCCAATTTCATAGTGATTTAATTAATTAATAAAATTTGGTTCTTTCTATGGAATAGGAATAAAATAAATTTACCCAAAATAACCCCTAACTTTTAGCTAAATATTAGTTCCACAATGAATAAATTTATTATAGTGAGACATTTTCCCTGGTGACTAGGATATAATTTATAAGGATCATATTATAATTATATCCCATTAAAATTTTAATATTTTTCAAACGCATGTCAAATGTCCATTGATTTTGGATTTTATTTCACAAAAATATTTTGTGGATCGAAAACTTGCTTTTGGTGATTCCGTATTTCTGAATTGTGTTTTCATGTTGACTATAGAACTCAATAGTGTAAAACAATGCACTAAATATTGGTATTAATGGTTGAATAAATTTATTTTAGAAAATGGTTTTGAAATATATAATTTTTATTAAACAATATTTTTATTGATTATTTTAAAAATGTTTACTGATTGTTATAATTTATATTAACGATATAATTTTTCGTTTATCCAGATAATCCCTTTGAAATTAATTTTCCAATTAAATTATTATTGAATTTTAAAATATTTTTATGGTATAACTAGAAATTTTTATTGGTTTTCAAATTTTAAAAAATATTTATGTCACTTTTGTATGCGAAATTGAATTCACTAGTGATATTACAAATCATTTTTTTCATCGATCATGTTAATGAGATTAGTACAACAATGTGTATTTCCTATATTGTTAAATAAGATAATGTTAGTAAAATGGGGTCTGATAATATTTTTATATGTATTATTGTGTGTTATCCTTTCCATTCCCTAACCTATCTAGAGAACATATTTATAATATGGCTTATTGTGATTTTTCAAGATAATCCAAAAAAATATAATTAAAATTATCAAAAAAATTATGGTTTAAAATGATCAAATTTTTTAATTTTATCAAAAATACAATAATTCATTAAACATTTAAGTTTTTTATCTATAATTTACTTTTTTAGGACTATAAATAAATATTAAATGAGGTACTTTTTTGTTACTTCAAAAATCCATCGGTCATAGAGTGATACAAATAAATTTTTATTAGTTGATTCTGCAGCCGAAAAAATATACTTTCTTTTACTATTTTTATGACCAAATAATTTTTATGAGACTTACTATTATAGATTATTAATTATATTATTCTAATTATCATATTAATTTTTATGACACTATTGAAATTTCTATTTCAAAAAAACTAATTCAATACTCTTACACAAATATCATTGACCTAGGCACCATTTCCTTGGTAAAATGTTCCTTAATAAGGTGATATAATGATATAATTTATTTTTAGTAATCTTCAAATGGATTATATTTTGACTATGGACCATGATATTGAACTTATAGATTTTTTTAATGGTGGTTTTGGAATGAATCACTCACAATTTACTCGTTATGATTATATTAATTATATTATTTATTTAAACTATTCAGTCAATTCTAATGGAATAATTTATTTTACGCCACACATGAATTGTAAAATTAATTTATTGCACTAATATTATGAATTTTTTTATTTCAGTTATGTCATTATTTAAAAAAACTTGTTTTCATATCATAATTATATAGGTATACATCATTTCAGGGGGATACAATTGTTTTTTACAGAAATATTTCAAGAGAGTCAAATTTTCAAATTTGATTTGGAAATTTTTTGAATTCAAAGATCCATATTAAATATAAGTCACATTAATTTGGATTTTTATAATTTTGAAAATATTATTTTCAAATCATTCAATCCTTTTTTTTATATATATTTTTCCTAATGTATTTTTTCAGAAATCTCAGTTTTATAATTCCAATGAAAATATGATTTTGTCTCTCTCAATGGAACATTAATGATGGTCATAAATAAACAAATAATAATTTTTTCCCCAATTATAATTACATGATTACAATGAATATCATTTTTTCTAACTGATTTCCATAAGATTATTAATAATATCAATTGATGAATGGAATTTGGTGATAAATGTGTGATATCTCCCAAGTATTTACATATCTATATTTAAATTTCAGTGGGTGTACGGGTTTTGATATTATAAGGGGTATAATCCCTTCATAAAGACAAAAAGAGTACTTTTTTTGAAATGAAAAAATGGGAGTATGTTTTTCCAAAAAAATGTTCAAAACTGTTTCAAACATTAATTTATTTTTTATTTATAACATTGTTCATGGTATTAAAAATAATGGATTAATTTCATTATAAAATTTTGAAATTCATATTATTTATCATATATCTATTATTCATGCATTTTATTATTAATTTCATTTGTTATTTTGATCATAAAAAAGTGGTGGAATGTTGTGAATTTCACTCTCTTTGGAATCTTTTAATGACCTCAAACAAACAATTTAGTTTCTAATAGTTTCTTTTAATGATTTTTTGTATTTTACCATTATAAAAAATTTCATAGTGGTTTTTGACCATTATAATGCTATTAGAGGAGTAAGAATACCATTTTTGTCTTCTACCCACTAGTCGGTGGCCCCTATTGACTAACTGGTGGAACCCAGAAAAATTAAATAATTCTCTATTGTTGGTGGCCCCACATGCTTTTACTCACCTCTAAATTTATCTATTTGACCATAGTATGATCTATAGCCCTTTTATACCCCCCTTAAGTCTATATATACACTCTCAATGGTGTTTATAAAGACATGGTCACATAGTGAATCTTACTTGAGATTATTGTGCTTCATTTTTTCATTATCAAGATCTCTTACTTTGTTTTAACTCTACTAAACATTATTTTATTATTGTAATATTTATATTGTGTGGGGAGTGTTATTCATTTGGATTCATATAGAAAGTATCTTCTTATTTTCTTCTATATATTTATTGGTCTAATAAAGAATGGGAGTTTTGGTTATTACTTATTCCTTAATGAAAGGGGATATTGGGTTCTTAGCCATAACCATTAATAGGGTTATTTTTATTTGGGGTTTTTTTAGTACAACCACTAAAAATTAACTTATATACATCTTGAAATTATTTTTTTATAATATTCTAAAAATAAAGTTTTTTATTTCCTTTTTCAAGTAGTTAAATAAATTGTTTTAATCATAACCTCTTGTGGTTTCACGAGGGGAATGCATTTAGGGATCTATTATAGATTATTATTGAAGAGTTTTACCTATTTATTATGACTTCAATTTTAATTTATTTTGTTTTTTGTGAAATATCTTTCACATTATGTATTTAATTAAATATATTTTAATTCCATCAAAAAATTTCATATTTTCTAAAAAATAATTAATGAAAATTCATCCCACACTTTGAATATTTATAAAAACTCACATGTATCACACTAATCATGCCACCTCAATTAATTATCATTATTTTTACATTGTACTATAATTTTTCCATACAAATAACAATGTGGAATAATTTATACTCTTCAAAACATATATCACATATTCTAAAAAAATATCAAGGGGAGGCACAAAACATAAACCTCTAATGACCTCTAAATCCAACAATCGTTTCTTTATATAAAGGAATAATGAATTTTATAGATTATTTTATAACCCATAATCAATTAATTAAATTCTATAATTATAAAAAAACATTTTCTATAGAATTTGAGTGATTATAGTGTGTATGTAAATCTAGAAAATTAAACAATTTTTGTAATTGATTTAATTTTAATTAATTTGATTATTAATTAAATGTTTTCTCCAATTTTCAATATTATTTTTGATAACTACACTAATTTATAAAATTAGTTAAACCATAATTAATTTATATCATTACATTAAAAAATGAGAATTAATTAATAAATTTCGTCAATTAGATGCTCAACGTCTCTAAAAAAGAACAAATACATGAGTAACAGCCACTATCAATGGTAATACCAACAAAACTGATGGATCTATCACTAGAACATATGAATGAAATAACAACACCAATAATTTCACGATTAATTTCAAAAAACTAAGAGAAACGCCACAAAAAAAAATTGATTCTATAAGGAAGGATACTAGAAATAATTTGTGGATGATACAGAGAGTTCCTTGATCCATTAACAATTTAATTAGGTGAATAAATTTGTCAGACTCTCTGGATGATATGTCTTGAGGGATATGAGTTGTTTATATTTATCACAATATTTGAGGGATGGATAAAAAATAAAAACCAAGGCCCCTAGGTCCTTTATTTTTTATGAGGTATCACATAAGACTCAACCATAGCATGGTCGAACTCCCTCCAAATTAATTATTCTATTGGTAAAATTAATATTTACATATTCTAGAATTCATACCCCATAGATTAGGAATATTTAAAAACTATAACAAAAAATGTTAACCTCCACCATGACCTCCAACATGATATGATATCAAAACGTAAGATTTTTTACCATTTCCATGCCCTGAATTACGATGTATTGACCGTCATATATCTTATTTCCAATTGTATATCCTATCGAGAACCACACCCAACCTCCTTCTATAAAACATCCTTCCATTATGTTTTCCTCATCCACATGTCTAATATTAGAAACATTGTGGAATCACCCCCTTCACCAATACAACACATGTCATGGTTTACTCCAACAAAAAAAGACTATCACTATGGCCAAACTCAAAACTATTATGAAAAAAAGAACACCCCACACTCAAACCTCCAAGAGGTAATAAAATTGAGAGAACCTTTCCCACTACATTATTTTGGTGGCCCTAATAAATCTAAAATACTTTTATAACCATCATAACTCTTCCAAACTCCCTCACAACCCCTTTCATCCAATATAAGATGAAAAAATGGGGTTCTATAATTCATATCATTACCAAACACATTATTGAAAATAGTTTCATACATTGTGTTCCATTATTGAAGAATATATCATAACATTCAACCCACTATTTACTTGTGTATCGTAACTCATATTCCATAAATGAAATGATTATAATGACTCACGTTTAATTATTGACATGAGTATCACAACTCATGAAACATTTTTATCTCATTAGATATAAATAATTAATCAATTCATTATAGGGTGATATAGGAACTCATTATTTATAATGATAATCATCAACACGTATTTTTAACATCAAAACAAAAAATATTTATACTTTAATAATATCATAATTAAGACTTGTTAAGGGATGTGTTTCATGAAACAATTTACTAGAAAGTTCCATAATCCATCAACAAAATATATTTGGTTTGTGGATTAAAAATATCCTTAGTGTATAATAAGATTATTTTGAATGATGACATAGATGAACTATTGTTTTTTCAAAAAATTAGATAAATAACTTGAATACATTAAAATTAAAACCCCATTATAGAATGTATAAAAAAGGACTAAATATTTTAATTAAAATGAATTACCTTTATTAAAATAAAATATTTTAGGAAATTATAACTCAATAAAAAGATTCCAAAAAAAAGTTGAATAAGATAAAAAATAATTTCAAAAAAGGTCCCCTAGAAACAATAAAAACACTCGAAACAATTTTTCATATAAATAGATTCCTTTAAAAAGAATTTTAAAATAAATAATTAATTTTTAAAAATAAAATTTTACCTGGTAATGGTATAAATTTATTTCATTTTCTTTTCTAAATAATTAGGAATTCATGTCATATAGAGAAAAATTTAAATCATTGATATTATTCAATATATAGACTAATTATGATAATGAAAAAGAAGTCATAAGTGTTTTTTGAAATCATTTATACCATAGTTATAAAATAAAAATATACAAGTTACATTATAATTTCCTTTTCAAAATTGTGACGATTAAACTATTGAAATCACCTATATTAAAAATAATAATAATACATCCTTGGAGAAGGTTAAATCATTTTTCGAGATAAAATGTTGACTGGAATATAAAATTTACAATTGGGAAAGTGAAATACTATTTAATATTATTAATGATAAATTAATTTAAACACATATAATAAATAGATTGATAAATATTTTATTTCAATATTGGTAAAAGAATATTTTAATATCAATATAAATAAAACATATTTGGATTTCAATGTTATATAGGAGAACGTTGGTATGAAGTGTGAACAAGGATATGGATGTGAAATAGATAATTTTGAGAAAATGGGAATGATTCTTAACATAATCAAATTTTATGATTACATAAATCCATAACTTTAGTTCCCAAAAATTGGAAAAACATTATAATACCATTATAGAACAAAATAAAACCATAATACAAAACCATAGTTAAATAAGATATAATTCATAATCAAGAAAATATTTTGAGCACCGAAAACCCCATTGTGTCTTTTGAAATCTCTTAGAAAACAATACCTATAAAAATATATCATGAAATTATACTTAAAATACTATTAATAAAATATAATTCATGATATTATATATATGATAGATATTATAAACACCATTTAAATTAAATAATGTGTAAAAAAATGTGTCTCCATGTATTAAAATTAAGATAAAATAACCTTAAAAATAAATCATAATAAATTTTTATGGAATAACATACACAAAATATAGTAATTACATCCACGAAGAAGTGTTACAACACAATAAAAATATATTGAGTTAAAAAACCCATATATCATCGTTTTCTTTAAAATTAAAAAACTATGTAATATACAAAATGAGATGGAATTTTAAATCACTTAAATTTAATGTTATATATTGGTAAAATGAGTCAATTAGAAATATATACATAATAAAAAATAAACAAATGATTACTTCACATAACATTTCAATGAAGCATAACTGAGATTCAAAACCAATTGCCTAATTTAATGAATCCATGAAAATAACTCAAACCTATTCTATGAAAAGAATAACTATATTAAAAACATATTTATTAATCTTATTATTTCATATAGCCATATATAAATATCACTTATAACAATTTAATATAAATATATGATTGAGTGATATTTTATTATCATCATCGGGTGATTATTAGTTTTGTGTTCTGGATTAGTACAAGTTTTAAAATGTTGATGTTGATTCATATTTATATATTCAGATTTTATAATTATAAGGTCATTATTGGAACAATTATAGATGTTTTATAGTTAGTTTAAACTTTCTAATTTCATTTAATATGTCTTTTATTTGTGATTATTGAAAAAAGAAATCAAAATATTGGCTTGTTTTGGTAATTTTAAGGAATGATGGGAGGTATCAAAATAACAGGATCTCCACTACCATTATCATTATAAAATAAAAAATCTGATTATTTACTTATTAATTTAAATTATCACCTGTATTTATATTTTTGTAGATATCTATGATTGAAATTTATACATTTTTCATTTAGGTGGTTCAACCATCCCAAAAAATAACAAGGTATAATCTATCTGTGGGTTTAGTTTTGAAATTGATTACATTACAATAATATCCTTATTATAGAAGAATTTTGACACTATATATAGGATTATAAATGGGGGAATAATGTTATCATATATTTTTTTATATATTAAAATAATTGAGTGAAAAATAAAATATGTCACTTTCATGGATGTTGTGGTTAGCATGTGTGTATAGACGACTCATACACTTTCTAAAGATCATGAGGTAGATAGATATTTATTTTTAGTTTCATAGTAAGACAAATTATTTATATATATATATATATATATATATGATATTATTAAATTAAATAAAAGTTTATAAACATCCATGTATGGATGTTATGAAAAAATAAGTGCATTAATCATAGAGGAAATGGTCCACATGTATGCATGTGGATGACTAAATTTATTGAATGGTTTTTGAAAAATGTGGAAAATTAATATTTCATTAGTATAAAAATATCTATTCATATTAGTAATAATAATTCCATCAAACATTCCAAAAATATAAAACCATTGTGGGGATAATATATGAAAATAAAATAAAAAAGGAATGAAAAAGAATAATTAATAGTGTTTCCCAACTCCATGGAAAGAGCTCATTTTCAAAATGGATAAAATATTTGATTGGTGGTGTTTTGGGAAGAAAATATAATCTATGAAATATCTAGGTGATTTTTTATGTTAGTTGGGATGATTTCGGTCGAATCCAAGGGGATTTAGGTGAGTTGAGAAGTATAGTGGTGATGTATCCTTTTATAAGAGAGGGATGCAATTTCAAAATATATAAAATGTATTAAGGTCAAAAATATGCATAGGAATTCCATTTTCATTCTAGATTTTATAGTAGCTTGTAAATTTATTTAATTTTTTAATAAGTTTTTTTAAATGTTTATGAAAATTATGAATGTAATTTCAATGTTTTAAAATATTGTTTTGGAGTTAATTTTTGAGTTCTATTGTGGATTAAATAATTACAAAAGTATATTGAAATTTAATGGATTAATAATAAATAATTAAGATGAATTTTATGAATTTTTTAATTATAAATATAGTATATTAAAAATATTATTCAACCTTATAAATGATTTTATAGTTTCACAATGGGAATAATGTTTTCCTAAATATAAAATAAGGTTAATGTTGAAATTAAATAAGAAACATATGTTTTTTATTTTTATTATAATCCTAGTGTAAATTTAAGATTGGTTTGTTAAGGGTCATCCAAAATAAAAATACTTAAATTTGTGTAATTTTCATTTTGTGTAAGAGTATGATACGAATTGGACTAGATGTGTATGGTCCACCTGCTAATTCTATGCACTGTGTAAAGGTAACACTCTTATTTAGTAAGTGTACCATTTAAATACTTATCCTTTGTAAAGTTGGGGTATTCTCATGTTAGGGTAATCTAGTTTTATTACTTGATATAACACACTTGACTAATTACCTTGTAAACGTCAAGTATTTTTTCTAAAAAAATTTAATTGAAACATGCTGTCCACATAAATGTATTTTTAGTTCATGAATACACATATATGGGTAAAACAACATTACCCTTACACATCACATACCCCTTATATAAGGGTATCATTTTAATTCCATAAAATCTATAGTTTCCCCATTATTATCATTTTCAATCATTTTTCATGATTATAATGTTTTTAAACAAGGAAAACCAAAGATTTCATTTCCTATTAACCATTTAAAACAAGATCTAATATTTTGATGTTTTTTAATCATGGACTTATAAATATTTCATTGAAAATTTAATAAAATAATAGATAAATGGAATGATTTTTGTGATTTAATTCATAAATTGGTGTAACCCATTTATTTGAATTTTAAAAATACTATACATATATCGTTTGAGATGTTAAACATTTCATGAGATCATGTGAACTAGAAACCATCTATTTTAAAATTTCAAGCAACATTCGAATGACCTAAGTTCCACACCCATGTTTCCAAACCTATGTGAACTAGCATCAGAATTTATATCTCTACTATTTTCGGTGATGTGTTGAATGTAATTATTCTCAATGTAGGGTATTTCCAAACATATCATTCATATTCAAAGCTAATCTACATGAATACCTTTTTCCCATTACATACCTTCTTACAACCATTATCTCCTATAATATTGTCTTGTGTGGACATCATTGATTTATGGAGATACGTAAAAAAAGAAAATTTGTATAAGATAATTATATAATTGATAGGGAACTAATTTGTTTTTTTCATATGATTCATGAATTTATTAGTAATACTTGTTTTTTGATTAATTGTAATGTTATTAATGTGATTAATGTTTTTTAAAATTCTTATCAAAAAATGTGTAGCCACCTATATGTTGTCATGAACCGATATTGTGAAATCGAACTTGGACACTTTATTACCCATTCTTTTGGATTTAAATGAAATGAATCTATGTAATTTTGGGGTATGATAATTTTGATAAATATGGAAATGAATTAATATGAAATTTAATGTTGTTAAATATTCATTTTCCCATTCTAAAATTTGGTTATGTTTTTTCTAGAATATTATAGTGAATGGTGTTTCTTTTTAAGATTGTTCTAATAATGATGTATCCTATTATCAATTGATAATTAATTCATTTAAAATAAATAGTAGTATTTTTAACATTGTTAATGGGGAAAATATGAAAAATAAAATATATAATAATGTTTTTCAGGATGAATAACCAACTCTAACATAATGTATATTGATTAATTGAATGTTAATATATCTAATAATTAAAGGGATGGTTATTAACTACTTATGGAGGGATCTAGAAAAATATGGGTTGAAATTATTTTTCTGAGAATGAATCTATAAATGCCTGAATAATTATTTGGTGAAAATTTGAATTAAGGATTCTATGAATAAATATAAATTTCTAAAATTTTAAAACATAATTTAAGTAATTATTTAGAAGAATTGTGTTGTGGACATTTTACGATGCTTGGTGGAATGATGATAGAGATGGTACGATATGTGTTAATCAATGATACAGTATATATATAAACTACAGAAAATGTAAATTAATATTTGAATTTCATATTCTACCAACCAATATATGTTTTGTGGATTTCCACTTTTCAAATTAGTATCATTGTATTAATGATTATTACTTTGGGATCCCTTTTTGGTTTTCGCCCTTGTTTTATAGAATATTTATAGAAGTATCAGGATGTATACCTCAGAGTGTTTGTAGAAGAGTAATTATAATTTATGATGTGGGGTCGTTCATGATGAGGGTACGAGATATAGGCTATGGTCATCATGTTGACGATACCCTACTCCGTCGGGGTTAATATAGTTATGATAGAAACATATCGTGAATGTACAAGAAATGAGCGGGAATATGGATTGTGTCCTTCATTTTTTGATTACCATAGCATTATATGGTCTAAATGGTGGTGTTTGGAGAGTTATTTGGTGTTATTATATGTGATATTTCATTGGTGTCATGAGATATGATATATGGTTTTTGCTTCTATTGGAAACCAAATTTGGCTGGATATGTGGTCGGATGTGTAAGTGGTTAGTTGTTTTAATGGGATGATGTAGTATCATTCTCACATCTTGATCAGTTTTAGAGATGTTTCATCTTTTCTATTAGGTATCTTTGTGAGGATTAGTGAATAAACTGATAGTTATGATCATTGATGGATGTATATGGGCCCATGTTTATAGTGTTATAATGAAATAAAGGGTTTAGGGAACCTTTTTTACTACTTTTATTGATGGTGATTCATGCATGAATCCCATTATATAAGGGTACTGGTTGAGTATGTTTTGAAGAATGGAAGGGTATGGTTTTGTTTGACAATATTTTTATGTTTCACTGTTTCTTCCTCGTTAAACATTTATATCTCAATGTTTGATTACATTGTTTAATTTATTAATTTTCTTTCTTATTACATTATAATTATATCACATAGATGATTATATATTTCAACTGAGTACTCCGATGTTATCACCCCCACAATAACTTTCATTCACTTATAGGATAGTCCATTAGTGATTGGATTAGTTTTTCTGGTGTCTAGGAGTGCATTGGATGAAATTTGGAGATTTCATGTTCTTAATACATGTATTTTATGTTTTATTTTGTTGAAAATACATGTAATTTTGGTAGTTTTAGAATAATGATAGATTTAGAGTTCCTTTATTACTTATATGGAGTTTTCTTGGTGGTTGTTTATATACTCATTCTTGGAACCCATGTGTGAAATCCCTCTTATATGAGTTTATTATACCCTTGATTCCAATTGTGTTCTAAAGTCCTACTAAAGGACGGACTCAGGGTTCATCCTCTTAACTAGAAACCAAGAAGTCTTAGGTTTGGGGTTCTGAAAAAGTCATTTAAAAGGTGATTATTCAGAGAATGAAAAAATTCAGTTATTTATAGGTGAGTATTTCATGGTATTGTAAGAGAAATAGTTGAACTCAAGACTAACTTGAACTGGAGCAATGTGACTAGCTAAAAAACAATATTTGGGCACCACTTTGATCTTCTATAAGGAAATTGACAATCTTCTGAACTTATTTCGGATAATGTATATCAATTGTAGGGTGAAAATTATATGGATGTGCATGGTTCAGGGTCATCAGTTAAATTTAAATGATCATTTTTATTTTTTATCTTTTTCTCAATTTATTCATGTGGTATAATTGTAAATGAACCATTGTTGTTTATTGAATTTTCTATATGACCATAAATAAAGGAATAAAATGATAATAAATTGGCATGAAATTTTTCTTCTAAATCTTATCAAGGATTAAATGTGATATTCCCATTCCTATTATAACATGATCCTTCATAAATGTTTTTATTGTCTTTATTTTAAATTTTCCTGGCATGTAAACAAATTTTCTAATTATTCATTATTATTACCAAATCATAGTTAATATTTTTTTTAAAATCAATTTTGAATTGTTAGAACCACTGTAAAACATGTTACCTTATGTATATTTCATACTAGTATACCAAAATGATTTATATTAAAATTATTTGTAAGATTATTAATGTTATGTGAAAGTCCATATTCCATGTGATAATATTTTTCTATGAAGTATCATAAAATGGTTTATGGATTTATTGGAGGTTTGATTTTGGTTATTTTAATTATATAATTCATAGACAATAGTGACCAAGATTACTGATTATTCATTTGAATTTGAAAACATTTATGTGAATAAATTCTACCAGTAATTTTTCATGACAATGGTATGGATCTATTAATCAATTTATCTGTTGTATTCAAGTTTTGTAAATTTATTACAATTCATGATATTTCATATGATTTATTTCAAAAATTTGGAATATAATAAACAAGCTCAGTGATAACCATTAACATTTTTATTGTTTCCATATCAATAAAACTATCTCATCTTCTAATAATTTTGTAAGAACCTGGATCTCTTTTTCATTATGTCTTTGTTTTCTAGTTGTTTTTGATAAAAATAGGAGTTTTTGGAAATTTTACATGTACATGATGTGTACTCAGTTTCCGAGGGTAGCATTGTACTGGCTGTGTAATGGTCGTACAAATTTCTGTGTGGGGTGACCTGGATACCGCCTAAAGAGGATCTCAGTAAAGGAAAGTACACACCATGTACATTTTAAAGACATGTTTTCAACATTATTTTTATTTCATTAAATGGATTGGTATCACATCTATTAGAAAAAAACACCTCCTTCTTGACCTGCCTCATCTTGGAGGGTCCGTACAACGTGATTCTTATCTGGGCCTCTGACTCTTCATCTGATCTCCAATTCAACTTCCATTGATTGTATTGGAGTCTCCATGGTATGTTATTTCTTCCTTTAGAACATCACTCCCAGATTTTTCTTCTTTAATGAGATATTTTCATTTGAGTGTTTTAGGAATTTGTATAGATCTACGACATTATAGGTCAAATCAAAGGCTGGATTTCAACTATGTCGATTGTACGATGCCATGGTAGGTGTTTTGTGCCTTTTTGGAGCTATTCTTTGAGTTATATGTTCCAAAGCTCCCAATACCCTCGTTCGGGGTATTGCGTGTTTAGGGATTTCTACCATGTTAATGTATTCTATTCCTTTTTGGTTTAATAAAAGTTGTTTGACTATAAACAAGGTTATTTTACCTTTAATGGATGTGTCTTACATGCTTTCCTGATTCTGATTATTTGGTCTAGCTTTGCCTATTTGGATGTTTTGTTTTCTATGCCTAGTATTGTTATGATGTAGTGGTTTAATCTGAAATGTTGTGGTATATTGTAGACTATTTAGAAAAGTAGATCTTGAGGTTTAATTTGGCTATTTTATATCATTTTTTTATGATTTCTTAAACGGGGATATGAAAACCTGGTGTACTGAAACTATATGGGAAATTAGCATTGAGGGATTTCCCAGAGTGTTTGTTATAATTATAATGCTACGAGATCATATGGGAATTGATGTTGAGTGCTCCCTCAGAGTGTCAATATATACACTACGATACCACCGAAGGAATTGACGTTGAGTGATTCCTCAGAGTATTTGAAGTTTACCATTACAAGACTATAGGGTTAATTGACGGTGACTACTTCCTCAGAGAGTCTTTGATTACACATGAATATAGGGGGAATTGACGGTGAGTACATCCAAAGAGAGTCTTTGTTATTTATTTTATTGTATTTTCAACCAGAGGGGTTAGTCTATGAGAACTACCCAAAGTTTTACTTGTATTTATTTTTGGTTGATTAAATATGTAAAAGTAAATGTTTGTAAATGAAATTGTTGGACTCTTTACTTTTTTATACTTCCCTGTTTACTATTTCATTTTTCTTATTGCCTGCCATATATATTCATTGAATATTAGGCACAGATATTTGGGTTTTTGCCTACTGGGATTTGTCTCACACCTTGTTTGGGTAATGCCTTTGGGCCCAAACAGATTATATTGATGTAGGTATGGATAAGGGAAAGCAACCTTCCACTTCAGGTACATGACTACTGTGGAGTTGGGGAGCATGGGACAAAGCTAAAGATTGCGATGTTGTTGGAGTTTATTTGTTGTCTTTGTTCTTTGGTTTAGTACTTCATTCCAGCATTTTGAGTTGTTTGGATGATTTTCTAGACATATTTATCATGCATCATTTATAAATGTACTCAATTTATTTATTTATTTTTGTCTTCTGCTGTCAACTATTGTATGGTATTGTTATTGTTTCTACTATTATTATCTATTTATTTCTGCTGTGTTACTCTGCCAATGAGGGAATAGTTTCCCCACCATTAGACCCATGGACCTCGCTACTACTCGGCAACATCTAGAATTCGGGGAAATGTGCTTCAGGACATGACCAACCGGGTATGAGGCACCTCTAGGTGGCTCCTGGAATTGGGATATTACAATGTGTTATCAGAGGGGTTCTTTTATCCTGACTTACTATCGAGAGCCCATAGTAAGGAATATGAAATAATAGGTACTTGGTAAAAATTTGTTCTCTGTAGTAGCTAACCCGTTTATAGGGAAAGTTAAATTACCTCGTATATTGTGACTCTTTTGGTTTTGAAATTATTACATTTGATTTGATTTCACTGTTTGGTGATTCACATGTGTTGTGCTACAATTATTGATATTATTGAGGTTCTATTTCTATTACAACCTGATGAGATGAGGGTATGTCATCTCATGCATCATATATGCACGTTTTAGAAATCAAATGTCATGCATCCTTGCCATTCCATTTAGGGTGCATTGACAATTTCATGTTATTACTTTGGAGGATTTTTAGTGTACGTTCTACGATTACATCCACCAAGAGAATTTGAGGGCTGATCGAGCCCGAGAGTTCACGAGTTTGGAGCATGGTACTCTTTCAGTTTTGTAGTATTCTTCTAATATCATAGAGTTGCAGTGCATTACACCCTTTATTGAGGGAGATGAGTTATTCCTAATGAGTATTTTTAAGGATGGTCTCAAGAAGGACATTCAGGCTTAGGTAAACATCTCCAGGTTGACTACTTTATCTTCTATAGTCAACTAGGCACTGATCACAGAGTTCAACCTGAGGGATTTTGGAGCTATGGGCTAGGGTGGTTTGACAACCAGAGTATGTTCATCTTCAGTTGATAGTAGGAGGTGTCGTTGGGAGACTACACATGGAGATCTAAGTAAGAGAGATGCACCATTAGGTATCCATGTGTTATACTATCGGTGCATGAATTTCGGGCATACCATGCCACGTTGCCCGAGAGACCTAGTAGAGTGTCGAACATCCAGCAATATGGGTCATATTCAGCGCTTCTGTTAGTTCTTCTCACCTGTAGTGGGTGACAGGGGTTCTTTTATGACTCCGTGTTCATGAGAAGAACCTACATTTTCTCATTAGTGTGGGAATTAGAGTTCTTCCGGGTGTTTCAGATGAGGTGGAGGTCATGGTTGTGGTTGTCAGACGAAGGGTTTTCGATAGACACATGGTTGATTAGATCAGGGATCTCAGTCATCATCACAGGGTTGCGGGGAAAGTTAGGATTTTGAGGGGGGACAACTTAGCAAGATTAGGATCCAGGACCCTCAACAGTTCGAGGTACGATCCTAGTTGCCTCAATTTTAGCTTCTGCACTTTTTGATATAGGGGCTTTTCATAGATTTATATTTGTCACTATTCTGGAAAGCCTTGGGCTCTATATCTTTTCCTCTGCTGATATCTTAATGCTAGACACACCATTGGGGACTAGAACAGTTAGTGAACATCGGTATAAGGAGTGACTTCTCGAGGTTGGTGGGTGTCACTTATTATGGGACATTTATGTTCTAGAGATGATAAGTTATGATTTTATTCTCAGAATGGATAGTTTGTTCCCATCCAGGATGTAGTCAACTACTATCATCAGAGTGTGAGTTTCACATCACCATAGGGTGGATTGTTTCTTCATAAGGTTGAATGGGATGTCGAGGAAAACATAGAAAGACCCGACCATCATGGGTTGGGAGGAGTTACAGCCCAGATTTATAGACTATATCTGTATAACCATTGGTAATCACAGTTGAAATTTCCTCCAGTGGTCAATTTTCTGACGGATGCCTCTCTAGAGGACTTTGCAAGTTTTCCTCCAGAGTGAGAGGTGGAATTTTATATTGATCTTATGCCAGGAGCGCCACCATTGTTCATTCCTCCTTATAAGAGGGCTACACCAGAGTTACAAGTGCACAAGAATAATTTTGGGGAGTTATAGGATAAGGGTTAAATCTGACCCAATACTTCTCCTAGGGGTTTTATAGTCCTTTTGTGAAAAAATTGAATGGTAAAATTTGACTTTCTGTAGATTATCAGAAGATGAACCAATAGATTGTAAAGAACCAATATCCCTTGCCAAGGATTAACGATCTCTTTGATTAGATTTGAGGAGCCCAAGTGTTCTCGTAGATTGACTTGATATCAGGTTATCATCAGTTGCATGTTAGACCATCAGATATACCTCTTACAGTATTTTAGAGTTGGTATGGTCTATACTAGTATGTGTTTATGTCATTCGGTCTCATGAACATGCCTGTATTTTTCATGGATCTTTTGAACTAAGTGTTCTATCCATAATTTGTGTCTTTCTCAGGGGACTTCATGGACGATATCTTGGTGTACTCACACACTCGACACGAAAAAGACACACATCTGATATTGTTTTGGGACCAATAAGAGAACGTCCGTTATTTTTTAAGATATAAAATGAAACTTTTGGATGGGCCAGAATCACATCATGGGTCATGTTATCTCAGAGACGGGAGAATTAGTATACCCAGTGAAAGTGAGAGTAGTAGTTTCCTTTGAGAATACGAAGAACGTTTTTGACGTCCAAGGTTTTCTAGGCATGGATTGTTACTACATATGTTTCATACATGACTTATCAAGCTTTGTAGTGACACTTAATATCTAGATGAAGAAGGGTTCGATGTAATTGTGGTATATTTCAAGCGAGTCAGTCTTTCAGTAACTGAAATGGAGGGTTACATTAGCACTGATACTAGTATTTCCAGATCCAGGAAAGAGAAATACTCTGTATTATTATGCATCAGGTATCTAGTTGAGAGTAATTCTTATATAGGGAGAAGGATTCATTGCATACTGGTCTCGGTAGTTGAGGTCACATGAGAGGAACTATCTGACGTATGATCTCAAGTTGGCTACAGTTGATCATGTTTTACGATTATGGATACATTATCTTAAAGGATATCATTTTTTGGTTTTCACCGACCAAAAAAGACTCTTGTATAACTTCCCTAAGAATGATATGAATCTCAGACAATGAAGGTGGCTCAAGTAACATCATTCCATTGACATTTAACATGCCTACACGCTTGGGAAATGAAACATAGTGGCTGATACATTGAGAAAAAAGAACCCAGATACAGGAAGTTCAAGAGGCCAGTAGTGAGTGGAAGCTTATGGATCTGTTCTCTGAGATGCATTTGGAGATGCACAATAGATAGGGGTAAAAGTTTCATTCATCTATATATATTACCTCTACTCTACCTGATTTAGTGTGGATGTGGAATATATCAGATTATGAAGGCCTATTCCTATGAGAGAGGGTGTCAGTAGAGGACTTTATTCCTAATTGGACTGTAGGCGAGGATGAGATCTTGCTTTTTCATGGGCGCGTGTGGGTGATAGTAAACATAAATGAGGAGATGATGCGGGACATTCATTCCCTATATTGGGGAGTTCATCCTAGTGTATCCAAGATGTATCAAGATCTACACCATCATTTTTGGTGGATAGGTATGAAGGTATATGTAGTTCGTTTTGTCAGGATGTGTTCAACCAGTCATCTAGTGAATGAAGAGCATCATCTACTAGCTGGGATTTTGCAGTAGTTACCCATTCCTGACTGGAAGTGTAACAATGTTGCAATGGAAGTTGTGATAGGTTTTAATAGTTCTCCTAGAGGGAATGATGAAGTTTGGGTTGTCATTGACAGACTCACAAAGGTTGCTAACTTCATACCGATTAAGGAGACCTTTAGTGTTGATGAGTTGAGAAGGATGTTCATCCAGGAGATTGTATATATACATAGGGTTCCGCACAACATTATTTCGAACAGGGATGTATGTTTTACATCTTGGGTCTGGCAGGGACTACATAAGGCTTGTGGTACATAGGTACTTCTGAGTACAAATTACCACCAATAGACAGATGGCCAGTCCGAGTGTACGATATAGGCATTGGAGGATATGCTTTGAGCATGGGTCCTAGACTTTGAATGTTCTTGGGAGAAACAAATACACCTTGTGGAGTTTTATTACAATAATATTTTTCATGAAACTATTCAGATGGAACCTTAAGAGGCTTTGTACGGTAGGCCATGTCGATCAACCTTATTTTGGATGGAGGTAGGAGAGGCGACTATGTTGGGACCTCATCTTGTCCAGGAGACTACAGAGAAAATAGAGTTCATTCTGAAGAGTATGGATACTGTATAATCATTAAGGAAGTCTTATGTTGATCAGAAGAGATGACTTATAGAGTTCACATTCGGGGATTAGGTTTTCATACATTTCACACTGATTTTGAAACACATGAGGATTATGAGACACGGTAAGATTTTTCTGAGATATGTTTGCCCATTTGAGGTTTTGGTGAGTTTCGGTCCAGTTGCATATCTATTGAAGTAACCTAATAGGTACCGAGATATGCACGACATTTTCCATGTTTCCCAGTTGGTACAATACTTCTCAGACCCATCTCATATCCTTCAACCCACGTAGGTTGAGTTAGAGGTGGACAAATCGTTCGAGGAGAATCTTATCTGGATTTTTATCACAGTGTGAAGGTTCTCAATGGTTGGTATGTTCCAATAATATGAGTGGTATGGTGGCACAGGCGAGTAAAGCATGAGACTTGGGAGAGGGAGGCTGATGTACGATCAAAGTGGCCAGAGCCGATTGAGGATTCTTCTTGTCTGACACCTTCTTAGAGAAATTTGGGGATGAATGTCTTTTAGTGGGGATGTTAGTAAGAACCTAGATCTTTTTTTTCATGTATTTCTTTCTATTATGTTGGTTTTTAGAAAAAGAGGAGTATCTGGAAATTTCATAAGTACACGCCATGTATTTATAGGTACACTCCATGTACTCGGTTTTCAAGGGTAGTCGGGAGCTAGACGTATAACGGCGGTATAGTTGGCCGTGTGGGGTGACCTCGAGACCACCTAAAGAGGAGCTTAGTAAAGGCATGTATACGTTGTTTACTTTTAAAAGACACACCATGTACATTATTTTTATTTAATTGAATGGACCAGGGTCATGTCTAATCAATAGAACCCCCTTATTCTCAAATTGTCTCATCTTGGAGCGCCCATACGGCGCAAAACTTCTCTGAGCCTCCAACTCTTCATCTAATATCTGATTCGACCACCGTCCAATGTGTTGGAGTCACCACGATATGCTATTTATTTTTCTAAATCCTAGTTCCCTTATTTCTCCTCTTTCATGAGATATTCCTAGTTGATCATTTTTGGTGTTTTGTAGATCTATGACATTCTAGGTTGAATAAATGTATGAGATTCATCTATAACAAGCATAAAATGATGACATAGGGGGTTTGTGCCTTTCCGTAGCTATTCATTGAATTATATGTGAAAAAGTTCCCAATACACTTTTTGGGTATTGGCGTGTTTAGGGATTTAACACTGTTAATTACTGATATGCCATTTTTTAATAGAATTTTTTTTATTGTAAATAGGGTTATTTTCCAGGTTGTGGATGTGTTTTCCAAGCTATCTTGATTCTAACCATTTGGACTTGCTTTTCCTATTAGGCTATTTTGTTTTCAATGGCTAATATTGTTAGGATAGAGTGGTTTTCTCTGACATGATGTGATATGTTGTAGAATATTTATCCAAGTAGTACTTGAGGATTACATTGGTTACTATTTATCATTTTTGTATGATTCTTTACATGGGGCTATGAGAACCTGGAGTAGTGAGACCATACGGAAAATTGATGTTGAGGGCTTTCCTATAGTTTTTGTTATAATTATCAGTCTAAGAGACCATAGGGGGGATTGATATTGTCTGCCCCCTCATAGTGTCTATATATACGTTACGAGACTACAAGAGGAATTGAAATTAATTTATTCCTCATATATTCTATATTTTACCATTATAAGACTATATGGGGTATTGACGGGGAGTGCTTCCTCAGAGAGTCTTTGATTGCACATGACTATTGAGGTAATTGACAGCGAGTTCTTCTTCAGATATTTTTTTATATCTTCTCTTTTATTTTGAACCAGAGGGGTTAGGCAGTGAGAACTACCCAGAGGGTTACTTATATTTGTTTTTGGATGTTTAAATACTTAATTGTAAATGTTTGTAAATGAAACTGTAGGACTATTAACTTTTGATTACTTCTTTATTTACTATTTCTTTTAGCTTATTGCATGCCTTATATATTCACTGACTGTTAGGAAAATACCATTGGGTGGTTGCCAATTTGCCTCACACCATATTTGGGTCATGATTTTGGAACAAAACTGATTATACTGATGTAGGTATAGATTAGGGAAATAACCCTTCTATATCACGTACATGATTTCTATGGAGCTGGGGATCATGTGACCAAATTGAGGCTTGCGATGGTGTTGGAGTTTATTTGATTTATTTTTTACCTAGGATTAGTACTATATTCCATCATTGTGACTTGTTTGGATACTTTCTTAGACATATGTATAATGTATCATTTATATATGTACTCTAGTTTTTAATTTATTTTAGTCTTCCACTGTCTACTATTGTATGGTATCATTATTTTTTCTACTATTTTTATCAATTTATTTCTATTGTGTCACTCTGCCAATGAGGTAATTATTTACCCGCCATCACACTCAGGTCCCTAACTACTAGTCGACAGCCTCTGGCATTCGTGGAAATGCGCTTGATGTCATGTTACCAACTGGGTATGAGGCACCTATAAGCAACTCCCGAAACTGGGAAGATGCAAATTCTCAGGTGAATTGTTGTAAAATATTGTTTGTACATATATATATATACATATAACAAAAAAATGGTAATTTTATTCAATGTTTTACATTTAAACTCCTCATTAATAGCTATCATGTGTTATGAACATATTATAAGGAAAAAAATTCTTTTTCATGTTATGTTAATGGAAAATGTTATGAATTGTATTTTGATATCTCATAATGACATGAACCAGATTGTATGATTGAACCTATTATTTCTAGTGATAATATAATTATTTTATATTATGGAAATAACTATTAATTGTACATTAATTAATTATTAGTTTATTTTGGGGGCTTATAAAAATTTAAAAACATTTCTCGGGATCTGTATGAAATTCATATTAATTTATTTTTGATTTTATCACATTTGAATTTTAAAAAGAAAACTATGCTAGATAGTATAAATGATAAACAACACTGAGCCTAAAAAACCATGATAAATTATAACTTAAAAATAAAATTTTTAACCTATATAATAATTTTGGAATTAAGAATAGTGTTAGCTTATTTATAAAATTCATATAAAAGTCCTAATCAATAAAAATTTGTTTCAAATTTCTTATAATTAACCACCAACTTTTAAAAAATATATTTTTTTCTATAAAAACTATGTTTCATTGAATATTTATTTTCATTGTTTTTGGTGAAAATATATTTTAATTAATTTATAAAAAATTATTAATGTTATTTTATAGTATGAAAATAATTTTTAAATAGTTTTATCAAAACTGAATTATGTAGATATTTTTGGATGTTTTTTAAATGATTAATTTTTTAGTGATTGTAATAATTGCTGATATTTCAAATACTCTCATTTATTTTTCATTAAATAAAGTTATTTATAAAGATACATTATATTTCATTTTTTTTATTAATGTGAAGTATTACCAATATTAATTATATTAATATAATTAATCTCATTTTAATCACCAATTTTTATGACTTTGTATTTGTTTTTTTGTGCTTAAAAATAATATTTTCAAATTTTTTTAAAATAACTAATTTATTTCTTGTATAATTTATTAAAATTTCACATAGTTATCAAATATTTAAATGTAATTCATATCTCATAATATTATTTATAATAATTTATATTCATATAATGATTATTGTAAGTAATAGTGTTAATTTATGATCGTCTATTTCTTGAAATTAAACTACTTGAACAACTGTTTTTTGACACTATTTGTGTGTTTAATTTTGAATTAAATTCTAACAGATATGTAATTTTAATTTGATAAATTAGATTCCATATTTTGAATCATAATAGTTAATATTATTTAATATTTTTGACTTAATTTTCATCATAAGGAAATGAAAACACAATAAAAAAACATGATACTATGGTGAAAAACTAAAATGTAAAAAATGAGTAACTGTATAGGTTAAGGGAATAAAATGGTTAAATCAGGTTGATTATATTATTTTATAGGTATTTATAGACCATATAACCACTGTAATTAATTATTTATTTGTTTTTTAGACCCTTGAATTGAGTGTGGATTCACATTGTTGAATAGTTTTATGTATTTACCAAAATGCCACTTTTATTTAATTATAAAAGGGAAAAAAATCCCCTCTATTTATCACACCTATCAAAAATTTTAAATTTAAAAAATTCTTCCCTAATCTATCTAAAACACTCTTATAAATATTATATACATTATTTTCTTCCAAAAAATAAAAACATAGGGTCCTTAATAAGAGATCCAAAATAGGTTATTCCTGGGGAAGGTAAGCATCTTTAATAAAATCCTTATTTTTTCTTCATTTTTTACCCCATCAATTGATAATTAAAAATTACCAGTATAGTAACACTATTTCATTCTATATACTAATATTTTATTATATTTATGGAATAATATTAATCCATATACTCTTCCATTAAATCATAAACAAAACCATTTTTCTTGTGGATAACTTCCTCCTCCTGAATAGATTTAATTGATTTTTTATCATCTCATCTCACAAATATTTATGATTATTGATTTATTATTTATATATGACATTCATTCAAAATTATTTATTCTCTAAATTTAATAAATATTATAATTTTTTTCCTAACCATCCTTGAAAAAATGATAATGTATTTCATGTGTACAACAGATTAATTCCTCACATAGCGATGTGATTAATAATTTTTTATTACCACATCACATGGATTGTATATTTAGGTTTATTTAAATAATTAATATTATATTTATGATAGTATAATCATTAAATAAATAAAATATAACACTTACCATCATTTCATAATTATTTTTGAAAAATATAATCATTACACAACCATATACATGACCTACCGACTTCTTGATTGTAACATAATTCATATTATAAATTTTGAAATATTTATTTATCATTAAAATAATTATTTATGTAAAAAAATATTAATTATTTAAGGATTATTATTCTATATATATATATTAATAATAAACCCTATAACCATGTTTAATATATCGATGCCATTTTAAATTAAGAATTGTGCATCCTCAAAATACTCGACACTGACATTACTTATTAAGTAATCTAATACATCCTTAAAATAAAGGAAGTAAATACTATATAAATAAGGTATTAATCAAGAAAAAACATTATTAAAATATTTAATAGATGTAATTTAATTATATTGGTGAAAAATATACATACGATGATGATTTTACTGAACGTAAGGTTTCATCTAAAGACAAAATTCATTGAGACAAATGTTCATTTATTCACCTAATTTATTTTAAAGGGGATATATGCTACAATATTGAATAATATATCATGAATACATTATAATTAATGATATTTTTAATTTTTATTCATTTATTTCATTAATAGATTAAATGATTCAAAATTTACCAAAGAGGTATGGGTTTCTGATTTAATCTCATTTTAATTAGGATTATTTATTCTCGATTTTCTATTGTACATAATATTTTAAATATTTTAATATTGAAACTATTAATGTTATATTACCCTATTAATTTATAAAATTTTATAGTAATAGTAATATATTATTCCCTTTTGTACTTAAAACCATTGAGAAATATTTTTTAATAAAAGATTACCTTATTTCTCCCTTTTGTTAGAAATTATTTTCCATTTTAATATATGAATTCTTAAAAATCGTAAATATTTTGAATAGTACAAAATTTATTTATTAAATACATTTTTAGACATTTTTTAATTTTTTTAAAAAAATTTGAATGAAATCTTTATATTTTGTTTTCAAAGAGGCACATTTTAATAGTTTTACAGCAATTATAGTGGAATGTTTTATAAAACATTTACTATATGTATGGAATAATATGCCTTTATAAACACTCAAATCATTGAATCATACATTAAAATATTCCACAAATTTTTTGAAAGAAAATTATTCCTATCTTATTTTGGAAATTTTTATATTTTTAAGAATTGATTTCCAAATGAAAAGTGTATATTTCTCATGAAGAGTACCATGTAATATTTTAAATGAATATTCATAAATGATGATAATAGTTGATGTTATGGATTGATTTTATATTATTTATACATGTATTTACATATATTCTTTGCTTATTATCCTATAATTTTATGGTTAAATACATTACATATGTTCATCTCTCAAAATAAAACACTATGAATCCTCCTATGATTATGTATGAGACATGATTGCGAAAACCAATTATTTTCATGTGTAATTATTATTATCATGCCTTCTGATTTATTTCTATTTGTAAAACACAATACATGAACATGTTATGATTATTTGTCCTCACTCCCAAATATTGGGTACTATTTTTAGTCACATGAGACATCTATATATGGGATTAGAGACTAAAACAAATAAATTATGAAAATTTAACCACCATGTTACACAGTCTGGATAGTTATCCCTAAATCTTGTAAATCTCATGTTATATGTTATTTCCATCCTTATTTTATTCCATTAGCTTTTGATATTAGGTTATTCATGTTATTCTCTTATGTAGTTATCCACAAAACTTCCATTTTATGATATCAACTTATACCTTTTAATAAAAAATTAGATTTTATTTTCTTATTTGTTCAATTGAGGATATTTTTTCTCACATCTATTTTTTATGTATTCCCTCGGTTATCACATGAATTTTTAGTGCATGAAATGATTTAGGATCTCGTTGTGGAGAAAACAATGAGGATTTTTTACTTTGGATTATTTTGGATGTATTATTAACACAGTATTCAAAATAAACATGACCTAGTGGTATTTCAATTATTATTTATAGATTTTTTTATTAAACATCAAGTGAAATGTAGTGTAAAAGGAGTGAGTTACCTTAGTATTATGTTTTATTATTTAAAATATATTTTTTCTCTTAAAATTGTTTTTATTCATTTTTGTGAGAAATATTCTCAATTAATTTCTATAAATTTTAGAAATAATCAATAAAATGAACATCATTTTTGAAATAAGAATATTAAAAATAAATTTATATAACATTTTGGAATTTCTATAAAATATTGAATTTTCTATGAAGGGTGGAAAATACATATTTTCTTAAAAAAATCATTTATTTTTAATAAATTATTTAATATGAAATTTTTATGAATTTATTTTTTTTATTATATGATATATTCTTTATATATATTTAATCTAATTTATTAAATTTAATTATTGATTTTACTAGATTCTAGAAAATGTTTATTCTTAGGAATAATTATATATTTTTTATGAAAACTATTTTATAATGTATAATTATTATTCATTTTGATTAATTAAAATAAACCATATTAAATAATATTTTAAATGAAAGTTTTATATTAGGTATCTATATTTTTTGAATTTGTATACATACAATTATTATTTTTATTCATAAAGTTAATATACAATAATATTTTTCTATAAAAAAGAATTTTTCATAAAATGATTTCTCTTCATGATTGTAAGTTTTGTTTTACATTAAATTCCACCATTTATATGAATAGACATTTTCTAAATTAGAGGTCATATTTTTAATTAGAAATTTTTTTATTATATAATAAGGTCAACATAAATTTTTCAAAATCAATATTGAAATCAATAATAAAAAATTACCATGGTAAAAACATAAAATTATAAAAGTGAGTAAAATTATATGTAAATAGGATCAATTATTTAAACCATGTAAATTTTTTAAGGTGGTCCTCTTATTTATATCTCCCCCAATGATTTATTTTTCAATTTTGGAGGCACTTTTCTTTATACTGACTTCCCATCATTTAATAGTTTTCGGTATTTTCCAAAATTCCAATCCTCAAAAATTATAAAATGGCACCCCTCCCCTCTCCTTTTGACACATCCCAAGAAGTATTGATGAGAATATAAATAACCAAATCCATTAAAAAAATTCCTAAAAACATCATTGAATATTTTTTTCAACATAAATATAATATATGAATTTTTTTAATTATTATCTTATAGAGATGGCCTGAAGAATAGGTAACATTCATTAACAACATTCATTGTTTTATTTCTTCTTCTACCTAATTAATTTTTTTTAATCCATGCTTATATAATAATATTGGTATCACCAAAATACTATTATATTATTATGTTATTTATTAACCACAATCAATCACCACTTCAATGAAATGGGTAAATAAATCTTCAATCATGTGTACGACAAACTTCTGCATCATAAATCAATGTAATTAATTTTCCATCATTTACCCTCATGAATCTGTAGTTTGATAGGTTTAATATTTATATATGAAATTAAAGACATATTAATAATACTGTAAAATTATTTTATCATTTAACTTCTTACCATACCAACCAATGAAAACTAATAATGGATTTCATGTGTACAATAGACTACCACCTCACGAAGTGATATAGTTTGTTTTTTATTACCACATCACATGGATATTATATTTATTTTTTTCTAATGAAATAATATATGGTTTATAATATAATTATAATTCTATGTATATAAAAACATAGTTACCTTCATTCCATCATGACCATTAAAAATTAAAATGTTCCCCATGCGTACAAATGATATTCTATCTCCATAATTATGATGTAGTTCAATTTTCAGAACCCTCATTAATGGTTTATTATTAAAGTATAATTTATGTACAAAAATTAAAATTAATTCATTATAATTTTATATATATGATGAATTATTAATCTCTCCACCACTAGCCAGCTTACCAAAGTAATTTTAGACATATGAGTTGAACATCATCAAAACATTAGACATAAACCTAAATGACTAATTCATTTTATATTATATGGTCATGAAAAGAATAAAAGGAATAAAATAATTCAAAAAGGATTCTAATAATGTTGAAAATTAATATATTTTTAGTATTAATGAAGATAAATATCACACATGATGAATCGAGATCGAGGTAAGGGGTCTCCATAGACCAAACCTTCCACTAGGTTACGGTCATTCTACCTCTAACTCATGTTATATTTCTATTAAATATATATATTCATCTCATTCTATCAATATTTATGAACCCTTATGATGGATTTGAATAAATTGTACGGTTAGAAAACCTAATAGGAAATGTTACCATGGATAATCTAGATTGGTACATAGAGACTCTAAACCATTATATTATATTAATTTATAATTTATTTTTTATATTTAAATAATTTTCCCTCTTCTATGTTAATTAATTCTCATATTGTTTTATATTATTTTTAGAAAATGATAGGAAATATGATAATGAATTCTAACAACCACTGTTATGGGATATTTACTGATTTCTCCAATAGATTTCTAACCTACTAAGATTATATGTTCGAGATATTATTATCATTTAATATGATATTTATTGAAAGAAACATAGGAAATAGCACATATATTAATTTCAAATATCATAAAATAAGGGAAGGGTGGAATCTCTTGGAAGTTCAAGTGTCAAATTTGATAATGAAAACAGATTCAATTTTGCACATGAGATAAATATTGGAAGAAACAACATTGAAATTTTGTTAAAAGAAACAAAAATATGATTTATATGTGGTAAAGGGTGCACAATGAACATAATATTTGGTTAGAAATAAAGATTTTATTTAATAATGTGTGTGAAAAAAATGATCTTCGTAAATAATGACTATCAGTCCAATGTCAAAACTATTGCGATCTTTTTTATTATGAGTATAGATTCCATAAAAATATTATTAATTCGAAATGCCCTATTTTATTAAAATCACTATTGTAAAATGATTTTATTTTTCTGGTGACAGATCTTTATAATTATGTTTTATTGTATTCTTGTCAATGGTATACTAGTTATAAGAATCATGAATCTTTTTTGGATTAATCTTGAGAATTTTTTTAGAAAAATATATTCATTAATACATTAAATGGTACTAACGACCATGAAATTTTATTTAACGGGTAGATGATATTTTTTTTTGAAAAACATAATTTTGGATAATATAATCATTAATATCTTCTTGATTTAGTTCTAATTATAGTCCATTTATATTTTACGATATTACTGAATAAATGTTTTTTATATAACACTTTATTGGATAAAAATTTACATTATGAATAATGATATTTCATGTATGTTCATTATATTTTTTCATAACATTATAAGGATTATATGAATAATTTTTTATAAAATGGACAACTCATATGTCAGGAGAAAACATATCATATACAGCATGGTTATGGGTGATGAACCCATGAATGAAGGGTAATAAGGGTGTAGCGACAAATAATGGCATATGTAATATATTGGTTAGTTTGAAATTATGTTTACTTAAACAATTCGAAGGATAAATATTTTTTTGATTATATGAATCAAATTTTTAGGATCAAATAATTTTTAGTTTTTAGGATTTAAAAGTTATTAATGATATTTTGGTATATTTTTCATTAGTTTTAAGTACACATACCCCTTAGGTATGAAATGTTTTATTAGAATATATTATAATTAGGGAAACTAAAATTTATTTTTCTGAATATTGATGTTATTTGGGATGTAGGTTTGTGGAATGATTTAGGTTGAACATTGGATTTGGAAAACAATATGCAGTTTTATTCATTTTGGAAATTATATTATCTTATGATTACCATTTCAATTTTTTTATTATTTAATGATATTTGGTATGTATTTATACTATTTTGTGTAATCATGTGATCCATTAGAAGTTAATTTTAGTTCTTATGTAATGAAAAAATCATCTTGAATACTCATTGTTTGGAAAAATAGATGATATGTTGGTGAAATAGGATTAAATGATGAAATTATACATTTCAAATGAAATTTTTCCGCATGTTCTCATGATATATTGTATAAGGATTACGCCACATTAAGAAAAGTATCTTGAAATAAAATCTTAATTAATTTTCAGTAAATTCATGGCCTCTTATCTATAATAAATATTAACATTATCTTATAAAATATTCAACTTCCCAATACATTTTCTACTTCCCTCCAAAGATCTCATATGTGTAAAATTATTTATTTGATTACCATTATATGAACATTTCTATAACCACCCAAATTTATAAAAAAATAACATAATATTTAATGTCATATGTGGTATAAAACACATATCTTACAAGAGAACATGATAACATAGAACTTAAAATATATTTCATATAGAAGAAATGTAATTACCTTGATAACCTATGAGAGACAAAATTATGAGTTTCCTTAATATATTGCAGTACACAGAAGACCACATTTTACTAAACAAAAATATACTATTGATATTATTATTTAATATGATAGTTATCACCAAATAACAATAATATCATAATTTAATGGTATTATCTATTTTATAAAAATATTTATTTTACAAATGTTAATTAATTATCTATTAATTAGATATAAATGAGTATCATTTATAATAAAAATAATTTTTTTCCTAAAAAACAATATTCTTCTTAAATATGGAATAGTAGTTTTTTGCAATAAAATTTAAAATTTTATTTTACAACATTTATAAAATATATTTTCAATTTAAATAATTTTTTAAATTGTAAAACATTGATTTTTTTAGATGAGTTTTGGAATTTTTTTTGAGATGTTACATTTTTTGATTAATAGTGAAAAATACAAAATATAAATTGAAAAATACATTTTCATTTAAAAAATTTATAATGATAAAATATATTTTGAATCTTTTTAAAGCTATAATAAAATCAATTTTATATCGATTAAATAAATTTATTCCATTCAAATCATTTTCATGATGAATTTAGTTTTAAAAAATTTGTCAACATTTAAACATTTCCACATTATAAAAATGCTTTATCATCAAGTCATCATGATTAGTTTGAAATTAAAAAATTTTCAATTTGGTTAATTATCTTTTTAAAATATGATTCCATATATTGAATCAAAATAATTTATAATTAATAATAAATTTAACAATTATTTTTCTACAGAAATGAATAGTGAATGGTGTAAAAATTACTTATCATGGTTTTGGTAAACATTGGTTTGCCAGGGGTTAAATATTAATGATAAGATTAATGATGAACTAAAATATTTTACTAATTTTATTGAATGATATTATGTATACATTAGAAATAAATTTCTCTTTATTATGTAAATTACTTTCCATATTCCTTTTAATAAGACCCATATAATACGTTATGTATTGAAAAAGACAAAAAATATTTCTTTCTTCATTTTAATATCTATAATGATTTGGGATATGAAAAAACAACATTGGGTCATTTATAAAAAATATTTTGAAATCTGAATTATTATTTTTTATCATATTAATATATCTTTAATTTTTATATATGAAATAATTACATTAAATTCTTTTGAAATTCCAATGTTGAAATTATTTATAAAACAATTAAATAAAATAAAAGATATAAAATATTAAAAGTTAAAAAATTGGTTAAATTATTATATTAAATTAAAATTTTAAATTAATATATCATGTTACGTGGGATTTATAATGAATGATTAAAATTCTATCATTGTGTCTATTGTTTTTACAATTAAAATAATTTTATAATGTCAAAATACAAATTATTGTTTTATTATAATAAATTATTTTATTATAAATTATTTAAAATTACTAAAAACATATCTTCTTATAAATTGTTTTTAAATGTTAATATATATCAACTATAACTCATTAATGGAACAATTTTTTTTTATAGTGAATATATTTACACCTAATTATTAAAATCATTTTCATTACATTTAAGTTTTAAGTGGTTTTTTCATGTTACATGCACTTGTCTTAAAACTAATAGTCAACACAACGAAGATATTCATTTGATAAATTGGCTTTAATATTTATAATAAGTGTTTTTAAAGTTTCTAATATGTATCACTTTAATATATTCATAATGTACGAATTACCTTGGATAAGAATCTAGTTACCATAATGAGAACTCCAAATGATAAAAATAAAAAAACATATAAGTTATGTATTTTTTATAAAACAGGTGATTAATTTTTTTTTGGAAGTTTTCAAGACCCATTTAATCCAAAAAAATATTTATTTATCAATTTTTTATCCAATTTATGCAATATTATCCACCAAAGAGTGAATACTCTTCAGTATCTATAAGATTCCGACTCCTCTTAAACTATAAAAGGGTACTCACTCCCCTATCTTATTCACACATATAATTACATTTGGATCATAAAAAACATTCCAAAATAAATTCCCAACTACCATCACCTCGTTCTAGAAGCCTGGTTTTATGAAAAAGTCCCTATGATGAAGGATTTATTGCCATCTGATGGACAATATCTGAGTAAGAGGTAATGTTCTTCGACCATCGTCATTATGTAACTTCCTTCTCCCCCTACGTAAATTTTTATTAATCTATGAATAGTTATAACATAAGTATTTTCCCTATATTGGGATATTTTTTAACAAAATTATTTCCCTAAAACCATCTCAACACCCATAAAATGTATTACGAATTCATTATTTATGTGTATGGAGGACAACCACACCGAGTACACATATCGTTCATTTTTTCATTTCCACGTATCATGGTTTCTTATGATGATGAATATAAAGTATACATATGATATTTATATAATATTTATAACTCTATAGTCATTTTATTATATATATATTTTTACCTTCTATACCATATGAGATAAGATAACAATACTCATGTATACGGTGAACAATCTCATTGTAAAGCGATGTCATTTGTATTTCACAAATACTTTACATGAATGGTGAAAATTATATTTTTAATGATTATGTGGTATATTAATTAAATAATTAGAAAATTATAGACAAATTTATCCTTTAGTAAATATAATATATATAATTTTATTTCACTCCATTCCTCTCACATAAATATTATAACATTGTTCATGTACATGTGTACTACTGCCTTCACAAAGCGATGTGACATTGTTTTCCTCACCATATCAAATGGATGACATATATAAGTTTATAACAAGTTATATATTATACCATTATATTTATTTAATTTTAATTTATTTCTTACCACATTTCCCTAATGAAAGGTGAAAAATGGGGACATTACACTTGTGTTTGTACGGTCTCCCATTTCAATGATTGTAACGTACAACATTTTTCATAACCATCGTTCATGATTAATTTTAAATATAAAAATATTTTTATAAATATGATAAATATTTCATAATTATAATTCTAGAGATGATATAAATAATATGAAATGGTCAAGAATTGGATCTTTCATTATCAAACATGCATGAGAAAACAAGTAAATTAACACTTGAAATAACAAAAATAATGACATATTATTTAAAAAAACTGATTGTATTTAATAAAAGGGAAATATATAATATTATTAATATTAATTTTGTAATAGAATAAGTTAATAGAATATTAAAAATGACACTGAATTATTTTAAAGTATTCTCAACCAAATGTAAACACAATGAAATGGATTCCATAACTAAATTTAGACCCATTAGATTAAAATTATATTTCATTTACTACGTGAGGATAAAATTACGTGTGTAATGAATTTTTATTATCGTAAATTGTATATAAATTTTTTTATGTTTATTTATAGTTTATATAAATAAAAAATCCGTCTAATAAATCTTATTTCAATTTTATGGTCATTTAAGGGTTTATTCAACAATCTCATTCTACCAAGATTGTTTATTCATGGATATTAGTTAAAGGAAATTTACTTAATAATTTATTAATTTAAATGTTTAGTTTTTCTTATCCTATTGTTTCTAATGATATTTTTAATTAATAGTACCATTTTTACACTTTTTCACATAAAACATTTTAGATAATGTCTTCATGAAAATAAAAATTTATTTTACTCATTGATGGGAAATATGTTTTCTTCCAAAATAATGTTTTATAAATATATTTTCAAATATGATTTAATTTATTCAAAATTAAATATCAAAATAATTCTCACTCAATTTTAATCTTTAAAAAAATTTAATGTAACATAATTTCATTTTCAAAACAATTTTTATTTGGCTATTACTGAAAATGTGAAAGCAATCTTCTTGTTATTTTATAAAAAGGAACAGTCCTAACCATTTTACAATGCTAAAATAATGTTCCACTATTTTTTAAAATTTATTGAATTAAACAGAATAATGACAGTCATTTCCATGAATCTTCCATTTCAATTTTACGACGTTCTTTTTATGGAAAATGTTTTTAAATGTTATTTTCAATGAAAATGATTTTAATTTTTTTTTGAAAATAAAAAGGAAATATTCTTCAAGACCATTTTGGTAGAAAATTTTATGGTAACTATACTTATGAATAATATAAACCCATTGGTATTACTTCACTGGGTATATAAAATATTGATACCGTCTTAATTATTCTTATATATGAATTATGATTGTTTTGACCAAGGATAGAATCTCTATCAACTTCCTTATTTTATTTTTGTACCCTTTACCTACCCATTGGGTTATTTACCTTATAATGGTCATTGGAAATTAAATTTCCTACGGATATTAGTATTATTTTCCATCCATTTTTTATTTCATATTCTATTTATTATTTCTATAGAAGTTGTTATATATTAAATCTCATTTGTTTATATAGGGATATGTTGATAAATTAGTATTATATACTCAATACTGAGTATTGACAAGGAACATTTTTTATAAATTAAATATTTTATTTGATATATGTAGAATTATTTTAGAATTGTATTACTTATGTGGGGCCTTATTATAGATATACACTTGATATTTTGGTAGTCTCATGGGATGATTTAGTTTGCTCGTGGTAGCTAAAGGGTTTTACCTAGTATGGTTTATACCATTTGGTAAAAGGTATTGATGGTAATGTTTTCATGTTCCTTGGAAACATGGTGTCCAATAATTAATAATATCATTAAATCAGTATTTAGGTATCAATATTTTAGATTATTTAGCTATGAAATGATGTCTTGAAGTTATTCATTAATAGTTATTGATTAAATGGAATTTGTTTTGTTATTTATCATACCATATTGATTATTCCTTATCTATTAATGTTGTTATGTTATTAAAGTAGAATTTGTGAATGGTTATTTACCTTGAAAATAGATTATTATCCATAATATATTTATATTAATATTATATCTAGATGAAGTATCTTATTTGTATCAAATTTTTAGGGAATACATATTCAATTATTACCCTTACAAAATTATTATGCTTATTAATACATGAATGATTTATCTGTACTTAACATGTATTAAGAATTTTGAGATCATTCGTATTATGATTCCTATACCCTGGAGTCAATAGTTTTTACTATGAAATATATGAAATAATATTATATATTGATTAATGATACTCCCATAAAATAATATGTTGTAATTTGGGCATTTAAATGTATGGTAAGACACATTTATGTACCCTGTTTACCTAGATGACTAAACTGATCAGTATTTTTGGGATGTTATTCCTTATATCATATGATAATGTATAAAATTATGGCACTAACTCTGGGAAAATATGGTCTTGGTCACTATATTTTGAATCATATGATGTTTTTTAGAAACCATTGGACCAAGATTTATGATAACATAAATTAGGGAATATAACCATGTAATTGAATTTAAGGATTAGTATATAAGAACCTCCTAATGTTTTGAAAATATATATATTAGGTGGTCTTTCCTTGTAATAAATATCTATGTGGGTACTATAAGGGGACGTGGCTCTATAACAGTTTGTGACAAGGGGAAATATCTCCCAAAACGGTGCATCGATCTTGAATCCATTATTAATTTTAGTTGAAAACATGGCTAACTTTTCACCTAGTTTGATAATATCATGTTAAATTATTAAGATAATGCGAATTATATTTACAAACCATTTTTATGTATTTGAATATCTGATGACACTTAATGAGATAGGATAAACCTAAGGTGTCATAGATAGAAAAGAATGTGTCTCAATGTAATTGGAAAATGTTTTATGTTTAAAAAAGAAGGTCATAAAATAAATATTTATTAATGAAAAACTATTATTAAAATGGAATAAAATAAATCTCATCCTTGTGATCCATTTATTATTCATTTACATAAATGTGTGGAACCTAGGAATTAGTTGAAACAATGAATTTTTCAAATTATTAACCCCTAGATCTTATAAGATCGAGTTTTGGAAAAAAAATGATGAGGTCGTTGTGAAAAATTATTTTAGCTATAGTATATGTTCATAACTATTATAAATAATATAATGTTTTTGTTAAAAATATGAATCATTTGTGTATTCTTTTGACTTAATGTTATACATAGGAGAGTTCCATTCTATTAGTTTTGGAAATCTCAAACTCTTTCAAAAATACTTAATTACTCTGTTTTTTGTCCTTTGTGTTTTAGATTGTTTTTAGAACAAAATATTCTACAATACATAGATTCAGTTATAATGTAATCATGAATATAAAAAAACATATTTTATTACAATTATTATAATAATTACTTATCCAATAAACATTTTATTCATCATTATCATATCATATGTAATAGTTTTTTTCTCATTTTTCATACTAAATATTTTTAATAATCCTATTGATATGAGAATCGATGCGATAATATTGATACTCATAATATTTATTATAATTAAAATAAAATTTAAGTCTATATGACAAACTGTGTTTATATTATGAATATTGAAAATTGATTTCTAATGTATGGAACATGTTTTACTCTTTGAAAGTGTAAATTCACTACGACATCAGAAATAACGTTATTACAAAGAGGTATAAACTATCATGTTCTAGGAATCCAATTACATGAGAAATAATCAAATAATAAATGAATTTTTGGATACCAATATGACCATTAAAAGTTCACATATTAATACACCATCATTTTAATATTTTGGAGCATTCAGATTCACTTGAAATTTCTTCTGTGTGTGAGAGATTTGAAGACTAAAAAGTGTGAACATCATGTTCATAATCAATTGTAACTGTTTGGGTGTTTTTTATTCTTAATAAAACTCTATAAAGCTATAACATTTACAATTATTTTTTAATTTTTCATGAATTTGAGCAGTGATTATGATTATGGGCTTCCAAGAATACGAAGGCATAGAATCCGGTCATCAAATTTATTATGGGCTCATAGAGATATTTAAATAGAGAATCTATTCCATTATATTGAGGGATTAATAAATATGAAGACAGATATTGTATTTCTATAAATGAAATCTCTTGATATTAAAGCACATATATTCATGTAAGTATTAAATGAGGGATACTGTTGTCAAATAATATTATATACATTACAATTAATGATTAATGATATGTATTCATTCAATAATAGTTGTAAGTGATTATAATATTATGTTACTATTTTATTTATTTTTTATTCAAAAGTAACCATTCAATGACATTTATATTAATTAAATTAAAACATCATATACATCTTTCATTACTGTTTGTATTATCATAATTACCCTGATTACGATTCTGATACTTTTTTTAGTTGGATCTATTGTATCTATGATCCTTTACACAGATTATATTTCGTTGTCTCGAAATAGGATTTTTATACCTGGATATATTGATTTCAATCATGATTATTATAATTTGTTAATTGGACTGAAATACAAGTATGGATCTAATAGTTCTACATAAATATCATTGTGAAATTTTTTTTAAACTGTTTTAATTTAATGTTCTTATAACTATAATTCAAACCCCCCACTTGTAATAATGTAATTATGAAAATATTATATCGATACTAATATAAATGTAATTCATATTAACATCCAAAAAATGTTATCAGAGTATATTCTTATGCTCCTATACCTTCACACCCTTTTTTTAATACTATTTTATTTTTTTTTCTATGTTTTTTCATAAAAATATTTTTTAACTAATATTACACTAAAAATTATTTTTGATGAATAATGTCGTTGTTTTAGTGTTTATAGGAATTAATATTATATCCTTAAGAAATTTGAATCCTCGTAGACCTATTTTTTTCAAGGTTTCTAACAAAGAGTACTAGAGATTAGGGATGAATGGTTTTTTATCAATACACGAGTTGAAAACATTATCATGTCAAGTGGATATTACAAAATTCATAATAAAAAAATTTTCTACTTCACACAACATGAAATAAATGATTTTTTTCTAAATCATCGAGTTATAAATACTTTTTTATGATCCATGATGTTATTTAAAATTATCACATTATGAAACCTCTAATATTATTTGGAAAATGTTTTAAATTACACATTTTGGAACAACAATGTTTTCTAAAACTGAGATATCTATTTTATAAGATTATTATCATGATTTTTTGTTTTTATCTAGAGATTTTATAGCTATAATTCCCCATTGGTTTATTACTATTCTAAATTGTTTATAGTATCTTTGATAGAATTGATAAGATTATTATATTCATGTTGATAAAATTACTAACATATTTACTAATGAATGGTAATCTGAGATGACTTTTTTTATGATAAAATAAATTTAACAAATACTTAGCTTGATGATATTATTGTAACTCTAATGAAGAACAAAGGAAGAAGCAAGAGGGATGTTTTTAAAAAACATAATAAAAATAGAGGTGTTTTTTCTTCTAATACCTCTCTAACTAGAAATCAAAAACCTGAAAAAGATATGAAATATTCAAGAAATAAGAATGTGGTTATTCTATTTGATTATATTTTTTATGAGCTCTCTGAAAATGTGATAAATAATCATACAAGAAGGATGAAAAACATAGTAAGAAATAGGTATTTCAAATACTAATAATTTTTTTTCATATGAATAGAAATGAAATGAATGATGAAGAGACATGTTAAGAAATCAAGAAATATAGACACGTCAAGCTAGACTATCCTGATCTAAATAATAAATATAAAAAAGATAGAAATTAAGAAAATAAAGAACTGAAATATTATAAATACAAAGGTAAGAATTTTATGAAATCTATTGAATCATGGAGTACAATTTCAGGTGTATCTAGTGAAGATACATTTAAGAAGAAAGGTTTTGGACATACGAACATAAGTCATTTTCCCTATATACAACTTGTATATAAATAATTCATGCTAATGGTGTAAACTACGAAGAATCATATAAATATTTCATTTACTGTAAACTATCTTGATTATAATAATTATATATTTTTTGATGAATATTCTACCTCATCCAGTAATGATAATACTCTTCCCCTTAATAATTTAGGTACATGTTTCCCTAAACATTTGGAAACAATTCTAAGTATTGAAAATATATTGGTAATGCTAAAGAAAAATTTTCTAACGTGGATTCATGAATAGTTTTTTCACAGAATTAATTATCATATCTCACTCAATATCTTCATAAGGACCATTCTAAATAAAAACTATTTTTATTGATTTGTGAAATTTATGTCTGATAAAAAAATTAGAAGCAAAGAATAATTATAAAACTAATACTACTGAGGAGATGAATTTAGTTATTAAATTAAAATATAATGTATCTTTATTGATGAAACCCTTTTCAAACATTCCTACTGGTAAAGAAAACATTGAAAATATGTGTAAAAAATAATTTCTCGTGGTTTTATTTACAGAATAGTGTTTACTTATAAAAACATGTTTTTAGTATGATTTTCTTGGTTCAAAAAAGTGATATCCTGCAAGAAAATTACAAAGTTGTGTCCACTAAAAAATTACTTAGTAATATCCAATACCTAGGTTCCAAAAAATATTATATTTCAAAAAAAATTTGATTCAAAATGTTTTGTTTTTTAAATTTACAAATCCCATGACAGGTTGGGTGTAGAATGTCTAGTTTTTTGTTATAATGAAAATAAAGAATGTACCAACAACAATAGTACTTGTTATATTGGTATTGTATTTTCTAGAAATTTTACTAATAACATTTTTAAAAAGAAATTCATGATGAATGGTGAAAATTTTACTTTAGAATATAATTCCCAATGAAATATTATCGAAATACTAAACATTATTTATCTTAGTAAATCATTAATTAAAAATTTCTTATTTCATTAAGGGTTTATGTAAAATCATATAATAATAATTCAATAATTTGATTATGGTTGTATTGTGAAATTTAGTAATGATATGTGTGTATTAAAAAGTTACAAAGATGCATTTTTTCTTTATACAAATCATTATGAGAATGTTTACACAAATAACATAGAAGACATTAGGGGAAGTGAACTACCTTGAATTAGAAAAATAGAAGATCAATATTTGATATTCAATGGATTGTTAAGAAATTGTATCCTATGAAACATATCAATGTTTAATATGAACAAACTTATTAAGTGTCATCCAAAACTAATGTTTGATTCTTAAAAAATATGTGACCCTAGTAAACAAGATAGGATACATAGGTCTAGATTTTTATTTATCAGTGATGTCCCAACTTATGATGCATTGTATTTAGTGAAGGTAGAATTATTTAGACCTAAATAAACTGGGAGTATTTCTGGTAAACATAATGTATATATCTTATTAAATGATTAAAAAAGATATACTTAGGTTTATTTTATTAGTAATAAATCTGAATCTTTTTTTTAGTTAAAATATTTATAGCCAAAGTTAAAAAATGAGAAAATCCATCTAATTGTACATATTAATAGTGATCATGGTGGGTTATTTTTATATTCTTATTTTTAATCTTTAGTAATTAGAATAGTATAGAACATAAATTTTCATCCCTTAGAACTATTAAAAAAATGGTGTTGTATAAATATGAAATAGAATTCATCAAGAAAAAATAAGAACCATGTAGAGTGAATACTAAATTGATAAATATTGTTTTGGCTAAAGTAGCTATTAATTCTTATTATACTATAAATAATATTTTGATAATACATTTTTCTATATATAAGTCCTGATTAATTTTTGGAATCGTCAGAAATATAATGATTCATACTTCATTGTTTTATATTTTAATGAATTCATCATATATTATAATGATATATTACCTAACATTTCACACAAAAATGATGGTGGAAAATTTTTATGTTACTCCACTACTTATAAGGTATATATAGTTTTTTAAAAAAATGTTATACTTTTTAGAAAATATTAAAATTGAATTTTGATGAAACTGAACCTTTTGTTCGTAAACAACCACAACCAATATCCTCCTCATATGTTATTTCAAAACTAATTTTCATCCATTGTTGTAATATTCTTATTATAAGGATAAAAAATAAGAAATTTTTTTTAAATTTATTCCTTAATTATATTTTCTTCCTTATCCTGAAGAGAAGTTTTTTCAAAACCTATGAAGTCATTTTTTTCATTAATAATAATCATAGTTATAGTATCATTGGTTATATTGATCAGCTGGATAGGGCTAGATATTCCTTGATAAATGAAAGAGAATATATAGATTTAATTTCAGAAGTTAAACCTATTAATACTAATTAGGATTGGATAAACTCCATGTAAGATGAAATAAATGAGTTTGGAATGAAAAATACTGAACCTTGGTTGAATGACCTAAATAATATTCTATAATAAGAGTAAAATTGGGTTTTAGAAACAAATATAATAATAATTTAATTATTATATTAAATAATGATACTATTTTTTCTATGGGTTATAATCAACCCGAAGACATAGACGACGAAGAAAAATATGCAGTAGTTTTTAGTTATTAAGATATTAATATTATATTATCATTTGAAAGAATATTTAATTTCGAAATTTTTTATATGGATTTGAACTTCACTTTGCATAATGGATATGCTCAGGATGATTTTTATAATAAACATCTCCATGATTTTGAAAATAAAATACATCCTAAATAAATTTATAAACATTCAATAATTTTATATGAACATAAATAAGGCCATTGTGCTTGGTATAATAGTTTAAAAGGATTTTTGTTACAAAACAACTTTTTAAGGTATCAATAGATCCAACACTTTTTACAAAATAAGAAAATAAAAAAAATCAAATGTTTAAATCTGTGTCAATGATATTAGATTCCGATCAAGTCAATAATCATTAACATATTATTTTATGGAACTTATGAAATGTTAGTTTGGTATGTGTATAATGGGTGAGTTAACATATTTTCTTCACCTTCAAATTATTAATAAATAGAAGAATATTTTATATCTTAGCAATTGTATATTAAGTATCATCTTAAAAATTATGGATATGGATATAAAAAAAAGAATTATTACCCCTATAAATACCTCATATACACTTGATATTGATGAGGTTGGAAATCCATTTTATCAAAAAAAACATTTAGAGGTATGGTATGATGTTTACATTACATATATTCTCGTCATCATAAATTAATTTTTTTCTATATTCTTGTGTGTGATATATCAACAAGATCCAAATGAATCACATTTTAAATATGTAAATTTAATTTTCTTTATATAATAATAACTATGTATTTAGGACATTTTTAATATTCTAGAAATGTTTTTGAACGAAAAAAATAGATGATACATTTCATGGTTGTATAATGGTAAGGAAAAGAAATTTAGAAACATATCATTTGTTAAGAGATTCATTAGATTGTTGGTCTTCTATGTGTAAATGCTCAACAGCACATTCCACAATAGATGACGAATGTGTGGCTACTGGATGTTGTTTTGATCAAGTTTTGTGGATGAAATACCTACACACTGAATACCAATTTAGTATTACAGAAACTAAAATACAATGTGATAATACTAGTTTCATTACTTTAAGAAAATACCAATTACACAACGCATATGAAAAAACACATATGTGTAACATAATATTTCCATAGGGATCACACTCTTAAAAGAGATCTCATTTTTCATTAATCATTACTTAAGAACAACTTGATGACATTTTTACAAAACCATTACCATATAATATATTAGAATACATTAAATAAAATCTAATAATTATAATCATAAATAATCAATACTCTATACTTTTTATTTATTAAAATACTAAAATTAATAGACTCCTTTTAAGAGTGGAATACTTATGTTTTTCAAAATCATTTTAAATTTTAAAAAAAAAATTCAAGGAAAAATTAATTTTAATAGGTATATTTTACTCATATCTATTTATAAAATATTTTAGTGTTAGAAACAACATATAGTATTCTTAACTAAGAAAATATTAAAAATTCATACTCTTAAAAATTTAGTATTAAAAAAATTTCATAATAGTATTTTCTAATGAAACTATTATAATTACAATTCATTTGAAAATTATAAATTTATGTCATTAAAAAATAATGTAATTAGTTTTAAAAAACTATTTTCATTATTTTAAAAAACCATCATAATATGTTATTTTATAATAAAAAACAAAATAAACAAGAAGAATATGTAATGATAATGATGAGTCTTTAAAATATAAAAGGTATTCTTCTATATATTTTTATTTATTTCATTAAAATATTTCGTTTAATTTGTTTTTTTTCTTATCATTTATTTTTAGAAAACATTTATTTTATAATTTTTCAAAATCGTATTAATCAATAATATGATAAAAAAATTTAAACCTCAAAAGTTCAAAAATCCTTTAGAATCCTCAATTGATTTTTTCACCCATTATATTACATAGATCAAATTACATCTATTATATTTGATTTGGATGATAATCCATCACTCAATTTCCTATATAAGGAACCCCCACCCCCACACTTTTTGGCGCACATTGATTTTCTATCTTGTTTCCCCTAAAGTTGTTGTTTCTTTCTTATTTTTCAGTTCAATAAACTTTTTATTATGTCTGAATCACTATTTTCATATCCAACATAGATACCTTATAGATATTATAATAAATGGATTATCTTCATAGAAATGTTATTAGATACTATTTTTTTATAAGTAAGATTTTTTCTTGAAAAATATTATAAAATTTCAAGGATGGGGTCATCTTGTGTGGAAAACTTAGAGACGGATTTATAATTGTTTTATATAGGTCATGTTCAATATTTCTATGAATGAGTAATGCTTTTTTAAGGATTATAGAAATGGAATACACTATTTTATGATATATGGAAAATGATATAAAATTTATTGTTTATAAACCCATAATTTTTCTAGGAATATCATCATATTGAGGGGTATATTTTTCTTCTCAAAAATTATCAGATGTACTTAGTTCTTTTGATATAATGAGTTTAGAAGCTTCCTTTCTCTATAAATTTGATTTCTTTATAATTTTTTATCATATATCATTGGTCAATTATCTAATAGACATATTTATACAATTTTTTATTTTATTATAGAAAGTAGATCTAGATAAAATAAAGGTATCGTATGATTTCATATTCATATTCATAGTCGTTATGAGAAAGAAAAATCTTGTTAGACTAATTTTTAATTCTCTAAAAAAAAATTAAGACTTGTGATAAAAAAATCTATGATAATCATTTTTCAGTATTTTATTAGTAAATTCATTGTTTAGTGGATCATTTTTTCAAGATAGCAGTGAAATCAACTATGATAAGGAATAATATTTAGTTTATCTGTGAAAATACATTGAACTATATGAAACAAATCATTGATAAAAACATAATGAACTTTATTGAGAATGTTTGCAGATCCATATTAGTAGTAGAACCTTCCAGAAATGTTGAACAATGTGATCATAAAAAAAATAAAATAAACTCTTAGACTCATCAAACATAGAATGAAATGAAGCAGAAAATAGTCCCATGTGAGGAATTTGATGATTGGATGAAGAATAAGGCATAAATCTAGAACATTCATTTATAATAATTGATCTAGTTAGAGATAATGATTTTGTGTTACAAATTAGAGATACATTTGAAAATAGTAAATGAAAATGATGTAAAGGAAAAAATAGTTAAATTCCATTTAGTTATGTAAACAAAATGTGGGATTGAGTAGAATATTCTTTATAAAATGTAGTTTTGACACTACATTACTCCCATATCAATCAACTGAATATTGATTCTTGACTATATATCCAATAAACCTTAGTTTTCCATAATGAAATTCCATCTATGGTTGATAATGTAAAATGATGAAAAAGAGTATGAGGAATCGGTACCACCTATTGACAAAAAAATAGAAATCAGTACAAGATGGAAAAGGTGACATAGGAAAAGAAACACATCTTGTGGAAGAGTTTAAAATATCAATGGATGAAGAAGATTCCTGAAGATAAAATGTAAAAATATTGAGAAAAAAATATTATGTGAAAATGATAAAATTGAAGAGCATGTTGAAGAAGAATAAGTAGGGGAAGACAAAAAATATTTTGAAAATAAAGAGGATGATGATACATAAGAATATGAAAATGATTATGAATAAGAAACTCAAACTGATAATAAATATTACAAGAATCATTATCAGTCTTATCATCCCGGGTTAATAAAGAAGAAAAATCCAGATTTCTAGAAAAAAAATCATGAGAAGAATAATAATAACACTCATCAAAGAAAATTGAATAAGAAAAAAAATTAGAAAACAAGATCTGATGATAAATATGATGAGATCCTAGAGGTTTTGGATGATAAAAAAGTTGGTAACAATAAAATCAATAAGAAATTCACAATTATTTACAAAGGTAAAAGAATATTTTATATAGAGTCGAGTATAATTTAACCTCTTAAAATTGAGATAGATGAATCAAATTTAGTGATTTTGATAACTGATCATGAAGTAGAGATCATAATTCAATATTTAAAAATACTCAAAGGATTAATCATTCCTTTTCCAATACATGAATGCAGTGGAAAAATCATTTATTATATTCTTGATCGAAAATTAGAATAATTAGTGATGTTAAAAGAAAGAATCATTCAGTATAAGTTCAATTTTGAATAGTTTACATGATTGTTTTCTAACTCATAGAAATCTGTTTGATAAGGTGGTAATGAGGTCACATCAAATTGACATCAATTTGAAAATTCATGATAAAATTATTATTAAATAATGATGTAAAAGGGTTAATACTTTGATTCTCTCAGTCAGGTAAATAATGATATGGAAGCTAAGGAGAAACTTTTGGAAACATTCATAGATACAACTAATAACCAGATTGAGAAAATTAAATTATTTTTATGGGAATATAAATTTTTTTAGTTTTAGTTTCCAAGACTCAAATATTATATAGAGGAAACTATCACATTAAATAATCCAAATGAAGAATTGTCCAAAACTTTTTGAAACCCAAATAAATCAATATAAAAGTTATATGAACAATTTAAAGCGTTTAATAAGATGATGTCATTTATTAAGACATTGATGAAGAAATATTTAATTTATCTTATACTCTTATTGTAATTTGTTTTTTAAAACACTTTCTTTTATTTTTTAATATATCATATTTTTATCTACAATATACAATGGTGGAATGTTTTTTCTAATTCTGATTGGTTTTATATTATTTAATATATTTATTGATGATAAATTAATTAATTTAATTATTTCACATGTTGTTTTCATCCCCTAATATTTCAAGAAACTCAATACCTTCCCCAATATTTTTTTAAATCAAAAAGGTGAAATAGTTTTGATTAAGGGGTAGAAAATTTTATATATGACCTTTTTACACAAAGGGGTACAATATGATTAAGGGGAGAGTATGATCCATAGGTGTAGTTCTATCCCAAGGGTGGGATAATTATATTCATCCTCATATTTAGAAATTTTATAAACTTATTGGAGTTATGGAATAAATATCAATTCTTAATGCAAAGTAAAGAAATGGAAATTAAATGTATGTATTTCAAAAATATTTCATTAATTTTTGTTTTGGGTTTTATATTTCTAAAACGATGTATATTGTTGAGTTAGATATTATAATTATGAATTTTTTATTCTTTTGGTTTTGGAAATTAGAAAATCAATCTTAAATACATGATTACTATATTTTTATATCCAAATTTTAATAGAATTTTGTTATATAAAATATCTTTTTGAATAATTAGATTTATTTCTAATGTATTCATAAATATAAAAAATATTCACATTAAATGATGTGACCCGACCCATTCAAATGCTTAGACCCTAACTACCCCAAGCCCGTATCTGGAAGCCTAGTGTGGCGACAAGCGTCGATGTCATAAATAACTCAGGTAAGAAATTTAATTAGTACCTATAAACACAAACAGACACAACCATCATGATTTAAAATTTTATAGGGATAGAAAAAATGATGAAGCGCTAATATAAAATAAACCAATCCTACAGGAACATCTAGATAGTGTAGAAGTATAATAGTTTAAACTTAATATAATGGGAAAAAATCACCTTCCCTTCCCGAAATGTGTCTCGTCCTGATAATAATAGAAAAGTAAAAAACTGTCAAGAATCTTGTTCTTTAATCTTATGATATAGACACTGTATGTGGTCTAAGCACCAAATATCCCAAATATCCTCTATAGTCATGATCGACCTATTAGTCACCTAGATAAGACATGACACATGTGAGAATGTCCCAAGAAGGGGTGTGTATATACATAGAAGGCCCTAAAATATGAGGGGTTCTGTTTTGAGATATTCAAAATAAATATGATTGTTGAAGATACATAAGTTATAGAGAAAGAGTATAGCTCAACACAACAAAGTGTGAATGTAAACTCATCTAAATTTAAGGGGCTAGATATTTTAAGTAGATGAACTACTAAGTATTCACCACCTATAGTAGTATAATACACTTATCTAACCATGAGATTCTAGACATAAATGTCACATTTCATTGAATCTTCTATATGGAGAGTAAAAAAATACATTGGTTGGAAACAAAGGAATATATATATATATATATATATATATATATATATATATTCTCAATCTAAGAAGACCAAATGAATGAGTAAGGGGATCATAATCTCTTAACACTTCCCAATAAGAAGAGTATCCTATTGTTGTAATAATACACCAATAATTCCCATCATCTAATGTGTCTTCTCAAAACACACATGTCTAAGTAAATACAAAATCAAACAATGATACTATACTCTTTGGGCACCACTAACTCTCCCACACAATTTTTATTGCATAAAAAAATCCCATCTTTTGGGGGAAATTATTCCTTTTCTTAATGAGTACAAATCTATGTAAAACAACATCTCATCATCATGCCTCATAGTTTAGGAACCAAAAATAATAGGTAAAGGTCTCATATATTGGTATCACAGGAGCGTCCTACTTTGATAGTCATTGGGGAACTCCACTTCCTAGCCTCGTTATTGGTTGGCGCTTAGAAATTTATTTGGGATAATTCACTACCTTGCGTCGATGGAGGTTAATTCCTAGAATATGTAGTCATAAATCTCCACTACCCATCCCCACTAGAGCGTAATGATTAGAAAGGACATAGGGGAACTCCACTGCCTAGCCCAACAATAGTTTAATGCCCTGAAAGTTCATCTAGGAACTATACTATCCAACCCAGATTGAGGGAAATGACCATCAATGGTTTTTAGAAACCTCCAATACCCCTAATTTATATAGGGTAATTCCCAAAAAGTATCCTTTTAGATCTCCACTACCCAGTTCTACTAGAGGGTAATTCTTTGAATGTGTTATGGTGATCCTACATGATTGTTTACATCATCATGTGTCATATTGGTATGTACCGATAAAAAATCATTTCTCATAATATCTCAAAAACCACCATTGGGGGAACCATCTCGTTATATGTGAAAAAAACATAGGACAGGGTACTCTTTGGAAAAAATCTAAGGAAAAATGAAGGAGATACGTAAAAAGAATTTTTTCTTAAAAGAGATTGAAGGGTACATAGTGTGTTAGGGAACCCATACAACATGTTGTCCCACTTCACAACAAGTCTGAGTCCCTGATCTGCACAAAACATGGTCTCATGTAGTAGTACATTTGTTTTAGGTGGACCACACTATATTTCCAGTCTAACATTGACTAAGTCCATGCCCACTGGCCCAGTTCATGTAAATTGGTATACAGCATGCCAATCCACATGGGGTGCCACTAGTGTGATCTTCTCGTGTCGTGTACATGGCAGATGGAATGATTCACAGTGTGTTACCCATCACACAACTTACATTCATGGGATGTTTGTACGTGACATCTTTTTATGCTCACACCATTCCATCCTTTATGGTTTTACAAAACCCTAGTGTCCTCGCTGAGGGGGGGGGGTGATGCACTGCATGTTCATCATTGAACATGGTGTGTAGTCAGAATTTTTGAATAAATTTATGATATCTATATCCATGTCCATTGCATCAAATCTATTTAAAACACATCAAATCTGGCATTATTTAATGTCGGAAAATGTGTATTGAGCCTGAAAACCTTATTTTGTGCTGTTGCATGCTGAAAAATCACCCCTATTCACTGTTAGGGTTTGTTCTATCGTTATGTACACTATCATTAATTCAAAAGTCAATTCCATGATCTCAAACCAACAAATAGATCATCTTTGAACCATGATGATTCTATATATATTCCTTGCCCACTGAACAGTTCTATTTTTTTTGTCAATCTATCATGGATCTGGATGTCTTATAGAGCTACGTACCTCCTGGTAAGGTTGAACCGGGATTAAGGGGTCCAATTGGTGAATAACATGAATATAATTTTTGGCAAAATAACCATTTTATTTAACATCTTTTTTAATATATTTGTTTTCCAATTATCAGGAATAAGAGTTTGATGTTTGAAGGAAATTGAATGAAATCCACATTTCATTGTTCTGATACATGCGTGTTCTGTAATTGGCACAAATCCAATCGAAATAGTAGATCTACTAAATAATTTAATCAAAATGGAGAAACAATAGAAATTTATGCGACCTTCCTTAGTTTGGGATTGATCTATAGTAAATAATGTGACCATCAGTGATTCAAAGGAAGTTGATGTGTTCATTGCATCTTATCTGGTCATATTTGAGAGTTTCATCATCATTTTCCAAAGAGAGAAGGGAGGATCTCACACAGGAGGATTCCAAAAAAAATTATCCGACCCTTGAAAGATTCTCCAATGCAATAAAATTAAAATTTTACCATTTAAAATGAAAAATTATCTAATTAATTAATTCATTAATACATTCATTAAAAAAATGAACCTCCAATGAACGAGGGGTTGGAAAGTCTCGTGACGACTCATTTTACGCCACTCCTATGTAAAAAACCACATTCTAGACTCAAACATGTTCAATGATTTCTTATCATATTAACTATTTATGAGTTATTAAATTTTATTTAATTATCCACATTTTGTCAATAAGAAATGTATTTAATATTTTTATAAATTAGTTCAGGGAACACTAGGCCTTGGAATCGCATGTTGTTACAGTGCCTAAACCTAATATATATATATATATATAATTACTTCCAAGTATTACAAGGAAATAATCGAGTCTTTATATTATTACCTCCTATAATATTTTCAACACATAAAAAACTAGGAAAAAAACTCAGGAAACATAGCATACATCTTACTCTCCTGCCCCTTGAAACTCTCTTGCATGTTTTTATGGTACCACATAATATGAACCAAATAGATGGTTAGTCCATGCGAGGTTTTCTCCTAACGATTCTCGATCACCAATGGGTGTTCCTAAAATGCGAGTCCATCCTTTATGTCTATATCACCCTAGTTGATGGAGTGCATATGGTTATTCACATACCTCTTTATCATAGACACGTGTAATACATTATATACCTGCCCCAACTGTGGGGGTTGGGATATGTGGTAGGAAACTTCACCGACCTTCCATGTGATCTTCAATGACGAATGAAACCTCAGGGTAGCCTACCACCATGCCCAAACCTCCAAAATCCTCATCATGGGGAGACATTCAAGAAATCATGGCCTCCCTACTCAAACTACAAGGTACTATAATGGATGTCTGTATCAAATTTTCTACTATGGGTTATCCTCCTCAACTCACAGGTGATTTGGACATTCTCTATTGTCACATGCACTATCTACGGGCTTACAATATACATCCATCTGATCCCAGCACATCATAAGTTTTACTTATAGGGTCTCCCATATAGTGCCTCAAAAAGTGTCATGCCAATGGTAGAATTGTATTTGTTTTTGTACATAATATCTTCCATGGGGAAGATATCCTCCCAGCTCCGGACGATGTCCAAGACAAAATCCCTCAATATATCCTCTGACACCTAGATAGTTCTCTCATTCTACAAATTTGTCTTGGGTAAATGGTTTTACTCATCATCAAATGGGTACCAAATTCCCCCATCATTACTACCCACAATTAGGACATATGTTATTTGACACAATTGGAGACTTTCATCATGGGAACACTCTGAAAGAGAATGGTGTCCCATAATTACAACTTCCCCAAGCTCTCCGCTGAACCTTGTTCTCTGATAGAAAGGAAGTGTTCCCACTTTGTGAGTCAGTCATCTCTCACCTAGATGGTTTTATGTCCCTTCTATGTCCATATAAGCCCTGTAAATAAATCCATGTGTATTTCAACCTGCATCAACTCCAAGAACATTGGAGGCTACAATAAACATTCTTGGACATATTTCTCATCCCTAACCTACTAACAGGTCAGACAATAAGAGATGAAATCTACTATTCTTTTTCTCATGAATGACCTCCAAAACTAATAGTAATGGTCTTTGTACATCTTCCACACAAAGATATGTAATTCTTGGGGAGATGGGTGGAAATCCCACGTCACCTCTTACCACATTATTGATAGAACCACTATTCTATACTAGAACATGGTAAAATCATACCCTCCTAGATAATTACAATCTTGCGAGTTCCATATGGATATATTTTCTTGTAATACATCTATGTCCAGGTATACTAGTTGTGACTCTCTCACACGTGCGATATATAATGGAGTCAACAAAAAAATTGCAGAAAACTTTTACCCTATAACTCCACCAAGGCTAGATACATGGAATCTAACCACTCTAAAACATAATGTCCTAAGAGATTATAGGACTTCCTTCTAAGTGAATCTGGTATAATTTTTCCCTTCACTATCTAATATTATGTCTTTAAGTCATAGACCTACAGGTAATTCAACCAGCACCACTGCCGCTTGTTCATGTATCTATTTTTGAAGGAGTGCCTAATACTTTGATGGTTTAATTAAACCGCAATGTGATCTAATATAATTTAATATCTCTACATTTATATGTAGAACACAGTTTCTAAAAGATCTAGGACATGAGTTGTGTAGTTCTGGTCATGATGTCACAGCATCTTCGACACATCTCACAAAACTGCCAATTGCTGCATCAACACACAATCAAGCCTAGATCCAAAGGCATTATAATAAAAAATGAAATAAACACCTTCATCTAGTATTCTCAACACTGCATAACTCTTCAGTTTATGCCTCAACTCCTAAAATTCCCTTTGGAACATCTCAGTTGATATAATAAACAACCCCTTCTATGTCAAGGTTGTCAAAGGGGGTGAAATCCCAGAGAAGTCTTCTGAAAATCACTTATATTACCCGATTATGGAAAGACATCATAGATCCTTGGATATATTATTATGTGGATCCCAATTAAATTATTCTTTTATCAATGATGGATATATTGATAAAACATGCTCAGAAATGAAATTACCATTAAATTTACCATCATTGATCTAAAACTAGCACTTCTATTGATTTCAGTAAAGCTGGTGCTCCCAAAGAAAAAAAGGACCATCCTAATGTTCTCTGCATGCTCCACCTATGTAAAAGAGTATAATGGTATCTTATCATTGAATATAAAAATAATTAATTCATGTATGGATTGAATATCAAGTTCATCAAAACCATAAACATGGTTGAGGAATTATTCAACCCAAGATAGAATCACTAGGAAGTCAATGTTTTTGTTGAAACATCAAAATAAAAAAATCAGAATATCATTCTCACAAACCATCATCCATTGGTAGTAAAAACTAATATAGATCTTCAATAACCAAAATTCACATCGCAACTATTAAAAGTGGTTGTAAATCATTAGTGATGGTACTTGTTCTTTATCATGGCCTAATCCATGAGAAATAATATACACAAAGCTGCAAGCTATCATCCTCCTTCTCTATGAATGAATCTATAGATTAATAGTGGGACACATTGGGTCTGATATTACATTTATACCGAAGGTATCCCAACTGAAACCACAACTCTTTATGCTCAGTAGGTATCATTATATATGAAGAAAATGATATCATAATCTTCTATGGTTGTAAGTCAATGAATAACTACATCGCATACCATGTAGGTAGTCCAAAAACATCATTAGGGAAGAAGAAAATTTAATCCTCTAAAACTAAAGGAAATAAGATTCATGAAGAGCCTACTGCACTAGGGGATACACTTTCTAACTGATGGGTGAGGGACTATATACTCTTACTCATTCATCCCACTTTCCCAGACACGGGATCTACCTCATAGAAAAAGGATAATCTTGTCTTGTTATAATGTATGAATTTGGATTTTTATTGGGGAAACTCAATCTATACTTCGACCATATAAATCTGATCCATAACTAAGATCATGTCATATGGTTCCATCATGATGACCAGTATGTTTCATGTGAGCCTCTCCCCACCAAGTGATAAGCCACACTACCAGAAGATGAATGACATAGATGAAGTGTTACCTATGGATACCTCAATGTGAAGTTACTATAGAGGTTCCTCTACTGGGATATCTAGATCTCGTACCATGATTTGACTAATAATGGAATGACTGTTGCCAAAGCCTTCAAACACTGAATCAATTGTATAAAAAACAAACATCATACCTTGAATCATTTCATGTGATATATTGTCATAATCTTCCAAATCCTATAGCTCTCATGACCCCGACCACCATCACCCTGATCATGACATAGGCCTCATAGATGGGGTGGTGGAAGGAAGTCATAGTAGAGACCACCATCAAAATAGCATCCTTCCCTTCTACTAGATTTACCTCACTGAGGAACATCATTTCCTATATTAGGATATCACTAATCAGGGATATATCTCTATTGTGGTAGACCATTATCCATATTCTTGGGGTAATCATCACATCTAGATGGGTAGTCTCATTCCTGGAATCATTCTAACAGAATAATATCTATCACCAGTGCTTTCTATAGCACCACTACATTGGTGGGGATTCCCAAGGGAACAATGTTGGATCAAATATCTCTTCTGAGTCCCTACTCGAACTAATATTATCTGAATAATCCAACTAGGAACATGTAAAGTGAGTAGTTTGAACAATCTATGAACATTTCCACATACTTAGTCACTATTATACATCCATTTAGAATCTCCAAAAGCTCCGAGATCCATATTGAGCATTAGAAAAAGAGGTTGTAGTCCTCATAGAACATTTTATTCAAGTTTCCCAACAGGAGCGTCGACTAATCGTGTTTTTGTGTAATGAGGATCCACCGTCACCTTGATTTTTCAGGGAATAGGCTAGTAGTTTGTTCCACCACCTGGTCTATTAGGGTAGGAACAAGTCTAAAGATACAGACCATCAACTCTACCTAATCATTTGATGCATGTGGATCAGACTTACCATGGAAACTCAATGGTCGATGTCACCACAATGCACAGAGTGCAGTAAGCCTATACACATCCCCAACCTACTCATCTAATATTACCTGCTACTAGAAAGGTGGAGGTGATACTATGTGAACATTTTGTTGGTGGGGATCACTAGATGGACATTGAATTGAGGCATAGTCTCTCATGGGGTCATTATCATGAACCTAATATTTTATCCAAGCTAGCAGTTGTCACCGAGGAATCTTGAAAATTATCAAGGAGTATCAATGTAAGATAAATATATATAAATATATGAAAAAAATGTGGGGATTACGCATGAAGGATAGTGAAAGACTCCATAAAATATTATTCATGTACCATTGATCCTTGCATCAATTGTCTCAGCATGAAGAGTAGATAGGTAAGCAGTTGGGGGTTCTGATGAATGGATAGGTTGGTCACAGCTCCATCACTCAACTCCCTATCCCTAGATCCATACTAAATAAACTTTTACATTATTCCCATAAACCCAAAAAAATACATTTCAAGGGGATTTTGTAGAAATCCATCCCCAGGAACAAACTTGCTCTGATACCTATATGTCATGACCCTACCCAATCCAGGGCTTGAGACATAAATACCCCAAGCCCACATCTATATTCTAGGGTATTATAAAAGTTATAATGTCTTAACTAATAGATTATTATTCCTATAAACATGAACATACAAAAACACATCCATGTCGATGAAAAAGTGATGGGGGTTAGCAGGAAAAAAGATGCAATACAAATATAATAATAAAACAAGCATGAATGAACCCCAAGAAGGTAAAAAAGTATGGTAAATTAAACTAATTTTAAGGTGGATTTATAAATTTACCAACATATATATAACCCATCCTAAAAAACATGAAAATTAAAAATCTAAGAAGATCCCCACTCTTGAATTCCAAAATATAACCATAATACGTGGACCTAGATACCATTATCCCAAAGCGCCTATAAAGTCATGGTCATCCCGTCGATTTCCTACAAAAGACATGGTACATGTGGTCAAGGCCCATGAAGTGGTGAGTAAATACATACCCATTAGAATGCCCAAAAATATAAAGTGGGCAGTAAAAGATAAAAAAATAAGGAGAAAGGAAGTAGAAACATAAGGTATATTTAAAGTGTATAGCTTAAACAAACACAGAGTGTGAAGGTAAGCTTGTCTAAACACAAGGGATAAACAAGGTGAATAGATGTACTACCCATAGAGACTTTTCCACATATATTTGAAGAATAATATCATCCAAACATGATAAAATATATAGGAAAATCATGTGGCATAACCCACATGTATTTCCCGCTCCTATAAGGGGAGTAACCAAATCCATGGGGTGGTATAGAAGAAATGATATATAAATATATCTGTGTGTGTGTGTGTGTGTATCTGTGTCTGTGTGTTTGTTTGTGTGTATGTGTGCTAAGTCAAAAAATCTAACACAACTATTTTTGGGGACCTGTATATCTCATCTAATCCCCATAAAATGTTTAGAAAAAAATTTAAAAGTCAATTCACGATTTCCAACATCTCACACATCATCCCTAAACAGACAATTCTAAGGAACTCATTCACCTTACCAAGAAACTATCTGCATTGTGGGAAACTGACTCACCCACCGGATTTGGATCACATAAAAAATGTTCCTTGAGGGAAAATAATTACTCTTCCTCATTAGTCTAAATGTAAATCAAATCACATCTCATCGTTGTTACACACAGTCGAGGGGCCACTCAATCTTGTTAAGGGTCCCATGTCCTGGTATGACATGATAGTCCTATATAAATAGTAACTGAGGAACTCCACATTCCAGTCCCGTATGAGGGTAATGTCCTAGAGGGTTATCGAGGAACTCCACTACCCACCCCTACTAGAGTGTAACACCCATAAGAAGTCATAGGGGAACAACACTACCCTTCCCTACTAGAGGGTAACACCTAGAATAGGTTTTCGGGAAACTCCACTACCAACCCTGTTAGAGAGTAATTCCTAGAAATGATTCTCAGTGGATTTCAATACCTAGAACTACTGGAATGTAATTCATGGAAGTAGGTCCGATGATCATGTACGATCGCTTTAACCATCAGATACCATCACAGAGCATTCCATTCCCACAACATTTCAAATCCTATTTCAAAATCTTACACATTGATAAAGATCATGTTATATATATATAAACACTCTATATATACAACACATGAGAAAAAATCTAGGTTCAAACGAATGTGATATGGATGATATAAGTTTTCTTGGAAGAGAATAAGGAGTAAATGATGTGATAGGGGACCAACACTGCATGTGATCCCACTCCATAGCCAACCTGTTTCCCTAGACAACAAATAGATCCATCAAATGTAGCAGTACACCCCTTGTAGGTGGACTACACATCATATCCGGTCTAACTAGGACTGAGTCTGTGTTTGTTGGTTGTGTCCTTGAACATTGGAACATGGTGTGCTGATCCACATAGGCTACAACAAGTGTGATATTCCCTTGTTGTGTATATGAAACATCTCATTTTTCTTGATATGGGAATCGTAACGTGGTTTACTTATGGAAGATTGTTGGTACACAACATGTTGGTTATGTACACATTATACCATAATTATGGGTTTCCAAAAGTATGGTGCTACTGCAAGGGGTAGTATACACACTCTGTGATATTCATTGAAAACGATTTGTAGTTATTATTTTTATAGAAATTCTATATTTCAAGATCCACTTACCACGCTTCAAATTAGTCCAAAATTCTTCATATCTAGCACCATATGAAGCCAAAAAAGTTGTATCTATCTGGAAAACAAGATTTGGAGCCGCAATTCAATGGAAAATCGCCTCTATTTATTGAGAGGGTTTTTCTGATCATTATACATTCCAATATTCATTCATCGATTGATTTCATGATCTTAAACAATTAGATAGCGTATACTTGAACTGTGATGATTCCAGATCTATACCTATATTTCAATACCGTTCTTGTTTTTTTGATCCTCTACTGATCTAGGGGATTGATCAAGCTCGATACCTCCAGAAAAGGTCTAATCAAGACCAAGGGCTCTAAATGGTGACAAAAAAAAATTACTTGTAATGGGCCAAAATACAATTTTTAATCATTTTTTGACCAGTTTTCACAACCAATGATCAAGAACAGTGACCCAAATTTAGAAAAATAAAACAAAAAAATTAAAATGACATTACTCGCACACATGAATGTTCTACAAATGGCACAGACCAAAGGGAATGGGTAGATCTTCCTAGTAATTTAAGAAAATGGTTGAAAAAATAACTATTGATGAGACATATATCAATTCTGGATTGATACATAGTGAGGAACATACATGTTAAGTATGTTTTGGATGTTGATGCATTCATTCCATCTGATCTGATATAATTTGAGAGCTTTGTCATCATTTGCCAATGGTATGAGGGAGGATCCCTCACTAGTGGATTCCATAAACTATAAGCCAACCATGGAAAGGTTTACAGGGTGATAAACTTATAATCATATCCTTTTGTGAAAAATTTATATAATTAATTAAATAATTCATTCAATAATTAATTAAACACAATGCCAATGAGATAGGGTTCTATACTCCCTATACCAACTCATTTTATGTCACGCCTATAAAAAACACCATATTCTAGACACAACTATTATTTAATTTTTGGATATGATGAACTATCTAACAGTCATTTTTTTTAATTTACTACGCAAGAAAAATATACAAATCATTAAATGTTTCATTATAATGATGAAGTATTATTACTATTCAGTTATAAAAATAAAAAATTTTATTCTATTTGACAATCGAGTGATAAAATTTCTTATCAATCATTGTTTTGATTGATGAATAATTCGTCCCTAAAAAGTAAATAAATTATGATTAAAAACATACCGATTCGAATTAAACACCTAAAATCATTAAAATTGGTTTCAACCATTTTTTCATTTGGTGTTTTGAATTTTATAATTCATGTTTTTCATGCTTTCTTTGAATGGAGTTGTATTTATAGAAACTTATAGAAGTCTAACTTTTGAAAACCATAAAATTTTATGCATTAGACTGTTTTAGATCTATAACTAGTAAAATTAAATTTTGGGAAATGAAATAAACAAGGAAAACACTTATCATATCAGTTTTTGGAAAACAAATGTTAAAAGTGACTATTAACATTAGTTTGGGAAAAATGTAACATTAAAAGTCTTCAATGATAAATTTTTAATTTATTTTTCATGAAAAAGTGTAAAAAGTTTGCTTTTAACATTTGTGTCTGAATAAAATATTTTATAATACATTCATTGAGGCATTTAATATCGATTTTTATCCATAAATAATTTTAAAAGGATTATAAAATCATACTTTCACTAGAGGTTTCCAAAAAAAAATGATGTTGATAAGTCAATATATTACTTTCTAATATCTATTTATATAAAATAACATCGAAATTACAACTTTTAATGTCATAAAAAAGAATGATGATTTCAAAAAATGTTATAATTAAAAACTTCATGGTAAAATACCTTCTTCTAATAGTGTTAGGTCCCAAAATCTTTTATTTTCAAAATTCACCTTAGTACATGGGACATCTACACTTTTTTACATATATGGATTTATATAGAGCTATATTAATTCTCAAGTGAATGATTGTTTTGTATAAAAATTCATCTATAGGAAGTTATTGATCCCAATAACCATTAGAATCCAGATAAGAATATCTCAATGTATTCTTTAGTGTTTGAATTTTTATCTTAGAATGAAAATTGTCTTAGGATGATATACAATGATGGAACTCATCTCCATATCATGATATTTCTTAATACATCACCTGAACATTGTTGTAAAACATATATTCTGATAGGATATAATGGAACTTCATAGTCTATACAATAAGTCCACTTAATTAATATAAATCCTGGAAGTATAATCCAAAGATAAATATTCTTGGATAGCAATGAATTGTGATACCATTGTTAGAAAATAAAATACAACCCATATAGATTTATTCCATTTAGACATTTTTGAGGGTATAATGATAATATTCAAGGTGATGTTTTCCCATTTCAATTTTGGAATGGTTAATGGAGGTTACATACCCTTATGCTTTCCTATCTCATCCTTAACATCCTGATATAACAATCATTTAGATACAAACTCTGTAATATATCTCTTCATGTCAATCCACCATAAAAACACAATTAAATCTATATACATCTTCATACTTCCTTGATGAATATTGAATAAAGAATTATGAGGTTCATCTAATTTCTACGTCTTCAAATATGGTATGTATGGACCACATACATGATTCCTAAACCTCAACATTCAACCATTATTATGGTTTAAATCAAGAACTTTTTAACCCTTTTTTAATCTCCACATATATTTTTATATACCTATTTAATCATCACATATATATGGTTAAAAAATCAATTGAGAAAGATACTATTTCTATCATTCCATAAAGATTTAATATCCATATTTGTAATTCCATAACAATTGGGTCTCTAATGATTCTCATCATGTATTTTCCAGTATGATCATTTCAACTCAAATCATGAGAAACCATGATCTCATTCTATAGTGGTAATGAATTTATCATTCATAGTCATTAATCATATCTAACCATCTTATCTATCAAATATTTAACTCCTCTTTTGTGAATACATACTTTAAACATATTATCAGTATATATATCAATATTTTCTCAAAAAAGATATTTTATTCATATGATTAATTCAAAAATTACAAATGCTAACTCTAATTGATGTGTCGGTAATTTTTCTCTTAAACCTTAAATTATTTGGAATACTAATATATAATAACATCATTTTACAAAATAATGAATCCCAATCCCTTATATAATCAATCAATATAGATTAAAAACATTATAACACTATAGAGTAATGTAAAAATAGGTGTGAAAGAAAATCTTATCTTCATATCCATAAAATTTTACACACTTTCATCAGTCCATAGTATCATAGATCTCTTCCAAGTTAAATTGGTTAGTGTTTTATATATTGGGGAGAAAATATCCACAAAATGTTGATAATATCCTAATAAACTAATAATTTTATAGATCTTATCTATCATGGTAGGTTTGGGCCAACATTAAAGCCTCTATCTTTGATGCATCTATAGATATAACTTATCTTGAAATTATACAACGCAAATAGGAAAAAATTTGTAGAAACAATTCACACTTGTAAATATTACATATAATTTCTCATTACTTAACGTAATTAGTACAATTATCAAGTGATCATCTTGATCTTCCATTATCGTTAAATAAATAATAATATCTTCTATAAAGAAAACCAAACTGATCTTGATTTTCCCAAAAGACTCTGCTTGTTTCATACATAATAACAGTGAGGGAATATGGTATAAGAAAATAGCATCAATAAATATACACATTGTCCATACCACGTACGGAAAGATATCTTGGATTTATCCTACATCTTGACCAAGAATCTATGCTATCCAAAATGAAGGTCAATATTGGAATAGTATTATGCTCCACAAACCTAATCAAATAGGGCTTCATTATTAGGTAGAGGGTATATGTTCTCAATTTTGATCTTGCTCTGATCTCAATTATAAATTGAGATTCACATAGATTCATATTTATTTTCGAAATAATTAACACATTAACCACTATGTGACATACTTGGATGAATTAATCGCTTTTCAATGATCTCCTATAGTATCTTCTTCAATTCCTATAACTCAATCGAAGCAATTTTATATGGATTAATAATAAAATGTGTTCAACTAGATATGAGTTCAATTAATAACTCAGTTTTTTATTTTAATGGAAGTCCATGAAACTTTTATGGAATGAAATCAAAAATATCCCACAAAATATGCATATCACTGATGTTGAGTTTCTCCACAACCATTTGTTATAAATTCCCCTCTAAAATAGTCTTCAAACACCATACAATATAAGTGATTTCAATTTAATGTTTCTAATTTTTTTTACACTGATAGATGACCATTGGTTTCTTTTGAGTACAGAACATTAATTCAATTCCTAGATAATTAATTTGGTATTTATATAGGTAAATCCAAAACATTCCAAATATAACATAAAATCCTACTAGATGATGAATGATAATCTTTTCCAAACACAATCACAAAATATTCTACCATATACGAATCATTTACTATGTATTAAATTGCTATACCATTAGGTGGATTCACTAATTACTATAAATCTAATAATTTAGGTGTCATCTTAACACCCATAAGAAAATATTCATTTTTTAATTAATTGGTAGATCCCATGTCTAATAAGACATTGGCAGCTCTATTGTGGATGGTAAATATAGATTTCACCACACTGTTAATGCACTATCCATTATAAATAGTGATATCATGAGATTTTCTATTGTCTATCATATTATGAGGGTTCGTACATCTATTATCACAATTAAAATTTGATATTGGGAATTGGTAACCATAATGCCATTACTCCTTGCATTTGAAAGACTAGAGTTTCATTGGTAAAATATGTGGTGATTTATATTTATTTTCACAATTAGTTAACTTCATCCCAACACATTGTCTTTAAATAGTGTTTATAACTTCCTTCCCACAATTAAAAAAATTATTAATCCCTTTAAAATATTACCTCCATGATTCATTAAATAATTAAAAAATAAATAAAATCGCATATTCTTCTCTCCATGGTTTTCATAGTCTTCTCTAAAATCCATTTTCCTATTCATTTCAAAACCATGTGATGTATGGGTAAATAAAATATCCATTTCAAACCTGAGAGAACATCTAATGACTACATAATATCTACTAAAGAACATTATGGCTCACTCTATTCATATACATGGTTTTATTCCACTAAATTATCAGTAAACCATAATTTCATGTTGGATGATAATTCGAAATATGTACCCTATAGATCTTATCCAATTTTCAACATATATAGAAATAGATTCATCATCATTATACATTATCTCATGAAATTTCTTATGCATAATTTTTTGAAGAATACGAGTGATGTACTTGTTGAAAAATATATTCATAAACCCATCCCATTCCATGGAGTCAGTTATAGCAATTTAAATTATCTTCGTTATGATATCACAGGATTGACCCGATTATCTATGAAAATAAAATAAATAAATGTCTATTTCATTTTATAAACACATGAAAATTGAACATATAATTTTAGTGGTAATAATACATTTCCGAAAAATAATAGGATCAATGGATCCATTTATGGAAGGTGGGTTTTAAAAAAGTGTTTAAGAATTTCCAAGGCATATCCCACATGAGTATCAAACAAGTTGTATAGAAAGGACAATTATTATGTACTAGGTGATGATCAAGTCTAGATCAATGCAACCTTTCTGGAGTTATTACACCTAAGTACCATTGTTCAAGAGCCAAATCCACTTGTAGTATCCAGATAAGGATATAATTTAATAGAAACTACTCATTTTATTCTTTAATAAAAATTATGGTCCATTTTACTATACGTTGACTCATCTTTAAACATATCATTATACATTTTAATATCCTTAGGTATATCACTAGTGATTTTAAATCATAGTTTTCACAGGTTAAGTACAACATTTTCTGGAACAAATAGTAATGTCCAAAACATTTCATACATAAATATTACATCTTAATAGATGAGTGTTAATTATATCACATAATAATCCATGCCAGCATTCATTAGGACTATTGCTTTTAAAAACATGGGGCCATTAAAAACAAGTACATAATTGAAAACATAATACCCCATTACATTTTCTATAACTACAACCCTTTATAAATACATCATTCTTAATAACATTCATCATAACCTGGGTAAATGAAATTAAAAAAATTATGATCCCAAATTCATAGTAAGGGTAATCAAAAGATATTTCATCATATCATGAGCATAGGGGTGTGAGATTATTAGAATATCATTTTTTTAAAATACCTTATAGATAATTGATCATAAAATTTTTTCATGGACATAATATTAGAAATTCCCAAGATAGTAATCTTAATTGAATCAAAGAACAAGGACCATGAGAACACAACATTATCAGAAGCCATATATTTTTCTCATACATAAATTTATTAAAAATAATTTCAATAATAGTTAAAGTCTCATTCTAAGACTATCATAGTTGAATGGGTTCACTCCCAAAACCAAATTAGTCTTCAAGGTTCAAACTAAAGACTAACATAATGGTTAAATTCCATTATTAAATTGGGTTCAATACACTTCCCATTTCAATTACAGTCATGATATATAAATCATTATGAAATTTATTGTTGGGAGATATATGTCCCACCCATCATATAATGAAAATTATACATATGTATACTAAAAAATCAGTAAACATTAATAATAAAAAAGACCATGAAAATACATGGGTTTCATAAAAATTACTTCATAACATAGCATATTGCAATGAAATAGGTTTCATGATCATTCCATTATTTCATTAAACCATAACACATGGAAAAATATGTGGCTTTCATATGAATTTTATCATTGTAAAATATATGGAAAATAAATTGGATTCCCAAAAAACGTATTTACAGAAATATAATCCATTCAAGGAAGGTATAAAAATGGTATTCTTGAATTATATCTCTAGTAATGAATTAGTAACATCCAATTTTTTCAACTTATATGGAAAAATATTTTGAATGAAAAAATACTGTGAACATTTCTTGATGAAAATATAATTTTTTCAAAAATAACATTTTTATAAAATAAAATACTTATAAAATATTTTTGAATTACATTTAATTTTAAGAAAACATGAAAAGACATAAATTAATATTAAAATAAAATAATTTTCATGGTGTTGATAAATGTTATTAATGTTTTACATGTTATGAATTCCTTTAAATTTTTTGATATAAACTCAAAAGGAGTTATAAAAGAAAATAATAGAATAATAATTAAAAAACACATTAATATTAATAATGTCTCTAATAAATCATTTCTATAAATTTGAATATATTTTATAATACAGTTTTAGAAAACATGGTTTTGGAAGGAAAAGGTTTTTTTATCAAAGAGATAAATAAAGACAATTTTTCTTAAAAACATTATTTTAAACTCATGAGTACATAAATGGGGAAGGAATAATATTGATCAATCCAGATAAACGATGGAATTGTATCATAACCCCTTACAACATTGGTAACATAGAATTGAAATCCTAATGAAGGAATATAATTAATTTATAATAAGAAAATATTGAGAAAAAACCATTATGATAAATTTAAAATGGTCAGTATATATATCTCATAAAATAATGTGGGTGGATAATATAACATAGGACTCAAAGAAATAAAATTGATTCAAAATACCTTATGTCAAGTATCTAATTCCCCTGTACTTGTTCAAAAGTCAAGTATAATAAATATAATATTTTCATAAATATATTAATGATAGAAACATATAATTACAATACGATATATTATTTAATTGTGAACATTTAATCCCCATTTATTAACAATTCCATGTTAAAGTCATGTTTCAGGAAAGAACTACTTTGTTTTTCTTGTATGTTTTGATTTGTTATTTTTGTTCCTAGTAAATTTATAATTATTCTGAAATTTCTATAATTTTATACATAATATATATTCAATATATATTCAATATATATTTAGTAAATAATTATTTATATTAATCCATAAACGTTATATATATAAATTGAAATACACCATTCTTGAAGACGGTAATATGCACACACAAATAATCATTGTCTAAAGTTTCTATAAGAATTAAAGATAATATATTTAAACAATATAAAACCATTAAATAATCATTTTCATTTCATATATATAACACATTTTAATTAAACCCATCCTTATTACCTTCAATGTGAAGCGTGAAGGAATCATATCACTTTGAGAGGTGGTAGTCCATTGTACAAATGAGAGATTTTACTATTTTCCTAGGGAATTGAATGTCAACTGTTATATATTCAGAAATAATTAAATAATTGTTATAATATTAATATATATAATAAAGGAAAATTTAATCAGTCCTTATATTAATCTATGATAGGTGGTGATGGAAAATGAATAACATCAGTTCATGAGGTAGTCCACCATACACACGAATAATGATTTTCTATCCCATTTGATGGATGAGGTGATAAATATAAGTTAATACATTAATATTATAAAATATAATTATATTTTTTAAAATTTTTGTAATATAACATCTTTCAATAATAATATTTAATGGATCTAGAGGAAGAAGTAAAACAAAAACTCATTGTTAAAAATATTATCTCTTCCTCAGACAACATCTTTAGGTTTGACCTAAATCTTTACTAGATTGTATTTATGATCTCACAATGTCCTATAAAATGTATACATGCATTTAAGTAATAATATTTTTTTTATTTAATTTAAAAAATTATTTTTATAGTTTCACAAGGATAAAATAAGCTTGGCCTTTTATAAGTGAGGTTAGTGGAACACTAGTTATTTTTTGAAAATAAAAAGGTGGATCCATGTTTTACACATTTATAAATGATCCATAAAAAACCATTATTGACCACAAAAAATTATAAGGTCTCAATATATTCATAAAATGGGTTTTTATATGTTTTGTGTTCATTTTTAACCCTTGTAATTTAATTTTATCCCCCCAAGTAAGCCCATTTTTACCTCAACCATAATAAATTATTTTTACTATTTTTACACTTAATTATAGTAAACATTGATGCTAAAATAAATAGATAATATAATTTATACATATTCTAAATAATTAATCCATTTTTAAAAATTCAACTACGAGATGCAAAAAAATTAATGTTAAAATCAATCATGCTTGGATGATGAGAATGTTTTTTTCTAACAAGAAAACGTTCAGAAATTTAAACAGATTTGATAACAAAATTCACATTTAAAATGATTATAATGATCTAAATTAGATTTATAAATATATAAATCAACATATTTTATTGTTAAATAAGTTTTTAAAACAAATAATATTATAAATTTTTTTAAATGGAATGTCATTTTTCAACAAAAACTATGATTTTTAACTATTCATCAGAAAATTAAACTGTTCAATATAATACAAAAAATTGAACAAAATATAATATTTTAATTATTATTATAAAAATGAAGATTATTTTTACAAATAAATATTATCATATTGGTTAATATTACTTATATTATCTGTTCACAAAATGAAATAGAAATACATTTTTTGAAAATAGTATTTTGAACACATAAAAATGTTTTCTGAAAAATAATTCTTTTTTATCAATTTATTTTATTTATATAAAACTAATATAGTTAATATTTAAATATTATTTATTACTAATCAAATCACTATGTTTTTCATATATTTTATAACGGGTTCTTTTAAATAAAATTATTAATAATATGTTATGGTTTGTTAAAATATAATGTCAACTACAATGAAATATAATATTATTGTTATGTGAAATGAAATGAGACCCTAGTGTTGTTTTTATTAAATGATATCAAAATATAACCATTTATTCTAAAAAAATAACTCATAAAAACTCTGAGTGTTAAATAAATTAAATATAATATCAAATTGATGGGGTTTGAGATTGGAGATTACTAATAAAATTATTTAATATGGAAAATGAAGCAGTTAAATATGTTATTCCCATTATATAATAATGTTAATCTATTTCTTTCCTATTGTAGTGAAAGATTTATATTTAGAATAATTTTTTGTTTTTGATATATAACTTTGGGTTGGTTATGGCTATATGAAAATTAAATAATGGTTTGTACAAACTTTTTAATGGGGTAAATGAGGAAAAACAAAGATATAATGATGATTTTAATGATAAATAATAAACATTAACACGAATTAATTATATTAATTTATTATTAATAAGTGGATGAATTAAATGGGGCTGGATAAAAAATTATTTTTAAAATAACTAAAAAATGTGGGATGAAAATATGTTTTGGAAATAGAATCCTGAAGTGGATAAAGAATTCAATGGTGGGGATTTAAAATTATTATTATATGAATAAAGAATGATAAGTACATTTTTAATCCTTATTGGATGAAATGATGAGGATGAATGTTTTTGTGGTCATTGTACAATGCGTGTCATTATGATGAAATAGAAGTTATTATATGAGTTCATAAATGGAATAAAGAAATGATGGTAAAGGAAAATTTCAAGTTAATGATTTGAAATGATCAAAAATATTATAACAAATGTGGACTTAAATTTTTTAATCCTAGTTATGTAATATTAATTATTATTAATTTTGATCTCTTTTTTTTGTAACATTGATTTTAGGGATCATTTGGGGAAGTGGATTTTACATAAGTAGTGGTGGTGATGGAATTTGGAGATGGTATATGGTGGCATATTTCATTGGAGGGAGAGGTTACAAGGATGATGTGCTATATATTCATGATACCCTACTCAGATGATGTTTATGTGGTTACAATGATTACCAATAAGTAATATACATGGAATTATGAAGGAATGATCTTGATGCAATTCATGTTTACATTAAACTATCAATAGATAGTGCATATGGTGGAGTTGTGAAATGTTGTTGGTTCGGTGAGATGTGATTTGTAGATGATATTGTGAGATATGATATATGGTTAGTGACATCACTGTACATGAAATTCCACTGGATAAGTGGTAATTTATATATTTGATCTATTGTGGCTATTTTTTGTTATGGTTTGTTTGTCTCTTTTTGATTAGTTTTGGAGAAGCACCATTATTCCGGTTAACTACCACAATAAGTGTGAATGACTCTTCTAACATATAATATCAGTAAATAAAACATATAAGAATAGGTTAATAGGATACTTTAAGAATAAATGGATGTGGAAACACTTACTTTTACTACATATCTTGATGATTAATTGTAAATGGAGACAATTTTATTATTGTATTGGATGAGGATGTATCAAAATTATGGTTTTGGTGATGTTTTATATTATTTTTCTGTTATACTACTCCAACTAATTTTCCCTACTCCTTTCCATCTGGGATTTCTTTTCATGGTTAATTATTTTTTATGTTTTGTTATTTATATTTATTTTACATAAGAGTTTATTTTTTAATCGGGATGATCCTATTGTGTACAACCAACTGACCACCCCACCATAATTTTCATGAATTTTTAGGATAGATCATCTTGTATTTGACCTATTGTTATGGTATATTTGTGATAATTAGAGTGGTTTGTGTTTCCTTGGTTTTATCATATGTATTTTATGATTTTTTATGGTATTTACATTTCATTCTATTAATGGGAAGGAAAATCATCATTTTCTGATTCTTTTTTACTTATATGGAAAATAATTTGTTGTTATTTATAAATTTTTCCTTATGAATGAAGTGAGTTTTTCATCCCATATATGTTTTTCTACCATTGGTTATACTTTTCAACTTTATTCCTACTATGGAGAGACCTAATGGTCACCCCACTTCACTATCATCGTAATAGAGGTTCCAACACATGGTGAGTGTAAAAAAAGGTAAAATCTTTATTCATATTTAAAATAAATCAAATAATTGAAAATAATTTTGTGATAGTATTGTATGGTATAGAAATATTTAACCATGCATTTTCACACATGTTTTTTTAAAAATTACATCTTTAAACATATATTTTTCACTTTTTCAATGTTTACTTTTAACATGCTAATTAAATTTTACCAATGTAATTAAATATTAATAAAAAAAGATAACCCTTATTAAATAATTTAGACCTAATGATTCCAAATATAAAATCCATTTATCTATTAAAATTTATATTGATAATAAAAATTAATTTTAGCATTACAACTAGTGAGTTGTAAAAAACTATTTTATGAAAATGTGTATTTTCTAGTGTAGAAATAAAATTTCAGATAAATTTTCAATTTTATTGATTTCCATGACATTAAAATGTCTATTACAATAATATTTATATGACTTGAAAATAAAAAAATGAATTATATCTTTTTATTCCCAAATTTAATAAAAATATGAATACATAGAATAAAATATAAAAATCACAAGGTAGAAGAGGTTAAAACATCCTGTAAATATTTTCGTGGTGTTTTTATAAAACTATCTATAAATATAGAATTTAGACATATTTATAAAATTTTATTGAATTTTGATGTGGTTTTTTCATTTTTCATGAATCATTTTTAGAGGATATTCCTAGGATTTTGGTGGTGATTTCAATTAACAAAAAATATTTCATGGTGGTTTAATTTGCAGTAATATTTTGCTTCCTATATAGAAATAGATTAAACCGCTACCATATGTTTTTGTTTGTAAAAAATTATTACCATGCATGTTTTCTCACCCCTTTTAAATAATAGAAAACAACAAAAATAACATAAACCAGCAATAACAACCACAATAACATATAAAAAAGTTATTTTATATTATTCACATAATCCACTTTCATTAGGAATTTAGATATATAATTAGACTAAAAAACTACTGATCAACGTAACTAAATATCTAACATACATATATATATGTAACTAAATGCCATACATTAAATATACATTTTAGATTTATTGCATCACCACTAGGATCAAAATAATTCATCGTCACGACTTCCTAGTGGGTTTCAATATTCTCAATCTCTATTTATTTCTCAAAATATACTATTTTATTTGGAAGAGTATACAAAAATTTTCATAAATTTTTCAAAACATTAATATATTTAAATTTCTTCTCAAATCCAATAATTTTTTTACCCTAAATAAATATGAAATTTTTTTCATTTAATTTATAAATCAAATCATACATCGATTCAATGTCACTAGTGATATACCCAATCATTTAATGGTATAATTCTATTAAATATCCCTCCACAACGATGACCTTCCTAACATTAATTTGAACATGATTATCCCTTATATGGATTGTGTTCCCCTATTATATAATTGAGTTTTCAATCATAATAAATTTCCTCTAAGCATCTAGATGAATAGAATAACTAGAACCTAATATGTATTCACCTACAATCCCTAATTAACATCCAAATACCTTGAATTGAATTTTATTATAACCCATCCAATGAAATATTACTAGGATGAAACTTCTTAAATGCCTCACCAATGGGATTATCCTAGGAGACTGAGAAATTGTGTAAGGGATTGATATCTCTTGGTACTTTTTATTTTTTTCATGTAACTCACATATCAGTCAAATTTAATGTAATACATATTAATATAGCAGAAAAGGCAAAAAACTATTTACATATAATAAATTATTATTTTATTAAAATACACCCATTAATAATAATATTATGTTAATTCATGTGTTTTAACCATTAAGAAAAAAACATTAAATTTCATTATAAGGATTATCAAATAAAGGTTGTTACATTTACTATGAGTGCTACAAGAAGAAAATTGAATTGGGAATCAACCTCATGATCAGTTCCCCACACCCCAACCACTTATGGATGGAATACGTATCATCATATATCATGGAAAAAAATAAATAATATCCCATTGTTAAACAAATAAAGTTCGAAAATTATTGCAATTTTACATATAATTTTAATAAATAAACAATCATATTACTGCAAGAAATATTTTCAGAAATTTCATTTGTTTTAATGATTTTTTTTCACAGAGTAAATATATTTAGAAAAACCATTTTATAGACAACATATTCATAAGATCAAATAAAAATATAATTATATTCCATACATTAAATATTTCAAATATTCATGAATAATTTTATAAATAATCTATAGATTCATAATTATTTATGGTATTAATTTTTTCTTTTTGATCCAATAGATTAAAAAATTAAGTCACTAACAAATTCCATTAGATGTTTAATTCATATAACTCCTGTAATAGTTTGTGTGAACATTTTACCAAATCCCCATTAAGATACATTGTTCCCTAAATTATTTGTCAATATTAAAAAGATATAAATCAACATTTTAATATATTAAACACATAATATTATTATATAAGTATTGTTAATAATGAAACTATTATTATTGTGGATTTACTTCAAAAAATATCATTGAATCGGCTATGTGATGGATCATTTGTTTTCCTCACCATAATGCACTTTTTCTAGAAAATTAATGAAATAAATAACTGTTAATTTAATATTTATCTAAAAAATTAAATAATCATTTCAAATGATATTATATATTAAAATTTATATTCATATAATAATATATTCTATAGTAACATATTCTTTTTACGGTGGTGACTATCCACAAAAATTTCCATTAATCACGAGGTACCTGTTTAGGTACCTTGTTATATATATGCTAAGAAGAAAAGGATTAATTTTTGAACTTATGACAAAATATTCATTTAAAATCATTAAATTTTATTAAAAAATATTAATGACCACTGACACATTATAACATCATCTATATTAAATTTGAATAACAAATATAGTAAGACATAAATTCATAATCTAAGAATTTAATTAAATATTAACATTCAATTGATGAATAATTTATTAAAATTATTTTTTATATTCATAAAATACCTCATTATTTTATTATATAGGCATATTTCACCAATAAATATATGTAATAGCAAGGGTAATTATCCTACATAGCAATTGTATTATGATATGGCCAAATATTCCCATATAATCCGTAGTGGGGACCTCAAAACAATCAAATGGGGAAATTGTCATCAATTTGTTTAGATTCAATGGTTATGAATCATTAATGTTTCATTCTATAGTAATATTTATTCTATGTATTTTGAAATAACAGTTTCTTAGAATAAAAATGTTCAATAACTTTTTTGAGAATTTTTTTTACCTTTAAATATTAGCCTAAAATAAACCATTTATGAAATAGGTGTGACCACTTGTTCAACATTTGTATGATCATATTGGGTAAAAATATTGAATTAGTAAGAAGTGTTATAGACACTATTATGAGTAAGACAAAGGGTTTCCCATATGTGAAATGGTGGGAACTCATGGTAACGACAGTTTTTATGAAGATTAATTTAATAAGGTTCCAAAGTGTAGAGGTGAGGAATCATTAGGAAATGAAGATGATCTCTACATGGAAGGTGTAATCTGATGACATGAACCATCAGGTCCAAGATGTGGGTTACACATGACCTCATGTATACCTCTTCATACACTATGAGTTTTTGAATGGTGTCGAGGGTATTTGGAATATTTTGGGGAGACTATTACATTCATAATAGGTGAACATCAGAGTTCAATAATGAAGAATATTAAAATGGCCAAAAATTAAAAATTAAATAATTAAACATCAGAGTATCATTGTATAAAAATAAATTCCAACTAATATTGTTACAATATAGAATATCATTTATGTAAAAAAATTCAAAGGATCCAAGGAATATGTTAAATATAGTAGCTAAAATTAATATTATACATCTAGCATAAACTCCATTGATAAAGATATGCATCATCATGATCAACATTTTCAACCATCTACCACTCGGCCCTTTCTCATCACTATATCTCTAATTTTGAAATCTATAAGTCTACCAAAATTCCAATGTTGGGTGTCATTACAATTATTAATAGGACACCAACAACATCCCTTAACATGAGTACATAAATGATATAATTGTTTTTATTGAAATTAAATAATGTAGATACAAGAATACTTCACCCATGGACAATAAATATGTTTGGACAATCGATACTGGATCTAACTACTTTGAAATACATCCATACGGAACACTTACCACCAGACCGACACATCTACCTTTATGGAAGTGTCTAAGAACATGGATGAAATATACACCTTAGTTGGATAGTACAATTCATACCAACGACATGTTTAACACATCCCACACAACGGACAGTTTACATGTATTAACCTGCACTACCATCTTCAAAATACATATGAACAAAAAATATATAAGGGATAATATACACATGAAATATCAATAACCTTGTTAAATTTTTATAGTATGAAAATAATCTAAATCCATGTAAAAGAAACACACGCGCTGGTCAATAATCATATGATCATGAATAAATAAAGGTCTCATGGGGTTACACACACACACCAAAAATCAATCCATTAACATGTATAATACATGCACTAAATTCAAGGAATCCAACCACATTTTTAAGGACAATTGATGGAAGGGATAAAAATTTGACACCAAATTCTCCATTAAATATTAGAACCAATCATAATCAATATCATTTAAATTACTTAGATCATTTTTGGAATTAAATCATACCTTTATGCTAGTTTAGGATTAATTATACCTAAGATGATTCATTGTTGACTATAATATTCTTACAAAGGCAACAAAAAATAGAATTTCCATTATATTGGTGTTGATTCTATAAACAATAAACAAAACCCTCATTTGATCAAATCTAAACAATTAGATCTTAACAATAAATCATGTTTGTATTTGATTTTTATCAAATATAATATAGGGATATCGATCTAGAGAGAAGTAAAACTCACTCGATCAACAAAGAAAGATCAACCCATCATCTACGTGTTGAAAATAGGAGTTGGAAAGGGAAGAGAGATATCTAAATTTTTGAGAGGGGGTCATGGGTCTCTAGATTTTTATGGTAGAATATAGAAATATAAAAATATTTTGTACGAGTTAGTTTTAGAAAAAATACCCAATAAATCTCTAATCATTACTAATCCTTGAATAACACCACCATCTACCTAGAGGAAGCTAGGTAGATCTAATTTTATCCCAATAGTCGTATCGGATGGCCGGTGGGTCTACTGAACCTCATGAAGTTGCAAAAAGTCAAATACCCTACCTCAACAAATTTTTAACACCCCGGACTCCTCATACCCACCTCTATGTACTAAAAAATTTTAAAAAAGCTAATGGCATACCATAATTATAGGTGATACAATTATCATCCTATTATGAATTATTGTTGATAAGAAGTATCCCCTTTGGTCAAATCAAATATCATGTCCCACAATACCCAAATATAATCTTCCATCTCATGTACCTCTTACTGAACACTCTCTGGTTACCATAAAACTCATACAAGATGAATTGTAATTAATTTAATCACCATTTTTATTTTGTACACTATCTGAATACGCCATTCCACCAATGATAAACCATGATCAAACTCAACCTACTCAATGTTGATCACTTGAATAGGAGAGAACTCATAATTCTAAAACTGAGACACATGGCATATATTGTGCATAACATTATACAACGGAGGAAGATACAACTCATAAGAAACTATCTTTATGTTCCAAATATTCACAAATGGACCAATATACCATGGTTCTAACTTTCCCAAAATCACTAAATTTAAATACCCTAACCAAGGGGACACCAATGCGAGTCCCTTTTAACCTATAGTGAGCTCCCAAGGTCCACTACATCAGTCATAATATGACTTATTCCTATTTTGATCCTTATAAATTATTTTACAGTCAATAAAACACAAACTATGGTTCCTATTACATTCATGAACCAACTATAAAAATCCCACCTGGATCATTCCATATAGTGGTGAAAAAATTGATGCTAGTATATAGCCCAAAATGGATCCATCTGAATTGATGTCTATAACTGTTAATGTAAGAGATCTCAACTAGATTCAACGGGTCATCCCAACATCCTTTTATATCCATAATACATTTTTGATTCAAATCCTCTAAAGTCTTGATATTTCTCTATGACTACCCACCATTCTAAGGATAAAATGCTATACTCATTTTAAAATGAGTACCCATCATGATCAGTAATCCTTTTTGAACCCATGAGGAAAACTATGAATCTCTTTTAGATACCATACTCAAAGGTATAACATAAATTCACATGATCTCTAGATCAGGTTTCATGGATATCTCATCCATTGAGTTCTTATTCTGGAATAGTATGATGTGATGCACCTTATTCTCCTGATACACTACCACCCAAATGGTTTTTTTACAACTCAAGTTCTATGGATACATTATCACAAAATCTTTCATCACCTCCTCCAACTTCTATAAAAGCATTTGATGTTTTTTATGTGACACTTCACATATTTGATTATCGAATTTGATCCTACAACATGGAAGAAAATGGTAGAAAAATCCTCCAATCTCTATCTTCATATGGGGCCACTAGAACCACTATTTTACATGATGGGTTATCATGGTAAAACCGAAGTACACATACCAATTTGAATAATGAGAGGATATCATCGTCTCCTCTCTTATGAAATATTGACTCATCACCCTTCCATGAACACGAGTATTTCCCAAACTACCCAAATACAATCCTGAGGTAGAACAACTTACTTCCTACCTCTCACACACCACCCATGATTTTAGATCTTGCTCTTATCTAGAATTCATTCATTATAAAAATGATGACATGATCACTAATTGAGCTCAAGACACTACCCATAAATCCCTAGTTATGTCCACATTCAAGTATCCACACAATTTTGTGGCCTTTTATAATTTGACTGAATCATTTTCTCCCTGTACCCATGTCTTATTTCTCATCAAATCAACAACTAAATTTCTCTTATAATGGTTACATTTATCTCAATGATAAAAATAATCAACTTCTCTACCTAATTACTCTAATGAGAATTGAAAAATGCTATGAGAAGATATAAATTAGACACTCATGGTTAGTATTCATTTCAAAAAATCTCATCAAATTGTAAATGCCTACCAGATTTCAATATATAAATCACAACAAAAAACTGTACCTAATCAGTAATTCAGTTATACTCAATGATTCAAAATTTATATAAAATGTATGAAATTAACATATCACCTAAAATGAAAACAAATGCATGATCAATGTCATATGTATCACATTAAAAGGAATACATAACTCCAAGGTAAGAGAAATTAGACATTAGATCTGATTTCAACCACTTCATCAACTTTTTAAAGACTTTTAAACATTGATCATTCCATTCAAACATGACTCCATTTATGTTCAGTTTGGTCGTGAGTTCTTCTAATCTAGAATAATATTCTATGAAACTCTAATAGTAAACAAGGGTCCTATGAAAAATATGCATCTCAAAACATTTCATAACCATGTACAACTATAAAATTATAAACTTTATGTGGAACAACTAAGTTTCCTTATGGATATACAACATGTCCAAATAAGGACACCACCTATAACACAAATATTATGAGGGATAAAAATTAAATTCCCAATATGGATGTATGAGAAATATACTTTTTTTCATCCACTCTTGTAACCATGTTTTAAATAATGATGTACATTGAATTAATTTCCCAATATCATTCAATGATTTACCTTTCCAAATTGTACGTCAATTTTTTAATAGTTTTATAAATGTTCCATAACGTAATAATAAATTTAGAGGTGGTATACTATCAACTAATTAATTTAATTTTTCCTTGTTTAATCGAAGTCTTTGAGATGCATCAAGATATAAACAATTAAAAAATAAACAATTAAAAAATAAACAATATTTTCTACTATATGTTTTCCCTTCTGGATTAAGTTCATTGTTATTAGAAGGACAATATAAACCCATTTGATTTTTAAAAGATGATAAGTTCCAAAGTTCAAGTATGTCAATAATAATTCAAATTGGAGTATCATTCAATTTAAACATTTTATGTCGTAACTACATCTTATGTATCAACATTTTTACTCCATAACTCCCTAAATATTTCAATTAGTGGAAAAAAGTATACATCAATATCATTTATAGAAATTTTTTTCTCTAGAATAATAATAATAAATGATAAATGATGATTTTTACTAATGCATCCATAGAGGAAGATTTTAAAGGATCATAAAAACCAAGAAAAATTTATAACCAGTACTCAATGTCCCAAATGGATTTAATCCATTGACAGTCAAACCCAATGTCACATTCATTTGATCAGATAAAATATATTGATCTAATGAATCAATTATTTTCCTTTATTTTAAATCTCATGGATTTCCCATTAACACATGATTGATGTCATCAATAACATTCCACATCATATTTTTAGTGTTTTTTGATGTTATGAATAATATTTGAAATCATGTTTTTAAATGATTATAATAAAAAACATCATATGATGTTTCTTTTACTACTCATTAATAGTTTAATTTAGCTTCAGGATATTACAGTTACTCATTTTATTTAACCTACGATATGAAAAAAATTACAATCATTAAAACATTACTCCTCTCTTTGAAATAAATTATATAATCATTACAATAATAATGTATTTCAATATAATTGTCTCCAAAAATGTTAATAATTTTCATGTCATAAAAAGACTCAACGATAGTATCTTCTAGAAATGCATCACAGAAAAATTATTCTATCTAGGGGAAAAAAATTTAATTCAACGTCATATTTTATATGGTAAAACATTAGTACAAAAAATGTTTTTAGAAATTCAATCATACTCTATACAATCAATTATTTCAATCATTGATTAAATTATGAGACACATTTATATTTTCAATAACGGTCAATCTAGAATTAGTATCTACAACATATGTAAGATGATACACTGATATGTTACAATATTTATCTAGTTTTCCCGATGTATTAGATATATCTTTTGGAAATTTAATATTTATAGTATCCTTGAATAATTGTACTAATATTTTTTTAATTGATAATGATTCCATGAAATATTGAAAGCATCAATTATAATGTTATTATTTTTTTAAATAGTCAATAATGTTTTATTCTCATTTTATTGACCAATATTAGTGCTGAAACATTTTGTAAAGTTTTATTATTCCTACCAATTCAAAGAAAAATTTTAATAATGTAACTACTTCAATATCATTTTTTAAAAAAAATAATTTTTCTAAAACCATATATTAAATTTTCATTGAGTACATGGATAACATATTTTCCGGTTAACAAATCGATTGAGAATTTAAAAATCTAAAAATTCCTCCAAACCCTTATCAAATTTATTTTTCAAAATATGTAATGTGATTTATCATTTATCCATATACCACTAACTGTAATAATTATTATAATGTAACAATACCTGAAGAAAATACCAGAATGTAAGCAGGATTTTTTTGTTAAATATAAATATTTTTTTAATGATTATTGTTACACTAAATAAATAAATATTAAGAAAAATACTAGAACCCAAATGAATTTATTCATCAATAATTTAAAAAATAAACAATGTAAATTTTTTAAATTATTCAATATAAAAAATATGATATAATCTTTCCCATGCATGTATTTTATTGATCATATCATTATTGATAGAATATGTTTTTCATAAATAAAGGATAAATTAATTCAATAATAAATACATTATTCATTATAAAAAAATTGTACAATCATCTACATTATAACCTAAAAAATATGAACATGGAACACACATTCAAAAAACATTAGGTAGATATCAAAACATTATCTGACCTCCTAGGGGATTAGTAAGATACTAATAATGTAGAAAAGTAGGGAAAGGGATATGATAAAGGGAGGGATTTGGTTAAAGTTAATCTATTGAAGGAATCAGTGGGTGTGGGTATGGGTGGTAGAAACCACAAGGTTATGGGAAGTGGAAATAACAACACCATCAAGGGAGATGTCATTAATGGTTCATTAGAGAGTGATCAAGGGTGATGATCTTGAGTGATGGCTCGAGGGTGGGGAAATGTCGGGTGAGATCTTGGGATGAGGTATATGAAATTAGGGGGGATAAATGGCCTTTTTTATTTTAGTAAATATTTATCAGAAAATTATTAAAATCCACAGAATAAAAATGTGGAATTTATTATGCGGCCGTTTGACAAAATGATGCTAAATAACATCCATTATTTATTAAATTTAATTTATTAATCAATTATTTCCTAAGATTTAAATTTTATAAATGGGTTTTCAATATTCATCATTGAATATTTCTAAAAAATTCATTTAAATACAGAAATACATTATTTATCATAAAAAGTATGATTTTATGTTATAGTTATTCATTATATAGTCAAAAATGATATGGTTTTAGAAAAACAGGTATTTTTTAATATTCACCTAAAAAATATACAATCATTTACAAAAAACTACCCAAAACAAACTTTCGACATAATAAATCCAAAATTAATTTCATATTATCAAGTAAAAATTTCAAAATATCATATTATATCTTAAAAAACATAAAAATGTAATTAAAATATTTTTCAACGGAAAAGAACATATTTAAAAATATTTATTTTTCATAATATAATATCATATAAATTAATAAATTTATTGGTAAAATATATTTAGTTTATTTAACTAAAGTGCATATAATTTATATTTTAGTAAAATTAATTTCTAATGATAAAATGACCTTATTAATTTTATCAATTCACTAGTAAATAATATTTTTTTCTATGATAAATGACTAATTATTTTATTAATTAAACCTAAATATAATCATAATTTTTAGGTACATAGCCCCTTAATGAACTCCCTATAAGACACATTCATAAGATAAACTCTAATTTAAGTCCTTGGTTGTGATTTTACCAGTATGGAACTTTTGGAAATTTCCACAATCATGAACTTATGTCATATATGATTTTAGTAATACCAAAAATTTTAGAGTTAATATTGGTATTTTTTTATGGAAACCCATAATAAAGATACTACTATTTCCATCTCAACAAAATGGTCTTCATAAGGTAGGAGTGGGTGATATCCTATGTCATTACACTCCTTTTTCCATCAAATGTTTTATAATATGGTTACTTATATTTATACCTATTTTGTTAATGGATAAATTATAATTTTCAAATTTTGTATTTTTATTTTAATGTATCCTAGTTTTGTTTCAGTTTGGTGTTTCATGTAAATCAATATATTCCATGAATTTGGTTTTAAAGGAAAATAAATTTTTTTGTAAATATTATTTCATTAGATTCTCCCCCATAATTAAATCGCATCCCTACACTTTTATTTAACACATAATAAAAACAATACCTAAGTGTTTAAAAAAGATAATCCTAAATTTATATATATTCAAAATAGATAAATCTATAATATAAAAGGTAACACAATGTAACATTTATGTTACCTTATAATATGATTATTTAAATTTATTCTAAATATTCCAATATTGCTCAGTCTTAAGAGATTCTAGAGATATATGATCCATTACATAATTAATAATATTTTGTTTCTAATAATATATTTAAACCAAAATTATTTTTATAATATCCAATAAATTATAGTAAATGAACATATGATGATGAAAACTCAATCAAAAAATATCTTCTCTAATGATACCCTCAATTCAACCTATTATAGTTTTGGTTCAACTATGTCACACATTGTTAATCATATGAATTTTTCTTTTTAACTTATATTATTCATTTTCATTTTTCTATTTGATTATATATCCTTTTTAGTTGTATATTACATAATCAAATTCTATTTAAATCCTTTATAATAGTTTATAGAGATGTTTTTAATTAGTCGATGCATAAACCCTATAAGTGTCTAGTCTGGTTTTTAGTCTTAGGTCCGGCCATCATGAACCATGTGAAGATTGATTTGATACTCAACTGTCATATTTCTAGGTGATTAACCCAAGGTTCATATGTTCCAAATCCTCAACTAATTTTAAATAAATAAAATGGTGTTTAATTTATAAGAAACCACATATTATCAACTATACCAAAACATTAGAATGTTATCATATACCTAGGCTTACATCTAGGTTTTTAACTAAATTAATTTAATACCATTCCACAAAATCACTAAAATAATCCAAAAAAATAAATAAACCATGAATTGATGCAAACTTAGGCTCAACATACCCCTACCCCCATATCCATTCCAAAAAAAAGTTTCTTTAAAAACTGGCATTGATATAAGGTGAGATGGACTAAACTAAACAAATAATATTTTCACATATTATATGTAAGTTAATCATTAAAAGTCAAAAATAAACAGAAACTATTTAAATAGTATGTTATAGTGACTTTTAAGATCAAATACATAAGAAACCGATTTTATGATATCTGGGAACATTTATCCATAATTTATCCCCACTAAAACCTCTTCTAGTCATATCATATGTTATACTCATCTTTATATCCTTGAGAATGAAAAATTAGGAAATGGATGATTACAAATGTTCATTAAGGGAAACAAATATCAACATGTCCTTAATAGTAATATCATCAACATGTTAGAAAATATTATATGGGGATAAATATATTTTTGTAGAGAATATTGGAAAATAATAGTTATCTATAGGTCATGATAGAAGGACATGTATTCTCTAATGAAAAACATGTATCATAAAACAATAATGTGAGATAATGAAAATGAACTACAAAGAAAAACAATAGGAATATAACATAAAAATTTGAAATTACCTTGAATCAAATAAGTATGTCATACATAATCATTGGAAACCATTTAATAGTGGTTTGTGTATTAAAATATTTTGTTGCATTACATCATGGATCTGATATTACTTAATGCGACCCATTACGGACAAAATCATCACAACTTGTGACCTATTAATGACTCGAGTGTAAAAAATTCCAGTCTCTTGTTGACTCAAGTATCATAAATAATAGTCTATTATTAACTCAATTACAATAACTTATGGTCCATTATTTAGTTTTCTATTATAAATAATTGTCAATTATTTACTTGTGTATAATAATTGAAATCCATTTTTGATTTGAGTATAAAAAATCATCTCCCTTTTTATATCAAGATATATAAAACCTTAAAAAACTCATTAGAAGGAGATAGAGGACTTTAACCTTCATAATAAATATTATCTATACATATGTGTCCCATTATAACATGAAAATATTCATACTTCAAAAATCTCTTAATTAACCCATGGAAAGTGGTGATTTTTATTAAAACATTTAGAGTCCATTCTATAATCCATCCTAAGAAATAATTTTTATAGTGTCATAATAATATCCCAATTTGTAACATAATGAGATTTAATGATGTTAACAATGATTAAAGTACATTTTTACAGAAATTGGATAAAAAAATTAAAAACCAGAAGTGGAAATTCCCCTTTTTAAAGTAAACAAAACACCCGAATGGTTTTTATATTTAAAATGAAATACATTGAGATTGAAATTTTTTAAAAAAATATCCTTTAAACCCAAAAAATAGTGATTTTAGAAAAAATCTTGTTAAATATTCTTTCAAAAATATTCATTGATAAGAAATAAAAACACTTGAAAAATTATTCCATAAGAACATAAGCTATTTAAAATCACTTTTAACCTAAATAATTTATTTTTTATAATCTATATTTTATATCCAAAATGATAATAATATTTGATTTTATTTCAATTTCATTATGAAATAAAATTATTTAGAAACACCTTTTTATACCATAGAAAGGATGCTTCTTAATGAAGAATGTTCATAACAACTAAAGAAATTGTAAAAGGGTTTTGGATTATTTTTAATATTGTAATAAAACAAGTATTAAGGGGCCACAATCAATTATATTATTCATAAATGTGAACTAAAAAATATTGAAATTTTTTTATTTTAAAATAATATCCAATAATAGATTATAAAAATATATATAATGGTTTTTTCAAAGGAAATGTTGAGGGGAAGACAATATTTTGAATCAAGAAAGGAAAAACCATCTAAATATTTCATAAAATACATTAATTGAAACCCACATCATAAATATGATGATAACTATTTAATATTTAAATAGTTAAATAACACTTCTAATATCATTAGAATTAAAATTTATTTATAGCTCAATGTATGAAAGAATAACATTGGTAGGAAGATTGAGCATGTATACGGAAGGGAAATATCTTATTAAAATAGAATTACAAAATAAATATATAAATAAGTTTATTAATTTAATTATTTAAAAATTGAGTAAAATAATTATATTTCTATCATACAATAGAATAATATCATATTTTAAACCTACAGTCAAAAGTGAAATATTAATGAATGAAGAAATAATGTTGATCCAAGAAAACCTTTATAGGAAACAGAATCATTTATATAAAAAGATATCTAAATAATAGATATTCAAATTTAACATTATATACCATAAATATATATATTTCATAATATTATATATCCAATAGGTAGTATACACACCATTTAAATTATATTAGATGATGAAAAATACTTTTTTTAACGAAAGAAAATTGAGACAAAACAACCTTATAAACATCATATTTTTGAAGTAAGAGTCCAATTAAATTGTTTTATATAACTGAATTGTAAATCATCAGGAAATAGATTATATGTACCACCATAAAATAATACTAAATAATGAACTCAACATATAATAATTTTGTTCAATAAAAGTAATTATAACATAATGAATAGATATTGACTTAAGAAACACCCTTACATCATCATTATATTTTGAATTGAAACCCATGAAAGTTATAAAATGAGATTGGATTTTAAAAACTATATATTTCATGAGAAATTAGTATAAAATAAATTCATTGGTTATATATTCACCACCTAATGGAATAAATTAGTGAATATTCCTATTATCTCAATGAATTAAAATTGTGATGCAATACACCTTATCTTAACTCCAAAATTCCAATAAAGTACTTTAATGTTATATATAAAAATAATTAATATCATAATCACTTATTTTATTTCCCTATAAATACCCAAAAGCTTTTATAACCTTGATTTATAACTATTTATAATAAATATATTAGTTAGTTGTATTTCATTTTCAACATTAGGGGCATATTAGTTTTGATTATTTTGTTTAGTACTAGATTTATAATGGATTTGTCAATTCATTATTATATATTAAAATTTTATCATTCAAATAATATTATAGGAAAATTAATATATTTTTATCAACACTTTATAACGTTATAATTTCATTTTATATGTATTTTGTTTTGTGATTCACCATGATGATGTTAGTGAAAAGATTGGATTGAAAATTTTAAATAACTAGGGGTGATTTCTTATTATTGTGTATCAAATTTCAATTACTATTACCAAAAAAAATCAATTAATTAATATTTTCCTATATCATGATTATTTAGGTTTCCTTAGATACCCGTGATATAAATTTATTTCATTTTTTATTTTTGTGGTTAAACTGACCCAAACGATAACATGCTATAATCTATTGGTGACCATCACCAAGAACGTGATTCATTTGTAACAATATAATTACTAATGAAGTAAAATTATATTATTTAAATTTTTTAATATGGTGTATAATGTTAAAATATATTCGGATAAATAACAAAATACTAGATTTTTTGGATCCCCCCCCCAATGGCTCTAGAGAACGCCGGAAACAGGACCTCACTAAAGGAGATCCTGCTCTTATCTCCTCCACTGTAGTCCTCTTCAAAATTTCATGCGGTCCATATGGAGTCAACCTATGTGGAATTTAAGAACAACATACATGTCCTGTCCTTGCCGCCTTTCTCATTCGAGGAGGATTCCTCACTACTCAGATGGTCTCTTGTCGCCCTGTTTGGGGTTGACGAACCTCCTCTGGGTCTCTTATAGGCTTTGGTCCATGGGTGGGGATTGTATATTCCACTAATGGTTTTGGATCTCATTAAGAATACCTTCTTAATCGTCCTAGAATCCCGCATGGATTTTGTGGATTATTGGGGGAGAGGCCCTAGATCTATCACATGCTGTCATTTTCATCTCTCCAGGTGGTCTTTGGAAGTTCATTGAGGCTGGGAATCACCGATTGTTGCAGTTTGGGTCACCCTCCCGGGTGTCCCCCTACCATTTCAGAAGATGGATCTTCTAGAGGAGATCGGGAACTCCCATGGAGAGTTCATGTGTGTGGATTTGGACCTTTCATCATGGCCCATGCCCCAGCTTCTCCTCCGCATCAGGGACTCGCTGGATTGGTCCCAACGGCTCTTCTATCCCTCAGCAGCCTGCTTCTCTGGCTTCTATCACATCTATGGCCATGTTTCCTTCGACTATAGGAGGCACTTTTCTAATTGCGACCCCTCAAAGAGACCGTATAATTACAAGAGAAGTGATTATTCTTCTGCGGTGGCCTCTCGTCATGTATGCGCGGTGAAATCAGACCCATGCAACCCCCAATCCCCAGCCCAGGCCCCGACTCTGGTTCCCTCTACCCCTCCCCCTCCTTCCCTCGTACCTCCCTCCCTTTTTCATCCACAACTCTCCCTCATAATACGTCTGCGTCCCCCCATTCATGGACTTTCTCTTTCCCCGCCCTCTATGGCCTTAATTATGCTCCCCCCATGGCTCCCCTGATTGATCGTGGCCCCTATTTACCCCCTATCCTCCCCCTTCTCCCCCCTACATGGCTCTGTTTCCTTTTTCGTCAGCCTCCTCTCCTATGGATATTATCCCCTATCCCTGGCTAAGCTATGCACTCTTACCCAGTTCGGTAATCATCCCCTATTTGATCACCTATTCCCACATCCAACTATTTAGAGATTTTATCTCTAGTGGAGGATCTCTCCCCACCGAGCTAATCGACCAAGAGAAGAGGCTACCCTCACCATGACCCTATCAACCATACTAGCTCACCCCTTCCAAAAAAAACCTCCCCTAAGAGAATTCTCACCAGATCTCAAACCAAAGACACTCATGCTCTCTCACTAGAGCCAATAAAAATTCCCTCGCCGCCCAGGGCTAGTACCAGGAGCACCCTCTTCCAATGATCTTTCTCATCATTTGGAATTCTCGTGGCCTCAAGGCTAGAGTGAAGACGAATTTCCTCTCGTTTGAGAGGTCTATGTTCAATGATTCAATTTTTGTGGTCCTGGATCCCAAAAAGTGCTCTTCAATGATTGGCGACTTTTTATAAGGATGGGTTTCTGCAATTTTATGCATAGTGACTCGCTTAACCACCATATCTGGATGTTTCTGCCTTCTTCTTGAGGGTCAATCGGTTGGTGTCATTTGATCCACATCATTTGGTCAATGGTTTAGACAAAAGTCTCACATTCTTCTGCTCCTTTGTTTATGCAAAGTGCGACACTAATCTGTGGGACTAGCTTCGGCCAGATCTCAGCCTCTACAACCCGAGGGTTTTACCATAGATAGTGGGTAGTGATTTATACACAATCGTGCATGCCTTGGAATATAAAGGTGTTTTATCCTTCCCCTTCAATGATTGGATGGCCTTCTCCTCCTTCAGTATACATGAGGGTCTCCTTGACCTCGGCTTCACATGTGACAAATTCACATGGTGCAACAACCAATGAGGGAATAGGAAGTCCTGGTGCTGACTCAACCACTGCTTGGGTAACCTTCAGGATATATCCGAATTTCACAACACCAAGGTCTTTCACTTGGTCCGGGCATTGTCGGACCACTCCCCACTTTTTCCTCTCATTAGATAGGGTCCCCCAAGATCGAGGCAGTTATTTTACCCTAAAGCCTGGTCCCTTAACCTGCGTTTTCTTGAGACAGTGGATCATTCCTGGAACTCTTCTTACCAACAAAGTAGCTGGGTGGGGCTCCACATGAATCTTCGACACTTGAAACATTCTCTTTTGGTTTGGTCCTCCTCCCTTGAACCTAACCACTCTGAAAAAGATGATATTTCGAAAGACATCGAGAGTACTGAAGTTTCCTTGTAAGATAAATGAGATGAATATGCCATTACCACCATTTTCCTTAAGAAACAATGGCTAAATTAGATAATTCTGGAATAGGAGCAGTGTCTCCGCAAGTGTGCTGCTGTCTCCTGGATTAGATATGGGGATTTAAACATTACCTACTTCCACGCCTACCTGAATGAGATGTACTGGGCTCACGTGCCAACCATCGGGCTCGAGGACAGATCTTTTACCAGCGACTCTAGGTTACATGGAGGTATGGTTTGTTCCCATATTAAAAACCACTTCTCTGATCCTTTCCCCTACATCCAGGAAGGATACTCTTAAGTTCATGTGGAGATATTTGACTCAATCCTCCACAATGTTACCAATCAAGCTAATGATACACATAGAGGAATCTTGAATGAGAAGGAAATATGGGAGCTATGAATCTCCTCAACCCCGATAGAGCTCCTAGACCATCTGGCATTCTAAGACCCTTTTTCATTTTCCCCTTAGAAATATTAAAGAAAAACCACTCTTAGGACATAAAATAATTTTTTGGAGGTGGCTCTATCTGAAGGGTAGCTAGTTCCACCACCATTCTTTTGATCCCCAAGGTCGGCCCTCCTTCATCTATCTTACAATACCAGAACCTCAACTTGTGTAACTTTTCATGAAAGGTCATGGCTACCGTCATTAACAATAGGCTTGGAAACTTCATTAATCAATGGATCTACAAGGAACTATATGCTTTTGTCAAAAAGAGGTCAATCCAACGGGTTGGTGGGGTTTCCAATGAGATTGTTCGGGACATCAACAGGAAGGTCATTGATTCAAATGTAATCATTATGCTTGACATGGACAAAGTGAATTCCTGTATAGAGTGGATTTTTTTCACCCGTACCATGGGGTGCATGGGGTTTTCTTAGGCTTCTATTGATATATGCTTCCATTTCTCTAGCTCGGCCTGATTTAACATTATTTTATTGCTAGGAAACTATGTGGCGTCAACAATTCGGTTAGGGGTTTACACCAGGGGGACCCTCTCTCCCTGACCCTTTTCAGTCTGTCCCCAGACACCCTTATTAGACTCTTCTCCCTTCCCATGAAACAAGGAGTTAATCGAACCTTTCACTACAATTCGCACATCCCCAGTATCTCCCACCTTTGTTTCATGGATGGACTGATGTTCTTCATAAATGGGTGGACCCCTCAATCCAAGGTATCATGATGATCATGGATGTTCATTCCAAGTGGATCAGACAATTAATCAACCCGGAAAAAGGTGGCATCTTTCTCCCTTCGATCGACCCATGTAGACATAGAAGATCCATTGAATACATTATAGGCATTAATGAGAAATAGTTTCCCTTAACCAACATGGGGGATCCCCTTGCCCCTGGGATTATTCAGGTCTATTTATTTAAGGATCACTCTAACATGATCATTAACTGCATCAATAACTAGAATAACTAGTTCCTCTCCTTTGGGAGTAGGATCATGCTAATAAATTGGTTGTTTTTCTTCCATTTCAAGGCACATATTGTTTATTATTAAGGTTCCAAGTCTGAAATCAAACGTCTAGAGTCCCCTTTCAACTTGTTTCTCTTGGATGCTTATGGTCACGACAAATGTAGATGGGCCTCTTGGAATAGACTGGTCAAACCCCTGGATCTTGGTGGCATTATTGTGAGAGGCATGGATGAGTATATGGTTTTTCTTCCATGTATACTAGCCTAGGAGGTCATTGAGGGTCAAACTCTATTAGGCCTCTTCATCAGAGGGAATTTTTTCTTTAGCCTTAGGGAAAAAAACATGACGCCCTCTCCTCTATGGAGTTCAATTAATTATCAGGTGTCCTAGCTTCGACATCACTCTCATTGAATTCATGGGAAGGGAGAGGTAAATTTCAGGGAATGCAACTGGGGTAGAGGTCTCCTCCCTATCCCGGGTTTCCTAGATCCTGATTTATGGGTCAGAGAGGCATCCCTCTATACCTAATTGCTTAAGGCTATGTTGAGGCAAGCTCATGAAGCATGTTTCCTCAAAATTTGCCTTGACGGATCTTCGGATTGGTTCATATCCAGGTACTCTCCATCAGGTAAATTTTTGGCAAATGATTATTGGAAGACCATTTCTGCACAACCGGCCAGCAACCCCTGGGGCTATACTCCCTGGGGTAAATATATTCTACCCAAATTCAGTTCTCTTATCTAGAGAGTCCAGCACAATGCTCTTCCAACATAAATGGCCAAAAAATCAAAAGGTATCCCTATGGACTCTCAATGAAATGGTTGCTCATCCCCTAAGGATGAACCCTCATTCCACCTCTTCCCCTATAGTGACTGAGTCGGCCGTATTTGGAGTTTCCTTGATGATTTTGTGGTCCTTTAACGGGTGGCCTCTTCTTTTGAAGACTTCTTCTACCACTGGTTTCACAGAGCCCCCTCTAGACATGAGGCTGAAAGGTGGTCAATTATGATAGCCATGGGATTTTGGTGCATTTGGAAATCGTGTAATCAAGAAAGACACCGTGGTTCTTGCCCCTCCCTTTGTGAGTTGGGTGTCAGGACCAGGCTGCTCACCTCCGATCTGGGTCACCTCCATAAACACCATGAGTAGATGCCTTCCATTAGACATTTCACTAAAAAGATATTTCATAATGAACCTCCATCTCATACATCCCCTGGGTCATGGGTCAGATGGTTCCGCCCTTCTGACGGGCTCAAACTCAACACAGATGGGGCTTGCGGCCAGGGAATCATGATGGGAGGTGGGGCCGTTTGGTCCAATGCAGGTTCAGTCATCCTCTCCTTCGATGCATACCTTGGGACGGGTGACTCTCCAGTGGATGAAACCAAGGCCATGCTCATTGGTTTAGAGCTCTGCCTCTCTTGGTATATCCCTATCACCATTATAGATACGAACTCGGAATTCATCTCGAGATCCATCAAAGGGGAAACCCCCACCTTGGTACATCACTTGTCTCATTTGCAAGTGCATGGATCTCATCCCCCTGGGATACTGAGATCCTCCATATGCGACGTGAGGGTAAACGTCTGGCAGACATCTTGGCTTCCATGTTGACCCAGGATTCTACCCTCCCGATGTTCAACTCCATTGGTTCCCTGCCCCCAGGTGGCATGAACGTCGCTATCAGAGACGTTCTTTGCCTTCACTTTTTCAGACCTCCATGATACCATGTTTCCTATGACGATTCTGTGTCTTGACATGATGATTTATATTTAAGTAAAAAATATATAATTTCTGTCAATAAAATACTATAGGGAAAAATTATATATGTCAGTTGGATGGAGATGAATGTATGCATGTCTGCATGAGTGACACATTCATTTTCCCTAGATCCAAATGAATATATGGAAAATTTTATAATTTTATGAACATAATAAGGTTATATAAATATGTTTAATCATATTAATATATTTTCATAAACATCATTTTAATCCAGTGATTAAAAATATAGCATTTATCGATGTAGTAGTCCTCACACGCACCGTGTGACATCATCATTTTTTATGGTTTTATTGGAAGGTCAAAAAATTTATTCTATTACCATAATAAAATATAAAAATATTTTTAATATTTAGTTTATTATAGTATATTTGATAAAATATTTTTTAGTCATTATTATTGGAGAATAATGTAAAATGAATGAGAAAGGTGTAATTGAGAATATTACCTTACTCCTTGGATGTGACACATTGTAAAATGAATAAAATATTTGATATTTATTATTTTAAGAAGAAAAAAAATCCTCTAGTAATTTTCTATGATTTTTATAGAGTTATTTTGATAGAGTTCAGTCAATTTAATGTGGCTTGTGGTATGAAGATATGTGACATGCTGTTTACTCCTTTTATATGGGAGAAGAGTGGCATTTTTGTAATCTATATACAGCAATGCCACTATTCAATGGTAAATTGGATCCAATAATTAGAAACAATATAGTGTGGGAAGGTAATGATAGATAAATCCTCCACTACATATTTTCAAAAAAAATTAACATGTTTCAAATTCAATTACCCTTGTATTGTTCAGTTTTTAACTATTTTGGTTTTTATGTGAAAACTAATTTCTATCAATGTAAATTACTTTAAATCCCGATAAAAATTAATAGTAATAAAATAATTATATTAAAATTATTCGAAATATGAAATAATGTTTTTCAAAATAATTTTTTTTATGAGATACTAATTTGAACATTAATACATTTAGTGTGTAGAAAACCATTTTTATAACAAGTTTTTATTATATTAAAAAATAATGTTTAAGATAAAAATTTCAATCTCCTTAAATTACCTTAAATTAATAATAATAATGAAGGAATATTTAAATGAATTAAAAATAATTACAAAACATAGTTGGACCTAGTGATATCATAATTAAAAAAAATGAGAAACAATTTTGTATTATAATAAATCATTAAATTTGTTTTCAAATGTTTAACATGAGTAATATAAAATGAATATATTGTTTTTAATTGAATTATTTCACTCCATAAATAATAATTTGATAATGAATTATGTTTCACAAATTCATCAGTTTTAATTAGTACTATATTTTTTCACTATTTACCTAAAAATCAATTATTATGAAAAATAAAAAAATTTATAGAAGTTATATTTTATGATGGTAAAGAATGAAAAGGAAGTTATTTTTTATAATTAAAATTATATAATCTTCAAAATTTTCTTTTTACTGAAAATAAGAGAATACAATAAAAATTATTTTCGTCGTAAAATAACTTCTTTTAAAATATTAAATGTTCTCATTCTTGCTTCATATCAATTATAGATTAGATTGGTGTCATATTATCCATATCAAAAATATAAAAAATACATTATGTTAATTTCACTGATTTGAAAAGAAATAAAATTTTGTATAAATGATTTTTTAATAATTTAATGATCACATTAATTTTAATAATGCATTAGTAAAAAAAATTATTTTTATTTAAAATTATAAAAAAATATGAATAATAAATTTTATAAATAACATATTACATTACAAATTAAAATTTTAAATCATCATAATTTCTAGTTATATATCCCCTCAAGATAACCATGTAAGTCCTATGATTAAGATAACCATTAGTGGCAGTCACAGCTGGTCATTCTACTGGCCAAAACACTGTAGCAATTTACAAAACCATGAAATTCACTCGTATACAATTTCATTCATACCATAATATTTGTGTTTCATCATAGGATGTTTCTTGTGAAGTACCCAATGATGTTAATTATAACATCTCATCCTGGGTTCCAATAAATTGGGGGTATTATTTGGAGTGGTACATGACCAAAAGTGCATCAACCTATATGCTAGAGGCTATCAACTTGTTATGAGGATCTGATAAAACATGCTTGGGAAATATACCCTATATTTCATAGTATATAAATAATGGAAATAAAAAATAATAGATTCATTCTACAATGAGAAATACCAAAACATCATAGGCGACCTTCACCATCATTTAAGTGACAGCTAACCAAAGCAATAAACATGTCAGTTCATGATAGTCTAATCTTCCAAAAGAAAACAATAATAATACACTAAAAACAAATCCCCAAATGGGGCATGAAGTAATGTCTAGTACAATCATCCAAGAATCGTCTAAATCCAATAACATCTATCTAAAATATGACATTTTACCTTATCCTAGACTACAACCATGAATTATGCTCATGTACCCTAACGAGGCTCGATCAGTGAGTTAATGCAACTCAATAGGACACTGCCAATAGTTTCTAAAAAATACATTTTCTAATATAGTTTAAAAAAAATTATAGTAAATAAAAAAATCTTAAATGTTAAATAGGTATCATTATTTAAAATAAAATTAACCATTACAATTCTTATTTCTAATTGATACCCCTACACATAAAACCTATTTCATCCCATGTCGGTCATATGAACATTAAAAATTGGATTCATTCACATTTCTTCAAAAGGGAATTCTTTTAAAAAATGAATTTAACAATGTACCTTTGAGAATCAATCTTGGTAACTATATCATGTATATACATTGGAATATTAGAGCATAATTCCAACATCCTAGACCATAAAATTCTTCATTGGGGCCAAGATATTCTATCTATTCCTACCCAAGGAGAATAGCCATAGTTTAATATCCAGAACATAGTCATTACCATTTATTTCAATGTTCGGCATCATCTAACATTTTAATTAAATACAACAACAAGTTTCTTCCATTTAATTTATCAAATTAAAATGTTTATTTACACTCAACACATCACATAGTCACATGCCTATCCCATTTCATCAATTAAGCACATTTACAACAATTGGACCCCCTTTCAAAAAATTTACCCACATAGACATTCTTATTTTACCATTTATGACAGTTACCCATTATATGAAATAATTCAATTAACTTATTTAAGATAATACAAATAGTCCCTTTTCCCATTCTAGAAATACAAAAACAATTCATATTGGTTTAATCCCATAAAAATGTTAAAATGTGATCACACCACTCACATTACCATATCAAGGTAATGGAACACTCCATATGTGACCATAGTTTTTGTCAATTCAATATAAATAGATCAAATACGGGTAGTGAGGGGTACAACAGACCATTTTCACACCCATTTTATCATTTCATATGAAGTTTTCAAACACATTACACAATAAAATCAGGTCACAACCATATAAAAAAATTAATCGTCATGACTATGGGATATAACTTGTAGAGAACCAACCACAATCTCATCGATATATTCTATCTCAAACATGACCCCTTATTCAAGATATAACAAACAACAATCCCAAAACTATGAATTATCTAGAAAGAAATAATGGTATTGAGGCTTCAGAAACAGATGAAAAATTATACAATTCATCTCCTAGAAAGTAGAAGAAAGTGGATTGGTAGCCTCACCCATGATTTAATTTTCTACCAATGATGATTGAATTGACATGTGATTGAGAGAGAATAACCCTTTATGGAGGTGGGTGTCCTTGGATAGTCATATAATCTATATGAGGATGAAGGAGGAATAAAATCATCTAAAAACATAAAAATTCCTAGAGGGAAAATGGAAAAGTTACTCCTTTAATGAGGTGCACGTTTTGGCATCATGGTTTCCCAAAATGTATGCCAACCGTGTGAAACCATCCATCCAAGAGGGGGACTTGGTTTCATGGTTGGTCTAGGATACTCACATAGTTTTAAAAACATTGCAGTTATCATGTGTCATACACTCTCCAATATAGTTTTACTACACTTTTCCTAGTCCATGGTCCATGGTTAGTACTAACGATGTGTCAACCATGAACCCATCATAGATTGGCCTCTTTTATCTTATTTCACATGCCACAAACCCCAAAAATCCCTCTAGATCCATAATTATCTCAAAAAAGGTCACTATCAATTTTAAATGTAATTACTTAAAATTTAAATCAATAATATACCTCCTCAAAATTTCGAGCTCTTACAACCTCCTCACATTAAAACAACTCATCCACAAGCTGCACTCTGTAGTATCTCTATGCTTACAAGGTAAAACTATTGGGATACATGACCATCATACCCATTTACCGCTCCTATGTTTCTTCCTATACATTACCATATAGATATAATAGGAAGATCAATTTTATAGTCTTACCTATCTTGAATTTATCAATATGATCCACAATATGAACTTGATACTCCTGAAAGGATGCATCAACGTCTGTCCCAACATTGTCAGTATACATAAATAGACAAGGGTTTGATTAATACTTTTGAAACTATGAAGAATATAAAACATTATGCAAGACACAATAAAACATTGAAATACCCTATCAGTATGACACAAATCAAATCCTCTCTATTATATCAAATTTCCCTACATATATAGGAATAGAAATTAATTGTTTCTATGATTTACGGTGACCCAATATCAATGAAACCCAAATGATAATAGAGTAACTTATCATAAACTCAAGTGGTCGATGATGTTAATCAAAATATTAATTATATATTTTATTATTCATATTCTTATGACTTAGAATCAACTAAACCTACTCTTATATCTCATATATGAAACTCATTTCCAATAACTCTAATTACCAAATAGGTATCCAATATAACAGATACCTACATGGCCAATAATAGAGGTCCTTGTATGGTTCTATCTGAATAGTGATATAATAACTCTTTTTTATAGGTGAACTCAATGATCAATATATTTTTCACCCTAGTTAAAAAAATAAGACACAAGCCCTCAACATGTCCTCTAACACATAAATAGTACATCTAGATTTTCTTTTTTTTCTTTAGGTGGAACAATGTACTCAGAAATACATGAGTACTGAGAGACTTTTACAATCATTTTTATAAGAAAAAACTAAAACATTTGGATCATGATCTGAAATAGTACTCTATGGTAACTTTTGAATGGATATTATCTCCCAAGAATACAATTCACCCAACCATTGAATGGTGGAATTATATTGTATCGAAAATAATTATACTACCTTGGTAAACCAATCCACAATCACCCTTACCAAATCATTATTCTATGGAATCCCAAATGAACCCATCACAAAATATGTGGTAATAATACCCAACATCCAATAAAAATTTGGAAATGGTTTTAACAAATTACCATGTTGTTGATGTTTAACCTTCACCTATAGATATGTATAGAATCATTTCATGAAACCTACAATATCTTTTTTCATTATCAGTCACCAATATTATCTCTAGTGATCTTGGTACATATTGGTTAGTCTAGGTTGCATCACCCACTTTGAAACATGAAACTCATTCATCAACTCATCCCACATACACGTAGAATCTACAACACATCCATAAATGTGAATATTCTTATCCTCACTAATCTTAAAATTGTAAGGTGGATCTCCCTATTAAAAATTGACACTCAATGCCATAAATTTTTAATCCATATATTATCTTTAGATTATATGATTCGGAATAGAGGGATTAACTAGAAAGGGAATGAGTGTCCTAAAATAATTATTCTTTTGATCACCAATATGCATCTCAGTTAACAAATACATTACTCTCTACATAGAACTAGACACTTTAACATCCTGATTGTTTCTCTTCTGAGTCAATGCATCCAAAAAATGTTTTCCCATTCCCAGTGTAAAAGCTAGTTAAATCTCCAAAAGTCTATATATTTTAAACCCATACCTACAAACAATGATTCAAGTCATGATAGGAAGACTTGTACTTAAGGATTCTATTGTTGGTATAAAAAAACATTTCCCTCAAAAGATAATATCTACAATCATTTCAAAAATAAACCACTACATCCAACATGAGATCATGTGAAGGATATTTTTTCATGGGGTACTATATCATGATACAGACACCCTGACTCGATCTCCCTACATCAACACCACCCTGAGTATAATCCTACATTCATCACAAAAATAAACATTAGTCATTATCATGGTCAGGTAAGTTCAATATTGGTGTGGTGGTTCAACTCTTGTATATAATTCTCACATGATTTAGACCACTCAATACTTATTCCTTTATTTCTCAAGGTCGAAAGTGAATCTTCCATGTGATAAAATTATTGGATGAACCATTTATAATTACACATCAAACCCAACATTATTTGGATATCAAAACATTATATAGATCCTCTAAAGATATAACTACCAGTATATTCTTGGGCCCCACTAACAAACCTTCCTACTAGATGATGTGGCCCAAAAAATGTACCATTTTAATCTAGAAATGACACTTAAATAGTTTGTAATATTTTCAATTATCACTTACTATAATAAATATGATTTGATGATATATGAAATGATCATAATGAGTATGGGTTTACCCCCATGATTTCATCTAAAAACAATAAAAAAAATTATCTAGTTATGGGTGAATGTAATAATTAATCAACGACATAAAAATGGAAGTTGTTTTCATCAACACAAAAGGAAAAATGTAACACCCCATACGTCCATGGCACGTTTCCCTTTTAATTATTCAACAGAATTTGTTGTATGCAACTTTGTGTTCTAACACACCAAAACCAATCAAAATAGCCATTATGAATAGTAATAGCTACTTTGTGAAATTTTATAAATTTTTCTTTCAAAATGGACATCATTTTTGGATTTGGAATATCAAAATTATCTTAGGGTGAATTTTTTGTATTTTTATGAAAACATTCAATTTTTGATGAATAGTGAAAAACACTAAGTTATAGTTTAAAAATAAATTTTTATTTAAATAATTATTTATTTTATTTAAATTTATTTTAGGTAAAAATAGATACATAATACCTATATAAGTTCAATTCAATTCATTGTAGTCATTTTATCATAATTTTAGATATATAAATAGTTTATTAAACTTTTCACCGTCTTTTATCCTCCTACTAGGAGAATTTTCATATGCACATAAAACTTAATTTTACCTCTTCTATGAGTGTAATTTCAAAAACATGAGAGACATGGTAGATATCAGTAATAAAAATGTGGTTCAATAAGATGAAAATAATTTTTGGTGTATAGTATCTTTTTACTTTTATTTTCCACGATTAAAAAAGTAAATAGGGAATTTAAGGGTAAAAATGATATTATTGTAACCCTAAAACATGACCTAATTCTATAGGATAAGTATAATTAGACCAAAAAAACATTAGGAATAAAATATTAACCTCTCTGGTCCACTTTGATTTGATAAGGACACTTATTATTATATTATTTATAGAAGAGTTAAAAGAGTTAAAATCAATGGTTAATAACTACATCATTTTTAATGTAGGGTTATACATAAGATAAATTATACTGTAAACTTTTGATAGAAAGATAAAAATAATTCCGACATAATGATATTTTATTTATATTTTTTATACATTAAATAATTTAATTTATTTATGACACAATGATGATGTAGTAACTACCCAATTATCGAAATATTAATATAATTGATATTATAAATATCCAAATAAATGTAATTTGAGAATATTTATGAATTAAACTAATTTTATTGGTTAATATGACATTTTAGGGTTTGTTAGATGAATTTTTTTCTAAGTAATAATGCTGTTATGAATTTAGGAAAAACAAAATACCAATTAGTGTCAAAATTGACATAAAAGTGTTTTTAAAACAAATATTATATTATTAATTTATATTCAATTTATAAAAATATAATGTTCTTCCAAAAGACTTATATAATTATATTTTTGTCATTAATTAACTACTTGGGGTTTTTTTGGAAGTATATAATAACGTTATTAACCATATAATATAAAAATACAAAGAGACCTGGTAAATGTCAAACTATTTAACTAAGAGTTAAATCTAAAATATAAAGTTAATATATTGACCCAAACCTCTATAAAACCTATTAGTTGAGTATTTTTTGAACCATCCCCCAATATACTTTAATGAATTCATTTGGAAGCCATTAAAAACCGAAAATTATTTTATTATAAATAATATTTCATGCTTTTCATAAGGTGCCTCTCACCCCTCTTATAAATGGGCACTCACCATTCTATCTAATTGACACCTTCAAAGCCATTTGGCTTGGCCAGCCCCTCCCCAAATACCCTCTCACCTATCCTAACTTCTAGAGGCCTTACATATGTCATAAATCCAACCTACAGACTTTTTTATCAAATCAAAAGGAAGAACCAGAAGAAGAGGTAAATATTTCATCACCTATTTCAAGTTCCTTTCTTCTTCCACTTCCTCTTTATTTGTTGTTTCCATTCAAAAATAATAAATCCTGTATCTTATATATACTATGATTTTTTTATAAATATGTTACAACCATATTCATTTTTATATCCATCCTTTGAATGACATGTCACCATACGTGTGTACGTTCGGATTACCGTCTCCATGTCGTGGTGTAATTGTCATTCAATACATTATTATTTGTATGGTTATAATAATGAAGTGTAACTTATGTAAATAATAACTATAACATGATAATTTTTCTGTATATAAGATATACCATCCAATTATATATTAATTTAATATCAAAATAATGATATTGTCGCTCGTGCGTACGTACGGATTACCGTCTCCACGAACGCAATGAGATTCATTCCCCCTCATATCTATTCAAGACTAATTTTCATTTGATTATTAAAAATAATGTTTTATGACTTGATATCATTCTTTATTTTAATGAGATACATCCCATCCAAAAAAATATGACTCAAATAACAACGAATATAAAGGAAAATGAATCTGTTAACACCTGAAACGATGATAATACTAAGATATTAAAAAAATCAATTTTAAAAGATCATATATGATATCATATTAATGTATATGATTCTTTTCTAATTTCATAACAATTATTTCACCATTATAAAAGAGGTTAACCAACCCTCGACCAAGGAAAAGTACAAGGTAAGGGTTAATTTCATAATATTTTCATTATCTGAGGATGTTTTTATATAACTTTCTACTGGGAACTCTTTATCATCCACATCCATGTTTCATAAAAATTTATTTCAAAACATTCTTAATATTTACTAGAATATGGGTTAAAGTCATTTATACACTTTTTTTAATTTTATAAGATTTTTATAAAGGAATCTTTCAATAATTTTCTAAACAAGGTCCTTTATAACCTTATTGACAATATTAAGGTAAGAATGTCTTTTTTAAACTTATACAGCAGGTGCGGCTATTTTCCCCGGTTATAACATATTCTAAGCTTCCATTACAAGAATATAAGAATATTTTCAAAATAATTGTTTTCCTTATAAATTTTCTGACTCTTAAATGTTTTCAAATTAGAAAAATATATTTCTCCAAAAAAAAGTTTTTCATTTCATCTATGTCAACATCCATTGATGGATTTTAATATTATTTGAATTATATTTATTTTGATACCAAACATCCATATTGAATTGAAGGTTTTGTGATATGTTTGGCTATGGATGTGTTATTTCTATACCATTCATTGTTTATGGATAAAGTATTTAAATTTAGTATACTAGTTTTAAAATGAATGTTTATGTTATGTTTAAACATTTTCATATTAGGAATGCATTGGACTTAGTATGTGATGGATGGCGCCCACTATAGCTCCTCGATGCATCGGTAGGTCTCATGAGACAAACTATTATCTTGGAACAAGGCCTTGAAAAAATATTATTTGCAGTCTTGGCACAAGTCCTTGACTATGTGGTTAGGAAAGTCTGGCATTATGCATTCCATCATTATGAAAGTGGCTATTGAAATTGCATGTTTTTATTCGACTAGTATAATATCCATGTGAGTGAGTAAATGGAATTATTTTGATTTATATTTTCCATATTATGATTATGTTTATATTGAAAAGGATTTTGTTTCAGTTTTATACATTTCATTAAATGTTTATGCTTATTTATGAAATCTTACACTATATTGTTATCCTTACTGAGAATCTAAGCTCACCCCTTTCTATGTTTTATTTTTCTCAGAATACATAAAAGAATATTATGACTGACCTGAAGGGATAGTCTATGTGATCTCAGTGTGGTCTATTGAAACAATTTTGTTGTAGTTTTCCATTTTATGATGTAATATAAACCTTATGAATGTATCTAGTACTTCCAAGTCTACTAAACCAATGGTTCTTTTGAAAAATGATCTTTTTTTATCATGAAAATGTTATGTAATAATTAACTAAATATGGGTAACTAGGTTCAGGGTGTTACAGTTGGTATTTGAGGTAGTTTAGTACAAACCATGGAAACTAGATTTTGGTAAACTCTGATTAGAGCACATAGCCCTATGATAGACATTGAGGATTTGTATGGAAGAACTTCCTAGAATTTTGGTATTGTAGATGTTTTGTGTGTTTAACAAGATATACATCCCTGTCTGGATATGAGCACGTAGAGGTGTCTCTGGCAGTGATGTACCTAGGGGTAATACTAGAAATCACTGCTTTGAGCTAGACTCGAATGGGAACTGGTGCACGACAACGGGCCATGCTGCACTCTTGGTTATGACACTCCCGGGGGATATTCTAAGGATAATTATAACATTATTTAAAACCCATTATGAAGGGTTTATGAGTATATGAATCCTCAATGGAAACATTTTTTTATGATTATGGATTATATCTATAATCTTTTCAATTTATGTTAAATGTTTTACAAGTTTGGAATTTTTTATTTTGATTCATTATCTAATATAGTTTATGCCTTTGTTTATAAATGGTGCCTAGTAGAATGAATGGATATCGAATCAATGCACGCACTCCATTTAAGGATTTCCCTCCAACTTAAGATAATTATAGTGGAGCTGGCGATACAACTGGTTCTGGTCAGCTTATCACTATATTGGGACTACTCACTCAGGTTATGAATAATAACCTTACCCGTATGGAGAACCCTGATCCATAGTGTGGTGGATAAATTGTATATCCCTTCATGGAAAAATAACCACCTACATTAAATGGGGGTACAAATTCATTAGTAGCTAAGCAATGGATAAATTCATTAATGAAAATATTCCATGCCTTCGGGAGTAGTGAAAGAGTAAAAGTTGTCATGGCAGTTTACCACCTCACTGGAGATGTTGATCAATGGTCGTCATTGATTCAAAATACAAAGTAATAATATGAAGTATAAAATATGTAATGGAGTGAGTTTAAAGAGATTTTCTTAGAAAAATACTTTCCTCATGACCATCGAGAAGATATGGAAAGGCAATTTCTGAGTCTAAGGAAAAAGGAGGATAAGAATATCGCAAAGTATGAAGCTAACGTTAAAAGGTTAGTGAGGCATGCTGCAGATTATATATTTAAAGTAGTAAGTAAGATTTATCGTTTATTTGATGGGTTAAAACCATTTCTCCGTCGAGAATTAGTCTCACAATCCTTCTCGTCGTACAAAGATATTATCTCATGTTCTGTCAAGAGAGAAAAAGAATTCTCTAAATCATATGAATTTAAAGAAAATCAAGAGAAGAAGAGATCTTCTTATCACTCTGGAAATGGAAATAAGGGGAAGACAGGAAAAGTTAAATATCCTTCTTTTATTAAATGTGGGTAGAAACACCCTGGTACTTGCTTGAAGGGAATGGGAGTCTGTTACATGTGTGGTGAAAAAGGCCACCAAGCTCGTGATTTTAAGGGGAAGAAAGAGGTTGTCGATGTTGAATGCTACAATTGTAGAGAAATGGGGAATTATGTGAATCAATGTCCTAAGCGTCAGGGGAACATACCTCATAAAAGGCCAAGGGATCAAGGCCAAGCATATTCTACCACTACTGCTGAGGTTGAAGCTTCGAAAGACGTGGTGGCAGGCAATTTAATGGTTTATTCAAGGTTATCATATACTTTATTTGATTCAAGATCATGGCATTGTTTCATATCTTCCCAATTTTATACAAAAATTAGATATTTCCAATTTGATTTAACATGGGAGTTTTCAGTCAAAAATCAAAAGGGAAGTATCATCTCAACATAGTTTTGTGAATCAGTTCCCATTAGAGCATATAAATTTTATTTATCTACTGATCTCATCATCATACCCATGATTGAATTTTATATAATCCTCAGAATGGATTGGATTTCTGACCATGATGCAAATATTAATTGTAAGAATATGGTGGTTACAGTTTTTGATGATGATGATAAAGAACACCTTATATTTAGAGCAGAAACGTTGCCATCTAATTCTTATCTAGATCCACCCCCAGTAAATCAACTATATTCAATTATTGGGGATGAGGAGAATGAAATAATTAAGGCTGAGGAAATTAATTTTCAAATAGAGGATGCACCTATTGTGAATTAATATGTTTATTTGTTTCGTAAAGATTTACCTGGATGTCCTCTAGAATGAGAAATTGAGTTTTCCATTGACTTAATTCCTAGTTCAAGGACCATATCAAAGACCCTTTGTAGAATGGACACTGTGGAATTAGTGGAACTAATGAAACAAAAAGAGGAATTGTGTAATAAAAGATTTATTCACCCTAGTGTTTTTCCATGGGGAGCCCATGTCCTTTTTGTTAAGAAGAATGATGGATCTATGAGATTGTGTATTGACTATAGGGAGATCAATGCTATAATAATAAAGAAAAAGTATCCCCTACCTCGCATTAATGATTTATTTGACCAACTTCATTGAGAAAAATACTTTTCGATGTTTGAACTTCGATCTAGATATCATAAGATGTGTGTGAAGAAGGAATAAATTCCTAAAAATTCATTTCGAACTAGGTACGGGCATTACGAGTTTACAGTAATGCATTTTGGATTGACTAGTGCACCCTCTGTTTTCATGGATCAAATGAATAGAGTTTTCAAGTAATATCTTGATGAATTTTTAGTATTATTTATTGATGATATCTTGGTATACTCTAAAAGATATGAAGATCATGAAAGTCACTTGCTCATTATCTTGTAGAGTCTTAGATGACATGAATTATATGGGAAGTTTAGCAAGTTTGAATTCTATCTTCAAGAGATTTCTTTTCTTGTGCATATTGTCTATAAGGATGGAATATCTGTTGATCCTTAAAAGACCAAGGCAATACATGAATGGCCAGCACCGATGAGTACAAATAAGGTACACATTTTTATTGGTTTAGCATGTTATTAATGATGTTTTGTCTAGAATTTTTCTCGATTGGCTAACCCATTAACCAAGCTCACATGTAATGGGGTGAAGTTTGTTTGGACAAAATAATGTGAAGAATTTTTTGAAGAATGGAAGATAATATTATTCAACATTCCTATAATGACTCTACCATCGTGGAATGATGGGTTTCTTATTTATAGTGATGCATCAAAGAAAGGACATAGTTGTGTCCTTATACATAATGACAGGGTTATTGAATATGCACAAGACAACTAATAATTCATTTGCAAAACTATCCTACTCATTATTGTGAGTTAGCAGCTGTAATCTTTTCGTTGAAGATATGGAGACATTATCTCTATTGTGGAAATGTGAGATATATACCGATCACAAGAGTTTGAATTATATTTTCTTACAAAATGGAATCAACATGAGTCAAAGGAGATGGCTTAAATTAATAAAGGATTATGATTTCACTATAAACTACCGCCGGGGGAAGGAAAATAAATTAGAAGATTCTTTGAGTAGAAAAGATCATGGTTTTTTGAACAAGATGAGAGTTTAAAAGGATTCTATATACATGGATATAGTAAAGATGGATATGGAAATCACCATGGAGGGTGAAAAATCAATACTTTTTTTAAATATTTGCCAAACCATATTTACTATAAAGGTTAAAGAGTTCTCTGACCGGTGAAGAAGATTTTCAAAAGAATATTAAAGCTATGAATAATGGGACATTGAGTTACTTTGTATATAAAGATGGAATTTTGAAATTTGGGAAGATACATTGTTTTCCCATTATACCTAATCTGAAAAGGAAATTGTTGGATGATGCTCATAGTTCCAATTTCCCTATACACCCTATGAGAACTGAAATGTATAGAGTTTTGAAGGAACATTTTTTGTGGGACTACATGAAGAGAGAGATTCCTGATTTTTTGTCAAGATGTATGGTTTGTCACCAAGTGAATGGTGGAAGGAAACAACCTGGAGGAGTCATGCAAACTCTTCCCATACCTTAGTGGAAATTGGATAGTATTACAATGGAATTTTTCATGGGATTACCAAAGTCTCATAGAAGAAACGATGCAATATGGGTCATTTTTTATCATCTTACCAAGTCAGCACATTTTCTCACTATAATATATGATTTACCACTTGAATGTTTAGCAAGACTATATATTAATGAAGTTGTAAGTCTTCATGGAGTACCACTATTGATTGTTTCTGATCATGATCCCCATTTTACATCATGATTCTAGATAATTCTTCAGAAATCCTGGGATACTGAACTTCATTTGAGCACTGCCTACCACCCCCAAACTGATAGATAATCCGAACAGACTATTAAAACTTTATAATATAGGTTGAGGTCATTCTCACTTTACTTTCAAGATATGTGGGATCAATATTTACCTCAAGTATAATATTCCTATAATAATAGCTTCCATTCATGTATTCAATGGAACCATATGAAGCATTATATGGAAAGAGATTTCGCACACCAACCTTTTGGGATGATGTGGGTGAAACAAAACTCATAGACCCAGAACTTGTGGAGGAAACAATGAAAAAGGTGAAGGTAATCCAAAACCACATCAAGGAATCTCATAGTAGACATAAGAGCTATGCAGATAACCGAAGGAAGGATTTGTAATTTCAAGTATGAGATCATGTTTTTTTAAGGTATCTCCATTGAAGGGTGTTATACATTTCAATTAGAAGTTTAAACTGAGTCCCAAATACACCAGACTTTTTTAAATTTTCGAAAGAATTGGGGCTATTGCTTACCGTTTGGCAATGCCGCCAAGTCTCTCCAAAGTTCACGATGTGTTCCACGTATCACTATTGAGAAAATACATGTCTGGCCCAATGCATGTATTCACCTATGAGGAATTAGAACTGGGACCCGATCTGTTTTATTTCGAAGATCCTGTCAAGGTTCTGGATACAAGAGAACACGTGCTTAGAAACTGGATGTATAATCTACAAAAGGTTCTATGGAGAAACCATAAGAGAGAAGAGGCAACGTGGGAACCCAAAGGAACTTATGATGAAGAACCACTCGAGTCTTTTTATGCAGTAATATTCTAGAAATTTTGACGATGAAATTATTTGAAGGAGGGGAGAATGTAACACCCAAATCTTCCACGGTATGTTTCCCTTTGAATAATACAACAGCGTGTGTTGTACACAACATCGAGTTCAAACACACCACAACCAATAAAACTAGCTGTTATGAATAGTAATACCAACTTTTTAAAATTTTATAAATTTTATCTTTCAAAATGGTCTTCATTTTTGGATTCATAGTATAAAAATTATCTAGGGTTAATTTTTTGTATTTTTCTGAAAACGTTCAATTTTCAGATTAATAGTGAAAAACAATGAGTTATAGTTTAAAACCCAATTTGAATTTAAACACTTATTTATTTTATTTAAATTTATTTTAGGTCAAAATAGATATATAATACCTATATAAGTTCAATGTAATTCAATGGAGTTAGTTTATAATAATTTTAGATATATAAAAATTTAATTGAACTTTTCACTATCTTTTTCCCACCTCCTAGGAGAATTTGAAAATTCACATAAAAGATAGTTTTACCGCTTTTGTGAGAGTAATTTCAAAAATATGAGAGACATGGCTGATATCAATAAGAAAAATGGGGGTCAATAAGATGAATAAAATTTTTGGTGAATAGTAACTTTTTACTTTTATTTGCCACGGTTCAATGTAAGTATGGTATTTAAGGGTAAAATGATATTATTATTACCCTAACACATGTCCTAATTCTATTGGAAAAGTTTAATTCGACCAAATGAACCTTATAAATAAAAAATTAACCTCTTTGGTCCTCTTTGATTAGATTAGGACACTTATTATTTTTTTATTTAAATAAGAGTTAAAAGAGTTAAAATCAATTTTTAATAACTAAAACATTTTAATATAGGGTTATACATAAGATAAATTCAACTATAACTATTTATTAGAATGATAAAACGATTTCATACATAATTGTATTTTATTTATATTTTTTAGATATTAAATAATATAATTTATTTATGACAAATGATGATGCAGTAATTACCAAATTAATGAAATATTAACATAATTGATATTATATATATCCAAATAAATATAATTTGAGTAATTTTATTAATTCCACTAATTTTATTGGTTAATATTATATTTTATGGTTGTTTGGATGAATGTTTTTCAATGTAATAATTCTATTATGAATTTAGAAAAAACAAAATTCCAAACAGTGTCAAAATTGACATAAAAGAGTTTTTAAAACAAATATTATATTATTAATTGATAATCATTTCCAAAAAATATAAGGTTCGGACAAAGGACTTATATAATGATATGTGAATCATTAATGAACCACTTTAGGTTTAATTGGATTTATATATTAATTTTATTAACTATATAATATAAAAATACAAAGATACATGGTAAATTTCAAACTATTTAACTAAGAGATAAATCTAAATGATAATGTTAATATATTGACACAAACCTGTCTAAAACCTAATGGTTGAGTGGTTTTAGACTCATCCCCACCTTATACTCTAAATATTTAATTTTGGAGCCATTAAAAACCGAAAATGATTTTATTCTAAAATAATATTTCTATCTTTTCATAAGGTTCCCCTCACCCCTCTTATAAAAGGGAACTCCCCATTATCTTTAATTAACACCTTAAAAGACATTTGACTCATCCAAACCATTCCCAAATACCCTCTCCACTATCCTCCCTTCATCATGAGGGCCACTATTTTGTCAGAAAGCCAACCTACGGATCCCTTTTGGTCAAATCTAATAGAAGAACCCGAAGAAGAGGTAAATATTTCATCACCTCTTTCAAGTTCCACTCTTCTTCCACTTCCTCTTTCATTGTTGTTTCCATTCTAAAAAATTAAATCCAGAATCTTCTGTATAATTTTATGTTATTATAAATATGTTATAACCATATTCATTATTCTATCCATCCTTTGAATGACATGTCACCATACGTGCGTATGTATGGCTTACCATCTCCATGTGGTTGTGTAATTGTTATTAAATACATTATTATTTGGATGGGTATAATAATGATGTGTAATTGATGTAAATAGTAAATATAACATCATAATGATTCTTTATATATGATATAACATACAATTATAGATTATTTTAATATCAAAAGATTGATATTGTTGCTTTTGTGTGCGTACGGATTACCGTCTCCACGAACGCAATGATATTCATTCCCCATCGTATCCATTCAAGAAAATTTATCATTTGATTATTAAAATTAATGTTTAATGACCAGATATCATTATGGATTTGAATAATATAAATTCCATCCATAAAAAATATGAGTCACATAACAAATAATATAAAGGAAAACTAATCTGGTAACACCCAAAATGACGATAATACTAAGATATTATTAACAAAGCAATGTTAAAAGATCATATATGATATCATATTAATGTCTATGATTCTTGTATAATTTAATTAGAATTATTTCAAAATTATAAATAATGATAACCTACCCTAAACCAAGGAAAATTACAAGGTAAGATTTAATTTCACATTCTCTTTATTACCTGAGGTTGTTTTGATGTAAGTATTTATTGGGACCTCTTTATCATCCAAATCCATGTTTCTTAAAAATTTATTTCAAAAAATTATTACTATTTACTAAAATATAGGATAAATTCATTTATGACCTTTTTTGAAATTTATATTATTTTTATAAAGGAATCTTTATGTCGTTTTCCAAACAAGGTCCAATATAACCTTTTGGACAAAATTAAAGTAAGAATGTCTTTTTTTAACTTATATGGCGGGTGCGGCTATTTTCTACAGTTATCACATCATCAAAGATTCCCTTAAAAGCTTATAAGAATATTTTCAAAATGAAAGTTTTCATAATAAATTATGTTACTCTTAAATGATTTCAAAACATAAAAAGATATTTCTCCAAAAAAGGTTTTGATTTCATCTATGTCCATCCTTTGATAGATTTTAAGCTTATTTGATGTTGATTTATTATGATTAAAAACTTCAATATTGTATTAAAGTTTTTTTGATATGTTTGACTATGGATGTGTTATTTTTATACCATTCATGGTTTATGGATAAAGTATTCACATTTTTTCTGCTATTTTTAATACGAATGTTTATGTTCTGTTTAAACATTTTCATATTAGGAATGAATTGGACATAGTATTTGACGGGTGGAGCCCGATATAGCTCCTTGATTCATCGGTAGGCCTCATGAGACAAAATATTGTCTTCACACAAGGCCGTTACAAAATCTTATTTGTATTCTTAGCACAAGGCCTTGACTATGTGGTTTTGAAAGTCTGACATTATGCATTCCATAATTATGAATGTGGATATTGATATTTCATGTGATTATTCGACTAGTATAATATCCATGTGAGTATGTAAATGAAATTATTTTGATTTATATTTTCCATATTATGATTAATTTTATGTTTAAAAGGTTTTTGTTTTAGTTTTATACATTTCCTTAAATGTTTATGCTTGTTTATGAAAGATTCCACTATATTCTTATCCTTACTGAGCATCTGAGCTCACCCTTTTCTATGTTTTATTTATCCCAGGATGCGAAAAGTATATTACGAATGACCTACAGGGATAGTCTATTGGATATCAGTGTGGTCTATGGAAATAATGGTCTCGTAGTTTTCCATTTCATGTTGTAATGTAAACATTATGAATGTACCTAGTACTTCCAAGGCTACTAAACTAATTGGTCTTTCGAGACTTGAGCTTTTGTGATCAGGACATTGTTATGTAATAATTCAACGACTATGGATAAATGGGGTCGAGGTGTTACAAATCATGACAAACTCATAAAAACCATTCCATCTTCAAAAGGAATTTTATAGTATATTTGAATGTCTCATCCTATCTTGATGTTAATCTAACCTAAAATCAATTTTTGTGAACACAAAATCACATTTTAGTTCATCAAAAATATCATTAATAAACATAATAGTATATCAATTCTTAATCAACATCTGATTCAATTATTGGTGATCAACACCCAACCACAATGTTTTATACAACTTCTTATGAAAGAAAACATGTGAACTCCAATGTGACATAATCATGCAGATATATTTATTATTTTCTAATTCCTCTAATTTATTTAATGATACTGATGTTTTTCTTATTATACTCTATACGGGGGGATAAAAACAACCTTCACTCTAGACATCTACTAAAATAAGTGCTCAGAAAACATTTCGTAAAACTAATTAACTATTGGAGGGAATAATTCATGATTCACTCCTCCATAATTACTAATAATACTTTTAACCTGGGTAGTGACCTCACATGATTTCAAATGAATTAGACATGCATGGACAACCTCGATATTCTATTCCCCATAATATACATAATTTTAACCCATAGAAAAATTGAAGCTCAATTTCCCATGGTAAAAATATATGTGTGTCTAGTATTTATGTAACCACTCTATCTCGAGTATTAGATAATAACCTTTAATGCCGTGAACATAAAATCCCAAAGTAGATGATTCTATCAAACCTTGAGATCACATCTCTTTCATTTATGGATACTTTCATCTTGTACTCGTAAGAATTGTGTAGATTGACATAACCTCGAACGTATATTCCCCTCACTAAACCCAAAAATTTAAAAACTAAGCACTTATAAAATAATATGATTCCCCTATATAAAATAAATAACTATCAACTATGAATTCTACATGAATAGTACAACGATAATTTTTTAACCACCCTTTCCACCGGCATGTCCAGGCCTAACTTTATGAAGTTGGTCTAAAACATTAACATGGAATCTGGTATGAATTACAAGTGTTCCATTTCCCTATTGATAAGAAATTAATTTCTCTATATTACTACATTCCCCATCCCATCCAATATATCTAGTTGAAGTCTAACTCCCTTCCTAGTATGTGGTAGTAGAGTCCCATCCTTCACACTGTATTTGTCTTGATCCCCCAACATAACACAAATACTAAGGATTCATGAAAAAACTCTACACTTATATAATCATGTTATATGATGGACACTCAATTGGTGGATAGGGACACTGAATACACTTGTGTCCTAACTGATAATAAAATAATTGATCACCTCACTAGTAGGTTAATACAATTTCTTGGCTACCCTATCTAACACATCTATAGTGGAAAATCTCAAAATGAAACTTCATACTATTGAAATTCATATCGATAGACCACCCATATGAAACCACATGTTTACCACTAGAATACACTTTTATCCTCGTTTCAAAAATGTGGTCCTGATCCACCATCTCCTCAAAGATAAATAAATGTAACACATTCACCTATAACTTGATCTAAAATCTATGTCTATCCTTATAACATCACATTTTTATACATCTTACCCAACTAATTCATGAATAAATCATTTCAAGATAGTAATGTGGCTAGAATAATTCTTCTTGGATATTGTCCCCAATGTCAACTTCATAATTTCGTTATATATATCCTCTCACAATGTATATGTATAGAAATGTACCAAAAATGAATATTGAAAATCATTCAATAACATAACAACTTCATGATAATTCAAAACCTAGATATCCCACATGTTATTTTCTAGTCCTCAAAACATATGTTATACCAATATGACTCACTTATCAGAAATATCCTCTTAGATATCGAGTCTAGATAGAATCTTTCCAAAAATCTGCTTACTCAGGACCAACCAATCCGAAAAGGTTTGGAGGGTACTACTATTGAAACTATCTCATATAATAAAACATACCTAGAACAACCCACCAAGATTATCACTATATGAAATGAATAAAATGATAAAATATGTCATTTATATTTTCTTTCCAACAATTACACGGAACCAAAGTGGGTTATTCTCCCACTATTGGTGTATCATTATTAGTGATTCCCTCATATTGACCAAACAGTAAACATAATCATGTTGGTATTTCTCTATATTTACAAAAACATATATCAAAGAACATAACAATTATTGTGCATAATTTTCACCGAAGAAATCAACTACTAGTCCTAACACAACATCCATTGAGACACTATCAAAATTTACAAAAAAAAAAGAAACAAAACAGTCACTACCTCTAACCCTCTTGATTTTGGGCCATGGATAATATAGGGAAACCAAAATTTGAGATTCCAACATTATGATATAAATTATAATAAAATTATATATTAAAATTGTTTAATTTTTTAAACATTTGTTTCATACCCAATATAAACACTATCATTAAAGATATATAGAAATAAGATATCATTTTATCTCTCATATCCCACATGCATTCATCCATGCATTTCTAACATAATGCATGTCACATAAATTGATAAGTGCCTACAATTATTCATGTATACAATCCCATTATCAAAATACCATAAAAAATGACAAAACAAATCATGTGTATCACCCAAGGAGGAATAAAATTCAACTGTAACAACAAACATCATGAACAACAACCTGCACCCTAGGTACTTTGGGTTTCTTCTGGCACATGGGTTAGATATTCACATGTATAACCTCATAAAAAGGCCCAAATAAACATAGTATCTAGTTTAAATTTACAAAATAAAAATGATAAATAGAATATTGAATTTTATGATACCACTTTGTGACTTATCACCCCATATATAACTAAACTAGTTCGTTGACACGGATCAATTCATGACCCCAAGAAAGCCTCCTCATATCCCATAGGTGACTTAATAGAATTGTGGTTCAAATTGATCATGTGTAGAGTATATAACCTCTTAACTATTATATATAAGTATTTGAAATCAATATAAATTAAAATATGAATTAATAACAAATACCAAAACATCACAGAGATCCTTCTAAAATAGGGGAATTACCAACTACCCACTGTAGTGAACATGTCAAGTCTTCATAGATTAATATATCAAAAGAAAATACAAAAAATGGGTCTTGAAATAAAATTTGGTCCCCTAATCCATAAATCATCTAACTATCATATCATCCATCTAACATAGGGCCCCTTACCTTATATTAACATTGAAACATGAAGGCCCCTTGGGTACCACATGGCGGCCTGGGAAATTAGTGAGTTCAACTCATTAGGTCACCACCAATAGTGTCTAAAAAATATCCATTTTATTATAGAGTAAATTGATGTATCATAAAACAAAAAATATGAAAAGGTAAATAGGATTGATTGATTAACATTATTAAATTAACAATTTTAATTCTTTGATCTATGTGATACATGTGTACATCTTACTTGATTCCCACATTCAAGTTTTATAAACAATAAAGAAGGGATTAATGTAGTATAAATCACAGGTTATTTCAATAAAAAAAATATATTTAACAATGTATCTTGGTGAATCAGTCCAGGTATCCTTATCATTTCTATACATATTCATTTTTTCATCATTATGACTTCTTAAAACATAAACTGCGTCTATGGGTATTATAGAATCATTATAGCTTGAGAAAAATGGTGTTTCCTCATTAAAATATCCTTAACATGCTATTTAAAATTTATTACAAGGTTCATAATTAGTTACCTTTTATCCAATAATAAAAAGAGATTATAGCTTTTCATTTATCACATTTCCATGTTTCATCACATTCAACACTATTCATAGTTTTATCTCTATCAACTTTCCTAAATTGAGAACATTTAAAAATATTGTACTGCTTTTCAAACAATTTAACCACATGTATATGCTTCTTTAACGATTTATCGCATTTACTAATTATGTATCATAACTCATTTAACTTCTTCATTCTATGCCAAATAAGCCCTTATCCCATCATTGTAATCCAAATGAAATTCATATTGGTTTTATCCTATAACAAATTAAAATATCAAATCACAACAAACATTACCATATCAAGGGAGTTCCACAACCCATGGGTGACCATGGATCTAGTGAAATCATTATCAATATGTCAAAAAATGATTATGATGGGTTAAATACACCTTTTACACACTAATTTTAATATTTCATACCATGGGATCCAATTTGAAACAAAAAAGAATCAATTCATGACAACATACACATTAATTAATAATTATGACTATGTGATATAACATAACGACCATGTACCTCAAGTTAATTTAAGATCATTAAATTAGAAAAATCCCTTGATTTAGTATCAAAAAACCCTTAATTCCTAATATAAGAGTCATCTGGACAAAAAAATTGTTTTGAGGCTTTGGAACGGGAATAACAATTATACATGTCCCCTTCTAGAATATATAATTATGTGGAGTGGAATAATAACTATGATCATTAATTCTCAACAAATAAAACATAAAAAAATCCCATGATTGGGGAAGTGTTGTCATTAAATGAGGAGGGAGACCTTTTTTCATCACCATAGATGATTTAGATGGAAGGAAGAGAAAAATCGAGTAAAAACTCATAAATCATATAAGAGAAAATTGAAAAACTACCTCTTTTAATGAGGGGAATGGGTTTCCATCACATTTGGAAATACCATGTGCCATCCTATAACCACCCTCATTCCAATATGGGTTTCAAGTCCATATTTTTTTTATTGTCCACTCTCACGGTTTGGAGAACAATTTGATGGTCATGCTCTAGCCACTATCCATGGGAGTTTTATAATAGTGTTTTATAGTCCAAGGCACATGGTTAGTATTGTTCACCAAAAAACTATTCTCACATAATATAATGGATTCATTTCTACTATTTTAAATTCCACAAACCCCTAAAACATCCCTAATTTTAAACATATTATATTAAAAAAATCCATTAGCAATAATAAAATGAATTAACTAAAAATCTAAATAGGTTTTTAAATTCTAAAACGTTCGATATCTTATATTATCTGCTTCCCAAGCATGGAAAAATAGTATTTATAATGGATAATTGGGATACCTAATTATAATTATTTCTTTTTTCAACATATTTTTTTAATATTGATATTTCATTTCATACTAATTGATTTAGTTTCAATATTATATTAGTCAAATTTAAAAAATTTATTTTAGATTATCAGAATTTAATTTTAGTTCAGTGTTGTGTTTAAAAAAATACAGTAAACCCATTAAATTATAAACTAATTGGAAAAATATATTTAAATCCTGAGGTGTATAATAGGTTTTCCAATGACAGATCTATGTTTAGGGCTGACCCCTCTCCCAGGGTGTGGTCTCTTTTGTACCTATAGGGGTTTCAGCTAATTTTGTGTAGGTGAGGTTGTGTTGTAGCTTCACTCTTTGGTTCACTCTTTAATGTGGGTTCTAGGTAGTTTTTTAAAAGACAAGTAATATGTAGGAAAATAAAAAAAGAAACCCCAATGGGGTTGAACCAAAATTAGTTGTGTGAATATTTGGGCGGGGATTATGCTCTCCCCCCAATCTCTCTATTACATCCCCTTCAATCATAATTTTCAAAAGGGTTTTTCCTGCTAGTTCCTAGTATGATCATTCCCCCATAAATCCCATGTTATTCTACCTTATTTATCTTCTAATTGTGGGTTTATGAAATGGATTTTGGATAGTTGATTTTACCTAAGAATATATAAAATTTATTTCAGGTTGTGGACTTCTTGTGTGGCCTGTAGAGTAGTTCATGGGATGATTTATTAATGTCAAATTACATGTTTTTAATTTGGTTTTTATCTTTCCATATATTTATTTAGATATTTTGGAAAAATAGGGGAAATTTTACTATTGATTTAAATAATTATGAATCTCACAATATTTTAATTGAATTACTATTTTTTATTGCATACAAAATAAGTGAAAGCGAGCAAAATAGTTTTCAAAAATATTATTATATAAATTTATTTTTAATAAAATATCCATTGAGTTGGTGGGTATGAATAAGATTAAAATAATTATGAAATATATTAAAAATAATGAATAAGTTAAAAAAAATTATTAATTCATTATAATTAATCCTTATATTTTTAGTATGGTATTTTTTTTCTTCCAAAATATGTATTATTCAAAAATGGGAGATATTTTTTTGTAAGAGAAAAATATAATAAATTTCTGGAAAATTTAGAAATTGTACTTTAAAATAATAATTTCATTCATTATTTCATCATATAAAAATTGTATAAAGTTGAAATTTGTTATTTTTCTGAAATGTATGATTTTTCATCGAATAGTAAAAAATACCGATTTTAATTTAAAACTTTGTTTACTATTTAAGTATTTTGAAATTAAAAATATATTTTGGATTTATTTAAAAAAAAATAGTTAGTTTCTATTTAAAAGAATATAATTATCAATTTATAAATTATATAAATATGTTAATTTATTATAAATACTTTTTTATTTAAAAATGCATCTTTCTGAAAAGTTTTCTTCATCAGGTTTTGCTGATTTAATTATTAATATAAATTCCAACACTTATGAGAATTATATTTTGAAAATTTTATTCTATATTTGGAATATGTGGGACTAAATTGATTAAATATATCCCTATTAATTTTAGACATTACGAATAGAAACATATGTAATTTTTGTTACCACATGAAGGGTCAAAAATGTATTTAAGAGTTTAATAAAAGATGATAAGGACTAAAAATTGACCTAACACTTGAATTATTTCTATTATATGATATAATTTCATCCATAATAATCCAGTATTTATTCATATTACCTTTCAATTCCAATTGGATTTGATTATAACCATTAAAATATTTTATTTAAAAAATTAAAAAATATCTCACCCTTTTCCAAAATATCAATAAATATTTTAACATACTAACAACAATAGTATATGTTCAGTTATGAATATAATATGTAAATTTAAATGATTTAACTTCCTCATATAAATTATTTTTTAATTTTTACTCAATAAAAAAGTATCTTAAATTCTTATGCAATATAGTTGTAGAAAAGTTTCAATTACTAAAAAAATAAAATAAACGATTTTACAAATATTAAAATTTGTATAATTTAAAAAATAAATGTGATCCAATAAATTTATATGTGAATATAAAAAGTTATATATGTATTAAAACATTATATTTTCATTTACTTTGTTTTATTTATGTTATTAAAGTCAAAGTAATGATTATTTATAAAAATTGACATTAATGGTGTTTTATTATAATTGATATTTTATTAAAGGACATAAAAAACCAAAAAACCTATATTCATAAAAAAATATTATTATATGGTTTAAAATATCATTCATTTTCCATTTATTTTCTATTTTCTTATTTATATTATCTAATTTTACACCCAATGTTTAAAAATACTTTTAGTCACAATAAGTTTGAAAATTGTTCAAAGGGTTAAAACTAAATGATAACAGTAAATATTTGATTAAAATTATTCCAAAATATAGTTTATGACCTAATTTAGACTTATAATTATATTATATTCTAATAATATAAAATTGGGTCCATTTGGACATCAAAAGTAATTTCTATTAAATTAATATATTAAGAGATTCCAAAAGTTCACCGACCTATTATAAAAGGGAACACACACTCCTATTTACTAGAAACTTGAAAGGATTTTTTTAATACATTATCTAGAAATATACCTTCCAATTATACCTCCACACTTTATATATGACTTTTTTTGTGCATAGTTTCATCTATAGAGTACATAAGGTGTAGATCCATGAAGGTTTACAGAAAAGGAGGTATAGTTCTCAATTGAGTGTTTTTTATTATTTATTTTTCCACCTCATTAAAATATTCTCCATGATTAATGATATAATAATTATAATAACCACCCATATAATTATCTTTTATTTTTTAAATGGAATCACATATATCCATTTCCAACATACATCAAATGGGAAAAGAATTCATTGTTCATTTCTACGACGGACTACCGCCTCACGGACTAATATATATTTTTTATTACATCCTCTCATTGATGTTCATAATTATAGAAATTATAATGACCTGACCCCAAAATCCAAAAACTAGTGCATTATTTTAATACATTGGCATGATTACAGGGAATCCAGTCTCGAAGGACAGATCAGTTTAGCAGTTTTGGAAAATAGATTACAGACATGAACATTACATTACTATTTCTAACATAAAATACAAAATAGGTAATCCTTTGAGAATTATATTATTATTATTTCGTAAAGCTACATATAAATCATATTATAATTCTTGCAATCCTAGGGAAATAAAAAAAATAAGAAAGGGGTGAGCTCAGATGCTTAGTAAGGGTAAATAATTTAGTAAAATATATAAACTTTTTAGGAAAGATGTGTAATAAAAACAATAGCCTTTTTAAATATAATCTTGAACATAATATGGAAAAATTAAATCAATAATTACCATATAAACATGCACATATATATTCTACTAGTAGAATAATCACATGTGATAATTAATTTTATAATTAGGGAATGTCTAATGTCAGACATCATTACCATGTAGTCAAGGCCTCGTGCCAAGACTACAAATAAACTTTCTGTCAAGGCCTTGTGCCTAGACACTAGTATGTCTCATTTGACCTATTGATTCCTCTTAGAGATATAGCGGGATCCACCTGTCACTTACTATTTCCACTACATTCCTCATATGAAAATGATGAAACATAACATAAACATTGATTTTAAAACTAGCATATGAAATCCCAATACTTCAACCCAAAACCATGAAGGGTATAAAAGTATCACATATACAGCCAAACTTATAATAACACATTCAATAGAATATGGAATATTGTATTATTTTAAATCAACCTTAATCAAGAATATTATTCATTCAAGGATATATACATAGATGAAAATGATGAGTAATTTTTTTTGAGAGAAATATCTATTTTTGTGAAATCATTTTAAAGTCACACATTTATAAAGGAATTCATTTAAATGATATTTATGAATCATTGTGTCCAATACAATTGTGAATATTTTTAATTGAATTAACATTTTAAAATAAACACGTTCATATAAATAAATCCTTAAAACCATTTTGAAAACAAGGACATTAAACAGAAAGAATTAGATGAATGAATATTTAAAACATTTAAAATGATGTTTTAGTTAAATAGTACCAAAAAAGAATCATTTTGAAATTTATTTTATAAAACATGGACATGGATAATAAATTTTTTCTAGAAAATACTTACACATAAACAATCTCAGATAATAATGAGATTAAGGAATTAACCCTTACCTTGCACTTTCTTTTGGTCGATGGTCCATTTAACCTCCTGTATAATGACCATAGTATGTTAATAAATTATAAAATTACCATATTAATATTTATTATATCATTTATGATTAATTTATGAATTTATACTACCCATTAAATAATTAATTCCATGATAAATTAGCATTTTGTGTAATGATCACTTTCTTTATCATACGTGTTTTTACTTGTTATTCTTGATTGTATAATTTAGATCATGATTAAAATAATTCCAGAATATAAAACATGATTTATATATAATATATATTTAGAATATAAATATGTATAATTGATATATATATTAAATATAAATCTCCATTTGTGGAGATGGTAGGTCGTACGTACGCATAAACGATGTTTCTGTTTTCATATCGTATTGAACAGATGTAAGTGAATAAGATATATGTAAGTATATATATATATATATATCTCCAGTAGAATTATTATTTCATATATTACATACTTATTAATAATATATATTTTTATAATCATCGTTGAATGGTGAACGTGGAAATGAATGTCATCGTGTTGTGGAGACGGTAAGTTGTACGTACACACGAGCGATGATATCATTCCCATAATGATTTAAAGGTGTGGAATTGGATGTTTTATTTATTATAAATAGAATGTTTTATGTTATTTTCATTATTTATACATAAATTACTCAATATTATATCCATCCAAGTAACATAGTGTTGAATAAAAAATTACACCACGACGTGGAGATGATAAGTCGTATGTACGCACGCATAGTGAAATTATCATTCATAGGATGGATATAATAATTAATATGGTTTTAAAATATTTATAATAGGATAATAATATGTATATGGTACTGAAGATATTATTATGTTATGTAAATAACAATTAAATAGGAAGTGGAAGAAGAAAAGAACATTGAAAGAGGGGATAAAATAATTACCTCTTCTTTGGGTGTTTCCTGTTGATTTAAACAAAAGAGATTGATAGGATGGATTTATGCTCATGGGAAGGCCTCTAGTTTGAATTTAGGGATGTTGGGAAGATATTTTTCTAGGGTTTGGCTGAGCCAAATTGATTTGGAGTTTTGATTTTGAGAGAAGGAGAAGTACCATTTTATAAAAAAGGGGAGGGTCACTTTAAGAAAACATTGTAATAACATTTTATTATAATATCATTTTCGGGTTTGAAGAAGTAAAAATTTATTTATTTCAAAGATAAGTCGGGGATGAGTCTAAATAATCTCAAAAAATAGGTTTTAGACAAATTTAGGTCACCATATTTACCATAGCGTTTAAATTTAACTGTTAATAAAATAGTTTCACATTTACCGTGTCCTCTTGTATTATTATAATAAATTGTTAATAAACATACTATAAAATTACAAGATAATCCCACATGGTAAATTATTGAAATATATAATCTTATATAGGTCCTTTGTCTGAACCTTATATTTTAGGAGTATTTAATCATTTAATAAAATATTATTTCTTTTAAAAACTCATTTATGTCAATTTTGACACTATTTAGTATTTGATATTTTTGAAAGTCATAAAAACATTATTACATGAAAAAAAATCATTTAACCAACCCAAAAATGTATTATTAACCCAAAAAATTATTGGAATGTATCAAAAGTCTCAATTTAAATTATTTTTATATTTATAATATCAATTATTTTAATTATTAATTAATATAGTTATTATTGCATCATCATTATGTCATAAATAAATTTATTTATAAAATGTCTAAAAATTATAAATAAAATACCATTATGTATGATTTTTTTTATCTTTCTAATTAATATTTACAGTCAATTTTATATTATGTATAACCCTATATTTAAAATAGTTTAGTTATTAAACATTGAGTTTTACAATTTAAACTCTTCTTTGAATAAAATAATAAAAAAATGTCCTAATATAATCCTTGTTGATCAAATAGGTTCATATTTTATTCCTAAGGTTTATTTTTTTCGAAAAAAACATATCCAATAGAATTAGGACATGTTTTAAGGTAATTATAACATCATTTTTACCTTTAATTACCCTATATACTTTTCACCGTGGAAAATAAATTTCAAAAGTTACTCTTCACCCAAATTTATTTTAATCTTATTAGACCACATTTGTTTCTAATATCAACTGAGTTTCTTGGATTTTTTGAAATTCAATTTACATAAGTGGTAAAATTATGTTTTATGCGAATTTGTAAATGTCCCTAGAAGGTGGGTAAAAGAGGGTAAAAAGTTCAATAAAATTTAATATCTCTAGAAATATTACAAAATGACTCCAATTAATTACATTCAATGTATATAGGAATTATGTATCTATTTTGACTTAAAATATATTTATAATATAAATAATTATTTAAATAAAAAGTCGATTTCAAATAATAACGGAGTGTTTTTCACTATTCATCAAAAATTGAATGTTTTCATAAAAATACCAAAAATTCACCATAAGATAATTATTATATTCAGAATCCTAAAATGATGTCTATTTTACCAAATTCAAAACATATAAGTTTCATTAATTAATTGAAAATTAATTATCGTTATCAAAACCAGACAGCGGATTTTTGGGATGTAAAAACTATCAAAATATTGATATGTGTTTATGTCCAATTTAAATGAGAAATTTCATCCAATGACTAATATGAGATTAAATGAAAGAAATATAGTCTAATTATACATAAAAACATTCAAATGTATAATTTAACACTCTAATTTATTTGAATTAAAAAGTAATTTTCAATTAAAATTTCAAATCATTCACTATTGATCAAAATATGAATGTTATCATGAAAACATAAAAAATTTATACAAACTATGTTTTTATGTCCTGATTAAAAATAAGTATTTAATTTCGTTAAATTCAATATATAAAATTATCAAATATTCGATTTAAAAAAGGTTCACTATTAAAAGGCGGTAAAATTTCATTTTTTGAAAATTACATCTTTTATTTGGAAAAAATTGAATTTGTTCTTATATTATGTCTAAGAAACACATAATATAGATTATAAAATTATATTGAGTATATAAGAATCAAAATTTTAATTAATACAATTCATAACAACTTTTTGAACGGCTATTTTGGTAAGTTGTGGTGCGCTCAAACTCAGTGTTACGTGTAGCGTAAGCTATAGAATTACTTTAAAGAGATAAAGTACTAAAAATCTAGGGGTGTTATATTTTCCTCTCTTTCAATAAATTTCATTCTCACAATATGAAATTGTTTTTTGAAAATAAATTGATTAAAATAGAAAATACCTTTATGGAATTCCCACAACATAAATAGGATTAATAAAATTTATTCTTAGTAAGAGGGAAAGGGAAATGAAAAAGTCACCAGAAATTTATGTTTTCGAGTAGGAGTACATTTCTGGAAATTATGGAAACATAATTGGAGGAAAATTTAAATAGTTATAGGGAGTGATTGAGGTCATCATTTTCAATCAGGTGAAAAATAAATGTAAAATTGAGGGCTTGAAAGCCATAAATTTATGATGAGTTAAAATATCATTAATTAAAAAAACATAGGGTATTAGGATAACACATTTTTGATTTTTAGATCAATTCCCTAATGTTTAAAAATTAATTTCTTCATAGAATAAGTAAAAAATAATACTTGAAAAGTAGATTTATATCTGTTAATTAATTTATAACACAAACTCATCATTCACTCCAAAAGATAATAGGACTCAAAAATATTCTATTTATCCTAATAATATAGGGTTCCAAAAAAATGAATTTATAATTCATCTATCTACCCAATTTAAAAATAAATATTACAGAAATAAGAAATCACATAGGCCAGGGTATGTGATGCACCCTTAACTCCCTTTGGTTGTGGGTTCAAGTCTCACGGCCTTGCCCAATGTGACGGGTTGTCGCCCGATTATCGGGTTGTCATTTTTATAACAATCCAAAAATAATCTTAAGAAATGATTTAGCCATAACATAGTATCGAATGCTAGAATTACTCTATTCAAACCTTCTGACTTATCCACAATACATCTATCCAAACTCACAGCCCGAAATTTATAAGGAAGGTCACATAATATAAATGTGAATACATTCATAATGTATTATCTTAAAAAGAGGTAATAAAATGAATTACCATAAAACCATATTTGAATTGGTATATACTTCTTTATTCCTTCTGTAAAACATAAAATACTGAATATTCTGCTTAAATCCAAAAATGTTGTAATCTCCAAAAATGATGGAATAAAAAAACCATTAATTTGTTATAAGGTAGTCAATAATATCCATTATAATTATCCAAATCAATAATCTATTATTCCAAAAGGAAAACCTTAGTATCAGAACCATATTATGCTTCATATTTTCTTTAACCATGTATTTTCCATGAATTTTAAATTTCTATTGAGTCACTTTTCTTGGTACCACACATTCTCGAATTTTTAATGAAATAGTACTGCAGTACAATCCTTATATACTTTATAGTTATTATAACCATTACATCATGGATAAAACACTCAAATGAAATAATTTATTAATAAAAAAATAAGAACACTTTCTATTCTTCTTCATTTGAGTTAGTATCATAACATGATTATTATCCAATAATATCATTTATGGTAAACACTAATGATTGAGACATTGATTCGCATAGTGTCCCATTTTCTTGCATATGAAGCATTGTACCTTCAAAATCCTTTTCTTACCCATGCAATCAAGTACATGGTGTCTGTTTTCTCCAAACATATAAAAAACTCCCATTACCTTAAAACAATTACCAAGGTGATTATTTCCACAGTTATCACATATGGGAAAATCATTCTTTCCCTTCTTCCATTTATCCATCCTTATCTCTACCATCATTTTCCTCTCTGGCATCCCTTCAAAGCCATAGGACATAGAGAATTATTTACTTATCTTAATAAAACATGGTATTATTTATTCATATGATGAGAATATGTGGGAGACTATTTCCCCTCTAAATGCCACCTTACTTCATGGAAGATATGATCCTTCTTACTATTTGGATCATGAATATTTCTGGAGTTCTAATTCCTTATAATGGTCACCATTTCTAAAAAATGTCCTACACTAGGTTACTTTATGAATCATAATGCATAATTTTAATCTTCTAAAATAACTAACATGAATTGAACTTTTTATTTATATAATCCATAATCACACAAAATAAATTATTTGGGGATTTATTTTTTCATAAATTCTTCATTATGTTTTGTAATGAAAATGTGAATTATTCTAAGAATATCCCTTAGGAGTGTCATAACCAAAAATGCAGCAAGTCCCATTGTTATGTACTAGGATACCCTAAGTCAAGCCCAAAACACCTTGTCTGAGTTTTCACTCCTAGGTACATCTATGCCAGAGCTGACTCTTCCAGCTCGTATCCAGACATGGATGTATTGCTTGTAGAAGACACAAAATCTCTACATTACAAAATTTCTATGATGTTCTTCTATACTAATCCACAATGTCTATCTTAGGGTAATGTTCTCTAATCAGAGTTTTTTCTAAATCTAATTTCCAAGGTTTGTATTAAACTTCCCCTGATACCAAATATAATTCCAGACACCAGAAGCCCAGAGCCAGTGCGTTATTTTAATACATTGGAATGATTACAAGGATGAATGTCCCGAAGGAATGACTAGTTTAGCAGTCTTGTAAAATAGATTACATTTATAAACATTACAGTAAAATTTCTATCATAAAATACAACATGGATAATCGCTTGATAATTCCATTATTCTTCTAGATTAAACCTACATAAAAATCACAGTACACTTTTTAGCATCCTTGTAAAATAAAACATAAGAAAGGGGTGAGCTTAGATGCTCAATAAGGGTAAAAAAATTTGTGGAAACATTAAAATATTAAGGATAGATGTGTAATAAAAACAACACCATTTTTAAATATAATATTTAACATAATATAGAAAAAATAAATCAAATATTACTATATAAACATTCACATTGATATTCTAATAGTAAAATAATCAAATGTAATAATTAATTTTAGAAAGAGGGAATGCCTAACACCAGACATCATTTCTACATAGTCAAGGCCTTGTGCCAAGACTAAAAATAATTTTTTTTTCAAGTCCTTGTTCCAAGACATTATTTTATCTCATGAGACCTACCGATGATTCGAGGACCTATAGCGGGCTCCACCCATCACTTACTAAGTCCACTGCATTCCTCATATGAAAAATTTGAAACATAACATAAACATTCTTATTAAAACGAGCACAAGAAATTCCAATACATCAACCATAAACCATGAAGGGTATAAAAATAGAACATCCACAGTCAAACATATCATAAATCATTCAATCCAATATGGAAGATTTTATTATAATAAATCAACCTTAATCAAGAATATTATCCGGTAAAGGATGATGACATAGTTGAAAATGATCAGTAAAACATTTTGTAATAAATATCCCTTTTTTGAGAAATCATTTAAAATTTACAAATTTATAATGGTAGTCATTTAAAATAGATTTTTGAATCAACTTTTTCTATTCCAAATTAAAACTATTCAAAGGTATTATCATTTTAAAACTATCATGTCTATATAAATAAATCCTTAATTCCATTTTGGAAACAAGGAAATTAATGAGAATGATTTAGAAAAATATTTTTTAAAACATTTAAAATGATTTTTTAGTTAAATAGTACCTTAAAATAATCATTTTGAAATTTATTTTATGAAAAATGGACATGGATAATAAACATCTCTACGAAAATACTTACACATAAATAATCTTGGATAATAATGAGATTGAGGAATTACCCCTTACCTTGCACTTTCCTTTGGTTGTGGCTACGTTTAACATCCTATATAATGACCAAAGTAGGTTATTAAATTATTCCAGAACCATATTGATGTTAATTATATCATAAATATTTCATTTATGACTATATGAATCCCATTTATTAATGATTTCCATGTTAAATTAACATTTTGTGTAATAATCACTTTCTTTATCGTACATGTGTTTACTTATTATTATTGATCATATCATTTAGATCAGGATTTAAATACTTCCATAATATATAAATTATTTATATATAATATATATTTATAATATAAATATGTATAATAGATAGATATATGAAATGGAAAAACTTTTTATGGAGACGGAAGGCCCTACGTACGCATAAACGTTGTATCTGTTTTTATATCATATTGAACAGACTTAAGTGACAAAGATATATGTAATTACATATATATATATATATCTCCAGTAGAATTATTATGTCATATATTAAATACTTATTAATAATATATATTTTTATAATCATCGTTGAATGGTGAACGTGGAAATGAATCTCATCGCGTCGTGGAGATAGTAAGTCATACATACACACGAGTAACGATATAATTTTCTTAATGATTCAATGGTGTTTAATTGGATGGTATATTAACTATCTAGAGAAATTCGAATTTAATTTTCATTATTTATATACATATTATTCATTATTATATCCATCCAAATCACATATTGTTGAATAACAAATTACACCACAACGTGGAGACAGTAAGTCAAACGCATGCACGCATGGTGACATTATCATTCATAGAATGGATCGAATAATGAATATGGTTGTACCATAATTATAATAATATCACAGTATATATAAGGTATTGGTGTTATTGTTTTGGTTAGGAAATAACAAATAAATAGAATTTGTAAGTAGAAAATAACATTGAATGTGGTTATAAAATAATAACCTCTTCTTGGGGTGTTTCTTTATGATTTGAACAAAAAGGATCCTTAGGTTGGATTTATGATCATGGTAAGTCCACTAAGATGAATTGAGGGAATTTTGGAGGAGTTTTGGGAAGGGTTCGGACGAGACAAATGCCTTTGGATGTGTGATATTGAGAGAAGGGGAAGTACCCTTTTTTTAGAGAGGTGAGGGTCACTTTAGGAAAAGCTTGAAATATTATTTTATTATAAAATAATATTCTCTTTCTAATGGCTCCAAATTTATTTTTTTTAGAATATGAGGTAGTTATGGGTCTAAATAAACCCAACCAATTGGTTTTAGATTAGTTTAGGTCAACATATTAACCCTATCATTAATATTTAAATCTTAGTTAAATAGTTTAAATTCTTACAAATTCCTCTTATATTATTATAATAAAAGGTAAATACACATACTATAAAAATACAAGGGAATCCAAAGTGGTAAATTATTGAAATATATAATCTTATTTTAGTCTTTTTTTTGAACCATATATTTTAAGAGTATTTTATGATTTAATAAAATAATATTTGTTTTAAAAACTCATTTATATCATTTTTGACTCTATTTAGTATTTGGTTTTTGTGAAATTCATAACAACATTATTACATCGCAAAAGATAATTTAATCAGACCTAACATTTCATATTATCCTTGAAATTTTTTTTAATTCATCAAAAGTCTCAATTTACATTTATTTTGCTATTTATAACCTCAATTATATTAATCATTCATTAATAAAGTAATTACTACCTCATCATTGAGTCACAATAAATTTAATTATTTAATTCCAAAAATTTATAAATAAAATTCCATGGTTTTGGAAATCATATTATATTTCTAATGAATATGTATAGTCAAATTTATATTATTTGAAAACCTATATCTAAAATGGTTTAGTTATTAGACATTGAATTTTACACTTTTAACTATTCTTTAAATAAAAAAATAATAAATGTCCTAATCTAATAAAATTGGATCAAATGAAATAATATTTTATTCATTAGGTTGATTATGGTTTAAAACCCCTTATAAAATACATGTAGGACACGTGTTAGGGTAATTATAACATCATTTTTACCTTTAATTACCCTATTTACATTTAAAAATGGTAAATAAAATTCAAAAGCTATTATTCATGAAAAATTATTTTCATTATATTGAAACACATTTTACCTACTAATTGAAACCATGTCTTTTGAATTTTTTTAGATTCAATTCACAGAAGCGGTAAAATTACGTTTTATGCAAATTTGCAAATGTGCCTAAAAGGTGGGTAAAAGACGCTAAAAAGTTTAAGAAATTTTTTTATTTTAAACTTATTATAAAATGACTCCGATGAATTACATTGAACATATATAGTTATTATATTTATATTTTTACATAAAATAAATTTAAATAGAATAAATAATTATTTAAATAAAATGCATGTTTTAAACAATAACGCAGTGCTTTTCACTAATCATCAAAAATTGAAGGTTTTCAGAAAAATACCCAAAATTCACCCTAAGCTAATTTTGATATTCCGAATCCAAAACTAATTTAAATTTTACCTAATTAAAAACATATATGTTTTATAGGTAAATTTAAAATTAATTTCCATTGTCAAAACATTAAAGCTGGTTTTTTGGAAGTAAAAACTATCAAAATATTGATATTTTTTATGTCCAATTTAAATGTGAAATTACTTCCATTTACTAAAATTGTATTATATGATAAAATAATAAAATAATTATACTTCAAAACCATTCAAATGTATAATTTCACATTATAAATTATCTTCTAAAATTTTCTTTCAATTAAAATTTAGTATCATGCACTATTGATCAAAAAATAAATGTTATCAGAAAAACACTAAAAATTTATCCAAATAATATATTATGTCCTTAATATAAATAAGACTTTAATTTCATTAAATTTAATATATAAATTTTCAAATATTGGATTTAAAAATGGATCACCCTTAAAAGGCGTTAAAATTGCATTTTTTTAAAAATACGTCATTTATCTAAAAAAATAATTTCTTCTTATATTATGTCGAAGAAACACATATTATGGATTCTAAAATTATATGTAGTATAAAAAATTTAAAATGCAGATTATACTATTCATAACCACTTTTTGAATGGCATGTTTGGTATGTCGTGGTGCACTCGAACATGGTGTTGCATGTAGTGTAAGCTATTGAATTACATTAAAGAGATAACGAACTATAAAATCATGGGGTGTTATAGAAATAATGTATAAATATGATTTTAATAAAATATTTATATTTATAAAAAGATAATATCTCATATATATTCTTACCATTTCATTCACTGAAAAATGATAATGTCATTTATGCATATGTTTGGACTAACACCTCCACGGAGCATTGTGATTCATTTTTTATCATTACCACACATGGATGTTTTATAATGGTCTAACAAAAATAAATAATATTTTATTTATTATTTTATGATAATTATGGGAACATAAACGAATACTTACCTTCTTTACATAATGAAGGTTGAATAAATAGAGATGTTATAGTTGCATACATACGACATGTCATCTCAATGATTATAATATATTTCATTTTTCATAACCGTCTTTCATGATTGGTTTATAAGGTATAATTAGTATATAAAATTGATAATTATTTCAAGATTATTAGTATTGATAAGATGGAATATTGAGTTATTTGACCAAAATAACCCACAAATGTCAATTTAGAATCATGAACTGAGTATCTTCAAAACTTATGATGTAAACATAAATGATTGTGAAATTATATATAACATGTTATAAAATAAAATAAAATTATTAATGAACATGAGAAATTTTATTAATAAATTTAATAATTAACTTATAGATTTTATTTCGGAACATAAACAATACATTTGATGATTCATACTCAAGGTAGTAGGCTTTATTATAAAAATTATTTTTTATATATTACCTTAAAAAATCATACTTCCATATCCATATTTTTATAAAAATTAAATGGATGTATTAGTGTTTACATAATTTATTTATAAATGGAAATTTCTATTTATTTTACTTTATTTTAAATCGTTACAAAATGAATATTTCATGTAATTTTTTTGACATTATTTAAAAAGGTAATGTTTTATTTTAACTCATACAACAACAAACATATTTCCCATCACCATTAAAATTATTTAATATTTAAATTATGTTACATGATTCCACTTTTTCTATAAATATAATCCATCCTTTCCATTGTTCTAGGAATTTTTCAGTTGAAAATATGTTTTAATGGAAATGGATATATTTATATATAATGGGAAAAAATTATGGCTGCAAGTAATATTTTTAAGAGTGTAGTCATTCATATATTGTGATTATATTATGCTCATTGGGAATTTTTTGGGGGTAAAGTGGTTACATTATATTCATAAAATTAATTATACTATTATAGATGTCTAATTAAATGGTTAAAAGGATGGAGTTAACAAGGTATGATTCTCTAAAGAGATTGTAGGAGTATACTGTGATAGTAATTAAATGTATAATCTTAATGATTATTTGATGTATAACTATTATGGTTACTCATAAAGTAACCATGATTTTTACTCCATGTTTAACCATAAGGGTTACTCCAAATGTATGAGTGATATTAGATTGATACGCCAAGTTTCCTATATGTTTTATCTATGCTTGATATGGGATATAAAATATTCCATTGAGAAAAAAGATTTATTTTTTCTTATTCAATAGATTTAATTTGATATGATCAATGAATAGTGTGATAAAGATATGTACTTTATGAGTGTTCATATTCGTCACTTATAAAATAAATTTTAACATTTTTACGAACCTTAATTAGATTATTGCGGTCTTAACATATTTTAAATTTTTTTACATGATGGGGGTGGAAAAATATTAGGATAAGATAAAATGGTTAATATGGGTCATGAAAATAAAACAAATCTCCTTGAAGAAGATTGGTTTAATGGAAAATGGATTTTTAATAAAAGTGTAAACTTTCTTATATATGGACTTCTTATATAAAATTTATGACCTACATATGTGAAACTCTAAACTTGAAATATCTATAATAATGTAAGAAAGTGAATTATTATTAATGACACTTGAATATGAAATGTTTTTGGCCATGACCTTATATTTTGTATCATATCAATATTTAGAAAAATTTGAATATTATGAGGTTTTCTTGTTGGATTATATTATGGGTAATGGAAACCATCATCGGTTTATAATATAAATGGTGATAATAGTTTCAATATTTTAGAAATAGCTTTTTTAGGATTAAAGTTTCAGAATTTTTAGGAGACTACCGATATTTTTGAAGATGTTTTATTTGGTTTAGTTGTATGTAACCCTTACGTTTATCATGAAATATTATTTGAGGAGTAATATATTAATTATCTTTTAATATAATATATGATCTTAATGAGGTTATCTTTAACTCAGGTTAATTATGTTAGTGATTAGCATATTTTGGAGATTATATGATATTGGAATATATCATTCCGGGTATATAACTTTAATGAGAGACTAATGTTATTCAGAAATTAATGTTACATTTATCATTGAAGAATATGTGATCAAATTCATCTAAATTTTGGGTTTGAATCTCGGTGAATAATATTTTGAAGAATTTAGGAATAATTATTTATGGAATGATTTAGATTGAACTCTTGGTGTTACAATTTAATTTTTTTGATTGAGGAATTATTTATTTATATAAATATTTTTTCAGTTTAAAAATTCTATACCAATTACTTAACATTTTTGTTTTGGTTAATTCCTAAAAATAGGATAAATATATTATTATCCTTTGTAAGAATTATATGATCTAAAGGATGTTGATTTTAGTGCATCATGCATCAAAAAATTCATCTTGATTAGTCATATTTTGGAAAAACAAATATGAAATTGTGTTTAAAATTGACTAAAAGAAAAAAGAAAATATTTAAAGGAGGTATATTTTCTTGGGATTTAAGTCCAGATAGTAATGGAATTTCTTAGCCCTCATAAATTCATATTAAAAAAATATCCAGCGTCCTTTATTTCTAATCAGTTGATAGTCTTTTTCATGCCTCTGTGGTTTATGTATTTTTGGTTGTTGACTTTCTCAAGATCGTTCACTTTATTATGATCATTAATATTTATTGATCTACATAACTATTTGGAGAATATACATTTCTTACTGGTACATAATTTCACATCCAAGTGATGTTATCATATTTGGGAAAATAGTTATGTGTTATTCCAGATTTATTTCATACCTTACATTCCCTCTTCATGAGGATATTTTATTAACATTTTTTATGATGTGGTATTTTAAAAAAGGTATTGTCAAGTGTTAATACATTTATAATCAATCCTAGTATCAAATTCTGAGTAAAATTTTTATTAAAGGGGTTGAATTTCATTTCTCAATTTTTTAATATAATTATTATGTTTGATAGCATACATAATACATGACATCGAGGACAAACAATCCTTTAAAATATAATTATTTAAATTTGAATTTTATAACATAGCCATGGAATTGGAGGGTATTAATAGGCTTAGTTGTATTATGAGAAATATTTAATGTTCATAAAAAATTCAAATTTATTTATCAAAAAATTATTAATATGTACTCTACTTTCAGTGATGTAATTTTTTCCATGAAAAGTATATTATATTCAAAAAATTTTTTGATTAATTTTTGTGACATAATTAAATATTTAATTTCTATAAAATTTAAAATTTTACTTGAAGAAAAAGATATTATTTTGGAAATCATAATTTCAAAACTATCCTACGATGAAATTTTTATGTTTTTAGAAAAAGTTTTAATTTTCAATGAATTGTGAAAAATAATGATTTTTATTGAAAATATTGTTTCCTTTTTAAGACTAGGCTAAGGCATCACCTTTTCAAAAAAAAAAGGTTTCTTTTGAAGTATGTACTAATTAAAAATATTTTTTTATTAAACAAAAATTAATTCAATGGAAACATTTTTATTTAAAATAATCCAAATATGGTTATTGAAATGATTTTTATACTTGAATTTAGTATAAAAACTTTTTTTATATAAAAATGTGTTTTTTATGAGAAAATAGGTTTTTATCATGTTTTACAAATTTAATTGTTAAATTAACTTCCTCTACATATGGGTTTTGAATATCGAAAAATGGGTTAAATATTTTTTATAATTTGGTCCTAATTTATTAAATATTTATATTTCATTTCTTTACATTTTGATTGGTAATTGTAGTAATTTATTTACCATTATAAGGGTAAATCAGCAAGTTAAGGGTTAAAAATAATATGATAATGATTAAAAATTGACCCTAAAAATTGTATAAAAACTTTTTTATGAGTCATTTTCCCCATAATAATAAAAAATTCATTATTTTTACTTTTTAATGTCATTTTGATGTTATTATTTTCATTATAATATATTATTTAATGAAAAACCAAAAATGATACACTCTTGTTTTTAATAAGAATAATATTTTTAACAAGGGAGAAACTATAGGTTATGTTCAGTTAGAACTATTGTTTTCTATATTTAAATAATATATATTCACCATGGTAATATATTATTATCTTTTATAGAGGATATATTTTCTATAAATTGATACACAACATCAATGTAGTAATTGTTGAAGTAATGAAAAATACAAATAAATGATTATAAAAATATTAAATTTAATATTTTTATTAAATAATTACTGTTAGCCAAACTTTTTGTGGAGTAATATAACATTTTATGAATTAACTAAAAATTTAATATTGAATATAATTTTTATCTTGATATTTTTAATGTCAAATTAATCAATAGTTCAAAAAACATACATTAGTGATATTATAAATTGAATAATATTTAATTAAATGATATAAATTTCTAAAAATACTATATTAAAAAAAATAATTATACTATGGTTCAAATTATTATCCACTATCCATATATGGGCCATTTTCTCATTTATTGAAATATTCTTGACCATTGGTGAGTAAAATACATTGTCCTCCTAGTAAGTTTAAAAAGTGTTAATGAATTGTTAAAATAAAAAGATATAAGGGAAAAAATGTGATCCAAACTTGTCATAATTTTTTTATAGATTATTTATAATAATGACCATATTATCTCTAATTTTATCAATTTTGTAAAAAACTTCAATATATATTAATTTATATTAAATTCATTTTTTTGAGATTTAATTAGTGACACCCTCTCTAATGAAAGGTAACCCTTATATTCTATTTACATTACTGGAATAGAAAAATATGCCTCACATAATATTAATAAATATCAATTCATTAATAACTCTCCATCTTATAGAGGTCTTATTTTGTTCATAATTCAATCCTTAGAGAGAAAAATTTGTAATCCAAATTAAGTTATCTGAAGAATAGGTGTGGTTCTTAAGTGAGAAGTTTCATTTTATTTTGTATTTAGTATCCTTAAAATACTCTCAAATTTTAATGACATAATAAAAAAATATTATCCTGTATAATTATATTTAATTATTTATATTTCAATACCTATATTCATCTCCATCCAGTATCAAATGGGAAATGAGTTAATTGTTTTTTTGAATGGGGGTCTTCCGCCTTGAAGACTAATGTAATTCGTTTCCCATCACCACCTCTCAGGGATAGTTTTAATGATGTAGTTAAAGTTATTATATTATATTAATTACATATTAATCATTCATATAGATAAGATATCATATATTTTTTTACATTTCTATTCACTGAAAAATGATAACATCGTTTGTGCGTACATGTGTACTACACCTCCACTATATGATGTGATTGTTTTTTTTTCACCACAACACATCGATGATATATATAATTAGATTCAATGAAATTATATGGTATTTTTTATATTATTAGGATTGTATAATTATAAAATAAATCATTCATCTTTTCTTTCATAATCTATGAAAAAATTGAATTGTTACTCATGTATATGTATGACCTACCTTCTACTTGATGTTAACATAGTTAATTTTCCATAACCACCATTCAATATAGGTTTTAAAATTATAATTTATGTATGAGAATAATATGAATTTCATTATTTTAATTCTAAATATTTTGGAATAAAATGATATTTCACAAAAGTCAACATATGAATGTCATTTTGGAATCATGAACCAAGTATCATTAAAACTTCTTATGTAAACATAAATGAATTAATTGTATATAACATGGTAATGAATAAAATAATTGGAATAATGAACATGAAAAAGTTTCTAAATAATGTAAAAAATTAACATAATTATTTTTCATCATGATGACAAATAGAACATGTGATGAGTCAGACTCATGGTAAGGGACATTCTTTTATGAAATTTATTTTAATGTATCCCTGAAAAAACTTTTTCATTATTTTCCATATTTTTCAAATTATTTTTTTGGATATATACATTTGTATATAACTTTCTTATAAATAATGTTTTGGGATTCATTTTAATTATATCAAAGTTAATCCAAATGAATATTTTATGCAATGAATTTAATTTGTTTATAAAATAAATATTTTATTTTAAAATATACAATAAATAAAATATATGTCGTCTTTAATGTTATTTTAATTTTGGTTTCCAATATAATATAAAATGTTTTCATAAATTAATAACCCTAATTAAATTTTTTGGAATTTTAGTTTTGGAAATGTTTTTTAAATGATAAGGATATACTAATATCTAAAAATGATTTCTTTTTTGTTAAATAATATTTTTTAGAGTGAATGATTTCATATATTATTAGTATGTTATGGTATTGGGAATTTTATAGGTGGATATATGGTTCCATTATGAACCATTAATAGGTGATCCCATTATATCTATCTAATTAAATTGGTAATGTGAAGGAGTTAATTAATTGGGTTTTGGCCAAAAGATTACGGGAATAAACTATGATGGTTATTCCAAGTGTAACCATGATGGTTATACCTATTGTAAATGTGTTGGTTACTCTAAGTATAACTATGATGTTTATTCCATGTGTAACTATTATTGATACTCTATATTTAATATTGATATGAAAATGATGCTCCAAGTTTCCACATGTTGGTTTTATCTTATCATGTTATGGGTACTAAATTTTTCTTTGAGAAATATGTGTGGACTTTTTATATTGAAATGATTTATTTCATAATATAACAAAATAATGTGATAATTATATGTATTTTATTGGTATTATTATTTCTTAATGAATTAATTTTTTTATTTATTTTTGTGTCCCACATATTGATTTTTTCTTCATCTGACATTTTAAAATGTTTTCCATAGGATGAATCGGGAAAAGGATGAGGTCAAGATGAAAATGGTGAATATGTTTCATAAAAAGATAACATGTTTCTTTATAAATGTTTTATTTTATATGTAAAATGGATGCTGAATAGAAGTGTATACATTGTAATATATGGGTTTTTCGTGTAATATTTATGTCCTACCTCTATAAAACACTAAACCTACAAGATATTTTTAAATTAAATAAATAAATTCTACTTAAACTCACTATAATATGTAATCTTTGTGGCTTATTCCATAAATATTAATTAAGGGATTTTGTGTTGCATAGTACTTTGTACATATTAGTAATACACCAAGACTTGTTTCATGGATTTTCAATTTCTTGTGGAAACCCAGTTAGTTAAATGTAGATTATAGTGATTTAGAAATAGGGGTTTTATTTTTCTGTTTATTAAATTGATAGATATTTCTGATAAGATAATTGTGTCTAGACATGGAGTATGTCAGTAAGAGAAGATGATCGATTATAGAATGTTGGTTGAGGTAGGTTTCCTTGAATTTAACTGTTATATTGTTCTTGTGGTGATTTTATTTCATTTTAAAATCTTATAATTAATTATATACATGTTTCATGAGTTTTGTGGCATCACCCCATAATCTGACATTCCAAATAGATTGATGGCGGACACGTAGTCGAACGAGTTTCAATGGACCACCTTATAGTTTTCTTGGTGTTTTGTGTTGGATTTCAAATAATTTATGTGCAATTTCAATGGAAAGGTGGTGACATAATATGTGAGTATTGAAGTTATATTTCAAAAAGAATATTAGGTTTTCTTACTAATGTTTTTTCGAGATATTAAAAAGTTTCAATCATGATTAAAAAACATGCAATTCCTTTTAATTTTTTTTAATGGGATTATTTTTACCTAGTTTTTAATAAAATTAGTAGGGGGTTAGTTGGGTTGTTTGACCTCGAGTGGTAGATACCCAATTTTTGATAGCATTTATCTTAGTTGTTCCTTCTTAATAAGGTTTCTAGTTATGTAATTGTTTCATTACAATTCACGGTTATATGTTATAGATGATGATTTTCTTATTTTGATATAAAATCCAATGGTGATTTAATTGGGTGTAGTTACCCCTTTGATAAAAAGTATGGGTTTGAATGACCCTGTTAAATGACCATATGTTTGGTATTTGAATTCTAGTGGGATTATGTTATTGTGTGTAATAGATCAATGTGGTATTGGAAGTATAGACTATAAAAATTGATAGACGATTAGATGTGTGGGACTAAGTCCAAAGAGACTTGAATCCTAGTGATGAATTGGTGATATTTTGAGACATTATGTGTGCCTTGAGTGTAATTTCAAATATTTTTTTACTATGTTCTATTTATTGGAGATGGATCTTCTTATAAGTGATGCAAATATTGATGCCTGGACACACCTTGAGTGTGAAGCTATTGGGTCGTCCATACATTGAGTAAGAAAGTAGTGGTATGGTTGTGCTTGTGAGACAAAACCATATGGTAGAAGGTACTAGTCCATAATTGTGACTACCATTCATTATATGGTTTGTCCATAGATGTGAGATAATATAAACGTTGAGTGAGAAGGTGATCTTAATTTAATATGTTACCAATTTTGAGTGAGAAGGTGTGGACATCACTATGATGTTTTGGGAAACCTATAATAACATGGTGTGACCTGAGATGGGATCTGTGACATTCCATGAATGATAAGGTATGGATTTGGACTTGAGGACACCTTATCTGACACCTCTGGATAGTGTTTTAAATTTTTCATTACACCCTACCAAACATCTTCATGTATGGGTAAGGCTAGGTATAACACTCTACATTGAGTATTGGGGTATGGATTGTGTTTTTCTATGAGGTGAATTTACCCATCAAATACGGTTCTATTGTATGTATGGTCAGGTCTTGTGTTGGCCAGGTAGGCACAATGTATCCTAACAAATATTCTTGAATGTGAATAGTGTGTTATATTTTTGGTTTCACCTCTTTCAGTGGAATTATTTCTAAACCTAATATGTATTACATAAAAATTAAAATTATCAGAATAGAAATCATTATAGATTGGTAATTGTTGAATTCTATTTTTTAATTGGACATACCCTCAACCCACTAACATTAAATTAGTTTGGATGTACAAGGGTAGATTTATATTTTTTTTCTCTTGGAACAGGTACTACAATGAGATAGAAATATATTATATTTCTAGCTAATTTTAAAGGATGGGACCTTTATTAGTTAAGTTATATGAATTGGGTTATAGGTTATTTTTTTTCTTTATTGTTTTGAAATTTCAATGGATATTGTGTGATTTTTTATACGATTACTCTTTTACTCATTATCTATGGTTTCTTCTCTTTTATATTTGATGCATCAAGTAGAATATTTTTTAGTTCTTCTTATTTGTGACTGTGCGCACCATCTTGGATCTAGTATAATTTCTATAGGAATTTTTTATAAACATTATAGGTAATGATTGAACGATTCATTTTCATGTTTATTAATATGAATGGGATAGTAAAATTCATAATAAATATATTATGTACTTTTTAAATAAGAAAGAAAATAGGTTGAACAAAACTATTTTCATATAAGGTTTCTATTTAAATGAATAATTTATAAACTATACAATTTCTATTTAATCAAAGATATTTATTTTATAAATCATCATATAAAAAATAACTAAGTCTGAATTTTTCTTTGAAAATAATGATTTTTCAATGTACAGTTAAAAATACTGATTTATTAAAATTTTCATTTATTTTTAATAAATTACATAATTTAAACCACTAATTATTATTTAAATCTTATTTTATGTGACATAATTACAGTTATTTTATATTAAATAAACTTAATTATATATTATTAAATATTTTACTAGATTTGAGTATATTTTTATATATGGGTAAAAAAATGATTATTTTCAAAATAATTTTAATGCGCATATTGTTTATCCATTTCAATTAATTAATATAACTAATAAAAAGGAAAATTTAAATATTAAATTTATATCTTATATATCTAAATTTATAAATTTAAATTCATATAATGAATATTACTATTCACATAGTTATTAGAAAATCATCTTATGCTAGAAGAATAAGTTTCTTGAATGTCATCTATTTTATCGTATCTACAAGATTAATTTTAAATTCAATTATGAAACATCTATGAATTGATTTTGATAAAATATATTTTTGATTTTTAATAATACTAATATATATTATATTCTTATTAAAACATAATTTCTATTCATAATAAAAATTGAAAACAAAAGAAATTGTTTATCACGAACAAGCTATAAACAAATCTACTGGCGGTTAAAATAAAATTATAAAATTTAAAATAACATAAAATATTGTATAAATTATATTTTATAGACCTATTTATACCTTATATCATCTAAGGATAGATAATATTTAATTGTTTTATCATTTTCAAATAGGAAAAAATTGTTATTACATTTTCATTTAAAAATCCCAAGTGTGCCCTCTCCCCGACTTATAAATGGCCACCCCCTATCCTCTATCCTCCACACATCCAAATATTTTTTTTATAAAACAATTATCTAAAAAATAAATTCCTCAAACGCCCCCAACCTTATTTTTCCTTTTTTATCTTAAAATCAATCAAATAAATCTTTTGTTTTAAACCTTAAGAGGTTGTCCGCAGAAGAGGTATGATTCTTAAATGAGTTTGTTTTTTTATTCTACCGAAATAAAATATTAATCAACCATAATTAAATATTTAAACTAATGAGAAACATATACTAATATTTTATTATGTTAATTTCTTATCCAATATCCATCTCTACTTCCATCAAATGAGAAATAAAACTGTTTTTTGTGTGTATGGCGGACTATTGTATTGTGATCCAATGTAATTATTTACCCATAATATACTTTTAAATATGGTTATAATGATTTATTTTTGTTATATATATATCATATTTTTAAATTAATTTTACATATTGAATTATTATATCACCTAATCATTCTTATAATCATTCCAAGGGGGTATACAAACATCACAGAAGTGTACATTGGACAACCACATCGCTAAGAGATGTGATTATTTGTTCAATAACACATTACATAGAAGGTAATATGTATAATGTTAATAAATATATGTGACATATATAAAATAATTTCTATATTAATGAAATACATATCATTATTAAAATAAAATATAACATTTCATTTCTTATCTATCCTCTCATTGAAAATGATAAAATTGTTTGTGCATACATATGGACTACTACCTCTACGAAGCGATGTGATTCATTTCTCATCACCACATCACATTGTGGATATATATTTGTATTTAAGGGAATAATATTTTATATACTATATTATTATCAATATCAAAATATATTATAATACATAACTTCATTCCATAATGATTATTGAAAAATGGAAATGTCACTCATGCGTGTGTACGACCTACCATCTCGATGATTTTAACGTCGTTAATGTTTCATAACAATGATACATTATTAGTTTTAAAATTATAAATTATGTATAAAAATTATGATTATTTAATTATTATTATTCAGGATATGATTGAATAAATGACCAATTTTACGATATTCTACCTAATCAATACAATTTTGACACATAAGTCAAATACCATAAAAACATATGAACATTACATAAAAGATTAACTAATTAGGTATAGATTTGTAATAGATAAAATATAATGAATAATAAACATGAAAAATTATCTTATTAATGTAAATAATTAACATAATTTTATTATTCATGATGATAAATAACATATGTGATGAGTCAGATGTGAGGTAAGGGACATTATTTTTTAAAAATTTCATTGAATTTTTCTCCTCCGTCTATTTTTGTCATTTCCTTGTTTTTTAAAATACTTTTATCTGTGTACAAATTTGGAAATGAATTTTTAAAAGGTGAAATATTTTTTATTCATTAAAATGTTTTAAAAAAGGTATATTTTTATCAAACGTTTGACAACATTTTCAAAATAAAAATAAAAGCCCTAATTTAATGTATATTAAAGCAATTGATTTTTCTACCACCATGGATATTATTTTATTTTCGACTTCGAATAAAATATTTCATGTTTTATTCAAATAAATAACTATTTCTCTTTTTCAAGGTATTTTTTATTTATAATGGATTATTAAACGTAGTGGATATTTCATTATTTGGAAATGTTTTCTCATGTTTCAAAAAAATATTTTATGAGTGTAATGTTGACAATTTAAAATTTTAATGTATTATAATTATGTTTTATTCATTGTAAACTATTATTTTTAATGGTTTTTTTGTTATATTCCATGTAATGGGGCTTACCTGATAATGTACGGATGGGTAGTTATGTTATGAACCATATAGTTGTGTTTTATTTATAAACAAATGAGTGTGGGTCCCTGATATTCCTATAATTCATTAGGTAGGGAAGTCAACCATTAGAATATTCCATTTAAAATAAATATATGGATAATTATTTCCCAATATACCTATATGTTTGATCTATTCATTCTATGGGTGTTTGTGGTAGTACATTGATTACTAAAAAGAAATTAAATGATCTAATTTTAAAATTAATGAATTTTATACATCTTATGGTTGAAATGTATAAATATTTGAAAAAAACATCATTAGTTTATATTGTTTAAAATCAAAATTTAATAGGTTAATTTTCCATTATGATTTCTTCTTAATTGTTTTATGAAAATATTTTCCCAATGGATGTGAATTCTTGGGTAATAAAATGATTATTTAGATCCTAAATAGTACGTAGAAAAGGAAAATTTTTATAAATAATCATGGAATAATGGGTTTCATTCTTTTATTATATTAACTTACTAGGATTGTTATTCTCATATCGTGTTATAAAAGTTTTATCAAAAAGGTTTATGGATTCTTAATGGAAAGGAACAAGAGAATTTGAATGTTTTGAATATTATTCATCAAAATAAATCGTGTTTCATTTTAAAAGATTTAAATTGTGAGACAAATGGATGTAGTTTATATGTGTACACTTATATATATATGTGTGGGTTTATTATGTATGTGTTATACACTAAGTTTCTAAAACTATATACTTAATATATCTTTTCGGAATTTAGTAAATTGAATTCTAGTTTAATTGAAATATAATATGTGATTTTTAAATTTGGGACCTTAATGATGCTATCAAAGAAAAGGATTAGATAACAGTTGGTGTTATTAAAATGATATTATAATAAAAATAAATTATTTTACCTATAGGTATGTTGAAAAGATATATCATTTTATGATTTTCATGTTTCTTCATATAATATGTGTTTTCTAAAAATATATTTTCATAGAGTAAATATGGAGGTTGTAGTAAAAATTAACCAGAAATTGATATCCATCCAAATCAGTAACCTAGGAATGTAGGATTTAGATGTTAGTATTTTTTGTGGGGATTTCTTAGTTTAGGAATGATGTAAATGGGGGTGGAAATTATTCCAGAGAGCTTCCAAATCTACAAATCAATAACATGGTGATAATATATCATTTTATGAGATAGAATGCTCCAACATTCATTGGATCATCTAAACCAGTGGTATCCAAAGGATGGATTAATTCCCTAGGTAATATATTTAAAGTCATGGGGTGTTTAAAACATAAATATATAACCCTCGATATTCATCATTTTTAATGTTAATAAGATCAATGGTGGTTTTTATAATTGAATAAAAAAGAGAAAGACAATATAAATTCCATGGAATGGGACACGTTTATGAATATTATTCTAGAAGAATATTTACCTATGCTTGTTCATTTCATTACGGAGAAACAATTCTTGGAATTGAGTCAAAAGGATGATTATTTTTTAGCTATATATGAAAGAAACGTTTACATGATTGAATTCATATGTACTAGATTCTATTAGGATATTGACAGTAAGATAAATCATTTTTACTCAAGGATAAAAATGATATATAAAATTTAATTAGAATTTCATTATGTAAAGTGTTATGAGAAACTAGTTTTTTTATATGAGAAGGTAGTAACAGAGGTCTTTGATGATCATGTTTTCCATGAAAACAAGAAGAAAAAATGTATAGATAGGAGGAAATGGGGAATATTAATTAATTAAATTCTAAGGTATGAATATAATGTTCTCATATAGTTATATGTATAGTAAAAATAATCCTGGGGAATGTATGTAAATTCTATAATGTGATATAGGTGTGGTGGGTTTGGTCCCAAGATTCGTGACTATAGTGAAAAGAGCCACAAATAATCACCGAATGTGGAAACCGATAGTCATTCATTACTGAGATTTTTTAGTTGAAATTTTTCATCTAATTATGCTAATTTGTGATTGAATTACATTATTTATTATGGAAATCACGAAGAACATAAGAAAAAGTGAGTGTGAAAATATTTTTATTCTACTATGGTTGATTTCTTCTCATCAAATGAAGTGGAGATAGGTATTTTAAATTTTTTTTATTTCAAATTAGGCTAATACCCTATTTTACTATAGATTATCTGATTATTCCATTTCTAAGAAATATTTAATAAATGTCAATAATCTCACATGAATGAAAGATAAAATTTTTTGTGAGATTTCCTTATAGAAATATTAATCCAAAAATTATTTATAAGCACCTTCCTATTGTTATTTGTGGGATGGTCTTTCCAGAAAATCTAGTTACTGCCCATAATAAATATTACTATACATGTTTGTATATATTGGATTTTATTTTATCATTATAAGGTATATTTTAGATATAATAATGTTTTATTAAATGATTTCATACCAATTATAACCTACTAATTAGATGAATAATTGATTAGAGATTGTAGGGAAAATTATTTTTCTCTTGTTGTTGAAAAGATTGAAATTATTTGAACTATTGATGTTTACGTACTGAACAAATAAATGTATGTTATTACACAATCCATTTCCATCATAAATATAATATATAAATTATTCTAGATCATATATAGTTTAAAATATTTAGTGATCATAAGATATTGAATAACATATATTCAACCAAAAATTATTGAATATGATATAGAGAAGATGACTCAAACTGATCAAGGATTGTTATTACACAATCCATTTACATTAATGAAATGTAAAAAAAGTGGTTTATTATTTGATTCATAAAATAATAAAATTATGACCATGTTATGATTGGACCATTCCCCTTCTGTTTATGATTTAATGAATTTTGGCCTAAATGATGGGGATGTAGGGAAATAATCAATTTTGTTTTAGGTTTCAGTGCAGTAAACATTGTTATAAAGAAAAATGATCATGACATTCATAAAAATGTATAATCCATTATAAATTTTTTTTTGAGATTAATTTTGATGAAAATAGTTTTATAACAAATGGAAAAATGTTATGTGTTCTTTTGGATTTCTAGTTAAGGATTGTGTTTTTTTAGTGAAGATCATAGTTTACCATTTTCCATTAATCAATGTATCACTAATATGTACTGAGACCTTTAGGATTATTATTGGTAGGATTGTATATCAATAGATATTGTAGAATTCACCATGAAATTATTAACTTGTCTGTTGGTTAATGAAGAATGAAAATTTCTTAAGGGACTTCATCAACCATTTCTAGTGCTGGAGTATAAATAGGGAAAAATATCGATGGACTTCATGTTAGGACCTCCAAATAAATTTCTTTGTTATAGTGAGATTTGGGTTATTTTTTATTGATTAAATTAGTTAACACATTTACATCTTAGTCAAGATAACATGTATTTTGATCATCATTATCAACTATATATTTAGGATATAGTTTGTTTCGATGGAGTTACACTCTCCATTATCTCTGATCGTAATCATAGCTTTACATTAAAATTTTGGAAAAGGAATTGAGAATTCATTGGGTAATTAATTAAATTTCATTACATATTTTCATCCATAAAAAATGGTCAGTGTGAGTGGAGTATACAATCCATGTATGATATGATTAGTTCATGTTTAGAGGAAGACATTTTAATTTCAAATCTACCTATTTATTTATTTGAGTTTTCTTCTAATAATAATTTTTATTCCAACCTATAGATGGAATGCATTGAGGCAATATATGGATATCGGTGTTAGAGGAAAGGTTCTTTGAAGAATGTAGAATAAAGGAAGGTTATGGTATTACAGTTGGTGGAGGAAATGGATTAGAAACTTGATTTCATTCAGTAACATTTTAGAATTGTTCATAGTTTCTCCAACATTTTGTGGATAACGTAAGGAACAATCTTTTATTTGAGGTAAGTGATCATTTTTTCATAAAATATCTCCCAGGAAAAAAATTATTCATATTGTTAAAAGGTTGTTCTATGTAAATGTTTCATTAGATATTATGACATCCTTTATAAATTTGTATCTTTTTTCTATCAGGTATTTTTTTTCCTCAGAGTTTATCCAAGGTACACAATGTATTTCATGTCTCAATATTAAAGAAAAAATGTGCATGATTCATCTAATGTTTTATGCCATGATGTTTTTCAGTATCAATATTATAATTATTTTGAGTAATGGAATGTAATTATTCTTTATCATAGAGATAAATCATTTTAGAATATGTTGAATCCACGATATAAAGTTTTATTGAAAACCCATTTCATTGAAGAAACACTGTGCAGATCTAAATATTCTAAGAGGGAAAGATATCACAACGTTCTCAATAATTGAATAAAATTGTGAGAAATAAATTTCTAGATGTGGTAATAATTTAGAAACATGGTTAATTGTATAATTATTCAATTTCATGCATTCAATATTAATTATATAGTTATAATCATTATTAAAAAATTACGTAATGTTAAAATAAAATACAAGATAGTTTTAACAAAACGATTATCTTATAATTATTTTTTAATGTTTTATTTCTAAAATATATAAAATAACATTTATAAAATTTATTTATTTTCCAAAATAATAATATAAAACATAAAATATGGTAAAAAATAGTTATTTTTTGAAAAATATTGATTTTTCAGTGAATAGTGAAAAAAACAGATATTTTTAAAAATATCAATTATTATGTATATGTTATGTAATTTAATATTATATTAAATATTTTAATTTTATTTCATGTAAAATAGAGATCATTTAATTATATTTTATCCAATTAATTTCATTTGACTACAATTTATACTAGATTTTAGTATAATTTTATTTTTGGGTTTAAAAATTAAGTTTACTGAAAACTATTATAAGTGAATAATGTTTACCATTTCAATAAATTAAAAAAATGTACAAAAAGTACTGAATTAACGTAAATTTATTTATTATATAACTATAAATATTTATTTAAATTTATACAATTATTATTACGATTTTTAGAGTTAATGTGAAATCATCTTAGGCATGATAAATATTATTCTTGAAAAAAAATATTTTTGATCGCATCTAAATGCTTAATTAGAAATTAAATTATTATAATTATTTATATTTATTTTTAATAAAATTGATTCCATATTTTTAATAAAAATATATGATATTATATAATAACTATAACTAATTTTTTACATAAATTATAGTGAAAATAGTTAAACTATTTTATCATTAATAAGTAAAAACATATTTACCAAGGTGGTTAAACTAAATTATTAAGGGTTAAATTGACCTAAACACTTGTATAAAATGTATTTTCTAGCCATATTTTTATCTTACATAAATGGTCCATTTTTTATCCTTGTTTCATGAGACCAATGTGGGTATCAAATTTTATTTTTAAAATTTAGAATTGTGTCCCCTCCACCAATTCTTAAAGGCCACCCACTCTCCTCCCTTCCCCACACATAAAAATCCTTTTTCATAAGACAATACATTAAAAATATCCTTAATTACATCTCCACATCCAAGATACATTTTTTATTAGAAATAAATATATGAATTCTTTTGGTGTAAACCTTATATGGTTTTTAAAAGAACGTGTATTATTCTTAACTGACAGTTTATGATTTGTTTCTTCATCGACCTCCCAAAAATCATCTTAAAATTAGATTCAATAACAAAAAAATTATCACATATACTAATATTTTATTATTTTAATTTAAAAACCTATATATATCTCATATTCCCTCAATTTAGAAATGAAACTGGCATTCATGTGTACGACGGACTACCGCCTCACAAACTGATGTATTTAATTTTTGATCATATCCTACTATATATTTTCATATTTATGGATTTATAGTATATTTAATATATTTTTAACATAACTATACATATTTAATTAGTATATCAGATACAAATTCTTCATTTTCATTCCATTGGGGATATTATAAGGTCGACATCTGTATGCTTAAGTACCACCTCCTGAAGTGATGTTATTTAGTTTTCACTAATGTTATATATTGAATGTAATAAGTATAATTTTAATTAATATATGTGATATATTTTAAATATTTATTATATTCATTAAATATTATTCATTTTGAATATATAATATATCATTTTATGTTGTTTACTCCACTTAGTGAATAATGACAATGTCGTTCATGAATACGTATGGACTACCACCCCATTGAAGCGATGTAATTATTGTTTCCAAAGACACATCACATGGATGATATATATAAGTATATTTAAAGCACAAATAGGATATTTATGATATTTATATCACTATTTATTGATAAAAAAACATTATTTCGTTCCAAAACTAATTTTGAAAAATGGAAATATTACTCATACATATGTACGACCTACTCTCTCAATGATTATAACAAAGTAAATTTTTTATAACCATAATTCATGATTGGTTTTGAAATTATAAATTATAAATAAAAATTATAATTATATCAAGATTATTAATCTGGAGATGATTGAATAATGGAAACATTGACCATAGTCTGCTTACTAAATTTATTTTTGAAACATAATGCAAATATCAATAAAATAACTAATGTTATATTAAATAATTTAAACATTTTGTAAATAAATGTTACATATAAAACAAAATGAATAATAACATTTAATAATGTCCTTAATAATTTATATATTAAAATAATTTTTTTATTCATAAAGATAAAGAACATACGTGAAGATTCATACTTGAGGTAAGGTACATTCTTTTAAAAATACTCTTTTAATGTTTCCCTTCCAAATATTTTCCATCAATACCCATGATTTTAAAAAATTATTTTTTGAATTTACATGTACGGAAATTAATTTTTTATGGGAATTTTTTTTAATTAAATCAATTGTTTTCAAAAAAGTAATATTTTACAATATGTTTTAATTTTATTAAAAATGTCAAAAATAATTTTATATTTTTATGTATATTATGTCAATAAAATATTAACTTCTATATTCCTTGTTTTATTTTTACTACCCAATACATGATTTCATGGTTATATCAATGAAAACCTATTTTCCTTTTTATGGGTATTTTGGTCTTGAAAATCATTTTTTAAATAGTTATTTTTTTTCAATATACAAAATCTTTGCTCATGGGTGGAAATAATATTTTAATAGTTTAATGTTGAAAAATGAAAGATTTTATACATTATGAATATACTCAGCTTGTTGATCATTATTTATGATGACATTTGGTTTTGTTATAAACCAACTTCTAGTGGTTCTATGAACAAAAAACATGGTTGGTTATGTAATGTACCAATGATGGATGGTTCCATTAAAAACCAATATTGTGTGGGTAAATTTTTTCCATCCAATATATTGTGTATGTATGTCCACCATATGGTTATTCCATTTGAAATCATGATATGTAAAATAATGTAACAAGACACGTATATGTTTTATATATGTTTTAAAAGGGGTTTTATGGTAATTATATGATTTTAAAAAATATAATCAATGATTTTATTTTCAAATTATATTATTTTATACTTATTAAGTGTGAAAAAATTTGACTTTGTAAAAAAAATCATGATTTTATCATTTTTTCAAAGATAAATTTATGAATATTATTTTCTATTCGTTTTATCATATGAAATTTTTTATAAATACAATTTTTTAGTGAAGGTGACTACTTGGGTATGTAATTATTTTTTATAAACTTAATTCTTAATTTAAAAAATAATTTTTATATAATTAATCATGATCTAATGAGTATCTTTATTTTCTATTATGGACCTTACTAAGCAACTTAAGATCATATTATATTTAAAATAATATGGTTTTAGGATAGTTATGGAATTTTAATAATTTTAATTTAAGGTCTTGAGTTTTTTTCATGAAATGAAATCATGTTGTATATTAAAAGTTATATATTGTTGAAAATTTTGAAATTTATTCGAAGTGTCCACATTAAATATATTTGGGTCTATAATGTAAAACTTATGACCTAACTCCAGATAGCTCTATATTTTAAAGATATTTTTCGATTTTAAGAAAGTGAATTATAGATTAATTTCACTAGAACATGTAATTTTTATGGTTTTTTTATAACATTGTGAATTTATATAAAATGTATGGGTCATATCTACTTTTATTTAGATTCTGGGATTAAAAATTTTTTTAGGGTGAATAGTCTTCCCGCTACAGTTTTGGGCCCTCATATCTCATAAAAATCCTCTAGTGTATGGGGAGTCATACCTAAGGTCTTGTTTTTGCCTCTCTTGGTTTCCATTTAGGAAATAACAACTGACGTTATACGAAATGGTATTGAGGTGTGTATTGGGATGGGGTAGAATATGTTAGAGGTGGTGTACAATTATCAAAACATAAGGAGTATATCAGAGAAAGCATGGCCAGTATGTCATTGGTTGAAACCTATATTTTTAATGAATTACATGCTTTTCTACTAGGCACTCTATGTTTAGTGATGTTTTGGTTTATAACAATAATCTCAAAATTTAATGGATGATATAGGCAATGATTTTTATGAATAAACTATGAGCCAATGAGTTTCCCATGTATCATGATAGTGGCATGATTATTCCATGATACATTAACCATTGGGTGGTTTTGTTTAATATGATTCCTCACCAGAATACCAAATTAATAAAATAAACACATAATATAATAAATATTTTCTCAAATATATTATAAGGGTCATTTTGGTTGATATGGTTTCAAGGGGAATTTATGATTTATTTTTGATTGTTATTATTCTTCATCTATAGGGAAATAAATTTTGGGATAAATAGTTTTTGATAAAAATGTTGTTTGAAAAATAAAACTCATTTAGTGTAATTATGTATGCATAATATTATTTTATATGATTGTTTCTCTTAAATTGGTTCATGGATCTGGGGATTGATAAATGGTTTGAATTTAATATTTTTAATAAAATCATCAAAAAATTAAATTAATAATAATTTTAAAATGCTAAAATAAATTTTATATCAATTGAATCATTAAAATAATATCAATTTTAAATAAAAATATATCATTTAGCATAGGGATTTCTATGATTTTAGTTATATTAAAAACCCTTTGATATCAAGGGGTGTTTTTAAAAGCAAGGATGATTTTTTGTAAAATGATATGGATGAGTTTTTTAAATAATGAACTATCACTTTTATATGTTTCGATGCTTGGATTATGATTTTTGGTTGGGATTAACCTTGATGCATGAATTGTACAATTTGATAATATTCCATTTCTTTTTGGATTGTTTCATCTGGGTTTGTCCAGTGTGGACCCATCTTGGATGATTATTTAGAAATGGAAACAAGTTCTAATTTAGAATAATTTTTTCTCATTTTGTATTTGTAGACTGGTGGTGGATTGGGTGGTTGACTATGCATTTGGTATTTACCCTAAGATTATTTAGATATCCATGTTCATTGTTTTCTATGATAGATGGTTGCTAATTGGATCTAGTAGTAGGATAATGGTTTTAATTATGTCTATTTTGTTGACTAGTAGATTTTGGTTTCATAGGGGATTCTTATATTGGTGATAAAATATATCTTATGGGACAAATCAAATGTAATTTAATTTGTATTTGATTTCTATAGGTGACTTTGGGAGATATCATAGTGTTTGGTGATATAATTAATTGTCACACAGGTATGATTGGAGTCATCATGTTTGGTCATTACATTTGGTGATGTACTGGGTATGAGCTATGAAGATTTTTTGTTTAGGTAGTGGTGTTAAAATAACAATACTCATATTAGAGGGAGTGGGAAATAAATCATGGATTTATATCCCTAATAATGGTTAGGATAAAAGATTAATTGAAAACTAATAGTGCGTAATGTTGGGGTTGTGTGTCTGTACTCATGGGTGGAGTATCAAAATGGGTTTAGTTGGTTTTGAATTTAACCATGGAATTACAATAAGTGTCATTTTCATACATTGGTGTGGGATTTAAAGGATTCTAGGATTTGTGGTGTGTCTTGATATATGACCCTGAGAATATTTATGTGATGTGTACAAAAAAAGGAATTTCTGGTATAATTGTATGGAATTTATATAGTGACTCAAAAACCTCATTGAGATAATTTATATGTTTCTCATAGTGAATGAACCCTATATACGTGATAAGGTTCATAGATATTGTAATGTAATGATTGATGAGTGGGTTACATAGCTTTTTTTGAATAGTATTCATAGTGGTTAGAGTGGCATAGAGGAAGCGTATTCGGAATTTAGTAATGATATTTATTGAGTTAAGAGTCAATTGAATACCACGGAAGGCTGATATTTATAATTTAAGGTCTTTTGAATTATTAAGAATAAGAATATTTATGATGGTGAATTTGTAATGACCTATATTTTTAAAAATAGATGTAAATTATGGAGGATTTTTTTTATTTGGACTGAGGATTATGAGTTTAATCATGTTTTGAATGATTTGTAAGATCCTTTATTATTGATGGTTCAATGGAATAATTATTAGAAAGAGTTTTTAGGTTTTTATGATGAAATTATTTATGGGGAAAGGTTCTTCTGGGATCCCAAGGGGTCACACTAAGACAATATTAACTATGGGGTCTAGCCCTCTACCATTAGGTCAGTTAAACTACAACCAAGATGTGTAACATCATTATTGTTAATCCTTATGGATGGTTATTCTATGACAAGGGGTGGGTTGGTTTCTTATAGTTCTCATCCAAGTGATGGACCATCTATTTTTGGGTTGTCTCACTGTAACCCATAGGGTCATGTTGCGACATGGTTGAGAAATGGTTTTTCTATGATGGTCGGTTGGGACGTAAATTGAGAAAACCCTTTCGGATTCCTCATTTTAGGTCCTGAGAATAGATGGAGGGTCCAATAACTTCTTCCAACATCTCCCCCTTGTATCCTTATTGACATGCATCATAAAGAACAGTTAATTAAAATAATTATTGGTATGAAATATCATGTTCTCTCCCTTGTTCTTATCCCGTGTATCTATATAGATTTTGGTATTCCAAATGGAGTTTTGGAGTGATGATATCACTTGACCATGATTAATTTTATTTTACTATGGGGAATTAATGTATGGAATATAGAGGAGGGCACAAACGGAGATATTAAAGAATTTTTTCATTTTTCTTATTGAGGTATGATTACCTATGGATTATTTCATGTTTTTAAAAAAATGTGGTAAACTTATTATAAACTGCACTAATTTTTTTTATTCCTTGTTTTCTATGATTAGGTACATGATGGGATTATTCTGCATCATATTTATTATGGATTAAGAATAATGAAATTCAACAATGAGATTTGAGTTGGTTATGATGATTTAAGAATTTTCTATTTAATTTTTTTTTATTAAATTTATCATATTTATATGGAATTTATGGGTGATATATGCAATAATTGACATAACGGAGGTTAGTATGAGCTTGATATGGATTATAGATTCTTGGTTGAGGTGGGTGGCCTTGATTTTACGAATTTCCATATTATTATGGTTAATTTATTTCATGTATAATCATTATAATTAAATTAATACATATTTCATGACTTTTGTGTCATAACCCCCTAATCATATATTGTCTCAAATCTTCCTAATGGTAAAACCATCAAAATTCTAAAACCCTTTAATAATAATTAAACTCCTAAAAACCATAAGAAACATAAAACCCCTAAAGGCATGAAAATACAAAAACAAATACATGAGAACCATAAAATCCATAAAACCCATAAAACCTATCAACCTCCTAAAAGACCCTAAATCCCCTAAAAATGAAAAAGAAGACCATAAAATCAAAAAACACCAAATAGTACCAAAAACTACCTATAAAACACATAATGACCCTAAATATTCAATAATCACCCTAAGTAAGCACAAACCCCCTAAAACACTGAAAACTATAAAAATCCTAAAACCCATAAAATCCCTAAAAAAAACTAAGACACAATAAGATAATTAAATCCCTAGGACCTTAAAAACCCCTAAAAACCTAAAAATAAAAAAAATCAAAAAATACATCACTCCCCCCCCACCCTAATAACCCCTAAAAATCCTAAAAACCATAAATTTCCCTTAAAACCCGTAAAAATCACAAAAACCCTAAAACCCTAAAAGGCATTACAAATAGAAAAAATATTAAAAACTCGAAGTGACCTAAAAACCCATATAAACAAAAAACCCTTTAAAGACACTAAGTACACTATAAACAATAAAAATACAAAAACCCCTCAAACAATATAAAACACTAAAATCCCTAAAAAATATAAAACACATAAACCCCATAAAAACCCTAAAAACCCTAAATAAAATTAAAAAACTCTAAAACAATAAAATATTATTAAACCCCTAAATAACCCTAAAACCCCTAAATACAAAAAAGTGATCCAAAAAACCCATGAAATCCTAAAACTCCAAATAACAGTAAAACCCTAAAACACTAATAAATCCCTATAAAATTGAACCCTAAACCCCATAAAACTCCATGAAATCCCTAAACTAACTAATTAACCTAAATATTCATAAAAAGACAAAAACCATTAGAAACACGAAAACCCCCTGAAAATCAAAAAAAAATCAAAAAACCCTAAAACTAAAAAAACCAAAAAAATATCCAAAACCTCTGAAAACACAAAATACACTGAAAAATAGCTTTAATCTCTTATAAATCATTGAAACATCTAAACCCCAAAATTTAATAAAAACCTAAATATAATTAAAACCTTGAAACCCCTAAAAAGATTAAAAACCCATAATACCACTTCAAACCCTTAAAAACAAAAATATATGTAAAAACTAGAGAAACCCCATACAATACCCTAAAAACACATTAAACCATAAAAACTAAAAAAACTCTGAAATCCTAAAATACACCTAAAACCCCTAAAATTCTAAAAACTCTAAAAAAACTAAACAATATACCAAATCTGATAAAAATCTTAAAATACCTAAAAACAATAAAACACCATAAAACCATGAAAGACCCAAAAACCCTAAAAATACCATAAAGACTTAAAATTTTTATATAAACATTCAACTATAAGAACTCTATGAGCCACTAAATACTCAAAAAACACCAAAAAGACCATAAGAACAAAAAAACCCATAAAAACTCTTAAAAACTCTAAAAACATAATTTACCTTATACCCCTAAAGCCCCTAAATAAACAAAAAAATCCCTAAAACCCCCTAAAGGACCCTAAAACCCCAAAAAACTAAAAAATAACAAAAAAACCCATAAAAACATAAAACCCTAAATAGATAATAAGAATAATAAATACAATAAAAGACTTTAAATCCATTTAAAATCCCTAAAACCAATAAAACCTCGAAAAGTACCTTAAAACCCAAAAAAATATAAAATCCATAAAAATACTAAAACACAAAAATCCCAAAATAACTTTTAAAATCATTAAAAAACCTAAAACTGATAACACCATCAAAAACACATACAAATTTTAAAACCCCCCAAAAAACCACAAATTCATAATAACTCTCTAAAACCCATAAAATATTAAAAATAGAAATATCATTAAACTTCCCCAAAATCATAAAAACCTGAAAGACACAAAAAAAGTAAACCCCTAAAAGACACTTAAACTCCATAAAACCATAAAAGTCCCTAAAAATCATAAAAATCTTAAAACCCCTTTAAAAACCCTGAACCCCACTAAAACCCCACAATGATAAAAAATCCTAAAAACCCTAAAGGATTATAGAACCACCTGAAACATCAAAAACCCCTAAAACACATGAAAACCGCAGAATACTCAAAAATCCTAAAGAACGTCAAAATAGTCTAAACCCCAAGACACACATTAAATCGCAAAAGGCCCTAAAACCCTAATGACCTGAAAATAACCAAAATCATTATAAGAACTGTAAACCCCCACCAAACTTTAAAACCCCTTTGAAAACTGTAAACCTATTAGGAACCGTTGATAAGCCCTCAATACCAATGAAAAATGATAAAAATCCCGAAGAATCCTAATAACCCCTTAGAACCCTTGAAAGACGCCAATAGCCCTAAAACCCCTAAATCCAAAAACATTTCATAAAACACTCTAAAAACCTACACCCCCCTAAAACAAAGAGACCCCTTAAAAATACATAAAATTCATAAAACTACTTAAATCAATTAAAACACTAAAAACCCCTATAATCGAAAATAAGCATTAAAACCATTAAATACCGCTAAAAACCAAAAAAAAATCCCTAAAACAATGATAACATGAAAAACTCTCAAAACCCTATTAAACCCTCCAAATTCCCTAAAAACTAAAAAATAAAATAATATAAAAAAACCATTAAAGGTTCCGAAAAAAACATAAAAACCATAAACGGGGCTAAAACCCCTAAAACCCCATAAAATACCCCCAAAACATAAAATCCATAAGGGGAAATAAAAACCCTAAAGGCTTCAAAACAATAAAACACATAAATACACTAAACATCTTAAAAACTAAAATGACCCTAAAACCCTCAAAAGAATAGTAAACGACCCAGATAACCCCAAAAAACCTAAAAACCCAAAAGTCCTAATGGACCCTAAAACCCTCAAAACATTAAAGACCCTATAATGAATACACACCATTTAAAACCCAAAACCCCAATAAAACCCTAAAAACCCTAAAAACCATAAAAATCCATAAAAACCCTAAAAACATTAATTTCCATAAAACTATAAAAAAAAATAAGAACTGTAAAAATACACAAAAACCCATAGAAATTAAAAAAACAAAAAAAAATATATATATATAAACCCCCTAGAACCCTAATTCCATATAAATCCACCTAAAACCCCAAAACCATAAAATCCATAAAAACATCAAAACCCTAAAAACCCTCAGAAACCCTAAAAACCAAAAAAAACCATAAAATCCCAAATATAAAAAAACATTCCAATAACTAGAAACCATAAATATCCTAAAATGATTAAAATCAGGAAAAACCCTCAACACCCAAAAGACCCTAAAAATTCATTAAAACCTAAACACCAGTAAAAAGTATTAAAATCTGTAAAACCCTAAAAACCCTAAAAGTCATAAAAAGATCCAAGAAACCCTAAAATCACTAGTTCATTATAAAAATTCATAAAAACCCTAAAACCCAAAAAAATACCATAAATAACCTAAGAACTATAAAAACACTAAATAGACATAAAAAACACTAAAAACTCAAAAAAACATTAAAACCCTAAAATCCCAAAAAAACTATAATAATCCAAAAATAAAAAAACACTAAAAAAATATTAACTGCTAAAAAATTGTAAAATCCCTAAAATCCCTACAAACCACCTAAACCCCTAACATGCAAAAGATCCCCCAAACCCTTAAAAATTCAAAAAATCTAATGAAAACATAAAACCCATGAAAAAAATACAAACCAAAAGCCATAAAACACATAAAAATTTCCAGAGGATCTTAAAATTATCTAATAAATTAAATAACCCTAACATACCTAAACCCCGAAAATACTCTAAATTCCTTTAAAAACCCTAAAATAACTAAAATCACACTAAAATATTTAATAATAATAAATCCCATAAATACACTACGATCCTCGAAAATCCCCAAAAATCCCTAAAACATTGAAAACCCTAAAAACCTTAAAAACCAAAAAATACTTAAAACCCCTAAAAGACATAATAAATCCAAAACTCCAAAAACCTAAAAAAACCCTTAAATCCCACAAAATTCCCTAAAATACAACAAAATATTATAAATTCACTGAATAATCCCCAAAAAACAATTAAAATCTCTAAATACCTAAAAACTAAAACCCCATAACATCCATAAAAACCCAAAACAAACCAGAAAATCCAAAAACACTCTAAACAACCTTAAAACGCTATGAACTTTAAAACAACCCTAAAATATAAAAAAACTGAAAACATAATTAAATCCTAAAATCCCTAAATCCCTTAAAAACACTATAATCATTAATAACCCTTGAACCATAAAAATCCCTAAAACCCATAAAAACCATAAAATCTCAAAAACACTTAATATAAGTACAATACCATGAAACCCATAAAAACCAAAACCCTTAAAAAGCCCAAAAATCCATAAAAACCTTAGATACCATAAAACCCTTTAAAACCCTAAACTGCTAAAATAAATAAAAAACATGAAAAGTTCACAAAAACATAAAAAACCCCTTAAACCATAAATGACCAAAAAACTAATTAAACACAGAAAACTAGAAAATGACACAAAAAACCTAAAACCCGAAAAACCTAAATACCCTAACCCCCCCCCCCCAAATCCCCAAAAACACTTTAAATACTTGTAAAACAGTAAAAACACTCTAACATATCTTAAAGTAGAATAAATATTAAAAATGGTTGAAATTTCTAAAAACTAGATAAACCATAAAAGTCCATTAAATAATTAAATCCCCAGAAAACTCTAAATCCCCAAATACCCTCCAACCCCCTAAATCCTAATAAAAACCCTAATGCCTTATAAGAACCTTAAGAATCTCTAAAAAAATTAATATAATACAATATAATTGAACCCTTATAACCAATAAAATTTTTTGAAACCCCTAAAAAACATAAAACCTTCAAAAACAAAATGAAGCACTAAAATCATTTAAAAATCAAAAAAAAAAACAATTCCCAATTTACCGCCAGAAACCATAAAAACCATAAGAAAATATATGAAACTATAACACCCCTAAAAATAAACTTAAACTCTTAAAACACTATAAAAACAGTAAAATAACTAAAATGCATAAAAACGCTAAAACCGAAAATACCAATAAAACCCCATAAATAACAAAAAACCCAAAATCCAAAAAACCCCACAACCCTTAAAAAACCTTACACCCTTATATTTTACTAAATAATCTTATAAAAATTATTAAAACACCCTGAATATGTTTAAAACACGAAAAACCCTAAATCCCTTAAAATGCAACCCTCCCCAAACCCCCATAAAATAATAAAACCCCCTGAAAACTCAGAAACCCCTAAAACACTAAAAAAATAGTTAAAATGATGAAAAAAATAGAACACTTTAAAAAATTAAATCCAATAAAATACTAAAAACCGTAAAACAACTAAAAGAAACCCATAATTAATAAGGACCATGAAAGGATTTAAAATTCAATGAAAAGACTTCAAACCCTCAAAAACCCAACAAACCCCCTAAATTTCATAAAAATACAAAAAAACCAAAAGACTATAAATGGAATAACAATCCATAAAAACATTAAAACCCCTAAAAACTCAAAAACCCCATAGAAACATTAAATTAAATATAATCCTTAAAACTCTTAAAACCCCATAAATCCAAAAAAACCATAAAATCTCTAAAAACTTAATATAATTCTAAAAATGATAAAAATACTAAGAACACAAAAAACAATAAACCCCTAAAAATCCCAAAATCCATAACAAACAATAAATCCCCATAAATAATTTAAAAACACTGAAATCCCGAAAACCCATAGAAACCCAACGAGCCCAATGACCCTCGAATGGGCATTAAAAACGCTAAAAACCCAAAAAAATAAAAAAAACCCCTAAAATGCCATAAAACACCTAAAAAGCATAGAAGACCCAGAAAACCCTAATAAATGCAATGAAAGTCCCTAAAACCCTTTGAAGACACTAAGAACCCTAATACCCCTAAAAAACCCAAAAAGGAAAAAAGACTCGAAAACCGTGAAAACCCAAAATACCGTAGAAACCATTAAAATTATAACATACTCTAAAAATTTCTAAAACCCCCGTTATGTGACCTAAAAACCAAAAAAATCATTAAAGACACTAGAAACCCTAAAACCCCAAAAAGGACCCTAAAGATCCAAAAAAACCGTAAACCCCCTCCCCCCCCCAAGGACATGAAAACCATTAAAAGAACCTAAAATCCGGAAAACAAAATCTAATGAAATGTAACAAAACACTAAATGAACCTTTTGACACTAAAGACCATAAAACCATAAAAACCCGAAACAAACATAAAACCCCTAAAAACCAAAATGGCCCAAAAAACCATAAAAACTAGAAAAATACACTAAGATAGGTGAAACCCCCTAAAAGACCCTTAAAACCCCAAAACCCCTAGATGTATCTGAAATCATTTAAAAATATTAAACCCATAGAGGGCCCTTAAATCATTAAAATATACTAAAACCCAATAAAAACACAAAAAACAAAAAAAACCTCAAAGTCCCTAATACACCTAAAAATAAAAAAACCACTAAAATATCCATAAAAAATTAATCCCTAAATACCCAAAGACACATAAAAACCTCTAAAACCAAAAAATCCAAAAACAAAATCTTTAATGCCCCATAAGACAAAAAAGAACCTCTAAAATATATAAAACCCTAAAATCTTAAACTCTTTAAAAACCCCATCTTGGGAAACAGCATGTGGCCAGAAGGCCTCAAGGTGGCCCGAGGGCCTTAAATGTGGCCCAAAATCACTACTGACCCGATGTCTTGGGTGGCCCGAAAGCCTTATGGACTCCAAGCCCAAACTGGTGGGCCAAGGTGAATATTTACAGCTGCTACAGTATCGAATAGTACATACTATATTAACTGCTATAGTGACTGCTACAGTACCGCACAGTGAACAGTCTACTACAGTACCTGTACAGAATGAGATGGTATGGATATTCCATACTAACCAGCCTATGCTTGCACAGGAAGCCTATCCAAACGACCATGCAAAGGTGGATAGATACTATCATGATGCAGATGATGGGGAGGGGCAGTTCCTTGTAGATAGTCTGGTTGAATTCCCTAAGACCTTCAGGTCATGTAAACTCCTAAGCCTACAAGCCTTGTAATATCTGAGCCTACAGGCCTTGTAAGGGTTCCCCCTCATCCCTTTAAAGGGGGGTTATCAAAAAATCCATAAATATGAAGGCCTTCGGGCCATTCGGGCCAAATACACCTACTAACCCAAAATTACCCATTAATCCCAGAAAACAATCCCTAAAACCCCTAAAACACTAAAAATCCCTATAATGCCTAAATACCATAAAAATCACTTAATATCCCAAAAAATCCATTTAAATGACAATATCCATAAAAGTCTAACAACCGATAAAACGCCTAAAAATACCCTAAAACAACCTAAAAATTAAAAAAGGAACTAAACCCCCAAAATAACACTTACGAGAAACCATATGCCCCAAAACCCTAAAATCCTAAAACATATAGATTGACTATATGTCCCTAAAAACCAAAAAATAGCACCCCCACCCCCGCCAAACACCCTAAATACATAAATTTTCCCAAAAACTAAAAAACCCCTAAATATTTCAATAGAAAACCCAAAAAACCCCTAATGACAGTTTAAATCCTTATTAGAAACCCTCAATGAACTTAAAACCATAAAACCCATAAAATAATATAAATATACTTAAATTACCTAGAATACCTAGAAATACAATCCTAAAACCCCTAAAAACCTGAATAACCAAAAAATCCATAAAACCCCATAAAATAAACTAAAATAGCTGAAATCCCCTAAAAGACCATAAAAACCCTAAAACCCTAAAAGTACCTACAAACATTTAAAACCCTAAAACCCATAAATACCAAATAATCCGAAACACCACTAAAAACACTAAAAACAATAAAAACCTCGAAACTCCTAATAACCCAAAACCCATAAAAGCCATAAAATCCCTAAAAATAATTAAAAACATAAAACCAATAAAAAATTTAAAAACCAAATAACCCCTAAAAACCTAAAAAATGAAAAACCATAAAAACTCTAGAACTCCCAAAAATTAAGAATATGATTCAAAAATATAAAATAACCTAGAACCCCAAAAACCAAAATAAATCTAAATAACCTAAACCCACACAACCATAAAAACTCTAATCCCCCATAAAATTCCTTTAAAATAACCAAAATCCCTAACAACATCTAAAAACCCAAAACCCAATAAAAAATTATAAACCCCCCAAAAATCATTAAATCTACAAAAAACCATAAAACCCCATTAAAATAATGAAAACTATAAAAACTAAAAAACACTAAAAACATAAAAAATCCTCAACACCCTAAAAAATACATAAAACCCATAAAAGTCTAAAAAATCATAACCCCCTAAAACCAAAGAAACCCTAGAACCCGTAAACCCTGTATCTTACACCATAAACCCTAAGTTCCACAAATTAAACACTATTCCCTACACTGTAAAACCAAAACCCGACACTCGAAATCCTTTACTCTGCAGCCGAAAACCACAACCCTACACCCTAAATCCCATACCATACACCATAATCCATAAACATAATCCTATAACCCACACCATTAACCATAAACCATTCATGTTATTCTCTATACCATAATCCTTTACCCAAATCCATAAACCCTAAAAATACACTATACACTCTGAACCCTAAATGAACAAAAAAACAAAAAACAATTGAAAAAAAAAGATCAAAAAAACTTTAAAACCCCAAAAAACCCTAAAAAACCAAAAAATATAAAAAAATACCCAAACACCTTGAAAAAATACCATTAAAACATTAACACCCCAAAAATATCCTAAAAACCATAAAACAATTCTCTAATCCACCTTAAAATCCTTTAAACCCATTATATTCCCTAAAATTTCAAAAAACCATAAAACCCCAATCCCTTAAAAACCATAAAAAACACTAAACCATAAAAAAGAGAAAAACCCTAAAACCCAAAACACCCACAAATACTAAATAAACCCTTAACATGCCAAAAAAATTATTAAACCAATTAAAACCATTGATAACCAAAAAAATACCGAAATCCACAAGAACACCGTAAAATACTAGGATGTCCCTTAAAATAAAAAAACACAAAAAGACCATAAAATCCAAAAACAACATAAAATAACCTCAGAACACAATATACCCCAAAAACCCAAAACCCCCCTAAAACACCATAAAACCCTAAACCCCCTAACCCCCCTTGATACCCCTTAAAACCCTTAATACCCTAAAACCCCAAATAACAATAAAATCAATGAAACTCCTAAAAGACCCTAAATCCAGAAAAATACCACCAAACCCCCCCAAAAATACAATAAAATACCTATAATCCCCAATAAACCCAAAAAAATATAAAATCCAATAAAACATCGTAGATAATAATAAAAGCCCCTAAAAATCCAAAACACCGTAGAACCCAGAAAAATCCCTAAAATATTTTAAAACCCCTCAAAATCTAGAAAATCCCAAAACCCCAAAAAATCATGAAACTATTTAAAGAACCTAAAAATCCATAAATAATCCAAAACGACCCTAAAACCATAATAGACCATGCAGACCTTAAAAAGAAAAAAAATACTTAAAAATCTAAAAAAACCTATTAAAAACTCAAAACACATAAACACCATAAAACCCCAAAAAATAATAAAATCCTAAAATTAATAAAAACATTAAAAACCCATAAAAAATTAAAACCCATAAACCCTTTATAACCCAAAAATTCACTAAAACCCTAAAAACTATAAAACATCATCAAAATACAAAAAAAACCTAAAAACTCTAAAACCACTGAGAACTCTTAGAAACCCTAAAAGACCTTAAACCCCATAAAAAGTAACTAAAACCCCAAAAAGGCTATTAAAATACCAATAAATGTAGTTGTCCTTATAAGGAAAATAAAACCCTAAAAGTCCCTAAAACCCATAATAATACCTAATAACCTTAAAACCCAAAACATTACCTAAAAACCAAAAACACCAAAATAATCTAAAAATACTAAATCCCTCAAAAACATTAAAAACATACAATCAATTAAAACCAATAAAAATACCTAAAAACCCTATAACATCAGAAAAACCTAAAACCCCTAAAAACATAAAAACACCTAAAAATCATGATAAATTAAAATCAATAAAACCCCTGAACAATCCATAATTACACATAAAACTATTAAAAATCCTAAAAATCTCTATAAACCAAAACACCCTAAGAATACTTATGAAACCCTAAAAACTATAGATCCCCTTAAAACCTAAAAAAGAAAAAAAAACCCAAACAAACCCCAAAACCCATAAAAACACAAAAAATATAAATACCATAAGAGAACACTAAAAAGTCTAAATAAACCATAAAAATAAAAAACCCCTAAAATCCATTAAAATCATAATATATTCATATAAAACTAAAAAATAAATAAAAAACAGTAAAAACCTATCCCTATAAACCATTAAAAAACTAAAACCCCCTAAACCACAAATACCCTAAAAACTATAAAACCATAAAGAACCCTAAAACCCAAAACAAACCCAGAAAAGACTCCAAACACCTGAAAAGAACATAAAAGACCCTAAAAGACCATTAAAATCGATAGAAGACCCCAGAAGATCCCAGAACATCTAAAAATGTAAAATATCCAAACAGACCTAAAACACCCAAAAATCCTTAAAAATACATAGAGGCTCTAAAAACCTTAAAAATCCCAAAGGCCCTAAAATCCCTTAAAACTCACAAAACCCAATAAATACCATTAAAATTTCGAAAACCCTAAAATACTTTGAACCCGTAGAAAAGAAAAAACTCAAAAAAAAACACCTAAACCCCATAAAAACCCCTAAAACAACTCTAAAACCCCTAAAATTCCAAAAAATTCCCTAAAACCCCTAAAACCATAAAAACCACAAAAATACATTAAAAACCTTATGGACTCTAAAAATCATGGAAACCCCATAATATCCCTAAAATCATTATAAATAATGGAAATCCCCTAAAACCCTATCAATCCATTAAAACCAAAAAAACAATCAAACTCGCAAAAAAAATCTATACCACTATATATCTAAAACCACTAAAACTCGAAAAACCAAAAATCCCGAAAAACGAAAAAAACGTAAAAAATATAAACACTCCATGAATCCATAAAAACCCAAAACCCCTCACAAGCCCTAAAAACATTAAATCCCCCTAAAATCCACAAAAACAAAAAACCCAAAAAAACCTAAAACTACTAAAAGAGCATAAAACCCAAAAAAACCCCCTTAAAACCCACCAAATTCCCTGAAAACCATAAAATCCCATAAAACCCCTAGAAACCAAAAAACCAAAAAACCCAAAAAACCATAAAAATCATAAATCACTTATAACCCTTAAAAACTAAAGATGTGCCAAAAAGAAATAAAAATGATAATACCTAAGAAAATTTGAAAAAACAATAAAAATATATATAAATCCATAAAACCCAAAAAACCCAAAAAACCATATAAAATACCTAAAAATAATTAAATGGCCATACAAACCCTAAAACACATAAAACCCTAAAATGGCTAAAACACTAAATCCCTTAAAACACCTAAAAACCCAAAAAACCTAAAAAAACCGTAAAAATTTATGAAGACCCTAATAAACCATAATCCCATTGAAATCCTAAAAACCCTACAACCCATTTAATATCCAAAAAACCCAAAAACCCAAAAACCAAAAAACCCCTTAAAAACCCTGAAACCCATAAAACCATAATACTCTTAAAACCCTTAATCATACCCTAAACCCCAAAAATGGATCAAAAAACAAAAAAAAAATTATAAACAACCTGAAAACTCAAAAAAAATCCCTAAAAACAATATAAACCATAAAATTTATAAAAACACTGAAATGTTATTAAAACCAAAAATAATTCCCCAAAATAATAAAAATACCTAAAACCCTAAAAATCTAAAAACCCCATAAATTTATATAAACCCATCTAAAAGAACCTAGATGCCACTTAAACCCATAAAAACCCATAAAACCCATAGAAGACCCTAAAATTCCTCATAAACCTCTAAAATCCAAGAAGATAGTAAAATTCTTTAAAAACCCCAATAGACCGTGAGAACAAATAAAGTAGTTAAAAAACTATAAATACCCATATAAGGTATTAGAACACCAAAAACCCATATATCACAGTAAAATTCCCTAAAAACCTAAAAATATCTCAAAATTCCTTAAAACACAAATGGACCCTAAAACTATTACAAATATTAAAGGATTGAAAATATACCAAAAAACACTATTGGTTCCTAAAAACAATAAAACCCTCAAGCACCCTAAAATACCAATAGAACCCCCAATGTCCCAAAAAAACCCTAAAAGACACAAAATATTCATAAAAGATCCAAAAAGACCCAAAAAATTGTAACAAAACACTAAAACCCCAAATATACCTAAAACCACTTGAAACACAAACAACTTTAAATATTATATAATGACTATAAGTCCCTGAAAACCCAAAACGACCCCTAAAATACCGGAAAACCCCCTTAATCCTGATAAAAAACCTAAAACCACTAACAACCCAACAATCCAAAAACACATAAAACCCCAAAAATATCCTAAAAGACTAAAAAACCCCTAAAAACAGGAAAACACCCTAAACCCATAAAAACCAAACCCCCCCCCCCCCAAACCATAAGAAATCCATAGATAAAAAAATCACTAAAATCCTAAAAACAATAAAAATATCATTAAAGAAAAATAAAACCGTAAAATATATAAATAAAAAAGAACTAAAAATATGAAAAAACCATAAAACACTAAAATCCTAAAATGTAAATAAACCACCTAAGAACTCTAAATGATCTTTATAACACTACAACACCCTAAAACCCCAAAAACCCATAAGAACCCTAAGACTATAAAAACCTATAATGTATTTAAAACCATTGAAACCCCAAAAAACCCCTAAATCCCAAAAAATTTCAAAACCCACAAATTCGTAAAAGAACATTTAAGCACTCATAATTATTAAATTCATAAAAACTATAAAAAAATTTCTAAAACATATAAAATCCATAAAGATTACTAAAACTATAAATACTTCTAAAACAAAATAAATACAGAAAAGCACCTAAAAACCAAAAAACCCCTAAAAACTAAATCACTAGAAAAGATTTCACCCTAAAAAACATAAAAAATGTGAACATACAAAAACCAAACATACCATAAAAAACCCCAAAAACCCAAAAATTCCATAAACCTCATTAAAACACAAAAAACCCGAAAAACCATAAAATATAGAAGAAAATACAAATTAAAAAACCCTAATACACTATTAAATGACCCTAAAGACTAAAAACCTATAAAAAACACTAAACACCAAAAAGTCTTAAATAATCCAGAAATCCCCAAAACCCCCTAAATGCACTAATCCAAAACCCTATAAAAACATAAACCCCTTAAATTACCTAAAATAAATAACCCCAACCCCCAAACCCAACAGCTAATAAAACCCAAATATTCCTAAAATCCTAAAACACCCAAAACTCCAGAAAAAAAATTAAGCGCCCAGAAAACCGAAAAACCATAAAAAAATTAAAAAAAACCCAAAACCACTAAAAACTCTAGAAATACATAAATTCCTTTAAAATCCCAGAAGACCCTTTAAATCCTCTAGAAGAATAAAAAAACCCTAAAAATTCACAAAAACCCCTAAAATACATAAAAAATATAAAAATGCTAAAAACTATAAACAGACCTAAAACATAGAAAAACAATGAAACCCATAAAACCCTAAAGACTCCAAAACCCAAAAATTCCTTAAAAGACCATAAAAACTAAAATCACTAAGGCCCTAAATCCCTATAAACCCTAATGACTAAAAAATAGAAGAAAAATCATTAAAATCCCTAAACAATCCTAAAAAACAATAAAAATACAAAAATCATAAAAATTACCCAAAAATATATAAAACCCAAAGAAACAGATAAAAACCCCAAAAACGTAAACACCCCTCATACCATTTAACACCTTTAAAACCAAATAAACCCTATAAACCCCATAAAACCCCACTAAAAACCCTAAAAACATTTAAAAATAAAATCCCCATAAAAACCCTCAAACAAAAAAACCATAAAAGAACATGAAAGACCCTAAAAACCTAAAATCCCTTAATAACCATATACACCATAAAAGTACCTAAATTACCTATAAACATTAAAATAACCTAAAACACGAATGACTATAAAAAAGTCCTAAAAATAATTACAAACCCTAAAAGATAATAAAATCCATGAACCCCAAAACCCATAAACTTCCATAAAAATACTAAAATACTAAAATAACAAAACCACTAAAATCTATTATAACCCTATAAAATCCTAAAATCCTGAAAAAACACAAAGAAAAATGAAAAAAATTAAAAAAAATTAAAAACCTAAAACCCCTAAACACATAAAAACCCTAAAAGTAATAAAAACCTATAAAATAATAACAATCCCCTAAAACATCATAAAAATATAAAAACCCCATAAAAATCTAAAAACCCAAGAAACCTAAAAAACCCTAAATTCCCCTAAAACACCCTAAATTCCATAAAATTAATGAAAACCATAAGACATAATACAAACAGTAAAAACAATAAAACCCATAAATAAAAATTAAAACCCCACAACCCATAAAAATCTAAAAAACAATGAGGAACCCAAAAATGAAAAAAACCCATTAAAACACAAAAAAAACCAAAAACTATTAAACAAGACAAAACCCCCAAAACCCCAAAAATATCTAAACCAATAAAAATCCTAAAATCCACTAAAATACCTAAAAACCAAAAAAACTATTAAAAACACTGAAAATCAATAAAACCATAATGACCTTTAAAATCCAAAACCCTTGAAAACATAATAAACAAAACCCCCTAAGACCCTTAAAAAACATAAAAACCATAAAAAATAATGGAACTAAAAAATCCTAGAAACCCAAAAAAACATGAACACGTGAAATAACATTAAATCCCCTATAGATCCTTTAAAATCCATAATCACCCTAAACACCAACGGACCCTAAAACCCTAAAAACCTTAAATTTAAAAAACCCTAAACACCTAAAAACCAAAAAAACCTTAAAAACAAAAAAAAAAATTTAAAAAATCCCTTGAACTATCCCACAACCCCAAAAACCACTAATGAACCACTAAAATCCTTAAACCCCAAAAATAAAATACAAAAAAAACTAAAATATATAAAAACCCTTAAAACCCTAAAACCCCTATAAATCCCTGTAAAAATATTAAAACCATAAGAACCAAAAATTAATCCCACAAACCACTAAAATATCCATAAATCCCTTAAAACCCCCAAAAAACCTACATGAAATATGATCCTGAAAAACATAACAACCCCTAAAAACACTAAAACACCTAAAAAGTTATTAAAACAACTAAAACCCTAAAAATCATAAAAAAATAAAAACCCAAAAACACATAATAAATAAAAATAAAAGAAAATGAAACCCAAACATAACCTAAAACCCTTAAAACCCCTAAACCCTAAAAATCACTAAAACTCCTAAAAAATACTAAAAACCCTAAAAGTCTTTAAAATCCTATAAAACCCAAAAAAAACCCGTAAAAACCCCAAGAACCCATATAAATCCCAAAACCCCCAAAAACCCTTAAAATCGCTAAACACTTTGAAAAAACACAAAACCACTAAAAATTAAAACAATGATAGATACTCTAAAAACTAAAAATACATAATAACCCCCAAAACCCCTTAAAACTATAAAAGACCTCAAAACCTTCAAATATCCTAAAAACCTAAAATCCAAATAACCACTACAGAATACCAAAAACCCCTGAAACCCCATAAAAACAAAATCCCCATTAAAACCAATAAAAACCATAAAACACAAAAAATAATAAAAGCACCTAAACTCCATTAAGCCCCTAAAAACACTAAAAACCGCCAAAAATCTAAAATCACAAAAAAAACCCCAAAAGAAAAAAAAAATCCATTAAAAACCCTAAAAACACAAAAACCATAAAAATTCAAAAAAACATTAATACCCCTTAAAAATCATAAAAGACTAAAAACACTATAAACCCAAAAAACCCATAAAATAGCTTAGAAATTCTAAAACACTAAAAAGAATAAATGATCCTAAAAATTCCAATACCAACCCAGAAAACCTAAAACCCAGAAAACCCCTAAAAACTAAAAAACCAATAAAACCCTAAAGAAACATCAAATAATCCAATAATCCACTAAAACCCCTAATACCTACCCCCCCCCCCCCCCGAAAAACCTTAAAATCGTAGATAACCAACAAACCCACTTAAACCATAAAAATCAACAAAACCCTTAGAAATCCCTAAATCTATAAAAACCCAAACCCCCCTAAAATCCCTGTGAACCCTAAAAATAACAGAAAATTATATTAACCCTAAAACAATAAAAAAAACTACTAAAACCTTAATAAACCCGAAAAAACCATCTAAACATCAGAAAAAACAAATACACATTCAATCCCTCAAAACCCCTTCAAACCCCTAAAAACAATTTAAACCACTAAATACCCCCAAAAACCCAAATCTCCAAGAAATCCTTAAAATAAGTGAAAACATAACATCCCTAAAACACCCAAAAAATTATTAAACCCATAATAATCCTCTAAAACTCCTAAAACATAAAAATCCTAAATACCCAAGAAAACATTGTAAAAACAACAAAAACAATCAAAACTCTAAAACCCCATAAGATTCATAAAACCCTCATAAACACCATAAATACCTAAAAACATGAAAAACTCAACCCCTCCCCCCAAAAAACAATCCCCAAAACCTAACAAAACCAATAAAATGCAATAAAATACGAAAAAAACTGTAAAATCCAAAAACTATATAAAAACCTGAATATTCCCCCTAAATCCCTAAAACTCAAATAATCCATAAAAATTATAAAAACACCAAGAATTTTCCAATAACATTTGTATCACCATATAATTAAAACCCATACCGATAAAACCCTAAAACATCTTGTAAACTCCTGAATCACCAAAAACCCAAAAAATCATAAAATTTAGAAACCCCCAAACCCCTAAAACACACTTAACTACTAAAATTCTTAAATATAATAACAATTGTAAAAACCCAGAATTCAATTAAAATTTATAATAAACTATAAAACACTGCTAAAAAACTACAAATTATTGAAACCCTAATAAAATCCTCAAATCTCTAAATACTCAAATAACCAAAAAAACACTAAAACACATAAAAACAATAAAATACTTGAAACCCTAAAATACTCTAAAAATTATAAATACCTTTAAAATCTTCAAACCCCTAAAAATATTAAAAATTATTAAAACAGTAAAACCCATAAAAAACCCTAAAAACGATAAAACCCCTAAAGGACCCCAAAAACTCTAAAAGACCCTAGAACCCACAAATCTCCCCAAAGGACCCCAAAATCCCTAAAAGTATGAATAGAACATAATTTAAACTCTAAAACACCAAAAAGGGTCTCAAATCCCATAAACACATTAAAACACTACCCCAATACCCAAAACCCAAAAATACTAAAATCCCATACGACCCTAAAAACCCTAAAAACCCAAAAAATCCATAGAAACTAGAAAACCCCATAAAACATAAAATAATATTAAAAATAGATAAAACACTAAAGCCACTAAAACCAATATAAAAATATTATAATCCTTAAGACCCCAAAAAACCTAAAAACCTATAAAATCCTTAAAACCCCTAAAACCTGTAAAAAGCAATAAAAACAACTAGAACCTATAAGATCCCCGAAAACCCCTAAGCACCCTAAAACATATAAAAAACAATTATATCCATAAATATTTTTGAAAACAATAAAATCACCACAAAATAGCAATAAATAATTTAAACCTCTAAAAAAATAAAACCCCTAAAAACTATAGAAACTATAAACCACTTAAAACCCTCAAACCCACATAAATACCATAAAACCCACAAAAACCCCTAAAACCCCGAAAATATTAAAACCATAAAACTCTAAAACCCATAAAAACATAAAAACATAAAATAATAAAATTCCTAAAAACCCCAAAAACCCCTGAAAATCCTAAAATCCCCATGGACCCTCAAAAACCCATAAAACCTAAAAATCATAATATACCAAAATTTTCCTAAAACCCTATAATAACCAATATGACCCAAAATTTCATAAAATCCCCTACAATATATAATTTTCAAAACCCTAGAACCCCTAAAATCATGAATACCCCTAAAGACCCTAAACCCATAAAATGCCCATAAACCACCCAAAAACATAAATCCCCTAAAACACCCTAAAAACAATGAAAACCATAAAAATGATAAATGAAAATAAAAACCCTAAATCCATAAGGGACTACAAAAACACTAAAAACCATAAATGACTCTAAAACCCCAAAAAACTCTAAAGTACCCAAAAACCACTTATAAGAAACTAAAAACCCAAATGAATCATAAAAACCCAAAAACCCTTAATGCAACATAAAAAATAATGGAACTAAAAGCCCCTTAAAACCCCAAAGGACCCTAAAAACCATTAAAACTGTAAAGGAACCAAAACCACATAACAAATCATAGTAATCCCCTAAAAATATTAAATAAATAATTTATCCAAAAAATCATAAAAATCCAGGAAAACCATAAAACACCAAAAATATCTTAATTACAGTAAAACCCCAAAATGACGCTAAACCACCCTAGAACCATAAAAACCATGAAAATATCCTAAAAACCATTAAAACCCAAATATAAATTAAACCCCAATAACATTAAACGACCATAAAAACTGTAAAAATAGTAAAAACCCTAAAATCAATAAAGACCCAAAAATCCAAATAACCGTCAAAATATCTTAAAATACATTGAAATCATTAAAAAATTTAAAATACAAAAAACAACCAAAAACACTATAACCGATAAAAACCCTAAAAACTCTTAAATTACAATAACTCAAAACCACAAAAAGAAAACCCAAAACCCCAAATAAACATGATATAAACCTAAACCCCACCCATTCACAACCTAAATCTCCCCAACACCCCTTAAAACATTTAGAACCATAAGAAACCTAAAAAATTTAAATACTCTAAATCCCTAAAAATGAAAAATATCCTAAAAACCCATAAAAACCTAAGAACCCATCAGAACTACAAAATCCCCAAAAAACCTTAAACCTCTAAAACCCTATAAAACCCTTTCTACCCCTAGAACCCCTAAAAAACACTAAAACCTATAAATTATTCTAAAATAAATAAAAAACCTAAAGGACTCAAAAAACCAATTAAATTCATAAAAAAACCTTCAAAAATATTAAATACCCTAACACCCTAAAACATTGAAAACCATTAAAACCATTAAAGACCCCTTAAAACCCTAAGAAAGTATACAACACCTAAAAACACTAAACAATCCAAAAATCATAAAACCATTAAAATTTTAAAATGCTAAAGCAACCATAGAAACCCTAACAAAGGAAAAAAACCCTGAAAAACATAAAATAATGATAAAAAACCTAAAAATACCAAAATAGCAAAAATCATAAAACCCCCTAAAATCCCTAAATCCGCCAAAAATAATAATAACACTAAAATCCCTTAAGGATACTCAACGAAAAACTACAATCCCATAACAAAATCCATAAAAAATTAAGAATCCCAAACCCACTAAACCCATAAAAAACCCTTAAACCACTAAAATCCTAAAAACTCTTAAAACTCCCAAAAACCCTTAAAACCCAATGAACCCAAAAAAAACCAAAACCACTAAAAATCCATAAAGTCCTAGAAACCCATAAACCCCTAAAGTCCTAAAAACACAAAAAAAAATCCAACAAAACCCATAACAACCATAAAAAAAATTAAACCTTAAAACCAATAAAAACCTAAAACCCCAAAAATCCAAAAAAAACCATAAAATAGAAATAATATACCTTACTCCCTAGATACTAAATGATATACCCCACACATTACACCCAAAACCCAACACCAAAAAACCTAGACCCTTCTCTCTAAACCTTCAACCTTTCACCATAATCCCTATACCATACACCCTAAACCCAAAACCCTACACCATATACCATATTCCATACACCCAAAACCCCACACCCAAATCCATATACCCACCACCGAAACCCAATAACCTACACCCTAAACCCTATACCAAAAACCAAAAACATTATGATTAATAAATTAAATAAATAACCCTACATCCTACCCCCTAAACCTGATACACAAGACCCTAAACCCTAAACCGTATACCCTATACCCAAAACCCTATACCCTACACCCTAAAACCTAAACCATACCCCCTAAACCATATACCATACACCCAAAATCCTATATCTTACACCATAAATTGAATACCCTATACCCTAAACCCTACACCCTACACCATAAATCCTAGACCCTAAACCATACACCCTAAACAATTAACCCTACACCATAACCACTATACTATACACCCGAAACCCTAAAAACTACACCCTAAAACCTATACCATAAATGCCAAACCCTAAACCCAAACCCCTAATCCCTAAACCTTGTACCCTATAACATAACCCCTAATCCCTACACCAAAAACCTTCTTCCTGACACCCTAAACACTAATCCCTCCACCCAAAACACTATACCCTACAACCTAAACTCTAAACCCAATGAAAATAACATTATACCTTCCACCCTAAACCCTAATCCCAAATCCCTTAACCATGTACACTGAATTATAATTCCAAAAAACTAAAGCCAAAATCATATACCATAAACCCTAAATAATACAGGATAATCCCTTAACAATACATGCTAAACTATAATCTCTATACCCAAAACCTAGTATAATACACCTTCAACCCTTAGTGACACAACTTGAACCCCATACCATCCACCATAAACCCTAATCCCAACACCGTAAATACTATACCATAAACCCTAAACCATAAACCCTGCACCCTAACCCCTAAAACCTACACCTTAGTCCCTAAAAATTACACCCTAAAACCAATAACCTACACCATTAACCATATATCCATAATCTTAAACCCTAGACTCTACACCCTAAATCCTATTCCCAACACCCTAAACCATAAACATACACCATAATCCCAAAAAACTACACCATAAAACAAATAACATACACTGAAACCCCAATATGATACACTATAAACATTATAATTTAATGCTAAAAAATTTTATACACCCCCTGTAAAACTGAGAACACAATTAAAACCCCAAAAAACTAAAAAATCCGTAACAAATCTTAAAAACCGAAAAAAAATTATTAATGTATAAAACCATTAAAACCTATAAAAACCCTAAACCCATAAAACTATAAGTAAATTAAAATCCCAAAAAATCATCAAAAATATTAAATAAACCAAATTTTTCTTAAAACACTAAAGACTATTAAAATCCCAAAAAACATAAGAAAAACCTAAAACCACTAAATCCTTAAAAAACTCTCAAACCAATAACCCCCCTTCTTAAAACCCCTAAAACACATTATAAACAATAAAATCGTAATGAAATCCCAAAAACATCTACAAAAAACTTAAAACCATAGAAATCCAAAAACCCATAATAGACCTAAAAACCTTAAAACAATAGATAACCCTAAAAATCCTTAAAATCTATAAATACAATAAAAACCATAGAATCCTCTAAAAAACCTAACCCCCCAACCCTAAAAACTACTAAAAACTAGAAACAAAATGAATCCCATAAAACACCAAATCCCCAAAAATCCTTTAACCAATTAAAAACCCACCAACCACTAAAAACTGAAAAAATCTAAACACCCTAAAAACCCCAAAACCATTTAAAATTACAAAAAAAATATAAAAACCATAAATCCCATATAAAACTATACAAAATTCATAAAACACTAAAAAAATACAAAAACAGCTAAAATCCAGAAAAACCTTTAGAACAATAAAACTCCTAAAAGACCCTAAAACCCCTAAATACCCTAAAAACCGTAAAACCCACATAAAACCCCCTAAAGACCCAAAAATAACCTGAAACACTAAGTGTCTGTAACTGACCCTATTAAACCCATAAAACACCCTAAAACACATATAATTTCTTATGAACCATAAAACACTAAAACCCTTAAAAACTCTAACCCTAGAGACCCATATAAACCCAAAAGTCCCTAAAAACCAAAAAAAACCTAAAACCCCTAAAACCCCTCATAAAATAAAACAATCCTATAAACTATAAAAAACCCTAAAAACCTAAAAAACCTTAAAACCAAAAACAACATAGAAACCCCTAAACCTATAAAATTCCATGAAAATCCTTGAATAACAAAAAAACACTGAAATCCCCTAAAAATTCTATAAACCCATAAAACCAATAAAAATCCATAAAAACACCTAAATAAACCTAAAAATCCCTAAAAATTATTAAATCTCTAAAAACCATAAAACCCCCAAAAACACTAAAAACACTAAAAATGCTAATAACCTATAAAAACCTAAAACCCCCAAAATGTCACTAAAACCCCAAAAAACTCTAAGAACAAATTAAAAATCCACAAATTGGGAAAAATCGAAAAATCACTAAAATCCCGTAAAAACCCCAAATTTATTTTAAAACCCTAACATCCCAAAATAACCGTATATGTTTTGAAAAAACCCAAAACCCAAAAAACACATAAAACCCTAAAGCACCGTTAAAAACACTAAAAACCCTAAAACCACTAAAACCCACAAAAATGCATATAACCCTTAAAAATAAAGAAAAACCCAGAAACCCAAAAAACACTATAAAAATATAAAATTCCTGAAATCCTAAAAAAACATAAAACCCCTAAACAACCTAGAAATACAAGAATCCCCTAAAATCCTTAAATGACCACAATCCCCCTAAGAACAAAAAAAATCCCAAAACCCCTTTATGAACCTGAAAACCCCTAAAACTTTAAATGCTCATAAAATCCTAAAATCTTTAAAAGATACTAAAACCCAGAAATGACTATTAATCACACTAAAACCCTAACAGACTCTAAAAAACATAGAATTAACTAATGGATACTAAAACCCCTAAAACCCAAAAAGACCCTACCAAACCCAAAACCCCTAAAAGGTCCTTAAAATCGTAAACACCCTAAAGAAACATGAAACACTAAAACTATATAAAATAACCTAATACCCTAAGGGACCCTAAATCCCTCTAATAAACATCGATTACCCTAAAACCCCTAAATTCCCTAAGGGTCCCTAAAAACACTAATAACCCATAAAACACTTAAATAACTTCAAAAAAAATATAACCCCCCCCCCATTCTTTAGAACACCATAAAATCCCTAAACACCCTAAAAATGAAAACACTAAATCTCTAAAACATGTAATTGATTATAAATACGATAAAACGGAATAAAACCCCTAAAAAAATAAGGCATTGAAAACCCAAAAAAATTAATTAAAATAAAAACCTTAAAAACGCCAAAAAATATAAATCCTCCTAAAACTCTAAAAACAATTAAAACTTATGGAACACCTAAACCCATGAATCCACCTCAAAATCCAAAAAACGCCTAAAAATACTAAAATCCCTTAAAACCCATAATCCCCAAACAAAACCTATAATCCTAAAAACCATAAAACCTAAAAGAAATAGAAAAAAACCCTACAACCCTAGAATACCTAAAACCCTAAAAAAGAAAACAAATATCTAAAAGCCCTAAAAACCCTAAAAATCCAAAAAAAACTCTAAGATCCCCTTAGACTCTAAAAACCTAAAAAACATGAAAGGATAAAAACCATAAAAGCCTAAAAACACAAAAATATAAACTCCCCAAAAACACTAATGAAAATTAAAACCCAAATAAAATTCTAAAAATAATAAAATACCACTAAAAACTATAAAAAACCGAAAAAATATGAAAACACAAAAAATCCAAAAAAGCATAAAAAAATATATAAACCCAAACCTCCCTAAAATCAAAATATGTCAATTAAAATTATCACGGAAATACTGAAATCAAAATTCCCATATGAAAACACTATCCCCCACCTAACTCTTTTAAATCCCCAAAAACCCAAAAATCTAAAAAACCAAAAAAATCTCATAAAACACCTAAAATACCTGAAAACCCAAAAACCCGTAACACCCCAACCAACCCTAAAATATCCCCAAAATCCCTAAATACCATAAACCACTAAAAAATACATAAAACAGTAAAATACAATAAAACCACTAAAAACTCTAAAACACCAAACATTCATTAAATCCTTAAAAACACTTAATATCATTAGAACCTATAAAACCTGTTAAAGTCCTCAGAAAATATAAAACCCCATAAAACTATATAACCCCATAGAAATCACTAAAAACACCCTAAATCCCATAATGAACCTAAAACCCCTAAAACCTTAAAAGCACCATAAAAATCATTAAATCCAAAAAAACCCCAAACCCCTAAAAACTCAGAAAATAACCTAAAATGTAAAAAATAACCCCATAAACCCCACCAAAAACGCAAATAAATTTTGAAACACCTAAAAGCCTTGAGGAACCTTACACCCCCTAAAAATCCCTTCAACACTGAAAACCCCAAAAACCCAAAAAACCCCGAAAAACTTCTACATCCTGAACAAGCCCTAAAATCCCTAAAAATCAAAACACCTCAAAAATACAGAATAACCACTAAAAACACTAAAACTTTGTAAAACCATAAAAACCATAAAAACCAGCTAATAAACCAAAAACCATAAAAACCCCTAAAAATCGATCAAACATCTTAATAAAATAAATCCAATAAAACCCTTAAACTTATGAAAATCCCTAAGAACCGTAAAATACCCTAAAACCCATTAATACATAAAAAATTCTAAATTACCCTATAAAAACAGTGAAACACCATTAAACCCATAAACAACCTAAAACCCTAAAGAAAAAGAAAAAACCCAAGTAAACAATAAAAACACAAGAACTCTAAAAATTTTAAAACCCCTAGAAACACTAAAAAAACCTAGGACCATAAAAGACCTAAAAAAGACAATAAAAACCACCACAAACCCATAAAACACCCAAAAAAATAAAACCCTTAAACACCCTAAAAGATCTTAATAAACCTATAAATAACTAAAGCACTTAATAAATCATAACCACCCTAAAATAATAAAAACAAAAAAAATATATATAAATTATAAATACACTAAAACCATAAAAAACCTAGAGGACCATAAAACATAAAAATAATTAATACCTCTAAAAACTAAGACCCCCTAAATAAACTAAAATCCCTAAAAGAAAAATTTTTAATGAGAAATACTAAACCCCAAAAAAGAATCCTAAAACCCCAAAAAAACCCAGAGCAATACTAAATCTCCCATAAACACTATAACCCCCTAAAAACCCCAAAACCAAAAAAACCATTAAAATCCTTAAAAACATTAAAACACCTAAATACACTAATAACCCTGAAAACTATAAAATAACGCAAAAATACATATATCTCTAAAACCCCCTAATTACCTAAAAATAATTAAATCATTAACAATCCCCCCCCCCTTAAAAATATAGTACCCCTAAAACTCTTAAAACCACCAAAATCAAGATAAAGATCCTAATACCATAAAGATACTAAAACATCATAAAAACAAAAAAATCCATAAAAACCTTAAATGACCCTAACCCCCTAAAATCCATAAATCCCAAAAATCCAAAAACCCAATTAATCCAATTTAACCCCATAATAAAATGAAAATCTCAAAAAAAACAATAACATTTTTAAAAACACCAAAAAAATTAACCTAATATCAAAAAACCCCTAAATGTCCATAAATCCCCTAAAACACCAAAACACCCTAAAACCATAAAATAGATTAAAACTCTAAAAGACCATAAATATCTTCGAGACACTAAAAGACTCAAAACCCCCCTAAAATACATAAAGGCTCTGTAAAACTGAAAATTACTAAACATCTCTAAAATCCTTAAAACCATAAAAGTCCCTTAAACCCCTATAGAACCCTATCGATCCATAAAAGAAACCCTAAAAATATAAAAACTCTAAAAGGACCTACAAACGCTAAAACCAAAAAAAAGAGACTAAAAACACTAAAGAACAATAAAATCCTAAAAACAAACCAATAACCCAAAAGACCCTAAAACCCATAAAATAACTAAAGGGCCTAAAATAACTCTTAACAACACTAAATGAAAATTACTACCCCAAAAATCCCATAAACACTAAAACACCTAAAAACTATAACCAAACCAAATAAATCCAAAAATACAAAAAAAACTCTAAAATCCATAGAACCCATGAATAACCACCAAATATCTAATAACCATAAAACCTTCTAAAACCATGAGAACCCTGAAACCCTACAGAAACCATAAAATCCCTAAAAACTATAAAAACTACAAAAAACGTAAAACCCCTAAAACCCACTTAAAACAAAAAATACCCATATTACTGTAAAACACAAAAAAGATTCTAAACCCCCTATAACCCCAAGAAGATCCTAAAAACTCTAAAACCCCAAATGACTCTAAAACCCTAAAGGCCCTAAATACCAATCATATCCCAAAAAGATACTTAAAACTACATTAAAACCCTAAAAACACTATAACATAATAAAACCCCTAAAATACCCTAAAACCCTTATAATCCTAAAACCATAAAAACCCCTTAACTGCTAAAAACCCCAGAATCACCATAAAACCCGTAAAAACATTAAAAATACTAAAAACCATAAACAATCCCGAAAACCATATAAAACTATGAACAATAATTAAACACTATAAATCCTGAAAACTATTTAAAATACAAAAAACCATTAAATAATACAAACAAAAAAACATTAAATCCCCTAAAAACCTTCAAGAACCCATCCAAACCCTAATAAACCCTCAAACCCTTGAAAAAACACCAACAATCCCTAAAAATTTAAAACAACACTAAAAAAACCTAATAACCCTAAAAACTATAAACCCCCTATATGAAATTATAAATCCTTAAAACCCCTAAAACACCCTAAAAATCCAAAACTCCTAAAACCCCTATAAAAACCCCAAAACTCTAAAAATGCTTGAAAACACAATAACCCTAAAAAATCTGTAGAAAACACTAAAACACTATAAAATTTAAAAGACCTTAAATACATGAAATTGGCAGTAAACCATTATATCCCTTAAATTACTTATATTTTTATCAGATACATCTGTTCAAAGTCTCAAGAGGGAGAGGATTGAGTTATTAAAAAATTTATTCGATTATAAAACCACCATATTTAAGGTATGAAAACTTATTATCTATTCATAACACATTTAAGATGTATAAATAAGCACATAAGGAAAATAGATAATAGATAAGAGATTTTTTGAGTATTTGGGAATGAAATTCCACCAGTCCGCTCAACTAGTTCCCACCTCCTAGATCTTGGTGATTTCCACTAGATCGATCCTTTAACTTGGGACATTCTAAAAATTTTCAAGGGATTGTGTGACTGTTTGTAAGAAGTCAACACATAGTATAAATCTAAGGGATTTTACAAGACTCTAACAAATGATTAAAAAACAACATCCAACAATGTTAATTTACCAAGAACCTTTGCAATGAGAGATATAATTAATTTTTGAATAAAAATGAATCTCTCCATTTTAAGATACAATTGATAGAAAAGAAGAAATCTTCATTATAGAATATAAGATATGAGTATATACTGAAGAGAGTATTCTAAAAATAAATAAATTATGATCTTGATAGATCATATATATATATATATATATATTTATCCTTATTCTTATTAATATCAAAATAGAGTAGCAACATGAAATATTCAACAGAGAAATTGATATTTCATGTAATTTATTTGATTCATTAATATTTTCTATTCATCACACTTTTAATGATCATGCAGATCATCCCTTTTAATTTCATATAATTATATCCATAAAATAGGGCATGGAATTAAATATTATATTTCCTTATGAAAAAACTTTCGTCGCAAAAGGACTGATCTCTAAATTATTTTTATAAATTTTTATTCACTCATTACTTGCAACTTTTTCATAATAAATTTTTCTATAAAGAAATAGTTCATTAGTTGATGAATTGTCAAAAGAAAAAATTCCCCTTAAATTACATTAGTGATAAGAAATATCATGTTGGGGAATGACATTTTTAGTCTTGGATAACCAAGTAGATGAATTACTTAGTCTTGAATTCACAATTTTGAATTGATCCACGTAGCCATTCCTCATGCAGCAGATTTCATCATGTAAAAAATATTTGTTGTAGGAATTATTTATGCTGATTTCTTTCCAACATATTTGAATATTACATAATCAAATGAATAATCCATCCACAGGGAACCACATAGATTATTTTACCATGTATCCAAATCATGTAGCTATTTACTCCATATTATTAGTACAAAATTCATTTAAGCCAAAATGATTTTTATGTAGGTTAGTTATAACTGATGTGAAATACATTTTTTCATGTTAGATATTTAATAAATAATTTGAAACAAAAAACATAAAAAATTTCAACATTAGTTATTAAATAAGAAATTTTGAAACTAGTTTTTCAGGTTGTTTATTGAATAAAAAACCTAAAAGTACATTAAAATATTTATTAAATATTGAGACTCTTCTTTTTGAATTTATTTTTTTGGATGGCAGCCTTCAATTTTTTTCTCACCCAGTGGACTCTAACCCTTAAATTTTCAATCTCATGGCATAAAATCTCTTCATTATTCTATCCTTTTTTTTGAATATCTTCTAGTAAGAATACACCATCATCCCCCATCATCTTCCATTACTTCATTCTCTCTACGCTTTATTTCCATTTGTATTAATGTCATAATAATCCTCTTTATGATATAAATTTTTTTTCGTGTTTATTGTTTTTATTTTCTATTCATATAATTTATTTACATTTTTTTAGATTAAATTTTCAAATTATTTCTCCTTATCTTTGATATTTATATTTTTATATCTCTCATCACATTCTTATCATTGGTTCTAACATCACAATCACCTACCATTCAATATCAATTTATGGTTTGCACTTATTATTTGGATTTTCAATGCACAAAAGTTATTTTAATTTTTATTTGTAGTTACAATTTTCTATTGATTTTTTCTTTTCATTCCTACTTATATTTATAGTTCCATTTATTATCACATATATGGTATTTTTAAATTGATGAATTATTTTTTAGATTAAGGATTGAAGAAATTATTATTTGATGAACTGATTTTATAAATAATGTTTCCAATTAATGTGTGCATAAGTGTTGGTTTTTTTCTTTATTGTGAATTGGTATGTAAATTATCATGCTAATTGAATGATCAAATTTTATATTTTTATTAAATAATGGTTATTAAATATGTTCAAAGTGATACTTTTATTTTCCAATATGTAGTCATTATTTTATTTTTGAAATATTATATAATATTTTTCAATTTTATTAGTAAAATAATATTTTCAAATATATTTTAAAATATAATAAATTATTTTTAATTAAAGATATATGTTATGTAGAATAATGAGTCGAAGTTCGATTATTACACTGTGAATAAGTGATGAACATGATAATTGTTTTTCTAAATTTTGTAAATTTCTAAACGAAATCATCCAAACAATTACCTATTTTTTCCATGCTTGACATGTTTAAATGAGATGAACCTAAAGAGAATATAAATAAATGATCATTTAATTTTTCATGGTTTTGATCCATGTCACATCCCTTTGATTTAGCATAGTTAAACTCTATAAAATTTTATATTTATTAATGATAATCATTTTCAATATGATAATTTCAATAAATTAATGAAATTATTATTGATATTGAAGTATAAGTAATTTGGAATGAACCGTTAATTGAGTTCATATATAGTTATGCTGAAAAACCATTAAATTATGGTTATAGAGAATTTATTTTTATCTCAATTGCTTTAATATTGATTAAAATAAATATAAAAAATTTGTGGATTGAAAAATTTATTAAAGAGTTCTTACATATTTTTAAATATATACTTCATAATGAAAAAAAAATCCTACAGATTCACATTATATTGAAATAAATATTATGCCCAATATATTTTGGTTAAAATATGATACATTCCAACCAAAATGAGTATGTTTTATATAGAAATGAATATGAAGTTCTACCATATTTTCTAAATTTTGGGACATAATGTATAATATTAAATAAGAATAATATGAAAATTTAGTAATAAAAATGACTTTTATAAAGTATGTTTTCCATCATCATATAATTCCTTATCTGAAACATTTATTTGAAAATTAAAATGACAAATAATAGATATTATGGGATATAGATTATTGGATATAGGAGGAAAAAATATTTTATCCAACTACTTGTTCGTAGTGGTATAATATTTTTCAATACTTTCTTATATTCATAAATCAATTTTCAAATCTCAAACATTGACTTCACAAAGATATTGTATGTAATATCTCGACCATTTTAACGAGGTATTTGTCAGTTTAAATTTTGTTTAAAAACTATTTAAATGGTTAATATAATGATTAGTAAATGTATGTATGTTTTCCTATGTGTCCTAGGAGTTCGAGGAATAATTATGTGGGAAAATGGGCCTTACCATTCATAGTGCATGTCTGGTGTATAATTAGTATTAATCATAAACGATGACCATTTTTCTGAAGGAAGAGGAGGTATGGTTCAATAGTTATGTGATCTTGCCCTAGAAACCATGTTTTTGGATGTCCCTTTATACATAGGGGAACACACGACATATGTATGGTTATCTAGTGTTTATGATAGAAATAAAATGGTGGGGATGGATTTCCTCTTGGATAGAGGTAACCGAATGATTTGTGCATGGTTTGGAAAACTGTACAGCCAAATCATGCAACTCATTAATAATGGTAAAATAATAATTTTTCTCTCTTGGTATTGATACAATTTCAACAAAATTTCCAACACTTTTTCTACTCTAGTAACCTATGCTGTGAACTAAGATCTCACATATCTTTCATGTATGGTTCTAATTTAATTCTTAGGTTTTGAGGTTTCTTTTAGTGTGAAGCAATTCTTTAGTGAAGTCTCAAACCTTTTTTTCTATATTTTATGAAAATGTATATCTCAGTTATTCCACTACATCCAAAGATCATGTAATATATTTACAGGGAGATATATGTCTCAGTGATTGAGTCTATTATATCTCAAATCATGAGTCCTAATTGGATGGGTGGTTCTCTATGAGAATGATGTAGGTGGTCTGGAATCATTTTCCCGTATTATTGTATTTATTATTTTGTATGTGGTTGTTTCAATGTATTGACATGATGTATTTAGGGTATTTGAATAATAAAAGTAAATTATGCCATAAATTTAGGTGAGATACCTATTATGGACCTTTTTGGGTCAATTAGTGTTTTTATACATGGGAAAATGAAGCCTTTGGGATATGTTAATCCCTTTAAAGTGGTGTAATTGTATTCTAAATGTTGAGGTAGAGAGTCTATGTGGTTAAATGGGTTGTAATTTTCTTTGGGTATATTTACATGTTTAGATGAATACATGGAAAAATTTGGGGATAAGTGGATATCAAATTCCAAAGGGGAAGATTCAATAATTTATATTCTATTATTTTTTTATGTTCATATGGTGATATTTGAAATTTTTTAAATATGTTGATTTATATTTTGACCCAACTGTGGGTTTTATTGAGCAAAATATTTTTAAAGTATATTTTGTTTTAAAATAAGGTGTTGTCCTCAAGTTGATTTTAATGTGGTTTTTAAAGGATTCAAATTTGGATTTAAAATGAGGGTGCGGTTCCCCTATTGGTGAAAATTCCTTAATATATCTCTCAATGATTTTAATAGTAATTAAGGTATTGGTCCATGTAGTTTTCTCAAAATAGGTACATCCATGTTTTAAATGGTGGATTCAATATATTTTAAAAAAAATTAGTATTGGTATTCATGACATGTAAATGTGAAAATTGTAAATGGTCAATGGAGTATATATATACTGTTTAGCGGGATAAAATAATTTTTAATGTTTTTAATTTTGGATAAAGGGGAAAATGGACTACTCATGGTAATGAGTTAATGAATGAAACAAAATGAATAATATGGATATTCATAAAATTAATGGTGACCCCTTTATTATATTGTTTGATAAATGGTCACTAAGGATGAACCATGGAAAATGAGATATATATGGTATGGATAGATGTACCAATAAAGATTCACATCCTTTTTTAGTCCATATTGGTTATCAAGGAACCACAGATGCATTACATTGTCTGGGTAAGACATATGTTATAGGCACCAATGATTCATTTTAATGTTTTGATAATGGATGTATTATCTAATATCCCATTGTTACATATGGTTTGAATGATTCACTAGTGCTTTAATATCCTAGGGTTAGATATATTTTTATTTCGAACTGGTGGTTGATGCTCTCATGGTCGGATAAGGTTTTGATGTAGAACTGAAGCTCTAATCTTCAATAGTTGGATATGGTATGGGTATCCGGAATTAGGCTCCATGGTAGAAATACTAATATATAATTAATGAGTTAATTCATTTTATTATATAAGGTTTGTAACCCCTATAACATAAGTTTTAGACTTCCCACATGGATGAAGTTGGTTTTGTTGGTAGATGACACGTTGGAACCCTAGAGTCCAATTTGGAAAATTAATAACAGTTGATTGAAAAATATTATTCTATTATTTTTCTGGTTTATTTTCGCATTTTGTAATCTTTATAAACTACTATATAGATTAATAATTTCTTTAGGCACTATTTGTGGTAGCCTATTGTGTTTTAGTCACATGAATCTCGGTTCTCGATGGAAGTTGTGTATCTAAGAATATGCAACTTGTTTCAGCAATATATTTAGGACAGGGACATGTCTTGGGTTTATTCTTGGGATTATGGGTTGTATCATGGTATTTTAGGAACTGGTATGGACATGGGATCATTTTCAAAAAAAATAATCATTTTTCAATTTGGGGTAATATTTTATGACTTCCTAATATGTATAGTAAAATTTAATTTTTATTTAATGTTTTCTTGGGGAATTTATTTGGTCTTTATGTGGTTAAAAAATTAATTATAGGTAGTTTTATTATAGTTTTTTTGTTGGTGATGATGTACTAAATGACAATTTTTGGAAAATTGGATTTCTAACTATATAATTTCACAATGATTCGGGTGTGCACTCTAGTCGTCATGTTTGGTTGGTCATGGAATTCCACATAGAATGAAAGAATTGTGACTAAGTAAGAAGGAAATATAAAAAAAATATGGAGATGGAAATTTTCTAGAATGGTTGGATGAGGGTAATATGACATCACTTAGTATATGGAACATATAAAGTGAGGAGTAGACCACATTCAACATGTCAACTTTTAAAAGATTTGTGTGTGTTGGGAAATAAAACTAGACTTTTGATGTTGATCCAGAATGTTCATAATTCATGCATGAATGATGGTAACTCATCCTTTTATTTGGTTTTTTATTATGAGTATGGGTGTCAAATATTTTTTGGGATCTTGTTGGAGTTTGGGAATTATAATTAGGGAACTATGCAGAGTGTGTTATGGGAGTGCGAGTTTGAGGTTCCATGTAGATACCTGAAGCTTAACGTACATGGATATTACATTACTTTTAAGAAATACATAGTACATAACAATAACACACACACAAGGACCGTAATAGTTTAGTGTCTTTGGAAACTCGGAATATAATCTTCTAATCGTTGTGAATGATCTTCAACATCTCCAATAAAGATCTTCTTTTTTTATACCTAAAACCTTTCTTTATATCCTAGGGAAAAGAAAACATAAAATGGTGATCTCAAATGCTCAGTAAGGGTAAACAAAAGAAATATCAATCACATCATATTCATAAGAACATAACATTTTGGAAAAAATTAACCTGCAAAAAAGGTCATAATATCATAACATGGAATAAATCATAGTAGTGAAATTTAATCCCAACAATCATAACATAAAACATGAAACATTGTGGCATACACACATAATAATAGAGAATAATTTATTATTAGTCCAGACTCATTGCCAATACTATCTTAGTGGACAAAGTCCATTTCGGAACCGAGTTCACTCCTCGTTTCAGTCCTGTTTCACTGAACCGGTTTATCCTGTCATTCCAGCCATGTCTATCTCATGAGATATAAATCTTTACCCAATGAATTGGAGGGAGATATAGGTCCCACCCATCTCATAATGATACCATTCTTATGTGTGCCACAAAATCATAAATCATACATCATTGCATAAACCATGTAATAAAAATGGAAATCTTAAACATCGTGACATCATAAACCAATTCATATAATATAAGGGAATTAATAAAAATATTTCCATCACAACATAATCAAATCAATGTAATAATAGGGATAGAGACAGAACCCTTTATTATCTTAGATGGAAAATAATTTTGATAAAACTCTTGAACTCCATTCTTGAGGAAAATATCCTTTTTTACTTCATAAATATTTTTCCTTTCTTAACATGTTTTACAATTTTAAACTAAAATAAGTTGATTTAAAAAAAACTTGAAAAATTGTAAAGGATGATTCTTGGAAATATTGTTTTAAAAATCCATTCTGGCCGTATAAGTTAAAAAACATTTTTCTCATACTTTTGTAGGAAAAGTCAACAAAAGTACCTCGTAACATTAAAAAAAAATATTCCTTACATAACATGTAGTAAAAGTCAAAAATGGGTAAAAAGGATTTTAAACATACATAAAAACACGTTTATAAAGCATGGATATGGATAACATAAATAACCCCAATAAATACTTACAAATAAGCAATCTCGGATAAAAATGAGATTTACAAAATTATCTCTTACCTTAGGTCTGATTTTCTTCGTAAGTTTCCGAACCTCTTGTATAATGATTTAAATAATTTCATTGACTTATTCTAGAATCATACTCATTTTTATGATATTATATATGGTTCACTTATGACTTTATATTACCCGTTCTTTTGTAAATTACATGTTAAAGAGCGTTTTGGTTAAAATCGTTTCATTTGTCGTTCGTGTTTTGACTTGTAATTATTCATATGATTACTTAGATCATGATTAATTAATTACAGAATATAAAAAATGATTTATATATAATATATATTCAGAATATACAAATATATAATAGATCAGTAAATGGAAAGAAATACACCGTTCATGGAGACGGTAGGCCATACGTACACATGAACGCTGTTTTTGTTTCCTTATTGAGTTGAATGGAATTATGTATATGACATAAATATATACACAAATAACTCCAGTATCATTATTATGTCATATATTTCATGATTACTTATTATATATACTTTATAATCATTCATGAATGGTTAATGTGGAGAATGAATCTCATCGCGTCGTGGAGACGGTAGTCCGTACGTACGCACGAGTGATGATATCGTTCTCATGAGTGTGTAATTGTATTGGATTTTATGTATACTATTTCAAAATAAATATCACTTTACAATAATCATATATAATCATTCTTTAAACCATTATACCAATCCAAGTAAGGTGGTGGTGGAAAATAGAATACACCACAGCGTGGAGACGGTATTCCGTACGTACGCACGCGCGATGATTTGATTTTCCATAGGATAGATAGATAGTGAAATAGGGTTGTTTGATAATTATAATATCATACCAGTATATGATTGATACTGATGTTATTACTTCATAATGAAACAACTAAATAAGAAGAAGTGGTAGAAGAAATAAAGATGAATGAATCGGTAACGGACATTACCTCTTCTTTCAAATGCTTCTGTGAGACCTGCTTTTCGAGAACAAAACTTGGTCTTTGAAAAATACCAGGACCTCTAAGATGTCTCTAGGTAAGTGGAGAGAATAAATTGGTAGGGGTTGGCCGAGCATGAAGGCTCAAAGTGGTGTGAGGAAGAGGGGGAGGAGGTGCCCTTTTATAAGGGAGGAGATGGGCACCTTTGGAAAAACTAAAAATATTAATTTATTATAAAGCCATATTCGGTTTTAAATATCTCCAAATTGATTAATTTTGGAGATAATGTGGGTATTGGTCGCAATCCTTTAATCCAATATAATTTAGAAATTTTTAGGTCATTATATTAACCTTATCTTTTAGTTTTAACTCTTAGTTAATTAGATTGACATTTACCATGTCACTTTGTATTTTAATATTATATAGTTACTAAACATACCATATACATCCAAGAGACCCCAAGTGGTCCATTAATGATACACCTATCATGATATAAGTATCTTGGCCGAACCTCAGATTTTGAAAAATATAATAACAATTAATAATATAATATTTGTTTTAAAAACTTTTTTATGTCAATTTTGACACTATTTGGTAATTTTTTTTAAAAAATCATAACAGAATGATTAGTTCGAAATATGTTACTTACATCAACACTAACGTGTCCTATTAACCTATAAAATTAGTGGAATTCATAAAAACTCTCAAATTACATTTATTTGGGTATTTATAACATAAATTAGGTCAATATTTCGTTAATAAGATAATTACTGCATCATCGTTGTGTCATAAATAAATTATATTATTTAATGTCTAAAAATTACAAATAAAATACCATTATGTAGGAAATTGTTTTAGCTTTCTAATTAATATTTATAGTCTAATTTATCTTATATATTACCCTATATTAAAAATTATCTACTTATTAAACTTTAATTTTAACTATATTAACCCTTCTTTAAATAAATTAATAATAAATGTCCTAATATAATCCATGTGGGTCTAAATGGTCATATTTTTTCCTAAGGCTGTTTTTGGTAGCATTACACTTATACAATAGAATTAGGACATGTTTTAGGGTAATAATAATATCATTTTTACCCTTAACTATCGTATTTACTTTTAACCGTGGTAAAATAAGTAAACAGTTACTATTCACCAAAAATTATTTTCATCTCATTAAACCAAATTTTAGTCCTTGATATTAACCGTGTCTCTCGGAGTTTTTAAATTCCACTCACAGAAGCGGTAAAATTATGTTTTATGAAAAATTTAGTTTTTTAACTACCACTTAGTGGTTTCACTATTCATCAAAAAATGAATGTTTCCAGAAAAATAACAAAAATAAGGCCTAAGAGATATTTGATATTATGAATTAAAAAATTATGTCTATTTTTCCAAATTCACAACATATCAGTTGCATTAATTAATTTAAAAATCAGTTCCCGTCATCAAAATAAATTGTGTGTTCTTAAAAGATAATAAATATCAAAAGATTGACACTTGTTTATGTCTAGTTTAAATTTGAAATTACAACCAATGACCAACATTATATTAAATTGTAAAAATATATTCTAAATATACTATAAAACCACTCAAATTAATAATTCATCACTATTAATTATTTCATTTAAAAAAGATGTTTTTAATTAAAATTTAGTAATTTCCACTATTCATCAGAATATGAAAGCTATCCGAAAAGTACCAAAATTTCACCCTAAGATAATTTTGATATTCGGAATCCAAAAATGAAATCCATTTTGAAAGATAAAATTTATAAAATTTCAAAAAGTTGTTATTACTATTCATAACAGCTAGTTTTAATAATAGCATATCGTTGTTTAGTGAAACTCGGTATTGCGTACTACACACGCTATCGAGGAAGGTCGTGATTGCATGTAATGAAAGGCAAGTCAAGGATGCATGTTGTGAAAGCTCCTTTTGGGGTAGCGTACAACAGAAGACATTAATGAAATTAAAAAGAATATTTTTCATAAAATATCAGGGTGTTACATTCTAACCCCCTTAAAATGAATTTCACCCTCGAAATTCGTCGGGGTTATAAATGGTTTACTACTTGAAAGTTTGTTTAATAGAAACCCACATTGTAAAAAGGAATACCAAAACTTGGCTTTTAAAACTAAATTATGAAATATAACAGCTACCCAAATTAACTCGCCACTGGGTTTTCACATAGGTGAAAATATGGATTTGGAAGAGAAATCTTACCATCATGTTCTGATGGAGAGTGGTAGAGAACATGGATATGGAAAAGCCAGCAATCACAAAGCCATAAATTTGTGACGATCTAAGGTACCATCTGATTCATCAGATATAAGAGCACTAGGACAACATTTTTGGTTTTCAATATCATTTCCCTAAAGTTGATGAGATTAGAATAAATACTTTCGTGATTTTGGTATAGTCTCAATTTTGGTCGTTCATTGACAATTTCCACTTCATCTCTTAAAGAAATGAAGTTGAATTTTTCATTCGTGATGTGTTAGCAGATCATGTGATAGAATGACGGGTCATTCCATCTGCCTCAAACAAAAGGTTAGAAAAGTTACCAAAAAATACATAATTCTATCTATAGTGAGATTAATCATATATGGTTCTAAAATGGACTTATAATTCATATATCATACTGATTAATATAGTAAAACTAGTTTCTACTGAACAAGGACTTCTTGTAGGCCAGTGGTAGGCGATAATGGCCAGCCGCATTTCAGTTGTGGGTTCAATTCCCACAGCCTTGTCCGACGCAATGGGCTGTCGCCCGTCCTACATGTTGTCCTTTTTCTAAAACTATATTTCTATAACATCCCATAAATAATATCAAAAAATTATATCCTTAAACAATAATAACTTATTTCCAACATAATCCATCCAATCTTTAGGCTTATCTAAAATACTTCGGTCCAAGCTCATAGTATAATGAAAATGATTACTTAAAATGTCACATAAGAATCATGTGAATGCCATCATTTATCACCCATATATCATAAGATATATCTTGTTGGTAAAATTAAAAACATGTGAATACCTTAATCATGTATTCTCTTGAAGAATGAATACCCATTGAACCTTAGTGAAAACATGAATGCAGTTAAAAGTTAACACTTTCCACAATCCAAAATCCTCAAAATTATTTATATTCAAACCATGATATCACTTAGTCCTTATATCAGTCATGAGCTCATGAATACAATCAAACGTCTCATTATATTCGTATCCCTTCATTATGTGCATATCATCTGCTTAACAAAAATATCTCAATCACTTCCCATGGTTACCGGTACCATAAAATTATTGAAAACCACAATAAATCAATACCTAAATATTCCAATATTCCCCGATACTATATACAACATTATTTTCGAATCCCACTACATAAACACATAATCATTCCACCACATCATTATCATATTCAACATCTCCAATAGTGATCGCATGTGACTTCCCTTTGTCCTTTGCCTTAAGTGGTTGCTCATGTCTATCATCACTAACCCTTGGATTAGGGCATTTATTATCATAATGCCCCATTTCCTTGCACATGAATCATTGAAGTGTTGGTGGTGCATTCTCTGCAGTCATTTCTTTATTCACATCATTTGAAACCCTTTTTCCATTACTTCGACACTCAGTTTCTTGATGGCCTTCTTTTCCACACTTAAAACATTTTCTAGTCCCTTTAAGACAATCTCCACCATGCTTCTTTCCACACTTTGAGCATAAGGAAACATTCATCTTCTTTTCACCATTATTCTGAGATTTTTCCTTGAACTCTATATTTCATTTCTTGTCAAAACTATGAGATGGATAAGTAACACCAACTTACATTTCTTCCTTGATAGGACAATGCACAATTTATTCATAGCTATTGATGTCTCTTATAGCTAATGCCCTTCAAAGATTTGGTTTAAAGCCACCGAAAAATCGATCAACTTTACTTTCGGGTTGGATGATAAATCCAGATGCATACCTTGAAATCCTTGTAAAATTTGCTTCATACATACCAACAGATTCATCATCCTTTTTCATTAGTTCAAGAAACTCCTTCATCATCTTTGTACGAAGAATACAAGAGAAGTACTTATTGAAAAAAAGTTCTTGAACTCGTCCCATTCCATGGACTCAATTTCATCTCTTGGCCACGTGTTCTTGATAAGATTCCACCATTGATCTGCATCACCTTCCATACGATATACTGATAAGATGACTTTATCATGTTCAGAACATTGATGAACTAAAAATATCCTTTCAGTGGTACTGATCCATTGTTTAGCAACAAGTGGATCAGAAGACCCACTCAAAGAAGGTGGGTGTTGCCTCATGAAGGACTCAATAGAATATTGTTCTCTTCTCTGCTCATTTGGAAGTCCAGAATGATTCATAGCTTGTGTAAGTATAGCAATAATATTTTTCACTCCATCTCCCATAACATTTGTTTGTTCAGGAGGACAATCATTGCATTGTCCATTACATTGATCAACACAGTTCCTTCGGGTTCCAGCCATCGTCTAAAACCCAAAAAGAATAGCGTTAGAGGTAAAAATCATGCTTGGGAAAAGAACATAGTAAAGGGGGAGTACCCTCAATATCTAACATCTTAGGTTAAATTCTAAGATCATTAGCGCAATTCTAGGACTATAACCTATTTATATACTTAACCTTAGAGACATCCCTAGACATACCTTAGAAATATCTCTAGGGATATCACTAATGTTTTCACATCCTAGTTTCCAAAGGTTAACTAAACCATTCCTCTGATACCAACTGTAGAGACCCAAAACTTAATGTACATGGATATTACATTACTTTTTCGGAATACTTAGTACATTACAAAAACACACACATAAGGACCGTAATAGTTTAGTGTCTTTGGAAACTCGGAATATAATCTTCTAATCGTTGTGAATGATCTTCAACATCTCCCATAAAGTTCTTATTTTTTTATACCTAAAACCTTTCATTATATCCTGGGGAAAAGAAAACATAAAAGGGTGATCTCAAATGCTTAGTAAGGGTAAACAAAATAAATATCAATCACATCATATTCATAAGAACATAACATTTTGGAAATTTTAACCTGCAAAAAAGATCATAATATCATAACATGGAATAAATCATAGTAGTGAAATGTAATCCCAATAATCATAACATAAAACATGAAACTTTGTGGCGTAAACACATAATCATAGATAATCATTTCATATTAGTCAAGACTCATTTCCAGGACTATCTTAGTGGACAAAGTCCATTTCTGAACCGAGTTCACTCTTCATTTCAGTCCAGTTTCACTGAACCGGTTTAACCTGCCGTTCCAGCCATGTCTATCACATGAGATATAAATATTTACCCAATGCATTGGAGGGAGATATAGGTCCCACCCATCTCATAATGATACCATTCTTATGTGTTCCACAAAATCATAAATCATACATCATTGCATAAACCATGTAATAGAAATGGTAATCTTAAACATCGTGACATCATAAAACAATTCATATAATATAAAGGAATTCATAAAAATATTTCCATCACAACATAATAAAATCTATGTAATAATAGGGATAGAGACAAAAACCTTTATTATTTTAGATGGAAAATAATTTCGATAAAACTCTTGAACTCCATTCTTGAGGAAATTATCCTTTTTACATCATAAATATTTTTCCATTCTTAACATGTCATACAATTTTAATCGAAAAGAAGATGATTAAAAATGAACTTGAAAACTTGTAAAGGATGATTCTTGGAAATATTGTTTTAAAAATACATTCATGTTGTATAAGTTAAAAAACATTCTTCTCGTACATTTGTCGGAAAAGTCAAAAAAAGTACCTCGTATCATAAAAAAAAGATTCCTTACATACCATGTAGTAAAAGTAAAAATGGGTTATAAGGAATTTAAACATACATGAAAACACTTTTATAAAACATGGACGTTGATGATATAAATAACCCCAGTAAATACTTACGAATAAGCAATCTTGGATAAAAATGAGATTTACAAAATTATCCCTTACCTTAGGTCTGATTTGCTTCGTAAGTTTCCGAACCTCATGTATAATGATTTAAATAATTTCATTGACTTATAATAGAATCATAATCATTGTTATGATATTATATATGGTTCACTTATGACTTTATATTATCCGTTCTTTTGTAAATTCCATGTTAAAGAGCGTTTTGGGTAAAATCGTTTCATTTGTCGTTCGTGTTTTGACTTGTAATTATTTATATGATTACTTAGATCATGATTACTTAATTACAGAGTATAAAAAATGATTTATAGATAATATATATTCAGAATATACATATATGTAATAGATCATTAAATGGAAAGAAATACACCGTTCATGGAGACGGTAGGTCGTACGTACGCATGAACGCTGTTTTCGTTTTCTTATTGAGTTGAATGGTATTAAGTATATGAAATAAATATATATACACATAAATCCAGTGTCATTATTATTTCATATATTTCAGGATTACTTATTATATATACTTTATAATCATTAATGAATGGTTAACGTTGAGAATGAATCTCATCGCATCGTGGAGACGGTAGTCCGTACGTACGCACGAGTGATGATATCATTCTCATGATCGTGGAATTGTATTGGATTGTATGTACAATATTTCAGAATCAATATAACTTTACAATAATCATATATATTCATTATTTACACCATTATACCCATCCCAGTATGGTGGTGGTTGAAAATAGATTACACCACGGCGTGGAGACGGTATTTCGTGCGTACGCATGCGCGGTGATTTGATTTTCCGTAGGATGGATAGATGGTGAAATAGGGTTGTTTTATAATTATAATATCATATCAGTATATGACTGAAACTGATGTTATTACTTCATAATGATACAACTAAATAAGAAGAAGTGGAAGAAGAAATAAAGTTGAAAGAATCGGTAACGGGCATTACCTCTTCTTTGAATCACTTCTTTGAGACCTCCTTTTAGGGGACTAAATTTGTTCTTTGAAGAAGTCCAGGATCTCTAGGATGTCTCTAGGGAAGTGGAGAGATAAAATTGTCAGTGGTTGGCTGAGCATGAAGGCTCAAAGTGGTGTGTAGAAGAGGGGGAGGAGGTGCCCTTTTATAAGGGAGGAGAGGGGAACCTTTGGAAAAACTAAAAATATTAATTTATTATAAAGCCATATTCGGTTTTAAATAGCTCCAAATTGATTTATTTAGAAGATAATGTGGGGATCGGTCTGAATCCACTCATCCAATAGAATTTAGGCAAGTTTAGGTCATTATATTAACCTTATCTTCCATTTTTAACTCTTAGTTAATTAGATTGACATTTACCATGTCACTTTGTCTTTTAATATTATATAGTTACTAATCATACCATATACATCAAAGAGACTCCCAAGTGGTCCATTAATGATAAACCAATCATGATATAATTATCATGGCCGAACCATAGATTTTTAGGAATATAATAACAATTAACAATATAATATTTGTTTTAAAATCTATTTTATGTCAATTTTGACACTATTTGGTAATTGATTTTTGTGAAAATCATAACAGAATAATTAGTTCGAAATAAGTTACTTAAATAAATACTAACATGTCATATTAACCTCTAAAATTAGTTGAATTTCTAAAAAGTCTCAAATTACATTTATTAGGGTATTTATAACATCAATTATGTCAATATTTCATTAATAAGATAATTACTACATCATCGTTGTGTCATATATAAATTATATTATTTAATGTCTAAAAATTACAAATAAAATACCATAATGTATGAAAAAGTTTTAGCTTTCTAACGAATATTTATAGTCGAATGTATCTTATGTATAACCCTATATTACAAATTATCTACTTATTAAACATTGATTTTATCTATTTTAACCCTTCTTTAAATAAATTAATAATAAATGTCCTAATCTAATCCAAGTGGGCCTAAATGGTCATATTTTATTCCTAAGGTTGTTTTTGGTCTAATTAAACTTATCAAATATAATTAGGACATGTTTTAGGGTAATAATAATATCATGTTTACCCTTAACTACCATATTTACTTTTAACCGTGGTAAAAAAAGTAAATAGTTACTATTCAACAAAAATTAATTTCATCTCATTTAAGCACATTTTAGTCCTTGATATTAACCATGTCTCTCGGATTTTCGAAATTACACTCACAGAAGCGGTAAAATTATGTTTTATGAAAAATTCAGTTTTTTAACTACCACTTAGTGGTTTCACTATTCATCAAAAAATAAAAGTTTCCAGAAAAATACCAAAAATAAGGCCTAAGATTTATTTGATATTATGAATTCAAAAATTATGTCTATTTTACCAAATTCAGAACATATCAGTTGCATTATTTAATTTAAAAATTATTTCCCGTCATCAAAACAAATAGCGTGTTCTTAAGAGATAATAACTACCAAAAGATTGACACTTGTTTATGTCTGATTTAAATTTGAAATTACATCCAATGACCAAAATTGAATTAAATTGTAAAAATATATTCTAAATATAATTTAAAACCACTCAAATTAATAACTCATCACTATTAATTATTTCGATTAAAAAAGCTGTTTTTAATTAAAATTTAGTAATTTCCACTATTCATCAGAATATAAAAGCTATCCGAAAAGTACCAAAATTTCACCCTAAGCTAATTTTGATATTACAAATCCAAAAATGAACTCCATTTTGAAAGATAAAATTTATAAAATTTCAAAAAGTAGTTATTACTATTCATAATAGCTAGTTTTAATAATAACATGTCATTGTTTAGTGAAACTCGGTATTGCGTACTACACATGCTATCAAAGAAGGTCGTGATTGCGTGTAATGCAAGGCAAGTCAAGGATGTGTGTTGTGCAAGATCATTTTGGTGTATCATACAACAGAATACATTAATGAAATTAAAAAGAATATTTTTCATAAAATATCAGGGTGTTACATTCTACCCCCCTTAAAATGAATTTTTCCCTCGAAATTTGTCGGGGTTATAAATGGTTTACTACTCGAAGGTTTGATTAATAGGAACCCACATCATAAAAAGGAATACCAAAACTTGTCTTTAAAAACTAAATTATGAAATGTAACGGTTACCCAAATTAACTCATCACTGGGTTTCCACATAGGTGAAAATATGGATTTCGAAGAGAAATCTAACCATCATGTTCTGATGGAGAGTGGTAGAGAACATGGCTATGGAAAAGCCAGCAATCACAAAGCCATAAATTTGTAACCATCTAAGATACCATCTGATTCATTAGATATAAGAGCACTAGGACAACATTTTTGGTTTTCAAGATCATTTCCCAAAAGTTGATGAAATTAGAAGAAATACTTTCGTGATTTTGGTATAGTATCACTGTTGGTCGTTCTTTGGACAATTTCCACTTCATCTCTTAAATAAATAAAGTTGAATTCTTCATTCGTGATGTGTTAGCAGATCATGTGATAGAATGATGGGTCATTTCATCTATCTCAAACAAAAGGATAGAAAAGTTACCAAAAAATACATAAGTCCATCTATAGTGAGATTAATCATATATGGTTCCTAAAATGGACTTATAATTCATATATCATACTGATTAATATAGTAAAACTAGTTTATACTAAACAGGGACTTCCTATAGGCCAGTTGTAGGCGATAAAGGCCAGCCGCACATAAGTTGTGGGTTCTATTCCCACAGCCTTGTCCGACGCAGTGGGTTGTTGCCCGTCCTGCATGTTGTCCTTTTTCTAAAAATATATTACTATAACATCCCATAAATAATATCAAAAAATTATATCCTTAAACAATACTAACTTATTTCCAAAATAATCCATTCCAATCTTTAGGCTTATCTAAAATACTTCGGTCCAATCTCATAGTATAATGAAAATGATTACCTAAAATGGCACATAAGAATCACGTGAATGACATCATTTATCCCCCATATATCATAAGATATATCTTGTTGGTCAAATTAAAAATAGTTGAATACCATAATCATGTATTCTCTTGAATAATGAATACCCATTGAACCTTAGCGAAAACATGAATGCAGTTAACAGTTAACACATTCCACAAACCAAAATCCTCAAAATTCATTATACTCAAACCATGATATCACTTAGTCCTTATATCAATCATGAGACCATGAATACAATCAAACATCTCATTATCTTCTTATCCCTTCATTATGCATATATCATCTTCTTACCAAAAATATCCCAATCACTTCCCATGGTTACCGGTACAATAAATTATTGAAAACCACAATAGATCAATACATAAATATTCCAATATTCCACGATACTATATACAATATTATTTTGGAATCCCATTACATAAACACATAATCCTTCCACCACATAATTATCATATTCAACTTCGCCAATAGTGATCGCATGTGACTTCCCTTTTTCCTTTTCCTTAAGTGGTTTCTCATGTCGATCATCACTAACCCTTCGATTAGGGCATTTATTAGCATAATGACCCATTTCCTTGCACTTGAAGAATTGAAGTGTTGGTGGGGCATTGTCGGTAGTCTTTTCTTTATTCACATCATTAGAAACCCTTTTTCCATTACTTCGACACTCAGTGGCTCGATGACCTTCTTTTCCACACATAAAACATTTACTAGTCCCTTTAAGACAATCTCCACCATGCTTCTTTCCACACTTTGAGCATAAGGAAACATTAATCTTCTTTTCACCATTATTCTGAGATTTCTCCATGAACTCCATATTTTGTTTCTTGTCAAAACTATGAGATAGATAAGTAACACCAACTTCCATTTCTACCTTGATATCACAACGTACAATTTAGTTATAGCTACTGAAGTCTCTTATAGTTAATTCCCTTCGAAGATTTGGTTTAAAGCCACCGAATTATTGATCAACTTTACTTTCGGGTTGGATGATAAATCCAGATCCATACCTTGAAAGCCTTGTAAAATTCGCTTCATATATACCAACAGATTCATCATCCTTTTTCTTTAGTTCAAGAAACTCCTTCTCCATCTTTTTTCGAAGAATACGAGGGAAGTACTTATTGAAAAATATGTTCTTGAACTCATCCCATTCCATGGACTCAATTTCATCTCTTGGCCTCGTATTCTTGATAAGATTCCTCCATTGATCAGTATCACCTTCCAAATGATATACTGGTAAGATGACTTTATCATGTTCAGAACATTGAAGAACTGAGAATATCTTTTCAATGGTACTGATCCATTGTTCAGCAACTAGTGGATCAGAAGACCCACTGAAAGAAGGTGGACGTTGCCTCATTAAGGACTCAATAGAATATTGTTCCCTTCTCTGCTCATTAGGAAGTCCAGAATGATTCATAGCTTGTGTAAGTATAGAAATAAGATTTTTCACTCCATCTCCCATAACATTTGTTTGTTTAGGAGGACAATCATTGCATTGTCCATTACATTGATCAACACAGTACCTTTGGGTTTGAGCCATCGTCTAAATCCCAAAAATAATAGCGTGAGAGGTAAAAATCATGCTAGGGAAAACAACACAGTAAAGGGGGAGTGCCCTCAATATCTAACATCTTAGGTTACATTCTAAGATCGTTAGCGCAATTCTAGGACTATAACCTATACGTATACTTAACCTTAGATACATCCCTAGACATACCTTAGAAATATCTCTAGGGATATCACTAATGTTTTCGCATCCTAGTTTCCAAAGGTTAACTAAACCTTTCCTCTAATACCAACTGTATAGAACTGAAGCATAACATACATGGATATTACATTAATTTTGCAGAATACTTGGTACATAACAAAAACACACACACAAGGATCGTAATAGTTTAGTGTCTTTGGAAGCTCAGAATATAATCTTCTAATCGTTGTGAAAGATCTTCAACATCTCCCTTAAAGATATACGTTTTTGATACCTAAAACCTTTCTTTATATCTTCGGGAAAAGAAAACATAAAATGGTGATCTCAAATTCTCAGTGACGGTAAACAAAAGAAATATCAATCACATCATATTCATAAGAACATAACATTTTAGAAATCTTAACCTGCAAAAAAGATCATAATATCATAACATGGAATAAATCATAGTAGTGAAATGTAATCCAAATAATCATATCATAAAACATGAAACTTTGTGTAATACACACATAATCATAAATAATCATTTCTTATTAGACAAGACTCATTTCCAATACTATATTAGTGCACGAAGTCCATTTCTGAACCGAGTTCACTCCTCATTTCAGTCCTGTTTCACTGAACTAGATTAACCTGCCATTCCAGCCATGTCTATCTCATGAGATATAAATCTCCACCCAATGCATTGTAGGGAGATATAGGTCCCACCCATCTCATAATGATACCATTCTTATGTGTTCCACAAAATCATAAATCATACATCATTTCATAAACCATGTAATAAAAATGGGAATCTTAAACATTGTGACATCATAAAAAAATTCATATAATATAAAGGAATTCATAAAAATATTTCCATCACAACATAATCAAATCAATGTAATAATAGGGATAGAGACAGAACCCTTTATTATCTTAGATTGAAAATAATTTTGATAAAACTCTTGAACTCCATTCTTGAGGAAAATATCCTTTTTACTTCTAAAATATTTTTCCTTTCTTAACATGACATACAATTTTAAACTAAAAGAAGTTGGTTAAAAATAAATATGAAAACTTGTAAAGGATGATTCTTGAAAATATTGTTTTAAAAATTCATTCATGCCGTATAAGTTAAAAAAACATTCTTCTCGTACTTTTTTCAAAAAAGTCAAAAAAAGTACCTCGTAACATAAAAAAAGAAAGATTCCTTACATACCATGCAGTAAAAGTCAAAAATGGGTAAAAAGGAATTTAAAAATAAGTGAAAACACTTTTATAAAACATGGACATGGATGATATAAATAACCCCAGTAAATACTTACGAATAAGCAATCTCGGATAAAAATGAGATTTACAAAATTATCCCTTACCTTAGGTCTGATTTGCTTCGTAAGTTTCCGAACCTCCTATATAATGATTTAAATAATGTCATGGACTTATTCTAGAATCATTCTCCTTATTATGATATTATATATGGTTCACTTATGAATTTGTATTACCCATTCTTTTGTAAATTCCATGTTAAAGAGCGTTTTGGGTAAAATTGTTTCATTTGTCGTCCGTGTTTTGACTTGTAATTATTCATATGATTACTTAGATCATGATTACTTAATTCCAGAATATAAAACATGATTGATATATAATATATATTCAGAATATACATATATATAATAGATCCGTAAATGGAAAGAAATACACCGTTCATGGAGACGGTAAGCCGTACGTACGCATGAATGTTGTTTTCGTTTCCTTATTGAGTTGAATGAAATTAAGTATATGAAATACATATATATACATAGAAATCCAGTATCATTATTATTTCATATAGTTCATGATTACTTATTATATATAGTTTATAATCATTCATGAGTGGTTAACGTGGAGAATGAATCTCATCGCGTCGTGGAGACAGTAGTCCGTACGTACGCACGAGCGATGATATCATTATCATGATCGTGGAATTGTATTGGATTGTATGTATACTATTTCAGAATAAATATCACTTTAAAATAATCATATATATTCATTCTTTACACCATTATACCCATCCAAGTAAGGTGGTGGTGGAAAATAGATTACACAACGGTGTGGAGACGGTATTCCGTATGTACGCACGCGCGGTGATTTCATTTTCCGTAGGATGGATAGATGGTGAAATAGGGTTGTTTCATAATTATAATAACATATCAGTATTTGAGTTATACTTATGTTATTACATCATAATTAAACAACTAAATAAGAAGAAGTGGAAAAGAAATAAAGATGAAAGAATCGGTAACGCACATTACCTCTTCTTTGAAGCTCTTCTTTGAGCCCTCCTTTAAGGGAACTGAAATTGGTATTTGAAGATGACCAGGACCTATAGGATGTCTCTAGGTAAGTGGAGATAAGAAATTGTTAGGTTTTGTCCGAGCTTGAAGGCTCAAAGTGGTGTGAGGAAGAGGGGGAGGAGTTTCCCTTTTATAAGGGAGGAGAGAGGCACCTTTGGAAAAACTAAAAATATTGATTTATTATAAAGCCATATTCGGTTTTAAATAGCTCAAAATTGATTTTTTTCGAAGATAATATGGGGATTGGTCTAAATCATCTCATAAAATAGAATTTAGACAAGTTTAGGTAATTATATTATCCTTATCATTTAGTTTTAACTCTTAGTTAATTAGATTGACATTTACCATGTCACTTTGTATTTTAATATTATATAGTTACTAAACATACAATATAAATCCAAGAGACCCCCAAGTGGTCCATTAATGATAAACCTATCATGATATAAGTATCTTGGCGGAACCTTAGATTTTTAGGAATATAATAACAATTAATAATATAATATTTGTTTTAAAAACTATTTTATGTCAATTTTGACACTATTTGGTAATTGATTTTTGTGAAAATCATAACATTATGATTAGTTCAAAATAAGTTACTTAAATCAATACTAACATGTCTTATTAACCTCTAAAATTATTTTAATTCATAAAAAGTCTCAAATTACATTTATTTGGGTATTTATAACATCAATTATGTCAACATTTCATTAATAAGATAATTACTGCATCATCGTTGTGTCATAAACAAATTATATTATTCAATTTATAATAATTAAAAATAAATTTCCATTATGTAGGAAATCGTTTTAGCTATCTAATGAATATTTATAGTCGAATTTATCTTATGAACAACACTATAGTAAAAATTATCTACTTATTAAACATTGATTTTAGCTATTTTAACCCTTCTATAAATAAATTAATAATAAATGTCCTAATCTAATCCAAGTGGGCCTAAATGGTAATATTTTATTCCTAAGGTTGTTTTTGGTCGAATTACACTTATCCAACAGAATTAGTACATGTTTTTGGGTAATAATAATATCATGTTTACCCTTAACTACCCTTTTTACTTTTAATCGTGGTAAAAAAAAGTAAAAAGTTAATATTCAACAAAAATTATTTTCGTCTCATTGAACCACATTTTAGTCCTTGATATTAACCATGTCTCTCGTATTTTCAAAATTACACTCACAGATATGGTAAAATTATGTTTTATGAAAAATTCAGTTTTTTAACTACCACTTAGTGGTTTCACTATTCATCAAAAAATGAATGTTTCCAGAAAAATACAAAAAATAAGGCCTAAGCTATATTTGATATTATGAATTCAAAAATTATGTCTATTTTACCAAATTCAGAACATATCAGTTGCATTAATTAATTTAAAAATTAGTTCCTGTCATCAAAACAAATAGCGTGTTCTTAAGAGATAATAACTATCAAAAGATTGACACTTGTTTATGTCTGGAATAAATTTGAAATTACATCTAACGACCAACATTTTATTAAATTGTAAAAATATATTCTAAATATACTTTAAAAATACTCAAATTAATAACTCATCACTATTAATTATTTCGATTAAAAAAGTTGTTTTTAATTAAAATTTAGTAATTTCCACTATTCATCAGAATATGAAAGCTATCCAAAAAGTACCAAAATTTCACCCAAAGCTAATTTTGAAATTCCGAATCCAAAAATGAACTGCATATTGAATGATAAAATTTATAAAATTTCAAAAAGTGGTTATTACGATTCATAACAGCTAGTTTTAATAATAGCATATCGTTGTTTAGTGAAACTTGGTATTGCGTACTACACATGCTATTGAGGAAGGTCGCGATTGCGTGTAATGGAAGGAAAGTCAAGGATGTGTGTTTTGCAAGATCCTTTTGGTGTAGCGTAAAACAGAAGACATTAATGAAATTAAAAAGAATATTTTTCATAAAATATCGGGGTGTTACATTCCATGGTAATTTATTTTGGATGGTAGGGGTGGGAAGCATCATGATTTAGTGGTGGTAATGTGAATTTTATGCTGGGGAGAACTGTAGATCTAATGGGTGATCTATATATGAAATAATAAATTCCATAACTGGGTGGGATCAAGAAATTTCCACATTGGTCTATTGGTTTTAACGATAGGCTATGGATTGGGTTTTGACCAGTTGAGAAACATGAGATTGAGTTTCTTCCATGGTTGTGTTTCATGATTTTAGAATATAAAAAAGTTTATATAAATTATGTTGGTAATTCAAGTGGTTCATTTGTTAAAAATTGATGTCCACAAAGACATATTGGGTATGATAATTGTTATGGTTAGGTGGTTGTAAGATCACAAAATTACATCTTGGTACATTACATTTTAATTTTTTTTAAAGAACTTTAATAATGGTTAATGAAATAATTCCTAGAAGTAGGGAGGTCTTTGATGTTACTTGAGATTTTGGGGGATGAAAAAGAGGAACAATTGTCCTTACAGTGTATAGAACGTAGTTGGTTTTTTCTGAGTACTAATTGTGCACCATGATCATGATCTTATTTTTAGAGGTTAATAATTATCAAACCATGTGAGGTGGCCCAATAAACCATGTGGATAGATTTCCATTTAGAAATGGGGAAAAAAGTGTCTTCATAGTTTTCCAAACCATGTGGTTGGATAAAGAAACATTGTGGCTCAGTTTCTTTTTGGAGAGAGGTTACCACACTGTTGGTGCATGGTTTAAAAATCCTTGTAGCCAAACCATGTTCCTCATTAAAAGTGTGGAAGAACCATTTTTCCTTCTGATATTTATAAAAATTCTACCCAATTGCATCCCCATTTTCTTCTACAATAGACTTTATTGTGATCCAATAGCTACCATATCCTTCATGGTTGATTCTCTATTGATTATTAGTCATTTTATTTGTTGTTTGGTGTGAATCAATTCCATAGTGGTTGTCAATGATATATCCCATTTTAGCTTAAATCAAGGGCCCTGATAGGACTAGTGGTTCTCAATGAGCATAAGGTTATTGGTCAGCATGATTTTTACCATGGTATTGATATTTTAATAGTGTATATATTTTTGATAATGTACTTCCTTGATTTTTTTCGTGTATTTAACTGAAAAAATAAAATTTGGCCTTAAGTTGATGTGGGATACCCTTTACAGACCCCATTGTGTCTATTGATTATTTGATATTAGACAAATGTCTACCCATGGGGGTTGTCAGTCCATTGACACTGGGGTTTTGAGCTTTTAAATTTTTAGATAAAGAATATATTAGGGTGAATGGTTTTTATTTTTCTACAGGAATTCTCTCAAGGTTAAAGTAATAATTGATATAATTTGTGGATAAGTAGATATGACTGGTCAAGGGTTTAATTTAATGAATTTTTAACTAATATTTTGTATAATTACTTGAAGAATTTTTTAAATTGTTTATATGGGGTGATTTTTATTTTGTCCAAATGTGTTTTTAAATGATATAAATTATGTATATTAAGTGGGATATGTTATAAAATTCTTTTTTTACATGAATTTGATTTCAATAGGGTTTTTAATTGGTTTTAAATGATTATTTTAAATTATGATGTGGTTACCATTTCTGTAAAAACTAAATAATACATATATTTGTGGTATTAATGGAAATGATAGTCTTGGGAATTATTTGTTTTTTAAAATAGGTTGACCTATGTTTTAAAGGATCGATTCTAAATGTTTTTAAAATGTTTTGGGTTTTCATTTAAATGACAATTTAAAAGTGGAAATGGTAAATGATTAAATGGGTATATCCATATTATTAAATATTTTGATAGAATATTTAATGGTTTTGGATTTGGATAAATGGAAAAATTGAACAGTCATGATAATGTGCTATAGTGTGAAACAAAATGAACAATGTGGATATTAATAAATAATATAATGAACCCTTTTTTATATTTTTTGACAAAATTCAAAAAATATCGATCCTTGGAAAAAATGTAATATTTTCCATGGTTTGATATTTGATTGAAGATCAACATCCTTATTTTGGGAACAACTAATACTATAGGATGAACCATTACATTAGAGGGCTAGGTCTAGAATGATGCACTTAGAGCCATGAAGGCATTGTATGGTTTCGATATTGAATGGATTCCCCAATCTCCCATGGTATGATATGTTTCACATGTTTAAATTGTAAGGACCCAACCCTAGTTTCCTAGATCTTATGGAATGTGTTAATACATTGGAATATAAACAAGGAACATTCATCTTGAATTACCATGTAGTTTAGTAGATTTTGGATCCAAGATTCATATATAAATTCAACATTACATTATGAAAGGAAAACAACATTAATTTATTCCATTAGAATTATCCATGACCCTAGATTATGCTTGCAAGTCAGTCATAATTTACATCTATATATCCTTAGAAAATGAAACATAATAAAGGGTTAACCTCAAACGCTCAATAAGGTTAAGCAATACAGCAGAAGATATGTAACCATTAGGAATGTTGAAAAACTAAAAACAAATGCCTTTAACAAAAACTAGAACACATTATTTGAGGAATAAGAACTGATTAAGTAATTCCTTAATAAAACATAATCATGGGTATTCTACTAGCCGAATAACCACAAGAACCATCAATACAATTTTCTTACTGAGGGAATTCATAATGTGTGACATCATCACCATACCGTCAAGGCCTCATTCCAAAACCATAAATAATCATTTTCTCAAGGCCTTGTTCAAAGACCATAGTTTGTCCCATGATACCTACAGACTCACCATGGGGATATAGCAGGCCCCACCTGAAACTTGTTAAGTCCAATTAATTTCTCATATAAATAGGGTGAACATAATTAATATAAAAATTCATATTGAAACTAACATAATAAATGTTAATAACATTCCCCAATCATTGAAGACAAACACAAATAATTCATAATAATATGGTGAATAGTTTCAAGAAAGAACATCTATAGTACATTTAACCATAAACCATTTAAAAAAACATGGTGGATGATATCATAGGAGACAAACCTCAATAATGTTAAATATTCAGCAAATTTTGATTATATAGATGAATATACTTTAAAATGAGGCAATTGAAAATTCCTTGAGGGAAATAATCCTCAGACATTCCAAAGTGTCTCCTAACAACTTGAAACATTCAAATAATAATCACTTAGAATATCATGAGAATAAGAAGAATCATTATATGATAAAACAAAGGTAAGTACATACATCAGAAGAATTAAATAAGTGGTGAACAAGGTATATATCTCATAAAAGTCAACATGAGATGAGAAAAATCCTTTTTACGTTAGAAAGATGAGTTCTTAGGAAAATTATTTATATTTTCCATGAATTAATAATGTAAACATAAATATCCCAAAAATAAAATAATAGGACATTGAAATTATATTTAATTCATAAATGTTGTCCCACTAAAGTGAAATCTCGTAAAAATAATTCTTAATATTCTTTTCAAATAAAACATTTTATAGAAATTTAAGGAAATTATCGAAGATAATTTTAAAGCGAAATGGAATGCTTGTTCTCTTAAATACTGAAATTATACAATATTTTTTTCAGGATAAAATTAGTGTTTTTATAAAAATAATGGTGGATTGAATTTGATTAAATATTACACTTGAAAATGGGTATGAATTTGAATATATGCCATGAATTGGGTTTTTTTATCAGGATAAAAATTTTAATGATCCTTTTAAAACATGTAAATCCCCTTAAAATAAAGAAGGATTATGTTTGGTAAAAATATATTGAAAATTCATACATATTCTATGTGGAGTAGATATGAATAAATAATAATTTAATTGAGGTTAGTAGTGAATAAGAGTAACCTGAATGAAAATGGAGGTTCAAGTAGAAATCTATTACCACATTATAATCAACCATTTCGTATGCCCCAAAATTAATAATATTAAAATGATATATTGAATACAATGAAAATAAATATATTAATGTTATTTTACATAAATGGTAAGTATAAAGACACGATACTCATGTATTAGTTGTGAATATGGAAGATCGCATAAAAATGGATGTGAGATGAATAAACCCATTTCCTAAAGCCCAAATGTGTTCCAGTATTGAACATAAGTTCCTGGAAAATTAAATTAGACTTATTAATAACATATTTCAGGACATATTAGACATTTATTTAGTTTATCTTAATTCTTTTTAGTTCATTTATTCCTTTATTGATAAGTTATTATATTTAATTTTGTCGTTCTGGAGTGTTCGTTTTCTTTATTTTCATAATCGGTTCACTTGTTCTTAAGTAATGGATTTCAGGTGGAATGGATGTAAATCACTAAAATTAAAAATAAATATTTTTTATAAACCTCCATATTTTTTAATGGTAATTTTTATTACATAGTTACATGAAAATAGGATGAATAATTAGATAAAAAATTAATGGCATTCACGTTGATTATTTTAGAGTTATTTTGATTATTAAGAACTATTTAGGTCATATGATTTAATAATATGTACGTATACTGGTTCTCGAATATTAATTAGGTTATAATACATATATTAAATTCTTCTTTTACCATAAAAATGGTTTCATGACCAGTAATGAAGGAGAAACTGAAGAATGACGCTTCGTCGTGCATGAAGGTTATAAATTTGAACCTCATGAACGTTGATTTTGTTTATAAAATAAAAGTGAGAGAGAGTGTGAGGATAATGATGATGGTTCATACATTAAAATGATATCATTAATGTATATATATATATATAATACTAGATCTATCATGGTCATTCTAACAGAGGTGGTGAGGAGAGGATTACAAAAGAAGATAAATTGAAATGAAACTCAAGGAAAAAGAAAGGTGCTTTACCCTTTGAAATAAACTCTTTGAGAACCTCCATAAGGGAAGGGATTTGGGACTTTTTGAAAGATAAAGAGCTTCTTGGACGTGGGTAGTGACTAAGTAAGGGTATTTGGGTAGAGCTTTGAGAAGATTCATGGCTTATGAGAGTGGATAGAAGAGGGAGTGAGGGGGGTTATAGTGGAGGAGAAGAGGGTTTTCGTAATTTTTTAATCATTTGTTTATAATGTTTCCTCAAGACCAGAAATAGAGATGATTCTATGACCAAGAATAGTAATAGATTAATTTGAGTTCTAAAAAAGTGGTATTACATCACTTATGATGTTATAAATAGCATTTAACTGATAATTTGTATGTACGGTATTTTACCATATTTCACTATTCATCAAAAAATCGAGTACTTCAATAAAATTATAAAAATTCACCCAAACCATTTTGAGACATGTATAATCCCAAAATGAAATCCATTTTTCAAAAATAATATTCTAAATATTATTAATGAAATATTTTATTAAATTCCTAAATTATTCCAAAAAATCATTTTTAAAATATTTATTAATTATTCCAAAACATAGGCATATCGTACTTCCACTTGAATATTATTTATATGCTATTATAAGTAAGGTTACTATTCATTAGGGAATATCATTATTCATAAGGTTAGGTTACTATTCACCCAAAATTATTTTTTCTTATCAGACTCTAAATAACTTACTGATCCCAACCGTGTATGTCAAATTTTTGAAACTCACATTACAGAAGTGACGAACATATGTTTACTTGGATATGTTATAATCAAGAGGAGTTTGTATAGACTCAGTGATCCATGAATTCTATAATAAATATATATGTCAATTATTGGGGTGTTACATTATCCCATCATTACAAAAAATTCATCCTCAAAATTTGAAATTGAACATCGAAATATAGTGGTTGATACTTGAAAATTTCCTTATGGAAACCCACATTGGAAATAGGGTTAATAAAATATTTCCTAAAATGGGATATGGTTGAGGAGATGGTCACCCCAAAAGTATTCTTTCAAATTAGGTAACATTAGTTCAAAGTAAAAACATAGATATGGAAGAAATCTAACTATAATGTTTTGATGGAACATGATAGAGGACATGATCAGATGAATGTTGATTACTTCAAATCTATAAACAAAAAAATTAATCAATATTATCAATGATTATGATAATAGGAAAATATTTTATTTAAGACATTTTTCCTTGATTCAAGGAATTATGCCACTCTATAAGGGTATAAATATGCATTTCTACATAAAAATCATCCTTTTATTGTACATGAACTATCTATACCTCATCGCGTAGCATGGGTTACTCCATTTGGTGAAGAAATACGTTAACCTCTAAAATCTCATAAAATTATCAACTTAAGACATTTTATAAATGGTTAAAAATTCCAAAATATAATGATTCAACACATTATAATGAGGTCCTCTATATTTCCAAGATGAACTCATCATTAACCTTTAATAAACATTAATAAGATCTAAATTTCTCATTCCAAACATGTGAAAAACATCATCGTTTATCCTCTTGAAATATGGTAATAACTTCAAATATCGTAAAAACCTTATTGGAAACATAGGTTATTTTTTATTCTTTAAGTAAGATACATGTTATGTGATTTATTCTTTAAATCCAAAATTATTGTAAACTCTATTGATGATAGCATATGCCACTTGTCAACAACTAAATAATCTATTTAAATGTAGCTAGTAAATATCTAAAACAATCATTTCTTCATCAGTATATCAAAATCAGATATAAATTATGGTTTTACTTTTCGTCAATCCTAATTTTTACAAAAAAAAATATTATCATTCTACTAAATCACAATTCCTTTATACCATTCATCATACATCCACAAACACTTAGTTAAATTGTATTACAGTACAATCCTTATATATCTCATAATTCTTAAAACAAGTACATTACTAAAAAAATATTCAAAAGACATTATTCATGACTAGGAATATTAATCATTATACTTCATCTGTAGTAGCATCATAACTATATCATTATCCAAAATCATTATTTGGGGTTTATTCCTTTGAAGAATGAGACATTTATTCACATAGTGTCCCGTCACATTCTAGTTGAAGCATTGAATATAGGGAAATTATTTGCTTTCCTTGAAATTATGAACATAGTGACCTTTTTCACCGCACTAGAAGCAAACACTTTTTCCTCTCAAGCATATATCAAGGTCCTTCCTTCCACAATTATCACATATGGGAAAATACATCATTCTCTTATTACCTTTATCCATGTTTTCCCTTCCATCCTCTTCTTTTTTTCATCCCCTCAATTCTATTGGACTCAGAGAAGTCTCTACATACCCTATCAATAGATGATACTATTTCCTCTTATGATGAGGATTCTTGGGAGACAATATTACTTTTAAATGATGTCATATGACCATCATAGATGTGATCCTTCTTACTCTTCTCATCTCGTATATTGGTGAAGTTCCCATTTCCTCTACTTGGATTCATTTATAATCAATTACATATTATATGTTAGCTAGTAACATTATGAACTATCTATGACTCTAAACATGGTATAGCACATAGCATAAATTTATGGATCGTAAATACTATAATCATACACATTGGTTACTTTGGGAGCATAAATCATTCATAATGGTGGGTAAATAAAATGTGAACCATCCTAAGTATATCCCTCTGGATTTTCAATACCAAGAGTGCATCCAGGCCCACTGTCATCTACCAGGATACCCCGGGTCAATCCTAAAACTCCTTTTCAGAGCTTTCACTACTAGGTACATCTTTACCAGATCCACCTCTACCTGTTTATATACAGACATGGATGTATTTTATATAAATATCCACAAAATCTATTCCCCAAAAAAATACCAGGAAGTTCGTTTATGCTTATCCTCAAATACTATTTTATGGATTTGATCCCTAAACTATGTTTTCTAAATCTAGTTTACAGTTTTTATACTTAAAATACATTTAATACCAACTGTAAGGAACTAATCCAATTTTCGTGGAGTCGGTGCATTATTTTAATACATTGTCATATAAAAAAAGAATATTCATCTAGAAGGACCAAGTAGTTTAGTAGATTTTTTAAACAAGATTCATATATTTGTTCAACATTGCATCTTGAAAGGAAAACACCACTAATTTATTCCATTAACAACATACATTCCTCCTAAATTATGCTTGAAATCCAGTCATAATTTACTTCTTCATATCATGGGAAAATGATACATAATAAAGGGGTGATATTAAAATTTTAGCAAGGGTAAAAAATTTAGCGTAAGATATGTAAACATTAGGCAAGTTGAATAACTAAAAACATATGCCTTTAACAAAAAATATAACACATTATGGTAGGAATAAGAGGTGAGTAAGTAATGCAATAATAAAACATAATCTTGGGTATTATACTAGTCAAATAACAACCTGAACCATCAATAATATTTCCATAATGAGGGAATTAATAATGCGGGGCATCATCACCATACCGTCAAGGTCTCGTTACAAGACCATAAATAATCATTTTGTCTCGGTCGTGTGCCAAGACCACAGTTTGTATCATGAGATCTACTGATTCACTTAAGGGGATATAACGGTCCCCACCCAACACATACTAAGTCCTATTAATTACAAATATGAAAATGGTGAACATAATCAACATATACATTCATATTGAAATTGAAATATCAAATGTAAATAACATTTCCCAATCATTGACCATAAACACTATCCATTCAGATTAATATGGTGAATAGACTCATGATTGAACATACATAATAAAACTAATCATAAAAAATTAAACAGAACATGGTGGATGATATCATAGGAGATAAACCTATATGATGTATGTGACTCAATAAATTTTGTTTATATAGATGAAGATACTTTTAAATGATACCATTGAAAAATCCTTGAGGGAAATAATCCTTAATCATTTCAAAGTTTCAATACCACCATGAATCATTCAAATCATAATCCCTTAGAATATCATGAGAATAAGGAGACTCATGATATGATATAACAAAGGGAAGTACATACACCACATTAATGAAATATGTGGTGAACAATGAATATATCTCATAAAACATAATGTGAGAGGAGAAAAATCCATTTTACTTTTGAAAGATGAGTTCTTTGGAAAATCATTTATATTTTCCATGAAATCATATTGAAAACATTAATATCACAAAAAATAATAGAATGGGACATTGAAATTATATTTTAGGCATAAATTATGTATCACTAGAAGTGAAATCATGTAAAATAGTTCTTAGGATTATTTTGAAATAAAACATTTTAGAGCATATTTTGGAAATTATTAAAAAGAATTTTAAAGAGAAAAGGAATGATTGTTCTCCTAAATCCAAATATGATCCAATATAATTATTCATGACAAAATGAGTTTTTTTATAAAAATAATGGTGGATTAAAAAACATTCTAGAGTACACATGAAAACAAGTATGAACTTGAAAATATCCCTTGAATCAGGTTTCTTTATTAAGATAAAAAAATTTAATGATCATTTTAAAACATGTAAAACCCCATAAAATAAAGAAGGATTATGGATGGTAAAAATATATAGGGAATTAATACATAATATATGTGTAGTAAATATGAATAAATAATAATTTAATTAAGGTAATTACATAATAAGAGTAATATGAATGAAAATGGATGTTCGGGTAGAAATCCCTCACCACTTTGTAATTAATCGATTCGTATGCCCCAAAATTAAAAATATTAAAATGATAAATTGAATACCATGAAAATAAATATATTCATGATAAGTTACATCAATGGGTATTATTAATACACCATACACAAGTGTTAGTGCTGAATATAGAAAATCTAACAAAAATGGAAGTGAGATGAAGAAACCCCTTACCTTGTGTCTGAATGTGTTAAACTCTTGATCTTAAGGTCTTGGAATATGAAATTAGACTTATTAATGACTTATTTCAGAACCAATTAGAGACTTATTTAGATTTTTATAATTATTTTTAGTTCATTTAGTCCTATATTGATAAGTTATTATATTGAATTTCGTCGTTCCATTGTGTTTGTTTTCTTTATTTTCATAATCGGTTCACTTGTTCTTAAGTAATGGAGTTCAGTTGGAAAGGATGTAAGTATCAAGAATTAAAATTAATTTTTATTTATGAACTTATATATGTTTTAAATTTCATTTATATAATTTGGTTACGTGGAAAGTGGATGAATCATTAGATAAAATATTAATGACATTCACATAGATTATTTTAACAGTATTTTGATTATTAGGAACTGGGTTGGTCGTACAATTTAATAATAGGTATGTGTACTGGTCCCTAAATACTAATCTCGTTATAATACATATATTAATGTTTGGTTCAAACACTAAAATGGTTTCATTAACATTAATCAAGGAGAAATTGAAGAATGAAACTTTATCATCCACGAAGGTTACAAATTGGAACATCATGAATGTTGATTTCATTTATAAAATAAAAGAGAGTGAGAGTAAGGATATTGATGATTTTTCATCCATTGATATGATATAATTACAGTATATAGATTATAATGAATCATAAGTTTTCATTTGGACATAGGGGTGAGTATATGATAACAAAATAAGATAAATTGAAATGAAACTAAATGAAAAAGAAAGGTGTTTTGCCTCTTGAGGTAACCTATTTGATAACATCTTTAAGGGAAGGGATTTTGGTATTTTGGAAAGAAAAAGAGCTTATTGGAAGTGGGAAGTGACTAAGGAAGGGTATTTTGGATGATATTTGAGTATATTCAAGGCTTAGAGAAGTGAAGAGAATAGGGAGTGGGGGTTTATAGTGGAGGAGATGACGGTTTTCATAATTTTTCAATCATTAGTTTAATAATTTCCCTCAAGACCAGAAATAGTGATGATTCCAAGACAAAGATTAGTAATAAATGCAGGTGAGTTCGAAAAAAGTGGTCTTTCATCACTTATTATGTCATAAATAGTGTTTTCAACTGATAATTTGTATATACGGTATTTTACCGTATTTCACTATTCATCAAAATTTTGAGTATTTTAGAAAAATACCAAAAATTAATTGTAACCATTTTTTTATATGTAGAATCCCAAAATTAATTCCATTTCTTAAAAATAATTTTATAAGTATGATTAGTTTAATATTTCATTTAAATCATAATTTATTCCAAAAAATATTTATAACAATTATTTACTTATTCCGAAACATATGTATATCGTACTTCCACTTGAATATTATTTATATACTATCCAAGGTAGGGTTATTATTCATTAGGGAATATCACTATTCATAATGTTCTATTAATATTCATACGGTTAGGTTACTATTCACTAAAAAATTACATTTTTCATATCTGGCTCAAGATAACTTACTGATCGCAACTGTGTATGTCAGGTTTTCAAAATTCACATCACAGAAGTGATATTAATATGTTTACATGGAAAGGATATAACAATGTTTTTTTTTCTAGAGACTGAGTGATCCAGGAATTCAATAATAACTCTATTTTTAAATTCGTGGGGTGTTACATGAATGATACTCCATGATCTCAAGGATAGATATGGTGAAAATTAAGGAATGATTCCCAACACTCCCATGGTTGGATATGGTTTGGATGTTGGACTAATTTACAATGATCCCGTGGTTGGATATTGTATTGGTACCTGAACTATTTCCCGAAATTGTAATGATAAATTTGGAATTTATGAATGATTTTCCATTTTATTTATCATATGGGACCCTTATGATATATAGTTTCTACTTTTGTCTTATCCTGAGTAGGTTTTCTTTGAGACGTTATATGATGGAACTCAAGATTCAAATTAGATATTCAAAAAAATTTAATGGTAAAACATACTTCGTTTACTGACCTATTTATTTTAACCATTATAAAATATTATTTAAATTGGTTATTACATTAGACACCAATTGTGTTGTCCTACAGAGTTTTTCTCACACGCTTCTCGGGAAACCATGGAAATTGGGTTCCTAAGATGTTGGTAATTATTTCAGGTTCCAAATTCAGATATGGACCTAACATGGTATTATATATTGGATTATAGTTTCAAACATGGGATTCTAGGACCCGGTTTTAATATGGGATAGTGTTTATTTTTTTTCATTATTTTGGTATTTTAGGTTTTATTTTATGACTACCCGACATGTACAATGTACATTTCCTTATTATATCATGTTTAATTTGTTTATTTTTGGTGTGTACTATATGTTGTTGCATTTACTACTTATTTTAATTATGGTATCTATTGATTTTATTTTCACTATTTTTTTAATCTGATAAGCAGGTATAACCACTTTTTTGTACCTCTATATACTTGTGCTACTAGTTTGAAGCCTTTGCAATATGGGGAGGGGTGCATGAGGACATCTAATGAAGTGGTATGGGGAATTTATATAGTAGTACTCATGCCAATCGGTTATAGAATGAATCCATACAAAATCCTTTGTATAAAAAAATTTCATGACTTATTTCAGAGTTAATTTAAAACTTATATCTGTAATGTTTATTTTAATTAGAGATATATCATGTTGAGGTTAATGATTTATAGACCACAATAGTGTATAAATGATATAGATTTTTTTCTACATTAATTGATGACATGAAAATATTATGGGATGAAGCTACTAGTGTGTATCATTCTTATAAAATGAAATATTTTTAACTACATGTAATGATTATGTTTTTTATAAATGAATTCCCATCTTATGAAAATTTGTCTTCAAACAGTGTTAACAAGAAGAAAACCTATTCAATTTGTGAACAATATACTTTACATAATTGACTACAACATGGCAGAAGAATAATATACATGTATTATGAGAGATTTTTTTCTATGGATCACTCTTATCTAATATTGAAAAAGAAATTCAATGGATCACAATATTATAATATTAATCCAAAACCATTATCAACCAATATATATTTTAAGAGGGTAAAAATCATTGACGTTACATTTGAGAAAGGAAAAAAATATGGTAATTGTAGAAATATTTTAAAGAAATTACAAATATTTTTTGAGCATCCATATTAGAGATATCATTATTTCAAATAAAATGGTGATGTCCTGAATTTGGAGAATAATATTTTCGATAGTTTGATTCAAACATTGATATATATTAAAGTAAAAACTAAAGAGGGGATGAAAAAATATTGGGCTTATTCTCACTTGGAATACATTTTAAGTTATCTCAAACTCCCATGAAATAAAAACATACCAACCCCTGTCTAGTCATACATTATTCAAGTGGGAGAATATCAGTTTTTTAGTGTCTCCATTGTATCAATATATAACATGGTTATTCATAAAATGTAAAAACAATTGTGTCATTAAATTATTTGATGATAAAAATCATGAAATCTAATAATTTTCACATCTTGAAGAAACAAATTATACTAGACACATTGCCTAAAATATTTCCCATCTATTTAAAAATTTCAATGATGATGGTGTGATATTTTTCAATTTAATCTGTAACAAAGTTATTAATCTGGATACATTGAAAAATTTATTTAATGTTATAGTTTCTATAAATTGTGAACTAGAAATGTATTCCATTCATATTTTTTATTACATGGTTTATTTAGTTCAATAAATAAAGCTTCTAGGTCTTTTATATCTACATTAGAACAATCATTTCAAATGGTATATAATGTTGTTGATGGGATATGTTAAGAATAATTATCAACATGAAACATCCATTATATAAAAGTATATATCTAAGGAGGCTGGAATTTTTTATATAGGATACTATCTAAAATAGAACACATCATTTTTCCTACATTTTTCTATGAACTCGTCAGTTATGTGGGAAAGGAGAACCAGGGCTTGAAAGTATAATTATTGACATGTGAGAGGATAAAAAAGGTGTATTTATATATCTATAACAACATAGATGATTCCCATCCATATATAACATTGAATATTTATTTTTTTAAACCAATATTGTCCAAATAAGATTAATATATGGATTTTGAGTGAGTATAAAAATACTTTTTTCATGCTTTAAAAAGACTATGCATGGTAGAGTAGGTGCAACAAAAATATTAAAATGGTTAGTGTGTGGAACACATTTACAATTTATGATATGGTATCATTAGGATGGTGTTGTTTATACATTTCATTTTAATGATCCCAAAAAATAGTAGTTCAGAATAGAAGTGTACTAGTGTTTCTATAAGAAATTATTTCTATGAATAAAAAGAAAAAAAATCATGTCATGTGCATATTTTGGAATCATTGAAGAAATTTGGTAGGGTGATTAAATTTAATTTAGAGTTCTAGTGTTTTACTATAAATCTGTAATCAATAATAATTGTGTTGTATATGGTTAATTTGGCATGAAACTAGTGAATTTTAATATATTAGAATATACAGCTGATCATTTTATCGTGGAAAATTATGATTTTTTTAATTTATGTATCCATCAAATTTATTGTTCTTAATTGTTTTAAATGGAGAAAAATCTATTGGTGTTGAAAAACAATGCTAAGATTCCAATTTATGTAACAACAATACGTCAATGGATTGATAAATAAAGAATAATGATGATCACATAATAGAAAGGGTTGTTTTCGTAAAAAGTTTTCATAACGAAGTAGTAGAGGAAAATAATTTCATACTTATTTCCAAAAAATTCATATAATATATATATATATATATTATTTTACTTTTATAAATTTCAAAAATATTTTATATATATTAGTACTTTTTTCCTAAAATGCATATTACAACAAATATGATGAATTATATGTTTATATTAATTCAGTTTTGTTTGATTATTTTATAAATAATTCAACATTATATATCACTAATGGATTTTTATTAATATTTACATAAAATTTGATTTCTTTTGTTTATTATTATTTTTTTGTTTGTTACTTTTCATAATTATAATTCAAATTTTTATGGAATAGTAGGATTTTTTTCCATCATATAATTCATTCCACCATACTCTCATAAATTATGTAATAATATTATTTTACTACTTTAACAAATATGAAAACAAATATGTTTACTTTAGATTAATTTTTGTTTGATCATTTTTTTAATTTAAATTTATATTTAATGGTTCAATTTGTATGTTTTCGACCTAATTTTTTTACATCGATTTATAGGATACAGTCTGATCAAACATCTAAGTCACATAGAGATTTTGTAGATGAGGTTATACTTACTTATAAGGAACCTCATAATTTTTCTCTATATGACTCATCTACATCTATAATTGAAAAGAAGACATCTATTTTTAGTAATTATGGTTGATTTCATTTTAAAAAAATCAGTTTCTCATAGATAGGACTATATGATATCAACTTAATTTGATGATAATAATATTACTATCGGTCCAAATTTCAAAAAAAATTAATTTTGATTCAACAAAGGCTCATGAAAATGTAATTATTTCTATTTATGAATGGAAAACTGTCAAAAAATGGTAATATCTAAATTATCTGAGAAAACTTTTCTATGATAATTTTATATTATTTTAATTTTCATGAAATTATTTTACTAATACATTATTTTTAACTTCTTATCAGATGAAATATGATATACCTGACAGTATAGAGGTTAGGATAAAATTTTTATTTTTGGTTATTAGAAGATTTTAGGATTTTCAATCTACCCATACAATAGTTTTCAATTTTTGGAAATGAAACATAAAAATCCATGTGATATATAAACTTATCTTTATTAAGATATATATAAGTGGTATGTTTAAATTATATGGAATAAATAATTTTTTTATTGACATGTTATTTTATAGACGTTTATATTATATTGGTGATCATATTAAAATTCTTTTTAATCTTTATTTATATCTAATGAGGAGATATGATAAGGATATCCAATAAAAAAATGTGTACCCAGATACATTATCTCATGGACTGTATAAGTTATTGAAAGAACAAATGTTGGCCGAAACAGTTTCAGAAACATAGAGTTGACTCTTTAGTGTTTGTGGAGGCTGTCCCTTCTTCCCAGAAATCTTAACATGAAAAAATATATGTTTCCCCAAATAAAAAAAAGTTCAATATCTTAAGTCATATTCAAGGGATGTTTCTATGAAAACTATAAATTATTCACCTTATTTATGTTAATTCAAACCATGATATATTGTGATTCACTAATGAATTGTGAATATATTCTATACAGGAATCCTTTGGTGATAAGAACACATAGAGGACATGCATACTTTATGGTAGGAAGAATCATTTCTCTACTAAATTAGGAAACCCCAAACACCTTGTTCGTGTATAAGGATATGTGGATGGTGCATTAATAAGTTTTTTTATTCTAGAGAATATTCAAAAGATGATGTTTATAAAAGGAATATAGAATATTTGGATTCTAAATTTAATGATATGGGTAAGACAATGGAGGATGGGATCATAACATTGTTATATTCAATGTTTTTAGACATGAAAAATTATTTTCAGCCTACATATTACCCTCTTTTTCCATAGCCTTCAGATCTCATGGATCCTCAACTTCTAGATCCTACTACTCCACCTCCTCCCACGTATCCATCACCTTAACATCCTCCTCCATAGCTTCACATTTATTTCGAGTTGTATATTGAGGATATAAAACCTTATATGGTTGTATATGGAATTTTATATTAAATTGGTGATATTATTTATCATATATAGATAAATATATAGTTTCTTAGGTTCACAATAGAAGATAACAAATATTGGTCATCATGAGTACCATTACTTATAGCTGAGGTCACTATAGTTTGATAAATTATAAACCGTTTTTTTCTATCAATTCATGTACAAAATATTACGACTGACTTATGTATAGATTATATCCTTTATTTATTAATTATGTAAAAAATTAAATCATTTTAAAATTTACATATTTATTAGTTTTTTACTATAATAATATATTATAAATAATCAATGTATAGAAAAAAACATGTACATGCTTCTATTACATCGGATACTTATAAAGGCCCAAACTTATTACATACATAATCTTGAATATAGTAAAGAAAACACTTCCTTTTACATTGAGTTTCATTTCAAGTTTAGAGCTTTAGTGAATTAGGACAAAACATTCATAACATTACACATTGCTACATAGTGGATACCATAAAATCCGTTTCCATTTTTTCTCAGAATATAAAACATTAAAACATAAAACAAGAATCTTTTACAATTATTCAACATTTAACATGTATTCCTTCCTTTTATTACACATCCATTATCTTTTGAAAATCATTTAAAATCTTGGGATGAGCACAAAAAACTCAGAAAGGTATGAAAAAGAAGGAAAAATCACATTAGTCCATGAATACTCATAACATATGAAAACATTTTCAAAAGACATCATTTTCACCCATAAATACTTACTTCGTGTAACTTGAGATTTAAAAAAGATCCACACAAACATGAGAACATAAATATAATCATAGAGGTATCATGGGGCATTACTTACATAATCTTGTAACCATCTTGGCTACCTTAAAATTTGTAACCCTCACGGCTACCTTACTTTGTGTAACCATCGCAGTTACACTTGGAGTTACCATACGGCCGACCTCCAACAAACACCTAACCAATGCATTGGAGGGAAATATAGGTCCCACCCTTCATCATAATCAATTCCCAAGAACCAAAACATAATCATACAACTTGAATAATCGAATAAAATCATTGCTTTTGAATTTTGTAAAAACGGAATTCTAAAAGAGGGTTTTAGAAGTAAAGTCCCTCATAAACATCATATACATGAAGTGAGACTTAATATAATGGATGAAATATGTATATACTCTGTAAATACACATTATTAAGTATATTATAATCATAATTCATCACACAAAAAATTTAAATACCTCATAAATGATGAATTAGAATGTTAACCCAAAGAATGGAAGTCGGGTTAAAAATTCCCTTACCTTAGGCTTGTCTTACTTCAAACTTATTTAAAAATCCTGTATAATGGTTAAAATAGTGTTATTAGTATTTTATAGAAACATGTTCATGTTTATAACATCTTATATGGTCATTTCATAACCTCATTTCACCCCTTAGTTTTTAGTATTTTGTTCCTTGAATTATTTTGGGTGAGTTCTTTTATGATATTCACAATCGGTTCATGATGAATCGTTCTTGTTGATTGGAAGTGAAAATCCAAAACTGGAATGAAGTAGTATTTAAATATTTAAAGTACCATAATTTTTACCATTTATCACTTTGATTCTTTATATGATAATGACTTATAATTTAAAACATTAATGATGTTCGTTTAGATCATTTTAGTGGTTTTTTGATAACAACAAACTCATTTGTTCTTTTAAATTAGAAATATGATTACAAAAGAATTAGACAAACATATATGAGTCATAAAACATATATTATAACCTGGTTCAACCATATAAATGGTTTCATGACAAGACTTGAAAGAATTAATGGAAATTGGAAATACATCGTCCACGATGTCGGTAATTCGACACAAATTGACAATGTTTTTTACTCTTTAAATAAGTTGAAGAGGAGAAGAATACTAATGAGGAATTTTCCATAAACATGAGAACATAATACATATACATGATTCTGGAGATTACATGCCTCTTCGGTAAGAGGGAGTGAGGAACGAATAAAAATGAATTTTGAAATAAAAGAAAATATTGAGAAATTTCTCATGAAAATTCGGCAGCCTAACGACGTCTCTTAAAATTTCACACAAACAATATTGACGAAAGTAATGGAATATCCCATCATTAATAAAAGATATGGACAGTAAGGGGGTAATATTTAATGAAATATCTGAACACAAGACAAAGGGAATGTAAGATAATAACATAAAATGAAAGAAAAGAAAGAAAATAAAAGAGGATGTTTACCTCTTGATCTCTTCTCCTTGAGATCCTCCTTAAGGGCATTGATTTTGGACTTTTGGTGAGAGCAGAAGCTCTAGGACGTGGGGAAACAGATTGGGGAGGTAATTGGTCAGAAATTAGACAATTCATAAGGCTTGAGAGGTGTGGGAGGAAGAGGGGAGTGAGTGTGGTATTTATAGTGGAGGAGGGGTGGTATTTTAGATTATTTTAATCATTATTATAATAATTTTATCAACACTATGAATAATCTCAAAAAAAGTGGCCCTAAATAGTGATAATATCATGTGAGTTCAAACCAAGTGGACTTTTATCACCTATTATTTCATAAATAGTTCATTTTTACTGATAAATTGATTATACGGTATTTTATCGTATTTCACTATTCACCGAAAATTCAAGAGTTTCAGAAAAATACCAAAAATTTACCCCAACCATTTTTCGAAATGTAGAATTAAAAAATGAACTCCATTTTTCAAAATTAATTTTCTAAATATTATTAATTTAATTTTTAAATAAGGTCACAGTTAATTTGAAAAATAACAGTATTGAAGTGCAATTAGTTTTATATGACATTAGAAAATTAATTAAGTTCCAATTATCCTATTTCCTGGGAAAAATAAAATATTATTATTATTTACTATTCATTTCGGTCATATTACTATTCATATTTCTATTCATAATACTATTCATAAGGGCATGTTACTATTCACCAAAAACAAGTTTGTTCTATCAGACTCCAAATAACATACTGAACACAAATATAGAAGACAATTTCATGAAATTTAGAATATAGAAGTAGAAAAGTTATGTTTTAAAGGCTAATTAAAAATATCTAATTAAAACAAATTTCCATGAACTTATAATTATCTTTAGAAAAACTTCAGGGGTTACATTATCCACACCTTCATGAAATTGCGCCCTCGCAATTTTATTTACTTATTAAACAACTGAGGGTATTTTTCCTTCATAGCATTTTCAAACTCCCATGTTGCTTATTTAACCATGTGGTTTCTCCTCAAAACAATTACATGGTGGATTACCTTGTTCCGCAATACCTATTCCCTTCGATCAAGAATCTGAACTGGTTTCTCTTCATAAAAAAGGTTCTCTTCCAGCAGAACTACTTCGGGGTTCAAGACATGTGATGAATCTGGCACATACTTTCTCCACATCGAAACATGAAAAACATTCTGTACCTGAAACAAGCTCGGAGGCAAAGCTACGAGGTATGAAAATGTTCCAACTTTCTCCAAGATTTCAAATAGACTGATGAACCATGGACTTAGGTTTCCTTTATTACCGAAACGCATCACACTTTTCTAAGGAGAAACTTTAAGGAAAACATGGTCCCCTACCTCGAAAGAGAAGTCTTTCCTTCTGTTATCTTCTTAACGTTTCTTCCTACTCTAAGTTGTCCTCATGTGTTGCTGGATCATCCTCACTTTCTCAACTAATTCTTCAACTAATTTTGGCCCCATCAACTTTCTTCTACCAACTTCATCCCAAAACGCTGGAGTTCGACACCGCTTCCCATAAAAGTCCTCAAAAGGTGCCATCAGAATACTGGATTGAAAACTATTATTATAAGAAAACCCAACTAATGAAATATGTTGATCCCAACATCCCTGAAAGTCCATTGAACATGATCGAAGCATATACATCAAATTATGAATCATTCATTCTGATTTCCCATCTGATTGAGGATGAAAAGTTGTACTGAAATTTAACTCTGTGCCCATCAACATCTGAAGTCCCTTCCAAAAGTTAGAAGTGAACATGGGATCTCGGTCAGATATAATGGAAAGAGTAACTCCATGTACCCTGACAATCTCCTTGAGGTACAATCGAGAAATCTTATCCAAAGTCATTGTATCTCGAATAGAAAGAAAATGTGCAGGCTTTGTTAGCCGATCAATAATAACCCAAATCGCATTGTTACCTCGAGAATTCTTTGGTAGTCCCACCACAAATTCAATGGATATATTCTCCCATTTCCACTCTGGCACTGGAAAAGGATGAAGCAACCCCTTCGGTAATTTTCACTCTTCTTTAATCTGCTATCATGTAAAACATTTCATTGTAAAATCATCAATATCTCTCTTCATCCAATTCCACCAATAATACTCTCGAAGGTCTCAGTACATCTTAGTAATTCCAGGATGAACAGAAAATGGAGAACAATGAGATTCACACAACAATTCTATCTTCAAATGTTAATCACAAGGCACACACAACCTTTTTACAAATCATAAAACACATTGTTTATCAAGATTAAATTCTAGAAACTTACCCATTTTAACAAATTCTACCTTTTTTTGTAGCTCACGGTCTTCCCTCTTTGCCTTCATAATTCTGTCTGACAATGAAGAATGCACTAAAACCTAAAACAAAACAGTTATATTCCATGTACCAACAAATTCTAATCCAAAATTCATAAAATCATTAATCAAGGGATCATGTTCCAAACTTAGCATGGTTAATGATGAATGATGTTTCTGACTTAAGGCATCCGCTACATTGTTTGCTTTTCTAGGATGGTAATTGATCATGAAGTAATAATCCTTTATCAGTTCTAGCCATCTTATCTACCTCATGTTTAATTCCTTCTGAGTGAATATATACTTAAGACTTTTATGGTCAGTATATATTTGGCATTTGGTTCCATATAGATGATGCTTTCATATTTTCAAAGGAAAAAACACAACTGCCAATTCCAAATCAAGTGTGGGATAATTTATCTCATGAGGTCTATGTTGTCTCGAAGCATTGGAAATTACCTAATCATTCTACATCAAAACACAACCAATACCATTCAAAGAAGCATCATTGTAGATTAAAAACTCACCATTTCGTAAAGGTAAGGCCAAAATTGGAGCATTCACCAATCTGTTCTTCTGTTCCTGAAAACAAACATCACATTCTTATATCCAAACAAATTTTACCCATTTTCGTGTTAACTTAGTTATCGGGACAAGTAACCGTGAAATGTTCTTAACAAACCATCAGTAATAAGTTGATAAGCCCAGAAAACTACGAATCTCTGTAACATTTGTGGGTCTTGTCCATTCATAAACTAATTTTGTTTTGGTAGGATCAACTTTTATTCCATCCTTATTTACAATGTTCCCAAGAAAAGAAATCGGTTGAAACCAAAAATCACACCTTTTGAATTTTCCATATAGTTTCTTTTCTTTTAATGTTTGTAAAACAACCCTTAGATGTTTTTCATGCACCTCTTTTTTTAGAAAAATCCAGAATGTCATCAATAAATACAACCACAAACTTATCCAAGAACTCATGAAATACTTTATTCATAAGATTCATGAATACAGCAGGAGCATTAGTTAATCCAAGCGCCATAACAACAAATTCATAATGCCCATATCTAGTACGAAAGAATATTTTTGGGATGTCATCCTCCTTCACCTTCAGTTGATGGTGTCCGGATTACAAGTCAATCTTGGAAAAATACGGATCTCCCTGGAGCTGATCAAACAAGTCATCAATATGAGGAAAAGGATACATGTTTTTAACAGTGATGTTATTCAAAGATCTATAATCAATGAAAAGTCTCATGGAACCATCTTTCTTCTTAACAAACAAAACAATGGCTCACCATGGTTATGTGATGGGACGAATGAAGCCTTTGACAAAAAATCCTTCAACTGATTTATCAATTCAAGAAGTTCTATTGGAGCTATACGATATGGGGGTTTTGAAATTGTCTTAGCATTAGGAACTAAGTCAATTGTGAATTTGACTTCTCGATCAGGTATGACACCGGGTAACTCCTCAGGAAAAACATCATGGTAAACATTTACCACTAGCACATCATTAATATGAATAGTTCCCTTGTTTTCAACAATATGAGCAAGACAACTTTCATTTCCATCTTTCAATAATTTCTCAACTTCTTGTTATGTTATAAATTGTTTGGGTTCATTCTTTTGTACAAACTGAAACACATTCTGAAAAACAACTTCTTTATCTCTACAGTCAATCTTAGACTGATAATCAGAATTCCAGTCCATCCCCAGAATAACATCAAACTCCACTAAGGGTAAAACAACATGGTTTACAGGTAATGTCTTTCCATAGACCAAAATATAATGATTTTTATAATTCCACTTTTCTATAAAATATCCCCTGGTGTTTTTACAAAAATTTCAGGTCTCATTTGTTGAGGTGATATTTCCAATATACCAGAAAGTTTCTCAGAGATGAAGGAATGAGTAAACCCCGTATCAAACATAACATTAGCACAATCTGAGTGAACAAAAAAAGTACCTGATACAACTTCATTGGATCACCCAACGTCTACTTATGTAGTCTCATAGGATCTCACTACACTATTTTTCTTGTAGTCTGGATTATTTGAATCATTAAGATCTCTCTTTGGGCATACATTTGTATAGTGACCCAACTCACCATATTTAAAACACTTTATTGTTTACTTGTCAAGATTAGTCTTTGGATCATTTTCATTGCAGTCTAGGTCCATATGCCCAAACATACCACATTTAAAACACTTCCTAGTTTTTCTAAGACATTCCCCAGGGTGCTTCTTGCCGCACTTATCACAAGCTGAAAATTGTATTTTCTTACCATCAGATTTCATTAGTTGAGTCTTGCCCATTTCTTGCCAACTAGACCTCTTCTTATAATTGATTCCAAAATGAACATGATCATCAGAAAACTCCATCTCTACCCTCTCAGCACATCAGACAAGTTTCTCATAACTTTTGAATTCACAGGAGGCCAACGCTCTTTGATACCTTGGCTTCAATCCGGAGTAAAAGTGGTTGATTTTTCAATCGAGATCCAGAATAAGATTTGGAGCATACCTCGCCAGTCGGGTGAAGTTCACTTCATAGAAAGCCGCTAAATCTTCCTCCTTTTATTTCAATTCAAGGAATTTCTTCTCCATTCTATGTCTCACCACCTTAAGAAAATATTTTTCAAGAAAAAGACTTTTAAATTCATCCCACTCTAAGGCATAAAAATCCTCTCTACCCCTGATATTTCATACCATTGACCACCACTGACCAGCTTCCCCTTCAAAATGATAAGTGGAAAGACATAACTTTTGATTTTCTGAACATCCCATAATATCAAATATCTTTTCAAGGGATTTGATCCATCCTTCATATACCCCTAGGTCAGAAGATCCATTGAATGAAGGAGGATGTTGTCTCATAAAATGTTCCACCACTGTCATGTTCTATTGTGGTAACTCTATTGGTTATCTTGCATGGATTGCACCACCATTTATTTCCTGTGTTAACTGATCCATTAATTTCACAAACTTCTCGGTTCCAATCCATACCATTTCGGGCTGTAGATATGGAAGGATGTCATTCTGTCAGTGCCTCTCATCTTCAGCATCACTATTCCTTATGTAGACAACCATTCTGAACAAACATTTCTTAGATGAAGAAACATGGAAATCATTAAATGCTTTAACAAATTAAACATAGAGTGAAAATCATTTATGGTATTCTATTAACATCACACTAACCCCTAAAGTTATCTAAACCATCCTCTGATACCAACTATAAAGACCCAAACTTATTACATGCATAATCTTGAATTTAGTAAAGAAAACACTTCCTTTTACATTGAGGATATTTTCATGTTTATAAATTTAGAGAATTATGATAAAAAATTAAAAACATTACACATTGTTACATAGTGGATACCATAAAATATGTTTCCATTTTTCTCAAAATATAAAACATTAAAAATTAAAACAAGACACCATGACAATTATTCAACATTTGACATGTCTTCTTTCCTTGTATTACACATCCATTAACCTATGAAAATCATTTAAAAACTTGGGATGAGCACAAAAGCTCAGTAAGGTATGAAAAATAAGGAAAATCACATTATTCCATGAATACTCATAACGTATGAAAACATTTTCAAAAGACATGATTTTCACCCATAAATACATACATCGTGTAATGTGAGATTTAAAAAAGATCCACACAAACATGAGAATATAAATATAAACATATAGGTATCTTGGGGAATTACTTACATAATGTTGTAACCATCTTGGCTACCTTAAAATTTGTAGCCCTCACGCCTACCTTACTTTGTGTAACCGTCACAGTTATACTTGGAGTAACCATACGACCGACCTCCAACTTACTCATACCCAATGCATTGGAGGGAAATATAGGTCCCAACCTTCATCATAAACAATTCCCAATAACCATAACATAATCATACAACATGAATAATAGTATAAAAACATTTCTTTAGAATTTTGTAAAAACAGAATTCTAAAAGAGGAATTTAGAAGAAAAGTCCCTCATAGACATCATATACATGAAGTGAGACATAATAGAATGGATGAAATATGTATATACTCTGTAAATACACATTATTTAGCATATAATAATCATAATTCATCGCACAAAAAATTTAAATACCTCATAAATGAAGAAGTAGAATGTTAACCCAAAGAAGGGAAATCGTGTTAAGAATTCCCTTTCCTTAGGCTTGTCTTACTTCAAACATGTTTAAAACTCCTGTATAATGGTTAATATAGTGTTATTAGAATTTTAAAGAAACATTTTCATGTTTATAACATCTTATATGGTCATTTCACAACCTCATTTCACCCCTTAGTTGTTAGTATTTTGTTCCTTGCATTATTTTGGGTGAGTTCTTTTACAATTTTCACGATCGGTTCATGATGAATCGTTCTTGTTGATTGGAAGTGAAACTCCATATTTCTAATGAAGTAGTGTTTAAATATTTCCAGTAACATAATTAATACCATTTACCACTTTGATTATTTATATGAGAATGACTTATAAGTTAAAACATTTATGCTGTTTGTTTAGTTCATTTTAGTGGTTTTTTGATAATAACAAACTCATTTTGTATTTTAAATTAAAACCATGAGTACAATAGAATTCAAGAACCCTATATTAGTCATAAAACAAATATTATAACCTGGTTCAACAATATAAATGGTTTCATGACCATACTTTAAATAATTAATGTAAATTGAAAATACATCATCCACGATGTCGGTAATTCGACACAAATGGACAAAGTTTTTTATTCTTTAAATAAGTGGAAGAGGAGAAGAATAATGATGAGGAACATTACATAAACATGAGAACATAATTAATATACATTATTCTGGAGATTTCATGCCTCTTGGATAAGAGGGAGTGAGAAAATAAGAAAAAGGAATCATGAAATAAAAGAAAATCTTGAGATATTTCTCACGAAAATTCGGCATCCTAACAGCATCTCTTAAAATTTCACACAAACAAGATTGATGAAAGTAATGGAATATATCATAATTTATACAAGATATGGACAGTAAGGTCAGAATATTCAATGAAATATCCCAACATAGGACAAAGGGAATGGAAGAGAATAACATAAAATGAAAGAAAATAAAGAAAATAAAAGAGGATGTTTACCTCCTGATCTCTTCTCCTTGAGATCCTCCTTAAGGGCTCTGATTTTGGTCTTTTAGTGAGACCATCAACTCTAGAACGTGGGGAAGAAGATTGGGGAGGTAATTTGGCAGAAATTAGACAATTCACAAGGCTTGAGAGGTGTGGGAGGAAGAGGGGAGTGAGGGTGGTATTTAGAGTGGAGGAGGGAAGGTATTTTAGATTATTGTAATCATTATTATAATAAATTTATCAAGACTATGAATAATCTCAAATCAAGTGGCCCTAAATAGTGATAATATCATGTGAGTTTGAACCAAGTGGCCTTGCATAACTTATTATGTCATAAATAGTGCATTTTTATTGATAAATTGATTATACGGTATTTTATCATATTTCACTATTCACCGAAAATTCAAGAGTTTCAGAAAAATACCGAAAAATTACCCCAACCATTTTTCTGCATATAGAATTCAAAAATGAACTCCATTTTTTCAAAATTAATTTTCAAAATATTATTAATTTAATTTTTAAATAAGGTAACAGTTAATTCGAAAAATAACAATATTGAAGTGCAATTAGCTTTATATGACATTGGAAAACTAATTAAGATCCCATTATCCTATTTCCTTTTGAAAATAAAATAATATTATTATTTACTATTCATTAGGGTCATATTACTATTCATATTACTATTCATAACGGTATGTTACTATTCACCGAAAACCAAGTTTTTTATATCAGACTCCAAATTACATACTGAACACAAATGTAGAAGACAATTTCTTGGAATTCAGAATATAGAAGTAGAAAATTTATGTTTTAAAGGATAATTAAAAATATCTATTTAAAACAAAGTTCTGTGCACTTATATTTATCTTTAGAAAAACTTGGGGTGTTACAATACTTCTTCTTATTGACTAGATAGATTATCAACATAGTCATGATTGTTCTTAATGGTTTATGATATTGCAATGTATTCTAGCATTTTTTGAACCTACTAAATTTTATAATTGTAATGAAATAAAAGATAGATCTTCTAACTATAGATTTTTTGGCATCAACGTGATGTATGTCTTTTCTATATAAGGGGATTTTCCTATATCTTGAAGTTATTTTAATTTAATAAATGTAATACATATGTTTTGTATATTATAAATATTTATACAATTTGAATAAAATGTCATAATACATAAATATATTCATTATTGGACCCAAGTAACATTTCACCAAAATTTATGACAATTACAGATGAAAAAAGAATAACTTATATTACTGAATGATTTCAAAATAATGTAAATAATATCTTGGATTATTCCTTATCAAGGAAGGAATGAAAAATATATTTACTAAATTTATATTTATCTTAACTTAATTACCACTCACATTATATTTTTCTATATATTATTTTCAATTGGTTGTTAGGTTTTTTCCTAAGATTGATGATAGATAACTGGATAACATTGATAAATTTTAGTATCTCAAATTTTTTTAGAAAATTATTAATCAGGTATGTTTTATTGCTTGAAAACATAAACATTATAATGAATTTTTTTTATTTCATATATATAATTTTTTAATTGGGAATGGAATTACTATAATCAAATAATAGGAACGAGGAGAATATTGATAAAATATTTAAAAGAAATGGTCATTTATCAATTATAATTACATAATTTTGGATGAGATTTCATAAAATGATATTTTTCAAGGAATTTTTTCTCTAATAAAATTATCATCATGAATAAGGAATAATTTAATATGGATATTATATGTTATTATTGTTTGTTAAAAATTGTTTCAACTGAAAAAGTTTAAAAATTCTACAAGGTTATATTTTATTATAAAAATTCATTTAATTTTTGTTATGATTATATTGATGGTAAAATTAAAATGATTTCCTTTTAGTTTGATGCTTTGGGATGACCCTAAACCATAAAATTAACAATATATGAATAAATTTACAAGATAATGGGTGTAATATTACATATGTTTGATTGGGATTTTTATTAATTTGAATATATATTGTAATGATTTAATTTCAATTTGTAATGTTATAGTAATTTGAATCTATGACTCTTTTATGGTTTTTGGGGTTCTATGTTTTCCCTAGTAATTTTTTTATGAATTCTCACATATTTAACATTTTAATTTTTTTTAAAAAAAAATTCTAATGTCATTTATTTCATAACTAACATGAAAATTTTAAGAATTATTCTTTTTACATCTGTTTTGGTACAAAAATAAAGAAATTAATTTATCACATCAATTATTAGAAATAAATGACATGATAAATTATTTTTCACATTAGCTTTTGTATAAATAATTTTAAAACCCAAAAATTTGATATATATTTTAGGTATTTTCTATATCATTTTTTAAAATCCTATTTGATAAATTATTTAATACATCGCATTTTATTTAATGTTATGAAAAAGATAATTTACAACATCTCCTACAATCACATCATGAGGTAACTGATATTAAATTCCTAGAAAAGTTTATTTAAGAACCCTTTTATACACTAGTGTGCAACTGATTTACATAGTTGTTTCATCGAAATGGATAATTTCCATACATAGGTATTTCATCAACGTAACAAATTTTCACCTAACTGATTATGTGACTTATCTGATTTACATAATAAATCCCCTCAAATTGCAATTTGACATAGACACTTTGTCCACATATCTAAATATCCACATAATTGATTTCATCTCATAACCGATTGACCATACATAACATAATTTCTTTAACACATCTAAAATTATATACAAATAGTAGAATAACCGAAATTAGAGATAAAAATGATTTAAAATTTTAAAAAAAATTAATTAGTCACATATGAAGTATTTTTTAGAACAACCAAATGGGTTATTTTAGAAAAAATAGTATTCTAGTAAATTCCCTATTTTGCATGATCAAAAGTCTCATTAAACATTAAACATGATTTATTAAAATATTTAATGGAATTCTAGAAGAAAAAACTTATATATATATATATATTCCATAAAATGTTCTTTTTATACATTATTTTTCACTATAATCTGACATTTTTACCCCTTGGATAAACATCTCCCACATTTGGGTAATAAGAAAAAATGGTATGGAGAGTAAAAATACATTTAATTTAGAATATACTATGATAAACTATTTTTGTATTGTACTGAAAATGTTTTAGAATTATGGAAAGAATAAATTTTATAATCTTCCACAAATAAAAGCTTTAATAAAATATGAAAAAAAAATAATACATTTAATGAAACAAATCACCAAGGAACATATTAAATGAAAATAATCACTTTGAAATAGAATAATGAGATAAAATTGTTTAAATGAACTTAATATATAAGAAAAACACAAGAAATGGATAATGAAGACTTGTATTAATAATCATTATTGTTGACAAATATAAAATTAATCCACACCCACAGAAATTAGATATATGTCATAGTAGGATGACCCTCGATTATGGATATTATCAAACTGAGAAGCTGGCTTTGGAGAATGATTCCTGAAATTTTGAGATGTTTAATAGGTAGAAGGAGGGTATATCACCAGAGGTAGAATAACTCTCCCAGAATCCAAAGAATAAGTAGTTATATATCAAACTACTAATCAATATCTAGTGTTTTTGTGCGAACTTTTTCAATATTTCTATAAGCCACACATAATCATAATAACCTTCCAAGGTAATTTATAACATCTTTGGAGGTCTCAAATGAGATTATTCTAATCTAGATAATTTATTGTAAAGGGGAAATAAACTGTTGAATATTCTTTATGATAGATATTGGCTATGTTAAAATCTATATATCCTCTCTAGATGATACCTCTAAAGGAATCAAGATGTTCTATTTCAAGTGACCATCAACCTCTAAGATAAAACAAAGCATTTACAGACGTATCATTCCTCTTGATGATATCGCATTTTCAGAAATAGATAATAAAAGTGGATGGATGTAAGTGCATCTTGGATACTATAAAATAATTAAAGCATTATATTAAAATACCCAATCAACCTAGTATATAAACATTGTGGAGTAATAGTCATTGAAATAAACTGAGAGCTGAATAGAAAAAATTGAGGCTCTAAAAAAAATTTCTTTATAATCGTGATAGCTGAAACTTGTATACCAATCACTCTTCACTCAAATGAATGAATTTTTTGTAATAAATTTTTTAACCATTTTATCAATATTTTACCTAATTCATTAAAATAACTAGAGGGATATTGAGGCACATGATCATGAGAATCATCTATAATAGTAACATTGATAGAAGGAAGCATTAGAAAAGTAGGAAAAATTTATTGATTAACAAAAGATCTTTTACTGTTGGAGTAGGAAACAAAATTAGGGATTACCTAGATTCCATGTAATAGGAATCCTCTTCTGAGTAGTATATAAATTTATCTTCTAATCCTTCACATATCATAACCAGTATATGGACAATGCATTGATGATTTCAATTTATTGGACCAGAAGATTGTGAAATAATATCCATAACTTTTTGAGATACACCAAATGTCTCTTATACTTGTCCACTAATAGTTTCATGAAGATGTATTCTATCAGAATAAATATATTTCCCAATACTTTTGTTCTTGATATCATTATTTGTCACATAAAACTCTTATGTTAGTTGTTTTTTGAAATCCTATATCATAAAAGGTGTGAACATATCACATTGTAATGATTGGGTCTTAGATGATGCTAAATTTAAATCTAAAAACATAATCAAATAGATCCTTGAAATTTGGAGTCACATAAGGTTCATATGAAGATGGGGTAGTCGATTGAAACCTCTTAAAGAATTAAAACCAAATCAAAAATCAATTTCCCGGGTGTGTAGGCTGTCCTTCAGATATTTTTTAAAATATTGAATCTCGTAGAAATATAATATATATATATATATATGTGTGTGTGTGTGTGTGATTGAATCATTTGAATATTTGAATCATGTCTCTTTCACATATAATAAGAACAAAAATTCCATTCATCTCTAACTCAGTGGAACATAAATGTTTTATCCCACACACCTGGGCTCTTATAAACTTAATATATTTTTAACTCATCTCAGAAGAAACCAATTGTATAGGAGGGATTATCTAATGGTATTAATCAATAAATTTTGGGATCTCATCATACCCACTATCTTTTCTAAATATTATCTTAAAACAAAACCCCCCTTAAGATGTCTAATCTCGTCCTTAGAAGAGATCATCCCCTTTCTAAAGACAACATACTCTCCCCTTATATTATTGAATTACCAAATCACAGTTGAAGAAAAGGTATGGATGTTACTTTCTACATATAACATTAAAAACTATCGATTATTTATGGGGTATTACCATGCACATGTTGTGGTGATGGAATAACTTCTGGATTTTATGAATGAGTAACAACTTCTTCCAAATCCGTATCTGAAACTCCTTCTTTATTAGTAAGTGATACTTGAGGGATTGGATTAACTATATGATTCTATAGATCATTTTATACTCTTTAATCATCACCTATAAAACTTATTATAGTTTCACCAAGCCTCTCTACGTGATCTACATCAGCTATCTCAATATATAGATCAAGATACTGAGAAAATTCATACCTCTAACAACTTCATCCTCTTATCTTTGGACTACATTTTCCCAAAGAGGTCTTATTTCTTGAACTTGAGACTTTAGTATGTAACCAAATGAATCCTTCACATCCCTAAAAGGCACCATATCAATATGTTTTCCATACATAAGTGGTGAGGTATTATATGTCTCCCCTTAAGTTGGTGATAACGTTGCTCCAACATCCATTTCAATAGGCCTTAATGTGTTTAAGGTTCCATCCTAGTTGTAACCAAATTTTTTTAAGAGAATATATGAGAGAGTATTTATTTTTTGATACATCACTAATTATCGATATTTTAGATCAGAATAATTCTTCTTAAAAAATATAGATAAAGTATATAAATATGGGTAATATTTATACTTTCCTTTCCCATGACAGTAGTGATAATTAAAAAACATCATATATATAGGAATATTCATATTCAAGTTGTTGATCAAGACATATAGAAGATAAATTTTATAAAACAATACATTATATATCTCAACATATCTTTGTGGAAACAATAACTATATAAATATACAACGAACATTACAGTTGTCTTCTATGTATTTTAAATCCTTATTCTTGAATGAAGAGGTTCAAATGAAAAAGTTGAATACCTAAATTGGTCCCATTGATATAATTATAATAAGACTTTGGATAAATTCAAACATAAAAACATGAGGATGGTGAAATAATTCATCAATTTCAAAAAAGTAAAAAATGAATTTTCTATTCATGTTTGATGAATGAAATCCTTTGATTTTTCAAACTAAAACACAAAATTTCACATAAACTGATTTACATCTTCCTTAAATATGAAACATTACATATTTTAATAAAATAATAAATCCCACCCATGGAATTGAAATACATTATATTTCAATATTTCAATTCCCCTTATTCATGGCGTATCTACGACTTTCCCAAATAACACTCTATCTGGAACACCTCCTTCCGCCACATTTTTTAAATGAACCATGACAATCATCATCTCCTGCCTAGGACATACCCATCATTAAAAGGATGTCTGGTCGTCTAGGTGATATTGAGAGTATTAGGTTATGGTTTGTATTTGTGGAGAATGGATGTAGGGTAATTGTGAAGAGATTGAGGGCCGATTTTTTTTAGGTCACATATCTAAATTTTAAGAGGGATACAAACCCAGTTATGTTCAGGTTAAACTCTATCATAAAATAAAATATGAAATGAAATTTATTTTCTAAATTCACATCAGGCTCAATAAATATATAAAATAATAATAAATTTTTCCAATAAACTAAATTTATTAAATTTTAATAACACACATAAAATATAAAAATATGAATTAAATAATTTAGAAATTAAAACACGAAGAGAGAAATTAAATAAAAAAATTAAATTCAAATAACCTCAGTTCTCTTTGAATATAATAAAAAAATTCAAAATTAAAGAACCATTTAAAAATATCATATAATTGATTCCCATTAGATATATCTTAATGGGTCATATCTCCTTTTTGAGCATGATATCTCAAGAAATAATCCTTTATATCTATATGCTTAGTTATTTAGTGGTTGATAAGATTATTTGAATTTTTGATAGCATTGTTGTTATAAAATTTAATTTATAATTGATTATAATTGAATCCAAATTCCATTATAGTGTGTTTCATCCACAACACCTATGGAAAATACTACCTATTAAAATGTTCTCAAGTTTAGCAGTAGATAATTAAATTGAGAAATATTTCTTACTAGACTTAGATACTAGTGACATACTATAAAAATATATGGTTCTTGAAGTACAATTTATATCTATAATACCACCATGAAATTTGGCATCATAATATAAAGTTTAATTTAGATAATATCATTTTTGAAAAAATATTGGAGACCGATGTTATTCTTTTTAAATAGCTTAAAATTATTTTAGTTCATTTATTGTGATATTCATTAAGATTAGATTAGAATCTAGAACATAATCTTACTAACAACATGATTTCTAGTATACTAAAAGTCAAATATAAAAAAATACCAATTATTATTCAATATAACATATTATCAACTGGTTTCTAAAATTCACCCTTTAAATATTTTCATTTGAACTCATATGAGTTGAATTAACCTTACTAGTTTGTAGTCCATATTTTTTATGAAATTTAGGAGTGTATTAAAATTTATTCATCACATTTTCCAATTCTTTTTGAAAATTTTGAGAAGATATATAATAATTTAACCCCCTCATCAAGATAATTTTGAATTATTTTTTTGAGTTTTGAAAAATCATTACACAAATTATTTTTTTAGAACACAAAATTCTTGCATCAACATATATCTGAAATAAAAAATATTTATAATGATAAGGTTTTCATAAAAATAGCAGGACATTATATTGCTACTAAAAATAAATTAGATAAAATAAAATAACAAATCTATTCAGACCATGATATAGGTTATTTTTTAAGACTAAAAATATATTTTTTTTGTTTGAGTAAATAATTTAGAAAATGGGTATTTTAAAACCTTAGAAGTTGTTTAATATAAAACTTCTCTATAACCAAATGATTTTAAAATGTTGATTTTACATATTTCTTATATTATTTTAAATTCATATATTATGAATGGTCTAGGAGATTCCTAATGGATTCTCGTATAACTACATGTTCAAAATGACACTTTAAAATAGAAAACATTTTCTTGGTTATTACCTTTAGATACTAGTCTATACTTATTCTTAGTGGTCACACCATGATCAACCTGATTGTTCCTTAGAACCCATTTTTTCTGAAAACATTAATAATTACAGGGTCTATTAACTAATTCTTGTACATATTTCCTCATGAGTGGTTTTAACTCCTCTTTAATAGATAATATCTAACACTCAATTAATAATTACTACTTTATGTTTTTAGGTTCTAGTTAGGATAATTTGGTATAAAATTCTAAAAACAATTACACACTACTTCTATTCCTAATCCTATAATCTAATCTTACTGTAAAAATTTCTAATGTATTTTTCTTAAGTTGTCTTTATAGAAAGAAGAAATTTTGTTTCCACCTTTTTAACCATTTTGGGATTATGTTCCCCAAAATAATGTTCAAAATCCTCATACTTTTTATTATGAAATAGTGCTTCTAGTATAATTTTTTAAAAATAATTTTTTATCTAATCAACTTCAGTAATTTTTTTGAACAAAATGATCACTTTAATAAAATTTCACATGAGTTGACTCTTCGAAAATATTTTAACTTTTTTTTATAACTCTATATTCCTTGGAAGTGGTATAATATCCAACAAATACATATTTATTGGAATTTAGATCAATGTTTCAAATATTTTCCTTGGTGTCTATAATATAAAATTATAATGAAAATACATTGAAGTATCCATATTTTTCATTTATAATATTTTATATTTCATATGTTTTTTTATTCAAAACATGTCTAATTAGAAATATTTTAAAAACATAAAATTTTGTATTTATATAATCAATCCAAACATGAGTACTTAAGTTATATTCAAAAAACATTGTATAAGAAGTTTCCTAAAATGTAATATTACTCCTTTCAACTACGCCATTATGTTGAGTTGTATTGGGGAGAGAAAAAGATTGTTTGAGTCCATGAATTGAACAATAAGAATTGACATAATGGTTTAAAATTCTCTTCCATGGTCACTTTTTAAATAAATAATTTTTTTTTATTTCTATTTTTGAACCAATATAAAAAAAGTTATAAAAAATAGTGGAATCATCACTCTTAAAACTGAAAAATAAAACCCAATTAAAACCTGATAAATTTTCAATTGATATATGAAAAAAGGATTTCCCTATTAGGTATACTATCCTAGATGTACAAAATAAATCAATGTGAAAATTTCATATAATAATATAGGTAGAACCATATTCAATTGATTTAAAATATGACTTGTGATGTATGTCCATTTTTCCTGTATGACATAGTTTCTATTTGTTAAATATAGGTTGAGGTAAATCTGAAACTAAATTATTTTTTGAAAATATTCACATATAATAAACATTATAGTGTCCTATAATTATAAGAAAAATCCAAATTTCATTTTAGAGAATTAAAAGTTTTCACTTTTTTCTACACAATGAATTAATAAATTTTATATACATTTTCATTTCTAGTTTCATTAAATTTAAGAATTTTATCTTCAAAAATAGAACAATCATTATTTAAAAAATCAATAATATAACTTTCATCACAAATTTTTTAAATTATTATTATATTTTTATTAAATCATTTTATATACCAATTTTTTTTTATAATGACTGATATTGAATAACAATTTTATTTGACTCCCAAAATCTTTCCTTGACATTTTCATCAAAAAGATACATATCCAACATCAATTTTGGTAAGGAGTTAAAAATATAGAAATATGTACTCATAGGCCTTACGAAACCATATTTTATATATTATTCATTACGAATGGAATGGTACCTTTTTTCTTATAAATACAAATAAAAAAAAGAAATTTTTTTGGTACCCATATGTTTTTAGGTACTTTATTATTAGAAAAAAGGAATTAAGGAACCCATTTATGTTTGTGATATATTAAAATTATTATACTAAATTCCTAAATAGATTCGAGTAAAATGTTTTCATTACTCCAAATTTTTTTGAATTTATTAAAATTAAAATATTGTAATAGTTCCATAATTATATATTTTGAAAATAAGTAAATTTTGGGAAATTATTATGCATGGATCTGGGTATAAAATTCTTTTTATAAAACATTTCATATTCACCCACAATAAATATTAAAAAAATATTTTTTATATAATTTATTATTTCCCACAATTTAATTTAAGTAATTTTCTGATTTTTTGAAAACAATATCAAATTTTACTAAGTATTGAATTTTTTTTGTGTTATATTAATCTTATTTTTAAGATTAATTCAGGGAAAAAATAATTTTCCATCATGGTTGCTAAATCTAATATTGTTTATTTATGTACCCATTTAATTATTAATAAAAGTGTATATTTTTAGGGGTAGGTATTTCTTTTTTAGGATTTTATAGTTTTTTGAACATATTACAATATTCATTATGTTTTTTTAAAAAAAAATATTTTTAATTATCCCAATCGTATTCATGATCAGAATAATAAAATTAATGTACCTCATCTGAGTGTGACATAAAGAACATATCAGTATTTTGTTTAGATATTTTAGCTTTAGAATCAGAGTTAGTATCACTATTATATTCTGAAAAAATTCTCCATGATTTATTCATGGATTTATTTTCTTTATTCTTATATATAACCATCATTATTTAATTTTTATCAAATTTATTATTATCATGAAATTGAGGACAGTCAAGTTCAATGTACCCAAGTATCTTATACTAGTATGATCTTACTTCATTAGAGTTTCCCTCATTTTTTGTTCATATTAATGATTTTTTAACCCTCTCATCTGGTTGTAAAAAAATTTATATTTCACACAAACTAAAAAATTTCACTCTCTAAAGAAGAAGTATTTGATATATCTTTCTTAGATGAATCGACCATTTTTATTATATTATTTTTCTTATCATCTTTTGAAAATGAGACTTTGACAAAAAAAAATTACTTTTCTAAGTCAATATATGATCTCTAGCTTCAGATTCTATATCAACCTCATAAATCATAAGAGTTCGAATAAGATTTTTAATTTTTAAATCTTTGATAGTTGTAGATTGAATAATGGAATAAGATTTTATGCTCTATTAAATTGGTAAAAATCTGATAAAATTAAAATATTTATTAGTTTGTCCAATTTTTTATCAAATTGATGAAAACAAATTTACAATATCTATCATCTATAAAATCATTTTAGTTATAGTTTCTCCATTAATCATCCTGAACATTTTCAAATTTTATCATGAGGGTATTGAACATAAGTTTTCTAAAATTATAAATACCTTCATTTCATAATAATATAGTAGTCCACATTTCATAAGATATTTCACATTTTAGAACATGATTGAACCCATCATGATTATTCCAAATATGATAATTTACATGAATTTGGATTCTAATTCATATCATTCTTCGGTATCAGAATCCCATGTTTTAGCGTTAGTCTTTGGTATTTCATAAGGCTTTATATATTTTATATAAACCACTAGATAATGGTTCATCTAATAGGTTATCATATGTTACCTCTTGAAAATATATTTCATAGTATTAAGGTTGAGATATCATACCATATACATACCTTCTCTGTTATTAACAACGTCATAAATTCCAAGGATAATATTAATAAATCATCCTCTAAGAGATGAGAATTCAAAATTAATTCACTATGATACTAATTTTTGGTTTGATAGGACATCACAATGACTCATGAAGGAGGTGAATTGAGTTAGTGAAAATTTTATTGACTTTAAAAACCACCCTCTCTATGGTATTATAACATTTATTTTTTTCATGACACATGAAATAAGTGCAAAAATAACAATGAAACTAGATTATACACTGTATATTTATAATGGTTTGGTGTACAAAAATTTTCTAATATACTCCACCAATGCTCAACTCCTAGAGTTTAGTGATTTTTTCTAGACCAGTCCTTTTACTAAGAACTACAAGTCCTTTTCTTGTGGAATTCTTGACTATGTGAAAATAGTTGAATCTTGGTACAATACATAGATCTTTTATCATGATCCAAAAAATATTTACAAAGAACTATCCTTAAAGGGTCTTTTACTATAAACCATTACAATGAGAGAGATATTAAATGAGTGATTACAAATAAAGATCATAGTTTTAAGATATGATTGAAATAAGAGAGTAAATCAACATGGGATAATATAAGAAAGAAATAAAACTTGAGGAAAATATTATAAGAACACCTAAATTATGATCTAGATAGTGTAGTTGTAGATAATATTAATCTCCTTATACATTAGCTCTAAAAATAGAATTTTTAAATCTTCAACAATGATAGAGAGAAAGTGAAACAGTTTCCTTCTTTTATTATTTTCTATTCTTCACAATTTAATGTTCATGAAGGAAATATTTTTTATTATCTCTGCATTAGATCCATACATATTAGTCTTGGAATTATACTCAAAATTCATTTTCCTAAAAAATACCTCAAAAATAGGCATTAGAATTATAATATTCCTGTACTAATTTCTTCCCTTTATACATACAACCTTTTTAATATAAATTTTTCCATCAAAACAATAATATTTAATAAATCTATAACAAAATTTAATTCCACTACAAGTACACCATTTGTAATTAAAAATTCATTGTTAAATGATGTAGTGGATTCTAGATTTCTATATAAACAAATTCCTCACATTTTAATTCACATTTCTAAATTAATCCACATGGACATTCATTATAAATATAATTTCATCAGATATCCAAATTTGATTTAGGTGTTCTTCACATATCCTTCTTTCTCGTGTAATTGAGTTTGAGGTACCCAAGAGAATGACATTGCAGTTTGGAGCCATGTAGCTCACTTTACAATGTCTCCAATTCAGTTATTGTTTTACTCATTGCAACTGGTTTATATAGGTGTTTTATCCACATGGTAATTACCACACTTAATAGGTTCATCAACATAACTAATTTTTATTTAAATAATTTCTTGATGTATCTGATTCACATCGGCATTCCCTTTCACATGGTTGATTGATGTAGAATATTTCTTGACATAAGAAATTCACGTAGGAATTCCCTTCTCATGTAAATGATTGAGCATGCATAAGAAAATTTCATCAAAACATCTACAATTATAGGCTAATGTAAGAATGACATAAATTAAAATAAAATTTAGATGAACACACATAGAACAAAATTATTAGTAATATATGAAGGTTTTTGAAATAATTAAATCATTTAGAGAAATGTATATTTTGATAGAATATTAGTTATATAACACTAAAAACCCCTAAAATCCCTAAAACCCTAAGAAAATCCTAAAACCCCTAAAGAGCACTAAAAACAAAAAATCCAATAAAACCCCCAAAAAACTAAATATAATAATAATAACTTTACGAATTATTGACCCATACAAACCATTAAAACCCAAATGAATTCTAATAAATCCAAAAAACTCAAAAACCCACTAGAAATACAATAAAACTAAAAAATACTTAATTTCAAAAAATCCTCTAAATGCACTAAGAAACCTAAAACCTGTAAAACACCGAAAAACCCGCAAAAACCTAAAAACTCTAAAAACCATAAAACAATAAAAACAAAAAAAAAATCCATACACCCCTGAAACCACTAATAACCCTAAAAACCATAAAACACATATAATTAAAACATAACAAAAAAACCTAAAATATCAAAAACAATAAATATGATAAAATATTATAGAAAATAGTCAATTGTGATGGGTTATATTCAACTAATACAATTTTTTAGAAGTCAAAAATAACAATATTTTGTGATGGATATTAATATACATTGTAAAAAAATTATTTTTGATGGGTAATGGTGATAGAATATGGTTTTTAGGGAAATATTTTTTTCCAAAATTATTTTTTCTAATAGATAACTTCTTCAGTCACAAAATATTTTTACAAATTTATTTTATTAATTCGAATAACATGATCCAATGAAAATGTTCTTACCAACAACCTATTTATTGATGCGAATTCCATCACAATAACTCATCAAAAAATTAATTAATTAGTAATGCAACCCTTTTTTCACCTCCCACATACTAGATTCTTCCTTCCCCCTTCACACAACAACCAACATGTTCACTTGACAAAGAAATCAACACCCAGATTCATCCTCAATACTTTATTTTTGATTATTATGGTATGAATCTCCTTTTTACATAATCCCCTTCTATATTCCCTCATTATTTATTCAATTTCCACTTACCTCTCATAGAAATTAGTTCATTCGGACCCTAAGTCAAAACATTTACCTGAATGATATGGTTTATTTTATATTTAGGGTTACTATTAGTGTATTCTTCCCTATTTGGGTGTCTTCCATCATGTATGACATGATTCATCTCGGTATGGGTTGATTCTAATTTATTTTATGTTTTTCTCAATGAAAAACCTTTAAATTTAATATAATTTTCTATTATGGTGTTTATATTTGTCTGTTTCTAGGTATATGGCTACCCCACTTACTCATAATGTGTATGTTCCTTCCAACATCCACTCACTCTGTGTATATATATTTAAATAAATAATCTTACATAATATATATATATATATATACAATTCTATACTAATGAAAGCTATATGTATATGTATATAAGTAAAACTTTTTAAATTATATATATGTATATATTGAATGAATTTATAGACATATATATATGTTCGTGTAACATGTGAACATTTATATATGTATTCGTTAAAATGTGGAAATCATTTTTAATTGAATTAGTATGGATTTTATTCCTATTGGATTAAGTTATATTTAACTTTGATGATTAAAATATGAAATTTAGAATTATTAATTAATTTGGGGGATATAAACGGGGATACCAAAGAGTGGATGCTATATTTCTAGTTTCATAAAAATAAATTGGAATTTAATTACTTATCTTATTTTATGAAATATGATTATTCTGGAAATTATTTATAGGGGTGTCTGATATTTATAGAAAAGTTTAAATGGTTTACAAAATTTATTTACATGGTTAGTTATTGGTATTACATGAAATATACATGATGAAATTTAATTTATGAAGTGATGATTTTATATAATATTAATGATTAAAAAATAGTATTGTAGTATGTAATAAATAAAAAATAATACTAGAAAATTTAATAAAAGAGTTCATGAAGGAAGAAAAGAACATTTTTTCATGACCTGACCCTACCCGGGCTCAAGCCGCAACTACCCCAAGCCCACCTCCATAGGCCAGGGGCTGGCGACCAGCGCTAAAGGCACAACAACTTGGTGAGGCCTTTGCCTAAGTACATGTACACACACACACAGCCCACTCAATGCAGAAGTGTAGAGTAAAAGGATAAGTAAAGTACCAACTGCTATAAATAAACCAAAAAGTGCAACGACCTCTAAATAGAACAAGGTAAAAGCTAAAGGTAAACTGAAATGGAAAAGGGAAAACACGCACCCAACCAAAAATGTGCCACAACCTGGAAACAAGTGTAAAAAAGTAAACAGTTGGGAGAGTTCCACACCTGGAACCCAACTACGACAACCACACGTGGTCCAAGCTCACGAACTCCTATGCTCTATTGAATTCATGGCCAACCTGTCTGTCAACTGCAAGGGCACACCTAGTGCGGGCAAAGTCCAAGCAGTGGTGAGTAAAAAATACTCAGTAGGAATCCCCGATGGCTTGAGGGAGCAACAAATGAGGTGCTAAAGAGGTGAGCAGTAGATCAAATAGAGAAAAGTGAAGGAGTACCACCAAGAATGCAGTAAAGAGTACAGCTCAACCCAACTAGAGTAAAGAAGTAGACTCTTCCAAATGTAAGGATTAAGAAGCGGTGAGAAGATGAACATCTCATCGAGTCTTCGCTACCTATAACAGGAGAGTAGACTCATCCAACCACAAGAAGTTGGACACAGAAAGCATGTGTCATACCTCATGCGTCTTCGCCTCTCCTGGAAGGTGAGTAACCAAACCCATGAATTGGGAACTGGAACAAGGTATATAAATATCCATATGTTTAATCAAGAAGCCTGAACAAGATCGTAAGGTGATCCCCATCCCGTAGCATAGCCCAAGAAACTATGTCTCCAATAGTCCTAGAAGTAAACACCATTGATGCCTAGTATCCATCTGCATGCCCCGAATTGCAAGTCAAGGGGCTCAAATCACTATAGCTTGACACTATCCTCTTTGGGCGGCACTGACTCGCCCACACGGTTTTAGGTCGCATCACAAGGACGCGTCTTGGTGGGGAATGTTCCCCTCGTACTTGAGAGCTTTGGGGGAGCTTCAAGCCACACCTTGTCACTGTCACACAGTAGAGAGGTCTTCTCAAAGTAAACGTTGTCGCATCACTAACCCGTACAACCAAGGTTCCCACTCCGGTAGTCATGGAAACAAACCATAGAATAGCCTATTAGAAAATACTGAGTTTAAAGGAACTCGTCGGGTAACCCACTACCCAGTATCTGCTAGAGGGTAAACCCTAAGAGGTCGTCGGGTGACCCACTACCTAGTCTCTACTAGAGGTTAAACCCTAAGAGATCATTGGGTGACCCACTACCTAGTCTTTGGTGGAGGGTAAACCCTAAGAGGTCGTCGGGTGACCCACTGCTCAGTCTCTACTGGAGGGTAAACCCTCAGAGGTCGTCGGGTGACCCACTGCCTAGTCTCTGCTGGAGGGTAAACCCTAAGAGGTCGTAGGGTGACCCACTGCCCAGTCTCTACTGGAGTGTAAACCCTAAGAGGTCAATGAGCAACCCACTACCCAGTCTCTTCTAGAGGGTAAACCCGAAAGGTCGATGAGCAACCCACTGCCAAGTCTCTGCTGGAGGGTAAACCTGAAGAAGTCGATGAGAAACCCACTTTCCAGTCTCTGCTGGAGGGTATACCAGAAGAAGTTGATGAGCAACCCACTGCCCAGTCTCTCCTGGAGGGTAAACCCGAAGAAGTCGATTTACAACCCACTGCCCAGTCTCTGGTGGAGGGTAAACCCAAAGAAGACGATGAGCAACCCACTGCCCAGTCTCTATTGGAGTGTAAACCTATAACTACTCTATCCATCCCTACTGGATTGTACAACACTATCCAACAGAACACGGAGTGGGTATCGCACAACCACCCAACTCCTGAACAAAACCAGGGGAAACCACTCAACCCTGCTGGTCTAAACCATCATGAACAGGACCAGAGGGAAACCCACTCAATCCTACATGTAGAGACCATCGGGAACAGAAGTACCCTCTACATCACGAGAGTTCAAAGGTACGTAAATTAAAACACGGCACACACATGGGGCCCACACTAAATGTGTCCCCAACTCATCTCTAAACCAAGCACACAACCATTCTTAGGTATAAACTACAACATGTAACTCCAAGAATTCACATATACTCACAAAATATTCCACATTGCCAACCCAAGGCAATCGTGCACACGACACCCAAAGTCAATGAAAAAAGGTGTAAATATAAATTCTCCAACCTTCTTCCTCCACAGCCCTAGCACAACCAAACACATCTCTTCAAACATAAACTTCACTCACATGGGAGTGAACGCGATCACATCCCAAGGGTTCCCTTCCAAAAACAGCAAGAAGAACCGCTACGGGAGAACCCTTCATGCTTCCCCATTGAAATGAGATCTATAATGAGACTCAGGATGTCCAAACGGATCAAACCGTTGTAATCCTCACAGAAAAAAATGCGACAAAAACTATTTACTCGCCTCCAACAGATATCCTACGGAAATGTCACCAACACCGCTTTATGCCCGAACATCATCCCGTGGTCCCGAGCCTCGGTCCCGAAAAAAGTCGGGCGCATAGCACCATTGCGATCTCCTCGGAAAGACACGTCAAATTGATTGCTCACTTGAGTGATATGGATATCCAGAGAAAAAAATATATTTCTCCATACCACACATGAGCAGTGCTTAGTTGGACCTGAATCCCGGTCGTGAAGAACAATGAACGGATCGCACCGTTGTGATCCTCTCGAAAAAGTACACAAGATTGACTAATATCATGCCCAAAACAGACACCCGGTGATAAAGATGGAAGCCACCGCCAACTCCTGAAATGGGCCTCATGGATCATCACCATCATTCAGTAATAAAGCAGGAAGATTGAGACAATGCAATGCCCTCGGAAAAACACCAAATATCGACTGCTCGCACACCCCGAATGGACATCTGATGAAAAAGTTACAAAACAATGCTCGCAGCTCAAAACATGGGTCATTTGGACCATGCCTCAACTCCAGTTTCAATGCTTGAAACCACCCAAGAAATCATCACCTTAGCACAGGGGTCCCAACGCCATTGACGGTGCTCAAATTGGATGTAGGATGTGTCAGTGCCGCTCAAAACACGAGCCCCCGGAAAAATGTCAATCCACTTAATGTACGCATTATGCCACCGAGGCCCCCATCTAGGGAGTTAAACCCCCGAAACCATATCATATTCTCCGTATTAATCCTAGGCTTTCACTGCTACATACGGTATTAAAAACGGACACCCGTAGTTGGAGATATGGGTGTCCGAAATCAGAGGGGACGAACCCCTAGTGCTGGACCGGCCTGGTCCGGCCGGTCCGCCCGGTTTGGGTCGGCCTACGCCGGCCGACCCGGTTCACAGTTTCGGCACGTGGCTAAGCCACACAGGCCGGCCTTGGACCTGCGGTCCACACTCAGACCGGACATGGGCCATTCAACTTTCCGCGTGAAGACCGGCCGAGGGCGTGTCTTTGTTCCCCCGCGTGGTCACGCGCCGTGACCCCGGTCCTCCGCGTCAACCGGCCGGCACAGCCGGTCGGTCCTTCTGCTCCGTTCCCGATCACCATCCCCCCTATCTCGCCCATGGCCGCTCTGCCTCAGCCAACCGCTGATGTCGACCCCCACTTTCCTGGCACCTCTGTGCCTCCTCCTTGACCCCTGTGGCGCTAAATCACCGGAGAACCTTGGAAAACGCCGAAAATTTTCCAGAGGCCACCACGGACGCCCCGAAACTCGAATTTTCAATACTAATGGGGAAATGGAAACCTCAAATAGAGATCTAATAAAAAATGGACTTCAAATGACAGTTTTACTGCAATTCGATTCATGAAATTAAGTTTAAAGGTATATGCGGAATCAAAAACGCAAAACGTAACCTCCATCCTCGTGGGGAATAGCCTGACGCTTCAACGATGCTCCGTCGGATCCACCCCGCCTTTCTGGAGAAATAGAGGATGGGATAGGAGCCCCTCTTTGGTGGGAGTGCTTGCGCCAGGGAAGAACAAGGGAGGGGAAGGGGAGGTGGCTATCTTTAAATAGAAAAAAAAATTAATTAATAAATTAATTAATTTAACCCACATCCGAAACTCTCGACGGGGGTGAGGTTAATCCTCCCCTATGGTAAACAGCACCTCCTGATCATAATGGAAGTCTTGGAATTTTAATCTGAGGCCTCATTAAAGAGTTATAAAACTTAACTCTCGAGGCCTCTAAATTACGAAAACACCCCTAGGGCCATTTTCCACAGAAGGGCCGCGACCGCGAAAATTACACCCCTCCTAGGGTAAACGGAATGTTCCAGACTCAATGGGGCCCTCAGTTTTCCCATCTGAGAAATATTTTAAGAGATAAATGAGTTTAACCATTATATGAATAAATTTATTATTTTATTTATCCATTTAATGTTCCGGTAATGAGCGAGGGGTCCAAATGTCCTGCACCGACATGCTTTATGTCATTCCTAAGGTAAACAACCCATTTCAGACCCATCCATACTCTGAAGTTTAGGATTTGAATTTCTGTTTAGAATTTATCCCATATATTTGGCGTGCGTAGTTTGAACGCACTGAAAATTTAATTCAGGTCACACCGGGGCTCAGAATCGCACACCGTCTGCTCTGGAATAACATCAAGAATATTCCAAAATATTTTATAACAATAACCGGGTTATTAAATCATTCCCTCCTTCAAGATTTTCGCCCCCAAAAAGAAAAACCATGGAACAACTCAGGGTAATAATCCCACATCGAGCTCTCCTGTACCCAGAAGAACTCATGCACAGTCCTGCATCATCGCACAGAGACCAAAGGGTTTGATATGATCACACAAGGTCTGTCCATGCTGGTGAAGTGCATAGGACCATGAACATATTTTCTCAGGTGAGCCATGTGGGAGATGTCATGCACCCACTCCCGACCTTGGGGTTAGGGCAAGGCGGTTGGGAACCTCGCCATCCCTTCGCACGGTCACAAATGGCCCGAAGGATCTCAGGGGTAGGTCACCTCCCTGGATGAACCCATACATCACACACCACGACTGGAATCACCATTTGGACCAGGGATAAAGTCCAGTGATTCCCTCCTTCAAAATATCCATATGGTGGAACACCCAAGGACATCTGGTCACACATGATTTTATAGTCGATGACCCACGACAATGACTCTCTTACAGGCGCGAAAGGTGAAGGAGTTGCCACCATGGACTAAAGAAAAAGGTTTCATGCCTTCTCTTCCACTAACACAGGGTTACACCGATTCCCCGCGTCACCCCGGAAACAACTCATGCAAGGGGAAGAAAGAAAATAATTTCACACAAAGAGTCTAACAATTATACTGCAAAAAGTAGAAGAGCTGTAGAGAATACCTCTTATCACCTCATGCTCTGCAGGATCGTAGACATCCAAAGCTCGCGGTTGTCTGTGGTCCTAACTGTTGGCTTATGTAGCCTGACGTGGACCACCTGGTGGTGATGGAATGACCTCATAATTTTGTCCCACACTTCCAGCTCCTCCCGCTCCTCTACAAGAAAAACCTCTCTGGGGACTACTCTGATCACGACGCTGCCTTTGTCTTGGTGGTACACCCACTGCCTGCCTGATATTCTCAGCACACCTAGTCGGGCAGTCTCACTCCAGGTGACCTCACCCATCGCAAGCATAGAGCTGGAAATCTCTGGGCTGAACTGCTACCCTCCGAAGACACTTTGGTGTGTGACCACGCCCCTGAGTCTGTTTATCGAGAAGCCACCTGCATCGAGGTTCTGTCAATTGATGCCCGCTAGCTGTGGAAAATGTCCCGGCTCTGTTGAACCTGCGGCCACCACCAACAGTAAATCCTGACAGAATGATCTCTGTCACCAGTGCCTTCTCTAGAACCACGACATATGTTTGAATACCCAAGGGTACTATGACAGCATGAATCTTTCTATGGAGACCCTGCTAAAACATCCGCGCTCAGAAGTTGTAATCGTGGACCATGTCCAGGAAAATGCGTGCATGGTCTGTGAAACCAGTCACATACTCAGTCACCGCCATCCCTCCCTGCTGAAACTGAAAAAGCGTTTGAATCCGAATGTAGTGTAGGCAGGAGGGGTAAAACTCCTCACGAAACAGTAGCTGAAAGTCAACCCACAAAGCGACGAATTGTCAAGAAACTGATTCACCAGACTCAACCAATGCCCATCTGCTCCGTGGAAAAGGCTAAAGGCCAAAGCCACCAAAAGATCTGTCTGCATCTGCACAAGACTACACAGGTGAACCACTCTCTCTAGCCAATCCTATGCTGCCTGAGGGTCTGGCTCACCACTGAACCTTAGCGGTCTCTGCCGCTGGAACTCGCGGAGCGTGCTCAACATGTGCTCAAGCTCAGTCTACTCTGCTGAAGCTATCTACTGCTCACCAGGTTGGGGTGCTGCTACCGGCCCACCCAAAGAAAAAAACTCGCATGATCGGTCTTTTACTGAGGCGTCGTAGCTCACAGGGTCGTTGTCACGAACCAAAGTTGTTATCCTGACTGGTTGTCTTCGCGGAGACATCCTGAATGTTATCAAGGAGTGTCACGATCATATGATCATATATGTATATCTCAACAAGAACAATGGGGAGATGAATCAAGAAGGATAGTCAAGACTCAATCCTATGTGATTCATAAACCAATTTCCCTCTAATGAGTTTCTCAGCATGCCGAGTCGACAAGAGGGTTATCAGGGTCCTAGTGAATGGATACGTCGGCCGCCACACCTTCACTAGACTCCCTGGCCTGAGATCCACTCTCGAGACACGTTGACATTATGGCCCTAGATCCCAACCAATTATTTTTTAGGGACGTCCATACAATGTCCCATGGAACGAACCACCTCTGATACCACTTTGTCACGACCCGACCCTACTCGGAGTTGAGCCGCAACTACCCTAAACCCGCCTCCATAGGCCAGGGGCTGGAGACCAATTCCGAAGGAACAAAAACTCGGGGAGGCCTTTTCCAAAGTACTTGTACACACACAAGCAGCCCACTCAATGCATAATTGCAGAGTAAAAGGAAAAGTAATGTACCAAATGCTATAAATAAACCACAAAGTGCATCGAACTGTAAACAGTACAAGGTAAAAGCTGAAGTTAAACTGAAAAGGAATAATGCAAAACACACACCCAAATAGAAAAGTTCCAAAACCCGGCAATAGGTAATCAAAATTAAACAGGTGGGAGAGTCCCACACCTAGAACTCGACTATGACCGCCGCATGCGGTCCAAGCTCTCGAACTCCTAAGCACCACTGAAGGCACAACCATCCTATCCATCATCTTCAATTTCACACCATGTTCAGGCAAAGCCCAAGAAGCGTTGAGTATAAAAATACTCAGTAGGATGCCCCAAAGGCTCAAGAGAGCAACAAAAGAGGTACTGAAGAGGTGACCAGTAGATCGAACATCGAAAAGTAAAGGAGTACCACAGAGAGTTTAGTAAAGAGTAAATCTCAACACAACAAGGGAAATTAAGTATACTCGTCTAAACGGAAGGATCTAGAATTGGTGAGATGATGAACTTCTCGTCAAGTCTACGCTACCTATAGCAGGAGAGTAGAGTCGTCCAACCATGAGAAGATAGACAGATAAAGCACATGACATACCCCGTGCGTCTTCACCTCTCCTGGAAGGAGAGTAACCAAACCCAAGAAGTGGGTACTGGAAAAAGGTATATACATATCCATATGCTCAATCAAGATGCACGAAAAAGATCGTAAGGGGATCCCCATCCCGTAGCTCAGCCCAAGAAAGTGAGTCACCAACAGTACTAGATGTAAACACCATCGATTCCCAGTATCTATATGCCTGCCCCGAACTGCAAGTCAAGGGTCTCAAATCACCGCACCTTGACATTATCTGCTTTGGGCGGCACTGACTCTCCCGCATGGTTTTAGGTCACGTCGCAAGGAAACGTCTCGGTTGGGAAAGAGCCCATCGTACTTGAGAGTTTTGTGGGAGCGTCAAGCCCCACCTCGTCACTGTCACACAGTCGAGAGGTCTTCTCAAAGTCAATGTTGTCACATCACTGACCCATACAACCAAGGGTCCCACTCTGGTAATCACAGAAACAAACCACAGACTAGACTAGTAAAAAATATTGAGTTTAAAGAAGTCGTTGGGTAACCCACTGCCTAGTCTCTGATGGAGGGTAAACCCTAAGAGGTCATCGGGTGCCCCACTGCCCAGTCTCTGCTGGAGGGTAAACCCTATGAGGTCGTTGGGTGACCCACTACCTAGTCTGTACGGGGGGAAAACCCTAAGAGGTCGTCGGGTGACCCACTGCCCAGTCTTTGGGGGAGGTTAAACCCATAGAGGTCGTCGGGTGACCCACTTCCCAGTCTCTGCTGGAGGGTAAACCTAAGAGGTCGTCTGGTGACCCACTGCCCAGTATCTGTTGGAGGGTAAACCCTAAGAAGTCAATGTGCAACCCACTGCCGAGTATCTGCTGGAGGGCAAACCCAAAGAAGTCGATGAGAAACACACTACCCAGTCTCTGATGGAGGGTAAACCCGAATAAGTAGATGAGAAACCCACTTCCTAGTATCTGTTGGAGGGTAAACCTGAAGAAGTCGATGAGTAGCTCACTGCCCAGTCTCTGCTGGAGGGTAAACCCGAAGAAGTTGATGATAACCCCACTACCCAATCTCTGCTGGATGGTAAACCTGAATAAGTTGATGAGCAACCCACTTCCCAGTCCCTACAGGTGGGTAATCCCAGAACTTCTCTGGCCATCCCACCTGTATGGTACAACACTGGCCAACAGATCAAAGAGTGGGTATCGTGCAACCACCCAACTCCAGAACAGAACCAGGGGAAACCACTCAACCCTTATGGTCTAATCCATCGTGAACAGGACCAGGGGGAAACCCACTCAACCCTGTTGGTCGAGACCATAAAGAAAAGGAGGACCCTCCATGTCGTGAGAGGTCAATGGTACATAAAGTAGATCATGAACACACATGGGGCCCACTTGACGTGAGGCCCCAAATCATCTCCAAACCAGGCGAACAAACGTTCTCAGGTACAAACTACAACATTTACCTCCATGAATTCCCATATACTGGCATAGTATGCCACATTTCCATCCCAAATCTATTGGTACACGACACTGAAAGTCAACGCAAAAAATGTGTAAACATAACTTCGCCAACCTACATCATCCACAACCCTAGAATTTCCAACCACATCTCTTCAAACATCAAGTTCACTCACACGGGAGTGAACGCGATCGCACGCCAAGGGTTCACTTCCAAACACAGCATGAAGAACCACCATTGGATCACCATTCATGCTTCCCCATTTAAATGAGATCTCGAATGAGACTCCGGACGTCCCAACGGATCACACCATTGTAATCCTAGTGTAAAAACATGCGAGAACAACTATTTACTCTCCTCCAATTGATATCCAACAGAAAAGTCACGAACACTGCTTTACGCCCAAACAACATCCCGTGGTCCCGAGCCTCGGTCCCGAAAACAGTCAGGTGCATCGCACCATTGTGATCTCCTCGAAAAGACACATCAAACTGATTGATCACTTGAGTGCAACAGATATCCAGAGAAAAAGATGTATTTCGTCATACCACACATGAGCGGTGCTTTGTTGGACCCGCATCCCGGTACCGAAGCACAACAAATGGATCGCACTGTTGCAATCCTGTCGAAATAGTACACAAGATTGACTAATCACTTGTGAAAAACAGACACCCAGTGATAAAGATGGAGACCACCGCCAACTCCCAAAATGGGCCTCATGGGGCCCACACCATCGTGCAAAAATAAATCGGTCAGATTGAGCAAATGCAATTCCCTCGGAAAAACACCCAAAATCGACTACTCGCACGCCATAAACGGACGTCTGATGAAAAAGTTACAAAACGCTGCTCGCAGCTCAAAACACGGGTCGTGGGGCCCAAACCACAACTCCAGTTTCAATGACTGAAACCAACCTAGAAATCTTCACCTCAGCACCAGGGTCCCAACGCTACTGATGGCGCTCAAATCAGACGTCGAATGTGTCTGCGCCGCTCAAAACACCACCCTCAGAAAAACATTAATCCACTTAACGTACGCATCGTGCCACCGAGGCCCCCATCTCGGGATTTAAAAGCCCTGAAACCATATCATATTCTGCGTATTGAGATGAGGTTCGCACTTCCACAGAGAGTACACAAAACAGACATCTGTAGTAGGAGATATGGGTGTCTGAAATCAGAGGGGATGAACCCCTTGGGCTGGACCGGCCTGGTCCGGCCGGTCAGCCTGGTCTGGGACGGCCCGCGCCGGCTAGCCCGGTTCACAGCGCCGGCCCGCGGCTCTGTCGTGTGGCCCGGATGTGGACACGCAGTCCGCCCTCAGACTAGCTGAGGGTCAGTCATCTTGCCACGTGATGTCCGACCGAGGGATGGTCTTTGTTCCCCCGCAGGGTCACGCGCCACGACCACGGTCCTCTGCGTCAACCGGTCGGCGCAACCTTCCGGTCCTCCCGCTCCGCCCCCGCTCATCGTCGCCCCTGGCTCGCCCGCCGCTCCTCTGCCTTAGACAATCGCCAATGCTGACCCCCACTCACCTGACACCTCCGCGCCTCCGTCGGGACCCCGGTCGCACCGCCGCTCCCACTCGCCGGACCGCCGCCCTCGACCGCCAGAAAACCTTGTAAAGGGCCGGAAATTTCCCCAGGGCCACCACGAACGCCCCAGGACTCATATTTTCTATCCGAAAGGGGATATGGAAACCTCAAATCGATCTATAATCAAAAATTTCCTTCTCCCAACAATTCGACAGTAATTCGATGCAAGAAATGGAGTTCAAAGGTAAATGCGGAATCCAAAACGCAAAATGTAACCTCCTACCACATTTGTCGTAGCCCGAGGCTTCAACGATGCTCCGTCGGAGCCTCCATGCCGTTCTGAAGAGATGAAGGAGAGGAGAGGAGCGCCTACTTTGTTAGGAGGTCTTGTGCCAGGGAAGGACAAGGGAGGGGAAGGGGAGGTGGCTATGTTTATATAGAAAAAAAAATTAATTCAAAAATTAATTAATTTAAACCTTCGATTTAACCCGCATCCGAGACTCTCGACGGGGTCGAGGTTAAGCCTCCCCTACGGTAAACACCACCTCTCGAGCACAAAGGAGGTCTCAGAATTTTAATATGAGGCCTCTTTCAAATGTTATAAAACATAACGCTCGAGGCCGCTAAATTACAAAAATGCCTCTGGGGCCATTTTCCACAGAAGGGCCGCGTCCGCAAAAATTACACCCCTCCTAGGGTAAACGGCAGGTTTCAGACTCAACAGTGCCCTATATTTTCCCATCCGAGCAACCATTTAATAGATACTTGATTTTAACCCTTAAATGTATAAATTTATTACTTTATTTATCCGTTCAACGTTCCGGTAACGGGCGAGGGGTCCCAACGTCCCGTGTCGACATGCTTTATGTCATTCCTAGGGTAAACACCCCATTTCGGTCACATCCGTACTCTCAGATTAAGGATCCAAATTACTTTTTAAGAGTTATCCCATTTATTTGGTGTGCCCAGTGTGAACGCACTGAAAATTTAATCCCGGCCACACCTAGGCTCAGAATCGCACGCCGTTTGAAGGCGTTGCTCTAGAATAACATCAAGAATATTCCAAAGCATTTTATAAAAAAAACCGGGTTCATACAATTTTAACTTTATAAAAATAAATATATATTAAATCATAATTGTAGTCAAAATGTTGTTAAAATAATGTATTTAATTTAAATATAGTGATTTTTTTTTGAATTTTTTTAATGATATTTAAAAATGTTATACCTCATTGTGGTTATATTGAATGAATGCATATGGGGACATAATTTTTCATGAAATTTGTATCTCATGTATTCTGGTCGTGATATTAAACCATTTTTGGTTGTTATATTATGATTAGTTTTCATTTTATTTGAATCATGTGAATATATTTTTGTAAATTTTTGGATATATATATATATATATATATATTTAACATGTGAATATATATATTAACTATTAGAAATCCATGTAAGGTTATATATATATATGTGTGTGTGTGTGTGTGTGTGTGTGTGTCTTGATTTGATATGTATATTTATTCAGAGTTCATTTAGAAAAAAATTTGATGTATATATTTTTAATGACCAAATAATGTAAAATATATATATAATGTATGAAATAAATTGGAAATATGTTTTATAAAAATAATGAGAAAATCAATTTAAAGAAATTTTGTGAACAAAAAGTATTTCATAAGAAAAATAGTTTAAAAAAACATTATAAAAAATACAATGAAAAACCAAAACTATTAAAAATAATTATTATTTAATAAAAACATTGTCATTAATAATTAGTAAAAAATATATACATTGTAAAAAAATTAAAAATTAAGAACAATTATTTCCAATTCACAATAATTAGTAAAAATGTAGTAATAATTTAATTATTATTTAATAATCATTAAATAATTTGTAATAATTAATAAATAATAATAACATATTAGTAATAATTAATAAATGTAATTATTAATTACTAAATATTATTAATAAATTGAAAATATGAAGAATTTTTCATAATTTGTAATAAGTTGTAAAAAAATAAATTAAATGCGGTTAATTATTAGAGATTTGTTCTATTTTTTAAAATTTTATTTATATTTAATACATATTTAGTATAACTTAATAAATAATTGCATCAACTAGTAAAGATTAAGAAAAATATTATTATTAAATCGTAAAAAATAATAGCTTGGGAAAAAATAAAAATACTACAAACTATTTAGTGTTTCACTAAGGAAAAAAGCGGATTTATCGGCGGTTTGTTTTCCATTTCGTGGCGGTTTAAACCATCACTAAATCTATTTCCAGTTGTTTTAAAAAATCACTGCTAAATTGTGCATCGGGAAACTATTCATGGCGGTTTTCAAAACCGTCGCAGAATGTTTCGCGATGGTTTTTTGAATTATTTTTTTTCCTTTTTTAATTATTATTTTTTTATTTTATTTATTTTAGTTATTTTTTAATTTTTTATTTTATTTGTTTTATTTGTTTTATTTAGTTTATTTATTTTATTTATTTTATTTAGTTCATATTTATTTTATTTATTTATTTATTTTATTCATTTATTTCGTATTTTATTTATTTAGTTTGTATTGTATTTATTTATTTCCTAATTTATTTTATTTCTTCCATATTTATTTTATTTATTTCGTGTTTATTTTATTCATTTCGTGTTTATTTTATTTATTTTGTATTTATCTTATTTATATTGTATAATTCGTATTATTTTATTTACTTTATCCATGAATACATGCTCATGCCCATTCCCATGCATATACACATGCCCATGCACATGCCGATGCAATATAAATAAATATTGTGTTTGGTGAGATATGAACCCCTAACCTCTTGTATATTTTGAAAAGACTTTACCACCCCATAAATCTCATCATGTGATTAATAAACAGAATTTAATACAATTATATATACTAATTGAAAAAACAAATAATACAAAACTAATAGATATAAACTCAGTAATAATTAAACAATAAGCAATAATCAATAATTAATAATCAGTAATTTATAATCAATAATTAATAATAAATAATTATTTAATTTTTATTTATTTATTGAGTTATTTATTTATTTATTAATATTTACTGTTTATTATAATAAATAAAAAATAAATTATAATAATATTTACATAAATTATAAAATTTTGAAAATAAAGTAATAAAATTATGAAATTAAAATATTAAATATCAAATATTAAATATTAAATTAATAACAATAAATAACAAAAAATAAAAAATAAATAGTAAATAATCAACAATAAATAATAATAAACAAATAATAAATAATAAATAATAAATATGAAATAATAAATAATAATAAATAATAAATAATAATAAAATAATAAATAATAATAAAATAATAAATAATAATAAAATAAAAAATAAGTAATAATAAATGATATATAATAAATGATAATAATAATAAATAACACATAATAAATAACTATAAATTGATAAATAAATAATAAATAATAAGTAATAAGTAATAAATAATAAATAATAAATAATAAAAAAATAAATAATAAATAATAAACAATAAATACTAAATAATACATAATAAATAATAAATAATAAATAATAAATAATAAATTAAAATAAATTATAATTAATAATAAAAAAAATTAATAAACAATAAATAATAATTAATAAATAATAAACTATAAACTATAAACAATAAACAGTAAACAATAAACAATAAACAATACAAAATAAATAATAATAAGTAATAATAAACAAATAATAAATAATAAATAATAAATAATAATAAATAATAAATAATAAATAATAAATAATAAATGATAATGATAAATTATAAATTGTAAATTATAAATTATAAATAACTATAAATAATAAATAAATATAAATAATAAAAAATAAATAACCAGTAACAAATAAAAGATAATAAATAAATTAAAGTATATTATAAATAATAAATGAAACCCATGAAAAAGTATGAAAAGGCATGATAAGTGATGAAAAATCATGAAAAGGCATGAAAACAGATGGAGAAGCATGAAGATGGAATCATTAGAAAGAATGAGAATGCATTAAAACTCATGAAAACTCTGGAAAAACCATTAAGAATACAACACAATCAACATAATAACCCACAAAAAACCATTGATACAGATAAAAAGTCATGGAAACCCAAATAAACAGTAAAAAATGGAGCAACCGTTAAAAACCGTCAAAATGGTCATAAAGTGACAAAAACATTAGACTCACATTAATAAAGATAACTTATGATCAGAGATTCCATTCCAGATCTATGACCAGTCAAATCAATGATCCCGAAACGATCATCGAGCAGATAGGTGAAAGAGACCGAATGGACTGGCAGATCAGAAGTTACGACCATTTAAAAAATTGACGAGGAACGGGTGCTAGAAATGAGGCATCAAAAAACATAACAAACCTGATACCCACTAAAAAGTCCATAACATATGATCCAAAATTATATGTGGGTGCTGCGACCATTTAAACTATATCTCATTGAACGAACTACGATCTCAGAGGCGGAGGAGTCAGAACTGACACGCGGATCGAATGTTAGGTCCATTTGATGACATGTTCGGTGGGACACCGATGACGGAAATGGGGTTTTAGAGGCCCTCAAATGGGTTTTTTAGGTTGAAAAATAGGACATGTGGTTTTTTGTGTAGAACCATTGCATATCTCTCTTTACTGGTTTCGATTTGATATGTGGTAGAGCCCAGACGGACACCCTGAGTGAAATTTATGGCCGTTTGAAGTTGGGGATCTTTTGTCAACATTCTTATAACTCTCATATCTTCTGTTCTTAAGACCGTCTCAAGGTTTTGATTATAAATGCCTCTATATCTATTTATGATCTTCAATTTTACTGTTCGTGGAACTCCAATGCCTTCTCAGGTCAAAAGTTATCATCGTTTTAGTGATTTCGGGGTTTTTCATATATTTTTATTTTTTACCATTCATTTCACAATAGTTAACCCAAACAGCCACTATTTTGCGGCGGTTTTTTAAAAATCCGCCGGTAATCCTCGATGAAATTAAAAAAAATTAAAAAATTAAATAAAAAATAACACATTTCGCGGGGGTTTTTAAACCGCCGTGAAAATATCATCGTAAAATGCCCATTTTCCTGTAGTGTTTTGAATTATTTATTAAGAAAGTATTGTAATTAATATAATTACTAATAATATTTAACTAATTTAAAATAGAAAATAAATAATAAGAAAATAATATTAATAGTAAGTAAATATTAGTATTTGTAATAAATACTATTAATAGTTTCTAATTATTAGTAATATAAGTTAATTTGTAATGAATTGTGGGACATTTGTAGAAAAAAAATAATTATTAAATATTAGTTATACTAATTAAAAATCCACTTATAATTAATAAATATTTAGTATTAATTAAAATAATATTATAAATTAGTAAAGAATAGATAAAAAATTGTAATAATTAGTAAAATATTTTAATAATACATGATAGTTGGTCATAACTATCCACAATTAAAATATAATAATTATTCTTATTTATTTTTTTGGAAAACTATAGAATCCAAAAGTATTCATTCTTTTCTATTATGATATTTTCATTAGATAAACCATCATAACAATCCTAATTTATCTGGTACAAATAATGGCTACATTGACAGTGTTCAATCATTTATATCATTTTCATAATCATATTAATAATATTTTTCAGATGGATGAATTAAATGTCCATGTATGAAATGTAATCATAGGAGATTTTAATTCTTTGAGAGTGTTGGAATTCATCTATAACTTTTTTTATTTGGTAATGATTATGTTTTTTGTATCAAAATAGTGAACAAAATAGCTAAGAAAATAAAAAAAAATGGTTCCAAACCCATCATTTTAGAATTTATTACATAAGGTTTTTGGCTCATCTATTCAGGAAACCAAAATTCAGAATGATATTCCAAATCCAAATTCATATCCATTTCAATTTTACAATTTGTTGAAATATTCTATGGAATCCATATATATGGGATTATAGTTAAGAAAATTTGAAGGTGTTACAAAATTTTTGGCTAATAAATTATATTCTAGAATTTCAAATAGTTGTTTTGATCAAATTTTTTTACTTTTGAATCATTTGTTCCTTATAGAAACACATTTCCTGCATTGTTCGTTTAATGTAAGAGTTTAGAAAATAATCTGGGTCTTAGTTATCAAAATATCCATGTGTCTTAAGATAACAACATCTTATATTGTGGTGATTCTAAATCATTAATTAATAGTCTAAAAATTTGAGAATTGAGGAATATAGAGCCACAACAAAAAAAATTACATATTTTCTATTAAATTATATAGGTACTTTCCAATTACACCCCTTTTACAGTGTCTATTTATATCTGACATCATTGTTACTTTAATAACATGACATAAATAAAATATTTGAATTAATAAAATATTATCTCATCTATGTGATGGTGATTCATGGAATCTTTTTTATCAGAGGAATCCTTGTTTTACTTTAGAAACTCAAAACATGTAGTTGAGTATTTGGATTGATGGTTTTTTCCATTTGGTTCTTATGAGAGTCAATATTACTGGAGGCCTATATTCATAAATTCTTATAATATATCTCCTTATATTCTGATGAAGGAACCATATTTATATTTGACACTATTAATTCTATGACATTCGATGAAAAATATTAATATATATTTGATTCCAATAACAAGTGAGTAAATTTAATTATGTTAACACTATGTAACTACATATGATATAGTTATAGATTTGTTGTTCACACTAATCGTTACATTAATAAGCATTATCAATGATTTTTTAGTAAATTTTATATTGTTTGGACTGTGTACATATGGTCTAAAATCATGTATGTACAACATGGTTGAGAATAAATAATTTATGCTTTTCAATGGAACAAATGCAGGTTATTTGGATGGCCAGAATAGATTTCTTCCGATAGATCACCCTTTTCGATGGAAGGAAAATAATTTATAAAAATGATGAATTGAAAAAGATGATCCAACAATAGTTTTCTTATTAATTCTAGTAAAATTTATCATATCTTTATTACCTCTTATTACATCTAGACCAACTATATATAATAAAATATATATGGTTTTTTCGAGACCATAATTATATCTTGTAGGGTATTTTTTAGGAACTTCCATATTGTTCTAATTTTTTAGTTCGTAACATTATATATGTAATCCATTATGAAAATAATTTTATTGATAAAATGTTTTATACTATTATGAACACACCTGATAAAACCAATGAGAATGTAAATAAATTGTTAGATCGTTCCCAAATTTGTAGGAATCCTTAAATTGAATTATATAAAGATCAAAGATCAGAAAATATAATGAAGCCAAAAGAGTCATACGCACTAACTAAATAAAGTCTTTTATTATTCTATAGATGGATTATATATTTGGGGGTCTCATATGGTTATGCTTTTAATCTCTCTCATTGCATGAAAAATAGACATACTATTGAGTTTAAAAGCCTTTATTTTCATGTTGTAATGGAAATAATACTGCTTTTTGGTGTTATAGGGATGCTAAATTCATTAATATGGGATTTTTTGTCCAAAATATCATATTTATAATGATATATTTTTTGGAAACATCAAGTTATGATGCGTTGAGTGCGATGTAAAACGTTTTTATTTTAATTATTTGTATATTGGAGAAAATATTCCTTCCGACCTTCATTGAATCATTGTAACATTTAATATTTCATTTTCTATATGAATCTAAAAGGGGAGGGATGGTATTATTCTTATGGATGTAACCATTAGAGATATGTATGAAAAATAAATAAATAAACAATGTAACAAAACGTACATTGAGGGGATAATATTATAATAATACATATAGGATGAAATTTAAAATTTATGATCGTATTATTTTCAATTTGAATATTCTTCAAAACATAATCACATTGGTTGTAATAACGAAAATTTTGATGATGTCGATGACTATCCATTGTATGTTTTTAATCACATCAAGCTTGGTTTTGCTGGTAATCATGAACTATGGATTGCAATTGCAGTACTTCATAGAGGTCATACATATGTTCTTCTAAAGTATAATGAAATGAAACTATTTTTATAGTAAACACCTCTTATTATAATTATTTAATATTTTAACAATAGATAAATTTCTTCATTTTTTGGTTTTGTAGATTACATGAATACCCGATAAAAAAATGATTTTAAAAATTATCCATGCTTCTTTTGAAGACCATCACCACTGGAATTTTGCATACTGGTAATAATAATGGTATGTTATGTTGTTTATGATGGAACATAAAATAGTTTTTTTAATGATATGAATTATTAAAAAAATTAATTCATTATAGGAAATAAAAAATTAATGTAAAATTGATAGTTGACTATGTCTTCTCAAAAACCCTCCATAAAAATTGATAAAATATTATAATTGGTATGTGGTTAATGTATTTTGATTTACTAAAAACATATCTGGTGAATCAGAAAATTTAATGAGTGTTTTTTTGTTTAGAAGGATATTTTCATAATTAAATTGAAGATTAACTTTATTCTCTACTGGATGAAATAATTGAATTATGTTATATAGTACCAAATTGTGTAAAATTATTTAAATTCTATTAGTCTGTTATTGATTGAGGGTTGGAAATTCATTCATGAAATATAATTTTTAACATTAAATATAACAAAATTACTATATCAAATAAACCATTTGTGTTGGCACATCAAGAAAATAAATATTATTATGAAAATTACTAGGTTGTTTTGTGAGATATAAATGACTGGTGGAGTTTAATAAAAATTAAATCTCTTGGAAATTAGTTTCATGAAAATGTAAATGGTTTTGTGGATGTGAAACATATTGAAATTTCTCCGGAATAATACCCAAACATATCAATTAATCGACTAGAAATCAATATCTATGATGAAACCCCCTAGTTAAGGGCTTAAGATATTTATAATGTTGTTGAATTAATAAGGGATGATGAAACTGAAAGTTTTTATGGATGTTGACAATGATGAAGTTGAAAAATTTTCATTGATGATGTTGAGGATGATAATGACGAATGATGTATTATATATAGATAATTATTAGTTTCTTGTATTTTATATATGTAATAAAAATAATTTAAAGGTATTATTTTCTTCATATTGATGGAGAAATTCCTGATAATCTATTATCTTTCATCACTGATGCTAGTATTTTTTAATTTTTTTATTTACTATCATTATAAATAATTATTGAAAGGTGATAATATTATACTCTAAATTTAATTGATTAATTTTTTATATTTGATATCAATATTAACAAATATTTGCACATGAGATTATTATATTCTTGTATTGATTTCATGGTAACGATAATATTCTTGTTCTTATGGGTTTTTTATTTTCTATACCTATATTAAGACTCTTTATTATAGGTAATATTATTATATTCTGGTATTTATTCAAATTTTAAATTTGATATATATATTATAATATTTTACAAATAATATTAATTGTTTCAGATAACTAGGTATGATCCTAGTGACATATTTTATTTTATGGATGATGATAGACTTCCCGTTGATGAACCAGATTCATATGACCTATAGGATGATGTTGTAGTACAACCTATCATGATGGGGAACAAAATTTTTAAATTGATGATTGCAGACCATGTTTTGAGGGGACATCCATATCTTTATTTTGATTCTCATTTGATTAGGTGTATTCAATTTTTTAAGTTAATTATTTTATATTGAGTTTTTTCTATCAATTTCAACAATAATATATTTATTATTTATTTTTATATACAAAATCTTTCACAATTAGAAAATGGGAAGGTTGGTGTGATTCAATGAAATAATTTTACTAGGCCATCAGTGTCATGGGATCAAGTTCCCATTGTTTTTCATTGTCAAATATTTGATGACTGAATTGTATGTTAATAAATAATATATTTCATTTAAAATTTATTTAATTAGTAACATGTTGTTTTTAATTGTCTTATAAAATTTGTGTTTGCTGGTTAAGGATTTCATTTGATCTTTTATCCTGGAGTCATGTGATATTTGTATATGTGAACATTTTCATCAGTTTTTAGATAAACCAAGCAATTGATCCATGTTTATAGCTTTTATTAATATGTTTATCCAATATTTCATCCCACATGGACCTACCTATATCTTTAATGAGGTATAGGATGTATCATGATCCAAATGGATAAGAGATACTTTTAAGAGGTGGTCATCATCTGGCCATCAGAACTAGGGGAGGTAGGATGTCACACATAGGTTTAGGAGTTAAATAATTTGAATAAATTAATGACTTTTGGAAAGTAATATTATTTATTAATTTATATATAATTTAAAGGTAAAATATTATTTTTATTATACATGTCACTACATTCCCCTCTATTACAAAATTCAAAACATACAAAAATCATTCTACTGACCCATATATATGATATCTTGTTGGAGAAATACAATTTTAGATTGAGGTAAGTATTTTTTTAATAAAATTTCTAATATTAATTTTATTATTATTTTAATTTATAATTATATTTGAAGGAAAAAATTTGGTATTTTCACTTTTCATTCACAAGGGATTCATTCCAAGAGTGATGCAGAAACCACTTGAAAGTTGGGTCTTGATGAAGGGCCTTGATATATTAAATTAGTCATGGTGTCTAGAATGGTTGGGTAACCAATATTGGTTTATTATTGAAACCTACTAGTTATTATGGTACATCTATAGTGTAATAAGGTAGATTACAGGGAGATCGTGCTGATTTTTTGTCACTATCCACCACAGAGTTTTAAGATAGGTTGTGAGCTCAGGTTGAGATGATACAATGGATGTAGAGAAAGAAGGAGGATTATGATCAATAGCATTATAGTGGAATGTACATTTTGGAATATATTTGAAATATTGAATGATATTTTGGTGGAGAGTTATCTCCCTTATACCCTTTCGGTGATCCTCCTCGAATTGATAATAGTTGATCCTTAATTTTTTTATGAATGTTATGAATTATGTTCTCATTAACATATTGTGAGGGTAAAGATGTAATAATTAAATACATATTTTATTATATTTAATTTTACACTTTTTTCATTTTTTTAAATTTTATATTGCTTACATCCTTATTTAAGAAATTGTGATATATTACAAAATATTCTAAAAGAACTTTTTAAGATTTATTTTCAAACTTATTTGTGAAAGAAATTATAGACTATTGTAAATAGTTATTTTTATGACAGACCTAGGTATTTTATATTCAAAAAATATTCAATGATTTTATGAAATTGGAGTCAAATCCCATCTTGAATAATAATTATATTCAATTTTTTTTACTGTTATCGGCATTTCATAATCGATTCCTATCATTAATGACTTTTAGCTATGAGATTCCTTCATGAAAAACTCATCAAAAAAGTGTAAAACTCTAGTTGTTAAACCCTTAAAAACCTAAAAGGTCTAAAAAATACCAAAAAACCTATCAAAAACCTAAGAACCCATAAAACATATAAAAAATTAAGAGTCACTAAAAATAAAAAAACCTAAATCCTGTAAAATCCTTAAAAACCCTAAAATATCTAATAAGCCATAAACCCTATACCCAACACCCAAAACCATAAACCCTAAAACCTACTATCTATACCCTATACCCTACACCCTAAAAGATAAACCCAAACCCATATACCCTATAACCTATACCGTACACCCTAAATCATAAACCCTATATCCAAAACCAGACACCATACACACTAAACACCACACCCTAAACCCAATACCCTACAACTTAAACCCTGAACCCAACACCCTAAACCCTATACAATACACCCTAAAACCTAAACGAAAAACCCTAAAAACTATACCCAATACCATAAAACCTAAACCCAAATCCCTACACTATAAACCTTATACCTTGCAACCTAAACCCTAAACTCTCCACCAGAAACCCTATACCATGATTCCTAAACCCTATACCTTAAACCATTATCCCTGAATCCTAAAACCTACACCCAATACTTTATACCTTACACCCTAATCCATAAACACCAAGCCCTAAATCCTATACCCTAAACCCTAAACCATAACATTATATCATAAACCCTACACCCTACACCCTAAAACCAATAACATACACCCGAAAACCAATAACATACACCCGAAAAACTAAAACATAACCCCTAAACCCTACACCCTAAACCTTAAACCCTAAATCCTAATCCCTAAATAATTAACCCTATACCCAATACCATACACCCTAAACCCTACACTCTAACCTCTATACCCTACACCATAAACCCTATACCCTTCATCCTGAAACAAATACCATACACCCAAAACCATAAACCCAACAACCTAATCCCTAAAACATACATGCTAAACCACAAAAAAATCCTAAAAACCCATAGATCCCAAAAAACCCTAAAAAACATAAAAAACACTTAAACCACTAAAACCCCCAAAATCCCCATAAAAAATAACAAACCTAAAACTCTTAAAAACACCAAAAAAATATGTAAAAACACTAAATACCCTAAAATCCACTGAAAATGTGGAAAGACCCAGAAAAACCCAAAAAATACTAAAAATCATTTATTGTTGAGAGAGATAGAGGATATGACTCTTTTATTAAAATCAAGTAAACGATGATCCCAAGAGAGAGTAGGAATACAATGAAAAATGCTCAAACCAAACAACTAATTGCCTATCATTTTTCTCGGTCGTTCTATTAGAATTATTTCATCTTCTAAGATTATATACCTACCAGTCCTTCTGCAACCACGACCCTGACCTATCGACTTCCCCCTGCTTGGGGAAATTGAATGAATCCTTCTAAGAAGTGTCTCAACATAAGTACTTTCTATATCAGAGCTATCTTGATTCTCCTTGTACGAATCATCAAATACTTCTCTTTCCATTGGGTTCGTAAAACTCAAAAAAAAACCATAACCCTCCTAACAAATAGTAAAATCTTAAAAACCTAAAAAAGCATAAACACCCCTAAAGAACTATAAAACACCTTAAAGGTACAAAAAAAACCCTCAAACCCCTTAATGAAACTAATGACCCAGAAATCACTAAAAATGATACAAAAACACTTAAAGACAATAAAATACCGTAAAACCATATATGGCTCAAAACCCCCTTAAAACCCATTATAAACCATAAAACAATCCAAACCCTAAAATACCCTAAAACACTACCAACCCTAAAACCCCTAACAACATTATGCACACATAAAGGACCATAAAACCCTAATAAATCCTAAATGACCCTAAAACACTATCTGGCCCTAAAAACCCAAAAAACCCAAAAACCCCTAAATCAAAAAACATCCTAAAAACCCTAATGCGCCTAAAAAATCATAAAAGACCCATAATATGAAAACAACATAAAACCACCAAAAAACAGAAATCTATCTTCAAAAAACTACAACATATACCATTTCCCGAAACCCTACACCTTAAAGCCTTAAACCTACACCCTAAATCTCACAACCTAACATGTAAACCATAAACCATAAAACATAAACTGTAAAACCTACTCCTCACACACTATATGAAATACCATAATACCTAAAAATCCATAAAACAATAAAAAAACAAAAAGAACATAAAACCCCGTAAAAACCTAAAAAACAAAATCTAACTAAAATTCCTAAGCGACCCTAACAACAAATAAAACCCCTAAAAGGCCCGAATACCCTAAAAACCCAAAAAATCAAAAAATCACCAAAAGTCACTAAAACAACTTAAAATACTCTAAAAACACCCACAAAAAATACCAAAAACCCTTAAAATATTTACAAACCCCTTAAAATCCCTTAAACCACCAAAAAACTGAAAATAAATCTACAAACCCCTAAAACTCGAAAAAACAATAACAACCTTAAAAACACATAATACCCTTAAATCCATTAAAAATAGATTAGTAAAAATCCCTACAAATCTAAAAATCCCCCAAAACCCTATAAATATACCATAAACCTCTAAGACCCCATAAAAACCTAAAAACCAAAAACCCCGAAAAAGACCCTTAAACATAAAAAACTAAAAACCCCTAAGTGAAAAAAAATTCAATAAACCCCCATTATCATTAAAAACTCTATAAACCCCAAAAAACACACTAAAACACAAAAAATACTTAATCTCCTAAACAACCAAAAAACCCCCTAACACCTTAAAACAATAAAAATACACAAAACCAAAAAAAACATAAATACACTAAAAATAATAAAACCCCTCAAAGTACCTAAAACCCCTAAAACCCCAAAAAATTACCTTAAAATACCCTAAGACCCTAAAAACACCTAAAACACCTAAAACCATTAAAATTTGTATAAATATGAAAAACAATAAAAAATTTAATCCCTAAAGCACTAAAAATCCAATAAATAGTAAAACCCCAAAAAACCAAGAAAACATAGAAACCTCTAAAGGAAACCCCAATAAAAATAAGATACCATAATACCCAAATAATCTAAAACCCCCTTAAAACCTAAAATACATAAAACCATAGAAAACCCCTAAAAATATTAAAATCGTAAAAACACCCAAAACCACTAAAAATTCCTACAAAACTAAAAGATCCCTATAAAACCAAAAACATAAAAATACCTAAAAACCTAAAAACCCATAAAAATCCCTAAAACCCCTAAAAATAATAAAAATTTAAAAACCCCTCAAAACCCTAAAAGATGCTTAAATGCCCAAAACCCCAAAAAAACCCAATCGACCATAAAAACTATAACAACAATAAAACACTAAATCCCCTAAAAGCCCCTAAAAAATCCTAAAAACCCTTAAAGAAAAAACAGAAAATACTCTATGAACTCCATAGAACCCTAAAAACCCTAAAACCCCCCCTAAATCCCCATAAATCCTTATAACCCTGAAAAATCTAAAAACAACTAAATACTATAAAACCCATAAATAATCTAAAATACACTAAAACACCACTAATAGACTCTAAAACCCCATATACCATAAAAAACCTAAAATCCATAAAACCCTCATAAAAATGGAAACCCCAAAAACCCCTAAAAATACTCAAAAACACTTAAAACCACCTCAAAACAATAAAACCTAATAACAACACTAATACCACTAAAATTATTAAACACTCTAAAAATCCTAGAAACACATAATACCCAAAAAATGATAAAATACTAAAAAATCCCTAAATATCCCATAAAAACCCAAACCCCTTAAAAACGTAAAGTTCCAAAAAACCATATATATCCCATAAACCCCTAAAAACATTAAAACCACTCGAAACACTAAAAAACCCAAACACACCCTAATTCCCAGTAAACCCATGAAACCCTTGAAAATACCCAATAAACCTAAAACCCCTAAAAACCCTTAGAATAGAAAAACCCATGAAAATACTTAAAACAAGAATGAAAATTTTAACACATAAAACTACCTAAATGGTCTTACAAACCAATAACTCATAAAAACCTAGAAGACCCTAACAGTCTTAAATTCCATGAAATAACCAAAAAAACATATAAAACACATAAATATGATAAAATCCCTTTAAAATCCCTAAAACCCCCAAAATAATCCTAAAAACCATAAAAATATGAAAACCATAACAAAACCGTAACATCACTAATAACCCATGAAATGAATAAAAATCATAAATCCCTATAAAAACTAATGGAATCCCCTAAAACATAAAAAAAATTAAAAACCTCCAAAAAACTAAAATTAACCTAAAACTATAAAAACACTAATAAATCCTTAAAACCCCTAAACAATCCTAAAACACCAGAAAACAATATTAAATCTATAAAATTCCAAGAAAATTATAAACCCCCAAAAAACCAAAAAATGCACAAAATCACTAAAACCCCTAAAACATACATAAATATTTTTAAAAAACTAAAGAAATAAAAAAAATACCCTAAACCCCCTAATAATCCCTAAAAACACTTAAAAACCATAAAAAACTCTAAACAAATATAAAAACTTATAAAAATCATTAAAACCCTAAATGCACATTAAAACCCCAAAAACCACTAATATATACTAAAACCCCAAAATAGTTTAAAACCCTTAAAACCCTTAAAACATGAAAAAACCAACCAATAACCACAAAATACTTTTTAACACCTAAAAATCCATTAAACACCTAAAATCCACTAAAAGGCTCTAAAAATGAAAAACCCCAAAACCCAAACACCATATAACATCCTAACAATCCCAAAAAAAAAGACTAAAACCCATATAAACCCCCTAGAAGACCACAAAAACCCTTAGACTCTCTAAAACAACATACATTTCCTAAAAACCATAAAACTCCTATTAAATTAAAAACCCAAAAACCCTACAAACCCTTAAAATCCATTAAAAATCCTAAAACCCACTAAAAAATAAACACACTTAAAACTCTTAGGATCCCATGAAACATTAGATCCCTATAAAACTGAAAATATCTAAAAACCCTAAAACCATAATATCCTAAAAACCTAAAACCCTTAAAAATACCTATCAACCATAAAACCCCCTTAAAACATTTCACAACCTGACCATGATTTTATTTTTTGTATTAATATTTTTATTATATAAGTTATTTTAGTTGAATTATTGATTGAGTTTCTGATGAAGGTTTCTGAATTTCAAATATTATAGGTGTTTTTCATTCCTATGCATGGTTATTATTCATGGTTTTAGGGTAAACTATGTGACTATTTAAAGGAGAGGGTGTTTCCAGTTCAGTTTGTTCTTGCATGGTTTACAATGTATAAAATGTGAACATTTGGTCTAAATGACGCCATTCAAAGTATTAATTTTATGTCTGGTAGTGTGTGGGATATGTTTCACATCTTGTGAACTGTAAGAAGAAATTGTTTATTAAGCATGCAAGTAGTCTCTACAATTTGATAAATACATTTTTCATGGTTGGGGTATGATTTTGTAAACCGTGTGTCCAGTACATGTTAGTTTTATCCCATTCTAGTATTGTGTTCTTGGTTAGAACAATGTATTGAAAAACATTCAACCAAAATGTGTTACATGATTTGGTGTCTTAAAAACATGAATTTAAAAGTCCCCCCCCTCTTTTTGACCCATTTTTGGTTCTCCTCCCCTTTGGTTGAACTAGGTTCATGGGAGAGCTTCTGAATCTCCTCTAATTTTGTTATACTCCCTATATTGTTTCCTCCAAAAGATTATGTAGTGACGTATTCTTGTTTTTTAGGTGTTTTCCTTAAATTATCATCTCCCTATATTGATTTATTGGTTTTACGTGGGTGGGATCACTCTTGGAATAATCCTAAAATCATGGGTTAATGTTTGGCTAACATAGGGTGTAAGGAATGTATCTTATTCCTTGTATTTACATCTATGAGAGTTTATCCACATCATCATGTCATTGATGATGGTGTCTCTATATATTTTCGTCCATAATAATACCATTTGATTCTTGAGAATTTTTAATTAGTTTCAAAATATTTTTTTATTTGGATGTGTGTTTTTGTTTTTTTTTGAGTGTTAATGTCGAAAAAATTGGTGAAAATGGATTCTCAGAGGGTTTCATTTATTACACTGATATATATGTGTGTGTGTCTATGTGTTCATTCAAGGTGTTAAATTAAATTTATATTTGTATTATAAATTAAAATTAAGAGCATTTAAATTGGGTTTCCATTTGGTTATGTTTTTGTATGTTATTTTGTTGAGAATTTTGGAATTTGAGTGGATTTTGGTAATTTTCTTGGTTTGGTACTTATGTGTGGATTCATATGCTAGGTTTTTGTACAGGGTTTTTTTATATTGATATGCTCCCAAATAATAATTTGTATCTATATTAAATGTCCCTATTGAACACAGTTATCAAAAATGATCATATACCATTTCTTCTCTTCCTCATCCCAATACATTGTGAATGGCTACTTGGTTTCCAAATGAATTAATAAGTTTTTTCAAATGTGTTTCCTAGGGATTGGCCTGTTTGGATTTTTGAGGGGTGATTTATTAATTAATGATATAAATCCCTATTTAAAACCTTTTTTCCTTGTAAAATGTCTACACATTCGTTTTGGATATGGTTTAGAAATGATAATGTATTTTAAAATAAAAATTCATAGTCTGTTATTTATTTTGTTGTTTGAGATGGTTTTCAAACACATATGATGTGTAGGTTCGGTTAGATCTTTGTATGTATTTATGTGTTATTAGAACCTCTATGGTTATATCTCAGATGATAGGGCCTCTACATAGGTGGAATTATAGATTCATCATGGAAGGAACAACATAATAAATGGGTTAATATTTTATGCCATGCATGTGATGAATTCCACATTCTCTGCATACTATTTTAATGGGATTCATGGGGATCATCTTGAGGGTCCTGTAGGTTTTCATGATGACTTTGATTAGATGGGTTGGTACCCCCTTGATTTTTTAAGAGGACAGGGGTGTTTTTAAACTGGTGATTCTTCTTTAGAGCATGTAGTTGGTAATTTAATATGGAGCTACACCATACGCTGGAATGTGTGTTTGAACCATGTGTGTACATGGGTAGATTCTAGATATGTTTATCAATTAACAATGATTATTATCTTCTTGTTTGTTTTTATTCTCCTAAACATGGTATTATACTCCGTTAGTTCCTTCTTTCTTATATGGTTTCCTTTATTTTCTATAATTTCCTTTCATCACCTGGTCTGGAATCCTATTTCTATATTATTTTTTTAACTTGGGTTTTAAAATGGAAATTTATTTTAAAAGGGGAATGTTTTGTGTATTGTTTTCAAAATGGAATTTTTGGAAAGAATTTTTTTGGTTCCTAAAATTGATAAAAATACACTTTTTATGTGTATTTTGAATCTAGAGTTTTTGGACTATTTCAGTAAATGATATATATGGACTATGTGGTGCTTACCTATTGAGTTGTTTATCATCAAACCATTCTTGTTCAACTCATCCTTAGTACCTGAGCTATTTTTTAGGATCATGTTTCTAGTTCGAGTTTTCCATTTGATTAGGTTGGTCTCATGGTTGGTGGTGTACCAGAGGTTATATGGAGATCTTGTTTTTCCTTGATTGGTTTTGGTTCGATTTATATTTTTCTATTTTGTTCAACAATTATAGTATCTACTATCTATTATATATTTATTGATGTTCAGTAATTATTTGTTTATGTTTTATTCTCTTTTTTGGTTTTTTTGTGCTAAATCATTATTATTGTGATATAATTGATGTCTCCTATTATTTTCAATCCCATGGGGACTGGAAACGCCTCTTGGGCATAGTATTAGGCCTTGTCGGGTGTCTGTTTTAATTGAAATACTACCTAGTTCATGAAAAATATTTATTAGGGTATCCCTTTGTTTTTTTGGGGAGATTGGTATACAGGATATTATGACTATAATTACTCAATAGGTAGGTATCAGAGGGACATCATGGACCATTTCTTATTTTTATCCTCAAGTTTCCATGGGTATTCTAGGACCTGAGACTTTTTTGGACTATGTGGATGGGGAATTATGATGGGATGGTGCCAGTGATGTCAAGTGGGATTACGTAGAGTAGTGACACATGTGAAGCCGGAGTATATTGCTCAAGATATTCCTTATGGTTTGTTTTGTCCTGGGGGATAGACCACTAAAGCAAGTCACCAGGTTAAGAATGGCCAACACTTCCCTATTTAAGGATTTTAGTGTGATTTATATCTTGAATTTATTTTTTGAGGGTGTAAATGTATTTTCTATTTGGAAAAAAGTTTTTTTTTGAAAAATGGATTTTAAAATGGATAATGATTTTGGTATTTGTTTTGTTTTTATAATTTGGTGTTTATATTGGTTTTTATGTGAGTTGGGAATCATTAAATGAGGATTTTTTGATAATGGATTCAAATTTTAAATGTAAGTGGTGGTTTTTGAAAGTCAACATTGTATTTTTGTGTGTTTTGTTTTTCATATGATTCAGATGATTGGCATGGGATGTTATTTTTGGTTGAGTTTTGGTTGGGAGTTTATTTTGGTTCTATGGTATTATTTTGTTCATAGTATTCCACCCATAAATTTCATAATGGTTTATAGTGAGTGTAGTTTTGTTTTTGAACCCACATAGACTCCAATTGGAGTGGCATGATCATGTTATTCTCAGTTTTTTACATCTTCTATGGAGCTCTAGTTCAGTTAATGGATGTGGATTTCTTGATGAATGTGAAGGTTTTTTACGTCATTAGAATTCTTGAATCTATGAGAGTGTAAGATATTATGGGAACATTTGAAGGACAAGTTTTGAATTAGTGTAAGGTGATCATTCCATTATTGTTGAAAGTTGGGATGTCATGGAAAGTGTTTAATACCACATTAACCTGATGTTTAATACATGAGCAGGTGAAGGTGACGAATGTGGTATAACTATTGATTGTTAAGTAATTTCATCATATGTTTATGGCCTATGTTGATCAATTAATATATTTTTTTCCTTTTTCCTTGAAGATAACATCATAGGATTAGTTGATATATAGTATATTCTCCCAGTGTCTTCATCCAGATATCAAGGGATGATTTCTCTCATTTGGGGATGTTCTGTTTGGTATGCTTGTGGGTGAGGTGTTTCTAGCCAAGTTGATTTCTGTAGCGCAGTCTATAGTAATTGGTAATTGAGTTTCACATTTCTCTTTTGAGGGTTCCCAATAGGGCTAGGAGAGCGTGTTAGAGGAACATGTTCCTAATGAGTCTCATTCATCACTTCTAACTTCTCATATGTGAGACTATATTCTCGAGTGCATCAAATGTGTTTGATTTGGGTATTTGAAGATGTAATTTCATAATCCTCCAAATTAATGTCATTTATGATTCCATTTGTGTCACATAGAGTGGTTTTTCAAGCATCATTTCTTGAAAAATAAGTCCTAATTGTAATTCGTCATATCTTGAATAGAACAAAACTAAGGCTTTAAGACATAAGGGATCCATCCATTGGACCTGAAGTAAATCTCTTCTCAAATTCAAGAATTTATGGGTGTGGGTACCTTGGTCTGAATATTTATCTGACTTCAGAGTAGAATATGTTTTACTTTCCCTATTGTAGTTTTCTTTGTTGTTTTATGTTACTCTTTATTTTAAAATCATATAGGCCTCATTCACATGGATTTTTAGTTGTTGTTCCTTTTGGAGACAAAAAATTTATTGTTCATTCCTCCTCATGTTTACATAACATTTTGTGGATTGGTGTTGGTTTTAAGTAGTGATTTCTTTGTAGATTCCCCAGTTATATGGATATAATTAATCTAGACTGGTTTATTGTTGGAATTGAGTTCATTAAGCAGGTTTCTCATTCTATCGTGTGTTTTTGGTTTGTGTTAGGAGTTCCCTTTATGGGGATGTTATAATTACCAATTCTTTTAATTCTTAGTTTGTGTAGAGAATTCATGTTTTTATTCAAGTTGTGATTTTATTTCTATTTTTTCTGTTTTTTCTAAGTGTGTTAGTTCATATATGGTGGGGAGACGCACCATTCATATTATGGTGGATTCTTCTAGTGTTGGTTAGAGTTATTTGGTTTCTTATGGTGAATATACCTTTCACTTCTTTTGTGGTAAAACACAATATTGTTTTCCCTAAATCTAGACAGGAGTGACTTGCAGAGTGAGTGGTCACACCAGGTTTTGTGGTTCCATTTTTGTTTGTTTAGTTTTGAGATTGAGTTTTGATCCTTGTTCGGCTAGGTGTATTTATAGGGAAGAAAGTGTTCGTTGTGGGGATAATTATCACACACTAATCATGGATTTTCATTTTTTATTCATTTCATGGCGTCATATCATTCATTAGATGTTCAGATAAAGTTTACGATGATATTTTTTTGAGTTTTAGAGATTTTAGGGGAGTTGTGTCCCTCACACGGTTAGTGTGCATAGTTTGAGGGTAAACCAAGAAGCAAGCTCAAAAAGAGGGAGTCTTTAGTAAAATTTATTCATTTATAATTTTCTTTTCATGACATATGTATGGATTGGTCCAAAACATTTGAGGCCCTAGAGAAACCATGAGTCTATTGGGTGGTGTCTATGATAAGGTGCATAACTTTCACATGACTAGGGGAAACCTTGTGACAAGAATGAGTAAATGATTTGTAATTTGAAAGGTTTGTTTTGACATTTGGTACTAAATTTCCTGAACCATGCGTCTAGCTTGTGTGAGTATCACCCCTTTTTAGTAGGGTGCTCACAGTTGGTAGACAGTTTGGTAAACTATGCAGCCCAACCATATGACTTTCCCTGGTGTCTTAAAACCCAAAATTTAAACATTTTATTATCCCTTTTTTAAATAATTTTGGGTTATCCTCCATTTTTATTGACTTAGGTTCACAATAGATTTTTCTTGATCTCTTGTACTTTAGTTCCCCTACTTCAATGGTTTCTTCCCATTCATTGAAGGTGAGCTATTATTTATTGGGTGTTTTCATTCTCTTATCTTCTCCCTCTCTTCGTATCCTAGTATTTTCTGGTATCATATTTTCCATTTATTATTTTAGATATTTTATGGATTATTTTTGTGACATGGTCTTGAGACATAACGTGATTCGGAGTCTTAGTCTACCTAGAAAAAATTATTGAAAAATATTAGAATATTTAATAGCACCAAGCACAATGTTCTTGAAGAAGAGGAATAATTATTAAACAGGTTCATAAATCAAAAATAAAATGGAACCATTGACTTTAGAATAGCAGTTTTACACTAGAAATTACAAGGTGTTGGTTAGTGTGGGTCGTCTATGAAAAATTTATTGAGGGTGTGAAATTGATTAAATAAATTAAAAGAAAATTTTATTTTATTTTTAATCATCGCAGACACTTACACCTCTATATGTATATGGATATAGAATCTGTCTCAAGGTTGGCCGCTAAACCCTAGATACTTATAAATTGTGGGAGGAGAGAATTCTTTGCGGGTGACAACAGATTGTGGATCATCACGCCAGTATAGATGAAGGATCTCATAATTGGTGACAACACAACATTTATTCATCAACAAACAATCCAAACTATAGCTAAAGAATATGATTTTATTGGTTCATTTTTCATTCTTTGTTACTATGATGAACATGAATCAATCGAGGAATATATTGATTCCCATATCATGCATATTGAGAGATGGGATTTATTTTAATTTTTATTTGAACCCAAATCCCACACTCTTGATCATTGGATAATAAATATTGGGAAATGATGTTAAAACATTGTTCCTGTTCCATTCCTCCCACCATTATTTGCATTATGCACTGGTTAGATTCCTTTGGTCTCGACTCGACATTGTCGTATGGGTGCGAAATTGATTAGACCACATGATTTGAGATGAATCTAAAATTGATCTATGATTATTATAGATTGGGACCAAAGGATCTCATATCTATGATAATTCTAATTTTAGGACATTATAGGAGGTGTAGAGGTCAACGATGGGGACCAACAATGCACTGTAGTGGCTTTGGTGACTTGTGTGTAGGTGGAGAATCATTAATCGACTGATATATTTGGGGCCATGTGGGTTGGAGGTTGAGGGACCATGACAGACATGTTGGATCCGATGGAGCTAGCGGTGGGGGATGTAGCAGCACATGTGGGAGCACGATGGAAGACGTTGTAGTGGCGCCTAACACAAATCAGGTCGGTGGGATGGGTCAGGACAAGATGGTGGGTCGGGTCAGACAAGATGGACCCATGTCGCACTGAGTCTAGATCCAGGTAACAGAGGTGGAGCCATATTTGCAGTTGGTTGTGGTGATCGACTAGAGTGATCAATCGCGGTGATTGGCTGCAACATTCGGTTAGGCGTGATAGGTGTACTGCCCATGAATTTCATTCCATGAGTGGTTGGTCTTCCTTGTTGGTTGATCGACTATAGTGGTAGGCTGACCGACCACAGTGGTAGGTGTATCAAACACAGTGATAGATATTAAAGCCCGGGTAGGTCTATGGGATGCTTTGTTCAAATGGTCACAACTCTTAAATGGAGTGTCGAAATGTTGTGTCATCAATGGCAACATGACATTGATTATAATACGGTAAACTGATGAAAAATGTTTGATACCTTATTCGTATTTGTGGCTATTATTTATTACATTTTGGACCAATATATATTGGTGGTGTTCTATTCATCCTTTCGTTGAGGGTACAATGAAACATTACATCTACATTATTAGATTATAATCCTATATAGAGGATGAGTCTTAGATAGGTTTTCTGAATCCCTCAACAAGAATGGAATGTGATCATATATCATCTCTAGTGGGGTTTTGGGAATAATCTTGACCTCCCGGATTAAGACATTCATCCTCCATTTTGTTGTCCACATCAATAGGGTTTTTGGAATAGTTGGAAAATGATCCCCAACGTAGGGGTGATCCCGAATGGATTCATTGTGTCCCCCAACAACTCTATGTGTTACCACATCTCAATGTATCATAGTTTTCCGGAAACAATGTTTTATATTTTGGTGGGGACCAAATGAGATAAACCTCTTCATTGAGTGTCTCTGGTGATATCATGGATTGAGGAGTGAGTTCTCTTCGGAACGAGCATTGCATCAAAAGGGAATCATGTGGTTGTTAGTTAGTTTGGACCACCAGATGGTGTGGAGTCTCTCTTGTGTATATCGTTATTTATATTCTTATTCTATCTATTTTATATTATTTCATCTTGTATTGGTTTTACTATACTGGGTGAGTCATGTTCAGTATTTTTAGTGTGTTGTACTGAGTATTTTTATACTCACCCCTTCATGGGCTATTCCAGCACATGTATTGTCTTTTTCAGATAGTGGCCCATTTGATGGTGTATAGACTCTTTGTGGTGGGATTTTATTTGAACATGTTTAATTTTCATTGATATCAATTAGTACTATGTTTGTAGGATATTATTTTTATGAATTAAGTCTTTTTTTTTAAATTTCAGCATTGGGTGGCTTGAATATTTGTTCATGTGTATAGGTACTTAATAAAATTCCTCCCATTTGGGGGAAATTCATACTCAGTTCAAGTCAGCATCCCATTTCCTATTGGAGGTTGAAATGTGTAGTTTTAGAATAGGACCCACTAGGATGGGCCATGATATAGTGGTGTCATAGGAGGATGGTTCTACTTTAGGACTGGGGTTCTATGAGATTTTTTTTAGTGTAAATGTGTTAAGTGTTTCGAGTTTGGCTTTTAGACCCGGTACTCTAGTATTTCTATCATGAAAAATGTATCCATACACCAAAACATTGAACACGTGATTTTCAAAATGGTACACGGGAACGGTGTTTGTAGGGAAAACCCATGGTATATGCACCACAAAAGATGATAGTTTTTTCTATGTCCTTTTTGAGTTAGCTCCCTAGATATACTCTATTGATAGTGGTACATCTAGTTTCATTTTAGGATACCTTCACATAGACATCCATCTAGGAATCCATCACGTGATCAGGAGGATAATCCACCTAGTGATGAGGAATCAGTATAGGGTATTGTACCAAAGGTAGTGCCTCTAGGTGGTTTACTATCTATACCATCACACGTCTAGTAGCAGCTACAACAATCACTACCATACAAGGATACAGGCAGGCTGAGTGTGTTGCACATGTTTACGAGGTATTTAACTCCCATGTTTCTGAGTGATCCAATCCCCCATATGGCTGGGGATTTTCTATAAGAAGTCAATTTGGTTTTCCACCTTGTGAGGAAGCCTACCGATCAGATAGTGGTCCTTTCCATGACTCTTCATTAGGGATTTGTGGGGTGATGGTGGTGCGTGGTGACTCAGTCATATGATAGAAAAATATCTCATGGGTTGACATTGAGAGTATCTTTTGGGAAGATTTCTATCAATACATTTTGTGATTAGTATGAATGTAGGATCTATTACAACTATAGAAGATCTGTATGAATTTGGTAGATTATTGTATATGTTTATAGATCTCTCACAATAATATTTGTATATGGTACAAGTCGTGTTCATCATGGATTGAACCTTTTAGCAGGTCTTCCAATGGACATTAGGTTGTCATTGGTACCCCATATTATTTATATTTATGTTGGAGTACTTGATAGTTCCTTGTTAGTGGAAATTGTTTTGGAAGAGAAGGCACTAGTTGTGGGTGCAAGCAGTGGGAACCCGGTAGCTGAAACCATAAAAGTAGGAAACTGAATGAAATCACATGGATACAAGAGGGTTGGGCACATCAATAGGTGATCCCAAGACATAGGTTTCTTGGTTTAGGGCTTCAAAAGTGGCTCAAATTTGAAATGGTGAAAGTGTTGTTTCTCATGCAGAGGTCGGGGAAATCTGGCATGACATTGCCCAACCCATCATTCAACTGATTAGGAGATGGTCAAGGGACCACTGAGATAGAGGCAAAGGAAGTAGAATGAGGTTCCATAGGTGGGAATATGTGGAAGAGGATTATATTGGGTAGTAGGTGGTTGTTGGAGGTTCGACCAATTACTACAACCACCCCTAGTTGGCCCACTTAAGGCTGTGGGATCTGGTGGGTAGGGATGAGGCATGCTGCGGGCTATATAGGCCTATGACACCGAGGCTCTCAGGATTCTACGAGGTACGATCTATGTATTTTTGACCTTAGCTATAGTTTTTGATACACAATGGTTCTATTCAATATTTTTTTTCCACGAAACATTCCCAAGACTCAGAGATTGTAATTGAACTGTTGACTCGACTCATACACTTAGAGACTCGTATGGGAGGAGACTCGATGATCACACATAAGTGTCAATAGTGTGAACAAAATATACGAGGATATAGTATCAGTTGGGCTCTCTTGGTATCAGTGTTGAGGCCTTACTATTTCATTGTTAGTATGGACTATTTATCCATTAATCATTCTCAGATTGACTTTTTTAGGTGAAGAGTGTTATGTGTCTGTGTTGTTGGAACCACATTTTCCATTGATGGTGAAAATAAAATTCAGGTAGTGTGGGATGGACTCATTGATAGGTGGGTTTAGTCGATTACTAAATATTTGGAAAGCCCGACCCTTGGTGTAGTGCATGTTATGGTCCCCCATTTTCATAGAATGGTGGGAGAGTGTGATGACTTGTTTCCTGAATATGTCCCAGGTTTACCACACTACAAGGAGACAAACATCTACATTGATCTATAGCCTGAGATGACACTAATATCTACACATGCATATTGGATGGAAACCTCATAGCTTCATGATTTGGGGGCACAGTTGGAGGACTTGTAGCGTAAGGGATTCATGAGATCCTGTGTTTCACCAATTTCATCCCAATTTTTCCTTTCCAAGAAGTTAGACAAGAGGTTGTGTTTATGTGTGAATTATCGGTGCATGAACCATGTAACTGTGAATAACTGGTATACACGCCCAATGATGGGTGACCTTTTTGATCAGTTCAAAAAAGAATGATGGTTCTCAATGATTGAACTCATCTAAGTATATCACTCGTTACAAGTAAGATATAATTATTTACCAAATATGGACAATATATATATTGATGATCAATATTAGTACTAACTTATTCAGATTTTCATGATGAATGCCCCAATAGTCTTCATGGGACTCAAGAACTGAATCATTCATCATTTCATAGACCTTTATTTGGTGGTAATCATCAATGAAGTTTCATTGTATTATGCATCGTAGGAGGATCACACGAGATAATAAGGATAGTCTTAGACACACTCCGAGAGAACCAACTTTACAGGATGCCCTCAAAGTGAAATTTTTTTTTTGATAGGTCCATTTTCTAAGACATGTCATCTCTAAGTCTAGACTTATAGTGGATCAAATGAAGGTTGAGGTGGTTCTTTTTTGGGAGCCACCCATGTTTGTTAAATAGGTGCTGAGTTTTCATGAAATGGAAGGGCACTATCATAGGTTTTTACCCAACTTCTCCATATTGGAAACACCCTTTATAGCTTTGACATGAATGGTTAATCATTTTGTGTAGATATAAATGTTCAAGTAATGCTTTCAAAAGTTGAGGAAGAGGTTGATGACTACTCCCATCATGAGATTACTGGAAGAAGGCCTTGAGTACATGGTCTTCTGTGATGCATCAGAGATCGGGATTGGTTGTTTCCTATTTCATAGGCAAGTAGTGAATGCATATGGGTCATTTGAATTGAGACCAAAAAAATCATAACTATGCCACCCATTATCATGAGTTAACAATGATTGTCTTCTCATTGATAATGTAGAGACACTAACTTTTGGGAAAGTAGTTTATAATCTACTATAAGAAAAAGTGTCTCAAATATATCTTATCTCAAAAGGAAATAAACTTCAGACAGAGGGGATGGATATAGTTTCCCCAAAACAATGAATTTGTTATTTTCTATACCTCTATAAAGGGGAACGTGGTGGATGATACTCTCGGTAGGATATCTATTTCAAAGTTTCTAAATGATGCATCAAAGTAGTTTTCCTCGTCGATGATTTCCATTAGGGATAGAGACTAATTATCTTACTTATATTTGGTCGGATTCACCCCTCCACTCTTACATCATGTCAAGAAGGCACATCTTGGGGACACCGTCTATGAGACTCTACATGCTCTGATGTCCACTAGGAATGATCCTGATAGATATTCAAAAGGTGGGTAGCACATTGTTCTCAATAGAATAAATAATAGTACCCCTGATGTTGCAGAAGTATATTTTGATAGATTTTCATACATCCCCTTTAGCGATACATCTAGGTGTGTAAAAGATACACCAAGACCTCCAATGCTAGTTTTGGTGGCCAGGGATGAAGAAAGGAGTTGCAGAGTTTATTTCTCAATGCCTTAATTGTTAGAAAGTGAAGGTAGAGTGCCAGTTCTAGTGGGTTTTTTTTAGCCACTTGAGGTTCAAGAATGGATGTGGGATGTGATATCGATGGACTTAATGATGAGTTTACCACTTAAATCTAGGGAAAGGATTCCATCAGGATGATAATAAATTGCATCTTCAAGCCATCCCACTTCAACGAAATTTGAGAGTAGAGTTTTATATATGACCTTCAATTCCTATACTTACTAGAGATAGTTTGACTCCATGGATTTCCATCGTTTATTATTTCTAATAGTGATTCTCTATTTACATATCAGTTGTAGAAGGGGTTACATGAGGAATTTGGGGCCCAGTTATGCTTGACCACAACATTTCACCCATAGACGGATAACCATACGGAGCAGAGAATTTTGGTTTAGGAGGAAATGTTGTGGGATTACATGCTAGAATTTGGCCATAGTTGGGAGGGTCACCTATAATTGGTGGTGTTTTCATAAAAAATGATAGCATTCCTCCATTGTTATGACACCATTCGAGGCTTTGTATTGGAGACCCTAGAGGTCACCACATTTTAGGACAGACCCATGAGATTCAGCACTCATGGACCCAAAGTTGGAGTGGGCTACTATAGAGAAGATTCAAATCATTAAGACGTGGATGAATTCTACATAGATCCATCTGGTGTCTTATTATGACAAGAAAAAAGGCCTTTGGAGTTCGAAAATTGAGATAATGTGTTTCTTAGGGTTTCTCCTCGATGGGTATTAAAAATATTTATATGGGGAAGCAAGTTATCTCATTTGTTTATTAGCCCTTTCCAGATAATATATAGTGTTTCCGAGGTGGAATACCACTTGTATCTATGTCCTCTATTAGATTGGGTACATGAATTATTCCACATGTCGTAGCTGAGGAGGTACGTTCATGACTCATCGCACATCATAAACCCATAAAAACCCTAAACCTGGTACCCTACAACATAAACCAGAAACCCTACACCCTAAGCCCAATACATTACACCGTGAACCTAATACCATATACCATAAACCCTCTACCATACATCCTAGCCCCTAAATTTGTCACCCTACACCCTCATCTTCAAAAACTATACCCTAATCCCTACACCATAACCCCTAAACCCAAAATCCTACACCCAAAACCTTATACCCTACACCCTAATCACTACACCATAAACCATTTCCCCCTCTACTTAAACACTAAACCCTACACCATAAACCATAAACCCTACACCCTATACGCTACACCCTAAACTCTGATCTCTACACCATAAATCATACATTATAGACCCTAAAACAAAAACCCCACAACCTAAACAGTATACCCTATACAATAAACTATAAAACCTACACTATAAACCCAATACCAAAAATCAACCCAACAAATCACTAAAACACAAAAAAAAAACAAAAAACATTAAATCCCCCTAAAAACCCAAAAAATCCTCAAAATACTAAACACTATGAAACACCTAAAATCCATCAAACACATAAAATCTACCAAATCTATAAACCCCTAATATCCATAAAAATACCTAGAAACCATAAAAATTATAAAATTAATAAAACCCCCAAAAACCCAGACTCCCAAAATACTTTAAAACCCTGAAAAACGATAAAACCCTAAATCCACATAAAAATAATAAAAGCAACAAAATCCTCGAAATTCATTAAAAAACTAAAATGTTAAAATCCATAAAACACTAAAAATACATAAAACCAAAAATAACCCGAAAAGAGCCTCAAAAAATTTTAAACCCCTCAAACCCTAAAAAACAGTAAAAACATAACACCATTTCATATCCTCAAATCATCTAAAACAACTTAAAACATCCAAAACCCCCCAAAACCCCCAAAAAACCGCAAACCTCTAAAAACAAAAAGAAGGGAAAAACCTAAAACCCATTAAAATACATTAAAAACCATTAAAAACCCTTAAAAACATTAAAAGAAAATAAAAATCTAAAAAATCTAAAAGATTTTAACATACCCTAAAACCTTACAAGACTATAAAAACCATAAAACACAAAGAAAACTATAATCTCTAAAAACCCATAAAAACTCCAAAAATTCATATAGGTCCATCAAAACCCTAAACGATCATGTAACCCATAAAATCCTTAATAGACCCCAAAACCCTTGAAAACAAAGGGAACCCTTAAATTTGAATGGACAAAAAACCTTAAATTACCCCAAATACACTTAAAATTCTAAAAGACCCTAGAACCTTTGAAAAACCCCAAAACACCTAAACGCCTTAATAACATAAAATAACAAAAACCATATATCCTACTCCAAATCCCCTAAACCCTACAACCTATTCCATGTATGCTAAAACCTAAACCATAAACTCTGTATCATGAACCCTAAACTATATAACATACACCCCAAAAACTAAACCTTAAAAACTAAACCTTATAGCGTAAACCCCCAAAACCCGTAAGATCATAAAAATAGAAAATTAACCTAAAAACACATAAAGACCCTATAAACCTTATGAACTTTTAAAAACCATAAAATACCCTTTGAACCCCTAAATCCCCTAAAAGTCCTTCAAAACATTAAAAATCCCAAACTGGCCACAAAAATAGTAAACCCCATAAATACCTAGACACCCTAAAAAAATATAATACCCCAAAATCACCTTAAAACCCTTAAAACAGTAAAACCCCTATAAACCGACTAAAATATTTAAAAAACAGAAAAACTCATAAAAGAATAGAAAAACATAAAACTCACTAAATCCTTCAAAACCCTAAAACCACTAAATACTTATGAAACCCAGAAAGAATCCCTAAATGAAACCAAAAATCCAAAAACAACTAAAATAATATGAAATTATCTAAAAACCCAAATGTGTAAAACACCTAAAATAACATTAAACCCCCCAAAACCGAAGAAATACCATAAAACCCTTAAAAACCTTTAAAACACCTAAAATCCCTTCAATCCCCAAAAACAAAAAACCATAAAACTCCATAAATTATTAAGAACTGTAAAAAACAATAAATACAATAAAAAACCAAGAATCCAAAAAAAATAAACACCCTCAAAAGAAAATATAACCCCCTAAAAATTCCATAAGTCCAATAAAAATATATAAAAACATTAAACACATAGAAAAACTAAAATATCTATAGACACTAAAAATCCAAAAAAACATAAAACCCTTTAATTTCCTAAAAACCCAATGCTAATCCCAAAAAACACAAGAATCCATAAAAGCAAAAATACCATAAAAATCAATAAAATGCCTAAAGATCCACCCCCCTAAAGACCCTAAAACCCCAAAAACCATTAAAACATAAATGAATTCTAAAAAACATAAAACCTCAAAAAAACTAAAAAAAATGAAAAATAAAAAAACCTAAAACCCCTAAAACGCCCTATAAAATCCTAAAAATCCCATAAAACCATAAAAGTCCTAAAGACCCTAAAGACCCTCAAAAATATAAAACCCCCTAAAACAGTAAATGCCTTAAAAATACATACACACAAATCAAAATCCCTAAAAAACCCTAAATCCATAACAACCCTAAAAATAATAAAAAATACTACAAACCCATAAATTCCAAAAATATCCTAAAAACCAATAACTACCTAAAAATACCCCAAACCCCCAAAACAGTCCCTAAAAACACTAAATATTAAAAAATTCATAAAATCCTCTAAAACACCCAAATACCCTAGAAGACCATAGAATCTCGAGAAAACCATAAAACACTAAAAATGCTAATCCCCCCCCAACTCCCTAAAACCCTCAAGTACTACAACACACCTCTAAAGAACCCTAAAGACCCAAAAACACAAAAAATCAAAAAACCACTATTAACCAATAAAACCTTATAAACCCAAAAAACCCCCATATTTCAAAAAAAAAACTCCTAAAATTCTTTAAATCCCATAAAACACATGAACACCAAAAATCCATTCAAACCCATTAAATAAAAAATCCTAAAAAACCAAAAATTCTGTAAAATCCATAAAACCCTAAAAACCTTCAAAAAACCATGAATCCACAAAACACCTAAAAACCCATGAATCCTCTAAGAAAAAAAACCATAAAAACCTACTAAAATATACAAATCCTTTAACAACCTAAAAATTTAAAAACCTAGGAAAACCTTCAAATATCCTAAAAAAACATAAAAACCTTAAAAATCTAAAAACATAAAACACCTTAAAACTCTTAAAACCATAATAATATAAACAACATAAAAAATTAAAAAACATAAAATCACTTAAAATACTCTAAAACCCCTAAAACTCATAAACCACTAAAAACCCTTAAAGGCCCTAAACCACTGAACACCCTAAAACCCTATAAAACCCAAGAAGACATTAAACACCCTTAAACACCCTAAAAACCCTAAAAAACAAAAAAAAACTAAAAACACTAAGAACCATAGAACCCAAAAACACCATTAAACACCCTTAAAAACTTAAAAACTCTTAAATCCCTAAAAAACCTAAATTCCCAAAAAAAAACCCTTAAAAACACCTAAAAACATAAAATACTGATTAGATACAAAAAACCCCAAATCATTAAAAATAATCATAAAGATATAAAACCCCTAAAACCCCAAAGAAAGCATTAAAACTCTAAAATCTCTAATAACCCAGAAAACTAAAAAATCCTAAAACTATGAAAAAAACAAAAAACGATAAAAATAATCTCATAACTCCCATTAAATCGTAAAATTTTCAAAAATATACCTAAAAACATCAAAAAAAAATAAAAACATAAATACCCCGAGAATCCTTAAATACACTAAAACCCAATAATATTTTGAAATAAACTAAAAGTAATTAAAACCATAAACCCCTACATCTTTAAGAACCCTAACACCCCAAAATACCCTAAAACCCTAACAAAATTTTAAAACCCCAAAATACCTTAAACCTCTACAAATCCAATAAATACCGAATAATACCCCCCCAAACACTTTTACACCCCCAAATCCCTAAAACCCCTATAAATATCTAAAACCACCAAATCCCCTAAAAACCTTGATGACCCAACAAACTTAAAAACCATAAAAAAATAAAACAATCCTAAAAAGAAATGGAAAACCCCATAAGCAAATAAAAATAATAAAAAACATCTGAAAAAATCCCATTCCCAAAAAAATTCTTAAATCCATAAATCCCCTAGAAACCCATAAAACCCCTAAAAACCTATAAAAATCCATGAAACCCCTTAAACCCCCTAAAAACAGAAAATCCATAAAAACCAAAAAAATACAAAAGGACCCCTAAAACACCCTAAAACCCCCAAACCCCTTAATTAAACCCAGACACCCTAGAAACTGTAAAACCACTAAAAACATAAAACATGACTAAAATCATAAAGAACACATAATTATTTAAATCTCTAAAACCCTAAAACAACTAAACCCCAGAAATACTAAATATCGAAAATACATAAAACCCCTACAAACAAACAAAAATGAATGATCCTAAAACCTCTTAAAAAGTCATTAAAGGCCCCAAAACCCCAAAAAACCAAAAAAAGCCCTAAAACTATAAAATAAACAAAAAATCCTTACAACCACTAAAAATACAATAAAAATCCAAAAATATATTACCACCCCAAATCATAAAATACCATAAGATACCCAAAAACCTAAAAGTATCTAAGAGCTCTAAAAACCTAAAACACCCGATGAAGTAAAAAACAATAAAGGGCCTATAGTCCCTAAACCACTATAATCCCACTAATGGAACCTAAAACACTTAAAATGACCCTAAAACCCCTAAAATCCTTAAAAGACACTAAAAGAACCCAAAAATCCAAAAAACATTAAATAACATAAAGGTCCCTAAAACTCTTAAAACCCATAAAATACCCTAAACCCTAAAAACAACCCAAAAACCCCATTAAAAGACCAAAACACGAAAACCTCTTAATGAACCATAAAGACCATAAAAAACAATAAAAGACCCTAAAGACCATAAATCGTTAAATGACCGTAATTTGTTTTAAACCATAAAAACCCTAAAATCCCTAAAACCATAAAACCATACAATCCTAAAACCCCCTAAAACCCCTAAAACCTATAAAACCCAAAAAATCCCTAAAATTTAAAAATTCCCCAAAACCCCTAAAAACTAAAAGGTCCCAAAAACCCCTAAAATTTCAAAAATATCCAACCAATAAAAAAATCCTCTAAAAACCTCGATTACCTTAAAAACCATAACAGACCATAAAACAATTAAACCCCCATAGTCACCATGAAAACACTAAAAAACACCTAAAAACGTAAAATACCCTTTAACGTTAAAATTCCCTAAAATGAGAAATCCCTAAAAATCCATAAAACCCCTAGAAACCCAAAGAAAAAATAAAAATCCAAAAACCTAAAAAAACAAAAAAAAACTCTAACAAAAAACCAGAAAACCGGAAAACCCCTCAAAAGCCAAAAATTAATAAAATTCATTAAAAATCTAAAAACCTGAAAAAAAATCCAATAACCCCCTAAAACCCCTTGATTCCCAAAGACCCCTTCCAAACCAAAAAACACATCAAAACCTAAAGAATACCAAAATCCCAAAAAACCAAAAACAACCCCTTAAACTCGTAGATCCTTGTAAAAATCTTAAAATCCTAAATAAACCAAAAAACCCAAAAAACACACAAAAAACCTAAAAAACATAAAAATTGATAAAACCTCGAAAAACCCAAAAAAAAAACCCCAACCCCCCCCCCCCAATCCCAAAAACCCTAAAGGGACACAAAAACTCTAATAATAAATATAATCCCGACACCCCTATATCCAAAAAAATCTAAAAAAATACCAAATAATAATAAAAGATCATAAAAACTCCAAAACACCTTAAAATACCTCAAAAACACTAAAAAACTAAAAAACCCAAAAAACCCAAAAAACCCTAAAACACCATTATACTGCTAAAATGCTTAAAAAATAATTAAACCTCAAAACCACTATAAATACTAAAAATAAAAATTAATTTCCTAATTACCTTTAAAACCCACAATAAACCCATTGTCCAAAAAATCCAAAAAACTCTAAAAATCCTAAAATACATGAAAACATAAAAAACTGTAAAAAAAATCAAAAATCCCCTAAACACTCTAAAAAACTAAAATCCCTTAAACATCAAAAAAATAATACAAAAACATCAAAACCTTAAACCCCCCACCCCACAAAACAGCAAAACACTAAAATACCATCAATGAATCATAAAACCCTAAAAACCATATAACCCATAGAAACCCTAAAACCATAAAAGCCTAAAAACATAAAAACCATAAAAACCCCAAAACACCATAAAATCCAAAAAACACTAAATATTTTTAAACAACCCAAAACCCTACTCCCAAAACCCTAAACCCTACACCCTAAACATTAAACCATACATACTAAACCCTACACCCTAAACCCTAAACCCCACACCCTAAACATGAAACCATACACCCCAAACACTACACCACAAACCCCACACCTTACACCCAAAACCATAAACCCTACACCCTAAACCCTATATCATACACCCTATTCCCAATACCATACACCCTAAAACCAAAACCCTACACCCTAAACCCTAAATCCAACAACATAAACCCTATACACTACACACTAAACATGAAACCCAAAATATATACACTACATCCTACACCCTATAACCAATCCCTAATCACTATAACGTACACCCTAAAGCCAATACCCTACACCCTAATCCCAATAACCTACACCATGAACACTAAACCAGACACCCTAGTCTTAGTACCATATACATTAAACCCTAAAAACTACACCCTAAACCATTTTACCTATACCCTAAAACCAATAACCAACCCCCTAAACCCTATAATCGATAAGCTAAACCTATAACCAATAACCTAAACATTAAACCCTACACCCTACACCCTAACCCCTATACCCTAATACCAATACACTAGACCAGAAACCCTAAACCTTAAACTATATACCTTACACCTTAACCCCTAAACCATACACCTTACACCCAAAACACAAACCCATGCACACTAAACCCCAGACCCTACACCCTAAACCCTAAACTCTTAACCATACACCCTAATCCCAGTACCATAAACCCTAAACCCTAAACCCTAAACCCTAATCCCTAATCCCTAATCCCAACCCCATATAATATACACTCTAAACTATAATTCCCACGCCCTAAACCCTATAAAATACACCATAATGCCAAAATCCTACATCCTAATCATTATAGAGTATATTCTAAACCCAATACCTCATACCTTATACCCTATACTCTACACCCTAAACCCTACATTGTATACCTTATACTCTACACAATAAACCTATAACTCTACACCCAAAACCCTCTACCCTACACCCTATACCATAAAACCTATACCCTACACCCTATACTATGAACCCTACAACCAATGACCTTCTCCCAGTAACCAAAACCCTAAACCCTAATCCACACACCATATACCCTATACCCTATACTCTATTCCCTAAACCATAAACCCTACACCCCACTACCTTATCCGTAAACCCTACACCCTAAGCCTAAAACCCTATACCCAAAACCCTATCCCTAACAACTTAAACCCTAAACCCTAAATCATATGCCCCAAACCCTATGACCAACACTCTAAACCCTATTCCCACCCCAAACCCTATACTCTACCCCATAAACCCTATACCCTATACCCCGAACCATAAACAATGAAACCCTTGAAACAACCCTAAAAGCACTAGGAAACACAATAAATAACTTAAAACAATAAAATCTATAATAACCTTAAAAACACCAAAAATAACCAAAAGACTCTAAAAACCCTAAAATAATCTAAAATCCTTTAAAAACATAATCCTAAAAACCCTAAAATAACCTCAAAAACTCTAAAACAACAAAAAATATCCATAAAAACTATTGACCCCCTAAAAAAGAAAAATACCATAATAACCCTTAAAACCCGTAAAACCCATAAAAAGCACAAACAACACTAAAAACCTTTAAAACCCTTTAAAATACTAAGAAAATGAAAAATATATAAAAATCATAAAACCCCTAAACCCAGAAAAATGACATAAAAAACCATAAATCCTAAAAAAAATAAAAACTATAAAAAATCGAAAACACATAAAAATCCAAGAAAACCCAAAAACCCCTAAAATATCCCTAAAAAGACATTAAAGCCCCAAAACTCTATAAAAGTCAATAAAACCCCCTAATCACATAAAATACATAAACTATATTAAAGGACCCGAAATTCCTAAAAAAACTCCTCAAACAAAAAAAACCCATTAAGTTAAAAAAACCTAAACACACCAAAAAGACCCCAAACCATAAAAAAACCTAAAAAACAAAAAACATTTACAAACCCTAAAAACTGTAAAGACCCCTAAAGATATTAAAAAAATAATAATCTCCTAAAATCACTATAAACCCCTCAAAACCCTAAAATTCCATAAAGATATAAATTACCAAAAACTCATAAAAACACTAGAAGCCTTGAACCCTTGAAACCCTTATTAAATCCCAAAATAATAGAAAACCCTAAAAACCAATGAAAAATATCAAAAATGAAAAAAATCCTAAAATACCAGTAAATTACTAAAATTATAAAACTATAAAACCCCATAAAAATAAAAAACCCTAAACAAACTAAAATCTCATATTAACCCTAAAATACTAAACACTATAAAAGAACCTAAAATCCCAAAAAGACCCAGAAAACCTAAAAACCCCTAAAAGTCCCTAAAAACACTAAAAACCATAAAAAACAAAAAAACCCATAAAACTATATAGGACCCTATATTCACATAAACACCCAAAAAAACCAACAACCCATAAAACCCAATAAAACTCTAAGAGCGCTAAAAGCCATAAAACCCCTACAAACCCTTAAACTCCTTAGAAATATAAGAAAAACAATATAAAACCCTAAAACCTATAACAATCCTAACCCCCCTAAACCCTATGAAATTACACTAAATCTGTTATAACCCACAAAACCCAAAATAAATTTAAAAGCAAAAAAATTCGTAAAACCCTCAAACAAATCTGAAAACATCCATGAAAACCCCTCAAAACCATTAAAACCAAAAAAACATTAATCCCACCAAAACCTAAATGCCCAAAATCCATAAATTACTCTAAAGGACACAAAAAATTCTAAAAACCCTTAAAACCCATGTAAACCGTTATCATCCTTATAACCCCAAAAACCTTAAACAAATTATAAAAAACACTATAAATTCATAAAAACCATAAAACCCTAAGTACGACTAAACACCTTATAAGGATAAAAACCCTAAAAACCATTTAAATCACTAAACCCACCAAAAATATCAAAAATATTTTAAAACCGTATAGAATTCTTAAAAACCCTTAGGACCCTAAACCCCCTAAATACCCTAAAACCCCTAAATACTGTAAAAACACTAAACCCACATAAAACCCTAGAAACACTAAAAACAATAAAAAATAGAGACTTTAAAAACCCCTAAAAAACTATAAAGCCCAACAACCTTGTAAAATACCCAACTACCCCACACACAATAAAACCCCAAGAAACCATTGAAAGCCCCATAACTCTTTAAAACACCAAAAATCCCCCGAAAACACTCAATAATTAAAAAACCCCCCTAAAAGAAACTAAAAACCAAAAATTTCCCTAAAATACCCTTGAAACACAAAAGGACTCTAAAAACCCCAATACCAAAAAGGATCATGAATACTATAAAAACCCTATAAACTATAAAAATTCTTAAATAACCCTAAAACCCATAAAAACCTCTAGACCCCATAAAATACAATAAAATTCCTAAAACATAAAAAGTCTCTAAACACAATATATACACATAAAAATATTAAAATACCCTAAAACCCCGTACAAAACGTAAAAAATTAAAAACTATTAAAAAACATAAGAACCTTACATATAAAATAAACTCTAAAAATGACAATAAGAACCACTAAACCCGCTTAATGCACAAAAAAACTAAACAATCCCTAACAACTATGGAAACATATAGAATACAAGAAACACATCAAACCATAAAACATAAAGAAGTCCTAAAAGATCTAACATACACCCTAATATATGTAAAACCTCTATAGCATAAAACACCCTAGAAACATAAAAAACAACTAAAAACCATAAAAACACTAAAAAATTAAAAAACCTAAAACCCTAAAAACCATTAAAATCCCAAAAGGTTTTCTAAAATCCAAAAAACCCAATGAAACAAAAAAAAATCTTACAAACTATAAAAAATAATTAAAACACTAAATGAAATATAACTCCAAAAAATCCTAAAACCCCATAAATCCCATTAAAAACACTAAAAACACTAAAAACCCTAAAAAATCTTAAACTGCTAAAGCCCCTTAAAGTCTTAAAACAATAATAAACCAATATAAATCTAAAAATCCATAAAACCCCATAAAAATCCGAAAATGAACTAAATACCCTCAAACCCCAAATCCCATGACATACCAATAACCCATAAAAAACATAAAACACCTAAAATCCCATAAAACCCTTAAACCCACTGAAACCCTGAAAACCCTAAAACCCATAAAAACCAAAAAAGCCATAAAAACACTAAAATCCATTAAGCAACCAAAAAACCTTCAAAAAAAATAATATCCTATAAACCCTAATCATTACACCCTAAACACTAAACCCTACATTATAAACCTTATACCCTACACCTGAAGCATTATACCCTACACTCTAAACCTAAAACACAAAAACCTAAACCCTATACCATGATCTAGACACCCTAAACCCGATATCATATCCCTTAAATCCCAAAACCTAAAGCCCAAACCATATACCCTACACCCTAAACCGTATTCCCTATGCCCTAAACCATTATAAATACACCATATACCCAGTAACCATCACCATAACAGACCATACCACCATAAACAAAACTACAATAACCACAGAACTAAAAAACATAAAAACCCCTAAAATAAAAAAAACCATTAAACCATCTAAAACACCAAAACACCCTTAAAATTGTAAAACCCCTAAAATAAACTAAAACCCATAATAAAACCCCCAAATACCTAAAAATAATAAAAATATTTAAAGTTTCTAGAACTGCTTAATAATCTATAGAAACAATAAAAACCCCCCAAAAATCTGAAAACCCTTGAAAACCCCCAAAAAAAAATTAAACCCCAAATAACACCAAAAATATTAAAACCCCTAACAGCCCCTAATACCTCTAAAAACCATACAACCCATAAAAAGCCTAGAAAACCACAAAAAACTTTTATAGAGACCCAAAAATCAAAAAGGTCCTAAAATGCTTCTAAAAACCTAACAAACACAAATAAGTCCCAAAGACAAAACAAACCCCTCAAAAGACACTAAAAACAATTTAAAAACTAAAGCACCCTAAAAACTACTAAAACCCATAAAAACCGAAACAACCTTGATGTCAAAAAACACTAAATTAATTGAAATAAGAAAAAACCCCAAAACCCCTAATAATCCTAACAACCACAATTAATGACCCTATAACCCCAAAAAGGCCTTTAAATACAAAAAACAATTACTAAAAACCCGCAACCATTGAAAAACCTAAAATCCCATAAAAATAATAAAAACCATTTGAAACAATAAAAACACTAAAATAACATTAGGAACTATTAAACCCCTAAAACCCCCATCAATTCATAGAAAACCTAAAAATCATAAAAACCATAAAAAACCATAAAACCCAAAAATACCCTAAAATACCCCAAAAATTCATAAAACACCCAAAAGAACATAAAACCCTAAAAGACTCTATAAGACAATTGAAACCCATAAACTCTAAAAATAACCCTAATACACATAAAAACCCACAAAACCCTATAAAACCTATAAAAACCTTAAAAACCACAAAAATACCAAAAAACCAAAACACCCTAGAAAACCAACAAAACCCTAAATCCCATAAAACACCCTAATAATATTAAAAACTATAGAAACAAATACAAAACCCTAAATACCTAAAAATGTGTAAAATCCCCGAGTGGTCCTAAAAACAAAAAACCACAAAAAAACCATAAAACCCTTTAAAACGCTAACACCATAAAAATATCCTAAATAACTAAAATTACCATAAATGGCCCCAAACCATAAAATATCCTAAAACCCTGAAAACTAAGAGTGACCCAAAAACCCAAAACACCACTAGAATATTATAAAAACACTAAAACCCAAAAAACACTAAAAATACCCTAAAATAATTAAAACACTAAAAATAATAAAAACACCTTTAAAAACCATAAAGACCCTAAAAACACAATAAAAATCCCAAAACCCAAAAAAAACCCATAAAAGACACTAAAACCCCCTAAAATTTCCTAGAGTACCCTAAAACCCCAAAAATACTCTATAAATTATAACAACTCCAATAGGACCCTAAAACCCTAAACTTACCTAAACAACTTAAAAGTCGCCAAACCCCCCCCCCCAATACTCACATACCCTAAAACACTTAAAATCCCTAAAACCCAAGAAGACCCTAAAAAACCATAAATGGCCCTAAACCTTTAAATTCATAAATACCATTAAATCCATAAACCCCTAAATTCCCTACTATACCTAAAAAATCTATAATCCCTAAAACCCTTAAAAACATCAAAAAATTATTTGAAAAACAATATAAAATACTAAAAACCCAAAAAAAATAAATATACAATAAATAACATGAAAATTCCAAAACCCCTAAAAACCAAATGAGCCTCAAATCACTAAAAATAATAAACCCCTAATAATTCTCAAAACACATAAAATATCTATAACCCCCTAAAACAATAAAATTCATGAAAAAAATACGAAACCATAATCCCCTAAAAACCATAAACTACATAAATCCCTAATAAAAACAATAATAATAAAAAACAGTAAAAACAAAAGAAATCTCAATACCATAAAATTCCTAAAACACCAGAAAGTCCTGAAATCCCCCAAAATTTCTAAAAATCCTATAAACCATAAAAATCCCCAAAACCTAAAAATTATAAAAATACATAACAACTCTAAAATCCCCTAAAATCCCTAAAACCCCTAAAAACAAAAACCCATAAAAACCCATAGGAATTGTACCCAACACCCTAAAACCTAAGCCATACTCCCTTAACCATATACCCTTCACCCAAAACCCAAAACCTTATACCCTTCACCCTAAACCAACAGTAACCATATACCCTACACCATAATCCCAAAACATTACACCCTAAACCATATAGAATACACCCTACTAATCCCTACACATTAAACCCAATACCCTACACCCTAAACACTAAACCATAAACAATATATAATTTTACCTGCACCATAACCAGTAAACTATACACCCTATACTCTAAACCCAACACCGAAAACCCTAAAAGATGATAAAAACCCCTTAAATATATAAATGAACATAAAAAATAAAAGACCCTAAAACCCATTAAATAGCCAAAATACCCTAAAATACCCTAAAAATATTTAAATCATTTAAAAATCTAAAAAATCCAAAAAAACTCCAAAAATCCCTTAAATGCCCTAAAACCCCTAAAAACCAAGCAACCCAATGTAAATCTTAAAAACCCTTAAAATCAATAAACTCTATAAAACCTTTAAAACACTAAAACACCTTAAAACCTCTAAAACCATATAAAATGAATTATAAACCCTAAAATCCCCTTAGAGTCCCTAAAACATAAAATTCCTTAAAAATTTTAAATAAACCCAAATAAATATAAAACTAACCAAAAACCACTATAATACCATAAAACCTTCTAAAACCCTCAAAAACCTTAAACCACCCAAAAACCTAAAAATTTTAAAAACCCCTAAAAAATTAAAAAAATCTCTCAAACCCCTAAAAACCCTAGAAAATAATTTAAACCCCCAAAAATACCGTAATGTCCCTAAAGAAACCCAAAAACAATAATAAAAAATGCTAAAAACCATTAAAACCCCTAAAACCACAAAAAACACCTATGAGACCACAAAACACTAAAATATCTAAAAATAACTAAAACCCATAACAACATTAAAAACTAAAATAAAATATCATATGCAAAAATACTATAAAAACCATAAAAGGACCTAAAAACAATAAACATCCATAAAACCCCTAAAAACACTAAAACCAAAAAAATACCCTAACACAAATCAAAACTATAAAAAACCTAAAAACCTTTAAAAAACACAAAAAACCATATAAACCCATAAAAATATAAAATCCCTTCAAACCCCCATTTCACCATGAAAACACAGAAAAGGAATTATAAACCCATAGAGACCCTAAAAATGGATAAACCCCACTAAAAACCCAAAACCCCCCAAAACCCCTTAAAACCCATATAACCCCTAAAATCCTTAAAACACCTTAAATTATAAAAAAACATAAACCATAGACACGACATAGTAAAAGATAAATCATAGACCTTATACCATACACAATAAACCCTACAACAAAACCATATACCGTACACCATAAACACAAAACCATACACCCTAAAATCTAAATCATAAGCCATACACCCTAAACACTAAAACTTTTACCCAATCCGTAAAATACCATAAAAAACCTAATGACACTGAAATAAACTAAATCCCATAAAAACCAAAAAAACCATTAAACACCTAAAAACCCTAAAAAATCGTTAAACGTGTAAATTCCATGAAGCCTCTAAAACCCCTAAAATCCATAAGAGTCCTTAAAAACCCTAAAAATCCTAAATAGTACCTAACAAATAATGAGCTCCAAAACCCCATAAAAGAACCAATAACCCTTTAAAACCCCCTAAACGGTGCTAAAAACCCTAAACAACAATAAATACCATTAAAAATATTATACCCCTAAAAAACCCTATAACCCCTAAAAACTGTTAAAACCCATAAAAACCTAAAAATCATAAAAATCATACTGCCCCTAAAAATCCGTAAAATTCCAAAAAAACTATAGTAAACACATATAAACCCTTAAAACCATAAAAACCAAAAAACACATAAATATAACCTACAAATCCCTAAATCCCCAAAAGACCCTAATAAGCCACAAAACCAAAAAAATAATAAAACAAAAAAATCAAAAATAGACCAATAAAAAGACCATAAAAACCTTAAAACACAAAAAAAAATCATTAAAAACCTTATAAACCCTAAAACACCTTTAAGGCCCCTAAACACATAAATACTGTAAAAACACAAACACCATAAAAACCCCAAAATTCCAAAAAACCCTAAAAGCACTAAAAAATCCTAAAAACATCCCAAAAAATGATATGAACTGTTAAAGAACACAAAAAGATTAAAAACCTACACCCCCAAACCATAATACCCAAAAAAAATAAAATTTATAAAAACCCTTTAACACCTAAATGCCCTAAAAACCCATAAACATCTAACTAACATAAAAACCAATGAAAATGAAAACTATAAATAAATCTATAAAACCCTAAAATACCCTAAGAAACGTAAATGACCATAAAAACCATAAAAACATAAAATAACCTAAAAGACCTCGACATCCTAAAACCACTAAAAACCCATTAAAAACCTTAATAAACTAAAACCATAATACCCCTAAAAATCATAAACACCCTAATACCCAAAAAATCCCACAAACTCCCTATGAATACATAAAACCCTAAAACCATTGAATTCCCTATAAAATATAATCCCATATAGCATAAAACCCCTAAAAATTCCAAAAAAACCCTAAACCCAAAAAAACCGCAAAAAATCCGCAAAAAATTCCTAAATCCCCTTATTAATCACTAAAATAGTAAACCCCTTAGACTGCATAAAACACATCAAACTCTTTAAAAGGTCCTAAAATACAATAAAACTTTTACAAAGACCCTAATAACCTAAAATTTCCTAAAACCAGATAACCCTAAATGACCCTATAAGACCATAGAGACCCAAAAATAACCTACCCCCCCAATACTCGAAAACCGCCAAAACTCTAAAAATACTAAAAACCTAAAATCTCTAACAAACCATAAAATCTTGAAACCCCCATAAAGGACCCTAAAACAACCAGAGACACCCCTAAAAGAGCCTAAACTCCCTAAAACACTAAAAATACAAATAGACCATAAGAAACCATAAAACCCCTAAAATTCCAAAAACCTCTAAAACAAAACAAAAACCTCAAAACCCTATGAAACACATAGAACCCTAAAAATCCTTGAATCCCTAAAAACCCTACATACCCAAAAAACAATAAAAACCACTAAAACCTCTAATACCCTTAAAATCCTAAAACCCAAATCACTTTAAAAACACTAAAATCCTGAAAAAACACTAAAAGGAATAAAAACCACAAAAAATATAAACTCTACAACCCCCTTACCCCTAACACATGTTAGAATACTTGAAAACACTAAAAACCATTTATAACCACTAAATAGACTAAAAACTATAAAAACCTAGAAAACCTAAATGACCCTAAACCCCAAAACGTCCCAAAAATTCTTATAAAAATCCAACAATGATGCTAAATCGCTTAAAACATCTAAATCCCCCAAAATCGCTTCAAACCATAAAACCCATAACAAATATAAAACACATAAAAACCATAAAATCCTTAAACACCCATTAAAACCATAAAACCCATAGAAAACATGAAAACCCTAAATCCCATAAAAACTATAAAGCCATAAAAATACTAAAAACCCATCAACCACTAAAAAAATCCTTCACAACCCATAAAACCCCTAAACCCTAAACTTTACACCCTAAACCCTAAACCCTACACCCTAAACCCTATAACCCACACCTGAACCATTATACCTTAAAACCTAAACCTAAAACACAAAAACCTAAACCCTATACCCGAAACCAGATGCCCTAAACCCTATTCCCTACCCCTTAAACCCCAAAACCTATAGCCTAAACCCAATACACTACACCCAAAACCTTATTCCCTATGCCCTAAACCATTAAACCTACACCCTATACCTTATACCAAAAAACCATAACAGACCCTAAAACCCATAAAAACTAAAATATTGATAAAATTAAAAAACATGAAACCCCTTAAAATTCATAAAAACCTAAAAACCGCAAAAACCCCAAATCACCCAAAATAACCCAAAACCCCTAAAATAACCAAAAACCCTTAAAGAAACACCAAAATACCTAAAAATAATAAAAATATTGAATAGTTCTAAAACTCCATAATAATATATAAAAACCATGAAAACCCCAAAATATTTAAAAACTACAAAAACCCATAAAAACTATTAAAATCTCAAAAAATTATGAAAATCCCTAACAACCCCTAAGATCTCAAAAAACCAAAATTTTTTAAAAACCCTAGAAAACCCAAAATACCCTTACAGATACCCAAAAAAACAAAAAGCCCACTAATAATTCTAAAAATCTAACAAACACAAATAAGAACCAAAGACCAAATAAACCCCTAAAAATACCCAAAAACCATTTTAAAAACTAAAGAACCAAAAGAACTCCTAAAACCACTAAAAACCTAAATAACCTTAAAATCATAAAACCCCTAATATAATTGAATGAAGAAAAAACCAAACCCCAAAATCCCTAAAAATACTAATGACTACTAAAATGACCGTATAAACTTAAAAAGGCTATAAAACACCATAAAAATATACTAAAAACCCACATCCTTTAAAAACTCTAAAATCTCAAAAACCATAAAACCCCTTTAAAACAATAAAAACACTAAAATAACACTAGAAACAACAAAAACCCTTGAAAATCCCTAAAATACCCTCAGTCATTAAAAACCCTAAAAAACTAAAAACCATAAAAAATCATAAAACCCATAAATACCCTAAAAGTCCCTAAAATTTCTTAAAACTCCCAGACTACCATAAAACCCTAAAAGAATCAATATTACAATTAAAACAGTTAAACTCAAAAATAATACTAAAACCAATAAAACCCATAAAACCCCAAAAAACCTTACATATCCTATAAAACCCATAAAAACCACAAAAATTACAAAAAAAACCCAAAAAGCCCCTAGAAAACCAATAAAACCCCATAAACCGTAAATACACCTATAACACCCCAAAAATATTAAAAAAATGTAGAATCCAATACAAAACCATAAATACCTAAAAATCCATTAATGCCTAAATAGTCCTAAAAACAAAAAAAACCAAAATACCAAAATACCAAAAAAACCCCTAAAACCCTAAAACCCTAAAAATATCCAAAATACCCTGAAAGACCATCAAATTCCCCAAAACTTTAAAAAACCCCTAACACACCAAAAACAAAAAAAGACCCAAAAACCCAATAAAAGAACACTTAATGATCAGAAAAACACTCAAACCCCTAAAAAATAAAAATGATAAAAACACCCTAAAATAGGTAAAAAACACTTTAAATAGTTAAAACACCTTAAAATACATTAAAACTCTACAAAAAACCAAAAACCAAAAAACCTAAAATGCACTAAAACCCCATAAAACATCCTAAAGTACCCTAATAACCAAAATAGACTCTAAAATCTCTAATAACTCATATATGACCATAAAAACACTAAATTAGCCTAAACACACTTAATGTCCCAAAACCCCCCAAAAATACTACAGGACCCTAAAATACATAAAATCCCTAAAACCCACGAAGTCCCAAAAACACATAAAAGTCTCTAAAACTATAAAACCATAAAAAATGTTAAAACCATAAAACCTTAAATTTCATATTATACCGAAAACACTAGAATCCCCAAAACCAATGAAAAACATCAAAAATGATATGAAAAACAGAACAAAATACTAAAAACCCATTAATATAAAAACTCAATAAATAGCCTGAAAACTCTAAAAATCCTAATGACTTAATGTCCCTAAAAACACTAAAAATGATAAACCCATAAAAATCCTTAAAACACATAAAAACCCATAACACCCTAAAATAATAAAATACATAAAACACTAAGAAACCAGAAAACCAAAAAAATCATAAAATACTTAAAACACTAATAAACCCAAAAAAACACTAAAAACAAAAAAAAATCCTCGATACCTTAAAACCCCCATAAATCCAAAAAATCATGAAACCCCTAAAATCACCAAAAACCCTATAAGACATAAAAATCCCAAAAACTATAAAAAATAAAAAAACAGCAAACAACCTTAAAAGCCCCTAAAATGCCTAAAACCCCTAAAAATCAAAAACCATAAAAACCATAGATGTTGTACCCACCACCCTAAAACCTAATCCATCCTCCTCAAACCTTATGACCGTCACCCAAAACCTGAAACACTACATATAAAACCTGATACCCTATAAACCAAACCAAAACCCTACAACCTAAACACTAAACCCTATAGCTTTCACCCTAAAACCTAAAACCTACACCAGTAACCTTATACCCTACACCATAATCCCAAAACATTACACCCTAAACCATATAACATACACCATACTAATCCCTACACATTATACCATATTAACTACACCCTAAACACTAATCCCTAAACACTAAATAATTTTACCTACAGCATAATCACTAAACCTCACACCCTAAACTCTGAACCCAACTTCCAAAACCATAAAAGAAAAGAAATACCACTAAAACGCATAAAAGAACATAAAAACACAAAAATACCCTAAACCCATTAAAAATATAAAATACCCTAAAATACCCTAAAAACATTTAAATCATTTAAAACACTAAAAAATCACAAAAACCCTAAAATCACAAAAATTTAAGAAACCCAAAAAACACAACACCCCAATGTAAATCATAAAAACCGTAAAAAATTCATAAATCTCTAAAAACCCTTTATAACTCTAAATCCCCTGAAAAGCCCTAAAACACTCAAAAAGTAATAATAAACCCTAAAAATCCCCTTATATTCCCTAAAATATAAAATTCCTTAAAAATACCAAAAAGACTAAAAAAACCTAAAACAAACCAAAAACCACAATAAAACCATAAAACCCTCTAAAATTAAAAAAATACCTCAAACCCCTAAAAACCATTGAAAATAATATAAACCCCCCAAAAATAAATCAAATATCCCTAAACATACCCAAAAAATATAAAAATATGCTAAGAGGCCCTTCAAACCCCTAAAACCCACAAAACCCCCCAAGGAGACCATAAAACACTAAAATATGTAAAAATACTAAAAGCCTAAAAATTTTAAATACAATAACAAAATCTAAAATCCATAAATACTATAAAAATCCTTAAAATCAACAATAAACATTTAGCGTCCCTAAAACCCTTAAAACCCCAAAAACTCCAAAAATACCCAAAAACAAATCAAAACTACAAAAAACATAAAAACCCCTAAAACCCCAAAACTAAAATAAACCCACAAAATCCCAAAAAACCCATAAAACCCCATTTATCCATAAAAACACTTAAAATAAATTATGAACCCTTAGAGACCCTTAAAACTGCAAATCCACAATAAAAACCAAAAAACCAAAAAAACCCTTAAACCCCCATATGTCCCCTAAAACCGTTTATACACCTAAAACTATAAAAACATAAACCCTTAACACTACACAGTAAAACCTGCATCTTGAAACTTATACTCTACTAAAAAAACCATACACCCTAAACCCTATACCGTACACCCTAAACACTATATGATAAATCCTACACCATAAACACTAAAACTTATACCATTTACCTAAAATACCATAAAAAAATAATGAAACTGAAAGAACAAAAAACCCATAAAAGGCCAAAAAAACTTTTAAACACCTAAAAACTCTAAAAACCGTAAAACTCATAAAATTCATGAAAACTCTTAAACCCCTGAACTTCCTAAAATTCTCTAAAACCCTAAAAATATATAACTATAAAAAAAATTATAAAACTCTTTAACCCCATTAAAGTCAATATAACCCCTTAAAATACCCTTGAATATGCTAAAACCCTAAACAATAAAAAAGACCATAGAAATATTATAGCCCTAACGAACCCTATAACCCCTACAAATTGATAAAATCCCTAAAAACACAAAAACCATAAAATCATACAACCCCTAAAAATAATTAAGATACCAAAAAAACTCTTGGAAACACTTATAAACCCTTAAAACCCATAAAACTAAAAACCACAAAAATAAATCCTAAAAATCCCTATAACACCAAAAAGAACCTAAAAACCCAAAAAACTAAAAAAATAATAAAAACACAAAAAAAACAATATGCACCCATAAAAAGACTCTATAGCCCCAAAAACCCAATAAAACCCCAAAAAACCTATAAACCCTAAAAACCCCAAAAGGCCCATAATCCAATAAATACTCTTAAAATTCTAACACCATAAAACCCCTAAAAGCCTAAAACCGTAATGACCCCTAAAAACACTAAAAACCACTAAAAACATGCAAGAAAATGAAAAAACTCTAAAAACCCTAAAAAAATTGAAAACATAACACCCCCTCCAAATAAGCATAAATCCAAAAAAACTATAAATATTTAAAAACCCCTTAAAACCCTAAAAGTCATAAAAAACCCCATACTACCATAAAACCACTAAAAACTGAAAACCATAAATAAATATAAAAAACCCTAAAACCCTAAATAAATGTAATGACCCTAAATACGTAAAATAATAAAAATGAACTTGAAACCCTATAGCCCATTAAAAACATTAATAATCTAAAATCCTCATACCCCTAAAAACCTTAAACACTTTAAACCACAAAACCCCATATGAACCCTTAAAACCCTATAACCATTCAATTCCCTAAAAAATAAAAACCTCCAACCAATAAAACCCCTAAAAATACCAAATAACTCCTAAAACCAAAAAAACCCTAAAAATACCAAATAAAACTAAAAACCATTAACAATCACTAAAAAACTAAACCACTGAAAATTCCTAAAACGCATAAATCTGTATAAAAGTCCCCAGAAGAGTCTAAACGAACTAAAAGACCCTAAAACCCCTTAAAATAACCTAAAAACCACAAAACCCTAAAAAACCCTATAATACCAAAGAAATCCAAAAATAACCTAACCCCCCCCCCCCCCCCATAAGTCTCAAAAACCAAAAAAAAATCCAAAAATACTAAAACCATAAAATCTATGATAAACCATAAAACCCCAAAAGACCCTAAAACAGCTAGAGACACTGCTTAATGATCCTAAAACCTCGTAAACCCCCCAAAAATCTATAAATTCTATAAGAAACCATAATCTCCCTAAAATCCCAATAACCTCTAAAAAACATTAAAACCTATAAAAATTCTTAAAACCCTAAAAATAATCAAAACCCTATAAACCCTAGAAAACCTAAAAACACTAAAAAACCTTTAATCCCCTTAAAAACCTAAAACCTAAAACACTTTAAATAACAGTAAAATTCCTAAAACACCCATTAAACCATAAAAAAACCCATAACCCATATAACCCCATATAACCCCTAAAAACCCTAAACACCATTTATAACCCATAAATACCCTATAACCCATAATAACCTTATATACCAAAATGACCCTAAAACTATAAAATTTCCGAAAAGGCTTATAATAATCCTACAAGACCATAAATCGATTAAAACACCTTAAACCCTTTAAAAACCAAAAAAAAACTAAAACCAATAAAACCCCATAAGCCCCAAAAACCCCTACGAACTTTTGAGACCCCTAAACCCCCTAAATGATCTAAATGCTGTAATAAAACCCTAAAACCCCAACCCCCCCCCCCCCCAAACCCATAAAACCACCTAAATATATAATAAAACCCTAAAATGTAAAACGAATGAAACCCTCTCATAATGCCCTTAATGATCTAAAAAGTCTTGAAACCCCGTAAAACCCCATAAACCCCTAAAAACACTAAAAATCCTAACCCCCCTCTCACCCAACAGTAATAAAACCCAAAAAAACTCTAAAACCACTTTATAAATCCAAAAAACCCTTAAAAACATAAAAATCCATAAAACCCCTAAAACCCAAAAGACCCTAAAAACCCCATACACCCCTAAAACCATCAAATACACTAAAAGAAAAAAAAACAAAAAATGACCTAAAACACTAAAAATCCTTTAAACCTTTGAAACCAGAAAAACTCTAATTACCCTAAAAACCCTAAAACCCATTAAACCAATATGAAATCGTAAAACTAGAAAAAAAACCCCTAAAAACCTCAAAGACCCTAAAAACAATTTAAAACAAAAAAAGAAGATAAATAACCTTGAAACCCTATTAAACCCCTCAGGGACTATAATAAACCTCTAAACACTCAAAATAATTCAACCCATCCCCCTAAAAACATAAAAACCCATAACACCGTAAATACCACTAAAAACCTATAAAATACCCTTAAACACACTAAAAATACTAAAAACCAAAAACACTTCTACAAACTCTAAAAACCCCTAAAAACTTAATGAAATACTAAATCTCTAAAAAAATTAACCCCTAAAACCCATTTTAAAATTGAAAACCACAAGATGCCCCAAAAAAACCCTTCAAAAACTCTAACACACTATAAAAATGATTAAAAACATAAAATATAAAACCCCTAAAAATCCCTAAAATAATCATAAAACAACTAAAATACCAAATAATACCTAGAAAACCTAGATCCATAAAACCCATAAATAATCTAAAAACCCCTAAAAACCATAATCCATTTAAAACCACTTATAATGATAAATAGAAAGAAACTCTTAGAACCCCAAACTCCTAAAATTAATAAAAACCCTAGAGGTATCAAAAAAATCATAAAACCCAAAACACCCCAAAACCCCATAAAACACAATTAATCCTTACAACCCCTAAAAACCATATAAATAATAAACCCAAAAACCCCCTAAATTACCCTTAATCCAATGAAACACCTAAAACTCCTAAAACCCTCTAATAAACAAAAAAATCCATAAAACCCTAAGAAACTCAAAAAATAATAAAAACATGAAAACCCAATAAGAGAACCTAAAAAACTTTTAAAACATAAAATACCATATAATCCTAAAATCTTAAAATAACCTCACATATAATAAAACCACTAATGTCCTTAAAACCCATAAAAGAATATAAAACCCCTAAAAACCTAAATACCATGAAAATTAATTAAAAATACCAAAACGTGATAAAATAATAGAAAATACTTAGAAAAGCATAAAATATTGTCATTACTGAAAATAATTTTTAAATTTCATGTTTTAAAAATGATATGTATTTGTTGAAAAATAAAATTTTTACTAAATAATTTTTTCATACATCAGGTGATTGATATGTTTTGGAATGTTTAGGACATGTTTTTTGAAAAGATACGGATAATCCGAATGAAGAATGATATTTTGAAAAGTTAAAGAATACTTGAATTAGATCATTCCATGTTCATTAGAATTTGTCTTTTCATGAAATTCATAAGTCACTGATGATTGGATTCAAAAATATTTATATTTTTCTGAATCTGTAAGTTACAAATATTTTTTTGAGTATTATCGATGGTAAGTTAGAGTAAGTCCAAAAACATACTATAATGATTAATTGTTTTTATTTCAATTCTATAAAATATCATGAAGAAGTTATGATACAAGAACAAGTTAGTAGAAACCAATACATATGAAGGATGTTGACATAGATACATCATATTCAGTATCTATAAGAAACTCAAATCGCACTAAGCTATTGAAGAATGTCATATCTTAATGATCCAAGGAATAAAGTCAGATCAGACTAAACTACGGAAGAAAGTTAGATCAAAATGATCTGAGGTAGAATGTTGTATTAGACATGGCTGAAAAATAAGTTCATATTAGACTGAGTTAATGAAGAAAGTCATATTGGATTTAGCCGAGGAAGAAAGTCAGATCAGTTTGAGTTGAATAAAAAATACACATCAGACTACATTGAGGAAGAAAATAAGATTGTACTATAATGTTTAACTGAATTTTTTTTTCCTTACTTTAGGATTTTATTTGTTAATATTCTATTATATTTGTGAATATTTGATAAGTTTTGATAAGACTCTAACAGAGTTGAGAAGAATTTAAAGGGTCAAAACTGATGTATAAATATGATTGAAATCCATAGATATAAAATTTTTGAGTTAGCAGAAAAAATTCAATTTTCTACTATTCATATTCTAGGTTTCCAATAAATAGATTCATAGTACTTACATACATAGTAACTATTAACCTGTGAGAAAAGGATATGTGATGTAGAATTCAACTCTGAGAGGATTTCAGGACTAAGATCTCATTATAATATTGGTTGACTAAAAGTTATGTTTTCTAAACATAGGATTATCAGTCGAAGATTGATTGGTCTGAGTAGTATATTATATTTTGTAAGGGGCATGTTTTTTATAGAACATAAATTATCGTCAGGTACAGACTCAAAAAAAGTGAATCAGAATGAGTCTATCAGACTGAGTCTATTGAACAGAGTCTATCTGATAAAGTCTATTAGAAATATTCTATCGGACTGAGTTCTTCAGACTAAGGGCCATCTAACTCATTGAAATTTGATCCAATGATATTTTTATAGAATATTGAACATAGTCTTCATACTTTTATTTTTGATCATTTTTTATGAAAACATTTGTAAACAGATGTGATTTATTATAACCATTCATATTTGGAGATATAAGGTTTCTAATTAGATTTCACACAAGTTTTATTTACGTCGTCTTAATATTTAATTTCCTAAGACCTACGGGAGTTCCTATAGTAAGGATGTTGGTTATCACATTGGGGATTATACTAGTAAATCTTGTGTGATTTACATTCTTTCCAAATTTTCCTGGTAAGAGTATTTAGTAAAATTTGATAAGGTGATGAACCATAATTCGTTTCAGGGGTTCATTTTATTAAATATTGAAAATTAGAAAAAGTTAACCACTAATTCACCTCACCCCCCCCTATTAGTATATGATTGATCCATTTAAACATAAATTGGTTTCTGATATAGGTTCCCTTTTCCATTAATTTTCATGAAAAATATGAATTATATCAACTAAAATGAAATTTCAACATTTTATGGAAACAATATTTTGGTTAGAAAAACAAGATGATTCGGTATCTTAAATCACTTGGCCTAGAATTTTTTTAGGATTATAAAATTGGTTTTCAAAATATTGAGGTTGATTCTCGTATGAAATATATAGGTAAGATAAATATTTAATTTGATGGAAAGGCTATAAATTATATCATTATGTCTCTATTAAATAATTTATATGTGAATGTGATGGGTCTCAAAACATCGATGTGAATATGGGACAATCTGTAAATTATTTTTACCTTTGAATAATTATGTGAAGAATAAATTGTAAAAATATGGTGTAGTAAGTTTGAAGATATAGGAATGAGATATGAAGAAACTATTTATTAATGTTTCACTAGAGTAAATGATTTTTCTTCAACATTAATGGTTTTGGAGATGTCATTGAAAATTATACATTTTTGAAGAAACTCATGAGAAACTTTTTAAATAGGATTTATTATAAAATTTCATCTTTAGATGATATATATTATTTTTATACTAACATATTTCATAAAAATATTAATACAAATGAAAGGTGAAAATATCTAATGTTCCAAAAGAGGATTTTGAAGCTATGAGAAAAATGAAAAATTATGATATTGAGCATGTTGATCCCTGTGATTTTGAAGATAAATAGGATGAAGAGTTGAAAAGTAAAATCCCCACCCAAATATCGAAAAACTATCAAATAGGAAGTGGAAGACATGGTGGAAATATTTCTCTCAAATGTATTGAGTATAGTTCAATCAGGAACATTTCTATTAATATCCCTAATAATGAAGTTGTAGAATATTGTGATGATTATAATTAAAAGCATTTGTGGAAGAAGTGGTAAAATGGTTATAATGATGACAACTAATCCAAAAATTATAAGAAAAATTTCTCTAGAACAAAAAAAAGTATGTTTACTAAAAAAGTTTAATCAGAATCTACTGAAAAATATTCTCCAAAAGAAGAATTTATAGAAAAATTTTGAAAATTCATTTATAAATTTGAAAAAACAAATAATCAGTAGATATTGATGAATAATTATGTGGTGAGGAATATTACATAGAGTATTACCTCATATCAAAACATTTTGAAAATATTTATGAATAATTTGCTCTCATGAAATAAATGATATTGATAAAGAATGATGGTGAAAAAGGTGTTGAACATGGAAAAAATGTTGTCAAGCTACAAAATGAATACATCTAAGTGATCGTATGTTAGAAAAAATAGGGAAAGGTGATTGAAGATTTTAGTAAGAAGTTGGAAGCTATAAAAGTGGAAGTTAACATGTCCCTATGAATGTATCTTGAGGCCTAATGTTATTTAATAAAGATAAATGAAAAAATCAAAAAAAAATATGGATGTAAAATATGAGACTTCTAATGTTTCTGAGAAATATAAAATTAAAAATAAAATAAAACCTCCATCCACCAAAAAAATATTTCATCTGAATTTTCTAACCATCAGGTTCTAGAGAAGGTTTTGGAAATGCTTTGTATGAGAAGGGTTTTTAAAAACATATCACATTACAAAAAGATGAAAATTACCCTTAGGTGATTGCATCCACATTACTAAAATATGTTATAGTAGAAAGAAGTTGTAAACCTCAATATATTTTCTACAGATAATGATCTTATGCCAATAAAAAATTGATATTTGTGGGTTTTATTGGTTATGTGGAATTTGTGGGAAAAAAGATTACAATTTTTGGTACAACATTTCTCTAATGGATAATATGTATGAAGTAAGAGGAATAATAATGAGTAACATTACTACAACTCCTCAAGTTGTAAAAATAAAAATAAAATATTTTAGAAAACTTCCAAATAAAAATAAATTTGACTATCTGGAAGAAGTATGTGAATGATATGAGTATGCCATTTCTCATGCTTAAAAATTAATGACATTCCTTCTAGGATATGTTTCATTTATTAGAATATAATGAAACTAGAAAGAATAATGTTGAGGACAGTGATTTTTTGTTGAGACATATTTGAATGAAAGTAAAAAAGAACAAACCATGGATACTTGACTGTGGTTATTATTCAAACATGATGGGTGATATTAAAATTATGGTACATGGTGAACATTACAATGGAGGAGAACTATAAAAAACCACTCTCTTTATACATTAACATTACATCACATTTATAGAATAATTAGTAAATTTCACAAAATTATGCCCAAAGGCCATATTAGCCTAGTGCCTTTGGAAACATGGAACATAAAAACTGGTAAATTAGTGAGCTACATGATCTCTTGTAAGTTTCTTCATGACTAAAACCCATCTTATACAAAAAATTACTAATACATATATTCATATCCAGAGGAAGGAAACATAAAAAGGGGGAGTTCATATGCTCTATAAGGACAAACAAAGTAGATACATAATAATAAACATGATAAGAAGGGTATGAGTACATGATGATAATATTATAAAACCACACCCTATATATCAAATATCATAAACATAAATCATGGCGTAAAGATTCTTAGTTCATACGAAATGAATCGTAAGGTAATCAAGAACATGATCTCTGAAATAATAACATAAAAATCAGAAATGGAATATTGGAATACACATAAACATGTAATATCATTCCCTATAATTCAATATGCCTTGCTATAAATTATACAAGAACTTCGTGGGGACGAAACCTACTTTGTGGTAAACACCACAATCCCTAGTCGTAGTCTTTTCCTTATAAGGGATTGGGTTTCCCCCTCTTTACATAGTGGTTAGGTTTCCCCATATTCTATAGTGGGTTGGTTTTACCCATCTTCACATGGTAGATTTTGTTTCCCCATATTTTATCTTCAGGATTTCTACACCTATTGGGTGGGACACACCACTATCGCTAGTCATAGTCCACCCCTTATATAGGGTTATGATTACCTGTCATCCCATAATGGATCAATTCAATCGACATGATTCTAATCATTATCTCATGAGATATAAATATTTACCCATTGAATTGGAGGGAGATATTGGTCCCCACTATGACAAAATAAAACCATTCATATATGTTCCACAATACAGAAAAACATTCCGGATATCATGACCCATAAAAAGATATTAGTTTCATGAACATTATATCATTACCCATGAAATGAAATTTGTATCATAAGCATTTCACAGAAATCATAACCTATAGATAAGATATATGTTTCATAATAATTTCATCAAATAATTATCACTAAAAATAAGTAGGTTTCCAAAACATATATCCAATGGAAGAGAAACAAGATTCATAAATATATAACCCATGAAATAGAAATTGTTTTTTATAACAACATTCCATCAAAACATAAACTATTCAGAGAATGAATTTGAATGGAGCCGTTGAATCATTCCCCAAAAAGGAATGTGTAACATCAATGGATGTCTCCATAGATAGAAAAAAATATTTAGAAATATTTTTTAAAAAACATTTTGGAGGAAAATTTTATTTCTTTTTTCTAGAAGGATTTTTAAAACATAAAAATTTGGAAAACCATTTTCTTCGAAAAAAAATTGAATAATTATAAAGAATGATTGAAAATGTTTTGAAAACCATTTCTCTACAAGTAGTTTAAAAACATATATGTTTTGTCTGAAAACAATAAAAAATACATAAAATCCATTTTAAAATTATCATAAAATATCATATTTAAAAATATTTTCGAAGAACTGGTTTTTTATATTCATGGTATGTGTCTCAAAGAAGGAAAATTTAGACAAAAATAACTTTCTGATTTCGAAACATTTGAAACATAAACCAAATGAAAGAGAGGTCATGAAATGGATATATAAAGACCAATATATTTAAGGATAAAATTCATATAATACATTCATGGGTTGTATATAAACCAAGATATAAAAATGATTGGTGAATAAGTCATAAATCTCACATAAATAAAATTGATACTAGAAATCACATTACCTTATGTATTCAATCTCTTCGTACTCAAAAAAAATTATAATAAATATAATATTATTATAAATCTTTTACATAAAAATATTAATATATATAATACAATATATAGTTTTATTATGACGTTATATTACATACTTATTAACATTTCTAAGTACATTTTTTACTTCGGGTAATATCGGCTTTGTTTTTCAAATGTGTATTAATTTGTTATAATTTTGGTCCTCATACTTATATTATGACTTTCAGACTGAAATAAATGATATAAATATAATTTATATTCATAATATAGGTAATTAAAATAATCTATATAATATATAAATATTAAATGGAAAACACCATTTGTGGATATGGTAGGTTGTACAGATGCATGAATGTTATTTCTGTTTTATTATCATATTGAAAGAACGAATATAAATGAAATATGTATGTATATATATATATATTAATTCTAGTATAATTATTATATCATTTATATCATAAAATTTTACCAATACCATCCTTAATACATTCCATGTAGAGTGTGAATGAATAACATCCCTTTGAGAAGCCTGTAGTCGACACTTCTCCAAACAATATTATTGAATTTACAAATAATGGAAATCATGAAGGTATGTGTCATATAATAATTATATAATGATAAATAAATAGTTCATAACGTTAATATAATACCAAAATAAAGTTTCCATCATAATTACAAAACATTATAGGTAGTAAAGGAAAAAAAACCAACAACATCGTTTTGTGTGGCGGTAGTTCTCTGTACACAAAAATTGTTAGTTAATTACCCATTAAATGGATGTTTTTGCAAGTCTAGGAAGAACCATTAATATAAAAACTTATAAGAATATTAAGGATAATTATTTTTATTTAATCATTTAATAATAATAATTGAGGTGGTGGTGAACGGTGATAAAGGAATGGGGCTTGAGGATGGATGTTAGCACTTCTTTTGGTAACTCTTATTGTTTTTAAACATGGGATAACTTGGATGAGTTTCTTCCAAAAGGGAGGATTAAAGGAGGATGGTATGGATTATTAGAGGTTTATTGGGTATATATTTTCCAATCCTATATATTTTGATTTGTGGGAACAAGGGGGAGAGTTGGTGTCCTTTTATAAGGGAGGGACAAGATACACATGGCATTTTTTGAAACAAGATTGGTTTACCCACGTTTCTACCTAAAATTACAAAAAAAACAATATTTTAAGGTTAAATGAAAAAATATTCCCACAGAATTGTTGTTTTATAGGTGGTTAGGTAATTTTGGAACTAAATTTTATGTTTTAGTCCTTTATTAATCTTAATTTAACCTTAATCGTTCTAATTTATTTTATTCAATTTGACTAATATTTTTGGGAAAAAATAATTTGATCATATTATAATATAAGTATTATACTTATAAATTTTTTTCCCCATTTTTAAATATTTAATTCAAATAATTGGCACAATTATCTGTACTGTTAATCCAGCAGACATGGTGAGAAAGTGGGGTTTTAAGTGATAATGTTCAAAAGTTCATTAAGATTTTATATCCAAATTAATTATAAAAATGACTCCAATTACCTAAATTGGATTAATTTATTTATAAAAAAAATTTACCTCCAAACTAATTTAAAAATAATTAACTATATAAATAAATTAATTGAAAAATTAAATTTGATTTAAAATTTCGATGTTTTCTTTATTCATCGAAAATGATGTTTCTTTGAAAAATACCATAAATTTACTCAAAGATAATTTTATAATTATTAATTCAAAAATTATATTTATATTATCAGATTAAATTTCTTATATTTTCTTGAATTAATTTTATTATTGTTCAAAGAAAGACATAAAAATCAGTTCATTTTATAAAATATAAATTTCAAACATATAATGACTTTAGGAAAAATTATTTCTATTGTTATCTATATGTTTAATTTATATATGAACCATTATTTTTGTTATATAATTTTTATTAGTATTCATATTAAAAATTTTAATGACTATGTTATAACTATCTCATTTAAATAATTGTAATAATAAAATGCAATTTCATAGAAACTCAGTATTACCTGTAATACAAGCCATGTCAGTGCTGCATGTAGTGCATGATTATCTTCATGTGGTGCATAATGAAATTTTTAATTTTTGTAAAGTGAAACTCCTGAAATCAAATAAAATTATTTTACTTGAAAAAAAAGGTTCTGAAAATCATTTTTTGTTACATTATACCCCCCATAAAATTAATTTCTCCCTAAAAACTCATCATTCTGATACCAAAAAATGATGATATTTCTGCCTCGAACTATCCACAAGTTCCCACATAGCTTTCCTGATCTGGTGATTTATTATAAAAATAATAACTAGTTGAGTGGTATTGTTTTATAGAACATTATCTGCTTTATCTAGACATTCAACTGAATTTTTCTTATAAGAATGTCCATGCTCCAATAGTATTTGCTTATGAGTTCAGAACATGTGAATTTTTGGGAATGTACTTCCTCATGAGGGATACACTGAACACATCTTGGAATTGAGGGAGATTTTGAGTAAGATCCCAAAATAGGCTACCATTCTGATATGATAAAAAATATTAAAGAGATAGATAAACCTAGGGTGTAGTTTCCCTTTCATCCTAAACCTATTAACCTTCTTCAAGGGAGAGATTCATGGAAATATATACATAAAAAATCAGATTCTATATCACCCTAATAGTTATCTGCAAGACATCTCTGTAAAATATTTTATTCCTTGATGTGCTTCGGAATGGTTCTACCCTTATCAGCCATTTCTTCATCTATCTCAGGTCCCAATAGCTTTACTTATCCAACTTCGTCGCAGCACTTTGGATCTCTAAATTTCTTCCCATATGCATATTTATAAGGATATATATGAATTATTAAGTGATAGATATTCATTTAAGGAAAGTCTACTATAGGAAGGTGTTTACTGTAATATGATTTTAAATCCAATAAAAAAGATTACAACATATCCTATATGGTTTGATTTTTTCTTTCAGATAGACCATATGAATAAGGTTGATATGTAGTAATGAAACAGAATTCTGTATCATGTTCTTTCTAACATCTCTTGAAGATTTAGGCAATCCTCGGATCCAAATCAGATACAATAGAATGTGGTACTCTATTCATCGTTTCCATTTATTTATTGTATATCCTAAAAAACTGATCTAGGTATAAGTATTATATGATAGCAATGAACTGTGATGAAATATTAAGGTGATATACTACCACCCATATAGAATTAAACTCTTTAGTGTTTTTTGTGAGTCCAAAGACCAAATCCATAGTAATGTGGTCCCATTTTTTATTTTGGTATGGTTAATGGGTGAAACATCCCCTTATACTTTTCTATCTTGACTTTAACATACTAGTATACAAATAATAGATATAAAAACTTATCATTATCCCTCCTCATGTTGTCCCACCATAAGTATTATATGATGTATTTATACATCTTCACACTTTCTGGATGAATATATAACGAAGAACTATGAGCTTCCTCTTACAGCTCCTTCAAAAACTCCAGTATAGATGGAACAAATACATGGTTTTTGATTGTTATAAATCTATAATGATGAAGTTTTAACTTTGGAATATCTATAACCTTCTTTTACATCACTACAACCTCATTTTTGTCTTCTTTGACCTTCACATGGATAGAGGGATGAACACTCAAATGACCAAATAATATTTTTCCCTTCTTTCAATATTTCCATATCTATATCTTCAAAATCTAGAAATATATTGTCTTTTTTGATCCTGGTCATGGATAATTCGACATGGTCCTTTGGCTCAAATCATTGTCAACCTTTTTCACTTTCCCAATGTTATAATTTATTAAGTAGTAATAATCATTTATCATCTCTAACCATCTTCCCTGATGCATGTTCAACTCCTTTTGGGGGAATATATATTTCAATATTTTATGATTGGTAGATATATCACACCTTTCTCAATAAATATAATTCCTCTATATATTTAATGAAAAAATAACTACTACTAACTCAAAATCTAGAGTTAGTTAATGTTTATCTTATAAATTCAATTGCCATGAGGCATAATTGAAAACTGTGTTATTCTGTATAAGACCACATCCAAATCACTCCATGGATGCATTAATATATATTAAAAATCCCTATCCACTATAGGGTAATGTAAAAATAGGTGCACTGACCAAATTTTTCTTTGTTCTTTGAAATTTTCCTCACATTCATCTACCTAGAGGAACACATCACCCTTCCGAGTTAACTTCTTCAAAGGATTCTATAGTTATTATAAATTATCCATGAACTTTCTATAGTATCTAGATAATCCAATAAAACTATATATCTCAGTCACTATGGATGGTCTTGTCCAGCATTCAATAGCCCTTTTCTTTGATGGATCTACTGATATTCCATCTCTTGAAATCATGTGACCCAAAAAGAATATTTTTGTAGCCAAAATTTACACTTTGTAAATTTATCATATATCATATCCTTTCTTATGGATTCAATTTCAATTCTCTAGTGGTATTCAGGCTCTTCATTTCTAACTGAATAGATAAAAATATCATCTATAAATACTAACACAAAAATAATTGAGGTAATATTAAAATATTATATTGATCAGATTCATGAAGAGAGATGGGTAATTAGTAAGGATGAAAGGAATCACTATATATTCACAGTGTTCAGACCTTGTGAGGAATGTTGTATTTCTTATATCCTCTTTCTTGACCATTAATTGATGATTTACATCATCATGTTCAATTTTTTAAATTCACTGAGATCCTCACAGTTGATAAAACAAGTCATCAATACGAGGAAGAGGATACTTGTTCTTGATTTTGAACTTGTTCAACTCCTTATAATAAATGAATACTCACATCGATCTATCCTTCTTTATCATGAAAAAAGATTCACCATAAGGTGAAACACATCGATGGATGAATCCTTTATCAACATTTTCACGGGGTTTGTTCTTAAATTCTTGCAACTCAATTATGGTCGTTCTATAGTGTGTCATTGAAATTGGGGTCCAACTATGTATGAGCTCTATTCATAAATCAACATCACATTTTTGTTGGAATACTGTGAATTTCTTCCAGGAAAAGAGAAAAAAAATCCCAATTAATAGGCATATCATTGATGTAAATTTTATCCCCAACCATTTGGGAAAACCATTCATTTTAAAGGGAACTAACACCCATAAACATGATGTAATCTCTATAGTATTTTCATACATATCGTCACATTGATATATGTCATAGTTTGGTTTGAAATATCAAATGTAACTTATTTACCACTAACAATTTTGTGGGATTTATGAAGAGAAATCCAATCCCTGCCTAAGATGACATGAAATTCAACCATGGGAACAATGTCATGATTTACCGGATATACAGTCCCACAATCATTAACCAGGGTGGAATCATAGACTTGAGATGAAATTATTGTACGATTAGGGTTTTTCATTGCTAATTCCACATCAAATCTTTTTTTTTGAATGTTAATACCCTCAAAAATAATTAGATATGAAATAGTCGGTAGTTCCAGAATCAAATAAGACATTAGTAGTTATAGAGTGGATTGCAAGTGTACCTTTCACCATTTTTTATCTCAACCCTTATTATAAATAGTGATTTCATGACATTTCTCCTTCTCCCATAGTTTAATAGTTTGATGATGTCGGTCATCATCAGTAACCCTTGGGTTTGGGTAGTAGTTGTCATAATTCCCATCCACCTTATAATTGAAGAGCTAATGTTTTGTAGGTGCATTTTATGTATATTTTCAAATATTTTCATCATTTACAAACATATTTCCATCATTTTGTAAATAAATTACTAGATGGACTTCCATTCCTCACTTAAAACACATATTATCCACCATAATAAATTTTTTTCCATGATTCTTTCCACAATTGTAGAATTATGGAAGGCTAATATTCATATCCTCATGATTTGTTTGATTTTCAATTGAACTCCATATTCCTTTTCTAGTTAAAACCATGAGATTGATATATAATTCCATCATTTATATCAACTTTGATTTTTCATCAAACAATAATTTCATAGATAACAAAGTATCTAATTTCCAACACCCTTCTAATACCTATCATTAATCCATTAAAGAACCTATCAAGTTTTCTTTTTTGTTGGATGATAATTCCAAAATCTTACCTCGATAGTCCTGTGAAATTAGCATCTAATACACCAATAGATTCATTACCCTTTTATTTAATCTCAAGGAGCTCATTTTTCATCTTTTTATGAAGAACGCCATGAAAGTAAATATTTGTGAATACATTCATGAAATCATCTAAATCTATAAAATCAACATCTTCTTACCCCCTCATATTTATGATATGAGTCCACCACTATTCCACATCGCCTTCTAACTGATAAATATGCATAATGAATTTCTCATGATCCGAACACTAGAAAATAGAGAATATATTTTTTGTGGTACTGATGGATTTTTCTGAGAAAATTTGATCAAAAACCCCACTAAAAGAAGTTGAACAATACCTCTGGAGGTACTTAAGAGAACATTTTCCCTCCTTTACATATTAGGAAGTTCCTCATTATTCATTTTGTGAGAAAATATTGTGAGTCTAGAAATAAATTTTTTTCATTACAGTTCACTTAACATTCGGAATATCATGAGACAAATCATTTATTTTCCATCATAGTCACCAGTAACACAGTTCGTTCGGGTTCTATCCATTGACTAAAACCAAAAATCATAAAGTAAAAACATTTTCACAGTGAGGAACCATATAATACTGAAAACCACATACATGATGTCTAAATTATGACACCTTCTTTAATCTACGACACCCTAGGTATACCCTTGGTTATTCATAGCCAACTTCTTTGTAAATCCAACATAATGGTTCATAAAGGGTTTGATAATTCCCAAATCATATTCATCGGGAGTGTTAAACAATGTGCATAGTAAGTACCATTATCCAATACCAGGTTATACTCAAACGAGGCCCGACACACCTTATCAGAGTTGTTACTCTTAGGTACATCTACGACAAAACCACTTCAACATTTAATATCTATACAGGGATGTATTTCTAGAAAATCACTCGCTTTATTCATTACCACAATCACGTGACATTTTCTTTTGTTTTTCTTTATCCTTATAATTATCCTTAAAAAATTTCATATAGTTTTAACTATAAATTTATCATTCTATTTTTCCAAGTTAAACTAAACTTTTTTATCAGATATAAAACTATAGAAACCCTCTATGTTCATTCATTAACATTACATCACTTTTGAAGAGTATTTAATAAATATCACAAATAGACTCCCAATTACTATATTAGCCTATTGCATTTGGAAACATGGAAAAATAAATACAGGTACATAAGAGGGCTACATTATATCTCACTATGTTTTTCATTTCTATAACACATCTTAGACACATCATACTAAATTCATATTTTTATATCATGCAGAAAGTAACATAAAAATGGAAAGTTCAGATTCTCAATACGGTTAAACAAGGGAGATAAGTAAGCATAAACATGAGCCTTAAGATATGACAATGTGTTAATAATATTAGAATATTATACCCTACATATCAAATAACCTATATGTAAATCATGGCATAAATATTAGTAGTTCATATGACCAGAATCATAATGGAATCAAGATAATCATCCATGAAATCATAATATAGGAATTTGACATTGAGTTTTGGCACACACATAAACATTTAATAGTATACCCTTTAAGTCAATATGCATTTCTAGAGCTTATTCAAGCACTTCATGGGGAATACACATATTAGGAAGGACACCCCACCATACCCATTCACAATCCTTTCTTTATGAGGGGTAATGATTACACATATTCTCATTGTAGATTGGGATTCCCCATATTCCATTTTTATGGTGACAAGGCATACTTAGTGGGACACACCACCATTCCAAGTCGCAGTTCTATCCTTGTAATGGATCAATTTTTCACATCTTTCTATAATAGATCAAGCCCATCAACGTGATTTCCATCATTATCTCATGAGATTTAAATCCATACCCAATGAATCGTTTAGAGATATATGTCCCACCCATCACATAATAAGAACATTCATACATGTTTTATAAGATAATAAAATATTCATCATATCAAGTCCCATAAAAATATATGGGTTTCATATAAATCGTACTATAACCCATGAAATGAAAGGTGTATCATAAACACTTCACCATACCATAACCTATAGATAATAGATAAGTTTCATAATAATTTACCTAAAAAATAACCCATTAAAAGATGATGGTTTAAAATTCATATAACCTACAGAAGAAGAATTTGTTTCATTAAAGTATACCTTGTGAAATAGAAGATTTCTTTCATAAACATCATTATATCAAAACATAAACCATTTAGATAATGAATAGGAATGGATCCTTGGATAATTTCCTAGAAAGGAATTGGTTACAACATTGGATGTCATATTAGATGAAAAATAATTTTTAAATATATTTTATAAATATCTCTTTAGTAAAATAATCTTTCCTCTTCGAAAAAATATTATTAAACCATAAAAACATTTGAAACCTGTTTTCCTTGAAAACACATTGAAAACATATAATAATATCTTGACAATGTTTTGAAAACCATTTTGATGAAAAAAATTAAAAACATTTAAAGTAATATTTTAAAACCATAACAAAAATATAAAATCCTTCTAAAAATATTCTTATAATATCATCTTTATAAACATTTTTGAAAACATGGTCTTCAAAAATCATGGAATTTTTCTCTGAGAAGGAAAATTGAGACAAATCTACATTTTCGATTTGTTAACATTGGAAATGTAAAACCCATGATAGAGAGATCATAAAATTGATATGTAGATCCCTATATATTTAATGATAATAACTATTGAATATATTCATGGGAATTATATAAACCACATAAAATAAACGAGTGGTCAATAAGGCATATATCTTATTGAAATAAAAGTGAGACTAGAAATCATCATACCTTATGACTTGAATTTCTTCGTACTCTTAAAAAACTCATGTATAATATATATAATATTTTTATTAATATTTTAGTGGACCATATTGTTATATATAATACCATATATAGTTTTTTATGACTTTATATTACCTTCTTATTAACAATTTCATGTTAAGGTTTCGCTTCAGGTAATATTCTCTTTGTTTTATTCATGCATCTTAATTTTTTATATTTTTGTTCTCCATACTTAAATGATGATTTAATGAATGTAAAAAATGATATAAATATATTTTATATTTGGTATATATGTGTTTATAATAATCTACAGAATATAGAAATAAGAAATGGTAAACATCGTTCATGGAGATGGTATGTCGTACATACACATGAATGTTGTTTCACTTTTATTATTGTATTGAAAAAAATAAATTACATGAAATATATGTATATATATATATTTAGTAATTACATTATATTTATTATATCATATATCATATAATTTCAATAAACCCATCCATAATAAATTCCATGTAGAGTGTGAATGAATCACATCCCTTTGAGGAGGAGGTTTCCTATACTTCCCCAAACTAAGTTATCATATTTATAAAAAATGGAAAGAAAAAAGGTATGTGTTATATAAAAATTCAAAAAACATAAATAAATCATGAGTATAATATATATATATAATGTATTTTCCATTACAATCCCCAACCATGATAGGCAGTAAAAGAAAAATGAACATCTTTTCTTGAGGTTGTAGCTCGATGTACACAAAAATGGTAGGTACATTACCCATTGGATGGAAGCATGTGTATATGTTGGTAGAACCCTTAATAAGAAAAAAATAAGTATATTGAGGATAAAAATTTTATTATTTATGCATAAAATATGAATTAATTCGGTTGTTTAAGAAGGAAATAATAGAACTAATCTTGAGGAAGGATGCTACTACTTTTTATTGGTAACTCCTTTGGTTTTAACAAAAGGGATTCATTGGATGTATTTCCACTAAAAGGGAGAATAATATAAGGAAATTAGGGATTTTGGAAGTTTATTAGACATATCATTACCGAACCTAAGTGGTTTTAGAGGTGTGATGAAGGGGGAGAGGTGGTGTCCTTTGTAAGGGATGGAGGGGAGACACATTGTATTGTTTTAGAAAACGAGTTGTATGTACCAACGATTTTACTTGAAAAAGTAATAATAAACCAAAAAAAATAAATAATTTAAGGATTTTGGACTAACATTTTTTCTAAAAAATGGGTGTTTGACAAGTGAATAGGTCATTTTGGAAAATAATTTTAACGTTTAGTCCCTTGTTAGGCATAATTTTAGCTTAATCATTATAATTAATTTTAATCACTTTCACAAATATTTTGTTTCACAAATTAATTTAATATTATTAGTCTATAAATAATATATTTATTTCAACTATTAATATTTTATTAAATTCAATTCATAGAAGAATAAAATTTGTGTTTAATGTTAATCCCACAGATGTGCTGAGAAAGTGGTTTTTTTAAAGTGAGAATGTTCCATTGTTCATTAAGATTGTATATCTATATTAAATAGAAAAATAACTCCAATGAAATTTATTATATTAATAGATTTATTATTCATATATTGTGAAATTAAAACCAATTTAAAAAATTATTTATCTATATAAATAAGTAAGATAAAAAATAATTCATTTTTTGTATTTTTCATTATTCATCCAAAAATTTAGTCACATAGGAAATTCCCAAAAATTCACTGTAAAATAATTTTGAAATTATGAATTGAAAAATTATTTTTATTTTATAATATAAATTTATAAAAGTTACTAAAATTTGTTTTATTATGTTTCACAGAAAGACATAAAAAGAATTTCATTTGAAAAAATAGTATTTACAAAGACATAAAGGCTTTATTGAAATGTGTATCCTTAATTATCTATATTTTTTATTTATATAAGTCTATTATAATATTTTAGAAGTAGTTATAAATATTAATATTACTGTGTTTAATGAATATGTTATAAATATATCATTTAAATAATTGTAATTATAAAATTTTGTTTCATACAGACTCGGTTTTGTGTGTAACACTAGACAAGTCGGTGTAGCGTGTAACGCAAGACAAGTCGGTGTTGCATGCAGTGAAAGATTATCACGGTATAACATATAATCAAGGCTTGTATTATTGTATTATAAAACTCCTGAGATCAAATAAAATTAATTTATTAGGAAAAAATGTTTAAAAAACTCTGGGTGTTACAAGATGATACTTTTGGAAATCATAGTTTCTCAAAAATCCTGGGAACAGGAGATACTGAGATGGAACCACAAAACAATAAAAAGTAGTTTTTTTTATGGTCCCAAACACAAAATACTCATAGTGAGTAAACTATAAGATAATGTAAAATGAGTAGTCTTTATTAAATATTATTTTATCATCAGATGTATTGAATACAGAATTATTATTATAAAAGGAGAAAGAACTAATAGAAACACTTTTTAGACTAGAGAACATAAAATTTCATGTTCTATAAGTGCTGAAGATGAAAATATGTTATGGAATCAAATAATTTTCTACTTAGGTAATAAAATCATGAAAACCCATTTAATTTTTGATGTTGTTATATATTTTTCATAATTAATTAGAATAGAATAATATTTTTTCAACTTTTTAAAAAGGGAAAATCAATAATAAATGTCATGAGAAAGATGATATTCTATATAAAACACCTCTTAAACATCTTTATTTTAATTTCTTTAGACTAATGAAACATTAATAAAAAATATTATTTACATTATCACTATTATTGATGATTTCACTTGGATAACCAACATCATGTTTTTGAATCACAAGTCAGAGGCTATTGAAATGTTAAAATTCTTTAGAAAAGATATTTAGAATGAAACTAGGGTTTATATAAAGAAGTAAAGAATTCATAAGGGAACAGATTTAAAATGAAATTATTTTGACACTTAACTTAGAATTCTTATTATCAAGAACCCATATGGGTATCCGTACACACCATAACAAAATGGTGTATCATAAATGAAAAAATATAAGTTTGGATTAAATTGGTAGTAGTGTGTTAATATAATACAAATATTCAATGTTCTACTCATGAAAATTTCTTAGTACTCTTCTACATGTTAAGAATAGATATTTGTTAAGGATAGAGTCTACCATGACTTATTATTAAATTTCATATAACAATAAACCTCTATTGATGTATTTCATGTGTTTTGGAATTATTTGTTATCTAAAAATAAAAAAACTGGATCTTAGAAAATTTGATGAGAAAGGTTGGGAAGGAATTTTGATAGGATATTTACACAAAAAGAAAAGATAAAAATGTTTAAACCAAGGATTAAAAAAATTAGATTCATATTATGATAAATTTATAAAAAATATTAATTCCTTAAAAAAAATTAGAATATTGAGGAATAAAACCCCATCATTTCTAATGAAAATGAAGGTGAGTCAAAACAGAATTGACAAGATTTATAAGACACGTGTTATGAGTAATATGAAGTTGAATGATTAATTGTGAAATTTACTACATGAAAAAACATGTTGAGACCGAAAATATTCTTGGAAATTAGATGTAACAAATTTAGGAAAGAAGAAGGATGATATTAGAAAATTTGACATCACTCATTTCACAAATTGATCCAAAATCTATTTCATTACAAGTGGAACACATAGAATGGGATTATTTTATGAATGAAGATATGGATCAGATTGAGAAAAATGATACATGGTAACAAGTCTCTTTCCCTTCAAATTAAACGTTTATTATAAAAACATGTGTGTACTAAAGAAAGTTAAATCATCATGTAGAAGTTTCAAGAAACAAATAATGTCTATTTTTAAATGATATTCACAGGTTGAAGGTGTGTATTTTGAAGAATCATTTTACACCATCACAAGACTAGAAACTATTATGGTGTTTATAACAGTGGATGAAATTTGAAAATATAATGTCTATCAAGTATATGTTAATTTATATTTTCTAGATTATTAAATTGAAGAGGAATTTTTCATTGAGAATCCTTGTGGGTATTTACTTGATGAAGATGAAAGAAATTTTTTAAAATTGATGAATTTTTTTATTGGTTGAAATAACAACCACATGCAAGGTATTCATAAATTGACAATTGCTTCATAATGTTGAATTTTTATAATTTAAATGATGATAGAATATTTTTTGTGAATAATATTAATTCCAGTATCCTAATGAAAATTATTTATGTGGTTGATATAATTTTCATTGTGTATTAAAAAAATATTTTTAAAGAATTTTTTGAGTAAATAAATAATAATTAAAAAATTTAAATTATGGGAGAATTAACATTCATCCTTCATTTTCCAGTTTAGTAGAAAAAAATGATTTTATTTATCTCAAGGAATGTATGATTGGGAATTGATACAAAATTTTAGTATTTCCAAATCCAAAGAATGTTTTTCTCATATTTTCATTGGAATGAAGATGCATAAAAATAATTCTGGGAAAAGTGTTAATCAGAAATATTTTTAAAAATTTATTGGTTGTTTTCTTTATCTAAAAACTCTGAGACATATTATTTTTTATGTTGTAGCATTATGTTCCAGATATCATAGGGATATAAATGAGTAATCTATGATGGAATCAAAGAGAATTATAAGATATGTTAAATTAATAGCATCAATTGGGATTTTATACAAAATAAGTTATAAAATGAACATTCATATTTATACTGATGACGATTGTGATATAGATTTCAATAATGGAAAATCATAATCGGAAGGAAATTTTTATTTGGGAGAATGTTGTTTGAGTTTGCTTAATAAAGAAACAATGTTCATTAACATTTAACAAAGTAGAATCAGAATATTTTTTCTACTCAATGTTTTACTCAAATTGATGTTGATTATAGTTTAGTTGGTAAATAAGAAAGTTGAAGTTAGAAAAACATTGAAGATACTTTGTGATAATTTGATTTTAATTTATATTTCTAAAAATCATGTCCAATATTCAAGATCAAGACATCATGATATAATGTTCCACTTTATAAAATAAAACAATGCTATTATAAATGTTGTACATTAATATATTTCAAAAAAATATCAAATTTCATATATCTTTACAAAAAAATTTCTAAAATAATTTTTTGAATATCAGATTCAGAAAGTTTTCTATATTGATTAGTTTAGATGTCAGAAATTGTTATTTGAATGTTGTTCATGGGGATTTTTAGAACATTCCAAATCATAATCTGATAATGATTTGTTTTTCTTTAAAGTGATTGAAATATAATGAACAATTCATGATATAAGTAAAAGTTAGAAGAAGTAGTTACATAAACTGATAAATCAAAAGGATGCTGACACCTATACCTAGGATTTAGTTCTGTAAGAAAGTGAGATCAGACTAAGTTGAGGAAAAATTTTAGATAGTACTAAGATGTAGAATAAATTCATGTTGGACTTAGATAGAGACTAATGTTATATTGACATGATCTAAGTAAGAAATTAAATAACAAAAAGATCTATGGAATGAGGTCAAATCAATCTATGATGAGGAAGAATGTATGATCATACTGATCTAAGGAAGAAAATCTAATCAAACTATGTTGAGGAAGAAATTCACATCAGACATAGTTGAAGAAGAAATTCAGATCAGACTAAAAAGATCTAACTAACTAATATTTCTAGATGTGAGGTTCTAATATTTTTTTGTTAATTCAAGGGGATTTGTGATGATTTTAGATGTTTTTAGAAGACAATATAAGAGTTAATATGAGTTTAAATGGTAAAATATGAAGTAAAAAATGTTAATGAAATTAAATGATATGAAAATTTTCAGTGACCAGGAAAATATATTTTGTTTCCCACCATTCTAGTTATGGGTTACCTATAAATTTATTCCCATTAAATATGTACTATGTAACTATTGATGTTTGAGAAATGTGAATTGATACAGAATTTGTGACAGAGATGATTTTTGGAATGAGATCTTGTCAGAAGATCATGAAATTCATTGTTCTATTTACTATAATAAGGATGATCAGTATTTGTAGTTGATCAGAGTTCGTAAGTTGAAGATTTTTTTTTGAAAGAACATAATGTTCCTTCTGGTGAAGATTGATAAAATGTGAATTGGACTGAATCTATCGGAGTATGTTCTTTGGATTTAGGGCCATTGGACTTAGTTTCATCGGAAAAATTGACTTTTTTGGAGAAGAGTGAAAAAATTCATTATACATTTATTGTGGCTTATTTTTTGTGATAATTTTTTTAAAACTAATGGGTGTAAGTTAAATCATTAAAATTGGGATATTAAAGGTAACTATTGTTAGTTGACACAAGTTTTATTAAATTATCCATAATTTATTATATTTATAGACCCATGGGAGTGGATATGGAAGGGATATAGGTTCTCATACTGAGGTTGAACCTTATAAATATTCTGTTCTTTACTTTTTTTCCTAATTTTTCATGCATGAGTATTTATTGAATGATTATATGGTAAAGTAGTTTAACATGTTCCACGGGTTATATTTATAAATTTTATAAACTTATAAAAATTTATAAACAGATTCAACACCCCCCTCCCAATTTGTATTCAATATTTTGAATATCAAAAACCATAAATCTCCTCATAGACCATAAAATCCTAAGAACCTTAAAAGGACCAAAAACCCATAAAGAACCATAAAAACCCCTATAGGACACTTAAAACCCTTATGCCCCTAAAGGAACATAAAAACCCCTGGAGAACACTAAAACATATAAAGGAACCTAAAAATCAAAAATTATCCGAAAATACCCTAACATACACTAAAAAACCTAAAACCCCATAAAATACTCTAAAAATTCTGAAAACCCCAAAAAAACGAAAACCCCTAAAAGACTATCAAACTCCTGAAACCCTTGAAACGCCCTAAAACCCCTTAGAAACCTCTAAACACACTAAACACCCTTAACAACATAAAAGACTCTAAAAACCCTAAACCCCCTAAAAACTCCTAAAGACATAAAACCCCTAAAACCCTAAATCCTCTAATACCCTTAAAACCCCTAAAAACAAAAAACCTTGAAAACCATAAAAACCCATAAAACCCTATAAGCCCCTATAAACCCTAAAACCTCGAAAAACCTAAAAACACAAAAAACCCGAAATTAACCTAAAACCCTTAACAACTATAATGTATCTATATCCCATAAACACTAAATAAACCAAAATACCATAAAACCCTAGAAAACACTATAAATCCCCAATGAAACACCAAAAAGAACCTAAATCCCTAAATAACCTTAAATCCCATAAAAATTGGAAATGTCCTAGAAAAAAGACCCTAAAATCCTTAAAAGACCCCAATATCCCGAAAAAAATTTAAATACCCTAATGAAAATAAAAAATCCTAAAAACTATAAACCCTTTAAGAATCCATAAAACCCCAAAAATCATTAAAACTATAAAACAACCTAAAACCACATTAAACCCCTGAAAATATTTTAAACCCCTAATGTGTTCAAGAAACCGTAAAAACCAAAGACACAAATCCAAAAAAACCCAAAAAACTCCCTAAATCCCTAAAATACTAAAAAACCCCATAAACCCTTAAAAAATACCTAAAAATGTCCAAAAAATGGTAACAACCCATGTTTCATGGACATGAAATTTGAGCAGAAAATTGAATTTACTTTTTCCAAGTGAATATAAGTAGAAATAAGATCATTTTACCAAATTATATGAACTCAAATAATTTTTTGAAAAGTTTTTTCTCTAAGAATGTGGTTTTTACACTAGGGTAGGATTTTGGATTATTTTTGAACCATTTTAATTACCATGGAATAATTAATATTAAATTTTTAGTTAATTAAATATTGATTTATTCTCACATGTTCAGTTTGGTATATATTTTCAGTCGATGGTTATATTGATATTCCATCTCTATTTTTATGTCCAAGGGGGTTACATCTAAGTAAAAACCTAAAATCATGTTAGGAACCAGGTACAAGGTTGGTAAGCTTATCCTTTTTCTTTCTGTTTCTTCGTTTTTATTATTTTCATTTCCTTTTCACCTTTTATCATTTGGATTATCATGTACTACCATAATGGGATTCATTCTCAATGATTGAGAGTGGAGTGGGATAATAATAGATATGAATATGGATAATTGAAGAGAGGTTCCTCTATGGTGCTCAGGAGGAGTTGAGTCATCTTGTGGCATCTATGGACCGTGTATACGAGTGAAGCATCAACAGATATCATCCAAAGGTATTTTGTTTTTATGTTTATGACTTCTATCCCATTATATTTACCTATTCCAATTTTGAGGCTACATTATCACTAATTATGAACCCATTATGTATGAACTATAGAATTTTTCAAGAAAAGAATGTGTTTTGGATGAATTTTCATGGGTTTATTGTTTGAAAATCCCAATCGCATGACTCATAGTTCAAGACTACATGTTGTGTGTTCTTACTATTCATGGAAGATGATCTTTATAGAAGTAAACTCCATGTATAGGGTATACAATATTTTTACTAGAACTCTACCATTTAGGTCAATACCAAGCCACACAGTCCTTTTAGGGGAACCTAGTCATTTAAAGTACACATACTATAAGAAAAAACTGCTTTAGCGGCGATTTTCTCATGGTAGTTTTTATCGGCAAATTTTAAAACCTCCCCTAAATGTTTTTTTTTTTTATTTTTTTATTTTATTTTTCAAAAACATCTATATATATTTTTAGCTGTGGTTTTTTAGAAAAACATCGAAAAATAGCATGGTTTTTTAAAAACAACCTCAAAATAGCAACAGTTTCAAAAAACCACCATTAACTTAAAGGGAAAATATAATATAAAATATTTCATTACGATTATTAATATTTAATTTACTAACATATGTAGTTTATTATTTATAATTTCAATTTACTAGGATGTCTTAATTAATAAAATTTTATATTTATTAGTTTCTTATAATTTGGAACATAAAAAAATTTCAAGAAGTTAAAAATCATATTTTCAAATTAAATGACCATACCTTTGGATATGGGAGTCCATTTTAGCTTCACAACCAGTCAAATAAAATATTATAAAATGAAATAAAACCATATTAGATTTAAATTTTTTAATATTTAAATGATTAATATTTATTATCATTTTAAGAAATTTTGGAAATCAGAATTGAACCTCAAACGACCATAACTATCGATTTGGGTTAATTTTTCGAATGTATCACTTATAAAATCTAAACATGTGATGTTATCTATTACCTAGTGTCATAGGGAATCCCTTCCCTGTTTTTTGAGGCCAAAAGAGGCCCATAATTCCTATAAAAATGATTTTTATTAACGGTATCCAAATTTTTTTACATTCAATGGAATTTTTTCATCGTTTATATGGGTCTTATTTTATTTTTTAGTGAGGACTATCTATTTTTCCAGGTATTACATTCATATTGATATTTCGGTTTTGAGGTTTTATCATTTTTCAGAATTTAGTTTTTTTTATAATTAAATAAATTCATATTATTTATATTTACTTATAATAAGTCCCTTTAATAAATAAATATTTTCATAGAAATGATTTCTTAAAAAAATAAATCATGTTGAAATAGATATTTATTATTCTTGTAACTTAAAATAAATAATTATCAAATTTATTAACATATAAAAGTGAAATAATTTTTATTTATATTCCTATATATGTAATATTTATATATAAACATGTGTGTGATAATATATATATATATATATTCTAATATATGAATGTAAATGCATATATATGTTAATATTTGTTTTTTTATTTCAGAAATATAAATATATACTTATGTGTCAATAAAATTGTTTGTATATATCTTATATAAAAGTATTTTTATAAAAATAAATCATTATAATTTTTTCCCTCAAAGGCCATTTGTGCCAAAGAGATTGACTACAAGGGTTTGAATAGCATGCAATAACTTACTTCCGGTACAACATCTTTGAACATTCTCCAACTGGTTTAGTTTATGGAGCTAAAAATGACCAGTGGCTCTCATATGTGTGATGACTCATGGAACTACATTCCAAAGGTAGTTGTTCATTGGGTATCTTGTATAATTACAATTTAGAACTCACATTGTTCAAGAGGATTGGAAGTCCGGATCATCATCCCCTTTAGGGGGGGGGGACTATTTCCACTTTCAGAACTCTCTAATAGCTTTAATATATGTTATTGAATTCTTTGTTCTTTACCATGTATGTATATTAAATATTATCATATGATAACAATTAATCATGGATACATATGCGTTCAAAATAATATTTATCGGTATGATGCTCTCTATAAATTATGGGACATGTATGTATTTGTGGTTATTTCTCAATGTTACCCATTTATAGACAGATAAGGGACTCCTTGGTCTCTTATTCAGACTATGGGTTTTTTAAGCCACTTGGTGATGAAATCATGAGTTTTCTGTCATTTAGAGATATAGACATTGTTTTGGTATCGAGATCAATCCTATAATATGGGTTACCAATGTATCATTGTTAAAGGAATTCGAACCGACATAGTTTGGTTCCACATATGAGGGACCATCGCCTTTTAAGGTAGTGCAATGAGTACCAAAAAATATTGTTTAACATAATGTGGTAAGGACATACATGATAAAGGTTCCTCATCAAGGATATTGTGAGACTAATGCTAAGGTTAGGTGAGGGGAACATAAGAAATGTGGTCTTCTCGGTTGATATGAATCCACTGGGGATGTTTCCTAGAGAAAATTATGGTGGATTTGGGTGCTGGGTTTGGACCTAAGGGATGCTTCCTATATATCCCTATTAGTTGTGAATAAATACTCATATGGTTCTGTATTATTGGGGATGAAACCTATGGAGGAGTCCCATATAGGAGGGCATGATTGGGGATTATAGTCAGAAGAATTTTCATTTGGGTTTTATAGTTGGGCCTTAAATAAGAAAGTGGCTATGGATGAGACACATACTGAATGGGAGGCCCATGGTTGGGGTATATGCATGGAAGAGGACAATTTGAGGGTTGGGATCATGTGGATGTGATGACTTTCATTAACCTCTTAGTATGCATGAGTTATTCTCTTTTTCCAAAATAATAGAAAGTGGTAGATCTAAAGATCAAATGATTCCACTCTATCCAATGGTGGGTGAGATACTGAATCCCAAAGGGAGATGAAGAGGGAGATGGGTTTTCCCATATCCTATTTTATTTTTATAGATAGGATATTAACATATGATGATCCATCTATCTATGTTTTAAGATATCAAAAAGGATAAATTTTGTTTCCTCTTGCATGAATGGTTAGGGTCGTACTCCCGGAGGGATGCCCTACAATTAGTTTCAGGGAAGAGATGAATGTTTTCCAGCATCCCTCAGCAAAGGGAAAGTCCAGTGGTTCCACTCAATCCCTATAATAGTTATTTTCTCATAAGAACCCTATGGTTGTAACTCTAATTACTCTGGGAATGTCTACCTAATGTATATATAAAGGCCCATGACATTGCAGAGGTTACACATGTGACTCCACTTTCAATGGGTATGTAAATAGGATAGGAAACACTAATATGACTAATGACCATATTATATTTATTGGGTGTCTTTGTAAGGTTACATGACCTGATACCGTTATATTGGTTTATAAAGGGGTCAACATGGGGGCTGATGATCTAACAGAATAGAGTGGTGGATGGTGGATGGTTCAATTCCCAAGGATGCTCCATTTTTCATATCAGGTTCTTAATAGGGATGGGGTACCCTCAAAGGAGCATTTTGGTACATGGTAGAGGGTAACATCCATGTAACATTGTGTTGTGAGGTCTGAGGTTCTTCTCACATTGGATGTTGCTATGTAGGACCACAATCTACCCATGTAGTATGTTGTTATGTGGGATCAAGTTCCTTTTATGTGGAACTTTGCTACATGGGGTAGGGTTCTTCCCACATAGTGTTTTTCTATCTGGGATTCTCGTCCATAAAGGGACAATCCGTTTTCCCAGCAAATGTGATTCCCAAAAGGGGATTTGAGTTCATGGATGGCTACATGATTTGTTATTTCATCATTACTGCTATGCGGGGGATTTTTTCCTACTGGTAATCGATGTAGGGGATTTGGTTTTTTCGCTTCCTCCTCTCTTATCCATTATCTATCATCGGCTTGATTCTTTTTTTTAGTCCCCATTATAGTCTATTTATATAATATTATGAGGATCAGATAATGACATGGTCAATCATCTATGGTGGGTCATGAATCATATTTTTTGGTAGCCCAAAGGGAATTCCCCATCCCAAGAATGACTTATCCTGGAGAGTAAAATCATTAGTGGGGACAATAACAAATGGGTAAATCTTTTTTAGGAAAGTAAATCACCATATTTCCCTGAAAATGACTTCGGTTCATTTGTGGGTGTCGGTGGTACTGACTAGTCCATTGAACTATTTTTTTCATGTAGATGGTTTGTTCATGGGGGAGAAAATCACCGCCTAGTCTGACAAATGAATTCATTACATTTGTGATTGACATTAGTAATACCTCATCCCATGATTTTTTTTCATGGGTGCTTCATGAAATGTAGAAAAAGGATGATTATTGGTGGCCTATGAAGTGGTTTATTCTTTTTTGGATCAATCTACCCATCGTGGTCTCTCCCCTTTGATTTTTTTTCTAAAATAGTTATTCAGGGTTTTATTTCTAACAATTTATAATTTTGATTGGATTATCTTCTTATATGTGTAATTTTTTGGACCCCAAAAATACCCCCCATTAGGAATAATTTCTGATCGGGATGAAGAGGAGGTCATTCTAATGTCAAAAGAAATCATATTCTGAACTATAGTGTAATATAATGGTAGACTCGTAGAAGGTGATCGTGCCTATAAATATGGGCATATCATTTTTCATTTACCTAATTTCCTAGTGAACTAATCACTCGGTAAATTCTCCGGATTTATTCTGCTTCTGAGTATCATGTCCTTTTTAGATTCCCATATCATAAACTGAGATTCATCACCCGTGAACCGAAATCCTAACTTGTGAATGGTAAGTCTTGATCTACCACATATTGGTTGGATGCTTCCCTGATGGATCATTTAATGGGTCTTTTCTTTTTTGGATAATGATTCATTGTCCATCCCATTCATGAATAGGTAGTTCATATATGAATACCTCATGAACTGATGGTTCACAAGACTATTCATTCATGAACAAATGGTTCATGGGCTAATGAGTTTAAAAATTTATGCTTCACGAGACATCATACACTCCCACATTAATAAATGACTAATTAATTAACCTCAAAATTTTGATTCAAACAATAGGATGGACCCTTCAAATGATTTCTCTACTACTGATGGTGATTCTCTCTCAGCTGATGATGAAAGATGGAATGCTATGATTTATTATGTTGAAATTAAAATTATCTTAAACCCATATTTTCAAATCCCAATGGGACTTCTTTGGGCTGGCCATAGGATGTATCTGGCCATACATGCATATATTATTAAAATGAGAATCAATCTATAAATAGATCATGTAAATCAATAAGTTTGGTTTCTGGTGACTAACACATCATACATGTTGTTCAACATCATTTAGTGGGGTTGTCATAAGGACTTTTAGTTGTATATTGTATGGTTAAGACCATATATCCTAGAAAAGAAGTGTAATTTGAGTCTAATTAGGTCATTATATTCTGACATTATTCGTATGTGAGGGAGTAAAACATGATTTTGGGGATTCTCAGATCAGGATAAATGATATATGGAATGGAATCCATTGGGGCATACGGAGATAGGAAAATATTATACTGAGGATGAATTTTCATTTGGTTTATGGTCCTTTTTTTGAAAACATCCGTATAGAAAACTAGAGAATATTATTTATATTCAAACAATGTTTTCCACAACACATTGACCCCTCAAATTTTTAATGGCTAGAGGAAATTTATGATGATCCAAAATTTCCTAGGTAATATAGTGTGATGAATGGAAGGAATGTTTTTTGGTACATAAGAATAATTTATACTATGTTTATCCATGGAGTGTGAAATTATCTACATATATATGAATCATATGTAAGGGGTTATCTCTATTTCCTTCATCGATTCTTGAATGAGGGACCCCAATTAAAAATTCCCTTTATAAATCATTGTTTATATACATGAGATTGGGATTTTTTACTTTATGTATGGGACTATGTTTAATGGTCAATATTTCACTACATATCTCATCAAATGTAAAGAAATCCACATATAGATCTAGAAGACCCATGCAATTTAACACCTTGCAGTAAGGACAATTGTTTTTCCCTTTAATTTCTTTCTATGAGGACCATGATAACCCTAATTTGGATCGATATGACTTCACCATGTAGGGTATCCCCAACCAAAACACCTAGGTCCATGTGATCTATGATCCATGTGTGATGTTAGGGCGGAAAATGTTCATTCCAACACATAAAGGTCAAAAAATGAAGGTTATGGGTTTTTTTATTTTGTGGTGGTTAGAACAAATTATAGACTCCAGGCATCATTACATAACCTGTAAGGATGGGAATCAAGAAAAAATAAATTCTAAAAAAATACATATATAGATCGTACCCATATATAGAGATAAGAAAATATTTTTATTCTCCAGTGTGGCTGGTCCCAAAATTAGAGGTTTAGGCTTCACTACATTTCCTGCATGGGTAAGAAACAATCCATTAGTAGTCTTGAAGCACATCCCTGCATAGATCTGATTCAATTACTAGGAGGGGGTATTTTGTATGAAATGGACCTATCCATAGTTTGTGCGTTTGATTTCCCTACACTATTATTGGTTGTAAATAGTGGAGGGTTAATTTATTTTATTTTGTGACAGGTTCTAGTAGATGAAGTCTGTGTGTCACAATGTATCCCATAAAATGAGAATCTTGGAACATGTAGTAATTGATGAAATCTACATGCATACGCCTAACCCTTATATAGTGAGGGGATATTTTTTATGGATTGCTAGACCTAGATGTGGAATCCATGTGTTTCTATATATTAAGTGTAGTAAGGAATCAAGCCTTATATTGATCTTGAATATGGTATGGTAGATGACTGATGTCAAGGGAAACATCCTCTCCAGTGAGAGCATTATGGTCCTACATCATTTATCATCATTCAATGAGGAATGTGTGTCATGAAATTTTTTCTCTTACATCATATACATTATTCCATGTAGTTTCACATCATGTGATTAGGATGAGGAGATTTATAGTTATTGGAAGGATAGTTTCATAGATTAGTGATTAACATAATTCTAATTTGAAAAGATTCCTTAAGGATAGAGGCTGATAAGACAATAATATTTTAAATTCAATAAGGGTTTTGGATAGGCCTAACACAAGCATTCAAGGTGTCACTATATATCCTGATATGATACGAATGAATCCAAATGTAGTCTAATATATGAATTATCCACACAAGTCTAACCCATAGACAGAGGTAGGAATTTTTCCCACTTTTAGGGCTGGTCCCAGGACATAGGGACTGAACATCACTGCATAACCTATAATGAAAAGAAACAATCCATATGTAATTCTTGTGAAAGTGACTCCCTATATGGATCTGAATATCAGTTAAGGACATAGTCATTTCAAATTTTTCTCATATAGATATAACGTATATTAGGTGAATATTTAATTTAAATTAAAATTACCATGTAGTTAATCATCATGATGTAAAGATGATAGGTGTTATGCAGTTTAATGTCTTGAGTATAGAATGATTTACCCTACTATTTAATGACAGACGATCAAGATGATTTTTCCAGGTAGTTTATCATAATTCGGCTGGGATGATTGGTGCTATGTAGTTTAATTTCATGCAATGAGGACTATGATTTCATGGGATTATACTAAATCTTTATTTTGGAACCTCTATTTTTTGTGGAAGTGTAAAGTTATCCATTGATTGAAATTACGGAATAATCTCCATTAGAGTAGAGATCATGTATGGTGTATGGTCCATCCCATTTCTATTCCAACATTAGAGGTTTCTTTTTAGGGATCATTGGAGTCCTGAGGTCCAACACGATTTCTACATCAGTGAAATATCTGGGGTATACCTATTTTTTGAAGGATCACATGATCATGTTTTTGTGGATTTCTAAATGGTACAATGTATGAAATATTTTCTCATCTAGTCAGACAAATTCATCTAGCTATTTTGGGGAGTTCTTATTCATGTATAATTGATCATAGATTTCTATTCAATGTAAGGGAAATTGAACATTGATAGATAGGACCTCCGGTGTCTCATACATTAAGTACTATGGGGTCACCTATATGGATGTGTGGGTCATGGTTTGGTAATACAACAAGTAATGTAAGTGGTTCTTCGAATATTCCTTTTATACTTATCTACCATCATCTGGAATATAAAATATAGGGTCTTATTGAATACCCTTATTTGCCTATTATCCACCAGGTGATAGCATACCAAACGGTTGGAATTACTTTCATACTCTTGACAAAGATTCCCCCATTTATAAAAATTGAAATTAGTTTCAATTTTTGTCAGTATTGTATGAGGGACACCAAATATGTTAATGATATTGTATTTCATGAATCTTAAAATATTTTTTTCCTCAAATTATTTAAGGGGTGTGGCTTTCCCCACATAGACAAGAAGTCGGTTGTAGTAAGATTGTACTTGAACAGATTGGTCGTATTGGGAGGATATAGTCCCATGATGTCCATTGCCCATATAGAAAATGGAAAAGAGTACATGGATATGAAAAATAACTCTAGGGGGATGGTGAGTGAAATTGGAATCAACCTCAGAGAAATAGCACCATTTAGTGAATTCATTGTAGTCATGTGATAAATTCTGTGAATAGTATCCAAGCCTTCAGATATAGTGGAAAAGCCACAGTCCTAATAGGCGAGAGCCACGAGTTCTAGAATTTACTTCCTTCATGACTGTATCAATATCATCTCCATGAATTAACTTGGTAAGGACCCCATTGAGGTTCCTCATGTAGTGTTCTTTTTTATGGTCTATGTCGTCATAGAGAAAAACATTAATTGATCATATTTTGATTTTCTCTCTCTCAACTCTTTGTAGTGGGAGACATTAATTTTTAAGTAAGTCAACAATTAGTGTCATCCAACATGTGGTAGGACCATATGATTCAACTATCGGACTAATCACATTAATTTCATTCAGGTTATCTTCAATTAATGGTGAGACCATCCAACAATGAACAATGATGATGAATGTTTCATCCTTGTATCGATCTGCTAGAGCTGTGGTTTCATTTTCTAGTGCATCGTATTGGGAATTTTGTGACCATAGTACATGAGTCAATATTGGTTCCAAAGTTTATTCCACCATTATTTCTCAGACATTGAATAGTAAGGGGATTATATCTTCTTTTTTGATAGTATAATCAATGTTAACCTTCTTAATGACCAGTTTGGAATCACCTTTTTTATAAAAAATATTTACTTGTACATGATGTGATAGATCCATCCCTACAATGGGTGCCTGATATTCTTCATCAATGTTCATGTAACCTTCCTATAGCTTGACGAAGTAAGGAAAAAATGCCTTTATTGGTGATATGTGCATGACCCCCAACCCCACATTGTTGAGATTTTGGTCTTCCATCCTCTTTTTTGTCCAGAATCTAAATGTGTCATCAATAAAAATTTCCCATCATTGGGGGCCCTCTTTAACAGATACAACCTCTTCACCAGCTGTTTCAGTGTCCAATGGAGTCATTTCTACTGACGAGTTATCTTCCAGACTTTCTGCAAATTCCAACCCTTTGATTTCTCTTTGATGCATGAATTGAATTTTGAACTGATTAAAATGACTTCGCAACATGATATATGTATGGTATATATTGGATGATTGAGTATGTATTTAACCATGTTTATAAAAGAGTAAAAATAGACCTTTTGATTTTATATCTAGTGCCTCATCTTTTTTACTTCAAATATTATCCCGAGATATCTCTTAGAGATATTAAAATAATAATTCACAACATCGATCATGGTTCAAATGATATTGTAAATGATGTTTTCACTTCCATCATCATTCTTAGGCATGAGTAAATCACCAAATTATCTCTTTATGACCCTCAAATGCAATATATGTTGCCTTCCATTGACATGATGCATTAGAAATAGCAGGTTCAAAAGTTATTTCTATAGATTTTTGAATGATTCATGAATATCATCAGTCCATTGATAAGTAGCCCCATTCTTCATCAACCATGTAATGGTAAAAAAATTACAACAAGGTTTTCTATGAACCATTGGATGTAGGATAATATTCCTTCAAGTCCTCCCAACTCTATGAGGTTGTAAGGAGGTGAAATTACAAAAAAAAATTATTCTCATGTTCAACATCAATTCCATGATTCCATATGATGAAGCTGAGAAATTTCTCCAGGGTGAAACCAAAAGTGCATTTAAACGAGTTCATTTTCAGATTGGGTTTTTGAAACTGATTAAAGATGATTTCAAGTTTCTTCAACTGATTAGATCGAAAAAAATATTTAACCACTATTTAATCATCACATAATTTGACAAAAGTTCCTCAGTAGGGTTTGAAGATGCGATACATGGCATGTTAGAATGTAGTGCTAACATTTTACAAGCCAAAGGGAATTACCCAATAGAAAAATGCATCCAAGGGGGCTTGAAGGAAGTTTGTTATTTACCTTCTTATACCATTCGAATTTTATTATATCTTATATATCCATCCATGAAGGGGAGATACTGATATATATATATTACATCATTTAGTAGTTCAATGACTAGGATTGGGAAATAATACTTCAGGCAGTGTCGGTTGAGATCCCTAAAGTTGATGAAAAATATAATGTTCGAATTCTCCTTTATAAAGGGGTGATATTTCCCATACATATGAAATATTGGACCTCCTAAATGAATTAGACTCTAATGTTATTTTTTTATTTGAACTCAATTTTTATAGTATGTGTCGGGTGTGTTCTCTTGGATGCTTATTTATCGCCCAAGTGGTCCTCTGGTAGGACCAGGTGGTGAGTGGCCACCTTAAGATCTGGACATGGAATTTTGGTGAAATTATAGGTGAATATATCCTAATTTGGCTTTATTAAGGTTCTATATACCTCCTTCACTTCATGATACATGTCTAGAATGATCATGTAGGGTCATGAGTCTTATTTTAAACATAGGTTTATTTATATGATCACAGCAATGGTGGTGGAGAAGCATTACTCAAATACAGGAGTGGAATCCCTCAAGTTCTCCTCCTCTTCCTCTTACTCCCTTTATTCTTCTTCCTCTTTCTTCATATGGGGATTGAACAGTGGGGTATCTTCTCCATTGTTGGGGGAGGAGACGATATATAGATATTATAAAGATGATGCAACATCCTATGACCTAGTTAATAGTGGGGGATTTATATAAATTTCTAGAGAAGATTTTGTGTAGGATGGAGGAGTTACATTGATCACTTTGAGTGATGATAAGACCTATTTTACCTCATTTGGTGAGGTAGGGACTTTCTTGAGCTCTAGGGATGAAATGAAGGTATTTTCAACCAATCATTCACCACTATATTGAAAGAATATGTTTCACCACTATTGCAATCAGTGGTCAAGACAAGAATCATGGAGATTACCAAATATGTACAAGATTTTGGGGTCAAATGCTAGCTATGGTCGATGGGTAACACGTATTATGCATCAATATATTTGAAGGGTTCACCTGAGATAATTTGAAGACCATTTGGGGGGTGACCCATTCCACACCATCAACCAAGGGTTTCTTCAATTTCCCTTGACTGAATTATACATTGATATAATTTGACCCATGGGATTTGAATGGGGCCTTATCGGCATGAATATTTTTTTAAAATTATTGTATTATTTGATAAATTGATGGTACGATAAGGGTATCCAATCATGTTGATGCAACCAGGGAATCCCTAACAATAATTTTAATGTGGGGTTCTACCGGACCCCAAGTTATTTTGATTCATCTATGAGATCTCAGAATATATACCTGATCTTGATTTTTTCTATTGTCTTTTTTTCACTTTTTTAGAATTTCACTCTTAAAATGGATGGTTCTAGGTTATACTCAGCATAGCCCAGTCGGTGCAGTGTTAATAGTAGAATGAGATTAACCCTTGAGCCATTGTTGATGAATAATTTTCAGACTTTGAAATCATTTATCCTTCCAGACATTTATAACAGCCTGATGGGCTATTTTATAACTATTCCTTCATCTTGATTTGTGAAATAGATAAATGCATGGAATTCCATGGGGTTTTTATATGTCCTATAGATCATAAAATTGGTCACTTTGACTTAATACTTCTTGGGGATTATCCATGATTATATGATTTCTTCCCTAAAGCCATTTGAAAAACTCTAGGCATCTAGGATGGATACTTTTATTTGTACTGATGTGAGCTATTTCAGGATTTGACACAATCGGTCTAAAGTCTGGTGATTCTCAGTGTAGGGATACACTTTTACATACACATTAGGGGTTTTATTATTATATGTATATGGATTAGACCTCAAGAAAAAATCTAGATGTGCCCATATCCTTAATGGGTTTTGTCGGGAAGGTCTTCCTACTCTTTAAGAGAGATTTGACACATGTTCATCTCCTTATTGATATTCTATTTTTATTGGGTCAGAGTGTCTTTAGAAAGTTGCATGAAGATTTTAACATTTCAATTGGACCCATTGAAGGGACATTCAATTAGTTTCTAAAACATTTATGGTCTGAGTGAAGGCATGATAAGAAGATTGGATTCTTCCATGACTACGTCTCCCCTGATATCCTTTCCTCTGACGAACTACTTTCACACTTCCCAAATTCGGTGTAAGAATATTTGATTCCCATCCATACTCATCATCAGAAATGTGGTCCATTAATTTAATGATGTTAATTAATCCAAATATCAACTCCACATCTAATAATGATCATTACTAACTAACAGCTTTTGGTGGTTTTGTTTGGAAGGGTGGTGTGTGTTATCTAAGAACATATAGTATAAAATATGCTAGGAGAAAGTCAATTTTTTCCATTATACATGTTCATATTCATGCACTTCCTCATTTTCTATCCATCTAGTCCTTTTTATAAAGGCTAGCTTCTTGATTCTAGTGGGGTTGAGGATGTCATTTGCGTAGTTGTTGGAGTGGTTGGGGGAAAGGTTGGTTTCATTAAATATTCATGCAGAATACCATTATTTTGGTTGATCATATTTTGATTCATTCAACCATATATCTTATGTTCCCTCCTTCCAATTTTTTTCCACTCACCTCCTTCTTCAAGGGTAGTGGTGGAAACACACACCACCTTTGCTGGAAGCCTTCCCAGTATCCAATATCCATATTGTGTCATTTTCTATAAGAGTACTTTGAGGATAAATCAATTTTTAATAGTGTTTCCTAGTATCTCTTGAAAGAGGAAGTAATCTAGACTTTCATAAGGACTTATGTGTTTGAGGATTATTGGCTATATAAAATATATATAATCCATGTCTATAGAAAACATATAATAGTAATAGACTTGATCATCTCAAAAAGAGTAATCATTCATTCCTACCTTCTTCAATTTAATTTTTACTGGGTCCCCTGTGCTCATCCTGTCAAGGTCAAGGTTTTAATTGGTGCATATGTGCTTCCACACAATATGGTGTATGCTTTGGAGCTTGAACCATCATAGAGGCTAGCTTAAGTATGATATAAGACACCTATAACATCGCTACTCTTTTCCGTAGGACTGGTGGAGTTATCCATGACTTGAGCATAGTATTTCCAATGGATTACCCTATTATTTTGGAAATGGAAGAGAAATCCCAAAAACACAACTATTTACAATATTAATATGAGAGGTTTTAATAGAACATAATTAATATTATCAATATAGATATAAGGAATCACCAGTTGTGGAATTAGTCGGTTCAGGGAGTAGGTCATCCCCTTCCAACTGGAACTGAAATCCAAGAATCTCTCATATTTTTGATGTTTACAACAATAGTGGTGACTGATTGTTTTCTTTTAAAAAATTTAACTGAAATAAAAGAGAAATTCTCTATGTAGATATTATTATCTCGAGATCAAACAGGCTAGAAAATGGTTATACCATATGAAGGTTGTCTATTGTAGTGTTCGCCTAAAGAATCTGAGTTTCACTTAATCATGTTTCCCATGAGATCTCATCAAGGGATAACAATGAGACTCATAGTGCATAAGATTTTGTTCTGTGTCACCTGATCCACTAAAGATTATAAGCATATAACTCTTAAAAAATTTATTGTTGGGTTTCACTTACCTCATGGGGGTAAGGATTATATTCTGGATACCCTAGTGCACGCCCCTCCTCTAAGGCTTCCAATCGAGTTGCCAATGAATTGATGGTTTTAATAAGAACATGATGAGTGCCTATTTGAAAAGGATCATGGGAAGTTATAGTAATGGGTTTGATTTGACATGCTGGTTTTTCCATTGTCTTGATGTTGATATCATGCTGGTGGTAGATTTTGAGGATTTATCTAGACATGCTTTGGTTTAACCCTTAATGGAGGTAAATATTGGAATCCATCCATGGTTGATTATTGTTAGACAGACGGCCCAAGAACCATTTTTGGTGGAGATCATATCCTTTCTTCAATTCATGTGATGCGCCCTTGTGGCTGAGGTACACCTTCTAGAAGTATACTCTAAGGCTCTTATCAAGGATTATATCCAATTGAATGATTACTATAAGATACTCTATATTGATTCACATCAAATATTTCATTTATTCTTCCTAGAAAGCTCATTGTTCCCCAAGCATAGGGTGATATCCCTCATCGAGAAGAGGCGGAGGGTCATATACAACCATAAATTTATTATTCTCCCTGGTAGATATTTGTTGGGGAAGTAATGTAGGATTGATCGATGGATCACCCAGATTATAGGTGATCCTCTTGTTCTGGGTACCCCAACCTTCAGTCAAAGTATGGATCGGATTACAGATAGGAACATACTCTCTTTTATTCATGAAATTTTCATCATTTTTAGTGTCATTTAAATTTTTTGTGTCTATTAAATTTACCAATGAATATTTTATTATTTGTTTCATATCATCTTTTAAATGATGGTAGGTTTACATTTACCTTCTATTGGACCTGTCTCATCTCATCTGGGATCCTCCTCGGTTTTATTGGAATAGAGTTTCTTTGAGGAAACCATTATACAACCAGGTTATATTCCTCCCTTCTTAAAAAAATGGGTCATGATATGGAATGAATTTAGAGAACCCTTTTATTAATTTTCTCCCCAAATTGAAAAAGTCTGAATTCCATTGAGGGGTTGGTTGAGGTAGAAATTTCCCCATCCATGTAGGGTGGGGTTTCTCCCATTATCTTGATGCAAATCCCAAATCCAAATTTTTCAGTCTTATGGGGAATTTTTTTGATAAAATTTCTTCTATCCCTATGGGTTGTGGTTGATCATGTATTAATGAATCTACGTTTTTTCACCACTCTATTGATCTAATGCATTCCAGTTTGAGAATGAGTTTGGTGTAATATTGGGTCAACATGAAAACTTCTTTCTTCCAATGACATGATAAATGTTTTATGATTGACATCCCTTAGGTTAGAGGCAAACATAATGTTCTTGGTCTATTGGATTGGGATATTTTTTTATAGATTTCTCTCATTGGGCCTGAAACTTTTTGATATTTATTCATGGATTATTCTTGTTGAGATTTTTGTCTTTCCTAGAAAAGGGATTTTCATAATATCCGCCAATGAATAATGATATTATAGTATGTAATTTATAGTTGGTTTTGTTGAATAGGACATGAGGTGAAATGAAAATATCCATGTTTGCCTCATCCATGAATGTGAACACTAGGTAGGGTGTCAAAAATTAGGGGAAAAAACATGTGAAGTGCATGGAGGAAGTTCAGTTTGAGATCTATATATTGCCTCTCTGATTGTGGTCTCTACAGAGATGGAAGGGATTCTATGTGGATTTTTCAACAAAGCACTCCCAAAATTTTAACAGGCCTACATACCAATTTCAAGAAAATAAGTTTTCTTTTAGGTGACAAAGAGTTGTCAAGTTATTCAGACAGATGTTATGTATTCTATCCTATGAAAATTCCTTTCAAATACTAAAATGAGAAGTGGATGAGGGAAAAAATTAACATAATTTCATCACCATCCAATTAGCTTCTCCTAAGAATAAAATACATTTGTTTTTATATAAGAGACTCATCAATTGATCTTCCCAACATGGGGGATTCATAATAGATTTCTCACAAGTAACAGGGCTTGTAAGGGTTTGATTGATATGGGGATGGTCCAAGGGTGTCTTAGAGGATGAGAATTATCCCAGGACATCTACTAGTTTAGAATGGATATCACCCAATATTGATAAGTTTTCTAGAATATTTAGACCCATCCTTTCAAGAACCTAAAATTATGATGGATTTCTCACATTTGACTTAGTAAGGGGAGGGCCTTCTTGTTGACATGAAATATTATTTCATGGAGGACCTTCATTGTAAATTCTGTATTGGTGAGTAATACTTCCAAAACATGATGTCCGACTACATATAGAATTTATGTAACTTATACCCCATTAAGGACCTTCAAGTCGAACACTAGAAGGGACGTACCATATTGTTGAAATGAGATGTCACTGTTGGGAGGACCTTCATATGGAATATCATCATGTTGAGGATTATCATCAGAGATTGAGGTCTGCATGTAGGGAGATGTTTTACAGTGTATTCCCAAGGAAGGAACTTCTGGGAGGACGATCATATGTGGAGGATTTTTTAGTTGTTTGAATTCACTATGGGGAGGACCTTCATAGTAGGTGTTATTATGGAGAGGACTACCATTAAATCTTGATTTCCAACTATAAGGATAATATCTAAAGTGTATTCCCTGGGTATGACCTTATGGGTATATAAAGGAAATGGGGGACCTTATTTATATTTAATCTCATTGTGGGGAGAACCATCACAGTGGGTTCTATTTTGTTGAGGACTACCATCACAGCTTGATATCAAATTGAATGGAGAACTTCTATAGAATATACTTTTATGAGGACCTTTATGTTGGAAAATATAAAGTGGAGGAAGTTTGTTTATTTAATTTCACTATGGGGAGGACCTTCATAATGGGTGATATTATGGAGAGGACTACTATCACATCTTAATGTCCAGATGCGGGGAAAATTCCAGTAGTCTATACCTTAGGGAGGACCTTCATTGTAAATGACAGAAATGGGGCGACCTTATTGATCATTGATATTCTAGACAAGTCGAGGGATGCCATGAGGCTCCTCATGACATAATCTCTCATGATCGATTATATTGTTACCAATAAGTAAGCCTTTATGGTATGTTCTCTATGGAGGACCTCCAACGCTACTTGTAACAATGTTATGGGGAGGTATATCACAGCTACTACTACCACTTTAATAATTTAGTAATATATCAGAATGATCTTGATCCATTATTGATATATTATTAATGGAATAATGAAATCCACTTTCCATTAGTGAAGGGTCACGCATGTTCTCTTCATTTTTCAATTACCTTTGGACTTATTCATTTTTGTGTTCTCTCATGTGGGTGAATGGGGCCTCTTGTTGTAGTTGATATCCTTTACACATGGGTTTCTGTTTTAGTGGATCCCATGGTGTTACTGGGATATGCCAGTGAGAATTTTGAGATCTGGAAGAGATATATGCCTACCCTAGAGCAGAAATTGTAGTGAACAATTGTCCCCCAGTTGGGACATGTTTTCTCCTGATCATAAGTCTATTTATCATAGAATATTTTTGAATACCCTCATGGATGGGAGTAGGGACTCATGTATTCTATTGAGTGATCACCCTATTGTTTGGTTCAGTCACCCCACTTGAGGAGGTAGGGATTCAGTGCCACCTCTTCTCTATTTACACCGATGTGATTACATCTTGTAAATTATGAAGGATATGGTCATAGAATGACAATTGACTCTAAATCATTTCAATGACATGTTGATTGATGTGTTTTGATGGAACTGGAATATATACCCATTCTGGTGTCAGAGCATGAATGTGTTCCTTACCTGTTCTTCCATTTCCTACTAAATATTTATTCTAATGGACGAAAAAGATATCCATATTCTATTAATTTATAATAATGATATAACAGCTGTTTTGTCCAATTTTTATCATATATGACTAATAGGCATGATATGGAGGAGCAGATATTTTACTATGTTTATTTTCTTCCATCATATTTGAGTAATGGAATTAATTGTGCATCTATAATAATTCCATATAATTTTATTTGGTTTTCAACATATATTACTAGTGGGCTTGATATAGAAGATGATGATTTTATATCTTCATATTGGTTGACATTGTATTTGATTGATGGGATTCCTATCCAGGGGTAGATATTTTTATCTTCTAATTCATCATCATATCTGAAGGATGGGCTAGACGTGAATTGTTGGTGATATGAGTCTTCCTATAATTGTACACCCCATTTTCACAGCATATTTGGTGAGAAGTAGGATGAGTTTGTGATTGTTAGTAATTTTCCATTATATTTGGTTGAAAGGAATTTTGAATGTGACCAGGAATATAATTTTTATCATGTGTTACCACCATATCAAAATGATAGGTTTCTTCGGTAGGAATAAGGAAAATGGAATCTTTCTGACTATATAGTTCTCTTCAATCACAAGTCGTTCTGGGGAATCAGGTTTGTATGAATTCATCTGGGGTCTTCATGGTGGTATCCTCTACATGGGGATGATTCTGGGATGTACAACATTGGTAATGATGATTTCTGTAAGGGGCCCTTGAGTATGACCTCTTTTCTTCTAGGATGAAGTCATTGGTGATGAATTAAACAACCTCCCTAGGTAAGGGAGGAACTCGTTTTCACGTTCGGGGGATAGGCTCACGAAATGGATGGTGACGGAAAGTAGTCACATCAGATTCTAGATCACCAACTATCACTAGGTGGACTACTGGCAGGGCTTTATTTCTTGTAGGGATAGTCGAGTTGCCTCCAGTGTGGGGAGAGTACCATTCTTTTTGTACTCTCTCACCAGTGTATTTGATACCCAACATCCTTGATGTTGGGTGGGTGATGGATTCCTCTACATTGTGTAGAACTAGGCTTATGAAATGGTTGGTGCACATGTCTACACAAACTGATGTTACATCATTAGATTGAAAGAATCTATGAAGAGTGACTAAAATATACGTGACAAATACAAAAAACAAAACCTCATTAATGTATAATCCAATGACCACATGAATAATTGATGGTCTCATTTTTTTTCTATTAGATTTTGGATGCAGAAGGGGCCTAATTTGGAATAATCCTACCATATTGGTTAAGCATTCACATGAGGACCTTTATTTTTTTCCCTATAATATGTTTTCTTCCCGAGCGGTTTATTGCAAGGGGTTTGATGGTGTAAAATCACTTACGTTGGGTACAATATCTTCATGCAGTATAGAAAATATTTATTTTGTGGATCTGGATATGCCCATCATCTCTCATATGCCTGATGACACATGGTCCTACTTTCCAATGGTAGGAATTTGCTGGGTAACATGGCCAACGACACTTGAGAACTCACATTTGTTGAGAATATTGGAATTTAGGCACATCACACCCTTTGGGGGGACTATTGCCTATTCTAGGACTCTCTTACATATTTATGATATGTTTAAAAATAATATGACATGGAAACTCATGGGTTCAGAATCAACTGTAGGTATCCGAGGTAATCCAAAAGAAGGGTCCTATATGTATCTGAGGTTCTTCATCAATATTACCCTTCAATGGAAAGATCAGTGATTCCTTGGTTTCTTAATAAGACGACACTAATTTTAACTCACTTGTTGAGGAACATTATAGTTCTCTATCATCTATGTAGATGAAAGTTGTTTTGATGTTAAGATTGAACCCATAAGAGAGGCTTCTTACATATCCTTATGAGAGGAATCAGAACCCATGTAGTTTGCTGCCACTTATTATGAAACATCATCAGTTATTTTCATGCAACACGGACCTATACACTTTTATTTAACGTCACCCATTATGAAAATCAAGGAGCAAGTTTCCTGGTCAAGGATAATGTGGGACTTATTCCAAGTAATTCCAATGAGATTATAAGAGATTTGGTCTCATTGTTGGATATGACCCTACTGAGGATGTATCCCTAGAAACAATAGGGTGGATTTCAGTTCTATGTTTGGACCTTAGGGAGGCTTTCTAAGTATCCCAGTTATTTGGGAATCAATTCCCACATGTTCAGTAAGTTTGGGACTTAAATCAATGGAAGTGTCCCATGTAAGGAGGAAAAGTTTGGGCTTACCCTCAGAAGGATGGCCATGTTGGTTTTCAGGTTGGAGCTTACGCATGGAACCAACCAATGGATTTTGGTATGTATAGGACTTATTCCGAATGGGAGGCCCATGGTTGGAGATTATACATGGAAGTGGCACATTTGATGTTTGGGAAAATGTTGATGAAATTTTTGATGCCAACCTCTAAGACCATGTGAGTCATGCTTGGTTTGAGAAAAAATATGAAGTAATAGATCTAAAGATCACATGATTCCAGTCGATCCACTGGTGGATGAGATGCGGAAGCCCAATATGAGAGGGAGAGGGTGTTAAGTGATCCAATATCCTCTTTAATTTTCTTATTTCGGATAGTAACATCTGATGATACATCTGTCTATGTCTCAAGATGATGAAGTGGAGGAAAAGTTCCTCCTCCCTCTAGAAATACTTGGGGCTTAATACATGTGGGTGACCTGCAATTGATTCAGGGTAAGGGATGAATGTCTGACACCAACCCTCATCGAAGGGAATGTCCATTGGTCCCCCTAAATCCCTAGAACATGGATATTCCTGTGATCACCCTATAGTCGAAACCCATATTACAAAAATAATGTAGAACATCATGTATTCTAAAGGCTCGACTTTTTGCAGAGGTTGCACGTGTGACACCACATCCCACTGGTGTATAAACTTGAGTGGACATGGTGATGTTCCTAATGACCTTATCATACATCTCATGTGCCTTTGAAAGGGTCCTTTACTAGATTCCTTAGACTAGTTCAGGGAGGGGCCAACATTAGTCGTGATGACACAGGGAAGAGAGTGATGGGAGGTGAAGGGTAGAATTTCAATGGATGCCCCATTCTGCAAAGCAAGTTCTTAGGCAGGATATGGTTCCCTCCACATAGCATGTTGCTACGTAGTCAAAGTTTCTACTCATGTAGAGTGTTTCTACGCGAGACCATGTTCTGCCCATATAGTGGGTTGCTACATGGGGTCAACTTCCTTCCTTGTAGTACCTTGATACGTGGGGTAGTGTTCTTTTCGGAAAGAGTTTTACTCTAAAGAATGCTTGGCCACCAAGGGTACATCCGTTTATGCACTATAGAAGTAATACCCGCAATGGTTTTTTAGTTTTAGGTGGAAATGTAGTTTATTATTACAACCATAATTTTATACAAAATATTTTTATCTTCTGGGAATCAATAGAGGGGCTCCAGTCACTTCTCCTTCTACCCCATTTTGTTCGTGTCTTTTCTTTTGTCAGCAGGGGAATCGTTCGTGGGGCCAATCAAACATTCGGAAATCATTCTTGGGGGAAAATCACTATTCAGCCCCGCAATAGACTTTGGTTAGTTTACGGGGATCGGGAGTTCTTCCACATCCCTCGATCTATTTAGGTCCCAGGGATGGTTTGTTCATGAATGTGGAAATCACTGACATATACCGTAAAGGAATTCATTTGCTGTGTCGGTGTCGTCATTTCTGCCTAATGCAGTAAACAATTTTCATTCACAGGGTAACCCGTAAAATGGCGAAACGCCTTGCTGAGCAGCTGTCCGCGAATTGATTTTTACTTCGCTGGATCAATTCATTCCTCACAGTCTCACCCCTTTGAACATTTTTCTCAAATTCTTCTATGGGGTTTTATTTCTACAATCTTCCAAGGATTCCCTTCTTGTATGCCGAACTTTCGGGACCCAACAATAATTATATATATTATTTAAATGAATTTAAAGTAAAACTATAACAATATATTTATATGTATACACATATATAAATATTGTTAATATATACATATATGTGTGTATTGTTAAATAAATAAATATATATATATATATTATAATATATGTAAATAAATATTTATATATAATATATTTATGTAAATATAAGTATATATATATCATACATATTCAATGAGATTTCATCTTCATTTAAGAGTGTCCACATATGTGTTTTATGTTGTTTATAATTTTATTTCATTGATTGACATTTTGATTGCCTTATGATGTCGCAATTATTATGTGTTCCCCTATTTTAGAAATTTATTATCTATTATATATATATATCTATTGAAATGAATCGATAAGTGTATATTTGTCTACATTTTTAAATATTTATACATATTCATGTTTATATATTTTTATCACATGTGTGTGTGTCTGTATATTTACTTTTGTTTATATATATATATATATTCATGAATAATTATATATGTTAGTGTGTTTATATATATTTATGTAAATTATGTTATGGGTATATATATTAATAGATATTTATATCCATTTATTATTATATTATTATATTATATATTATATATTATATATTATTTAATATTTATAATCTATTATTTATTATTTATTCATTTATTCATTTATTCATTTATTATTTATTATTTATTGTTTATTACTTTAAAATGTATTTATTATTGATTTATTATTTACTGATTTATTTTTAGTAATAAATTACTATTAAACCACTATTTAATATTCATTTAGTATTTATTAGTTATTCATTGTCTATTTATTATTCATTTATTATTTATCTATTATTCATTTAATGTTTAATTATTATTTACGTATTTATTTATTTTTTATTCATTAAATATTCAATATTTATTAATAACTTAATATTTATTTAATAACAATTTATTAATTAATAAATTAATTATTTATTATTTATTATTTATTATTTACTTTAATATTTATTTATTATTGATCTATTATTTATTAATTTATTTCTATTATTAAATTACTATTAAATAACCGTTTCAAGTTTATTTTTTATTTTTTATTTATTCATTATATATTACGAATTTATTATTAATCATTATTAATATATTTTTCATTTATTTTTCATTTATTTTTCATTTATTAATTATGTATTTGTTCATTAATAATTAATAATTTATTAATTATTTATTAATTATTTATACACCTATTAGTAATTATTTATTAGTTAATTATTAATTACTTATTATTTATTTATTTATTATTTATTAAATATTTATGAATTATCTATTCATTAGTTTTTTATTATTCATTTATTATTCAATTAATGTTTATTTATTTATTTATTTATTTATTATATTTATTATTTATTTACTATTTATTTATTCATTATGTATTATTTATTAAAAAGTTATTTATTTATTATTTATTTATTATTTATTATTTATTTATTTATTTTGTATTTAGTTTTTATTTTTTATTAATTATTAATTATTAATTAGTAATTAGTAATTGTTATTTAGTATTTAATATTTATTTTTTTATCTCTTATCTAAATATTTGTTTATTTATTGATTTTTTATTTTTATTTTTTATTTTTTATTTTTTATTTTTTATTTTTTATTTAATAATTTATTTAATAATTTATTTATTTATTAGTTATTTATTTTTTATTTATGTACTATTTGATTATTTTTTAGACATTAATTATTAATTTATTAATAATTTAGTATTATTTTATTATTTTTTATTAATAATTTAAAAAATATAGGCTAAATCATTCTCCGACTGTTTTGAAAAACCGATGCTAAATAAATTTTGACGCATGCTTTTGCAGTAGTTTTCAAAAACCCTCATAGGATAATGTAGCAGTGGTTCAAACCGCCGCAAAACACCAATTTTGGCGTAGTGAATGTCATACTTCGTGTGGGATGGGCATTGTGTAGAAGTACACCTCCCTGAAGAATACATGGTCATGCTATGTGACTTACCATGAAATGTACGCCCATGTAGGGTAAAGACTATGCACGTGGTATACACACCATGCACATCGGCTTTACACGACATTTCTAATTGAAATGAATGCCTAGGTGGGGCTCTGACGGTACATGCCATGTACTAGGGTATACCCACCATGTACTCCTCCCTTACTACCATTTTGAGGGGTTTTCATATATTCTCAACCTAGAGTTGGAATTGGGCACTTGGGTAGTCCATATTGAGAATTTTTTCCACATAGATTGCGATGGAAGAACCCTTGGGGTGATTTTAGACTCCAAGAAGGTTTTTTTTCAGGCCAATGACATATAACAGAGAGGTGCTTCGTCCAATAATTAAATTCCATTATATCTTGAGAGGAAGATAGATTGGTTGGGTGTTCGACCATCCTAGAGTGAAACCCCTGATCCAAAGTGGTCCATGAGCCATCTCTCTATACCAGTATTTAAATAATTTCCCTTTTTCGTACAAGAGTCCATCTTATCATTTAACACAGTGGATCCCGTGTAGGATTCCTCTACAAAAATACTATTTTTGAGGTTACCCTATGGGATTCCTTCACATATATGTGGACCAAGGGAATCCCTTGTTAGACACCTCTACCAATTTACTCATTCCAATGATCTCATGTTGGATATTGGTTCCTACATATTCCATTCTCAGGATCCATCAAATTATCCACCCTCTTTTGTTTCAACCTAGAGGATCCTGTGTAGGACGCCTCTGTTTACTTACTTCTTCCAAAGATCCCAAGTGGGATTCCACTGATAGATTATTATTTCTGAAGTTCCCCATTGGAAATCCTTCACTTCAATGTGGAATTTAAGGATCCCATGTTTGATGTCTATCTAGTGTTTATATTAGGGACCCAATGTGTGATTTTTTTGAATGGCCAATAGCTAGTATGATTGGTTTGTGTAGAGATGGTAGTCTGTGTCACCATTGGATTCGTCCCAAACATTTAAGAAAGAAGCTATGTAAGAAGCGGTGGGAATATGTGTTTGGCCACCCTTAATCATTTTTTATACATTCTTGTGGCCAATCATAATGTAGCTATGATTTCCATAGGTGCTTTTTGGGTCTCACATGAAGAGCCAAATGTGATGCGACATTTTTTTTGTATGCCCAAACGTGCTTCCCAAGATCTATTTTAAGTTCTTATCTATTTCTTTGTATTCCAAGACTTACTTCCTATGGTCCATATTCTGAGGATTATTACTGTAGTTATATTATTGGGATACTCAAAGGTACTTCCAGGAATCTAGATGTTGAGCCTACATGAATGACTATTATATATTTGGGATACCAATATGTAATTCCTGATATCTAGTGTATGACATATACTTGAGGATGATTATTCTATAGGGATCGATGGGGGTGATTACAATCTCCCTAATTGATTACATGACTATAGTTTTGGACACTTCCCTCCACATCATTAATATACTCGAGGATGATTATAATCTCTCAAGCGATTGGGATGATTATACTATACTGGATTGATTAATTTACCATGTCATTGGACACATAGCTCTATATAGTTGATACACCAGAGGATCATTACGCTCTATCAAGTGATACTTAGGATACTCCCTAGGGTTTTGTGGATGTACAATTACATTATTGAAAACACTAGACTTTACTGTGGTGGGGATATTGAGTCATTTATGTCTATTGATGTCGAGAATGTACATAGATCTTGATATCTTTCCTTTTACAAATCGCCTAAGAATCATATGCCTTAGGTTTCATCTAAGCTCCAATGTCATGACCACCTACATACCAGGACCTAGGGCTCAGATATGGGTTTGGATTTACATGGTATGATTTTTATTAAATCCATCATAGTGTAAGATTTAAAATATTTCTATATACTACCTAGAAACCATCATCAATGTTATCAGAGGATAGTACCGAAGATCCTAGGGCTATGAAATGTATCTAGATTTGGTGATGTTTCTTGATCAATGAATTTTTTTGTTCTATCCAAAGTAGGTATTTTGAATTTGGAATATAGGCACTAGGTTTGACTAATTACACATTTCCTGTGTTGCACGACATCTATCTAAATGCTTCAATCATAGGATGGATAGTTGATCCAGATTATGAACAAAACGACCTGTTTTATTATGGATCATTCTATTTTTCTCACCTTACTAACATATATATATATATATATATTGGAATATATATACATATATAAACATATAAAAATATAATGGACCATTTTCTAGTTGTACACATTTATGGATAAAAGTATTAATTAAAGTTTTATTATTTTTATTATTTTCGGTTGTGTTTCATCTGGGCTGAGAATATTTCATGAAAATGTACTTATGATAGAATATTTATAGTTTCTATATTGGGGCATCCAACTATGATTATTTCTCACCCTTATCCGGGCATCTCAAGTTGCATGCATACTATATGATATCTTTTCATGTTGAGGATGTAATTTTTTATGATAGTTGTAAGGAATATGGTATCATGATCGATTGTTTCTAATCATGTTGAATATTATGATTGAGAATGATTAGTTTTTTAGTGTCTTGTAGACTGGGTATGTGGATCAATTTGGAGTTAGTTTTATAGCCTTATACTTTTCATTCATTTTCCTTTATATACCCCTACATGCATGGTGGACCCAGTGGGTGACCAGTTTTGTATATATGACATGGTTGTTCAATATTTTATAGAATTTCATTAGTTATTACTTCATAATTCAATTTCAATTTATTTACATCTTTCACACTCTCTCTATTTACTTCTTTGGATGGAATCTTTTTATTTATGTTGTTGATTACACCAAATAGAGGGAATATTATCTCCATAGGCACAGATTAGGTTATCACTACTAGTTGGAATCCTATAGTGTATGGAGAAGAATTCTTGAGGCCTTGTGGAGAGAACCCTCTCAAAGCACTGTTTTAGTGGCATATGGGTCAGGATGTTACAAATTAGTATCAGAGATATTCCTTTATAGTTGAATTACTTTTTGGGATATGGTATAAATGAGTTTTAGTAATTTGTCAGGACCTATGATGGATACAATATTGGTGCATCGAGAGAACCTATTTGAGTGAGGTGTCTGGGTTTCCAAGGATATGGGATTTCTGTTCTTGATATGATATATTATTGATTTATATGATTTTTTATTTTAATGATGAAAATTTAATGTGGTGAATTGTATTTATTATATATTTATGGATCTTGGACCATCGGTGAGAGGTAAGATAATGTTTATGACCATTTTCTTTAAAATGTAAGAGGCATTTCATGCATCATATTTGGAATATAGGTTCCACATGTAATAGGTATGATAGTGGGTAATCTTACTGACAATAGAGGACACTTTTTTATGTTTCACCAACAACCTAAATGGTGTTTTTCCATATATTTTCATGTTTTTATTATACTCAATTGCACTAACTCATTTATATATATATATATATTACCATATAATGGAATTTCATGTGGTTCGGTGGTGAGGCATTAAATAGAGAGGCCGATGACTCAGTATTTATCCATTAAGGGTTTAGTTAATCTAATGGGCATGGTATGACTCTGGGCCTTCGGGTCATGTATTGCGGGTCATGTAGGGCCTTTTGCCTTGGGCCTACGGGTCATGTATGGGTTCCCCTTCAACCCTTAAAAGGGGGATTATCTTTAATAAAATAAAAATAAGTCCTTCGGGCTATTCGGGCGGGGGTACATGATTACTAGGTTTTTAACCCCTTGTATGATATTTTTACTTATGATTTATTATTTAAATTTCAATAAAAAACTATACACTATTTTTCTACATATCTTTGAATGACATTAAACTAAACTTAACCATGCTCTTATGATATAACAAAGATCATTGTAAAGATGTTGTGTGCTTACCATTAACCCACATAGGTCAAATTCAACAATTGATAATATCTATTTAGGTGACCTGGTTAGGTAATTCAGTACAATTTTGATAGAAATATAAAACTTTAAAGTGACTTATAACCTTGATGGGCTATTACCATACATGAAATCCCAGTGAGGATCATCTCTTCATCTTATCCTTTATGTCATGATCTTTAGGGAGTAGTACCTTGTGACGATTATCAAAGGTGATGAGGGGCCAGGTAGGTTAATGCTTGACTGTTTCGACCCACATAGGTTTCTTTTATCTATACCACCCTGGGAGAGGCTTGAACTTTGGGAAAGGTGGTCGGACCAAGTTTCCTTATTATGAGACATAATCGATTGGGCTATGTGTGAGACATAGGGACCCATTGTAGTGACTCAGACCCTTGTAACACAATGTTAATTTTTTTGGAAAATTTATAAGAGTGGTTGGCCTAGGATTATATATCCCTTTTGAGAAATAATCTGGCTTGTGCACTCATTTTGAGACTGATGTATAGTAGGTTCCAGGTTTTGCAATATAGGATCGTTGATGCCTTATGTGTCTAGGAAATCAAAGAGGGTGCATATTTTTTGAGTCTACATTAGATAAGAAGGAAAATTAGGGTTTCTTTATTGTTAAACTAGTGTTTTTACTATTATATTTTGATGAATCGTAGGTGTATTCACTTCATTAGAATAATAGCATGTAACAGGTAGTTGTAGAAATAAATCATAGAATGGAAGTGCTGATCTTGTTCGAAGTGGAGTTACAAGGGTGCTTGTAGATTAATTAGAATAATGTTCCATGTGTCATGGTCCACATGTCCTTGTGAAGGAATACTCAGAGGAGAATAATTTAGGTGATGATAGTATATGTCAGTTACACATGAACCCATTTATATTTTAAACCAATGAACGTTCGTGTGTGAGCCGAGGATGTTTATTTTTAAGTAATTTTTTGGGAATAATTGATGGGAGTTGTAATGGAATAATAAATTACCCTATTTGGTATAGGATAAATCAAGGATAAATTGGGTGTCCTGAGGTGGTTGACCCATGGTTGGACGTAGATACTCATTAACGTGAGATGTTGTGTAAGGTGTTTCTTAAAAGAAATTATAGCATGTTTTATATGATCATGGATCAAGAGAAATATATGCATTTATATTGATGAACTCTTATTGTAATAAATGTTAGAGATGATAATTTTCTTTATCTTCAAATCACGATGAGTTTGTAGAGGGAGTGTTCTCTATAAACCGAGCTTCATTTCTTTAAAATATATATCCTGGTTTGATGAGGGATCATGTTGAGTATGTGCTCGAGGATATGTATAAGGTAAACTAAATAATGGGGAGTGAACCATTATATGTTTGCGGGTAGTGAACCAAGATTTATGTGGAAATATTTAATTTCCCTAGAAAATATTTTTGTGAATCTAAAATTGGAAATTTTATGAGCGTAGATTCATTTATTCAACAATGCTTCTTGGGGATAATAAGGGTTATTGTGAGGAGGTTGTAATGAACCATGTTTTTTCAGACTAAAAATTTGAGCATATTTTGTAATTTTTTCATTCAGATGCTTATAGGTGGTAAAATAGTTACTTTCCCCATGAATATGAATTCATATAATTTTTTTGACAACTTATTTTGTCTCGGAATAGAGTGTATACCCTAGTACAAGGGTTTGGATGAATTCTTGTGAGTTCAAATTTCCATTGAATAGTAAATATTTAATAATTCATTAATAAAATATTAATTTATTCACATGGATTCAATTACTTATATCTTTTTAATGGACCATTGAATTGAGATTATATCTCCACCATTATTACCATAATGGTGGTTTTTAATTATGAAAGGCATAAACTCATTTTGGGCATCGAGGTCGGGCTCATGAACCCTTTTCTTTTCATTCTTTTTATTCCATTTTCTTCCTTTTTATTATTTCATTTTTCATTTTTTCCATTTCACCTATGTGTTATCGTGTACAACCATAGTCATATTCCTTCACAATTACCATTATTAGATAGGGATATGGATAAATATGGACTTTGATCATGAAATATAGGTTCTTTCATGGAGATAGAGTGGAGTTAGATCATTGTATGACAACAATGGACCATGGATAGGAGTGAAGCTTCAGCAAATTCCATCCAACAATAGTCCAGTTTTATTTTTATGTAATATATACTCTTATATTTATGGATTTATAGTATTATGTAACTATTATAACAAATTAGGATCCTTTTTTGGTCAATCTATAGCCATTGGGGAGAACAATAGGGTTTCAGACAAATTTGAGGAGTTTTCAATTTGGAAATCCCAATCAAACAACAAGTAGTTCAGGAACAGATACTGTATGTTCATCCCATTCTGGAAGATGATACGTTTAGAAGTATGTGACATGTATAGGGTATATAATCCATGTAATAGCGCACATACATGAAACCATGTACTTAGAAATACTTCCCGTTTTGGGGTACCAGGCTGTTTAAAGTACACAGCCAGACCCCGGGCGGGCTACACGCCATGTAGAAGAACATGGCCATGAATGATACATTATTAGGTTATGTGAGGTACATTGGAAGGAACCAAATGGGGGGTAAAAATTGTGTACATGGTATAAACTCAATATAAATGTTCTTTATAGGAAACGTCTGACAAAATCAGATTCTAAGGTGAGGCTTGGAGGGTACACGTCATGTACTAGGGTATACACACTGTGTACTCCTCCCTTGCTACCAATTTTTAGGTATTTAATATCATCAAAAATAGGATATAGAATTAAAAACATGATTAGTCCAAATTTAGTTTATTTCATCTATATGGTGTGATAGTTTAACCCTTTGGGAGATTCGAGGAATCCTACCATGTGTTTTGGGAAAACGGGATATAATTGAGAGGTGAATCCTCCAATAATTGTATTCAATAATCTCCCGAGAGTGAGATAGGTTTTTGGATGTTCAATGTAACCTAGAATGAGAACCATTATCTAAGGCTATCCTTGATCAATAACTAAATACTTTTTAATAGATTTTCTATTTTAATCCAAGTGTTTGTATTATATTTTGACCTACAGGATCCCATGTATGGTTCCTCAAACATACCTATCTTTCTGAGGGTCCCCTGTGGGATTCCTTCACTTATATACTTGCCTAGGAGATTACATATAGGATCCTTCCTCATATTTTCTATTTTATAAGGATGTTGTGTAGGATTACTCTTTCTAAATATACAACTTCAAGGGTCAAAAGTAAGATACATCACCTTACATTACAACCAAGAGGATCTTGTTTCAATTGTCTATATTAATATTCTTCTTTTGATAATCCCATATAGGATACATCTAGTATATTACTATTTCATAGGTTTATTATAGGAATTCCAATACTTATAAATGGAATTTTATGATCCAAAGTGTGATTCTTCTTTGATGTTTAGAATAACGAACCAATTGAGTGCCTCTATATTTGACCGACCCTGAGTTTGTATGCTGGGTTTTTCTAATGATGGTATTGGGTGTCACCATAAAACCCATACCGAATATGTATGTTGTGAAGCTATGGAAGTAGCAGTGGGTATTGGAATTAAACCATCTAATATATTTATTTGTACATTCACATTGTTACGCATGATTTAGTTCTGATTTCCAAAGATTATTTTTGGTTCTCATGTGAAGGGAATTACCCGATTCAATATTTGATTTCGGATGCCCAAACTAATTTCCTAGGATCTTTCTTATATGCCTATTTATTTATTTTGATGCCCAGATGTGCATAATGGTGTATAGATTCTCCAAAAATTTTCCTTATATTATTGGTATATCCAGATGTACTTCCTAGGATCCGACTATTAAGCATCCATGTTTGACTATTATATTATTGGGATACCCAAAAATACATCCTAGATTCTAGATTATGAGATATATTATTGGATGATTATAATCACATGACCAATTTGGATGATATTAAAAATATTAAAACACCTTGAAATGCCTAAAAGACCCTAAAAACCATATAAAACCCCTAAAATACCCTAAAATACCATCTAATACTTTTAAAACCCCTGAAAATCCAAAAACCCTAAAAAATAGCACCCCTAAAACCACTAAAACACCATAAAGACACTAAAAAGGATAAATACCATAAAAAAGAAAAAACAACCCTAAAACCATAAAAACATCTAAATACCTTGAAAATCTATAAAAACCTATAAGAATCCTAAAAACTATAAAGAAGATTAAAAATCATAAAATCTTTTGAAAACCCCCTAAACCCCTAATAAAACTAAAAAACCTTAATAAAATCCAAAAAACAAAAAAAAACCCAAAATTTCTAAAAAAAATAAAACTCTAAATCATTTAAAAACCCTGGAAGAACAAAAAAACCCAATACCCACAAAACCATAATACCCACCAAATCCCGTAAAAAAATTCAACCCACCCCCCAAACTATAAAGCCCAAAAATCCCCAACAAAACCAAGACCCCCCCCCCCAAACAACCTAAGAACCCCAACAACCATAAATCCCATAAAACATGTAAATAGAAATTTAAAAAACCGAAAAAATATATAAAAACCCTAATGCCCTAAAAAACCTAGAAATCCTAAAACCCTATACTCTATACCCAATTTCTTAAACCATATACCAAAAACCCTATAACCCAAACCCTATACTAAAAACCATACACCGAAAACCCTAATTCCCAAACCCTACACCCTAAACTCTACACTCTACACACAAAACCAGATACTGTCCACCCTAAACCCTAAGCCCTACAACATAGACCCTATAACCAACACCCTAAATCCTAAAAACAATATCCTAAACCCCAAACCACACACTTTAAGACCAAAAACCTACACCCTACACCCAAAAACCTAAACCCTATACACAATATGCTAAACCCCTAACCTTACACCTGATACCCAATACCCAACACCATAGTCCCCAAACCCTACACGTGAAACCCTGTAACCACTACCCGACAACCTACACCGTAAACCCTAAATTATAAACCATACAATCCAAACCCAACAACCTAAACACTATACACTAAACCCCAATCCCAAAAACCTACACCTAAAACTTCACACAATACATGCTATACACTATACCCTGCACAATAAACACTATACCCTACACCATATACCCTATTCCATGGACCCAAAACCCTATAACCTAAACCCTATATCCTACACCACAAACCCTATAACCTACACCATATACCCTAAACCCAAAACCCTGCACCCCAAAACCAATACCCTACACTGTAAACCCCAAACCATACACACTAATCTATATACACTATACCCTAAACCCAACACCCTACACCCAAAACCATATACCGTAGACCCTAAACCCAAAACCCAAAACCGAAAACCCTAAAACCAACACCATTAAACCTAAACCCTACACCCCATACCCTATACCCAGCACTATAAACCCTAGTCCTAGACCCTAAACCCTATACAATATATCTCAAACCCTTTTCCATACACCCTAAACCAATTACCCTACACCATGAACCCTAAACACTATACCCTACACCCTAAACCTGAAACGTTACAACCTAAACCCTATACCCATATTCCCGAAAAAATAAACACCCCACCCTATACTATTTACCGTACACCCTGAACCCTAACCCCAAAATCATATAGCCTACACAAAAAACCATAGACCACATACTGTAAACCATATACCCTACACACTAAAATCTAAAACCTACACCCACACAGTATACCATAAACCCTATTCATTAAAACCTACACCATAAACACTAAACCATTCATCCTAAACCCTAAATCATACATCCTAAACTCTATACCATGCACCCTAAACTGTATACCCTACACCATAAACTCGATAACGTGCACTCTAAACCCAAAACCATACTCCCTAAAACCTATACCATACACCATATAATGTAAACCCCACATATAAAACTCTTTAATCTAACACCTAAATACAGAACCCTAAACCCTATAACAAATACCCTACACCCTAAACCCTTCATTGTGAACTTCACACCCAACACACTAAACCTTATACCCTATACCCTAAACATTATACACCACACCCAATACCCAATACCCTAAACCCTAAACACTTCATCTGAAATGTTATATCATACATTATAAACCCTATACCCTACACCACAAACTTTATACCATAAACCCTATACCATATACCATACACCAAAATCCATATACCAAAACCCCTATCAGCCACACCGTAAAACTTAAACCCTACACCCTAAATGAAAAACCTAAAACCATGAACCCTATATCATTCACCCTAAACACTACGTCCTAAAACCTATACCCTATATCTTAAACCCTAAACACTACACCCTAAATGTTATACAATAAATCCTAAACACTATAACCCAAACCCTAAAAAATATACCATAATCCCTAAAACCTATACCATATACCATATACCCTAAACCATAAACATTAAATTCTACACCCAAAACCAAAAAAACATCACCCAAAGCCTTACACCCTACACCTTAAACCCAAACCCCCACCCTAAAAACAATACCCTGTACCCTAAACCCTAAATCGTAATACCTAAATCATATACAATACTCTCTAAACCAAAACCCCAACACCCAAAAACCTATACCCTAAAATCTAAACCCTAAATCATAGACCCTACACCCTAAAACCTAAACCCTACGCAATAAACCCTAACCCCTATATCCTAATCCTGAAACCCTACTCCATAAACATTACTTCTATAACCCTGTACCCTACTCCCCAAACCCTAAACACCCCAACCTAAACCCTAAACCCTATTTCACATACCCTAAACCCTAAAATATAAACCCTATACCCTAAACACTAAACCTTAAACCCTAGACCCTATACCATAAACTATACACCATAAACCCTGAACCTTGCACCCATAATCCCTATACCCTACAACCTAAACCCTAGACCCTTAACCCCACATTGTAATCCCTATAACCTAGATCCAATAACCTAAACCCCAGAACAAAAACCCTATAATATACACCCTAATCCCAAAGACCTAAATAATAAATCCTATAGAATACACCATAAACCCTATACACTAGACCATATACATAGTAACCTACTCTCTAAACCCTATAATTTAAAACCTAAATGATATATTGAGCACACTGTAACAACACGAAATTTGGAATAAATTTTTTTTCCTAAATTTGTTTGTTATTTTATTTTATAATCACCAAAACTATTTCATTTTATAAAATGAGTATAATTAAAATAAGATCATTGGGTTTCTACTGTTACATGATCATTGGTCAATATGACCATTGGAAACTAAATGTTATGATTATTGTCTGTAAATACAAGTGATATTGATTAATTAATATAGAAAGAAGATTTGATGGCCCCATCCAGTACTCTGGGGCCGATCGAAGCCCATCTGACAGATCTCGGGAATGAGGTAGCACCTTTGGGCTTCACTCTGGACCAAACCCAAGCCGAACTTCATCGGGTGAAGCTGGAATAGAATCGACTTCACTAGAAGTTTAAGCTGATAGAAATCACTACTCGGGCAATGTTGGCCGAGCAGCCCCAAGATTCTATCACTATAGCACACCTTACTCTTAGGCCCTATGCTGGTGTTATAAGGGGTTATGTAACGAGACCGTAACTGCCTTGTGTAATCTTTTGATTTAAAGAAAAATTGTGATGTCTTCTTATGGTGAATTTTTTGAATTTTCGATTGTCCGGATAAATATAGTATGCATATTATTGATGAATTCTAGAAAAATGATATCTTAAAATATTTATTTAAACCATAAATAATTAATAATGTGTAATGCTTTTCAAAAAAATGGTCTTCTACAGCAATGTTCAGTATGAAATTTAGAGTCTAATAAGATCAACTTAATTTTTGGTGAATAGTAAATTATGAATAGTAATTATATGCTTATGATTATTAATGTGACCAAATGGATTACGTAACTTCACATAATAATGTATTAATATAATTTAGGCACCCTGATTAATTAATTTGTTTCAATAAAATTGGTAAATAACTGTTTCAGATATTATTGGTTAAGTATTAGTATTTTTAGGTGAATAGTGTTTTTTATATAAAAAATAAATTAAAAAAAGTAGAAAATTATTTTCATAAAATGGAGTTCATTTTTGAAATCAGAGCATCGATATTTGGTTAAGGTGAAATTTTGGGATTTTTCTGAAATAGTTGAATTTTCAGTGAATAGTGTTTTTATTTAAAAATTAAATTAAAAATATTTAAGAAAATTATTTTCATAAAATGGAGTTCATTTTTGAAATAAGAGCATCAATATTTGGTTAATGTGAACATTTGATATTTTTCTGAGAAAGTTGAATTTTCAGTGAATAGTGAAAATACAGTTTTTGAGTTTCAGGTGTTTAGTGAAATTATTAAGGATGTAATAATTATGAAATAATTCTGGTCGACTTATGAATAGTAAGATAAGGTATGAGGTTTCTCAAGTGGCCAATAACATGGGACAATACCATGGGTAAGCCCATGGTTTTTCCAATACCACTGATGAGGTGTCCCTTGGCAATAAATGCATTGTCCCCTCCCTTCTCCTATAAATTCCATGCCATTCCTTCATTCATTTCATTTCCAAATACTCCCCAACGAAATTATGGTCTTTTTACTTCTCAAGTAGTCCTCCAAATGTGCCTTCAAGGCTCCCAAGGTCCCAAACTTCATGATTTAGAAGTTACTCTTCAAGGTAAGGGATCCTCTCACCCTCCTCTTTTTAAGTCATGACTTCCTTTATGTTGTCTTATAATTTCCATCTCTTTATGTAGAGGTTATGTTCTTAAATGTTATACTTTATGTCCATTTCATGTCTAATTATTGATAGACCTCATCCTATCTCATCAATTTGTTTTCTGAATTTTTAAGTGACGCTGTTAGGTTGCTGAATTTTTCATAAAAGAAATCACATATTCTCTTTTCTTTCATCTTTACATTTCATGTGTTATGTCATTCAAATATCAATACCATTATCTTATTCAGTACACATACTGTATTATGAGTTATTTATGAGTGGTTCAACCTTTTCCCCTCTCTTTTCAATGTTTTCTATAACCATGCTATATAGTCGTTATGCTGCAGAAATTTCGTCTCAAAATTTCTATCTCTTTCTCTCAAGAAATTATATTGTTTAATTATGTGAATACCTACACTTATTTAGTTTCCATGGGTTTTCATAAATATATAAAGATGATTTATTTGATTCTATTATTGACATATATATAACTCTCACTCCCTTTCCATGGGCTACAAATGACAAAATGATCTTATTTTTAAGCTCTATTTAAACGTCACGATGTTGAAATGAAACCCATTTCTTTGATTCCATTTGGGTTATTTCTGAAAATGTTTTATTAAGGTATATGTGGATCACATGAAATTAAAGACATATTAATGGTGTTCCATGATAGCGCTTAAATGCATTGGGTAAAGAATTAATCTCAAGAGATGAAAAGTTTTACGATACCTTGGTGAATAACCTTGGTAATTTTTATGACACCTTGGGTATGGACCATGGTGATATTTTAATGAATGTATAAATTAAATTTTGTAGCCACATATTCAAGTTATGATTCATGTTCTTTTCATTATGATATGCATATTCTTTAATGTCTCATTTCTTTATATTTTTATTCAAGTTCTTATTGATATCACTAGTACATTGATTCACTTGTTTACCCTTACTGGGCCTTCTGCTCACCCTTTACTTGGATGTCTATCCCCAGGATATGATATGCAGTAAATGTACATAGGATGAACCTTTTATAATGCCTTACAAGTGGTTTAAAATAATTTTTATTTTGTTTTCATGTATTATGTTCCTGATTTCCAAGACAATAGACATTAAAGTTCATCCGTTTGTAAAATGTAATGAAAATTATGTATTAAAAAGGTGGGATGCTATAGTTGGTATCAAAGGATAGTTTAGTTATTTATAGAAATTATGATATGAAAAATTTATGAAGAAACCTATAGAAAAGTTTAAATATTGGACATATTCATGGTATTTTAGTGAGTATTGAGTAAGTGGTTTATCAAGAAAATATATCCCTCTCTGGATACAAGCAGGTAGAGGTGGCTCTGGCACAGATGTACATAGGGGTAAAACCCCAAAATACTGCTTTGAACTAGAATCATACGTGAACTGGTACATGACAACATGCCTTTCTTCAGTCATTGTTATGACACTCCCAGAGGATATGTTTGGTTAATCACAATCTTTTTATGAATCATTATGAAGGAATTATAGAAAAATGTAATTGTCTAAGCATGAAGTTTTAAGACATAAAATCCTTTTTAGTTAAAAGATTCTTAAATGAAATAAGTTTCTCATAAGGGATTTATTCTTTTAGAAAATTTCCCCATCATCTAGGAATACGTTGACGTATTTCCAAATGAGTTACCCGGACCTCCCCTAGAAAGATAGGTAGAGTTATCCATTGAACTCATACATGGATCTCATCCGATGTCAATGACCCCCTATATGATGGAAAATGTGGAGCTAGAGGAATTAAAGAAACAACTCCAATATATTTTGCAGAATGGTTTTATCCCACAAAGTGTGTCTCCTTGGGGAGCACTAGTTCTCTTTGAGAAGAAGAAGGATGGATCAATGCAGCTATGCATTGATTATAGAGAACTAAATGGGATCACAATGAAGAAAAAATACTCTCTTCCAAGAATTTATGACTTATTTGACCAACTTAGTGGGGCTCAATTCATCTCTAAGATTGATCTTCGTTCTGGTTATCAGTAAATGAGGGTGAAGAATGATGATATTACAAAAACTTCCTTCCAATCAAGATATGGGCATTATGAATTTTTTGTCATGCCCTTCGGACTGAATAATGCACCTGCTATTTTTATGGATCAAGAATAAATTGAATTTGGAAACTTATGTTTTATGAAATGGATATCATTTTTATAGGAAAATGATTTGGTGATTAAATGATAAAGGTTATTTTGAAAAATGTTTTCTCTTTTAGAGTACTATATGCCTAAGGGAAATAAAATACTACAGGATTTAAATTGAGGAAGAATGGTTGAATTTTTTTGTAAGAATTTATGTATTTATTGTGGACATATGGTGATTTGGGTTATTTCTGGAAAATGATGAACCCAGCATAGATAATATGTGAATAGGTTAATTAAACTTTACTATGATACTTTAATTGTAGTCTATGTTATTTGGAGAAGAAAGTCAAGATTTTTTTGGGGAAGACTATGTGATTAAATATTTCTGAGTTTTGGAATTCAATCTTAGTTTGGATTATTCTGAAAAAATTTAAGGATGATTGTGTATTGAATGGTCTTTCTAGAACTTTGGGTACTTATTTTGTAGTTTGTATTTTGGAGATCAATAGTCATATTTCTTTTTATGAAGGATTAACCTTTTGGGGGATTATATGACCTTGTACTAAACAATTTAGTTTTAGTTGATGACTAAAGACAAGGGAAAAATAATGTTATTCATTTGTAGATTATGTGATTCTATAGATGATGATTATTGTGCTTTTGATGAGACCAAATCTTTTTGAATGCTCATTGTTTGGAGAAAAGAATAGTCTTGGTGGAAACTTATTAAGGGATCAAACTCTACTTGAAGATAAGTATATTTCCTTATGTTTTTATTCTATGTCGTAAACGAATACCTCAAAATTATGAAATGGAACGTAAAACAAAAACATTGTCAGTTTACGTTTCCTACTGGGTAATCAATGATCATTTAACACATCTTAAGTTTGTGATCTTCTTGTGGTTAATTTTCTCCTAATCATGTTTTCTATCACTCTCCATCAGAACTTGACCCTTTGTTTTCTATTAAATTTCCATGTTTTCCTACATAGAATCATAGTATGGGTTAACTCGGGTGACCTTTGTACTTCCCTTTCTTTCTTTTAAAGTAATAGTTTTACTGACACTTTTTCTGATGTGGGACTTTTAACAAAATTTCGAAGCCCAATTTTAAAATTGCCAGGATGCAATTTCTCAAGGGGGGAAGAATGTAACGACCTAAAATTTTGAATAAATTTTTCTTCCTAACTTTGTGTGTTATTTTATTTTATACTCAACAAAACTATTTCATTTTATAAAATGATTATAATTAAAATAAGATCATTTGGTTTCGACTGTTATATGACTGTTGGTCAATATGATAGTTGGAAACTAAATGATACGAATATTGTCTATAAATACAAGGGAACTCGATTAATTACTATAGAATGAATATTCGATGGCCCCATCCAGTAGTCTTGGGCCGATCGAAGCCCATTTGACAGAACATGAGAAGGAGGTAGCACCTTTGGGCTTTGCTCTGGACCAAACCCAAGCCGAACTTCATCATGTGAAGCTGGAACGGAATCGCCTTCGCGAGAAGTTCAACCTGATAGAAATAAATACTTGGGCATTGTTGGTTGAGACTCCCCAAGATTCTATCACCCTATCACACCTTACACTTAGGTCCTATGCTGGTGTTATAAAGGGTTATGTTACAAGACCGTAACTGCCTTGTGTAATCGTTTGATTTAAATAAAAATTATGATGTCTTCTTATGGTAAAGTTTTTGAATTTTTAAATGTCTGGATAAATATAGTATGCATATTATTGATGAATTATAGAAAAAGGATATTTTAAAATATTTATGTAAACCTTAAATAATTAATAATGTGTATTGAGTTTCAAAAAAAATTTTCTTCTACAGCTGTTTTCAGTATGAAATTTAGAGTCTACTAAAATCAACTTAATTTTTTGTTAATAATAAATTATGAATAGTGATTTCAGGCTTATGATTAGTAATGTGACCAAATGAATTGAGTTACTTTACTTAATTATGTTTTAATATAATATTGGCACCTTTATTAAGTAATGTGATTCAATAAAATAGGTAAATAACTATTTCAGAAAATATTGGTTAAATATTAGTTTTACTGGTGAATAGCGTTTTTATTTAAAAATTAAATTAAAAATATTTAGAAAATTATTTTCATAAAATGGAGTACATTTTTGAAATCAGATCATTGATATTTGGTTAAGGTTAATTTTTGGGAATTTTCTGAAACCGTTGAATTTTTAGTGAATAGTGTTTTTATTTAAAAATACAATAAAAATTATTTAAAAAATTATTATCACAAAATGGAGTTAATTTTTGAAATTAGAGCATTGATATTTGGTTAAGGTGAATTTTTGGGATTTTTCTGAGAAAGTTGAATTTTCAGTGAATAGTGAAAATATAGTTTTTGAGTTTCAGGTGTTTAATGAAATCATTAAGGATGTAATAATTATGCAATAATTCTGGTAGACTTATGAATATTAATATAAGGTATGATGTGTCCCAAGTGGCCAATACCATTGGAAAATACCATGGGCAAGCCCATGGTTTTTCCAGTACCACCGATTAGGTGTCCCTTGGCAATTAATGTTATGTCCCCTCACTGCTCCTATAAATACCAAGCCATTCCCTCATCCATTCCATTTAAAAATACTCCTCAATGAAGTTATGGTATCTTTACCTCCCATGGAGTCCTCCAATTGTGCCATAAAGCCTTACAAGGTCCCAACCTTCATGCTTTCGAAGTTGCTCTTCAAGGTAAGGGACCCTCCCACCCTCCTATTTTTAGTCATGACTTCCATTATATTGTGTCTTATAATTTCCATCTCTTTATGTTGAGGTTATGTTCTTATATGTTATTATTTCTTTCCATTCCATGTCTAATTATTTAGAGACCTTCTCCACTCTCATCAATTTGTTTTCTGAATTTTTAAGTGATGTCGTTAGGCTGCCGAATTTTTCATAAAAGAAATCGCATCTTCTCTTTTCATTCATGTTTCCTTTTTCATGTGGTATGCCATTCAAATATCCATATCATGATCTTATTCATTAACCATACTGTATTATGAGTTATTTATGAGTTTTTTACCCTTGTCCCCTCACTTTTCAATGTTTTCTAAAACCATGTTAGATAGCCGTTATGCTACAGAAAGTTCGTCTCAAAATTTCAACCTCTTTCTCTCAAAAAATTCTATTGTTTATTTATGTGAATACCCAGACTTATTTCGTTTCCATCGGTGTTCATAAATATAAAAATATGATATATATTATTCTGGAATTGAAATACATATATCCCTCACTCCCTTTCTATGGGTTACAATTGACAAAATGATCTTATTTTTAAGCTCTCTTTAAACGTCACGATTTTGACATGAAACCCATTTCTTTGATTCCATTTGGGTTATTTATGAATGTTTTATTAAATATATATGTGGATCACATGAAATTAAATTCTTATTAATGGTACACTCTGATATCGTTCCAATGCATTGGGTAATAAATTAATCTCTATAGATGATAAGTTTTACGACACCTTGGTGAATAACCTTGGAAATTTTTATGACACCTTGGGGATGGACCATGGTGATATGTTCATTAATGTCTAAATGAAATGTTGTAGCCACATATTCAATTTATGATTCAAGTTCTTTTCATTATGATATGCCAATCCTTTTATTGATCATGAATTTATGTTTTTATTCACGGTCTTATTGAATCACTAGTACATTGATTCCCTTGTTTACCCTAACTAGGCCTTCTGCTCACCCTTTCCTTTGATGTCTATCTCTAGGATATGAGATGTAGTAAATGTACATAGGATGAACCTTTGATAAATACTTACAAGTGGTTTAGAAGAATTTTTATTTTTTTTCATGTATTATGTTATTTATTTCCAAGACACTAGACTTTAAAGATCCACTAGTTGTAAAATGTAATGAAAAGAAAGTATTAAAAAGGTTGGATGCTATGCACACTAAACCATTTAATTTATATGTTCAACCCTAAACATCCAAAAATTAATTTAAAACATAAAGACCATAAATACAATAAAAATACTTATAAATTATAAAATATAATGAAACACCATAAAATTCATGAAATCCACATGAACCCCTAAAAATCATTTAAACCTATAAAAACTCAATAACCTGAAAAAACTAAAAAACGCTAAAAAAATATTATGAAAAAATTAGAAAACCTAGAAACCATTAATATAACCCTAAAACCCATGTGATCACTAAAAACCATAAAATTCCATAAAAATCCTATCAAACCCTAAAAATAACCAAAAAAACATAAAAACTCTTAAAAACACCAATAATCTCAAAAACCCATAAATTCCCCATAAAACCATAGAATCCCTAAATACTGAAAAACCTTAAAACCATACAAAACCCTAAAAAATCTTTAAATCCCTAAAAACCCAGAAACCCCTAAAAGAACTCTAAAATCCAAAAAAGTCCCTAAAACTCTTAACATCTCTAAAATTACTTTAAAACCCTAAAATAACACTAAAACACCTAAAAACCAAAAGAACCTAAAAAACCTAGAAAATACTAAAAACCCTTAAAAACCCATAAAAACTATAAAACCCATAAAAACAATTAAAACGCATAAAACGCATAAAACCTCCTAAAACACTATAAATCCTAAAAGGAACTAAAATCCAAAAAATGATAAAAAAAACCCATAAAACTAATAAAAACCCTAAAAATTCATTAAATGCTATAAACACTAAAACCCCAAAAAAACCTAAAGACCCTAAAAGATCGTAAACACCACCAGAATACCTAAATTCACCCAAAACCACCTAAAACCCCAAAAAATCCCCAAAAAAATATTTGAACAGACCTTAAAACCTTGGATTAGATCCTAAAACCAAAAAAACACCAAAAAACATAGAAAACCCTTAAAACCACTAAAAACCCAAAACCCCTTTAAACACAAAAAACCCTAAAAATAGTAATGAAACATAAAAACATAAAAAACACTAAAAGGCCATAAAATCCCAAAAAACCACTAAAAGTCCCTAAAAATCCCTAAAACCCCCTCAAACCCCTAATAACACTATAAAACCCAAAAAAACATAAAATCCAAAAAACACCCTAAATAACCTAAATACGCTAAAAAATTAAGAAACCCAAAAAACCCTAAAAAACCATAAGTCCATAAAAGTCTTAAAGGAACCTGATGAACCCAAACCCCCCACCCTAAATAATCCTAAAATCCCTAAGTCCCTAAAAGATAATACAAACCATAACACCCTAAATAACCCTAAAACCCCTAAATTACCCTAAATACCTTAAAATACATATAGAAAACATTATAGCCCAAACAAATCTTAAAAGACATTAAAATCCCTAAAGAAATAACAAATCTAAACTATAATTCCCATAATAGATCCTAAATTCTATAAAAACCTTCAAACCATAAAATACCTTAAAAAAACCTAAAACCCAAAAAAAATAAAATTAACCTAAAATAGTAAAACCCCTAAAAACCATAAAAGGTAAAAACAATAAAACCCATAAAAACCTAAAAACCATAATAAATCCTTAAAACCATTATAACCCCCAAAAAATTCTAAAAACCCTTCGAAAACCCCAAATTACTAAAATCCCCTACCCCATTCCCTAGAAACCCAAAAAAATGCATAACCCCCTTATATGATGAATAAATCAAAAGAGGACCTAAAAATCTAACCCCCGCCTAAAAGATCCTAAAACCCTAAAAGACCATAAAAGAACCTAAAAAACAAATGATAAGCCCCAACACCACTAAAACACCCTAAAACCCCCAAAAGACCATAAAATCACTAAAAATTATAAAATACCCTAAAAACTATAAGATCCCTAAAACACTTAATGACCCAAATAAACCTAAATAAAATTTAAAAGGCCATAAAAATCACAATACCATAGAAAACCCTTAATCCCCTAAATGACTCTTAAAAAACTAAAAACCCTTAAACCCCCGAAATATCCTAAAAACAATAACAAATCCTAAACCCCCTAAAACCTTAAAAACCATTGAAATTTATAAAACCCCATAAAACCCATCAAAATAATAAAACCCCCAAACAACACAAAAACCAAAAAAACCCTAGAAATCCCCTAAAACCCTAAACCCATTTTAAAATACCTAAAAACCTAAAACCCACCAAAAAACATGAAAACAAAAAAACCCTATAAAAACTAAAAATTATAAAATACCCCAAAAAATCCGAACTCGGAATTGAAAAAAACCCCAAACCCCATGAAACCCTTAAAACAAAAATTAATCCAAAAAACATAAGAACGGTGAAACAAACCCTAAAATCAATAAAATCCTAAAAAACATAAGAATGCTAAAATCCCTGAAACCCATTAAAAACCCTAAACCCCTATAAAGACACAAAATCCCTAAAATATTATAAGACCATGAAACCCTTTAAAACCCCTAATGACCCATGAAAACAAGAAAATTTCCAAAAAACCTAAAAACCCTAATAAACCCAAAAGAAATAAAAAAAACCAAAAAAACCATATTAGAAATTACAAAACCATGAAAACTTAAAACACATAAATAAAACTAAACAACATGAAAACCACTAAAACCCCCCAAACCCCTAAAATATGAAAAAACCAAAAACCCCTAGAAAATATAAAAACATTTCAAAACCCTAAACACCGAAGAACATTAATATAAACTATAAAACCAAAAAACCCCTAAAAACTATAATCCTTAAAGAACATAAAGTCCCAAAAACCCATTAAATCCCCTAAAACCCTTAATAAAAAACATAAAAATCCAAAAAAAATATATACCTACATACCAGTAAAACCACCTAAAACCACTGAAGAACCCCAAGGACCACTAAAAATATATAATTCCACTAAACTCCTAAATCGATAAAAATCCCATAAAACATAGAAATCCCTTAAAACACCTAAATATTTTTAAAACCTCTTTCAAAAACAAAAAAACCATAAAACTCCAAAAAACCCTCAAATACTAAAAACCCAAAAGATGCATTAAACCGCTAGAAATCCCTAAAAACTCTTAAAACGCTAAACCTTATACTCTACACCATAAACCCTATACCAATATAAATGAACCCTAAAACATGACCACAAACTATAAACCCTAAACCCTTACCCTAAACCCTACACCGTAAACTCGATACCCTACACCCCAAACCCCAAACCCCACACCATGAACTATATACCATACACCGTAAACCATAATTCTACACCATAACCCTAGTACCATATACCAAAAACCAAAAACCCAATGCCCTAAAACATATTCCCTACAACCTAAACCCTAAACCTTACACCAAAACCCCTATACCCCACTCACCGAATCCTATCCTAAAAACCCTGTACCATACATAGTAATCTTAAATTCCTACACACTAGTCCCTATACCCTGCACCCTAAACCCTAAAAACTACACTCTTAACCCTTTTCTCTACACCCTAAACCTAAAACCTACACCTAAAACCCCAAACCATTATCCATACACCCTACACCATATATCCAAAACCATATACCCAACACCCAAAAACCTATTCTATACACACTAAACCCAACTCCCTACACCAAAAACCCCTATAAACAATAACATAAACCAGAAACCCAACACCCAAATCCATTTACCATAAACCCTAAACACTAAACCATACAACATAACCATATACCCTACAACTTAAAAACTACAACTGACACCAAAAAAATTATAACATATACCCTTAACCATATACCATACACCCAAAAATTGATACCCAACCCCTAAACACTATACTCTATGCCTTATACCTGAAATCCCAAATATTTCACCCTAAACCATAATATTGAAACCAACAAACTTACACCCTAAACCCTAAAACCACAACCAAAACCCCATACTCAAAAAGAAACACCCTAAACCACATACTCTACACCATAAACCCTAAACTCTACAACCTAAACTGTACACCCTACCTCATAATTCCGAAATACTACACCCTAAACCATACACCATAAGCCCTAAATTAAAAACCATACACCAAAAAACCTTCAAAAAAATTCTAAAACCTAAAACATGTTCCATATATCCTCAACCATAATACATGAACCCTACTCTGTAAACCATAAAAACTACTGCTTAAATACTAATCACTACACTCTAAACCCTAAACCCTACACCCTAAGCCCTACACTCTAAACCCTATACCCTACACCCAAAACCCAGAAACAAAAGCTGTAAAACCTAAAACCTATACCCTACACACTAAACACTAATCCCCACACCCTAAACACTATATCGTCCAATCTAAACCCTAAAACCTGCACCATAAACCCTCTACCCTATATCATAAGCAATAAATATAAACCCTAAACCATATACACATCACCAAAAACCCTATAAACCACTCTCTAACACTAAAACCTATAACCTAAACCCTAAAACCGTCATAGTTTACCTTATACCCTCGACCATAATCCCTAAACCCTATTACCTAAGCACAATATCTATCACCATAAACCATAAACTGCAAACCCTAAACCCTATAACCTACACACTAAATACCAAATCCTAAAACCTATACCCTAAACCCTATACCATTCAAAATAAATATTATACCATATAAATAAACCTAAAACATTTAAACACTAAATAAACGAAAAAACCCTATGTAAAATTAAATTTTTAAAAAAATATATAAACCCCCTAAGAAATACGTGAAATCCCTAAAACCATAAAAAACTCTAAAAACATAAAAACCCGTAGAAAACTTTAGAAAAAACAAGAATATCTAAACACCCCTATGAAATCCCTCAAACTCTAAAAAACACAAAACCCAAAAATCCTAATAACCCCTAAAAACACCGAAAACCATAAAAATCCATAGAACCACATAAAACTCTTAAAACCTCTAACAAACTCCCAATACACAAAAAAAATCCTAAAAAACCCAAAAAATATAAAAATACTCATAAATAACCAACAAAACCTAAAGAAACTAAAAACCCATACTAATCCCTAAATATACGAAAATCCCATAAAATACTGTAAAAACCTTAAAACTCAAACCCCACCCCCTAAACGCCCTTTAAATTCTAAAAGAACATAAAAATAATAACAAATGATTAAATACCCTTAATACAAATAAAAGAACACTAAAAGAACCTAAACCCCCCTGAAAACTATAAAACCTCTTAGAACATTAAAAGAAACTAAAAACTATAAGAACACTAAAAGATCATAAAACCCTAAAACTCTAAAAGACTCTGAAACTGTAAAATCCTTTAAAACCCCAAAACCCAAAACCCCCTATAAAATCTTAAAATCACAAAAACGCTACAAATAATTAAAAATCCCCTCATTTCTTAAAACCCCCCAAAACACTAAAATCCCTAAACCCCTAAAAACTCCTCCCCCACCATAAAACCATGAAAACCTATAAACCCGTAAAACCCTAATAAAACTAAATCCTCCCCAGAAGAGTCTTAAAAAACAAAAAAAAATATAAATACACTGTGAAATCCCTTTAATTACCATAAAAACATAAAGAAACCCTAGAGACCCCAAAAATGTAACAAAATCCAAAAAAATCATAAAACCCTAATACCCCTAAAATCCCTAAAAACTGAAAAATAGTAAAACAATAAAAAAATAAAACTGCAAAACTCCTACAAATGCTAAAAATCCCTAAGAGTCCTCATAACCCATAAAAACCCTAAAAGACCATAAAATTACAAAAACCTCTAAAAACCATTAAAACACCAAAATACCCTAAAAACTAAGAGAACCTTCACATTCTATATATATCCTAAACAAATTCTAAAACACTAAAGAATGCTAAGAAACCCAAAAACAATAAAAAACCAAAAAATACCTAAAATCATAAAAACCATAAAACTCCTAAAAACCCTAAAACAACCTAAAAAACCAGAATCACCTAAAAATTTACTAAAACATTAAAAATCCAAAGGCAACTCTCAAACCATAAAAAAACAAAAATCCATAAAATAAATTGAAAAAACATAAAAAAAATACATAAATCCCACTAAAAACCATAAAAATCCTAAATCCATAAAAACAAAAAACCCCTTAAAAACTATAAAATTACTAAAACCCATAATCCCTATAAAAACAATAAAAACCTACAAGAAAACCGTTAAAACCCACAAATATGAAGAACCCAAAACAATCCTAAAACCTTAAAAGATCCATAAAAACCAAAAAATCTTAATTACCCTTAAACCCTATAAAATCCTTAAAATTCTTAAAATAATAAAACCCATAAAAACTAATCAAATTACTAAAGACCCCAAACCCCCGAAAAATCCTAAAAACCTAAACAACTATAAAAACCACTCAAAACCATTAAACACACAAAAATTAATGAAAGCCATAAAAACCCAAAAGCCCAAAAAACCAAAAAAACACATAAAATCCTAAAAACAATAAAAACATTGAAGACCCTAAAAACCCATAAAACCCTAAGAAACCCAATAAAAACTAAATCATATAAATCATACACCTTACTCCCCAAATCCTAAACCCTAAACCCTAAAACCTATACCCTACACCCTTAACCAAAAACCATACACCCTAAACCCTAACACCTACACCCTACACCCTAACCCTTAAACCCTAAACCCTACACCCTAATCCTAATATAGTGCACACTAAACCCTAAACCTTATACACTAAATCCCATAACTCACACCTTAAACCCTAAAACATACCCAAAAAACCCTAATCCTTACACCCTAATAACAAAAAACTCAACCTTATACCCTACACCCTAAACCCTAAACCCTATACACAAATCAATATACCCAACACCCTAAAAATATACCACATAACCTAAACTCTATAAAGAACAGAGAAAACCCAAAACCCTTCACCTTAAACCCTCACCCTATATCTTAAACCCTAAACTATGCAGCCAAAACCCTATACACTACACCATAAGACATAAACCCTTAAACTTTGCACCTTAAACCCTATATACTACACCCTAAACCCTATAACCTACACCTTAAACCCTATACCCTATACCATATACCCAGTACCATACACCCTATATGCATCACCATAATCCCTGAACCCAGTACCCACCACCCTAAACCCTAAACCCAAAATCCTATACTATATACCTTACACAATAAAACCTACACCTTAAACCCTATACCATACACTATAAACCCTATACCATACCCTCTATACCCAAAACATTCACCCTATACCACATACCCTAATCACTCTTGCATACACCCTAAACCCTATAATATATACCCTAAAAGACCCTAAAAAGCCTAATGAAACATTAAATACACTAATAATCCCTTAGAACACTAAAAATTCTAAAAAACCTTACAAAACCCTTAAAGTCCCAACAATGTCCTAAAAACCATAAAGGATCACAAAAATCCCTAAAACCCCTAAACAACTTAAATTCCCTAAAAACCTAAAACCCCACTAAACCCCAAGACTCTAAAAACGATAAATACCCTAAAACATAAAAACCATAAAAAACCCTAAAAACCTTTAAAACATGAAAAACCCAAAAAACACATACAAATCCCCCAAAAACCATTTAAAAGACCCTTGAATCCAAAAAAATCCTATAACCTGATAAAACCCTAAAAGACCCTAAAATCCCTATACAACCTAATGGACCATAAAACGCTTAAAACCCAGTAAAAAACCTACACACACTAAAGATCCCTGAATAACCCTTAATAATCCTTAAAACAAATATATCTCTAAAAACCATAAAAACCAAAAAACCCAGCAAATGGTAAAACCACTAAAAGACCCTAAAATCTTTAAAATAACTTAGAATAAAAAAAATACCCTAAAACACTTTAAAACCTAAAATCCCTAAAAACATATTAAAACCCCTAAATTCCAAAAATAATTCTAAAGCCCAATAAAATGCCCAAATCCCAAAAACAATAAAACCCATAAAATCCCATAACACCCTAAAAAACCTATCAAGCATTGAAATAACATAAAAACCATGAAATATAAAAAAAGATCCTAAACCCCACAAAAATATTCTAAAAATCATAAGAACTTAATAACCCATAAAAACCCGGAAACCCCTCAAAACACTAAATCATATTAACCCCGACGAACCTTGTAAACTATAACACCCGATATAAATAATAAACAACCTAAAATCCTAAAACCCCTAAAATACCAAATAAACTCTACAACCCGTAAAACCCAAAAGTCTCTAAAACCCTATAAAACCATAAAAACTCCTAAGATCCCTAAAAAACTCTTGCAAAACCTTTAAAACAGTCAAACCTCCCAAAACCAAAAAATGAAGGTAATAAACCTAAAACCTTTAAATCCCCTAAAAACCCAAATAAAACAAAAGGATCCCAAAACCATAAAACCATAAAATATCCAAAAACCTTTAAAGAGAATAAAACCTTAAAACCCTATAAAACTAAACACCACAATACCCCTAAAAGTCCCTGAAACCCAAAAAACCTAAATGACCCTAAAACCCCTAAAAACATTAAAGACTCTAATACAGATAAAAACATTAAAACACCAAAAAACATAAATCCCCAAAAGTACTAAAATACCTTTAAACCCAAAAGACAGTAAAACCCTAAAAATTACAAAAGACCAAAAAACCAAAAAATTTAAATGAATACTAAAACCATAAAATCCCTAGAAACAAAGAGGACCCTATAACCCCTGAAACATATTTAGGCCCTAAAAACTATAAAAACTACAAAATCCCAAATATCCTTAAAACCCCTAAAAAACCATAAAACCCAAAAATACCTAAAAACGCACAATTCCATGAACACCCATAAAAAAAATAAAAACCCTAAAAACTATAAAAACCATAAACCCCCAAAACATCTATAAATCCTAAAAAACTCTAAAAACACTTAATAACCCCAAAAAACCAAAAACCCATTCAAACCCCTAAAACCCTAAATAACTCAAAAACCCAAAAACCCCTATGAAACCTTATAACCCTTAAAACCCCTAAATCTCCTAAATCCGAAAAAAAAATCTAAACCCCATAAAGCCCAAAAATCCCAAAAAACCATAAAACCTATAGAAACACTAAAACCCCTAATTACCTAAAAACAATAAAAACCTAAAAATTTATAGAAACCCCTAAATCCCCAAAAGCCTTAAAACCATAAAATATCTAAAACACCATATATATCAAAAAATCATTGTAAAAACAATAAACCATAAACCCTATGGCCTAAACCAATATCCCGAAACCCTATACTCTATACCCTACACCAAAAACCCGAAAAAACCACATGAAACCTTATACTTTGAAACCTAAACTGAAAACCCTACACCATAAACCCTATACCATACACCAAAAAATATAAAACCAACAGCCTAAACATCAAACCCTGCACCTTAACCCTTAAAAACTAAGCCTTAACCCATGTTTCATACCCCATAATCTTTAAACACTATATAATAAACTTTGCACCCTACACCATATATTCTACAAGACCATTAGAAACCATTAAAGGACCTAGAAATCCCTAGAACCCCCTAAAAACATTAATATCACTTAAAACCCAATAAATACCATTAAACCCCCATAGAAACTAAAAAATCCCCTAAAACCCATAAAAACCCTAAATGTCCTAAGAAACCATAATCCCCTAAATTATCTTTAAAACCCTACAAAAGTAAAATACCATAAAAATATAAAACAACCTAAAAACCCCAAATTACCTAAAGACCATAAAATCACAAAAAATTCCTAAATACCATAAAAATATATACACCCCTAAAACAGAAAAAAACCCATTACAACAAAAAAACTGAAAAACTCCCAAAACCCAAAAACCCTAAAAATCCATGATTCCTCTGGAAATGGGGATGAACATGTTTTTTTAAGGTTCAAACATTCTAATCGGTTTCTAACGGGATTATTCAAATAACTGGAAACATCCAATGATTCTATATCCATTTGGACCTACTTTCCAAAGGCAGGTGCTCATTAGTTGTGGACCAATGATGCTTAAGAATTTTCATTGGTCGAGAGGATGGGAGGTCGGACTCATCACACATTTTTTGGGGAATTATTGTCTACTCCGGGACTCTCTTTATATATTTGAGTTATGTTTGTGAATCCTTATTAAATTACCAAGTATGAAAATGATCTTTCCTTTAGATCTGGAAATCAATGATTAATATGTATGAAAATTTAGAGAATCTTTTATATGTATTTATGGTTTATCATCGATAGAGAATTACCTATATTTATTTATATATTCATAGTCAATGGTATCATTCAACACATTATATAGAAATCTCTTGGTCATTACGATAGCCATATAGGTTTTAGAGCCACTCAGTGGGGCACTTGATGTTTATAGTCATTTAGAAAGAAATGGAATATTTCAAAGTTGGGATCATACCCGCAGATGGGCTACCTACGTATCCTTATTTAGAAAAGGAATCAGAACCCACGTAGTTCGAGTAAAAGAGTATGGAGTTTATTCATGGTTGATAGCCCAAAGAAAAGACTTCATAATTACTTTTATGCTATAACCTCACGTGAGTCATACTCGGTATGAGAAATAATAGGTATAAGTAATACCTGATGATTGTGCCACAAAATATGAAATCATAAGAAATAATGTGGGGATTATGTATGTATGACGGCCCAAGATAGATGAGGATTGGGATTTACTTCTAGGAAGAAACCTGAGAACAAGGTCCATAAAGGTATATATGCTTTATGGATATTTGGATACTTAACTTAGGACTTAATCATGAGAAGGATGCCCAAATTAGAGGGGACTTGTGATTGGGTTATATTCCTGAGAAGGAAGTCCAAATCAAAAGAAATTAAGAATGGTTTAGAGAAATTATGAATGAGGCTTATTCCTGAGAAGAAGGCCCATGTTAAAGGGACTTGAGAACAGGGGATTACTCCTAAGGAGGATGCGTGTATTTGGGAACTTGGGGCTTACTCCTGAGGAGGATGTCCCTTTTAAGAGAACATGGACTAGGGCTTACTCCTGAAAAGGAGGCCAAGGTTAGGAGGAAAATTATTATTGGGGATTACTCATAAAGAGGATGCCCGTATTAAATATCTTCTCATCTTAAAGGATGAGGTTGAATGAATGGAATATCTAACCTTAGTGACATAAAGATAGGTAAATCACTAGGTTTTGAGGGATTTTACACAGAATTACTTTCAGTTAAGGAAGAAAATAATGGAACCATGAAAAAATTGGCCTTGAAGAGGGTCTTGAAGGATAAATCATGAAGAGGAGAGGTGGATTTCAAGAAAAGAATTGAATAAGAAGGAGGGCCCCTCAAAAAGAGGTAGGTGTGCAAGTCCTGTTGGGGTGCATAAGTACAGGTCATGCATGTATACTTGCGTGACACATGTGTACTTGCGCGACGGTTAACCCATAGGGTAATACATGGGAGAGACTTGGCTCAAGCCCTTATTATTATCCCTAAAGGCTTCAAAAAGTGTGGAGCACATGTTTTGTTGAATGGATAAGGCGGCGTGCATGTTTCTTCATTTCCCTTAAGTGTTTGACACCTAGGAATGCAATTGTTGGTAAATTTCAACACTCAGGCCATATTCCCCCTCTTTAGATCTTCCATTCTCGGTAAGAAATTACCGTAGAAGTGTGAGGAATACATCAAGAAGAGACTAGGGTGCTGGGAGCATAAATATGAATTTATGAATTTTTATGTCCTTAAAATGGGGGGCCCACAAGGGGTATTTATAGGCTACTGAGAACTGTGGGTGAAAATAAAATAGGGCACGCAAGTTACCTGCACACCCAATATGTGGCATGCAAGTATACCTGAGAGACCATGATGAAACTTGCATGACCCATGTGTAAACAAATCATTGTTCATGACTTTATCAATTTTTGAGGTTTTTTCAAAGGATGAATCTCTTTGTGCTAAGGTATTCCCCCTTTTTAGTCATTTAGACTCTGTGATGGAAAGGAGCGACTAAAAATGTCCCCCCTCAGAGTTGGATCCGAAATGAGGAATGAGGATTTGACTCTGAGGTAAAGGAAGAAACCCAAGGAATGGTGGCGCGCAAGTTTCTAGCGTGTAAGTGGAGGTGTGAAGGTGAGAGCTGCATAGGGTGCGGCATGCTGGGTAAAACCTTGGCCTATAAATATGCGGCCATTCTCATGCAAAGCACCCATCTTTGAACGTTCTGATCTCTTGCCGCGCAGATTTCGCTCGTCACGCAAGTATATTGATTTTCTGTGGTTTCATTACATCAGTTCGTGTCGCGCTTCGGCAGAGGTAGTTTGACTTGCGTAGTGATACCTGTGCACCCAAACATGCATGACACAAATACACTTGCGCGCCAACATTGGAATTGCACACCTTAATAGCTTATCAATTCTTTTTATTTTTCTACACAAATTTTATAAAAAACATACTTACTTAAGAGTTAATTTTTTGACCTTTGTGCAGATTAAATGGATCCTATAAGAATTGGAATGGCTGATGAACTAGAGAGCAAAAAAATTGATTATATGATGAACATTGCTGGTCACGATTAGTATAATTTATGTGATAGCACTCTCCCAGATCTGGATAAGTAGTTGAAGAAGTATCATCATAATTTTCCACTGAGCATCTACTTGGCTCTGTATGGGCATGGTCATCTGCAAGGAGTCAATGTTCCAGATGCAAAGAACTATATGTCTGAAATGCAGCTGCACAGCTACCCCTCTAGTTCGGTTATGCTATGCATTAAGAGCAGCAAAAATGGTGTCAACTTTCAAATTTTTCGTCCAATCCATTTCCATGCAGATATTAAAATAGAAAACTGATGGGTTGATATGTTTTCCACTACTGATTGTTGGAGAGAAGACTATCATGATGTTAGCACAATATATGAAAAGAGTAATCTCTCCAAATGGCTCTTTACCTTCAATGCTCCATTCTCAAATCCATGTATCCATCTTCTAAGTATTTTGGACAGAAACATATACACTTTTTGATCAGAAATTTGTTTCTCAAACCGCACTCAAGAACATTATTTTACAATTGTTCCAATGAGAGATGGTATCACTGCATCTCTTATTATATCTCGTTTAATGAATGAATTCTAGGTGGCTTCTGATGAAGCTCGAGATGTCGTTAATCAAATGAAGAGTTATTTTGAAAGAATCTGGTAATTATCGAAAAAGAGAAAGGACTCCGGTCTTTGGATGTCCTTCTAACTCTTATGCATCAATGAAAAACACTTTCATCTTCAATCATTTGTGCCTACATTCTTTTTTTACCTACATTAAATTTTTTTACCTAAGCCAATGGGCCTAGTAATCATAGTTTGATTTTTGATAGAATTATAAAAGTAACCCTACAAAATTTGAATCTTTTTATTTGCTCAATATTACCTAAATCATATGAAATGTATGTTTAGTGAGCTGGGACATGACTTTTGTTTAGAGTTCCCTTGTCTTTTGTGGGCAGTTTTAAATTCATGCATGTTGGACATTAAAATGGCTAATGTTTAAGGTCGAAATAGCTTTGACTGAATGGATAATGGATTAAAATTGACTCAATTCATTGATAATTTATCTAAAAATATATTACCACACTCAATTTGGGGGAAAAAATGTATACTACGACATCAGAAATTTTGAATCTGAGGAATGATATGGAAAAAAGGGCCAAGAGGCATTAAAAGAAGTATTTCCTATGTGTGAAGTTACCATTATTTAATAAACCCGTTAGGCGGTTGAATTAAATAGGGCCACATAAGGGAATTGGCTGCATAGTCAAATAATAGAATATTTTGGCTGATAGGTCTATTATGTAGTCTACTTATGAAAGGCCTCCTATGGGCATGTGATGCATAGTCAGGAAAAAGAAATCTCAGAAATTTTACTTTTCTATTGCTAAAAATCCAGTGAAAGTTTATAGAGATTCAAATTTTACAAAGAATATAGTCTGCTATATGGAGAGAGGTACTTGAATATGGAGAGGATATTTCCAATCAAGATTGTCAAAGAATTGAATGAATGCCACTTCTACGATGTTCTGACCCAAATGTCGGGAAGGGAAATATAATCCATATATTTGAATACTTTCAGATCATGAAAAATAACATTGGAGAAATATGTTAAGGATGGCATTTTTTCCGAATCCCTACATATTGTCGTTAAAACAACTAATGAAAAAAGTGGTTTTCTTCCCATGAATGAAGTTTCCTTTATTTAACAAACCTGTTAGTTGGTTGAATTAAGGAGGTCCACCTAAAAGAATTGGATACATAATCACATTATATCATCTTTCAGTTGACAGGTCTGTTATGTAGACTACTTATGCAAGTCCACCTAAGGGAACATGATGCATAGTCAATCAAAATAATTCCCGTGTATCAAACATTTTGTGACCAGAAGTCAAGAAAATGTTTATGGAGATCTGGAAGTATTTAAGATTAGGAGTATGACACATCAAAATGGCCACTATTTAATGCATGTAGAGATATAAATTCTAACACTAACCATAATCATGTTGTGGTTGGGTCCTGAATTAAGATGTTGGACTTCACTACATATCTCATTGGAATGAGAATCAAGCCAAATGTAGTTCTTGAAATATAGTTCAACGTCATGTGGGATGAGAGTATAGGAAATATTAGTTTAGGTTCATAGAGCTTGAACCATAATAATGAATACATAGTGTTTTTTTTATAAGCCTGATGTGAATGAAAAATAGGGTTTTCATACGACATTCATGTTTTCACAGGGGGATTTTCAGCCAAGGGACTGAAAGTGAAATTTGGGGTTAGGCCGAAAGAATTGGGGCTGGATTCGAGGGATGCTTGAAAATTCCTACGTATCCCATAAGGATGGAAATCATGCTGCACGTAGTCCTTGAAATACCCTTTGTACAGATTTGGTTTGTACAAGTGAAGGGAGAAAGGGGAATTTAGTGCAATGATGGTTTGACCAAAGATTAAAGGTTCGGGCATTTCAATGTATACGCTTAGTCTTTACAATATAAAATGATTGGAGATCAATATAAATTATGATTCCCTCTCAGGTGAGGGTGTCATAGAATATTTTAGTTTATTATTGTATAGGACAAAAGTGTGAATATTTTAACGTCATATAACAAGGAGTATGGTGAACCAATGTAAAAAATATTGGTTCTGGGGGTGGTTACACGAATCAAAATCGTATGAGATGGAGGTGAACTGATGTGAAGATATTGGTTTTTGTCTTGAACATCAGGATGTTTCCTACGTACCTAGCCTAGAAGGCAAGGATCAGAGTCTGCATAGTTCGATTATAGAATGAATTGGTAATCAATTTGTTCTTGATGAAAACGATCTAAAAATGGTGTCGGGACTTACACATGGTTAGTGGCCTAGATAGGGTGTTATTGTTGAAGTTTACTCTAAGATCACGTGATCCATACTTGGTGTGAGAAACAAGAGGTAGAAACAACCTTAACGATGCACAATTTAAGGTCATGTTGGAAGAAGAAGGGACTATGCAGTTTAATGTCATGTAGTAAGGACTTAGGGGGAGACTATGCAGTTTAATGTCATGTACTATGGACAAAAAAGGGGATGTATAGTTTAACGTCATATATCAAGGATGGGTGTTGATCAATTTATCATAATGTAGCTAGGACGTATGGTTATGCAGTTTAATGTCTTGCATTGAGGACAATGGGGACACAGTTTAACGTCGTGTTGAATGTATAAGGGAATTTTTCATAGTTTAATGTCATGTGGGAAGAAGAGGTGAAGATTTTAATGTCGTATAGGTAGGACGACACAGTTTAATGTCATGTTGGACATTGGGGTGCTGTACAATTTAGCGTCATGTTGCTAGGACGTAAGACGGAAAATACAGGTTAACATCATGTTGGATGATGGCATAGTTTAATGTTATGTTGGACGATGGCACAATACAGTTTAACGTCATGTTGGATGAAGAAGGAACTGTGCAGTTTAATGTCATGTAGTAAGGACTTAGGGGGAGACTATGCAGTTTAATTTCATGTAGTAAGGACAAAAGGAGGGGTTGTATAGTTTAACATCACATAGCAAGGACGGGTGCTGTAAAATTTAGCGTCATGTAGCTAGGACCTATAGCTATGTAGTTTAATTTCTTGCACTGAGGACAATGATGACATAGTTTAACGTCATGTTGGACATATTAGGGACTTTTTGAAAGTTTAATGTCATGTGGGACGAAAAGGTGCCCAGTTTAACGTCGTATAGCTAGGACGACATAGTTTAATGTCATGTTGGACGTTGGGGTGTTGTATAGTTTAACGTCATGTAGCTAGGATGTAAGAGAGACAATACAGTTTAATATCATGTTAGATGATGGCATATTCTAACATCATGTTGGAGGATGGCAGAGTTTAACATCATGTTGGACAAAATGGCAACAATATAGTTTAACATCATGTTGGATGATGGTGCGAATAGTTTAAGGTCATATGCATAGATCAGAGTGATGTATTTGTGTTATACAAAATACTTCTTCGGAAATCTGGCATTCGTTGGATTCGTTATGAGTTCTCCATCCATTAAGATTAAAGAATAAGCTCTATTAGTGTAGACCTTATGTACTAAGTTAGGTCATTCCCATTTTGGCTCAATGATTGGAGGTTTATTTCCTGGTATCATTAGAGTTCTGAGAACCAATACCAATTATCCTTGAATGAATGGATGAAGATGAAATTTTTTGTTGAAAGCTCATGCTATTCGATTCTGATAGACTTCCAAGTGGTGTAGGGTGCACAATATTTTTTCATCTAATAATTCCAATTCATCCAATGTCTTTTGAGATTTTTCATCTGTAGATGACTGATCACAAATGGATACTCTGAGAAAGGGTAATTCAACATCAATGGGAAAGACTGCTTCTGTTCCATATACCAATGAATATGGGGTTGACCGTGTTATAGTGCGGGTGGTGGCCTGATAATCCCATGAAGCATGAAAGAGTTTATCAGGCCATTATTTCTAATATTTATCCACCATCTCTTGTAGTATGTTTGAAGGAGTCTTGTTGAAGTCTTCTATTTGGCCATTGGCCGCTGCATGATACCGATATGAATGATTGGATTTGATGTTGTATTCTTGATACAACTTCCTTACCTCAGATGAACAGAAGTTGGTGCCATTGTCCGTCAATATGGTATGAGGGACACCAAATATGGTAATGATGTTAGACTTGATGAATCTAACAATGCTTTTAGAACTAAATTCTTTGAGAGGTATTTCCTCTTCCCATTTGGAAAAGAATTCACTAGTAGTAAGAATATACTTAAACTGCTTGGATGTAGTCGAAGGGTAAGTTCCTACTACATCCATTCCCCATGTGGAAAATGGCCATGAGTATTTAGTTGTATGAAGAAAATCTAGGGGTTGATGAATGAAGTTGGAATGTACATGGAAAGAATGACACTTCTTAGTGAAATCAACACAATCTTGTATCATTGAAGTCCAAAAGTATCCAAGCCATCAAATTTGATCAGATAGTCTATGTCCGGACTAGTGGGCACCATAAAATCCTGCATGCACTTCTTTCATGACATCCATTGTCTCTTCACCGTCAATGCATCTAAAGAGAATTCCATAAAAAACTCTTTAGTAGGGAATTTTATCTAGGTGATTTGGGCTATCCTAAAGAGTAAAAGTGACCAAACGTCACCGGAATTGTTCTCTCTAGGCTCTATCAGGTGGGAGTGTTCCATTTTGAAGATATTCCCTGATAGGTGTCATCCATCCCTTAGTATGACCATATGGTTCAGAAATGGGACTAATTTCATTGATTTCATCTGTTCTGGTTTGAACATAAGGTTAAATTGTACGTCGGTGGGAAATATTGATGATTGTCTTGTCCCAATTTCATTCTTCCAAAGTTGTGGCTATATTATCCAGTGCATCATCTTGGGCATTTTGTGATCGCAGGACATTAGAAAATGTTGGTGCTGAAGGAAATTCTTCCATTAACTCTCTAAAGTTATCATACAAAGGGATTAACTCTTCTTTCCGGATGGAATAATACCAATTGACTTGTTTGATTACCAGGTCTGAATCACCTTTTACCTTTGTGTGATTCACTAGTTCCTGAATTGTCAACTCCAATCCTGTGATGAGAGCATGATATTCTACTTCATTATTTATACCGCCTTCTCACAATAAGGAGGAATAGGGTAGCATTGCCTTTTCCGGGGAAATAAGAACAATTCCTCACAAAACATTTTTGAATTTAGGATCTTCCATTTTCTTCCCTGTTGGACTTTTGGAAGAACCATCAAAGTAAATTTCCCATGTTTTATGATTATCTTGAATAGAGAAGTCTTCTTCATCAGGAAGTTCAATATATAAAGATGCATCTTCTACTGATGTATGTTCAGCAAGGAAATAAGCCAGAGCGTGACCCTTAATTTTCTTTTGAGACACATACTAGATATCAAATTGCTTCAAAATAACTACCCACCTTGCCAAAAGTCCTGTAAGGATGACTAAGGATAAAATTGAGCGGGTTATTGCGAGATACCAATTGGACCTTGTGATGTTGCAGGTAGTGTCTCAACTTCTGAACTGCAATGATTATTGCTATGCAGCACTTTTCAATACCTGAATATCTAGTTTCTACTTCGAGCATACTCCGACTGAGATAGTAAAGGCTGTTTTCATTCCAAGTATCATTTTTCTAGGCAAGGAAGGCACCCAATGAACACTCTAAAGCTGTCACATAAAGAATAATTGGTCTTCCTTCAACAGGTGGAATTAATACCAATAGACTCAAGAGATAATTCTTGAGAATATTGAATGCCTCCTGACATTCTTCAGTTTACATGTAAGTGACTCCCTTCTTCATCAATTTGGTGAAGGGTAAATTTTGTCTTCCAAATTGGCGATGAAACGCTGAATATAGGCCATGTGTCCTTTAAGTTCTCTCAATTATTTCAAATTTAGAGGATTTGACATACCAAGGATTGAATTTTTCTTCTCAGTATTGAATTCGATACCACGATGGCATAAAACAATGTCGAGAAATTTTCCTGAGGTTACCCCAAAAATCACATTTCAAGGGGTTCATTTTAAAATTGTGTTGTCGAAGTTTGTGGAATATGACTTCCAAATCAACCAAGTGATAAGAAAGTTGTCTTTATTTAACCACCAAATCATCCACATAACATTCAAAAAATTTCACTAAAAAGGGTTTTAAGATACGATGCATGGCACACTGATATGTTGTGCCTACATTCTTCAGGACAAAGGGCATTACCTGGTAGAAAAACACACCCTCAGGGGATCTGAAGGCTGTAAGTTCTTCATCTTTTGGATCCATTCAGATCTGAATATACCTAGAATATCCATCGATGAAGTAATGTGCTTCATAGCTAGTTGTTTCATCAATTAAGAGTTTTGTGATCGGAACTGGAAAATCATCCTTGGGACCATGCTAATCATGATATCTAAAATCAATGAAAACTCTAATTTGTCCATTCATCTTTTTCATAGATACAATATTATCCAACTATTTGGGATATTGAACGTCTCTGAAGAATTTATCATTGATAATCTTTTCCCCTTCATCTTCAATTTTGGAATAATAAGTTGGGTGTGTTCTTCTTACGGCTTTATTGAATCCTCGATGTTCTTCTGGAAAACCCAGACAATGACTAGCGACATCAGAATCATGCCTTGGAATTTATGTATAATTCCAAGAAAATATATCTTGATTTTGCTTTAAAAATGAAATATACTTTTCTTTCTCTTCAAGATTCATAGCCACACTAATTAAAGTGGGGCGTGGATCTTCTTTTGTACCCAGATTTATTTCTCTGAGTTCGTCCACAGTTCTAGAGATACCCTTTTCAAAAGCTGGAGGAACCTCTCTGAGATCATCCTCTTCTTCTTCAACATGTGTTATTTCTTATTTTTCCACTTGCATAGTGGACGATGAAGTAAAATTTCCAGGATCTGGAGAGAAGTTAAAATTTGAACATTTTGAAGAAGAAGGTTTCATTTCTGACCCTATTGATGGTGAAGGGTCATCCTTGGGTATTAAAGAGGAGATGATGGATTGACAATCAACATCATCATTCACCTCTAACATTTCTATGACTTCTTCTGGCCAGGATGGAAAAGTATAGAGTTGATGGATTTCAGTGGATGAAATGAAGACATCTCCATTTGAGCTTTCATCATTGCTTGTTGAGTAACCAATTTCTCCCATGCTATCTGGCTTGATTTCCATAATTGACATTATGGAATTTTCCATAACAGTATTTGGATTTGGGTATATCCTGTCAATTTAACTAATAGGCAACACATAATCTGTACTCACATGTATGAATTGATTTACGGGAATCTTTTCCAAACCATATGGAGCATTAACTTTGGTAACCTCCCTTGTTGTGGATTTCTCCTTTACCTCCATGTGATAGAATTATGCCTCAATGTATTGAGATTCACATGTTTATAATGGGGCCTTATCACCATACAATGTCCCAATTTGACCATTGAAAAAATATTTGAGACATTGATGGTATGATGAAGGGATAATCGCATTTTGATGTAGCCAAGGTCTTACAAGAAAAATATTGAAGGTTGTGTCTTGTCGAACAACCATGAAATCTAAATTGGATATAAGATCACCAAACTGAGTTCTGAGTGTGATCTCACCCAGTGTTTCTTGTCAATTTTTATCATATCTTTGCTACATCAATGTAGAAGGAGATAAATCAGATTCGGCGAGGCCCAATCGACGAAGTGTATGAATGGGGATGAGGTTGACTCATGAACCATTATCAATGAATGCTTGTCGGATGTCTACATCATTGACCGTGCCAGATAAATAAGAAGGTCTAATATGTCCTTGTACAACATCATCTTCATCTTCATTTGTCAAAGATATTAATGCATGGCATTCTGCAAGATTATTCTCTACATGGTAGAATTCAACTGCAACAATTTCAGTTTCGAATTCCGGAGGACTTGAAAAAGCCTTGATGAGTGCCTCCCAAAGATACTTTGATAGATTCAAGGCATACAGAATTGATAACGTGTCTGGTACTTGGGCCAAATGTCTCAAGACATCATATTTTTAATCTAAGGATCTTTATTTCCCAATAGGAACATGTGGTTTTTCAGGTGCCTTAGAAGTTGATGCTTTGGAAGTAGATGCATCTTGTATCGGGGTAGGAGTTGGAAATACTCCAGGCTTTAGAAGATTAGACCGAATAGGTCTATTTACATGCTGAGAGAAAGAAGGTGTAACCTCCAATCGATCCTCTAGAATAATTATGCTAGGACAGAATCTGTTATTCATGGAAGAACTGTCGTGTTCCTATTGAGCCCACTGAAGGGCTCTGCCACGAGTTTCTACAGCATACACAGTTCTAGCAAGGGTAGAATTGGAATAGTGGTTTTTGGGATATCTATGACTTCCTCTGTATCATAGACCTCTGGAACTCTATCTAATTTCTCTTTTCGATACAGGGAACTCAGGCTCATCGATATCAAAACTGTGACTGACATAAGGATCTGTTAAGTGAATCATGTTAATAGGACTAACGATCAACTCTTCATCTAATGAAGACTCTGCCTGATTAGCCAATTTAGGATGTTCCGTTTGGTGGGGCGGTGCCAGTGTCTTTGATGTAGATGGCATAAAATCTGCCAGAGTCAAAGGCAACTTGGGATTTGACAGGATCTCATCTTCTTCTGACTATTCCTCTTTCTTTGAATTATGTCGTTTCTTTGAGGATTTCACGTCTAATGAAGGAGTTTTTGTTTTGGCATTAAAAGAAGAAGACACAATTGGTTCTTTAAATTGTGTTCGTAAAATAGCATGAGTTTGGTTGATAATTTTTCTGACCATCCAATCATCATATTTTTTCACATTTTTTCTTTTGACTTCTTGTCACTCACTTTCTTCCTCTGGATTTTTAGTAGTAACACATGCTACCTGAGCTGAAGAACCTTTTAGTTTTACCTGTCCCAAGTCCACCATCATTTGTAGGAGGTCATTGATGAAAAAACACTCCTGAATGGGATGCTGCAACATTGGATGAGATGGGAAATAGTTGGGATGGTCTTCATCTCCTTCCTTTTTCGGCCTTTTGTGCCTAGGAAATTGAACGAATTTATTTTCCCGGGATGAAATGAAGTAACCAGAAACATGTCCATTTCAGAAAGAATAAAATTTTCTCTATAACTACACAAATTGTTTCTTTATTTGATCTCTTTGATCATATTGATGAAACGGCCACTGTTTTTGATGCTCAAGAGGTGGATCCCTTCAATAAGATGAAGGTTTTGATGTAAAAGCAGGTATCGGTGCTTGTTTAAGCGTAACTGTAGAAGTCTCTACTTTACCCATTATCCTTCCTAGATATGATGGAATTACACAAGTTTTATCCTTAGTATTTGTATGATAATATTTGATCTACTGAGTGATCGAAGTAAGGTCTCGAAACCCTCCTATGTATTTCAAAGGGATAAATAGTGTGTGTAACTCATCATGCAAAGTTTACACACAGATTGACAAAAACTCTTCTTGAGGTAGTTCTAAGCTTAAGGAATATGTTAATCCCTTCCAGCGAGCAATGAAATCTGAAACTCTTTCATTCTCCCTTTACATAAAATTTGTAATATCAAAAACTATTGTATTTGTCAATGTTGATCTGAATTGATGAAGAAATCGTTGACAAAGATCTTCCCATCCAGTAATTTACCAGGATTGCAAGCTTGTATACCAGACCAAAGCAGGCCCTTATAATGATTGTACAAAACACATGAGTTTAAATACTTCTTGTTGCTGAGGGGTTCCCATAATAGGATCACAAAGAGAAACAAAATGTGTTAAGTGTTACTCTGGGTCTCCTGAACCATTAAATATTGGGAATGTGGTACTTGAAAAATTTGATGGGGGGGGGGGAATTGCATCATCCTATTCATGGTAAGCTTTCCTTTCTGGATGAATTTGTGTGTGCTTTCCCTCTATATCTTCCAACCAAGCTGTTAATGACTCAATGGTAGTTATTAACATTTGTGAAACATCCGGTTGAGCTTGGACCTGAGTAGGTGCAATAACTGGAGCTTGGATTGGTGTGGTGGCTTGTACTGCAACTGATGGTAGCACCACCGATTGTTGTTGTGCATGACCCATAGGACTAGACCTATGAGGGTGTAATGGTTAAGGATGATACTCTTCATCCATCTCAGTAGCTGCAAAAAATTCTCATGGCTGACTGACTCCAGCACGCTTAGGAGGAAGACTACCTTGAAGTAGTTATGTATTCAACCTCCTTAATTCCTTCATTTCTTCCTCCTATTGTGAACATATTTACTCTAGTGAGAGTGATTGGCCTTCTCCAGAGGGAGGGTGGAATGTAATCTGATTCTTTCCTTTCCCCTTGTTGGATGCCTATCAGAGAGGGGGAAGTTGGTTACTTGAAGGAATACCTAGATTCTGGGTAAACCTTTGGTTTTTTGTACACACACCTTATTCATTTGCCTCTATGTGCACAACCTTTTGAGTAGGAACTTCTTCATATGATCCCTCTAAGTGAGCCTCATGTTCTATAGGATCAACAAAAATGAAATTGAGGACATTTATTGATGTGTAACGCATTGCATCCCTTCTATAGACATTTCTACGATAATTTATTTTTCTATGTCCCAGATGAGACACTACCTTCTGTTGAGTTGAACCCTCGGGAACTTCTTGACGAACTGTAATTTGGAGGGAATCTCCTGATAATTCAGCACTTCGTTCCTGTTTTGGATTCTTCCCTAATCGAGAGAAGACTGAATATCTCTGAGGAAGATATTAAGGATTGGAAAAAGTCCCCAGTCCTATGGATTGTGGCTATTCCTGCTGTTCCTGCTCAACTCCTCGAATCGTATTTGTTGATTCCGAGGGTTGGGCTAAAAGAGTCCCCAGTCTGGAAATCTGGGGTGGTTATTGAGTTTCTATATCTGATACTTTCTTAAAATCTCACCTGATCTTATAGTCTTTAGTCCTGAAATTGGCTAGATGCATCAACCTACATCCACTCAAATCACCTAGCTCAAAAGACCATTGAATTGTTTCTAACACTTCTGTCACCTGATGATGTGATCGCTCTAAACGAGAATCCTATTCAATATTATCATTTGCCTAATGCAAGAGTAATTCAACAATTTGTTTTTTGTATGCTTGACTTTGAGAAGAACTAGTTGAGGCCTGTTCCTGAGAAAGTCTTTGATTATGCAAAAAATCAGCTAGATGTTGCCAGTTCTTGGAAATAACATTTCATGAGACTACCTTTGGTAGGCTTTGTTGACAGGAGAGTACAGTGAAAATTAGTGCTCCATGAACAACCCATCCCCTGATATGAATATCATATGAGGAATTGGCAGTTAACTGATGAAACCTATTTAGTACGCTAAGGCATGAATGCTTAAGGGCTCTCTACTGCTTTTCAACCTTCGAATATCGAGAAACTGAGAGAGAGGGAAAATCAATTTGGCATAGTAACCCTTATATTATCTTGACATGATTTTCATATTCATCATATGATAATATTTTATTTTTCAATTGATAAAGAGTTTACACATGTTGAGACTAATTTCATGAATACAATCTTCCATCAACATTACGGGAATGTCATACTGACAGTTATCCAAAGGCCAAAACATGACTGGTACTTCACCTTTCGCCAGTTGTTTTCTGATATTCATTAATTCCTCTTTATCATTCGATGAAGATTCTTCTACATGATTATACCAGAGATGGTGATTCTTTGTTGCTTAATCAGATTCAACAAAATGGTAGAGAATTCATTTATCAAACTAGAAGATGAATGACCCAGTGATAGTTCGGAGAATGACCTACACCCCAGGCTATCTTCTAATTGAGAATGTATTTCACCTGCAAGCGGTAAAGCATCAGACATGACTAGCTTCACATTTTCTAGTGCCTAAAGATAAGAGGGCTTTCTCGTTACAACATTGTCCTTTGAATAATTTTCCAGCCAATGCTAATTACTACTATAGAGAGGACTTTCGCAGATAAATTCAGCAACGCCCCGACCCTAGTTACCCAGATTCGGTGCATTATTACGTAACATTGGCATGATCACAAAAGATCTAGTCTCAAATGACCGATTAGTTTAGTAGCCTTGGAAACACTAGATACATTCATAAATGTTACATTACATCATAAAGTGAAAAACTAAAATAACATAGTCTCTATTTTCCACACTCATATCCCCTTTAGAATATCCCTGCAGGTCATTACTAAAATACTTCTTCACATCCTATAAAAATTAAAACATTGAAAGGGGTGAGCTCAGATGCTCAGTAAGGATAACAATATAGAGGAAGCTTTCATAAATAAACATTAACATTTAATGTAATGTATAACTAAAAAAAAGCCTTTTAAACTTGAACTATAGCATAATATGGAAAAAATAAGATTAAATAATGCCATTTACTTATTCACATGGATATTCTACTAGTCGAATAATCACATGCAATATCAATAACTACTTTCATAATGATGGAATGCATAATTCCGGACTATCATAACCACGTAGCCAAGGCCTCGTGCCAAGACTACAAATAAGATTTTGTCAAGGCCTTGTACCAAGACACTAGTTTGTCTCATGAGACCTACCGATGCATCGAGGAGCTATAGAGGGCTCCACCCGTCACTTATTAAGTCTAATTTATTCCTCATATGAACAGGTTTAAACATATCATAAACCATAACATAATCTTATCACATAAAAAATGCATAAAGGAAACATAACATTTCCACATTTCAATCACAGGATATCAATACAACACATTGATATAATAAAAACATTATCAAAACCATTTTCAATAACAAAATAAAAGAAAATTAAAACATGGTATTTATTTTTCTTTTAAAAAAATGTTATGCCTTGTAGAGGAAGCCAAAACTCAAATAATGGTTACAGCGGTGGAGAAGTTGTTGTCGTCGCATACGTATGACAAAAAAACATTCCCTTTTTCATTTAGTAAAATGCTTCATATAAAAAAGATTCCTTTTTAATTAATTTAAAATTCAAAGGGTTTTATACACCGTATAAAATAATTTTGTGTATAAAACAAAATATGCCTCAATGAAAGGAGATTGAGTCGAAGTCCCTTACAAAGATAATTTTTTTAAATAAAACAGATCAATTATGTGTATTCACTATAGGTACACATAAATAAAGTAAAAATACAAGATAGGACATAATAATATCATGACATAATTTGAAAGTAGGAGATTAACCCAAAGAATGGAAATTTGGTTAAGAAGTTCCCTTACTTTGTGTCCGACTTGACTCGACCGTTCTTTAACCTCCTGAATAATAAACTAGAGTTAATTTATAATTTCTTAGGAACATTTTTCAAGTTTATTATTCCTTTAATATCACTTATTACCATTTTATGAACATTATGTAATAATTTATTTTAATAACGATCGTTTTGTCGATCTTTGGTACTTGAGTAAAAAATAAACTTCTTATAATTACAAGTTGTTCATGTGGTAAAATATACATTATATCCAGAATTATATTCATGATGTAGATATCATATATATCATATATATCCAGTATATACATTCATTCATAATAATACGTAACATTTAGAGGTAAGAAATGAAATACACCGTTCATGGAGACGGTAAGCCGTATGTACGCATGAACGCTACTTTCATTTCTATTTCGTATTTAATTGAATGAAATAATAACGATATAAAATTGTATTATAATTCCAGTATAATATCATATATAATATCATTTACTCAATCGTTTATATATCCCACATATGGAATTAACTATTCAAATCACTTCGAGGGGGCGGTAGTCTGCACTTCCTAAAATGAAATTTTCACTTTTACCCATAATGGAATCCATAAATTTATTCCATAAATGAGATATACAGATGCATAAGGAAAACATAAACATAATATATATCATATATATAAATAGTTTCATCTTAATGGCCACCATTATAAGTGTTAAAAGAATATTGAACAATCATCATTTCGTGAGGCAGTATTTCGCCACCCACAGAAACTGTATGTTCTTTAACCATTAGACGGAGGTGTGTGTAAGTGTAAATAAAATGATTCTCATAAACAAATCCTAGTATATTTAATATACTTTTGTTGTTACAAAAGAAAGGAATTAAAAGAGTTTAAGGGGTTGGAGAATAAAAATAAAACAAAATAACATAAGATAAGACATTACCTTAAAATCAGGTAACTCTTTTTTTGATTTGAGCCAAAAGATTCAGTGGGAAGAATTATGCCCAAATTGAGGCTTCTAGGAGTAACAGAGGGAATTTGATATAGTATTTGGGCAGATTTTGGCCGAGACAAATGTCTTTGATGGTGTAAATAAGGTGGTAGTGGTGGGGGCTTTTTAAAAGAGGAGAGGAGGGGCACTCTTGGAAACTAAGGAAATGTTACATTATTATGAAATTATTTTCGGATTTCAAAGGTCCCACAAATATATATTTAAAATATTAGGTTATAAGGGTTCGAAATATACTCATCCAATAGGTATTTGACATGTGTAAGTCTTTGATTTTGCATTATCTTTTCATTTTATTTAAATCGTTAATTATTGAGGTAATCACTGCATCATCATGGTGTCCTAAAAAATTTAATTTATTTAATTTCTAAAATTTTATAAAAAAATATCATGCTGTAGGAAATATATTCATATTTCCAATGAATATTTATAGTCGAAAATTTAACTTATATAACCCCACTTAATAATTTTTTTAGTAAAACAACACAAGTTTGTGAAAATTTTATTTTTACTTTAAATAAAAAGTTATTACTGTCATTTTCTTACCCAAGTGGCTCCATGGGGTCCCCAAGTTGCCCCATGGATTGTATTGGTCGGCAATGACTCATTCAATAAGTGTAGAACAAGTTTAAAGATATTTCAATATTTTTATAATATCATTTTTACCATAAATTTCATTAATTACCTTTAATCACGATTAATTAAACATAAAAGATACTATTCACCAAAAATTATTTTAATCCCATTGTACCACATTTTACTTCCTAATGACAAACATTAATGTTTGATTTTTTAAAATCAAATCACTGAAGTGGTAATGTTTCATTTACACGAAAAATTTGTTTTTAAACTACCACTTAGTAGTTTCACTATTCATCAAAAATTGAAGTTTTTCAGAAAAATTACAAAAATTCACCCTAAGCTATAATTGATATTCTGAGTTCAAAAATGGTGTATATTTTAAATAATTCCAAAAATATAAGTTGCATTAATTAATTTTCTAATTAATTCTCGTTGTCAAAACAAATAGCATGTTTTTAAGAAACAATATCAATCAAAAGATTGACAATTGTTTATGTCCAATTTCAAAGTGAAGTTAATTCTAATGACCACCATTGGAAAAAATGGTAAAATTATATTCTAATTATATATTAAAACCACTATATATAATAATTCATCACTATTAATTGTTTTTATTAAAAAGGTTGTTATTAATTAAAATTTAGTAATTTTAACTATTCATCAAAATATAAAAGTTATCCGAAAAGTTCCAAAATTTCACCCTAGGATAAATTCAATATTACGAATCCAAAAATGAAGTCCATTTTGAAAGATAAAATTTATAAAATTTAAAAATTAGGTATTACTATTCAAAACGACTACTTTGAATGGTTGTGTTGTGTGTTAGAACTCGATGTTGCGTTCAACACACGCTACTGTATTATTCAAAGAAAAGCGTACCATGGAAGCCTCAGGTGTTGCATTCTAACCTACTTCAAATAATTTCATCCTTGAAATTTCATATAATATCACTGTTTAAAAATACTCGTGTGATTCTTCATCATAGGTTCCTCGGGTTCCCATGTTGCCTCCTCCATCTTATGGTTTCTCCATAGAACTTTTACCAGAAAAGTTGTTTGGTTTCTCAGCACTTTTTATCTTGTATCAAGAATCCTGAAGGGCTCTTCGCAATAAGATAGATCGGGTTCCAGTTCCAATTCCTCAATGGTGAGTACATGTGTTGGGTCAGGCATGTATTTTCTCAACAGTGATATGTGGAATACATCATGAACTTTGGAGATACTTGGCGGCATTTCCAAACGGTAAGCTACAACCCCAATTCGTTCTAGAATTTCGAAGGGTCCGATTTACCTTAGACTCAATTTACCCTTCATATAGAAACGTATAGCTCCCTTCCATGGAGATACCTTCAAGAAAACATGATCTCCTACCATAAATTCCAACTCCTTCATTCGGTTTTCAGCATTGCTCTTCTGCTTACTTTGTGCTGCTTTGATGTGGTTCTGGATTACCTTCTCCTTTTCCATCATTTCCTCCACCAGTTATGGGCCTAAAAGTTTTCTTTCACCAATGTCATCCCAACAGGTTGGTGTGCGACATCTCTTTCCGTATAACGCTTCATATGGTTCCATCTGAATACTTGAATGGAATCTATTGTTATAGGAAAATTCTACCAGAGGTAAATATTGATCCCACATACCCTGAAAGTCAAGTGAGCATGATCTCAACATGTCTTCCATGGTTTGAATAGTTCATTCCGATTGTCAATTTGTTTGAGGGTGGTAAGCAGTGCTCAAACGAAGTTCAGTATCCAAGGCCTTCTGAAGACTTTTCCAGAAACTTGATGTAAAACGGGGATCACGATCCGAGACAATCGACATGGGTACTCCATGAATTCTCACAACATCATTATAGTCTTGCTAAGCATTCAAGTGGTAGATCTTCTCTTATAGCAAGAAAATGTTCTGAATTTGTGAGACGATCCACAATGACCCATATTGTGTCATTCCTTCTTGGAGTCTTTGGTAGTCCCATGACAAAGTCCATTGTAATATTATCCCATTACCACTCAGGTATGGGAAGAGGTTGCAATACTCCACTAGGTAGTTGCCTTCCAACTTTCACTTTTTGAAAAACCATACATCTTGACACAAAATCAGCAATCTCCCTCTTCATGTTGTCCCATCAAAAATGTACCTTTAAATCTTTATACATTTTGGTGCTCCCAGGGTGTATAGAGAAATTGGAACTATGAGAATCATCCAACAATTCCCTCTTTATATTAGGTATATCAGGAACACAAATTCTCCTCCCAAATTTCAAAATTCCATCTTCATACACAAAGTCACTCAATTGTCCATCATTCACAGCTTTAATCTTCTTTTTCAACTCTTCATCATCGGCCTGAGAACAGTTTATCCTTTTTAGTGAAGATGGTTTGGCAACCATTTGAAAATGTTTTTATGGTTCACCCTCCATGGTGATTCCCATATTCATCTTTATTAGATCCATTAAATAGGATCCCTTTCCACTCTCATCATGTTCAAAACTCCATGATGTTTTCTAATCAAAGCATCTGCAACCTTATTTTCATTCCTCGGGTGGTAGTGTATTGTGCAATCATAATCCTTGAGTAGTTCAAGCCATCGCCTTTGCCTTATGTAGAGTTATTTTTGTGAGAAAATATATTTCAATATCTTGTGATCGGTATATATCTCACATTTTTCACCATAGAGATAATGTCTCCATATCATCAAGGCAAAGATTGCAGCAGCTAACTCGAGATCATGAGTAGGATAGTTCTGCTCATGAATTTTTAGCTGTCGTGATGCATAGGCAATAACCCTATCATTCTGCATAAGGACACAACCAAGTCCTTTCATTGATGCATCACTATAAATAATGAACCCATCATTCCGTGATGGTAGAGTCAATATAGGAGCATTGACTAATCTTTTCTTCAGTTATTCAAAACATTCTTCACACTCTTTTTTCCAGAAAAATTTAACCCTTTTACGTGTGAGCTTCATTAATGGGTTAGCCAATCGGGAAAAATTCTGGACAAAACATCAATAATAACCTTTCAAACCAATAAAGATAGGTACCTCAGTTATACTCGTCGGTGCTGGCCATTCATGGATTGCCTTTGTCTTAGAAGAATCAACAGAAATTCCATCCTTAGAGACAATATCGCCAAGAAAAGAAATCTCCTGAATCCATAATTCACACTTTCTAAACTTCCCATATAATTCATTCCTTATAAGAGTCTTCAAGATAATGCGCAATTTATTTTCATGATCTTCATAGCTTTTTGAGTATACCAAGATATCATCAATAAATACCACCAAAAAATCATCAAGATATTCCTTTAAAACACTATTCATTAGATCCATAAATACAGAGGGTGCATTAGTCAATCCAAAATGCATTACTGTAAACTCGTAATGTCCGTACCTTATTCGAAATGTTTTCTTTGGAATGTCTTCCTTCTTCACACACAACTGATGGTATCCAGATCGAAGGTCAATCTTTGAAAAGTATTGACCTCCATGTAGTTGGTCAAATAAATCATCAATGCGAGGTTGGGGATACTTGTTCTTTATTGTTATAGCATTGATCTCCTTGTAGTCAATGCACAGCCTCATAGATCCATCTATCTTCTTAATAAAAAGGACAGGGGATCCCCATGGATAAACACTAGTTCAAAGGAATACCTTGTTACAAAATTATTATAGTTTTTTCTTTAGTTAAACTAATTCCACGGTGGCCATTCAATAAGGGGTCTTCGATATAGGCCTTGATCTAGGAATTAAATCAATCGAAAACTCAACTTCCCGTTCTAGAGGATGTCTAGGTAAATCTTCCGGAAACACATCTACATATTCTTTCACAATAGGTACATCCTCTATTTGAACATTTCTTTCCCCACCCTTAGTCATTTCATCCTATTCATCCCCAATAATTGAATTTAGTTGAGCTACTGGGGGTGGATCTAAATAAGAATTAGGTGGTGACGAATCTGCTCTAAAAATAAGGTGTTCCTTCTCATCATCATCACAAATCGTAACCTCCTTCTTCTTAAAAAAAATCTTTGCATCATAGTCCAAAAGCCAATCCATTCCAAGAATAATATCAAACTCAATCATAGGTATGACAATGAGATCAGCGGATAAAGAAAATTTCTATGCTCTAATGGGGACTGACTCACAAAACTTTGTTGCAATGATACTTCCCTTAGGAGTTTTGACTGAAAATTATCTTGTTAAATAAAATTGGAAATATCTAATTTTCATAGAAAACTAGGAAGATATGAAACAATGAGATGATCCAAAATCAAATAATGCATTTGCGCAACTTGAGGAAAACAATAAATTACCTGCGACCATGTTTTTCGGAGCTTCAAACTCAGCAGTAGTGAAAACATAAGCTTGGCCTTGATCCTTTGGCCTCTTCTAAGGTATGTTTCCCTGACTCTTAGGACAATCATTTTCATCATACCCCATTTCCCTACAATTGTAACATTCCACATTGACAGAAACTTTCTTTCCCTTGCAATCATGATCATGGTGGCCTTTTTCCCCACACTTATAACATACTCACATTCCCTTCTAGAAAATACCGGGGTGTTTCTTCCCTCATTAAATGCAGGACTGATATTCAAATTTTCCCGTATTCCCCTTATTTCCATTTCCAGATTGATCAGAATATCTCTTCTTCTTTTTCTTTGCTTTAAAGACATAATACATAGAAAATTCCTTTTCTGTCTTGATAGCACACGAGACAATATCTTCGTACAAAGAGAAGGTTTGTGAGACTAATTCTCAACGGAGAAATGGTTTTAACCCATCAAAGATACGATCAATCTTAATTCTTGGGTTAGGTATATAATCTACAGTATGGCTCGCTAACCTTGTAAAGTTAGCCTCATACTTTGCGACATTATCATCCTCCTTCTGCATCAGACTCAGAAATTGTCTTTCCATGTCTGCATGATGGTCATGTGGAATGTATTTTTCTATGAAAATTTCCTTAAAATGCCTCCATTCCATACTTGGTACTTTATCATCTTCCTTTGTGTTTTGAATCAATGACCACTATTGATCAGAATCTCTAGTGAGGCAGTAAACTACCATGACAACCCTCTCCCTTTCGCTACTCCCCAAGGCATGGAATATTTTCTCTAAGGATTTTATCCATTGCTCAGCTACTAATGGATTTTTAACCCCATTAAATGTTGGTGGTTGTTTCCTCATGAAGCGGTCTAACATTGATCCTCCACATTGCGGATCAGGGTGCTCCATACGAGTAAGGTTATTATTTATAACCTGACTGAGTTGTCCCAGTATGGTAATAATTTGGTCAGAACAAGTTGTATCTCCAGCTCAACAATAATTATCTTGAGCAGCAGATAAATCCCTACATGGAGTGCATGCATTAATATGGTTTCCATTCCACCCACTAGGCGCCATTTCTAAACAATGGAAAAAACTAGATTAGTTTATGAATCAAAATACATAATTCCATACTTGTAAAAAAATTAACATAAATTGAACTATAATCATAAAAATGTTTTCTTTGAGGAGGTATATACTCATAAACAATTCATAATGGTTTGTAAAGAAAATGATAATTATCCTAAGCATATCCCCCTCGAGTTTCGAAACCAAGAGTCCAGCAAGGCCCGTTGTTGTGCACCTGTTCCTGTTCGAGTCTAGCTCAAAGCAGTGTTTTCGGGTTATACCCCTAGGTACATCTGTGCTAGAACCACCTCTACCTTCTCATATCGAGACAGGGATGTATTGCTCGTAAAACTCACAAAATCTCTATAATACCAAAATTCTAGGAAGTTATTCTATACTAATCCTCAAATTTTATCTTAGGTCTATGTGATCTAATCAGAGTTTATCTAAATCTAGCTTCCAATGTTATTACTAAACTGCCTCTGATACCAACTGTAACTCCCCGACCCGAGTTACCCAGAGTCGGTGCATTATTACGTAACATTGGCATGATCATAAAAGATTAAGTCTCGAAAGACTGATTATTTTAGTAGCCTTGGAAACACTAGATACATTCATAAATGTCACATTACATCATAATGTGAAAAAGTACAATAACATAGTCTCCATTTTCCACACTCATATCCCCTTCAGACTATCCCTACAGGTCATTCTTAAAATACTTCTTCACATCCTGGAAAAATTAAAACATTGAAAGGGGTGAGCTCAGATGCTCATTAAGGATAAAAATATAGCGGAAACGTTCATAAACAAACATTAACATTTAAGACAATGTATAACAAAAAAATCCTTTTAAACTTGAACTTCAGCATAATATGGAAAAAATAAAATGAAATAATTCCATTTACTTATTCACAAGGATATTCTACTAGTAGAATAATCACATGCAATATCAATAACCACTTTTATAATGATGGAATGTATAATTCCAGACTATCATAACCACGTAGCCAAGGCCTCATGGCAAGACTACAAATAAGATTTTTTCAAGGCCTCATGCCAAGACACTAGTTTGTCTCATGAGACATACTGATGCATCGAGGAGCTATAGCGGGCTCCACCCATCACTTATTAAGTCCAATTCCTTCCTCATATAAACAGGTTTAAACATATCATAAACCATAACATAATTGTATCACATTAAACACGCAAAAATGAAACATAATATTTCCAAACATCAATAACAAGATATCAATAAAACACATTGATATAATAAAAACTTTATCAAAACCATTTTCTATACAAAAAAAAAAGAAAAGTAAAACATGGTATTTATTTTTCTTTTAAAAATGTTATGGCTTGCAGAGGAAGCTGAAACTCAAATAATAGTCACGGTGGCGGAAAAGTCGTTGTCGCCTCATATGTAAGAAAAAAAATTCCTTTTTTTCTTTTAGTAAAAACACTTCGTATAAAAATATTCCATTTGAATAAAAGTCAAAGTCAATGGGGTTTATACACTGCATAAATGAAAGTTGTGTATAAAACCAAATATGCCTCAATGAGAGGAGATTGAGACGAAGTCCTTAAAAAGATCATTTTTTTAAATAAAATATATCTATTATGTTTATTCACTATAATTACACATAAATACAGTAAAAATTCAAGATAATACATACTACTATCATGACATAATTTAAAAGTAGGAGATTAACCCAAAGAATGGAAATTGGGTTAAGAAGTTCCCTTACCTCGTGTCTGACATGACTCGACCGTTCTTTAACCTCCTGAATAATAAACTATAGTTAATTTATACTTTCATAATAACCTTTTAATTTTCATTATTCCTTTTATATCACTTATTACCATGTTATGAACATTATGTAATTATTTAAGTTAATAACGGTCGTTTTGTCGATATTTGGTACTTGAGTCAACAATATACTTCTTATAATTACAAGTTGATTATGTGGTAGAAATATCCATTATATCCAGAATAATATTTATGATATATATATCATATATATCATATATATCAAGTATATACATGCATTTATAATATTACATAGCATTTAGAGGTAAGAAATGAAATGCACCGTTCATGGAGATGGTAAGCCGTACGTACGCATGAACGCTATTTTCATTTAAATTTCATATTTAATGGAATGAAATTATAATTATATAAAGGTATACTATAATTCCAGTATAATATAATATATAATACCATTTACTCCATCTTTTATACATCCCACATGTGGCATTAACGATTCAAATCACTTTGAGGGGGCGGTAGTCCGCACTTCCTAAAATGAAATTATAACGTTTACCCATAATGGAAATCATATAGGTATGCCACAAATGAAAAATACAGAATCATAAGAAAACATAAACCTAATATATATCATATATAAAAATATTTTCATCATAATGGGCACCATGAGTGGTGTTAAAATAAGATTTAACAATCATCGTTTCGTGAGGAAGTAATTCGCCACCCACAGAAACAGTATGTTCTTTAACCATTAGATGAAGGTGTGTGTAAGTGTAAATAAAACCCTTCTCATAACAACATCCTAGTATATTAAAGATACTGTTGTTGTTACAAAAGAAAGGAATAAAAAGATTTTAAGGGGTTGGAGAAGCAAAATAAAACAAAAAAACACAAGAGATGTCATTACCTTAAATTCGGGTAACTCTTTGATTTGAGCCAAAGGCGTCCTTGGGAAGAATTCTTGTAGAGACCCAAAACCTGACGTACATGGACATTATATTACGTTTTCGGAATATTTAGTACATAACAAAAAAACACAAACAAGGATTGTAATAGTTTAGTGTCTTTGGAAACTCGGAATATAATATTCTAATCGTGGTGAAAGATCTTCAACATCTCCCATAAAGATCTTCCTTTTTATACCTAAAAGCTTTCTTTATATCTTGGGGAAAATAAAAGATAAAAGGGTGATCTCAAATGCTCAGTAAGGGTAAACAAAAGAAATATCAATCACATCATATTCATAAGAACATAACATTTTGGAAATCTTAACCTGCAAAAGAGAGCATAATTTCATAACATGGGATACATCATGGCAGTGAAATGTAATCACAATAACCATAACCTAAAACATGAAACTTTGTGGCATACACACATAATCATAGAGAATCATTTCCTGTTAGTCAAGACTCATTTCCAAGAATATCTTAGTTGACAAAGTCCCTTTCTGAACCGAGTCACCCTCGTTTCAGTCCTGTTTCACTGAACCGGTATAACCTACCATTCCAGTCATGTCTATCTCATGAGATATAAAATCTTTAACCAATTCATTGGAGGGAGATATAGGTCCCACCCATCTTATAATTATATCATTCTTATGTGTGCCACAAAATCATAAACCATACATCCTAACATAACCCATGTAATAAAAATGGGAATCTTTAAACATCGTGACATCATAAAAAAATTCATATAAGATAAAAGAATTCATAAAAATATTTTCACCACAACATAATCAAATCCATGTAATAATAGGGATAAAAACAGAACCCTTTATTATCTTAGATGGAAAATAATTTTGATTAAAAACTTGAACTCCATTCTTGAGAAAAACATCCTTTCTTCTTCAAAAACATTTTTCCTTTCTCAACATGTCATACAACTTTAAACTAAAAGAAGTTGATTAATAATAAACTTGAAAACTTGTAAATGAATCTTCTTAGAAATAATGTTTTAAAAATACATCCATGTCGTATAAGTTAAAAAAACATTATTTTCGTACTTTTGTCCGAAAAGTCAAAAAGTACCTCGTACGAAAAACGACAAAAGATTCCTTTCATATCTTTTACTAAAAACTCACCAAAGGGTAAAATTGGATTTAAACTATTGTAGGAGAATGGAAATAATATTAAATATTTAGGAAACATGGATGTGGATGACAAAATACACCCCAGTAAATTCTAAAGTATAAACAATCTCGGATAAAAAATGTGATTGTGATATTTCCCTTACCTTAGGTCTGATTTGCTTTTTACGTGTCCGATGATCCTGTATAATGGTTTAAATAATGTTATTGACATATTTCAGAATAATAAATATTGATATGATATCATATATGGTCATATTCTTAGCTTCTTATTAGTAATATTTCATTGTTACTTGTTACTCAGGTCTTTATTGCCTTTTGTTCTTATGCGTGTTTTGCCGAATAAATTCTTATTCTTATTTTAAGGTTATAGATACCTTATATCCAGAATGGTATAAGTGTAACATATATCATATTTATTCATTCAATTCATTTATATAATTACTATGTCAGGATGATCATGTAGAACGAGTCGCATCACATCGTGGAGACGGTATTCCGTACGTACGCACGAGCGATGATATTGTTCCCATGATCGTGGAATTGTATTTAAGTGTATTTATACTATTTCAGTATCAATATCTCTTTATAATAATAATATATAGTTAATCATTACACCATTATACCCATCCTTGTAAGGTGATGGTGGAAAATAGATTACACCACGACGTGGATACGGTATTTCGTACGTACGCACGTGCGGTGATTTCATTTTTCCGTAGGATGGATAGAAGGTGAATTAGGGTTGGTTCATATTTATAATAACATATCAGTATGTAAGTAATACTGATTTTATTACTTTATCATGAAACAACTAAAGAATAATAAGTTGAAGAAGAAAGAAATTGAAAAGATCGGTAATTGATATTACCACTTCTTTGAAACGCCTCTTTGAATCCTCCACTTAGGGAACTAAGAATGGTATTTGAAGATGACCATGACTTCTAGGATTATTCTAGGGAAGTTGAGAAGGGATTGTGTCAGGGGTTGGCCGAGCTTGAGTGCTCAAATTGGTGTGAGGAGGATGGGGAGGAGGTTCCCTTTTATAAGGGAGGAGAGGGGAACCTTGGGAATATCTCAAAATATTATTTTATATTAAAGTAAAAATCGGTTTATAATGGTTCCAAAGGGTCTTATTTCTAAGTTAAAGTGGTGATGGGTCGAACTCCTATCAGCCAATAGTATTTAGACAAGTTTAGTTTATTATTTTTACCTTATCAATTAGATTTAACTCTAAGTTAAATAATTTAACTTTTACCGTGACTTTTTGTTTTCTTACACTATATGGTTAATACACTTACTATAACATGCCAAAAGAACCCTAAGTTGTTTATTATTAAAATATATATATCCTTATCTAAGTCATTTTTCCAAACCTTAGATTTTTAGGAATAAAATAACAACTAATAATATAATATTTGATTTAAAAACTATTTTGTGTCAATTTTGACACTATTTGATATATGATTTTTGTGAAAGTCATAATAGAATTATATGTTCAAAACAAGTTTATTAAATCAACACTAATATATCATAGTAACCTAAAAAATTATTTTAATTCATAAAAGTCTCAAATTACATTTATTTTGGTGTTTATAACATCAATTATGTCAATATTTCATTAATAAGATAATTACCGCGTCATCATTGTGTCATAAATAAATTAAAATATTTAATGTCTAAAAATTACAAATAAAATACCATTATGTAAGAAATATTTATATCTTTCTAATGAATATTTATAGTCGAATTTATCTTATGTATAACCCCATATTAAAAATTATTTACTTATTAAACTTTGATTTTAACTATTTTAACCCTTCTTTAAATAAATTAATAATAAATGTCCTAATCTAATCCAAGTGGGCCTAAATGGTCATATTTTATTCCTAAGTTTGTTTTTGGTCAAATTTCACTTATCCAATAGAATTAGTACATGTGTTAGGGTAATAATAATATCATCTTTACCCTTAATTACCCAATTTACTTTTAACCGTGGTAAAAAAAGTAAATAGTTACTATTCACCAAAAATTATTTTCATCTCATTGAACCAAATTTTAGTCCTTGATATTAACCGTGTCTCTTGGATTTTCGAAATTCCATTCACAGAAGCGGTAAAATTAAGGTTTATGCAAAATTCAGTTTTTAACCTACCACTTAGTGGTTTCACTATTCATCAAAAATTGAAAGTTTTCAGAAAAATACCTAAATTTCACCCTAGGCTAATTTTGGTATTCCGAATCCAAAAATGAAGTCCATTTTGAAAAATAAAATTTATAAAATTTCAAAAAGTGGTTATTACTATTCATAACAGCTAGTTTTAATAATATTTTAATAGCATATTGTTGTTTAGTGAAACTCGTTATTGCGTACTACACACGCTATCGAGGAAGGTCGCGATTGCGTGTAATGCAAGGCAAGTCAAGGATGCGTGTTGTGCAAGCTACTTTTGGTGTAGCATACAACACAAGACATTAATGAAATTAAAAAGAATATTTTTCATAAAATCTCGGGGTGTTACATTCTACCCCCCTTAAAATGAATTTCGCCCTCAAAATTCGTCGGGGTTTTAAATGGTTTACTATTCAAAAATTTCTTTAATAGAAACCCACATCGTAAAAAGGAATACCAAAACCAATCTTTAAAAACGAATGTTTGAAACGTAATGGTTACCCAAATAAACTAATCACCGGGTTTCCACATAGGTGAAAATATGGATATTGAAGAAAAACTAACCATCATGTTCTGATGGAGAGTGGTAGAGAAAATGGCTATGGAAAAGCCAACAATCACAAATCCATAAATTTGTGATGATCTAAGGTACCATCTGATTAATCAGATATAAGAGCACTAGGACAACATTATTGGTTTTCAAGATCATTTCGCTAAAGTTGAAGAATTTGAATTAGAATAAATACTTACTTTATTTTGGTACAATCTCACTGTTGTTCGTGCCTTGAACAATTTCCACTTCATCTCTTAAATAAATGAAGTTGAATTTGTTATTCGTGAAGTGTTAGCAGATCATGTGACAGAATGACGGGTCATTCCATCAAAAGGTTATCGAAAGTTATTAAATATACATAAGTCATTCTATAGTGAGATTAATCATATATGGTACCTAAAATGGACTTATACTTCATATATCATACAGCTTAATATAATAAAACTAGTTTCTACTAAACAGGGACTTCCTGTAGGCCAGTGTTAGGTGATAAAGGCCAGTCGCACTTCGGTTGTGGGTTCGATTCCCACAGCCTTGTCCGACGCGATGGGCTGTCGCCACTCCTCTAGGTTGTCCTTTTTCTAAAGCTATCTTACTATAACATCCCATCAATAATATCGAAAAACGTTTTATCCTAACTTATGTCCAACATAATCCATTCTAATATTTAGGCTTATCTAAAACACTTCGGTCAAGGCTCATAGTATAAAGAAAATGATTACTTGAAATGTCACAGAATAATCACGTGAATGCCATCATTTATCCCCCATATATCATAAGATATATCTTGATGGTAAAATTACAAACATGTGAATACCTTAATTATGTATTCTCTAGAAGAATGAATACCCATTGAACCTTAGTGAAAACATGAATGCAGTTAAAAATTAACACTTTCCACATACTAAAATCCTCAAAATTCTATATACTCAAACCATGATATCTCTTAGTCCTTATATCAATCATGAGCTCATGAATACTGTTAAACATTTCATTTTCTCGTTTTCCCTTCATTATGCGCATATCACCTACTTTCCAAAATATTTGAATCACTTTTCATGGTTACCGGTACCTTAAAATTATTGAAAACCACAATAGACCAATAAATAAATATTTAAATACACCATAAAAGTACCTCAACAACATTATTCTTGAACACCAATACATAAACACTTCAGTCCATCCACTTCAATGATTGTCCTGGAATAATTCTTTCCTTGATTTAGAAGTAACTTTTTAGGTCAGGGCATTGAGTTGGGTAATGCCCATGTTCTCCGCAAATAAGACATTGAACTCCATAACAGTCTGTCACTCTATGACCCTTTTCTCCACACAGATAACATATGTCCCTCCATTTGAAGTATTCCTCAAGGTTCTTCTTCCCTTCTTTAGAAATCTCAATCTTCCTTTCTTTATGCTCCTCAACATGAGAACATGAATAATAGTTTATCTTCCTATTCTTTGATGAATTAGGCATACCACTAAATTTCACCTTTTTAATCATATATTGTGATGACTGATTCGGCATAATCACAATATCTTTCTCTCTAGGAATTACACAATTTTGTTGCTCATAGTCACCAATTTGTCCATTGGTTTCAATGTTAACCGAATTCCTTCTGGTTCCCTCCATTAACTAAAACACAAAAAGAATCTTGTGAGAGGCAAAAATCATGCTAGAGAAAACAACATAGTAAAGGGAGAGTACCTTCAATATCTAACATCTTAGGTTTAATTCTATGATCGTTAGCGTAATTCTAGTACTATAACCAACACGTATACTTAACCTTAGGGACATCCCTAGACATACCTTAGATATATCTCTAGGGATCTCACTAACGTTTTCTCATCCTAGTTTCCAAAGGTTGACTAAACCTTTCCTCTGATACCAACTGTAGAGACCCGAAACATGACGTACATGGACATTACATTACTTTTGCTGAATACATAGTACATAACAAAAACACAAAAAGAAGGATCGTAATAGTTTAGTGTCTTTGGAAACTCGGAATATGATATTCTAATCGTGGTGAAAGATCTTCAACATCTCCCATAAGGATCTTCCTTTTTTTACCTAAAACCTTTCTTTATATCTTGGGGAAAAGAAAACATAAAAGGGTGAGCTCCAAAGCTCAGTAAGGGTAAACAAAAGAAATATCAATCACATCATATTCATAAGAACATAACATTTTGGAAATCTTAACCTGCAAAAGAGAGCATAATTTCATAACATGGGATAAATCATGGCAGTGAAATGTAATCACAATAATCATAACTTAAAATATGACACTGTGTGGCATACACACATAATGATAGAGAATCATTTCTTGTTAGTCAAGACTCATTTCCAAGACTATCTTAGTGGAGAAAGTCCCTTTCTGAACCGAGTCACCCTCGTTTCAGTCCTGTTTCACTGAACCGGTATAACCTACCATTCCAGTCATTTCTATCTCATGAGATATAAAATCTTTACCCAATGCATTGGAGGGAGATATAGGTCCCACCCATCTCATAATGATACCATTATTATGTGTGCCACAAAATCATAAACCATACATCATAACACAACCCATGTAATAAAAATGGGAATCTTTAAACATCGTGACATCATGAAACAATTCATATAAGATAAAAGAATTCATAAAAATATTTTCACCACAACATAATCAAATCCATTTAATAATAGGGATAAAAACAGTACCCTTTATTATCTTAGATGGAAAATAATTTTGATTAAAAACTTGAACTCCATTCTTGAGAAAAATATCCTTTCTTCTTCAAAAACATTTTTCCCTTCTTAACTTGTCATACAAATTTAAAGTAAAAGAAGTTGATTAAAAATAAACATGAAAGATTTTAAAGTATTCTTCTTATAAATAATGTTTTAAAAATCCTTTCATGCCATATAAGTTTAAAAAAAACCTTATTTTCGTACTTTGGTCGGAAAAGTCAAAAAGTACCTCGTACGAAAAACGACAAAAGATTCCTTTCATATATTTTACTAAAAACTCACCAAAGGGTAAAATTGTATTTAAACTATTGTAGTAGAATGGAAATAATATTACATATTTAGGAAACATGGATGTGGATGATAAAATACACCCCAGTAAATACTAAAGTATAAACAATCTCGGATAAAAATGAGATTGTGATATTTCCCTTACCTTAGGTCCGATTTGCTTTGTACGTGTCCAAAGCTCTTGTATAATGGTTTAAATAATGTTATTGACTTATTCCAGAATCATACATATTTATATGATATCATATATGGTCATATTCTTTGCTTCTTATTAGTAATATTTCATTGTTACTTGTTACTCGGGTCTTTATTGCCTTTTGTTCTTATGTGTGTTTTACCGAATAAATTCTTATTCTTCTTTTACGGTTATAGATACCTTATATCTAGAATGGTATTAGTGTAACATATATCATATTTATTCATTCAATTCATTTATATAATTACTATTTAATGATGATCATGTAGAACGAGTCGCATCACATCGTGGAGACGGTATTCCGTACGTACACACGAGCGATGATATTGTTCCCATGATCATGGAATTGTATTTAAGTGTATTTATACTATTTAAGTATCAATATAACTTTATAATAATCATATATAGTTACTCATTACACCATTATACCCATCCTTGTAAGTTGATGGTGGAAAATAGATTACACCACGGCGTGGAGACGGTATTCCGTACGTACGCACGCGCGGTGATTTCATTTTTCCGTAGGATGGATAGAAAGTGAATTAGGGTTGGTTCATATTTATAATAACATATCAGTATGTAAGTATTACTTATGTTATTACTTTATCATAAAACAACTAAAGAAGAAGAAGTTGACGAAGAAAGAAATTGAAAAGATCGGTAATGGATATTACCTCTTCTTTGAAACGCCTCTTTGAATCCTCCACTTAGGGAACTAAGATTGGTCTTTGAAGAAGACCAGGACCTCTAGGATTATTCTAGGGATGTGGAGAAGGGATTTTGGCAGGGTTTTGCCGAGCTTGAGTTCTCAAATTGGTGTGAGGAGGAGGGGGAGGAGGTGCCCTTTTATAAGGGAGGAGAGGGGCACCTTAGGAATATCTCAAAATATTATTTTATATTAAAGTCAAAATCGGTTTAAAATGGTTCCAAAGGGTCTTATTTTGAAGTTAAAGTGGGGATGGGTCTAAATACTATCATACAATAGGATTTAGACAAGTTTAGGTAATTATTTTAACCTTATCAATTAGATTTAACTTAAGTTAAATAATTTTACTTTTACCGTGACTTTTTGTTTTCTTACACTATATGGTAAATACACTTACTATAAAATGCCAAACGAACCCTAAGTTGTTTATTATTAATATATATATCCTTATATAAGTCATTTGGCCGAACCATAGATTTTTAGGAATAAAATAACAATTAATAATATAATATTTGATTTAAAAACTATTTTGTCTCAATTTTGACACTATTTGATATATGATTTTTGTGAAAGTCATAACATAATTATATGTTCGAACCATGTTTATTAATTCAACACTAATATATCATAGTAACCTAGAAAATTAGTGGAATTCATAAAGAGTCTCAAATTACATTTATTTTTGTCTTTATAACATCAATTAAGTCAATATTTCATTAATAAGAAAATTACTGCATCATCATTGTGTCATAAATAAATTAAATTATTTAATGTCTAAAAATTATTAATAAAATACTATTATGTAGGAAATCTTTCTAGATTTATAATTAATATTTATAGTCGAATTTAACTTATGTATAACCCCATATTAAAAATTATTTACTTATTAAACTTTGATTTTAACTATTTTAACCCTTCTTTAAATAAATTAATAATAAACGTCCTAATCTAATCCAAGTGGGCCTAAATGGTCATATTTTATTCCTAAGTTTGTTTTTTGGTCGAATTTCACTTATCCAATAGAATTAGGACATGTTTTATGGTAATAATAATATCATATTACCCTTAATTACCCTATTTACTTTTAACCGTAGTAAAAAAAAGTAAAAAGTTACTATTCACCAAAAATTATTTGCATCTCATTGAACCACATTTTAGTCCTTGATATTAACCTTGTATCTAGGATGTTTGAAATTACATTCACCAAAGCGGTAAAATTATGTTTTATGCAAAATTCAGTTTTTAACCTACCACTTAGTGGTTTCACTATTATCAAAAATTGAAATTTTTCAGAAAAATACCAAAATTTCACCCTAGGCTAATTTCGGTATTCAGAATCCAAAAATGAAGTCCATTTTGAAAAATATAATTTATAAAATTTCAAAAAGTGGTTATTACTATTCATAACGGTTAGTTTTAATAATATTTTAATAGCATATTATTGTTTAGTGAAACTCGTTATTGTGTACTACACACGCTATCAAGGAAGGTCGTGATTGCGTGTAATGCAAGGCAAGTCAAGGTTGCGTGTTGTGAAAGCTCCTTTTGATGTAGCATACAACACAAAACATTAATGAAATTAAAAATAATATTTTTCATAAAATCTCATGGTGTTACACTTCTGCCCAAAGTGAGGCTTCTAGGAGTAATAGAGGGATGTTGACAGAGTATTTGGTCAGAGGTTGTCTGAGGGAAATGGCTTGGAAGGTGTGAATAAGGTGGTAATGGTGGGGCCTTTTATAAGCGGAGAGGAGGGGCACTCTTGGAATGTAATGAAATGTTACATTATTATGATGTTCTTTTCGGATTTCAAAGGTCCCACAATTATATATTTCGAGGATAAGGTGATAAGGGTTCTAAATTTACCCATCCAATAGGTTTTTGACAAGTTTATTTCTTAGATTTTACATTATCTTTTCATTTTATTTAAATCGTTAATTAATGAGGTAATCACTGCATCATCATGGTGTCATTAAAAATTTAATTTATTTAATGTATAAAAATTATAAAAAAACTATCATGATCTAGGAAATATTTTTTTCTTTATAATTAATATTTATAGTAAAAAATATGACTTGTATACCCCCATTTAAAAATGTTCATAGTAAAACAACTCATGTTTGTGACATTTTTATTTTAACATTAAATAAAAAGTTTTTAATGTCATTTTCTTACCAAAGTGGCTCCATGGAGTCCCCAAGTTGACCCATGGATTTTTTTGGTCGTCCATGACTCATCCAATAATGTTAGGACAAGTGTATGGGTATTTTCATTTTTTTATAATATCATTTTTACCTTATATTTCACTAATTACCATTAATTGTGATTAATTAAACTTAAAAGTTACTATTCACCAAAAAAATTATTTTAATACCATTGAACCACATTTTACTTCCTAATGACAACCATGTATTTCGGATTTTTGAAAATCAAATCACATAATTGGTAATGTTTCATTTAAACGAAAAATTAGTTTTTCTAACCACCACTTAGTGGTTTCACTATTCATCAAAATTTGATGTTTTCAGAACAATGCCAAAATTTCACCCTAAGCTATAATTGATATTCTGAATTCAAAAATGATGTCTATTTTATAAAATTACAAACATATAAGTTGCATTAATTAATTTTATAATTAATTCCCGCTGTCAAAATAAGTAGCGTGTTTTTAAGAAACAATATATATCAAAAGATTGACAATTGTTTGTCCAATTTCAAAGTGAAATTAATTATAATTACCACCGTTTGATAAAATGGTAAAAATATATTCTAATTATACTTTAAAACCACTCCATAGTATAATTTATCAATATAAATTATTTTGATTAAAAAAGTTTTTTTTAAGTATTTATCACTATTCATCGAAAATTGGAAGTTCTCAAAAAATTACAAAAATTTCAACTTAGGATAATTTTGATATTCCGAATCCAAAAATGAAGTCAATTTTGAAATATAAATTATATATAATTTCAAAAAGTGGGTATTAATATTCATAATGGCTATTTTGATTGGTCGCAGTGTGTTAGAATCTCGAACTTGCGTACAATGAAAGCTATTGCATTATTGAAAGAGAAGTGTATCATTGAAGCTTGGGGTGTTACATTCTGCCCTCCTTCAATAAATTTCGTCCTCACAATTTGAAACTGTTCTTTGAAAATAAAAGGTTGAAAATAGAAAATACTTTGGTCGAAAACCCACATCAGAAATAGGGTTAATTAAAATATAACATTAAAAGAAAGAAAGAGAAGTAAAAAGGTCACCCGAGATAGTCCATAGTAGGATTTTATGAAAATATGGATATGGAGGAAAAAGAAATCATCAAGGTATGATGGAGGGTCTTAGAAAATAAGATTAGGATAAATTTAACAACAAGAAAATCACAAACATCTGATTGGTTAAACGGTCATTGAATCCTCAGTTGGAAAAGTTAACCGACAATGTTTTTGTTTTAAGTTACCTTTCATAATGTTGAGGAATTTATTTAGGAGATTTACTAAGAACGTATTGAAATATACTTACTTGTCATGTAGAATTTCATTCTTTAATAAATTTTTACCACAAACCCATCTTTCACTCCAAATGGTAACAGAACTAAAAAATATTCTATTTATCCTAATTTTATAAGGTTTTAAATAATAACACATACCAATTAGATTAGGAAAACTATTTTGTAAAAACCAGGGACATCCTATAGGCTAGTGGTAGGTAATAAAATACTGTCGCACTATGGTTGTTGGTTTGATTCCTACAGCTTTGTCCGACGCGATGGGTTATCCCCCGACCTGCAGGCTGTCCTTTTCCTAAAACTATAGTATTATAATATTCGAAAAATAATCTTCATAAATATTTTAACCCTAAAAAATACTATCCAAAGTTCAACTTAATCCATTCCAACCATTATAGTTATCCAAAATACCTCCATCCAGACTTTCTCTAAAAGGTCTCTAAAATCCAAAATCAATTGTATCATCAGATTCCTCAAACAAAGTAAATTTTCTCTTATTGTCAAATATAAAAATATGATTACCTTCATCATATTAAAACCTTAATGAAAACAACAAGTACTGCAGTACAATCCTTATACATATCACATTATTCTTATAACCATAATATAGTTCTTGAGTCCAAAAACACAAATAAAATAATTATTCAACTTCATCTGTAGTAACAGCATAAGCTTGGCCTTGATCCCTTGGCCTTTTTAGAAGTATGTTTCTCTAACGCTTAGGAAATTCATTTGCATAATTCCCCATTTCTCTACAATTGTAGCATTCAACATTGATAGCCTCTTTCTTTCCCTTGAAATCACGAGCCTGGTGACCTTTTTCTCCACATTTATAACAAACTCCCATTCCTTTTAGGCAAGTACCGAGGTGATTCTTCCAACAATTATCACATAATGGAAAATCATTTTTCCCTTTTTCCCTTTATCTGTCTCCTGTTCCACCATTCACTTCTTCTCTTGCTTTAATTTTTTGTCATAAGACATAGAGAGATCCTTTTCTATCTTGATAGCACACGAGAGAATATCTTCGTATGATAAGAACGATTATGATACTAAATCTCGAGGGAGAAATCGTTTTAACCCATAAAAGAAATGATCAATCTTACTTCATGGGTTACATATATAATTTGTAGCATACCTTGCTAACCTTGTAAAGTTAGCCTCATACTTTGAGACATTTTCTTCCTCCTTTTGTCTCAGACTCAGAAATTGCCTTTCTATATCTGCTCGATGGTCACGAGGGAAGTATTTTTCTAGGAAAAGCTCTTTGAACTCCCTCCATTCCATATTTAATACTTCATCATCTTCTTTTGTGTTTTGAATCAGCAACCACCATTGATCGACATCTTCAGTGAGGCGGTAAACTGCCATGATTACCTTCTCCCTTTTTCTACTCCCCATGGCGTGGAATATTTTCTCTAAGGAGTTTATCAATTTCTCAGATTCTAATGGATTTGTACCCCCATTAAATTTTGTTATTTTTTGCCTCATGAAGCGGTCTAAAATTGATTATCCACATTGCGGATCAGGGTGCTCCATACGAGTAAGGTTATTATTCATAACCTAAGTGAGTTGTCCTAGTATGGTGATAAGGTGATCAGAACCAGTTGTATCACCAGGTCCACTATAATTATCTTGAGCAGGAAGGAAATCCCTACATGGAGTGTGTGCATTGATATAGTTTCCATTCCTCCCACTAGGCGCCATTTCTAAACAATGACATAAACTAGATTAGTTTATGAATCAAAATACATAATTACAAACATTAAAAACACTTAACATAAATTGAACAATTTATGTATATAATCCATAATCATAATAAATGTTTTCTTTCTGGAAGTATATACTCATAACCCTTCATAGTGGTTTGTAAAGAAAATAGGAATTATCCTAAGCATATCCCCCGGGAGTGTCGTAACCAAGAGTGCAGCAAGGACCGTTGTCGTGGACCAGTTCCCGTCCGAGTCTATCTCAAAGCGGTGTTACCCCTAGGTCCATCTGTGCTAGAGCCGCCTCTACCTACTTGTATCCAGACAGGGATTTATTGCTCAGAAAACTCACAAAATCTCTATAATACCAACATTTTATGAAGTTCTTCTATACTAATCCTCAAAGGCTATCTTAGGGATATGTGCTCTAATCATATTTTATCTAAATCTTGCTTCCAAGGTTAGTACTAAACTGCCTCTAATAACAACTGTAACAATCTGACCCCAGTTACCCAGAGTCGGTGCATTACTGTGTAACATTGGCATGATCACAAAAGATCAAGTCTCAAAAGATCGATTAGTTTAGTAGCCTTAGAAACACTAGATACATTCATAAATGTTACATTACATCATAAAGTGAAAAAAATCACAATAACATATTCTCCATAGTCCACAATTCTATCCCCTTCAGACTATCCCTGTAGGTCAGTCATAAAATATTTCATCACATCCTGGGAAAAATTAAAACATTGAATGGGGTGAGCTCAGATGCTTAGTAAGGATAACAATATAGTGGAAGCTTTCATAAATAAACATAAACATTTAAGGAAATGTATAAATAAAAAAAGCCTTTTAAACATGAACTTCAACATAATATGGAAAATGTAAAATGAAATAATTCCATTTACTAATTCACATGGATATTCTTCTGGTCGAATAATCACATGCAATATCAATAACCACTTTCATAATGATGGAATGCATAATGCCAGACTAACATAACCACGTAGCCAATGCCTAATTCCAAGACTACAAATAAGATTTTTTCAAGGCCTCATACCAAGACACTAGTTTGTCTCATGAGACCTACAGATGCATCGAGGAGCTATAGCGGGCTCCACCCATCACTTATTATGTCCAATGCATTCCTTATATGAAAAGGTTTAAACATATCATAAACCATAACATAATTGTATCACATAAATCATTCATAAAGGAAACATAAGATTTTCAAACTCCATTCACAAGATATCAATACAACACATTGATATAATAAAAACTTTATCAAAACCATTTTCAATACCAAAATAAATGAAAAGTAAAACATGGTATTTATTTTTCTTTTAAAAAATTTATGGCTTATAGTGGAATCTGAAACTCAAATAATAGTCACCGTGGCGGGGAAGTCTTTGTCTCCACATACGTAAGAAAAAAAATTCCTTTTGTTGTTTAGTAAATACGCTTCGTATAAAAAGATTCATTTTGAATAAAATTAAAATTCAAAGGGGTTTATACACCGTATAAATTAAAGTTGTGTATAAAACCAAATATGCCTCAATGAAAGGAGATTGAGACGAAGTCCTTACAAAGACCAATTTTTTAAATATAATATATCTATTATGAGTATTCACTATATGTACACATAAATACAGTACAAATACAATATAGGACATAATAATATCATGACATAATTTGAATGTAGGAGATTAACCCAAAGAATGGAAATTGGGTTAAGAAGTTCTCTTACCTCGTGTCTGACTTGACTCGACCAATATTTAACCTCCTGAATAATAATCTAGAGTTAATTTCTACTTTCTTAAGAACCTTTCCATGTTCATTATACCTTTTATATCACTTATTACCATGTTATGAACATTATGTAATTATTTATGTTAATAACGGTCATTTTGTCGATCTTTGGTACTTGAGTCAACAATAAACTTCTTATAATTACAAGTTGTTTATGTGGTAGAAATATCCATTATATCAAGAATTATATTTCTGATATATATATCATATATATCATATATATCCAGTATATACATTGATTTATAATATTACATAACATTTAGAGGTATGAAATGAAATGCACTGTTCATGGAGATGGTAAGTCGTACGTACGCATGAACACTATTTTCATTTCTATTTCATATTTAATGGAATGAAATTATAAATATATAAATGTATACTATAATTCCAGAATAATATAATGTATAATAGTATTTACTCCATCCTTTATACATCCCAAATATGGCATTAACGATTCAAATCACTTTGAGAGGGTGGTAGTCCGCACTTCCTAAAATAAAATTATCGCATTTACCCATAATGGAAATCATAAATTTATTCCATAAATGAAAAATACATAATCATAAGGAAAACAAAAACATAATATATATCATATATAAAAATAGTGTCATCATAATGGCCACCATGAGAGGTGTTAAAAGAAGATTGAACAATAATCGTTTCGTGAGGCTGTAATTCTCCACCCACAGAAACAATATATTCTTTAACCATTAGACGAAGGTGTGTGTAAGTGTAAATAAAATCCTTCATATAAAAACATCCTAGTATATTGAAGATACTGGTGTTGTTACAAAATAAAGTAATTAAAATATTTTAAGTGGTTGGAGAAGCAAAATAAAACAAAAGAACACAAGATAAATCATTACCTTAAATTCGGGTAACTCTTTTTGATTTGAGCCAAAGGCTTCCTTGGGAAGACTTCTGCCCAAAGTGAGGCTTCTAGGAGTAAGAGAGGGATGTTTACAGATTATTTGGGAAGAGGTTGGCTGTGCCAAATGGCTTCGAAGTTGTGAATAAGGTGGTAGTGATGAATGAGTCTTTTTTTAGATTCCTTCTTACTCACTTTGGGAACCACTTGTTGACGAAAGTGGTAATTATGGGCACATGTATGTGCCTGCTCTGTAGAAATAGTCATGTTAGGATGATTATCTCCATTCAAATCAGGTTTATGTTCCTGACTTGATTTTCCATATGACACAGGGGAGTATGCCCCAAAACCCTCTTGGACTGGAAGAGAGGTGTGTATCTGTTCTGGTGTGATATGTTGATGTGTCACTCCACTTGTAGGGACAGATTTTCCTTTATTTCCCTGTGATGCTACTGAAGCAATTATAATATTCCGACAGGCATCCATAATATGAGTCAGGATTTTCATCTTCTCTTTCACCATTGTTAGAATGTTCTTAGTGACTTCAGCTACAGGAACGGGAATATACGTCCATTTCTTTCTTGGAGTAGATGTGTATTCCTTCTCCTGTCCTCCTTTTCCTGTCAGTGAATTATGACAGTACTCATGTGTAGGGGTAGAGAGTTGAGTCTACTCTAAATTTATCATCGGAGCTTTCCAATGGACTACTCTGAGTGATACCAAAAGTGACTTTTGGCATGATTAATTAACATTGGCAGGTGTATGTGCATACTGTGTATTATTCGTCAAGTATTGTTGATGACTTTCCTTCAATATTGGCAGAGGAGACAGCTGATAAATTTGTTGATTGTAAATAGTTGTCTGTTCCTACTTATCAGTTGCCACCATATCATATTGGTGAGCTTCATTGGTTGTAGTCAGACGAGCCTGCTAACTAATTGATGAGTTATAAACAGGTGTATATGCCTAACTATAATACTCCACCGGAATTGGCTAGTTGGATTGGTGTGTTCCGGACAAATTATTCTTCTAGTCAGTAACATCAAGACAGACAAGAGTATGTTCCCACTCGATTCTTGCCATCAAGATGGCTTGATGGACTTCTCCGGATGGAAAAAAAAGTAAGAACCTACTCCTTGTTGACCAGATTTATCCTCTGGTGGTTCGTCTTGCATGCTTGGGTCTGAGGGACCTGAGCCAAACCCCTAAAGACAATACCCTCATCATATTGAGGGTGCACTACCGCACGAGTCTGGCAGCGATTGTAGATGGGATCCCTCTGGAAGTATTCATGTCTCATTGAATTAAGGCCTTGTGTGACCATCTCATTCACCTCATCATAATATGGGTGAGACTGGTGATTTTGTTCCATGGATAACGAACAGAAACGGTTGGAGACGGTGGTTGGCACCACCTGCTTCTTGATCACTGGTCAACATTGTCCGGACAAAAAGGGTAAATTATTGACTTGGAGGGCTTGTCAAGCGGCCTCCAGAGTCAGAATGGTACCATGTTGACGGTATTCCTTAACCAGTGAATTTGATACCCAATGTTGAAGACGCTGAGTAGGTGATTTCATCTTCAGATAGGACGAGGATCCCACCGGAGTGGCTGAAAATTCAATCATAGGTGTGAACATTAGAAAAGCCATTCCTATAATGCAGAAGATCTTGGAAAAGAGCGTCTATTTGATATAGTAGACATAATCAAGATAAGTTCAGACACTACATCTTTTGGATGAGCATATATCTTATTGATTGTTTTGTTCTCCCCCTCCTTGAGTTTAAATAGGGTCCTAACAAATAATTAAAACATCATTTTAACTTTGTTAAGGATTCACGCTAGGTTCACCATTTTTTTCCTCTATAAATGGGGAAGACCATGTTTGTTTAAGGTTCAAACATTCCAATCGGTTTCTAATAGGTTTATTCGTAGAACTGGAAACATCCAATGATTCTATATCCATTTGGACCTACTTTCCAAAGGCAGGTGCTCATTAGTTGTGGACCAATGATGCTTAAGAATTTGCATTGGTTGAGAGGATGGGAGGTCGGACTCAACACACCTTTTTGGGAGGAATTATTGTGTACTCTAGAAATCTCTTTATATATTTGAGTTACGTTTGCGAATCCTTATTAAATTACCAAGAATGAAAATGAGATTTCCTTTATATCTGACAATAAATGATTAATATATAAGAAATTTTAGCGAATCTTTTATATGTATTTGAGGTTCTTCATCGATATAGAATCATATGTATTTGTTTATAGATTCTTAGTCAATGCTATCTTTCAACACATTATATTGAAATCTTTTCGTCATTACGATAACCATACTGGTTTTAAATCCACTTAGTGTGGAACTTAATGTTTATTGTTGTTTATAAGGACATTGATTATCCAATAAAAACATATATTTTAATTACATTTTAATGGTATTAAATGTTCATTTTTGATCTTATGGGCCTGAGTTAGTGCATTTTCATTATGAACATCCATTCTCATCATTTGTGCTCTTCATGCCTAATATACAACAATTTAGGCCAAATGAGTCATCTGATTCTAAGGAATGTAATTATCAATATTTTAGTTTGATATTTTGGGAACTATATCTAAAATTAAATGTGAGAATTTTTCATTCAGGGATCAATGGATGATTCATAAACGATGATGGAGATATTTGGAGATGAATGGAAGCAATTCTAGAGAAGGCAGACTGGACACCAGCACACTTATGAGACTGTTGGGCCCAACATATAGGCCCAATGAATCCCAAATTTTTTGGGATGATAGAAGAAATGTTGAGAGACAAATCACTCTGCAGTATATAATGCTAATTCGGCCTCTATGGTGGTCATTAAGGTGTCCCAAGTTAGAGATACAATTCTGGGCCAGATTCTGCGGCCCAGAAAAATAGCCTACTAATTTGATCATATCAAGGAAATCCACAACTCCAAATGGGGCCAAATTTTACAGGAGGTTCGAAGATATCTAGAGCTCCATTTTCATCATCTATGGACTACTCTGATTCGGCCATCTAGATGGTCTTCCAAACGTGTCTGTTCGGTGAAGGAAAGCTGGCAGCCACCTCGGGTCAAGGGTGGAAAAATCAACTCTCCCTTACATTCCACCCACCTATGGCCTACCACAATTAATTGAGGAAACTTGTACTGTTGGAGGCTCGACCCAAGGGCTCAAAAATTCCTATTTAATGCAGTGGTGTTGGAGGATTGAAGGATCTTGGATGCTTTGTTCAATTGTAATGTTATGATGCAATTTTGTTGTCTCAATTTGTCTTTCACATGTAAGTTGTTCAATACAAATTAGTTTACTAATAAAAGTTCTTCTTCTACACATATTCTGTTGTTCTTCATATCACATTGATACCGTTGGATGAAGGTGTGAATCTATTAACACCAATCCTTGTGAAATTATTCACACAACGGTGGAGTGATCAATTTATTTTTTTTATTTTCTCTACTTCTCCATTTCCTCCCTCATGAATCTACTTTCCGCTTCCATTGAAACCATGGGATCAATGGAGGGCTAACCCACTTATGGGTTGATCCAAGACAGTAGCAAGGGGATGGATTGTATTTTATTTATCACCTCATTAATGTATAATCACTTATTTAATTGAGATTTTTATTTCATGATTTTTAAACTCCATCGTCCTTGTTGAATTTGAGGCCACACACTTCAAGTGCTAATACGAACCTTTACCTTGAAGTGCTCAAAACATTGATCCATCAAGTGTATAGGTGATTAGTATTAAAGGGTGTAGGAATTAAACCAGTAAGTGATGATGTTGTTTTATCTCCTTAAAGAACCCATCTCAAATATAGGAAATATAAAAAATTAAAAAGGATATACGTCCAATCCACCCCGAGCAATAACCTAGGATCAACTCATTCATTTAAATTGAATTCACATAAGACTCTTAGAGTTCCATTAAAACCATATATAATAAACCCAAGTTGGCCACTTCATAGCCCAAAACAGTCCATAGAATTTATGTGTCTATAGGTTACTTCTTAGGTCTCTGAGGATTCGACAACCCAAGCTAAACTACAAGGACCGTCTTACCTTCTTCTCTTGGGTAAATTTGAGAGAGAGTCAAATTTTGGAACCGTTTTCTAGGACCCAAGTAAGTCATATAAACACCCATTCTATTCTCCCCCATTTCTTCTTTTCTCATCAAAATTCTCTTATCTTGTCCCTTTCTCGTTTTTTTTCTTTGGCGCATGTCCGCCTACACCCACGATCAATCAAACCGTCTAGTTAGGGTGGATAGTCCTGGGGTTGGGGAGTCAAGAACACCAAGTGAACTCATTCTAATAGATAATAATCTTCTTAATACTCTAGAGTCCAAAATTGAGACATTTTCAATGGAAGGTATTAAAGGAAACCAACTCATAAACCCGGGTGGAAACCAAAATAGAAACCCAAATGAGGTAGCCCCAAACTTGGGGAATGCGATGGATCAAACCATGAGTTACTACCTCACACCTTCCTGAACCAATGCCCCCTCACGCATTAGACACAATTACCTAAGAGATTCCAACCACATATTTAAACCCCATGTCCTAAACAACCTTCCCACATTCCTTGGAATGGAGTCCGAGATGCCATACCTGCACATTAAGGAGTTCAATGACATTGTAGAAACCATGTGTCCCCCACATCAACTAGAATCAGCTAAGATGTGGATATTTCCTTTTTCTTTAAAATATCGAGCTAAAAATTCTCTAAACAATTTGAGACCATAATCCATCAACTCTTGAGACCAAATACAAAGATAATTCTACAAAAAATACTTTCCCCACCACAAAAAAATTGCACTTAAAAAGAGTATCCAAAACATTTGTGAAAAAGAGGGAGAGTCATTCTATGAAACATGGGAGAGGTTCAAAGACACTCTAAACATGGTTCCACACCATGGATTTTCTATACCTAAACAAGTGAGAATTTTCTATGACGAGTTGGGTCCAGGGAATAAACAATTCCTTGACATGATGTGTAATGGAACCTTAAAAAACAAATCCCCCAATGATGCTTACGAGTATCTAGAAAGCCTTTCTGAACAAAAACAAACATGGGGAACATCACCTTATTCTGAAAATCCACAAAGAACTACTGGAATTCATACACTTAGAGAAGAGGAAAGCCTTAGGGATAAACTCGTAGCACTCTCTAGGAAGGTTGAAGAGATAGACCGTAGTAAAGTCCATGAAATCCAAACTGTTGACCCTATTTGCACAATTTGTGAAAAACATGAACCTAAGACAGAAAACTACCCAAAAATTCCATCCATCAAGGATGTTCTTTTTGGAGGAGTCCCAATGGAAGTAAATGCTTTGAACTTTCAAAAGCCTCAATACCAAAACACCTTCAACCCAAGGTATAACGACCACCCAGGCTTCCGCTGGAAGGATAACCAACAACCAAGCCAACCACAGGGACAAAATCCTTACCCCCATCAGAAATACCAAACCCATAACCAGTTCCAAAATGAACCTATCCAATACCAATAGCCACCGGTCCATTTTCAGCAAACCATCCCACCTTCAAAATATCCCCTCGGGATAAACCAATCTTCTCAAGAACCAACACAAACTATTTCACAAAGCCTACTAGAATAACTGTGCGAACAAATGGAGAGGATGAACTCAGAAGTCTCTTCCCTAAATCAAGAACTTCAAACCATAAAAACTGGAAAGGCACCCATGCCTACCCAGGCGGTTCCATCTTAAACTTCAAGGGGAGATTCAAGTTGTACTCAAACAACTCATGAACAACTAAAGGTTGTGACTTTTTTAAGAAGTGGGAAATCAATTGAGTGACCTGAACAACTAATTCAAAACCCACCTAAAGATTCAAACTTGGATGAAAATTCAAATGAACCAAATGATCAAATTGAAAAACATGATAACATTGTCAAAGAAACAACTCTCCAATATATAACCTCCAACATGCACCATTTCCTCAACGCATGAGGGGGAAATCCAAGCCTAAATTGAGTGAAACATTGAGGTAAATCTTTTCACAAGTAAAGTTGAACATACCCCTTCTCGATGATATCCAAACCATACCTGCCTACTCAAAGTACCTTAAGGAATTGTGCACTTTTAAAAAAAATTCACATAAAACCAAGTCCTTTTGGCTTCCTATGTGAGTACCACCATTCAAGGGACCATTCCTCCTAATTTGTAAGACCCGGGTTGCCCTTACATCAATTTTGAACTAGGAGAGAGAAAAGTTTTCAAGGCCTTGTGTGATCTAGGTGCTAGTGTCAATCTCATCCCATAGGATATGTACTGCCAGTTAGGCCTAGAAGAACTCCAACACACATCTGACACACTTCAACTTGCTGATCATAGCATTAGGGTTCCAAAGGGGATTTTAAAGGACATTCTGGTAAAGGTTGAAAACTTCATCTACCCTGATGATTTCATTGTCCTTGACAACCATCCAAACTTACGAAATAAGGAACAAACCCTTATCATCCTTGGTGGTCCTTTCCTTGCAACAATCAACTCTGTTATCCGATTTCGAAATGGTAACATGACCATCACCTTTGGGAACATGAGTCTAGAATTGAACATCTATAATGCAAGCTCACAAATAAGGGATGATGAGGACATTCATGAAGTAAACATGATAGGAAGCATTGATAATAAATCCCTAGAACATTAAGGAATATTTGATGAATGTTTATGTCAGGATGAGATTGCTTTCTTTTGTTCATATGAAGGAAGTTTATCTCCTTGGCTTGAATCATTTTCAAATTCTTCTTATGATGAAGTCTTAGGTAAAACAATTAGTGAAACCTTTCAAGAAACCACTTTCATAAAGACCACTCCAAATTCCTTCCCTAAATCTGATCAATAAATTCTAGTAGCTGAAACTTTTACATGTGGGGAATCAATCCTATCTGAAACTCTAAAAAAGGACATTTAACTTGATCCATTGTCCCAATCTTCTATTGAAATTCCAAACCAACCTGGTCTCGAATTGAAGGAACTTCCCGCTACACTCATGTTTGCTTTCCTAGGGGAAAATCAAACACATCCTATTGTAATTTCTTCTTCTCTTGAAGCCAATCATGAAAGGATGCTTCTAGATGTCCTTAGGAAGCATATGAAAGCCATTGGCTGGACCCTTTCTGATATTCCTGGGATTAGCCAACTTATCGGGACTCATAGGATTGTTCTGGAATCTGATTCAATGCCATGTCAGCTACCTCAACGGCGACTCAATCCAAATCTCGTGGAGGTAGTAAGAAATGAACTCATGAAATTGCCAAAAGATGGTATCATATATCCCATAGCTGAGAGTGAATGGGTGAGCCCAATCCAAGTGGTTCCAAAAAAGGCTGGAATCACGGTGATAACAAATGAGGATAGAGAGATTCTTCCAACAAGGGTGAGTAGTGGATGGAGGGTCTGCATTGACTATAGGAAGCTAAACTCATTCACCAAGAAGTACCATTTCCCCTTACCATTCATTGACCAAGTCCTTGAGAGAGTGGAAGGTCATGTGTTCTACTGTTTCTTAGATGGGTACTTAGGGTATAATCAAATTGAGGTCTCACTAGAGGATCAAGGGAAGACTACATTCACATGTCCATTTGGAACCTTTTCTTTCAAATGCATGCCCTTCGGTTTATGCAATTCCCCTGGAACCCTTCAACGGTGCATGATGGGAATCATCTCATACATGGTAGGGGATAATCTTGAGGTCTTTGTGGATGACTTCTCTGTGTTTGGGGATACATTTGAGGGATGTCTGCAGAATGTAGAGAGAGTCTTGTCAAGATGTGAAGAATATAATCTGGTCCTAAACTGGGAAAAATTCCATTTCATGGTTAAAGAGGGACTTGTTCTACGCCATCTGGTCTCTAGTAGGAGGATTGAAGTTGATAAAGCAAAGGTTGACATCATTCGTCACCTTCCATCACCCAAAATTGTCATGGAAGTGAGGTCTTTCTTAGGACATGCTGGTTTCTATAAAAGATTTATCAAGGACTTTAGTTCAATATCCCATCCCATTTGTGCTCTACTAGTAAAGGATGCTCCATTTTTTTGGACATAAATTTGCGAGGGTTCATTCTCAACCCTCAAATCCTCTCTCACCTCTCCTCCCATTATGAAATCTCTAAATTGGAACCTTCTTTTTGAACTTATGTGTGATGCTAGTGACTTTGTAGTAGGAGCTGTGTTAGGAAAACGTTGTGATAAAAATCCTTATGTCATTTCTTATGCATGCAAATCCTTAAATGATGCCCAAATCAACTACACCACCACTGAAAAGGAGTTACATGCTATTCTGTTTTCCTTAGAAAATTTTAGGTCCTACCTCTTAGGATACCCCATCACTGTGTTCACTGACCATTCTTCACTAAAGTACCTCTTCCAAAAACAAGTTTCTAAGGATATACTGATTAGTTGAGTCCTTCTCTTACAAGAATTTGACCTCACAATCAAGGATAAAACATGAGTTGAATATATTGTCGCTGATCACCTCTCTAGGATGGAATTAAAAGACAACTCAAATCACCTTTCTGTGTCTGATTCATTTCCTGATGAACACTTATACTGTGTGAGTGACTGCCCTAGGTATGCTAACATAACCAATTTCATAGTTACAGGAGTCATTCCAAAATTCTCAGGGACTCATTCTCGAAGGAAATTTCTTCCTGATGTTAGACACTATGTGTTTGATGATCCATACCACTATAAGTTCTACCCTGACCAAGTCATTAGGAGGTGTGTTACAGAATCTGAAAAAGAGTCCATCCTTAAATTCTATCATAGTGAGGCATGTGGAGGTCACTTTTCCTCTAAGAAAACATCTGATAAGATTCTTCAATGTGGTCTCTTCGGGCCCACCCTTTCAAGGGACTCCTACACATTTTGTCAAAGCTATCCTAGGTGTCAACAAGTAGGGTCCATCACAAAAATTAATCAAATGACACTCACTCCCATTTTAGTGGTTGAAATCTTTGACTGTTGGGGAATTGATTTCATGGGTCCTTTCCCAACCTCTAGGGGATACCTCTACATTCTCTTAGTTGTTGATTATGTCTCAAAATGGGTTGAGGCCATTCCCAAAAAATCCAATGATCATCAAACTGTGATTAGATTCTTAAAAGAAAACATATTCTCTTGATTTGAAATTCCTAGGGCTATCATAAGTGATCGTGGAACTCATTTTTGCAATCGTCCATTCTCATCACTCATGGAAAGATATGGAATTTCTTACAAAGTGTCCACTGCTTACCACCAACAGACCAATGGTCAAGCTGAGTTAGCCAATTGTGAAATGAAACTAATTCTTGAGAAAACTGTCAATCCATCTGGGAAATATTGGTCCAAGAAACTCTTGGATTCCCTTTTGGAATATCGTACAGCATTCAAAACCATCCTAGGAATGTCACCATATAGGTTGGTTTATGGAAAATCATTCCATTTACCTGTAGAAATTGAGCATAAGGCCTTTTGGGCAATTAAGAAAATGGATTATGACCACTCATTGGTCGGAATAGAAAGGAAATTAGATCTCAATGAACTTGAGGAATTAAGGATGGAGGCTTATGAAAATTCAAGGATCAATAAAGCTAGAGTTCAAGCCTACCAATCTAGGAATATCAAGGTCAAACATTTTGAATCGGGAAAATTTGTGCTCTTGTATAGTTCAAAACGTCATTTTATCCTGGGAAAGTTAAGGTCTAGATGGTCAGGACCTTTCATAGTGCATCATGTATACCCCCATCGGGCAGTAGAGATTCAAGATCCCACTAGTGGACACATTTCCAAGGTCAATGGTCAAAGGTTCTAATCATTAATTGAATCAATCAATACCCAGGAAATAGATTTTGAGTTAATTGAGCCAATCTATGAACCCTGAAAAAATTGATAAATTTAGGATCTATGTCGGGCTAATGATGTTAAACAAAGCGATGCACGGGAGGAAACCCGTGGTTTTTATGTTTCTAATCTTTCTAAATCATCTTTATTTTTCAAATAAGATTAATTAATAATTTTTAAATTTAAAAATAAAAAAATAGACTTTTGACCTATTCTTCTATTATGAGTATGGATGGGTACGAAAGAAGAATACCATATTCATCCATGTCAAGTGGTGTGATCCTTGAGTAATACATAACCCAGAAATTTAAAAAGAAGACAATGTATCATCAGTTTATTTTGTTGTATTTTTATTATTTTATAGGTTACGATAAAAATAATAATAATAATAATAATAATAATGTAATAATTAAAAAAGGGGACATGCCATAGGCCATGGGGAAAACCCCGTCACAACCGGCGAAGCCGCGGGGACTCAAACCCGGGACCGAAGGGAGACAGGGGCGGGCGCTTACCACTGACCTACGACTTAATGTGCTTACTTATTCTATAAATTTTATATATATACTTATATTTTACTTATATATATATATTGTTTTGTTTGTTTGTTTGTTTTCCTTTTTCCACTAGGGAACTTTGCAAGCGACATGGACATCAAAGGACTAAATTCGAGCGAGAAAAACTTCAAACTTCAACCACCAGGTGACTTCATTCCATGATCCTCATATTTCAATTTCCTTATTGAACTCCCCTTTTATTCCTCTACCCCATTCTAAATTTAATTTATACGAAACTAGGGACACTTTCATTCTATGTTGGGGGGTGTGGAAACAAAATGTTTGTTTAAAAAAACAATGATAAAAAAAGAAGTAAAATTCCTTTATCATTCATATAATAACATCTTTTCTCACATTAAAACTAAATAGAAAATAACTTTTATTTCCTTGACTCTGAATTTAATTCCTGATTAATTATAAAAGCATTGAGTTTGGATGTTTGGTTGTCCAAGGAAAATTTTCATCATTTTTATTTCCATCCATTAAATCAAAATGCCACAATGCACATCCTCTAGACTGTGGGGTACTAATTTGAATTTTTGGGGTCCCATAATAAATAGAATTGGATGGTTTTATTTTTATGAATAATATGAGTATTCAAAAAAAAATAAAAAAATAAAAAATTTCTGTGTAGAGGAAGGGGTTGATAAAATGTGAGGCTTTCGTCACTTGGGCATTGTGACTCCAGAGTTGTATAGCCCTGAGTTTGTCAATCTATCTCTATTTATGGTAATATGACTTTGTTTTTTATTAAGTTAACTCAAGATGATGCCCGAGTATGTGGGCTTCACTTGGTGCCCTAAGGCCTTTGAGTCTGGGAGTCATCTGCAAATTCTTGCTACATGGGTTAATTTGATTAACTGAAATCTCAATTACTATAGCAATATTGCAAAAAAAATACAAAAAAAGAGGAATGAAGAATACTCATATTAGGTTTAAATGTTATTACACTTAGCGCTTCCATGATTTCTCCCATGAATGAAAATGAACCACCATATCTATTGTGATTCAAAACACATCATTACACCTAATTGAGTTGGATGATGTATGATGATGGATTTGATCAAAGTAATGGGCTTGGGATTGGGATATTCTTTTAAATTCATCTTGTTTTAAATTATCTTGATAGGTTATAAAAATATATTTGTTTGCAGTTTACATTGTGAGCACTGTTTGTTATAATGTGTTTGAAGAAAGGAATTCAAATAAAATCAATGAATTGTTAGCTCGGGACTAGCAAATCTCAAGTTGGGGGGTGTGATTATCCAATAAAAACATATATTTTAATTACATTTTAATGGTACTAAATGTTCATTTTTTAACTTATGGGCCTAAGATAGTGCATTTTTATTATAAACATCCATTCTCATCATTTGTGCACTTCATGCCTAATATACACTAATTTAGGCCCAATGAGTCATCTGATTCTAAGGAATGTAATTATCAATATTTTAATTTGATATTTTTGTAAATATAATTAAACTTAAATGTGAACATTTTTCATTTAGGGATCAATAGATGATTCATTAACGATGATAGATATATTTGGAGATTAATGGAAGCAATTCTAGAGAAGACAGATTGGACACCCGCCCACTTATGAGCCTGTGGGGCCCCACATACAGGACCAATTAATCCCAAATTTTGTGGGATGATATAAGTAATGTTGGGGAACAAATAACTCTTCATGAGACAATTCTAATTCGGCCTCTATGGTGGTCATTAAGGTGGCCCAACTTAAAGATACAATTCTAGGCCAGATTCTGTGGCCCATAAAAACAGCCCACTAATTTGATCATATATCGGAATCCACAACTCCAAATGGGCCCAAATGTTACATGATGTTATAATACATCCGGATCTCCATTTTCTTCTTCTATGTACCACTCTGATTCGGCCATCTAGAAGGTCTTACAAATGCATCTATTCGGTGAAGGAAAGTTGGATGCCACCTCAGTTCCAGAGTGGAAAAATCAACTCTCCCTTAATTTCTACCCACCTATGGCCTACCAAAATTAATTAAGGAGACTTTTACTGTTGGAGACTCGACCCAAGGTCTCAAAAATTCTTATTTAAGGCAGTGGTGTTGGAGGATCGAAGGATCTTGGATGCTTTGTTCAATTGTAATGTTATGCTATAATTTTTTTGTCTCAATTTGTCTTTCACATGTAAGTTGTTCAATTCACTTTAATTTCTTAATAAAAGTTCTTGTACTACTCATATTATGTTGTTATTAATATCAATTTGATACCGTTGGATCGAGGTGTTAATATATTCAGACCAATCCTTGTGAAATTATTCACACAACGGTGGAGTGATCATTTTATTTTTGTTGTTTTCTTTACTTCTCTATTTCCTCCCTCATTAGTCTGCTTTCCGCTTCCATTGAAACCATGGGATCAATGGAGGGCTAACAAACTTACGGTTTGATACAAGGGAGTAGAAAGGGGTTGTATTGGATGTTAATTATCACCTCATTAATGTATAATCACTTCTTTAATTGAGATTTTTAATTGATTATTTTTAAACTCCATCGTCCTTGTTGAATTTAAGGCCACACACTTCAAGTGCTAATACGGACCTTTACCTTGAAGTTCTCAAAACATTGATCCATAAAATGTATAGGTGATTAGTATTAAAGGGTGTAGGAATTAAATCAGTAAGTGATGATGTTGTTTTATCTCCTTCAATGAACCCATCTCTAATATAATAAATTGAAATCATTAAAAAGGATATACGTCCAATCCACCCCGAGCGATAACCTAGGATCAACTCATTCTTTTAAATTGAATTAACTTAATTATCTTAGAGTTCCATTAAACCCATCTAAAATAAACCCATTCTGGCCACTTCATAGCCAAAAACAGTCCATAGAATGTACGTGTCTATAGGTTACATATTAGGTCTCTGAGGATTCGACAACCCAAGCTAAACTACAAAGACTATCTTACCTTCTTCTCTTGGGTAAATTTGAGTGAGAATCAGACATGGATTATTTCAGAGTTTGGATCATACTTGAAGATGGGATACTATGTATCATTGTTTAGAAAAGGAATCAGAACCCACGTAGTTCGAGTAAATGAGTATAGAGTTTATGCATGGTTGATGGCCCAAAGAAAATATTTCATAATTACTTTTAGGCTCTAAGTTCATGTGAGTCATTCTGGGTGTGAGAAAAAAAGGTATCAGTAAGACCTGATGATTGTGCCACAAAAGATGCAATCATAAGAAATAATGTGGGGCTTATGTATGTGTGATTTCCCAAGATCGATGAAGATTGGGATTTACTTCAGGGAAGAAACCTAGGAACAAGGTCCATAAAGGTATATGTGATTTATAGAGATTTGTATATTTAAATTAGGACGTAATCATGAGAAGGATTCCCAAATTAGAGGGTACTTATTATTGGGTTTTATTCCAGAGAAGGAAGTCCAAATAAAAATAAATTAAGATTGGTTAAAAGAAATTATGACTAGGGATTATTCCTGAGAAGGAGGCCCAGGTTAAAGGGACTTGAGAACTGGGGCTTACTCTTAATGAGGATGCCCATTGTTGGGAACTTGGGGATTACTCATGAAGAGGAATCCCATTTTAATGGAACTTGGATGAGGGATTAATCCTGAAAAGGAGGCCCAAGTTAGGAGGAAAATTATTATTGGGGCTTACTCCTAAAGAGGATTCTCGTATTAATGATCTTCTCATCATAAAGGATGAGGTTGAATGAATGAAATCTGTAACCTTAGTGACATAAAGATATGTAAATCACTAGGTTTTGAGGGATGTTCCATATAATTCCTTTCAAATAATGAATCCAAAAAAGGAACCATGCCAAAACTGGCCTTGAAGAGCATTTTGAAGGCTAAATCTTGAAGAGGAGAGGTGGATTTGAATACAATAATTGAATAAGCAGGAGGGACACTCAAAAAGAGGTTGTCGCGCAAGTCCTGTTGGGGCATGCAAGTACTCGTCGGGCAAGTATACTTGGGCGACACATGTGTACTTGCGCGACGGTTAACCCATATGGTAATACTTGGGCGAGACTTGGCTCAAGCCCTCAGAATTATCCCTAAAGGCTTCCAAAAGTGTGGCGTGCTTGTTTTGTTGAAGGGATAAGGTGGCATGGAAGTGTCTTCATTTCCCTTAAGGGTTAGACACTTAGGCGCACAATTGTTGGTGAATTTCAACACTCAGGCCTTGTTCCCCCGCTTTAGATCTTCCATTCTAGGTAAGAAATTACCTTAGAAGTGTTCAGAAGACTTCAAGTAGAGACTAGGGCGCTGGGAGCTAAATTTGTCTTTTGGAATTTTTCCATCCTCGAAATGGGGGGGCCCACAAGGGGTATTTATAGGCTACTGAAGACCTTGGGTGAAAATCAAATAGGGCGCGCAAGTCACCTGTGCGCCCAATATGTGGCGTGCAAGTATTCTTGCGCGACCATGATGAAACTTGCGCGACCCATCTGTAAACAAATATTTGTTAATTCCGTTTTCAATTTTTGATGTTTCTTCAAAGGATGAATCTCTTTGTGCTAAGGTATTCCCCTTTTTCAGTCTTTTAGACTCTGTGATAGAAAGGAGCATCAACAATCCAAAAATACACTAAAACTCATAAAAATTATTCTCCCCTTAAACCCCAAAATCTACTCTAAAAACCCTAAAACCCTAAAAAATATCCTAACAACCCTATTTAGCTCCTAAAACCTTAAAAACAACAAAAGTAACCCAGTACCCTAAAAAACCATCAAAACCCCCTTAATACACTATAAAACACAAAACCCCCAAAACCCATAAATACCCTAAAAATCCAAAACCCCTAAAAATAATATGAAAAACCAAAAAAACCCCCAAAAACATAGAAAAAACCTAACAACCCCTTAAACCCCTAAACCCCTGAAGCCCCTAAAGCCCCTAAAACCCATAAAAGATGATAACTGACCATAAAAACCCTTAAATAATTAAAAAGTCCTAAAACACAAAAAACATAAAACCCTAAAAACCCAAAACCCAAAATTAATATAAATCCAATTAAATTCCAAAAATCCAAAAATCGAAAAAAAACTTAAAACCCCATAAAACACTAAATATACACTAAAACCCTAAATAAATCCCATAATCACTAAAACTCTGATAACCCCATTGAATGACCATATAAACAAAAAATACCTAAAAATACCATACAATCCCAAAAATATTTAAAAAATTGGAAAACTTTTACAACCCATGAAATCTAAAACCCATAAAAAACATAAAACCCTATAAACCCTAAAATACTAAAAACCCATAAAACCACCAAAAATCTGTTAGAACCCTAAAAAACCTAAATGACTGTAAAACACTATAAAAACCCATAAACCCTAAAACCCCAAGAAATAATTAAAAAACAAAACCCCCTTAAAACCATAATAGGCCTAAAAGACAATAAAAACACTAAAACCACTAAAAATAAAAAAACCCCATAAAACTCGAAAAACCCCCAAGAGTCACTAAAATTACACAAAAATACATAAAAGAACACAATGTTACCCAAATATACCAGAAGATACTAAAACCCTAGGAATCTATTGAAACACTAAATGACCTAAAATAATCCTAAAAACCGTAAAAACCTAAAAACCCAAAACCCATAAAAACACTAAAAACTATAAACATCTCTAAGAGACCCCAAAAAACCAAAACCCAAAAAACCCATTTTAAAATAGTAATAACCATTAAACCACTTAAAAATTACGTTAAAACCCCATCAAAGGCTAAAAATACCAGAGACAAAAAAAACACAAAACACCAAGAAACACTATAATCCCTAAAAGCCCATAAAACCATAATACCCTAAAACCCCTAAAAACACTAAACATAATACTTGATAACCTAAAACCTTATTTCTACACCCTAAGATCTAAACTATGCACACAAAACCCTAAACCCTACCGCCAAAATCCTATACCCTACACCCTAAACCCCAAATCCAATATCCAAAACCATTTCCCTACACCCTAAACCCTAAACCCTACACCCTAAACCCTATAGCCTGTAATGTAAACCTTAAATACTATACCATAACCCCTAATCACTAAATCTTAAACCCTAAATAATAACACAAAAACAATAAAACCTATAAAAGAATCCCTAAAAGACCCAATATAATATAAAAGAACAATAAATGGAAAATAAAAACCCGAGAGACCCTAAAAACATAAAAACCTTGAAATTACCCTATATGAACTCAAAAACTCTAAAACCCCTATAGACCTAAAATAAACTTGGAAACCCTAAAAGAAAATTAACACACCAAACCCCTTGAAGGTCCCTAGACACTGTCAAAATTTTAAAAATCGTAAAATCCCAAAAATACACTAAAACCACTAAAAACGTTAAAAAACTAAAAATCATAAAAACACTCAAAACACATTGAAACTCTACAAACCATAAAAACACTGAAAAACATAAAACCTCTAAAATACTTAAATACACTAAACAGCCTAACATAACCTACCCTAAAGTCTTAAAACACCCATTAATGACAATAAAATCACTAAAAACCGAAAAACCTAAAATAATCAAACCCTCTAAAAATGAAAAAACCCCAAATAAACATACAAAAGTTAATAATTTATAAAAGGATGAAACCTCCTTAGAATCCCTAAAAGAAATAAACACCCTAGAATCCATAAAAACTCTAAAACCCAGAAAAACCCTAAAAACATTGAACTCCCTGAAAACAACTAAAATCCCAAAAAAACAAAAAAAAACCCTATCACCCCTTAAAATCATAAAAATCACCCATGCCCCCCCATAAAACCCTTATGTACCTAGATAACCCAAATAAAACCAAAAATACCAAAAAAACTATAAAAACACTAAAAGGCCTTAAAAACCATAAAAACCCATAAAACCCTAAAAACCTAAAAAATCTAATAAACATATAAACCTAAAAACCAATATCCCCCTAAATGGCCCTAAATAAAAAACCATAAAATTCTAAAAACTTCTAGGAGACTATAAAAAAACTGAAATACCCTAAAAGACCCTAAAGACACTAAAAAGCATTAAACAACCTTAAAACCCATAAAAATGTGAAAACATAAAAATCCCCAAAACATGGAAATCCCTAAAACCATAAAATATATAAAACTCATAAACCACATAAAAACCATTAAAACCCGAACAACACCAAAAAACCCTAAAACCACTGAAACTCATCAAAATTCAAAAAATACTAAAAACACTAAAACAACTCATAGAATCCCTAAAACCTCTAAAAACCCTCATAGCCCTAAAAACATAACATAGCCTTTTAAACCCTAAACAATTCTAAAAACCCACAAGAAAAAACTGAAACATTAAAACCCTCTAAAATTTGTTAGAAACCCAAATAAACACTAAAACTCATAAAAACCGAAAACCCCAAAAAACCAAAAAAATCCAAAAAACCTCTAAAACCATAAAACATTCCTAAAAACCATAAAAAAACTAAAACCCCATAAAAAGACCTAAAAATCATTGAAAACTCTAAAAAAACTAAAAATAATAAATTTTCTTAAAAACCATAAAACCTATAAAACCCTTATAACCCCCACAAACCCTATGTAACCACAAAAATTTCAAAAAACCATGAATCCCCAAAATATATTAAAAAACCTAAAAATCCTAAAATAATAAAACACCCTAAAAACAATAAAAACCCTTAAAACCGCTATAAAACTAAAAACACCTCTAATAAACTAAAAATCCTTTATTCCCCTTCAAAACCCAAAAAACATTTAACAACCCCAAAAAACCCAAAAGACCCTAAATCACCTAAAAGACACTAGAAACCCTAAAACCATTATAATACTCCATAAAACCGTGAAACACCCTAAATAACCCATAAAAAACCTATAAAAACCACATAATACAATAGAAACCTTAAAACACCTGAAAACGAAAAAAACATAACAAAACTAAAACCATAAACCCCTAAAAGATGCCTAAAACAAGTTGAAACACCAAAAACCCTAATAAAATATAAAACCCCCTAAAACCCCATAACAATCCAAAACACCTAAAAATTGAATATACCCCAAAAACCCATAAAACCACTAGAACACACTTAAACCATAAAATTCTTAAAAACCAATAATGTCCCTAAAAACCCTTAACAATCCCTACAAACAAACACAAAACACCAAAACCACTAAAAATCACTAAAACCCCTAAAAATCGCTAAAATAAATATACAACCTAAAAGGAGTAAAATTATTTAAAAACCCTAAAGAAAACCTGAATAAATAAAAAAACTCCAAAAACCATGAACCCCTAAAAACCTAATTACCCTAAAATACCCAAAAAAATATTAAAACCCATTAATCAATCAAAAACCACCAAAAACCTCAGAAGAAACTAAAACCCAAAATACTAAAAAACCCATAAAAACACGAAAACCATTAAAATAACATGAAAACATAAAAACCTCAAAAATATAAAAACACTGAAAATACCTAAAATAACCTAAACAAGAACAAAAACCCTTAAACTGCTAAAAAATCCTAATAACTCTACCAACCCTAAAACCCCAAAAAAATCCCTAACACCACCTAAAAAGACTAAAAACCCAAAAAACCACAACAAGAACCTAAAACCAAAAAATGCCAACGATACCCCAAATTCCAAAAAAAACTATAATGAATATAAAAACCCTACATTTCAAAAAAAAATCCCCATAATTCCTAAAAGAAACTAATAACCCTAAAAACCCAAAAGATGATAAAAACCCTAAAAACCTCTAAATGGCCCTAAAAACCCAAACAATCCAAAATGTCCTTACAAATTCCATAACTACAAAAGGACCATAAAAACTCAAAAACCTCTAAAGGACCAAAAACACCCCTTGAACCCCTTTAAGGATCATACAAATATACTAAAACATCCAAAGGAGCATAAAACCCCTACGAAACCCTTAAGGAAACTAAAACCCCTTAAAACCCAAATGGACCCTAAAAAATATAAAAAGTACCCAAAGACCATTATAATCCTTAATAAATATAAAAGAGCCTAAAACCCCCTTAAAATCCCAAAACACCCCAAACCATTTAAAATAACAACCAAATCTGAAAAAAATTTAAACACCCTAAAACACTTAAAAGCCCTATATACTATTAAAGAAAATAAAACCCCTAAAAACATAAAAAAAACCTAAAATAATTAAAACCCTAAGAAATTTAAACCCTTAAAACTCATAAAAATAATGAAATACCATAAAAACCTCAAACCATTAAAAACATTAACCTTCCCCCACCCTATAAACTAGTAAAACCCCAAACCCCCTAAAAAATCCAAAAAACCTAAAAACACATAAAAAAAGAAAAACTTAAAGTAACATAAAAAATAAAAAATTTATTAAGAGACCCTAATAGCCATTAAAACCATAAAGTAACTTAAACCCACCAAAAAACCCTCAAACGCCCTAAACCCCAAATGAAATGCCAAAAACCCATAAAAACAATAAATACCTAAAAGTACCTAAATTCCAAAAAAACACTAAAATCCATTGGAAACCCAAAATGACCGATAAAATATAAAATTATATTTGATCCATAGAATCTCCAAAACCAAAAAAACACATAAAAGTCCCTAAAACCATATAACACAAAAAAACCGAAAAACCGTAAAAATTTAAAAAACCCCCCAAAAACAAAAAATAGATTTAAAATCCTTATAACCGAAATAAATCTTAAAAAAAACCTAAAAAACTAATAAAACCCATAATAAAATTTAAACCGAAAAAACATTAAAAACCCCATGAATCCCAAAAAATAATAAAAACTCATGTAAATCCCTAAAACCCATTAAGACTCTATAAAACCCTAAAAAGTCAAAAAAAAACCCTAATACCACTAAAAACCCAGGATTAAAAAACCTTAAAGAAACCTGAAAATACCTAAAACATTAAAGAATCTAAAATCTGTAAAAATACTAAAACCCCCTCAAAATTCATAAAAACCCATAAACCCCTCAAAACCCATTAAAAACATAAAAACCCTAAAACCTTAGAAAACCTAAAAACTATAAAAACCGAAAAAACCCTAAAAATATATAAACCCCTAAGGGACCATAAAAATCATAAAAACCCCAAAAATATCCACAAAAAAATTTTATCCCCTGACAAACCATAGAAATTCAATAAGATAGTAAAATCATTTTAAAAATCCTAAAATTTCATTAAAAGAACCTAAACACTAGAAACCACTAAATATACCTAATACCCTAAAGCCCCATAGAACACACAAAACCAATAAAAAATACTCCAGACCCTAAAAACTCTAATAAACTTAAAACCCATAAAAACATAAAAAATCCAAAAAATCAAATAAACAATAAAATAACAAAAAATCATAAAAACTCTAAAACCCAAAATGACCCTAAAAACATGTAAACATTTTATACACCAAAAAATTGTAGAAAGCCTAAAATATCCAATGAAACCCTCAAATCATAGAAATAAACTAAAAATCCATTAAAAAATATAAATTCTAAAAACCCTATATCCCAAATTGAAACCCTAGAAACCCCTATGAAACTCTTTAAAACCCTAAAACAATCCAAAAAAACCCATAAAACACTAAATACCATAAAACCATAATAACCCAAAATAATCATAGGAAACCCTAAGAAAAAACTAAAAAAATAAAAACCCTAAAACCCTAAACCCCTAAAATCGTTAAAATATCAAAATGAACAAAATATTTCTTAAAACCACTAGAAAACAAAATACCAATAAAACCCCCAAAAACCCAAAAAAACCTTAAAAACCATAAAAAACCTAAATTCCGTAGAAACCCTAAATTCCATAAAAACCTTAAAAATCTTAAAAACCCCCAAAACCATAAAGCCCCTAAAAACCATGAAAGAACATGAAACCACTAAACCATGTACCCCATTCCCAAAAACCTAAACCATACACCCTATACCCTATATCCTACACTGTAAGCCGTAAATCCTACACTCTAAACCCTATACCCGTAACCTAAACACTAAATCATACACCCTACACCCTACACCGAAAACCCTACCCCCTAAATCCTATACCTTACAGCTATTACCCGAAACCATAAATACTCTAAACCCTAAAAGATAAAACCAAAACCCTAGACAATTTATCGTAAACCATAAACCCTACACAATAAACCGAATACCCAAAACCCAAAACTCTAAATCCTTCACCCTAAAACCTATACTATGGACCCCAAATAGTAAACCCTAAATACCTTACCTGAAACCCTTAACCCTAATACTAAAATCCTAAACATTACACCCTATTCACATCGATATAACCCCCAAACCCAACCCTATAAACCTTATACCCTACACCATAAACCATCTACCCTACACCCTAAACCATAAACCATACACCTTACACCCAACCCCCTAAATCTTACACCATAAACAATATAACCTACACCCTAATCCCTAAAACCTAAAACCTAAACCTTATACACTATATGATAAACAAAACACCCTACACCCTACACCTTAAACCCTGTATCCTACACCCTAAACCCTACACCTAAAACACTATAAACTACAAGCTAAACCCAAAACCATACACCCTGAACCCTACACCAAACAAACTAAAAATTAAATACTTCACTCAATACCCTATAAAATACATTATAAACCATAAAACATGTATATTAAACCATATAACATATACCCTAAACCCAATATGGTACACCATATACCTTATACCCCACAACGGAAACGCTATACCTTCCACCATAAACCCTACACCCTATACCCTAAACCCTACACCCTAAACCCTATACACAAATATTGTACTCCCTACACCATATACCATATACCTTATACCCTACACCCTAAACCCTATACCCTAAACTAAAAACCCTAAACAATACACCCAAAAATATAAATCCCACACACTAAACCGTAAAATAACATAAAATCCCTAAAACCAAAAAAAATACTAAAATACCATTAAAACCATAAACCCCCCCTAAAAACATAAAATTCACAAAAAAAAGATAAATACCCTAATTGAACCTAAAAACCATTAAAATACATTAATGACCATAAATCCCTAACCCACCCCGAAGATCAAAAAACCCAAAAAACATAAAAGAGCATAATAACCCTTAAACCCTTAAAAATCATAAAACATCAAAAAAACCTCTAAAATTCCTAAATTAATTAAAAAAACCCAAAAGAAACCCTAAAAACACAAAAACCCTACAAAATAAAAAACCATAAGAACTTTTAATACCACGAAAAATGAAAAAAAAACTACCACTAAAAAACCTGAAAAAACCTCAACATTATACCCTATACCAAAATCCCTAAAGACTAAATGCTACAGCCCGATCTCTATATCCTAAACCATAACCATTAACCTGACACCCTAAATCGTATACCCTACACCATACACCCTATACCATAAACCCCACAACCTATACTTAATAACCTACATGCTAAACCCAAAACACTACACCGTAAACCCTAAACACTACACCCTAAATCCCAAATACAACACCCAAAACTATATACCCTAAACACTACATCCTAAACAATATACCCTACACCCTAAATCCCAAATTCAATGCCTCAATGAAGATATCCTACAACCTAATCCTAGAACCTGACACCCTATACCCTATACCCTACACCTTAATCCATAAATCCCACACCATAATCCCTTTGCACTACAACCTAAACCCTAAACCCTATACCCAATACATGATTCCATACAACCTAAACCAAATACCCTACACCCTATACCGTGAACCATATTCCCTAAACCCCATACCCTACACCCTAAAGATTATACCGTACTAGAAATACCAAAAACCCTACACTATAAACCCTATACCATTCACCATACACCCTATAACCTATACCTACAACCCTATAAACTATGCACTAATCCCTAAACCATACAACCTAAAACATAAACCCAACCCCACAAACCCTACCCCCTAAAAACTATATCATACAACAAAAACATTTAACCCTTTATCCTAAACTCAACACATTGAATTATAAACCCTAAATCCATCTTATTAAACCCTATATCCTACACCCATAACACAATACAATACACACTATACCCAATACGGCACACCATATACCCTATAACTCCCACTATATATCATATTCCTTACATCCTATACCCGAAACCCTAAACCTTAAACCCTATAACCTATATCCTATTCCCTATACACAAAAATGTATATCTTATAACCTACACACTAAACCCCATACCATACACCTTAAAACCAAAACTGTGCACCCTAATCTCTAAATCCCACTCCATAAACCATAAAAGGACTTAAAACCCCTAAAAACCCTAAAAGAACTAATAAATGCTAAATGATATATAAAAACTTTAACACCCATAAAAAGCATAAAATTACCTACAAACACCAAAAAACTCTAAAAGAACCTAAAAAGAAAAAAATATCTATAAAGGGCCCTAAAACCCTAATCATTCCTAAAAGATCCAAAAACCCAAAACTACTTAAAAGATCAATGTTACCCATAATCCTCTAAGAAAACTAAAAATTAATAAAAACCTAAAATTCATAAAAGTATTAAAAACCATAAAGAAACACTAAAAATAAAAAAAAACCCCTAAAAGAAATAAAAATACACAAATCCTTCAAAAACCATAAACACCCCCAAATTCCAACCCCCATAAAATGCCCAAAAACCTAAACCATATACCCTAAACCCTAAACTCCAAATCCTTCACCCTAATACCTATACCCTACACCCTAAAACCTACTCCCTAAATCCTATAACCAATACCCTACAAAATAAACCCTAAACCTAATACCCATAACCCAATACCCATATCCCTCAACCCCAAACCATGAACCCTACACACTATACACTAAACCATAAATGCTAAAAAACACCAAAACCTTATACCCTACACCCTACCCCCTAAACACTACACCCTAAACCATATAACCAACACAAAACCCTAAATTAAATACCTAAAACCAGATACCCTACACCCTAAACCTAAAACTCGACACCCTAAACCCTAAACCCTATACCCTAAACCATAAACCCAACAATCTAAACCCTATGCACTACACCCTCTAACATAACCCTATACTCTATAAAAGAAACACTACTCCCTAAACCCTATACCCTTCACTCTAAACCATAAAACCTTAACCCCACACCCTGAACCCTATACCGTACACCATAAACCCTATACCCTTCACCCAAAACAGAAACCCTACACCCTAAACACCATATCAAAAACCTTAAACCATGGAATCTACCCCCTAAACCCTACACCCTACACTATATACCATTAACCCTTCAACCAAAAACCTAAAATATATACCCAATAACCTATACAATAAACCCAAAACTCTAAACCCTATACCGAAAACCATACACCCTAAACCCTAGTCGTACACCCTATACCCAATACCCTACACTATAAACCCCAATACCTCTACCCAAAACCCTATATCCTACACCATAAACCTTAAGCCTTACACCATATACTCTAAACCCTAAACCTTAAACCCCAAAACCTAAACCCTACAACCAACACCCTGTAACCTTAACCCTAAACCATATACCCTAAACCCTATACCCTAAACAAAATAACCTAAAATCTAAATGCTAAAACCTAACTAATAAAAACCCCTTAAAACATTAAAATACCTAATAAATCCTAAAAACCATAATAAAACTAAAAACCAAAGATCAAAAACCCCTAAAAATCAATAAGAACACTAAAAAACTCTAAAACTTTTGAAAAAAAATATAAAGAATATTTAAAACCTAAAACACTCGAAAACACTCAAAAAAATCTAAAACCCAAAACCCCTAAAAACAAAAAAAAAATTACACTAAAACTCATAATTACCATAAAAACTAAAAGGTAAAAACCCCTAAAAAAAACGAAGACCTTAAAAAAAATATAATAACCATAAAATAGCTTAAAATTCCTAAAAATCCCAAAAACCTAAAATCCCTAAAAACCCATAAAAACTCGAGAAAACCCTTAAATTATTAAATACCCCTAAAAACAATAAAAACCCAAGAATACCCAAAAACCATTCAAAACCATATATACAATAAGATATTTAAAACCCATTAAAAAACAAAAAATCCACTTAGATAACCCTAAAATGCCAAAAAACATGAAAACCCCAAAAAAACAACAAAAATCCCTAAAATGCCTAAAAACGTAATAAATGCATAAGAACACTAATACCTCATAAAATCTGTAGAATCTATAAACACTATAATACCCTAAATAATATTTAACAACCTAAAAAATGTTAAAATTCCTAAAAATCATTAAAACCCCAAAAAATCATACAAATCTATAAAACCATAAAATTCTTGAAAACATTGAAAAACCATAAAAAATACTAAATAAGACTAAATACCAAAAAGACCAAAAATAACCCTAAAATCATAATAAAACCTAAAACCCCCTAAACCTCCATAAAACCCATAAAAACCAAAAAATTCGTAAAATACCTAAAAAACCCCAATATCAATAAAAATATTACTAATATAAAATCCCTAAAGACCCTGAAATTTTATAAAAACCCTACATAACACATTGATTATCGTAAAAACCCTCAAAACCCCTAACACCTAAAAAACCCAAAATCCAAGAATATCCGTAAAAACCCTAAAAATCGATAAATACCCAAAAACCCCAAAAAACCATAAAATTTGACAAAAAAATCTAGAAAACCTATAACCCTTAAATAAATCCTAAAAATACAGAGAAAATAAAAAAACATATACACTAAATACCCCTAAAAATCAAAATAACCATAAAATACCCTAAAATCGATAAAAACCCTAAATCCACCCAAACACACAAAACCCATAAATAACCCTAAACAACCCTAAAAAATGAAAAATCCAAAAAATCCAATAAATCCAATAAATCCCTTAAAACATAAAAAACTCTAAAAAACTAAAATTCACTTGTAAATCATTAAAACTCTAAAATACTAAAAACCCAAAAACACTAAAAAATAAAAAATATATAAAAAAACTAAAAACCATTTCAACCCCTAACAAACCTTAAAGAACCTAAAAATTGTAAATCCCTTAAATCCATAAAAACTCCAAAAGACCCCTAAAAATACATAAACACTAAAGGAACCTTAAAAAAAATAAAATAATTAAAACCTCTAAATATTTATAGTAACCCAAAAACACATAATTCCTGAAAAAATGAAATTATGACCCCAAAACCATATAATAACCAAATAATACTAAAAAAATACCCTCAAATCCCTAAATACACTAAAAGAACCCCAAAATACCATACAACCATAAATACACCTACATCAAAAGAAAAACTTAGAAAACCAAAAATACAATAAAATACCCAAAAAAACCCCAAAAAATCAAAAAACAAAAAAAACCATAAATAAACATAAAAGTACCTATATCCCCTAAAATTCCTAAAAGATTATATGAACTCCTAAAACCCCTAGAGGATAATAAAAATCCTAATAACAATAAAAGAACCATATAAACCTAAAATCATTAAAGGAACCTAAAATCCCAAAAAACTTAAAGGAAAAATCCCTAAAAACCATAAAGTCCCGTAAAACCCCAAAACTCCTCAAAACCCCAAAACCCCATGAAGTCCCTAACAATAAAAAATACCCCATAAACCCCTTTAATTCTTAAAATACCATTAAACCACTAGAACTCCAAATAATACCCTAAAACCCAGAAAACCCACTAAAACCCTAAAAACCACTAAAACTCATAAAACACATAAAATATCCTAAAAGAAAAAATCATAAAATCCTCAAAACCCACAAAAAACCCAAAAAACCCTAAACCCCCCCCCCCAAAACCCACACCGAAAATGGCCTAAAAAACCATAAAACATCATAAAATACCATGAAAACCCAATAAACCCTAATTACCATAAATCATCATAAAAAACATAAAACCTCTAAAAATCCCTAAAACCCCCTAAAACACAAAACGCCAAAAAACATTAAACCCCAAAAAACCCAACCCCCGCACTCCATAAAAAAACAACCCTCCCAAACCCAAAATAACCCTAAAAACCAAAATAAACTACCCAAACCTACTAAAAACTCAAAAAACCATGAAACTCTCAAAACAAAACCTAAAAACCATAAAAACCATACAAATCATAAAATCCTACAAAATAAATAAATCCCTAAAAAATATGTGAAATCCTAAAAAACCCTAAAACACCGTAACCCACCAAATAGCATGAAAAAAACAATCAAAATATCAAAAAAATTTAAAAACTACTAAAATACATAAAACCTCAAAAAACCCCAAAACCTCTAAAACCCAAAAAACCTAAAACCCCTAAAAATACTGAAACCCTAAAACCCAATAAAAATCCTAAAAAACCTAAAACTATAGAATCCCTAAACACCCTAAAATACCCTAATACACAAAAACACATATGCAGGGTCCAAAAAATTCTGAAGGGGGAAATCCAATTACCCCAAGTCTTGGAAAAGGACCATACTGGTCTGCGTACCGGCTTCCAGCAATAGTACGTTGTCGGTTCAGCAAACCGCACTCTCGTGGACACTGTCGTTCGTGAAATGGGGGCGGGGCGCCTACACGAGTGCGAACCCGGAAGACCACCGGTGAAGCCCAGCCAATCCACGGTCACAAACCACTTCAACCGGCCAATGCCGCACGTGCCGTAGTTCGCGAAATGGAGTCGGAAGCCCCTCTGTGGCTGTGAAGCGGGACTAACGTCAGGCCGGTCCACCGCCATGAGCTGTCCCCTCCGCAGACTACTATCATTCGCGGGATATAAGTGGAGAGGTGTTAAACTGCGGAGAAATTCTGAGAATATCGTTTCCAAATATTGGTTCCAAAATCCCCATTTGACCGAGTCATCCATGGGTGGGGATTCATTCATGAGATTCTACAGAAAGTTACATGGGCCCATCGATACAGCCGTCTTTGTGAATCTATAAATATTCAATGAGGGGAACTAAAAAAAGAGAAAAAAGAGGGGAAGGATGGGTGAAAATATGTGGGGAGATGCTGGAGAAATTTCTCCAAGCGGTAAAATCCTGTGGCCATCTGCGGACCACATATCGTCTGAGGATGAACTCTTCTGCGTAGAGGAGAAACCAGTCTACGAACCACATGCGGACATCTCCTCCGTGGCCAGCCCTTAGTGGACATCTTCTTCGTGGACGACCATCTCCTTAATGGATGACCATCTCCTCCATGGAACAGTGTTGTTCGCAAAATGGAGGGGGAAACCCCTCCACGGGCGCGAAGTAGGACGGGCGCCAGCCCCTTTGCAGACACCCTTCGCAGACGACCATCCTTTATGGACAACATCCTTGGCGGATGTTCATCTCCTCTATAGCCAGCTCCTCCATAGACACCCTTCGTGGACAACTAAACCATGAACAACATGTGACTCCCTTGCGGCCAGTCCTTCGCGGACAGCTCCTCCTTGACCAGTCCCTCACGGCCGGCACCTCGCGGCCAGCACCTCACGGCCAGCTCCTTCGCGGCCAGCCCTTGCGGAAAACCCGATGCACTCACTGGTCTATACCGCGGGAACTGTGCCCCCACACACCCGCTCAGATTCAGTGCCGAGTTGCGGCCCTAGCCTTCTAGGCCGGTCCCTTTAATACAGTCACTGAACCCCATGAAAAATGGAGAGTCTCATCGCAAACTTTTCGGGCCGAGACGTCGGGATTTTACATTGCACCCTTGCTCCAACCCAACATTCGTCCTATACATTCCATGAGTCGATCTATTCCTCATGACTCTCCTATTACCCCATTGCCTAGCTCCTTTTTTCTAGGTTCAACCAGAAAGGCCCCCCTTGCGTAATTCCCACACCAACCATTTGCTAGGTATCTCTTACCTAGTCATCCAAACCACTTGACGTTATACTGTATGGCCCTCGTCCTGACCAAATGATGTTAAAATCTATGGCCCTCATCCTGACCACATGATGTTAAACTTTATGGAAACAGTTCTCTCTACATGACTATAAACTTTATCATTCCCCATCATTCAGTAATCGGATGCCTCTTGCTCCATGCAAGAGATTCCTGATTCCCCAAGCATAAGATGCCTAATTCCATGATCACAGTGGCGTACCTTCAAGAGTGATGGAATCCATTCAATCATTCCATCACTCCTCCTCACGCTTTGCATGTCCTTCATTCGGATATTCATCAACTTACATGTCTAAAGGGACCCCTAAGGGTCTAGCCTCATGCCACATCGGCTCACCTACCATCCTAGGACAATGCTCTGGAAACCATTGGACAACACATCGAGATAAGTCCTGTGTTTCAAACACGGTCAGCAGTCGACCCTCATTTGTTCGTCCCCATTTCAGGATAACGTGATATGAATGCTTTGTTTTGAACATGGTCAATAGTTATCCTCCATCACCATACCACCCTCCTTGTGTTCCAAATGTCGGGCAGGTGATTCACACTTTTCATCTCCCTTTGTTTGGACTGATTCCAACGCCCTTGGCGTTATCCTTATTGTGCACCAGTGCATAGGTAAATGCCTCAACCCACCAGTGAGTTGGGGTTCCATCATGACAAGACATGAGGATGAAACATGGGCATCCATCCTGGAGTAAGCCCCAACTTTATGGGTCGCCCTTATGCGTAAGCCCCACTCCACTTCTCACAGACGCACCTTTCACGACGTGATCCTCTGGTCCCTGCTGCCTCTTGTTTCTCACAGCGAGCATAAATCACGTGGGCTTAGTGTAAGCATCGACCATGACATCCTCTTATGGGCCTCCTCAAAGGGTAAGCCCCAATCCATTTCCCTGGTCCTCCCTAGAGTGTAACCCCCAATCCATCATTTTTGGCTACCTCAAAGTGTAAGTCCCAAGCCAATGCGAACTACGAGGACTTTGATTCCCTAACACAGGGATACGTAGGAAGCCTCCATGAGGTTCAAGCCCAATCACCAATGGACCCATGGGTCCACCTTCACGTCAGTTCTCCGACGCTCCCCTTTCTAACTACATGGACTTTGATCCTTGTCCCCTATACAGGGTACATATGAAGCCTCCATGAGGTTCAAGCCCAACAACCGGTCGATCCAACTATCTTCTCATCGGTTCACCTCACCACTCCCAGTGTCTCCTCAATGAGTTCCAACTCCATGGGGTCATTAATCCAACGAGGGATGGTAAAACTTAGGACTAAATGATTCCGAACCCCCTACATCTAGTTGACGATTGCCCACTAGGGTTAAATCCATGGATATTATGTTTGGGTATAAACCAATGATTCGTGAACATATGAATTCGTGTTAAATCTATAAGAGAGTCCCAGAATAGGATATAGTTCCCCCTAAAGGGGTGAGATGAGCCCGACTTCCCATCCTATCTACCAATGTGAGTTCTTAAGAGTCGCTGGTCTGACCAATCGGTGAACGCCTGCCTTTGGAAAGTAGGTCAACACGTCATCAGATACGGAACTGTTGGGCGTTTCAAGACCAAAACTAAGAAACAAAAATGGTGAACCCGACGTGAATATTTAACCAAGAATGATGAATTTAACTTAATCCCACCTTGTGCCCCCTTTTACTAACATGGAGGGCCAAGAATGGTCATTAAGTACGCATGGGATCATGAGATGCTGCTTTGACGGGTTTTCTGGTTGTATTTGCTAAAATGTTTTGTAGGTACTACCATCAGAACTCTCTTTGATGTAATGGAGTCCCAAAGAAACTCACAAGCGCGTGCTTCTGACAATGCAATGACCAGACGTCCAAACCTATGGAGGACCCCATCACCCACCCAGCATCTTCAACACTGGGTCTCAGACGCGCTGATCCAAGAGTACCACGTGAACGGTACTCTCCCAATGGTGGAGGCAGCCATGAACTCCCTCCAATCTGCCAGAACTCGCCGGTCACCTTCCCAACAGGGTCCACAAAGGCAGATCTAGATATCCCCTATTTCTATCTCCAACCGTTTCGAGAGTCTATCCTCAGAACGGGACACTGCGTACCTAACCTATCTTAGGGAGGCGGATGAGGTCGACGTGGAGGACTTCATCCCCATCGAACGGGGGTTCCGCCAAAAGGCCCCCGCCGAAAGACGTCATCTAAGTCGCATCGTGATTCAATATCCTCGCGCCGAGGAGGATGTCTCCCCGATGATTTAGTCCCTTTCTCCCCAATCTACGGCCCCTCAGACCGCCCGACGAGGGCGGCAGACATACAATTGGGGACCGGTCATCACCCTGGTCCTTGAGGAGGTGTTCCACTGCCCAGCCACATAGACGTACCACGAATAGGCACCTACACCTGTTCGCTCCTCCTGGGCCCGCCATCCAAACATGGCGGCATCATACAAGCCTGCGCGCATCCCCTCCGAGCTCCATCAAGCCCATTGCTCACACATGATGTAACTTACTAGGCATGCACCTCTCCATGCCTAGGGTCGTGAATCCCACCATCCTGACGTGGTGATGACCCGACACCTATAGGACCAGCTCCTAGAAGTTTTTCTGACGCTCGCCATCCTCACATGGTCGCGATCAACAAAGCCTTCCAACCAGATGTGGAGTAAAATCATAGGTGGGCACGTCTTCCCGCCAACAAAGGCCACCGACTCGATACGGTGGAAAACCAATATATGCAGGGCCAGCTCCCTACGGATTCAAGTAAAGTCATCCATCCCGATGTGGTGGAAAGCGGAGAGATAAACCGACATATCCCGGTACAGGGGAAGATTTGTTCACCTGCCCTGACATAAGAGAATTGTCTGTACCCACTGACCACCGGAGGACCAGAGCAGGATATTCCTACTCCGATTCTGGAATGGTCCTTCATACCCATTCTAGCCAAATATGTCCCCCTACATATCCTGACAATGATGGAGGAGCATGTATCGATTCCAGATCATATCTTGTAGACTTTCCAGAATGTAATTTCATCAGCAGCAACAGCAAGGACTCGGGACCGTGAGCTCGTCTTCCCAATTGAGGCGACTCATCTATGAGATGAGATAGTCTCCTTAGAGTAGATATGCATCCATGCTTTTCCCTAGGAGGGTTTCCGGCCATATTCTACGACACAAGGGAAACCAAATCAAGCAGCTTCACTCGTTCCAACTGGGGGACACCCGTCCATCATGGTGGATGCTCCAGAGCAGGCATATATCCCTCCTAAACGTCAAGATGTTCGTCGGTGTATCCCAGAAACGTCACGGGACCCAATTAGATAGGTACCCAAAGGTGAAGGCCATTGTCAATAGTATACGGTCCCCGCTACCTGCAAAAAAGTACCCCGAACACGCCGAAGGAAGCTGGAAAATAAAGAGGGAGTCCATGACTCCGCTCTTCTAGAATATGAGTTTCCCAATGCCGCTAAGAATAGATAGAAGGCTCAGAACCCTACCCACCCATTACCATATTATGGGAGTGGCAGTAGCAGTTGCGAAGTTCCTCCCCGTAATGTTTCTACCAGCATCTCTGAAGGTCCTCCACAGAGAACCCATGGGGGCCTCCCCGGCGGGCATGTAACGATCGATCACGAGAGCTCCTATTTTGATGTGAGTCACAGAAACCCTCCACGTTACCAGAAGATCGAGCAGCAAGAAGGTCCTCCACTTTCCGCAGTCCACCCTGAAGGTTCTCCCCATGGTATACACTACAATCACTATCCATGCAGTGGGACCACATATTATGATAGTAGTCCTCGCTATCAAAGTCGCAACGGCCGAGGCCCTTCCCGCAGTGACGTCTCATCACGACAAGAATGTCCTCCCCTTGTCATAGCCTTCCCTGAAGGTCCTCCCCAGGGGTTACCCTAAAACGGAACCCCACACAGCCAGGAATCAGAACACGGTGGTAGTCCTCTCCACCCTAATAATGGAGGTCCTCCCCGTAGAGAGGTCATGCAACAAGAAGGCCCTCCCCTCGTTGCGGTACATTATGGAGGCCCTCAAAAGGATGTATCCAACAGATATTCTCCCTGCGGATGCAGTAATGGTAGTCGTCACCATTACTGTAGCTGTGATGGTAGTCCTCGCCACCAAGGCCTCCATTGTGGAGGTCCTCCCCGCATTGGCCCCAAGCAACAAGAAGGTCCTCCCCTTGTCGCAGTGTATCCTAAAGGTCCTCCACATTATTCACATTGAACGTCAAGAAATGATGGTCATCCTCACCATGATGGCAGCTGCCGTGAAGGTCCTCCCCGTAACGACGCTATACAGCCAGATTATCCTCCCCTTGCTGTGACACACCATGGAGGTCCTCCCCAGGGTGTTCACTGCAAATGTCCTCTATGCGGTGAAGCATCAAGTATTAATGGTAGCCCTCTCCATTACGGCCTCCATTGCGGAGATCCTCCCCGAGATGACATATTATATCAATAGGAAGGTCCTCCTCCTGCGGAATCCATCACCCAAAATCCCTCATATGTCGAGGCACTCAGAAGGACGAGATCTAGCATGTCAGATTCGTAGTTAGTCGCCGGCGACATCCTTCTGCAATTAGAAGATGGTCTAGGTCCATGTTTATCCTCTGAACCACCTCGGAATCGCCCACATAATGACTCAGCACCTATCGGTCCCACTGCCTTTGACCACATTGGTAGCGAGCGTCTCATTTGGTCTGACAAGGTAGAGGAGTCACTAGCGGAGGAGTATGCCGATATGTTGAACCTGAGGAAACGAATGGCCTGGGATGATATACCAGTTATCTTTTGTCCTGCGACCACCTCTCAGTTCGACATACCCAGAGAGTTGTCCGAAGAATGAGTGTACGACATCTGCCATAATATATGGACAACCCTCCACCGACTGAAATCATGATTCCTTCCCTACGATGGGTATGTAGACCACATCAAGACAATAGGGGGCCTCTTGCGTCACATCGACCTAGAAGATCTTCCTTTAGCACAGAAATAGTGACCCGAGTGGCGTAAAGGAAACATGGAGATAGCCAGTCTCCGTGCACTGCACCAGCTGCGCCGCCTCATCAGTGACGCTCTGACGGGAGTCCATATTAGGGGATGGGGAGAACATGGAGATTTTCATTTCACTCCTCTCCCCATTCAGAAAAACCTGTTCGGTATGGTGTCTTGAAACACCGTCACATCAAGACGACAATCGAGTGGTCTCCTTGTTCAGGAAAGGCAACACACCCAACTGAGTTAGGCCTTGAGTAAGTCCCAGAAGCGCCAGGCCCAACGAGAACAAGCCATTCAAGAACTCATGAATCAGGCCACTGAGAGCATACAACCGGACTCTCGCCTAAGAGAGATTAATCCATAATCTTCGCCTGCCTCCCTAGAAGAAATTACTTCACAGAAGAAGTCGGCACCAAACCCAGTTCACCCCCGAATGAGGGCATGAAAGATGAGGAAAGTAGTGATAGCCGCAGCCACTGCCTCAATCTAGGGTCAACCCATCCTAGAAGGCTGGGGTCATTTTTAACAACAAATTCCCTCATAAGACCAATAAAACCAAGTAGAGACTGAAAATCGAAAGAACGGATCCAACCCCAGCCCTCAGGGATGTGGGCATTATTACCCCCACAAAAACAACCTCCCCCATGAGAGTCAGTATTCTCTCATCTAGGGAGGACAATAAGAAGAGAAGGTTCCCATCCTATCCTGTCATTTGAATCATCATCCCCTCCGAGAGGAAGGCGCACTGTAAGGTCGCACCAAAGAACCCTCCACATCACCCTTCATCAAGAAGTCCGAAGGCAATCCCAGGACACAAAAGGGAAGGCCTGGAGAAGAAACAGGAGATACTCTTCTTATTTGGAAGATGACGTACCCACAACCCTGTGATATGAATTCATCAACGTCATAGAGGCTAACTCCACGGGTGAAACCATGGAAAATGAAAATCCGGATGGATCAGGAGACGATAGTTCCAGTCAGGATGTGACACACAACGATCCACCAGGTCTGCACACCCAGAACCAGATAGTCACCCTAAATATGGTCGTCCTTCCAGCCAACCCTCCTCTGCCTACCCAGCGAGCTTCAAATAGGGATAATAATAAAGGACTGGTTACCCTTAACCCACCTCATTCTCTCGACAAAGATTAGCCAATCACGCTCGAAGAGAGATTCGCTCGACATGAAGATTAGATGAAAGAATTGAGGCAGCTTAATGTCGAGATACTCCATAGGAACTACCTTATTGAAAGTGCATCCCAGGAGGAACCACATCATGCACTCCCAGTAATTGCACCTCAAAGACTAAGGTTTTCCTCGGCAAACGAAACACGTCCAGGGCTCCCATCTAACGAGGCACCTGGCCCATCCAACTACCTAAACGTAGATTCAGATGAATACCAAGACTTCCCTCCACTCAGAAAGCAACTGTAATGAGTACGCATGAACCCTCCTAAGGTGGCACAAATGGCACACGCACCCTTGGTGCTGGCCAATCCGGATCCTCAGGCAATGCCTCGGGCTACGCCTTCCCAGGACCGGGCCCAACAGGATGTAAACCAGAGTCTCACCCACACCATCGAGGCTCTAACATCTCTATTAGAAGTCAGGGAAGGTCTCCGCGCTCTGATACAGCCAGAGCGGAAACCCTACCCGGATTGGGTGAGAAAAAAACCCCTCCACCCAATTTTGGGAGCCCTATATTCTCAATTTTCATTGGATCGGGTGATCCGGAATAGTATTTAATGCACTACACATCCTATTGAAGCCCTATGATGGGGACTCCGGAATAGAAAGAAGCAGTGAAAATCATATGCTTCGTACGGACCTTACAAGGATCCGCCTTCGTCTGGTATACGAGTCTTCCAGCCTAGTCAATAAAGAGCTGGGAGGAACTTCGAAAGTAGTTCTTATTCCACTTCAGCTCAACATTGCCCAAGACAACGGTCAGCGACCTCATGAACTGCAAGAAGAGGGAGAAAGAGGGGGTCTCAGATTTAATCACCAGATGGAAGGGTCTGACCCCTTCCCTGAATAGGCCAATGCCTCAAGATGAGATGCTAGACATATGCATCGATAATCTTCGAGATGAGCTGCGAACACCGCTCATACCAGTGGAGTGAACCACTGGCTTTCGCCATCTCTCAGCCCCTGCCCAGAGAATTGAGGACTCTCTGCAGCGGACTAATTCGAAGTCTTGAATAGCCTCACATGCTCCTACGAAAAGAGCCCTTAGAGCTAAAGCGTCCACTATCACACTCGACCCGGCCCCTGTGATTGATCCACCGCTCATGCCTCCACCAAATCGTCAAGGGCCTCTTGCATATCAGCGGCCACCTCCGCCTAAACGGGACAATCAACAAGGACCAAAGCAGAACCAGTTTGAGGAACAAAGACAAAAAGTATACTCGTTCCGAGATGATCAAGTCTGCGACTACTTCATTGCCTCCAAGAACTACAATATCCTCCACCTCCCAGAGCCGAGGAATAGTGAAGAGTTTGGCTGCGATGACAGTCCATATTACTGCCCCTACCATCAAATGTTGGGGCATAGTATCCGAGAGGGATTTTTCTATAAAGACCTCTTGCAAAGGATGGTAGACTCTGGGCAGGTCAAGTTGGGACCACCCCCAGCACATGTGGCATGTATCTCTACCACCGACTCCGAAAAAGAGGAGGGGTGGTAGAAAGTCACCATCAAGAAGGGGAAGAAATTTGACAAGTAGATGACTCGTAAGACTATCAACTGAGCCCAGGGCATACTCCGAGCTCCGCTATAGTAGCTGGTGTTTCCACCAACATCCCCTGAAGCTGCAGAGCTGACAATATCGACCTCACAAACCTCCATGAGCTGTTCGTCTGGGCATAATCGAAGAAGGATGAAAAAATCGAAAGAGGAGTAGTCCGCAACAGGGACAAAGTTAGTCCCAACCCTGGCAGATTATATGCCCACAAATTTGGCACCACGGGCACCGACCTACCAAATGACACCATCAGGGACAACCGACTTGGTTGACTAGTCAGAGGATGAAGAGCTAATCTTTGGTTCTATAAACATCATCCATCTTATGGAATCATTCCCTGAAAAAGGGTATAGTTACAAACCCAAGTTCCCTACATGAAGAGCCGGGAGGAGGAATTGTAGAGGTAAGGTATACCAAGGGTGGCGCAGCTATAACATCCCGTCTTTTTATAACATAACTTTCATTCAATTACACGGAAATGAGGATCTTTAAGGTTTATTGTCTTGGAAACAAGGAACATAAAACAAGAAAAAAAACATTCTTCTTAAACACTTGAAAGGCTTATCCTCATGTTCACCCTAGGCTCATTACTGCATCTCATAACCTGGGGACATACATCAAAAGAAAGGGTGAGCAGAAGGCCCAGCAAGGGAAACAAGTGATACATTTTACATATGAACTTGATATACATTAATAAAGTCATGAAAAGAACATTAAGGCATGAAAATGAAATCATGAGGCATATCATAATAAAAAATAAACTTTTTCATAACATGAAGATGTGGCTGGAACATTTAATATTGACAATCGTTTCGTTTCACCAAGCTATATCCCCATGGTGTCGTTAAAAAATTCCCAAGGTTATTCACCAAGGAGTCGTTAAAAATGGTCATCTCTAGAGATTAAGTCTTTACCCAATGCATTGGAGCGCTATCAGGGTGTACCCTTAAATTTGCCATTATTATCATGTTAGCCACATACATAATCATCAAACATTTCATAAATAACCCATATAGCATAAGATAAATGGGTTTCATTTCATAATCATAATGTTTTAAAAACTGCTTTAAAGACATGATCATTACGTCACTTTAAACCCACGGAAGGGCAGAGCGGGTTTTATGTATGTAAATCCCAGAATATAAAATAGAACATTTTTGTATATATGTGAATAACCCTGTAGAAATAAGAGCTTTGAGTATTCACTAAACAACATCAAGTAATTTTGAGAAAAAGAGAGGTGCATTTTGAGACGAAAATTCTGCAGCACAACGGCTACGTTACAGGGTTTTAGAAAACGTTGAAAAGAGAGGGGACATGGGTCAAACAATCATAAATGACCCATAAAATAGTAGAGGGACAGAATATAAGGGATTTAAGAACATGGTAATTTAATTTGAAAATATACCATATGAAATGATGAACATGAATGGAAGACAAAAAATAAGATTTCTCTTATGAAAATTCGGCAGCCTAATAGCATTACATAACTTCAACCAAAAATGAATTGAAGATGTAAAATTGGGTCTCTCATCATATGAACATAAAATCTCAGTATGATAGATATATAGATCATAACCCAACATAATTAAAAGTAACTTTCAAGACTTGACATGGAATTAGAACTTTGAAAAAGGGAAGGGTGAAAGAATCCCTTAAAAATTTGGCAGCCTAAGGGCACCACTTAAAACATCAAAATACTGAATTGAAGAGATCAAATGGGGTCTCTCATCATATGAACATAAGAGTACAGTATGATAGATATAGGGATCATACCCTAACAAAACAAAAATTAACTTGAAAGAATTGACATGAAAGTAGAACTTCAAAACGAGAAGGGTGAAGAACCACTTAACAATTCGGCAGCCTAACGGCGCCACTTAAAACATCAAAATACTGAATTGAATAGATCAAATGGGGTCTCTCATAATATGATCAAAAAATATCAGTATGATAAATTTAGAGATAATACCCCAACATAATAAATAGGAACTTGAAATACTTTACATGATAATAGATCTTGAAAAATGAGAAGGGAGAAATAATCTGTTACAAAAACATTCGGCAGCCTAACGGCGCCACTTAAAACATCATAAAACGAAATAATGAGAGAAAGAGGGGATATCACATTATATAAACATGAAAAGGGAAGTAAGAGGAGCATAATAGAACATCCTTTACATAAGAACATGGAGCATAAAAGAAATTACATAAAAGAGATTTCTTGAAAAGAAAGAGAGAGGTCAGATCCCTTACCTTAAAACGTAACTCTTAATACTCAATGGTTTGGACCTTGAGGGCTTGGGGCACCTTGGGAGGACTCCTTGGGAGGTAAGGAGACCCTAACTTCATTGGGGGAGAGTGGGGAGTCGAATGGATGAGAGGATGGCTGGGTATTTATAGGGAAAGTGAGGGGACAAGGCATTAATGGCCAAGGTACACCTCATTAGTGGTTTTGGGAAAACCATGGACTTGCCCATGGTATTTGCCCATGGAATTGGCCACTTGGGACACCTCATGCCTTATATTACTATTCATAAGTCGACCATATTGATTACATACTTAATACATCATTTAATGATGTCATTAAACACCCGTAACTTAAAAACTGTATTTTCACTATTCATCGAAAATTCAACATTCTCAGAATAATCCCAAAATTTCACCTTAACCAAATATCAATTCTCTGATTTCAAAAATGAAATCCATTTTATAAAAATAATTTTCTAAATATTTTTAATTAATTTTTTAATTAAAAACACTATTCATCGAATTTTTTTTCCAGAAAAATCCCCAAAAATTACCTTAACATAATATCGATGCTCTGAGTTCAAAACTGAAGTCCATTTTATAAAAAAAGTTTCTAAATATTTTTAATTAAAATTTTAATTAAAAAACACGATTCATCCGAAAAAACTAATAATTGAATAATAATTTATGAAACCGTTATTTAACCATTTTATTGAATCACATTACTTAATCAAAGTGCCTAGCTTATTTTAATACTTTCTTTAAGTGAGATTACTAATCCATTTGGACACATTATTAATCCTAATCATAAAATCACTATTCATAATTTACTATTCATCAAAAATCAAGTTGATCTTATTAGACTCTAAATTTCGTACTGAACATTATTGTATAAGACCATTTTTTGAAAATCATTACACATTTTTAATTATTTAAGGTTTACATAAACATTTTTAAAATATACTTTTTCTAAAATTAATCAAAAATATGCATACTATATTTATCCGGTCATTTGAAAATTCATAAAAGAAATCGAAATTTTTATTTAAAACAAAGGATTACACAAGACTGTTACAGTCTCCTTACATAGCCCCTTATCACACCAGCATAGGAACTAAGTGTAAGGTGTGCTAAGGTTAGAGAATCCGAGGGAGGCTCGACCAACATCGCACGAGTAGTAATTTCTATCAGTTTGAACTTCTCGCGAAGGCGATCCCGTTCTAGGTTTATACGATGAAGTTCAGCTTGGGTTTGGTCCAGAGCAAAGCCCAATGGTGCTACCTCCTTCCAAAGTTCTGTTAGATGAGCTTCGATCGGTCCAAGACTACTGGGTGAGGCCATCAAATCTTCTTTCTATATTAATTAACCAAGATTACTTGTATTTTGAGACAATAATCGAAACGTTTAGTTTACAGTGGTCATATTGACCAACGGTCAAAACCCAACAGTCTCATTTTAATTATACTCATGTTATCAAATGAAACATTTTTGTTGAGTACAAAAATAAAATAAACTAACACATAAAATTAGAAAACATGATTTATTCAAAATATCTGGTCGTTACAATCTTCCCCCTTAAGAAATTGGGTCCTTGCAATTTTTAAAATTGGGTTTTGAAATTTCATTGAAAGTCCCACATCGGAAAAGGAGTCAGTAAAATTATTACTTTAAAATAAAGAATTGGAAGTTCAAAGGCCACCCGAGATAACCCACACTAGGATTCCATGTAGGAAAACATGGACATGGAAGAAAAACAAAGGGTCAAGTTCTGAGGGAGAGTGATAGAAAACATTATTAGGAGAAAGTTAACAATAAGAAAATCACAAACTTACGATGTGTATAAACGGTCTTTGATTACCTAGTAGGAAACGTAAACCGACAACATTTTTGTTTTATGTTCCTTTCCATAATTTTGAGGAATTCATTTACTACATAGAACAAAAACAAAAGAAAATATACCTACCTTCAAGTAGAGTTTCATCATTTAATAAGTCTCTACCAAAACTAATCTTTTCTCTAAATGATGAGAATTCAAAAACACTTGTTCTCATAAAAAGCACAAGAATCATCTTCTTATGAATCACATAATCCACAAAAGATTAACTATCTATTTCTTGTATCTTTAAACATTATCCCAAAAACAGAATGTTTAAGGTAAAACAACTCTTCAAAAAGAAAGAATCCCATTGGAAGGGAAACTACTTTTAAATCTTCAAAGTTTCATGGTACTACCCAAATTTCATCATAGACCATTCCATAAATAACAGTCCTTAAAATTCCCCAAAATAAACCAAACTAAGATTGAAACCCAAATACAAGAAGGATTTGATAACACAGTACTCCAAAACAACTTCATTGTTCATCTCCAGACAACATCAACCACTCCTAACATCTTATAAAAAAAGTAGCTAACCTAAACATATTTTACCCAAATAGGTTAATCATTCCCATAAGTAACCTAAATTACTATAAGTCCACATTAAATTCATCAATTCTTCAAAATAAAAGTCAACCTTACTCCTCAATGAAAATACTATAGTAATCTATTTACCTCGATCATATAGGGTCCCCAAAATAGTGAATGTCTTCCAAAATAATAATCATATTTTAATCCCCTAATCATCTCTGTCATATTAATATGGAAATAGTCGCATTTCCTATCACATTTGTTGTTGGGACACGTTATTCCATTTCCCACCATTAACTTAGAAGAGAAAGTATAATTAGAGGCTTAAATACTTAACCAATAATCATGAAATGGAACTTAAAACATATAAGGATAACTCGTAGAGGAAAAGTATACCCTAACTTGTGATCCCCTAGGTTCCCATCTAGGTTATCCATGATCATATATTCTTATGTAAATCTTTATTTTATTTTATCTTTGTTCCTTTTAACAATGGTTCATACCAAGCTTATGAATTTACCAAAGCATATCCCCTGGGAGTGTCGTAACCAAGAGTGCAGCGAGGCCCGTTGTCGTGTACCAATTCCCGTTTGAGTCTAGCTCAAAGCGGGGTTTTCGGGTTTTACCCCTATGTACATCTGCGCCAGAGCCACCTCTACCTGCTCGTATCCAGACAGGGATGTATTTTCTTGGCAACCCCTTACTCTATACTCACCAAAATACCATGAAGACTTCCTATATTTAAACTTTTCTATAGGTTTCTTCCTAAAGTTTTCATATCCTAATTTCCACAAATAACTAAACCGTCCTTTGATATCAACTATAGCATCCTGTCTTTTTATAACATAACTTTCATTCCATTACACGGAACTGAGGTTCTTTAAGGTTTAGTGTCTTGGAAACAACGAACATAACACGTGAAAAAAACACTCTTCTTAAACACTTGAAAGGCTTCTCCTCATGTTCAACCTAGGCTCATTACTGCATCACATAACCTGGGGACATATATCAAAAGAAAGGGTGAGCAGAAGGCCCAGCAAGGGAAACAAGTGAAACATTTTACATATGAACTTGAGATATATCAATAAAGTCATGAATAAAAAGTTAAGGCATGAAAATGCAATCATGAGGCGTATCATAATAAAAATAAAACATTTTCATAACTTGAAGATGTGGCTGAAACATTTAATATTGACAATCGTTTCGTTTCACCAAGGTCCATCCCCAAGGTGTCGTTAAAAATTTACCAAGGTTATTCACCAAGGCGTCGTTAAAAATGGTCATCTCTAGAGATTAAGTCTTTACCCAATGCATTGGAGTGCTATTAGGGCGCACCCTTAAATTTGCCTTTATAATCATGTGATCCACATATATCATCATCAAACATTTCATAAATAACCCATATAGCATAAAATAAATGGGTTTCATTTCATAATCATAACATTTTTAAAACTGCTTTAAAGACATGATCTTTACGTCACTTTAAACCCATGGAAGGGGAGAGAGGGTTTTATGTATGTAAATCCCAGAATTTAAAATAGAACATTTTTGTATATATGTGAATAACCCTATAGAAATAAGATCTTTGAGTATTCACTTAACAACATGAAGTAATTTTGAGAAAAATAGAGGGGCATTTTGAGACGAAAATTCTGTAGCACAACGGCTACGTTATAGGGTTTTAGAAAACGTTGAAAAGAGAAGGGACATGGGTCAAACAATCATAAATGACCCATAAAATAGTAGAGGGACATAATATAAGGGATTTAAGAACATGGTAATGAAATTTGAAAGTATACCATATGAAATGAAGAACATGAAAGGAAGACAAAAATAAGATTTCTCTTATGAAAATTCGGCAGCCTTATAGCGTTACATAACTTCAACCAAAAATGAATTGATGATGTCAAATAGGGTCTCTCATCATATGAACATAAAATCTCAGTATGATGGATATAGAGATCATACCCCAACATAATAAAAAGGTACTTGCAAGACTTGACATGGAATTAGAACTTTGAAAAGCAGAAGGGTGAAAGAATCCCTTAAAAATTCGGCAGCCTAAGGGCGCCACTTAAAACTTAAAAATACTGAATTGAAGAGGTCAAATGGGGTCTCTCATCAAATTAACAGAAGAGTCCATTATGATAGATATAGAGGTCATACCCCAACATAACAAAATGGAATTTGAAAGAATTGACATTAATGTAGAACTTCAAAATGAGAAGGGTGAAGAACCACTTAAAAATTCGGCAGCCTAACGGCGCCATATAAAACTTCAAAATACTGAATTGAAGAGGTCAAATGGGGTATCACATCATATGATCATAAAATATAAGTATGATAAATTTAGAGATCATACCCCAAAATAATAAAAAGGAACTTGAAATACTTTACATGATAATAGATCTTGAAAAATGAGAAGGGATAAATAATCTGTTAAAAAAGTTTCGGCAGCCTAACGGCGCCACTTGAGACTTCATAAAACGAAATAATGAGAGAAAGAGGGGATATCTCATTATATGAACATGAAAATGGAATTAAGAGGAGTATAAGCGAATATCATTTAACATAAAAACATGGAGAATAAAAGAAATTACATAAAAGATATTTCTTGAAAAGAAAGAGAGAGGTCAGATCCCTTACCTTAAAACGTAACTCTTAAAACTCAATGGTTTGGACCTTGAGGGCTTGGGGGCACCTTGGGAGGACTCCTGGGGAGATAAGGAGACCCGATATTCGTTGGGGGAGAGTGGGGAGTCGAATGGATGAGAGGATGGCTTGGTATTTATAGGGAAAGTGAGGGGACAAGGCATTAATGGCCAAGGGACACCTCATTAGTGGATTTGAAAAAACCATGGGCATGCCCATGGTATTTTCCCATTGTATTGGCCACTTAGGACACCTCATACCTTATCGTACTATTCATAAGTCGACCATATTGATTACATACTTAATACATCATTTAATGATGTCATTAAACACCCGTAACTTAAAAACTGTATTTTCACTATTTATCGAAAATTCAACTTTCTCAGAATAATCCCAAAATTTCACCTTAACCAAATATCAATGCACTGATTTCAAAAATGAAATCCATTTTATGAAAATAATTTTCTAAATATTTTTAATTAATTTTTTAATTAAAAACACTATTCATTGAAATTTAATTTTTTTTCAGAAAAATCCCCAAAAATTACCTTAACCTAATATCGTTGCTCTGAGTTCAAAAATGAAGTCCATTTTATAAAAAAAAATTCTAAATATTTTTAATTACAATTTTAATTAAAAAACACTATTCATCTGAAAAAACTAATACTTGAATAATAATTTATGAAACCGTTATTTAACCATTTTATTGAATCACATTACTTAATCTAAGTGCCTAGCTTATTTTAATACTTTCTTTAAGTGAGATTACTAATCCATTTGGAAACATTATTAATCCTAATCATAAAATCACTATTCATAATTTACTATTCATCAAAAATCAAGTTGATCTTATTAGACTCTAAATTTCGTACTGAACATAATTGTAGAAGACCATTTTTTGAAAATTGTTACACATTTTTAATTATTTAAGGTTTACATAAAAAATTTTAAAATATCATTTTTCTAAAATTCAACAAAAATATGCATACTATATTTATCCGGTCATTTGAAAATTCATAAAAGAAATCGAAATTTTTATTTAAAACAAAGGATTACACAAGACAGTTATGGTCTCTTTACATAGCCCCTTATCACACCAGCATAGGAACTAAGTGTAAGTTGTGCTAAGGTTAGAGAATCCGAGGGAGGCTCAGCCAACATCGCACGAGTAGTAATTTCTATCAGTTTGAACTTCTCGTGAAGGCGATCCCATTCTAGCTTTATACGATGAAGTTCAGCTAGGGTTTGGTCCAGAGCAAAGCCCAGTGGTGCTACCTCCTTCCCAAATTCTGTTAGATGAGCATCGATCGGTCCAAGACTACTGGGTGAGGCCATCGAATATTCTTTCTATATTAATTAACCAAGATTACTTTTATTTAGAGACAATAATCGAAACGTTTATTTTACAACGGTCATATTGACCAACGGTCAAAACCCAACAGTCTCATTTTAATTATAATCATGTTTTCAAATGAAAATTTTTGTTGAGTACAAAAATAAAATAAAATAACACATAAAATTAGGAAATAAGATTTATTGAAAATATCGGGTCATTATAGCAGCCGTGGCCGAAACCAACCCTATGGTTCGACCCTGGCCCAAACCTTTAATATCGCAGAAACCCGTGGGAGAGCCCTTCAAAGGACTCAGCAGGGTAAAGAATGCCCCTCCACCTCCACAAGCACCCACTCTGGCCCTGTTGTTCTACGATACCCACCGAAAGAGGGACAAGTGTTTGGCCGCCTAGTGCACACAAACAGATCGGACGAGCCAAGTCCTCAAAATGCGGTAACTCCATCGATATCCGACCCCGCGGCCGGTCACTCCTCGTCAAATGCTCCAGCCCCTAAAGCACCCGCTAAGACTCTAACGCCAATGGAGGAACGTCGGCCGCTGAAGAAGAAATATGATATCCTTAAGCAGCTAGCATCGGTACCAGCCAAGCTATCAGTCCTCGATTCCCTAAGTCTGTCTGCAGACATCAGGGAGGCACTTCTAGAATCTTTGGTCATCCCCCAGGAGTTTCAAGCCGAGGTAGCTGCCGCCGAAATTTACGGGACAAAGACTGACCCGGCTGAATGAAATGCGGTGATTTTCTTCACCGATCAGGATGAAGATGACATCATGCAAGGACACATCAGACCAATATATGTGTCTGGCACGCTGAATGGCATTGAGATCCGGAAAGTCTTTATAGACAATTGCTCTGGAGTTAACCTTCTTCCCCTACGGATACGCTATAAGTTAGGCTATATTGAGGACGACCTAATTCCCTCGGCCACAACTTTGTTCGGTTATGATAAGATTGAGCAGAAACCAATGGGACAAATTAAGCTGAAGACCCATTTTTGTGACCTGGTAGCCTACACAAAATTCCTGGTGGTCCGGCAGAGCACAACATTCAATGACATGCTGGGAAGTCCATGGCTTCATAAGCACATGGTCGTTCCTTCATCCTACCACCAGTTTATCAAGTACTGCGTCAATGGAAAAAGTGGAACATTGGATGCTGACAAGTCCCCTTTAGAGCTCTCCAAGTCACATTACATTGACACCGGGTTCTATGATAAAAATAAAAAGAATCCCTTGGTCGATGGTGTCGACTGGATATCTGCTCCAAATCGCCTGGAAATGGTTCTTGATGACCCCCTCAGGCAGGTTGGTAGAGATTATGCCCTACCCATAAACCATGTTGAGAGTAGGAATTCAAGTACGGACACACACTCGGATGTCCTCATCACTTCATCCATGATGGCTGAGCATGAAAATGCAGGAACGTCCACCAACCCTCGATTTGGGGATAAATACTCAAGCGGGGATGCCCACGATACCTCTCCCTTAAACCCTCAAAGGCTCAAACCAGATGCTCTCTCCTCGTCGGAACAAGAAGATGAGGACATGGGAGAAGAAGAGGGGGAAGATCTCAGGGATGCACCTCCCGTATTTGAGGAGGGTATCTCCACCACGGTGGACGAGCTTAGGGAAATAAACCTGGGTACAGAGGAAGATATGAGGCATACCCTCATTAGTACAACCATTTCCCTCGAGAAGCACAAGGTATATACCTCTTTACTGAGGAAACATCGGGATGTTTTGGCTAGGAATTACACAGAAATGCTGAGACTCGATCCCGAAGTGGTGACACATCACCTGGGTCTTCTAGAAGACCACCAGGGCTATAAACAGGTCGCTAGAAGGACGCATCCCTCACATGCCACCAAAATAGAGGCTGAAGTCAATAAGCTCATTAAAGCAGGCTTCATTCGGGAGGACCAGTACCCCATCCGGTTGGCCAACATCATCCATGTCATGAAAAATAACGAAAAAATCATCGTCTACATTGACTTCAGATATCTCAGTCGACATTGTCTGAAAGATGATTTCCTGGTCCCGATCAACGAATTATTAATCGATGCGATAGCCGGGTATGATGCGCTATCCTTCATGGATGGCTATTCTGGATATAATCAAATCAGGATGACCCGAGAAGACGAAGAAGCCACTGCCTTCAGGGCCCCTCATGTGGTATTCTGTTACAGGGTGATGCCCTTTGGTCTCAAGAATGCTGGCGCCACATATCAGTGCACCATGTATCGGATCATTAAACTATTCATTGGAAAATTCATTGAATGTTACGTGGATGACTTGGTGGTCAAGTCCAAAAAGAACTCAGAGCACCTGTCAGACCTTGAGACCGTCTTCAACACACTCCAAAAGCATAGCTTGAAGATGAACCCCTTGAAATGCGCCTTTGGGGTTACCTCAGGGAAATTCCTTGGCTTTGTCGTACGCCATTGTTGCATCGAAGTCGACCCTGAGAAGTAAATGGCTATCCTTGGATTAACACCTCCCTGCAACCTCAATGAGTTAAGAGCATTCCAAGGACACCTAGCCTATATTAGGCAGTTCATGTCCAACCTTGCAGGAAAATGTTTTCCCTTCACTAAGTTAATGAAGAAGGGGGTTGTGTACCAATGGATGGATGACTGCCAAGAGGTGATCGACATCTTGAAGAAGTACCTCTTAAGACCACCAGTGCTCATGCACCCAGTTGAAGTAAGACCTCTCATCTTGTAAGTCACAGCCTTAGAGATATCACTGGGAAACTTCCTCGCACAAAAGAATGACGCGGGTAGTGAAAATATTCACTATTACCACAGCCGAACAATGATTGATATTGAGACTCGATACTCAAATATCAAGAAGTGTTGTTTGGATTTGGTCTTCACGGTTAAAAAGTTAGGACATTATCTGCATCATCATGAGGTCCATTTGATCTCGCAGAGTAACTCGCTCAAGTACATCCTCAGCCAACCGATGCTAACCAGACGCCTATCCCGATGGGCAGTCATCCGACAATATTTTGACATCCGGTTTGTGCCTCAGAAATCCATCAAGGGTCATGCATTAACAGACTTTCTGGCATAGCACACTTCGACAGGGACCACTGCACTGGACGCCGAGCTACCTGATGAAGACATCATCTCGGTTCAAGAGGAGTTCCCAGCATGGGAAATGTTCTTCGATGACGCATTATGAAGCCCAACCGAGAAGAGGATGGAGGATCCCGGATTCAACAAAGAGGGTTTGGGGATAATACTCGTGTCCCCATAAAATGAATTCTTTCCATATTCCTTCCTCCTATCAGAAGGATGTACGATCAATGAAGTGGAATATCAAGCTCTCATTGCAGGCTTGGAACTCGCACTCCAGGTGCAAGTACAACACCTTAAGGTAAAAGGTGACTCATAACTGGTCATCAAGAAAGTCAATGGTGACTATGCTATTAAAAAGGAGGAACTGATCCCCCTGTTTGACCATGTACAAGGGTTAATGGAGGAATTCTCTATAGAACCAGCATTGACCCATATTCCCTGGTCTCAGAATTCTCAGGCTGATGCATTATCCAACACGGCCACAACCCTAGATGACCCACGCTAGGATGAAATAGTTATCAGTATTTCTCACCGTCGAAGGGTATTGCCATTTTTTCAGGACAAGATGGAAGAAATCCATGAAGTCAGTTTTGTCCGTAAGCTATATGCTCATGCCATTGGCTGGATGACCCCCATTTAAAACTACCTTCAACGGGGAGAACATCCATCAGAAAGGGTTGAATGAGAGAAAATATGGAGAAGGGAAATAAACTTTGTCCTATATAGAAGTGAGAATTAGCAAGTGGTCCTCTACAAACGAGGCCTCGATGGTGTTCTCCTCAGATGAATTGATAGAGAAGAAACCACTTCTGTAATGAATGAAGTATATGTCAGAGCGTGTGGATCACATCAATCGGGGACCAAGCTTTCCCATCTGGTTCGAAGGCTTGGGTACTACTAGCCCACAGTGGCGCAAGACTGCGAGCGTTTTACCGCAAAATGCCACTCATGCCAGATTCATGACAACTTTATACACCAACCCCTGAAGTTACTTCATCATGCCAATACTCCTGGTCGTGTTTCATCTAGGGAATGGATGTCGTGGGACCATATCCTCCCACCACAGCCAAAAAGAAAAAGTATATCCTCATGGAAACTGACTTCTTTTCCAAATGGGCATAATCCATACCCCTCAAGGAATTCGGGGAAAGAAATATTTTCAGATTTGTAAAGACCAATATCATCACCATATTTGGTGTCCCTAATTCCATAATGATGGGCAGTGGCACCAACTTCTACTCTGCTGAATTGGAGAAACTATACCACGAGTATGGTATCAAGGATAACCACTCATCCCGCTACCATGCAGTGGCCAACGGAATGATAGAGGATTTCAACAAGACCCTTTCTAGCATTCTCCAGATAATGGTGGACAAAGACAACAATTCATGGCTGGATAAACTCCTCCATGCATTGTGGGATTATCGAACAACAATTTGCACCGCTACTCGGGCCACCGCGTACTCATTGGTGTACGAAACAGAGGCGGTCCTGCCCATTGAACTCCAAATTCCCTCACTTTGTGTTTCCATATGTGATCAATTATCCGATGATGAGCAGTCAAAAAAGCGGCTAGGTGAACTGGCTTAGCTAGACGAGAAGCAGTTTCACACTTTGCTCCATCTGGAGATATACCAGAACTCGATCGCATGAGCCTTCAATAAAAAGGTCAGTCTCCGGTGTTTCTTGGAAGGAGAATTGGTATTGGTCCTCCGGACCCTAATGATACCTAGAAAGAAGACTCCAAAGTTGGAGCCCAAAAAGGAGGGACCATACATTGTACAAACGGTCTACTCCAACATAGCATATACCCTAATCTCCATTGATGGACAATTTACCACTACTCCTACAGATGCGAGATTCCTAAAGAAGTATTTCGCATTGAAACCGAAAGTGGAGTACATCCTTTCCGCACGATGTCAAAATTCATGGGGATCATCCGAGCTGCATGACGTTAAACTGCCAAGCACCCAATGGTCCAAAATCTATGACCTTAAACTAAGAGCATATCATCCGAGATGCATGACGATAAACTACCAAACACCCAATGGTCTAAACTATATGACCTTAAACTAAGAGAATATCGTCCGAGCTGCATGACGATAAACTACCAAGAACCCAACAATCCAAAATCTATGACCTTAAACTAAGAGCATTTCTCCCTCACCGCATGACGTTAAACTACACAGAATCTAATAATACCCCTCATCCTAACCACATGATGTTAAACTTTATGGCTTTCGTTCTTAACGCATGATGTTAAACTGCACGGATTTTAGAGAACTACGTATGGTGTGATTCCTGTCCTCGCAGAATACGTATTGACGCTATGATCCCCTATCATGGCCCAACCACTTCGAAAAAAAGTTAAAAATGACCTCTCCCCCCATGTACGGACCATACCTGCATGAGGTGTATCCCTCGTCCTCACTGCACGACGTTAAACTGCATGGACAAGAAGTTTTCACAATGCCCCTCTCCCCCTGTGTATGGACCAGACCAGCACGGGGTGTACTTATTTTATAGAATGATGTGCGGCTTGATTACTGCCCTCATAAGATTCGTAGTGACTCCAGGGTTCCCCGTCTTGGCCCAGCCCCTGAATAAAAGATAAAAATGTCCCCTTCCCCCATGTACAGACCAACCCTACATGGGGTGTACTTCTCCCAACGAACTACGTGCGGCTTGATTCCTTACCTCGCAAGATATGTAGTGACTCCAGGGTTCCCCGTCCTTGCCCATCCCCCAGAATAAAAGATAAAAATTCCCTTCCACTCCATGTACGAACCAGACCGTCATGGCGTGTACTTCTCATCCATACCGCATGACGTAAAACTGCATGGATAGAAAGATTTAAAAATTCTCCCTTTTCCCCGTGTATGGGCTAGACTGCATGGGGTGTATTGTTTTTGTGTCATTTCTACACGACGTTAAACTGCACAGAAAATAATGTTAAAAATTCCCCTGTGTACGGACCAGACCTGCACGGGGTGTATACCTCGTCCTTACTACGTGATGTTAAACTACATAGACCTCGTCCTTACCGTATGACGTTAAACTGCACGGACTTCATCCTTACCGCATAACGTTAAACTTCACGGACTTCATCGCGACCCACCTAAGACACATTGTGATACGATATGGAGATACTCCTTGCACATTTAGATGAATCCTTTCCATACATCAGACTCCAAGACCCGGATAATTATGGATCTTCATAACCACTCATGGCCATCAAAAGTAGAAAGTCATCGCCCCGTGAACACATTTGTATGACCATGCATACCATGCCCTTAGTGGCTCTGCATAATGATATCCCCTGGCTCATCTACTCAAGGCAATATTTCCTCGGGCGACACTCTTCCTAGCTACGTACGCCTACCGGCCTTAGAGCCCCCATATCACATCTCTCAATCCAATAAATTTATAGAGCAGTGGTTTACAAGTTCATTCCCCTTTTCACATCCATGTGTTGCCAGGGTATCCCTATCTGGCTAGCCTATGTGTCCACCGGTGGTTCACATAATGACCTACATCAACAAACATCAAGCTAGGACTAGACTACTTTGACTCAACGGACAATTGCTGTGAAGATGTTTCTGGTATACTCCGACACCATTATCCTCACGTGCCGAACTTTGTACTATAAGTAATCACAGATTCTCATAATCATTCATGGACATCGTAAGTGGAATGTCATCGACCCGGGGACACCTTTATACGACTATGCATACCATGCCCTCAGCGGCTCTGCATAATGACAACACGTAGCTCATCTATCAAAGGAATGATTTCCTTGGGTGGTACACTTCCCAGCTCCGTACGCTTACCAGCCTCAGAGACCCCATGCTATACCTCCTAATTGGGGAAAACTCAAAGTTGAAGTTTACAACCTTCATCCCCCACCTTGGTCCAAGTATATCAGAATATGTTGACTCAGTTATCCTTCGAGTTACTGCAACAATAGACACCCAGTGGTCCAAGCTCTATGACCGCTAAACTAGGAGTACCTCTTCCTTACCGCACGACGTTAAACTGCATGGAGTTAAGGTACACCCTCGCACGCAATATAAATCAGAGCAGGGAGATCTCTGAGCTTTAACAACAACCAGGGCCAAGTATTCCTGACATGTTCATACATTTCCTTCCCCGATGATAGACTTCATGTCCAAGATAACTACTAATATTCATAACCATTCATGTCCATCGGAAGTGGAAAGTCATCGACCCAGAGACACCTTTGCATGAATATTCATACCATTCCCTCAGCGGCTCTGCATATTGATAGCCCCTGGCCCGTCTACCAAAGGAAACATTTCCCCAGGCGATACTCTTCATATATCACTACTGGAAAAACGGGCTATACCCACGGTTCAAAACCGTGGGTATAGCCCCCAAAACCGTGGGTATAGGCTATACCCACGGTTTTGGGAACCGTGGGCTGGAATGGCGTCGGTATAGGGGTCTTGACCTATACCCACGGTTTGGGGAAACCGTGGGTATAGGTGTGCCACACACCAGCACCATGTTGTACAGCGTGGCAATCACATACCCCACAGTTTGAAAACCGTGGGGAGTTCAATTCTTTTCAAAAAATCGGGTCCATTGAGATTTGAACTCGCACCTCCCGCGAAGCGCCGAAACCACGCCCCGCCACTAACCAACCGAGCTCTTAATACAATCTGTTAATTATACATAGAATCTTATATATATATTAATATATATTAACGCCGCATATTCAAAAAGGGATGTCGCAGGGTTTCGATCCCGCGCCTCACGAAGCGCATCCCAACCGCGGCAGAAGAATGACCAACTACGCTGGGTAACTTAACTATTATGTTTTCATATATGTTTATATATATATTAATACTATTTATTTAAATTCAAAAAATGCATCTGCCGGAATTCGAACCACGCTTAACACTAGGACGGACAGAACGGTGCCTTGAGCAGACCACCCAACCTATATATTTTACCGGAAACATATACATATATCAGGCTATATATATTAATATTCTCTATTAGTATTCAAAAAATGAATCTCGCGTGAATCGAACCGGTGCCTCTTATATGCCATGAATATGACAGCAACCAACCGAACTAACAATTTTATTTGTTAATATATGTACATCTCTTTACTTATATTTATATTATTCATATTAGTCACCAGAAAAAATTTCCCATCCCGCGGAATTTTTTGTTCCCGCCATAACGCGGGAACAATATACCCACGGTTTTTCAAAACCGTGGGTATAGGTCTATGAAAAAAATACCCCCTATACCCACGGTTTTCAAAAACCGTGGGTATAGGTCTGTAGAACGACACCTTTACCCACGGTTTTTCCAAAACCGTGGGTATAGGTCTTCAAAAAAAACCTATACCCACGGTTTTTCCAGGAACCGTGGGTATAAGTCCTGATATTATACCTATACCCACGGTTTCCAGAACCGTGGGTATAGGGGGGGTCTATACCCACGGTTTTCTGCAGAACCGTGGGTATAGACCCATTTTCCAGTAGTGTATTCATATGCTTACTGGCCCCAGAGCCTCCATGTCATCTCCCATGATCCATGAAGCCCCAGAACCATTATTTATGCCATCACCCCCCTCCACTTCTTGGAAATTCCATGATACTCGGGCCCTATTATATTCTAGTCAAGAGCTATCTTTTTAACTACATCCTTACCACACGATGTTAAACTGCACGATCAATCATCCTTGATGCACGACATTAAACTGCACAACATTGGAAAAGGAAGGAAAAATGCCACCTGTCCTCGCTGCAAGACGTTAAACTACACAGCCTCCATTAATAATGCTCTTCATCTTTACTACCTTACGCTAAACTGCACGGTCAAACCCACCACGGGTTCATTAAGGAACAAAGGATTTTCTCTGTCCTTCAGTACACGGGTCAGACCGGAACAAGCCATCGTCTCACACCTACGTGAGAATGGATTACTTCACCCATTCTCGGGAAGTTCAGTATAGATGTTTCCCCACTATCCGGGCACCCTCTCATAATAAATCATACATTGTACTCAAAAAAATCCAAATCTCATAAGCCACCCCTAGTGGTCCCAAATCTCAACTTCCCTGAAGTTGCATGGCTATCTAGGGAATACAATCATTGACCTAAGGACACCTTTGCATGACTATGAATACCATGCCCTCATCGGCTTTTCATATTGATCGCCCCTGGCCTATCTACCAAAGGCAGGATTTCCTTAGGAAATGATGCTCTTCGTACGCCTCTTGGAATCTGATCCCCCATGTCTATCCCGGGATTCAAAAACCCTCTAAGTTAAAGTTTACCAACCTCTTTCACAATCCTACCTGAATATGGTGAACGTCTCTGAAAAGATTACCGAGGACCAGGAGAATATGTTCAATTTCAGATGATGTCCCAGCTGCATGACTTTAAACTGCGCCAATCCCCAACCGTCCTTTATTCTAGATAAATGCGTAGGACAATAACCTTACAGCCACACTCATGATTGATACATATGATATCAAAAACTTTCAGACTTCACATACCCTATTCGTCCCACCCCTAGTGGTCTTCATAATTCTCCACGTCACCCATGGTGGTTTCCATAAGCCGAACTTTCATGAAGTCCTATGGCCATCAGAAATGGAGAGTCATTCACTTAAGGATACCTTTGAACGAATATGCATACCATGCCCCCATTAACTTTGCATATTGATCGCCCCTGGCCTGTCTACCAAAGGCAAGATTTCCTTAGACAATTCTCCTCCCACCTCTGCACGTCGACGCGGCTCCTATGCCTTGAGACATGCCCTGAATGTTGTTCAAATTTAAATACACTCTCTCCAAATGCGTTTGAAGGATACCGGGACATATTTTAATCAATGAAATCCCATTGGGGCCCTTACCCCAACATATTTGGTCAAATATGTTCGACCTAAAACATCAGTAATGATAATATTGATAGAGGGACTTTAAACCGCCCACGAAAAGAGGCACAAAGCCTATTAGGACGAAAACCCGAAAAGGGAGACCTAAGAAAAATTTAGTCCATACCCACTAGGTTCACACTGAATGAGCCCAGGAAAAATTAGGATATCAAAAGAAGAGACAAAAAGTTTGTGGTGTTTTTCTACAGAACCCTAGAAATAGTCAAACTGTGCTCGCTGTTTCCCTTAGCTCATGAGAAATTTAGAGCATTGTCCAGTCACTCATCGATTTTCAGGACCAATCCACATCGGAATGGCCTCCTCTTCATTCCAATCAGACCCAATTCCGATGGGGGAAATTTGTAGGGTCCTGAAAATTCCTCAAGGTGGAAATCCAATTACCCCAAGACTTGGAAAAGGACCGAACTGGTCTGCATACCAGATCCCAGCAATAGTACATGACTGGTTCGGCGAACCGCCCTCCCATGGACGTTGTCATTTGAAAAATGGGGGCGAGGCGCCTACTCAGGAGCGAACCCAGAAGACCGCCAGTGAATCCAGGAAGATCCACCACCGTGAAGCGCGCCAACTACCCCATGTCGTGCTTGCCGTCGTTCACGAAATGGAGTTGGAAGCAACTCCACGGTCGCGAAGCAGGACTGATGTCAGGCCGGTCCACTGCCGCGATCTTCCCCCTCCGCAGACTGCTGTCGTTCGTGGGAAAGATGCAGAGAGGTGCACAACCGCGGAGCAATTCCGCGAATCTCGGTTCCAAAAATCAGTTCCAAAAATCCCCAGTAGACCGAGCCATCTGTGGGTGGGGATTCATTCATGGGCTTCCGTAGAAAGTTCCATGGGACCATCGATACAGCCTCCTTTGTGACTCTATAAATATTCACCATGGGGAACTAAAAAAGGGGAAAAAGAGGGGAAGGATGGGTGAAAAACCATGCGGAGATGCTAGAGAAATTTCTCCTAGTGGTAAAATCCCACGACCATCCGCGGACCGCATATCATCCGCGGATGAACTCTTCCACGTAGTGGAGAAACCAGTCTGTGAACCACATACAGAAAACTCCTCCGCAGCCAGCCCTTAGTGGCCATCTCCTTCGCGGACGACCATCTCCTTCACGAATGACCATATCCTCTGTGGACCAGTTTCGTACTCGAAATGGAGGAAGAAACCCTTCCGCGGGCGCGAAGTGGGACGGGCGCCAAGCCCTTTGCAGACACCCTTCGCGAACGGTCGTCCTTCACGGACAACATCCTTCGCGGATATTCATCTCCTCCGTAGCCAGCTCCTCCACGGAAACCATTCATGGAAAACTAATCCGCGAACCACATGTGGATCCCTCGCGGCTAGTCCATCGCGGATAGCTCCTCCTTGGCCAGTCCCTCGCGGATGGAACCTCGTGGCTGGCACCTCGCGGCCAGCTCCTTTGTGGCCAGCCCCATGAGTAAAACCCCATGCACTCGCTGGTCCACACCAAGGGGGCTGTGCCCCCACACCACCGCTCGGATTTAGTGCCAGGCTGTGGTCCCAGCCCTCCAGGCCTGTCCCTTCACTATCGTCATTGACCCCCATGAAAAATGGAGATTCGCACCGCGAACTTTTCGGGCCGAGACATCGGGATTTTGCATTTCACCCTTGCGCCGCCCCAACATCTGTCCTATACATTCCATGAGTCGAGCTATTCCTCATGACTCTCCTATAACCCCATTGACTAGCTCCTTTTTCTAGGATCTTCCAAAAAGGCCGCCCTTGTGTAAGTCCCACACCAACCATTGCTAGGTATCTCCTACCTAGTCGTCCTGACCACATGACGTTAAACTATATGGCCCTCATCCTGACAACATGTCGTTATACTGTGTGGACCTCATCCTGACCACATGACGTTAAACTTTATGGCCTTCTTCCTGACCACATGACGTTAAACTGTATGGAAACAGTCCTCTCTACATGACTATAAATTGTTGCACTCCCCATCATTCAGTAATTGGATGCCTCTTTCTCTTTACAAGAGATGAATTATGCCCCAAGAATAAGATGCCAAATGCCATGACCACAGTGGCCTACCTTCAAGAGCGCTGGATTCCATTCAGACATTCCATCACTCTGCCTCACGCTTTATGTGTCCTTCATCCGGATCTTCATCAACTTCCATGTATGAAGGGATCCCCTAATGTCCAGGCCTCATGCCGCATCGGCTCACCTACCAACTAGGCCAACGCCTCGGAAGACTTTGGACAAAACTTTGAGATAGGTCCTGTTTTTCGAACACGGTCAACAGTCGACCGTCATTTGTTAGTCCCCATTTCAGGCTAACGTGATATGAATTCTGTTTCTCGAACATGGTCAATAGTTATCCTCCATCACCATGCCACCCTCATTGTGTTCCAAATGTCAGGCATCTGATTCACACTTGTCATATCCCTTTGTTTGGACTGATTCCAACGCCCTCGGTGTTATCCCTCTTGTGCACTAGCGCATAGGTAAATGCCTCAAACCACTAGTGAGTATGGGTGCCCTCATGGACAGACATGAGGATGACACATGGGATTCCTTCCCGGAGTAAGCCCCAACTTTATGGGCCTCCCTTATGCATAAGCCCCACTCCACTTATCATGGATGCACCTTTCGCGACGTGATCCTCTGGTCCCTGCTGCCTTTTGTTTCTCACTCCGAGCATGACTCACATGGTCTTAGAGTAAGCATCGACCATGACATCCTCTTATGCGCCTCCTCAGAGTGTAAGACCCAATCCATTGCCCTGGGCCTCCCCAGAGTGTAAGCCCCAATCCATCATTCTGAGCTGCCTCAGAGTGTATGTCACAAGCTAATGTGAACTACGAGGACTTTGATTCCCTACCATAGGGATATGTAGGAAGCCTCCATGAGGTTCAAGCCCGATCGCCAGCAGACCCCCAGGCCCACCTTCAAATCAGTTCTCTGATGCTCCCCTTTCGTACTACGTGGACTTTGATCCATATCCCCTAGCCAGGGTATGTAGGAAGCCTCCATGAGGTTCAATCCCAACAACCGGTCGATCCGACTATCGTCCCATCAGTTCACTGCGCCACTCCTAGTGTCGCCTCAATGATTTCTGACTCCACGGGGTCATTAATCCAACGAGGGATGGTAAACCTCAGGCCTAAATGATTCCGAACCCCCTGTGTCCAGTTGACCATTTCCCACTAGGGTTAAATCTGTGGATACTATATTTGGGAATAAATCAAAGATTCATGAACATATGAATAAATCTTAAATCTATAAGAGGGTCTCGGAATAGGCAATAAATCCCCCCCCAAAGGGTGAGATGAGCCCGACTTCCCATCCTCTCGACCAATGTGAGTTCTTAAGAGTCGTTGGGAAGACCATCCGGCGAACGCCTACCTTTGGAAAGCAGGTCCACACATCAACGGATACGGAACCATTGGGCGTTTTGAGACCGAAACCACGAAACAACATAAAAAACCTAAAACACTTGAAAACCCTAAAACCCATACAACACCTTAAAAAATCCCAAAACCCCTTAAATCACCGTAAAATACTATAATAACACAAATAACACTAAAATTGATAAAACACATAAAAACCCATAAAAACCCCTAAAATTCCATTAAACTCATGAAAACCCTAAAATAACAGAAAACCCTAAAGACCAAAAAAAAACCTTTAAAGACCCTAAAACCCGTATTAAAACCCAAGAAGTCACTAAAAAACCTTAATCACCCTAGACACACTAAAACACCATAAAATATCCCCATAACGCTATAACCCATCCAAACCCTAAAAACTCTAAAATAACTCTAAACCCCCTAAAAACCGTAAAATAATATTAAAGTCCCAAAAGACTAAAAAACATAGGAAATCATAAAAACACAAATAAAATCCAAAAAATTGAATGATCAATATTAAACACCTATAAAACCCTAAGAAAACCAAAAAAACTAAAAACACCTAAATATCACAAAACACCTATAATACCCATATATCCTTAAAAACTGTAAAAACAACTTAAAAACCACAAAAACATTAAAACCCATAATAAACCAAATACCCAAAAATCCCTAAAAACGAAAACTACCACTAAAACTATAAAAAAACCTTGAAACCATTAAAAACCTAAGAAGACCATAAAAATAATAAACCCCTACAGGTTCCTAAAATACATAATACACATTGAAACCCTAAAATCCATAAAAATCCATACAAGCCCTAAAATACCTCAATTCCATAAAAACCCCAAAAACAAAAAAACCACCAAAAACACTAAAAACCTTAAAAGCCTTAAAATATTTAAAAACCCATAAACACCATACAACCCATAAAATACGAAAAAACACATTCAAACCTCAAAAACCAAAACAATACCACAAAACCTCTAAAACATACTAAAAGAAATTAAATCCCTTGAATCCATAAAAGATGATTAAAACTCCTAAAACCCTAGAAATCCTATAAGACCATAAAACCTATTAAAACACCAAAAATATATAAAAACCATAAAAACAAAAAAGAAACTAAAAGATAAAAACAATAAAGAACCCTAAGAATCACTAAAAATCTATAATGGACCCTAAAACCCAAAAAACCCGTAAAGGACTCTAAAATCCTAAAAATAACCTAATGGGCCAAAAAAACAAAAAAACCATAAGGATTGATAAAATCCTAAAAGATCCTAAATATCCTAAAAACCCTAACATACATTAAACCCATTAAAAGTTCATAAAACCCTAGACACCCTAAAAACCAAAATGACCCTAAAACCCTTAAAAACATTTAAATACCTAAAAACCTACCGAACTTTGAAAATCTAAAAACCAATGAAAACCATAAATAAACTAATAATAAAAGGAAAATTTAAAATACATTAAAACCCACAATACCCTAAAAACACTAAAACCCTAAAAACAATAAAAAAATCATAAAACCTTAAAAATCAATGAACACCCTAATAATACCCTATAAACCCTAAAGAACTAACAAACTGAAAAAACATAAAACCCAAAAACACCAAATGGAATGTAAACCCCTAACCAAACCCTAAAAACCCATAAACCTCCTTATAATCCCTAAATCCCCTAAAACACTGAATACACCCAAAACCTTGAAAACCCCAAAATGTCCCGAAGCCCCTAAAAACCCTACAAGACATTAAAACCATGTGAAAATCTTGAAACTTCATAAAGACCCCAAAAAATACTAAAAAATGAAAAATAAATTAAATTTACCTATATATACTTAAAAGAAAACTACCATTAACTATATTTGTGATTCCCGAAATGCTATGGCCTTTAACTGACAACATTTCTCAGTTCATGGTGGAGTAGGGATGATCCAAAAGGTAATCAAAGCGGCGTCCTATCTTTAGACAGGTTTGATCTAAAATAATATTAATCATCCAAAAAAATTTCATTAATTTTGTGTTTATGGAAGGGAGAATAAACCTCAGGTACTGAAATACATCTGATGTATTCCCCTTATCCCATCATTGTTAATGGTCAATGTGGATGGTGCAGTGTTGGGATCACCCAGCCCCTTGCGGCGTGGCGACGTCTTCTGCACCTGAATAGGATTTGTCAAAGGTAGTGTTTACCATTTTATTCGACATGGATATTCTTATGAGGTGGAGTTATGGGTGATGATGATGGATGTTAATTTTGCTTCCAAATTTGTGTGTAATTTCTTTGGATTGAGTATGACTCAATGCTCGTGATGGATGCCCTCAAAAACAAATCCAGGGATGTCCCATGGAGACTTCTTCCACAATGTATTGAGTGTATCACCATCTCTCAGACTCTCATTCTAGGGGTCAATCGTGTCTATAAGGATTCCAAATCGGCAGCAGATGCACTCTCTAAGAAGGCAATTGGGGAATAGGGATCGATGTTGTCTTTTGATTCACTATCTTTTTGTATGTCCTATATAGAATCTGATATGAAGGGTGATGTCAACTATCGGACATGTAAACCCTCTTTCTAGCTTTTTTAGGTTTCTTTAATGTTTGGTGGGGCTATCAACCCCAACCCTTTTTTCCCTAAAAGACCCTAATACCCAGAAAACAATTGACCTTGAAAACCTTAAATAATTCTAAAAGACACTAAAACCCTAAAAACCAGTAAAATACCCTAAAAACTATAAAAACATTACAATTACCTAAGAAACATAAGAAACCCTAAAACCCACATTAAAAATTAAAATCATTTCAAAGCCCAAAAAACCAAGAAACCCCAAGAAACCCTAAAATCCCCTCAGAACATCTAAAAATTAAAAAACCCCTAAAACATCAAAAACCCTCTAAAACCATAACAACCCTAAAAACACTAAATCCCCAAAACCCCCAAAAAAACTACCCCGAAGAAGCACTAAAATCCATAAAATACCCTTAGAACCTGAAAATCCCTAAAATCCCTAAAATCCCCTAAAATACCATTAAATAATAAAACCCATAAAAAATAAAAAATCCATAAACCCTCGAAAACAAAAAAATACACTAAGACCCCGAAAAACATGAAAACACTCTAAACACCTTAAAAAACTAAAACCCCTAATAGACCATAAGACACATTAAACCCAAAAATACAATAAACACTATAAAAACCCAAAATACCCATAAACCCCTTAAATTTCCTAAAAAACATAAAATCCCAAAAACCCATAAAAATCAAAAACCAAATACACTAAAAAATCCATAAAACATAGTTAAAACAATAGACCCCCTAAAAATCCTAAAACCAAAAAATAGCACTAAAATCCATAAAAACCCTAAATAACCTAAAAATCCAAAACAACAAAAAACTAAAAAAACATAAAATACTCAAAAAATCCATAATAATTACGATGAAACCGTAAAAACAAAGAAATTGTCGAACACCATACAAAAAATAAAATCCATAAAAACCTATAAAAATAATAAAAACACTAAAATCCCCAAAGCCACTGAAACCCACTAAAAACCATAAGAAAACCCCAGAACACCTAAGAAAATCTGTAAACCCCATAATATCTCTAAAATTCTTGAACACCCCCAAAAACACTAAAGAACCCCTAAAACAATAAATACCCCCGATAAAACCCAAAAACCATAAACAAACCCTGAACCCTAAAAGCATAGGAAAATCCATTAAATTCATAAAAACCCTAAAAACACATTAAAAACAAAAAAAATCTAAAACCCCAAAAAAACACTAAAAAAAGTACCCATAAAACACCCAAAAAACCTAAAACCCCCTAAAACAATAAAAAACCTAATTACCCTACAACCCCAAAAAATAAAGAAACCCATGAAAACACCCTAAAACCTAAACCCTACATGATAATCCCTATAATCTACATCCTAAAACATTACCCCTAAAATCTTAACAAAATACCTGAAACCCCAGAGCCTATACCCTCAACAAAATACCCTACACCCAAAACCATTTACCATATACCCTAAACTTTAAAACAACACCTTAAATCATATTACCAAAAGCCTAAACCTCAAACCCCACACCCAAAACCCTATAACATACACCTTTATCCATAAAACCTACTCTATAAACCTATTACCTTACAATATAACCCATAAAAGAACCCAAATATCATAAAACAGCAAAAGAACATAACACTGAAGAAAACCGAGACAACCCTAAAACATCATAAAATACCATAAAACCACAACACCTAAAAGTAGATAAAACCCCTAAAAACAAAAAAATCCCTACATCCCTTAAAATTACCAAAAAGGATCATTAAAACCCTAAAAACAGAAATGATCCTAAAAATACATAATACTCTTAAATAACCCTATAACTCTGAAACCCTTAAAGCAAAAAATCCCAAATCGCTAGAAAACCTAAGAACACTAAAAATGTAGAAATACCAAAAAATACCCTAAAACCTAAAAAATACCTAAAAACCCAAATAATCATTAAATATCATACCATACACCATAAACCCTACTCCCAAAACACCATTCTATACACCCTAAAACTGCTACCAAACACCATAAACCTTAAACCCTACACCATATACCCTACATCGTACACCCTAAAATGTTCACCCTACACCCTAAAACCTACACCTGTAACATGATACCGTACACCCTACAACCTAAAACCTATAAACCCTATACCATACACCCAACACCCTATTCCCTACACCAAAAACCTATACCCTACACCCTAAAAAAATCATAAATGCTAAACCATATAATCAACACCCTAAAACCTACAACTGAAACCCTATACACTACACCCTAAAAACTAAAACCTACTACCTAAACCCTATAGCCTACACCCTGAAAATTACACCATACACTCTCAACCCTACATCTTACACCATAAACCCTATTACCTACACCAAAAACCATAAAACATGAACACTGAACCATATAAAACCACACCTTAAACACAAAACAATACACCATAAATCTTATACCCTTCACCTCAAACCCTACACCCTACACTATAAAACTTAATCCCTACACCAAAACCCATATCCTACACCATAAACCCAATACCCTAAACCCAAAACCCTACACACTACACAAAATATTATATAAACTACACCATAAACCATAAAACCTAAACCATATTCCTTACATCCTAAACCCTAAACCTTACACGTTAAACCCTAAACCATAAAAAATAAACCCTAAACCCCACACCGTAAAAAATATACCCTACACCTCCCAATACGCTACACCCTATACCCTAACCATAAAAACTAAACCCTAAAACCTACCACATAGACCCTAAAAAATAATCCCTAAACTCAATACCCTAAACCATACACCCTAAACGCAATACCCTACACCCGAAACCTGAAACCCTATAAACTACACCCTATAATCTATACCCTGTACCTTAAACCCAAAATCGTGCATTCTAAACCCTATACCATACACCCAAACCCCTAAACACTATACCTTAAACAATAAAACCTACCCCTTAAACACTGTACTATACACCATAAAATCTAAAAACTACACCCCAACCCCTATACCCTACACACTAAAATCTAAACCCTAAACCCTAAACCCCAAAACCTACACGCTAGACCATAAATCCTAAATCATAACCATATACCCTAAACCATAAACCATTAACCCTACACCCTAAAAAATATACCCAACACCCTAAACCAAAAAACATACATTCCAAACCCTATAACATACACCCTAAACTATAATATATATACCCTATACTATAAATCCTATACCTTAAACCTTATACCCTTATCCATTGACCACAAACTGTTCAACGTAAACCATATAACCTACACCCTATACCCTAAAACCATCATTTTTCACCCTAAAACTTACACCATAAACCCTACACCATAAATCCAACACTCCAACACTATACTCTACACCACAAACCCTATACCGTAAAACCTAAACCATATATCATACACCCTAAAACCTAGACTATAAAATCCCAAAAAGAGTTAACAATCACTAAATAACAATTAAAAGAAATAAAAAACCCATAAAACCCATAACACCATGAAAACCAAAAGTCAATAAAAACAATAAAAAGTAATTTTTTCAGAACCCAATAAAAACCATAAAACCCCGAATCCCATTAGAAAACAAAAAGGCCTGAAAACACTAAGAAACCCCATAAAAACACTAAAATTTCCGATCCTCATAAGACCATTACAAACCCCTAAATACCTAACAATCCCTAAAAACTCTTCAAACCCTTATCGACCACTAAAAAACCTAATAAATGATACCAAACCCCAAAAAACATAAAACGCTACAAAATTCCTAAATATCCTAAAAACTATGAAAAACTCTAAAAACTCTAACAACCCAAAAATATCTAAAAGAACTATAAAACACTAAAAGAATCCAAAAAACAATAAAAGAACCTTAAAACCCCTAAAAGAACAGTAAAACCACTAAAGCCCCTAAAACCCAATTTGGAACCCTTAAAACACTGAAAACACTAAAACCCTTAAAACAAGAAAAAAATATAAAATCTATAATAAACATAGAAAACCCTAAAACTATAAATAACATAAAACCCCAAAAAACCCAAAAAACCCCTTTAAACCCCTAAAAACATTAAACAAAAAATTAATTAAAACCATAAAAGGAAAAAAACATCTATTCAGTACCCTAAATCCCTAAAAAATAAAGTAAACTAATGTCCAAAAAACACTAAATACACAACAAAACATAAAAAACCAAAAACAAATCTAAAAAACCTATGAATCTGAAAACCAAAAAAATCATAAAATCCCTAAAAACTGTATCAAATACAAGAAATAAAAAAATAGAAAAATCCCTAAACCCGAAAAACCCCTAAAGAGTCCCTAAATAACCCTAATACTTTAAAATAACTTGTGGACCCTAAAACACTAAAAACCCTCAAAACATAAAAACCCAAAACCCCCTAAAATCATTACATAAACCAAAATTATCATAAAAACCATGAAACACAAAAAAATAACTAAATTCTTAAAAAAACTAAAAACCATTGAAACCCATAAAAGACCCGAAAACCCCATATAACACTATAAAACACAAAAGACCATAAAAACGCCTAAAACACAAAAAAAATCATAAAAATCATAAAATCCCTTAATAAAATAAAATATCATAAAAATATAAATACCATATTAAACTCTAATATACCTCCCAACATTTATGATATGAATTTATAAGAATTATTACTTGAACATGTATTTGTTGTTGAAATTGTTACTCCGTAGGTTGACCAAAAATACAAATTTCCTCCTTGATGGACTATGATATTCAGATATGGAATCCAAATAGAAATGGGAAATACAACATGAGAGATTACTATACACCATATTTTGTGTTAATACCCAAATTACTGCATGGATTCACAGATTCCAGACACCATTAATTCACCCTTAATGAATCCTTATTCTATGGAAACTATGGAGGAATTGATTTCCTACCCATGATAATTTGAGGAATGCTAGACAAATCATCATTTCAGTTGGGAGTTTATTCTCAAGGTCATAAAAAAATATGAAACCCATCTTCCTACATTTCATTTTCTCACAACACATATGGAGTTAAATTGGATGTATTTTTTATACTATTTTTTGTCGATACAAGACTATTGATAAGCTTCTAATACACATTTCATGGAGTCGGTGAAGTGAAAAGCTCCAAAAACTTTTACTAGCAGTCACTACTGTTGTATGTTAAGTAATCCAAATGGCCAAGAATTCATCGTTGGATGATTGGAACCGACCCTCTTTGCAAGAAGGTATTCTTCAGGTTTACAGAGATGTAAATTCCAATACATAAGTTAATATTGATTATATGAAAAAATGTATGGAAAAACATAACTCCCTTCACATGATGGGTTTCTTAGGTAGGTTGATAAATCCTCTCATGGTCAACAGAATCCACTGGACCCCTCCCGACTAAGCATGTGTCAAAATAAACGGTTGATGGAGCTCCACTCACATGTCGAGATTATCAGAATGTGGTGGTGCCTTTTTCATACATCGTAATTTTATCCAAGGATGATTTCCTAACATTATTGGGAAAGGGACTTCTTATAATGTTGAATTATGTGAAATTATACAAGCTATGAAGCATTTTCTCTATCATAACTGGAATGTCATATGGATTGAATCTGACTCAAGGCTTGATGTTAATTCAATAAAGATGATGACATGGATTGTACCATGAAGGATCCTACCTCACTAGATTGGAAGTCTTAACCCGGTAAGGTACCTTAACCTTGTAGTTACCCATGTGTATAGGGAGTCCAGTCATGATGTCAATTCACTTTCAAATAGAGGAATTATAGAGATGACTACCACATGTTCTTTCAGAACACAATACCACTATGCATAATGGATGGAGGATGACATAAGGAGTTCAGTGTACTCTCCCTTCTACAAAAACCTATTTTTAATTTTTTATTTGTACTTTTACTTTTATTAATAAATTTATAGGGATTGATTGTCCGGGCCTAAGACATTCCTAGTCTATAAATCCCAAAAACAGAACACACCCATAAAAACCTCGAAAACTATAAAAACCCCTAAAACTATCTATAATCCAAAAACACATAAAACCCCTAAATTAACCCCAAAACAATTAAAGACCCTAAACCTCCCAAAACACCTAGTAGACCATAAGGACCCTAAAAACACTAAATTATATATAAACTCTAAAATGTTTTTAAAACACAAAAATATTTCTAATACCATTAAAAACTATGAAAAAATGTAAAACCTTAAAAACCCTGAAACCCCCTAAAGCAATAAAAACAATAAAACCCCTTTAAAACTCTAAAAAATATAAAAAATAGTAAAAACCATAAACCCTTGAAAACATATGGAACCTAAAAACCCATAATACCCATACAAAAAAAAACCATAAAAATATTAAAAACTCAAAACCCCATAAAATTCACTACAATTATCTAAAATAATAAATAATATAAAACCCCGTAAAAACACAAAAAGACATACAAACTATAAAAACACATAACAAACCCTTATAAATCTAAATACCCCAAAAAATAAAAACTATAAAACCTCATAGAAAAACATAAAATCTATACCCTACACCATAAAACCTAAACCCTACATGATAAAACCTATACCCTACACCCTAAATCCTTAACCCAGTAGTTGAAACCCTATACTCTGCACCCTAAACCTAAAAACCAAAATTTATACACCATACCCTATACCATAATCCCAAAATATTACAATCTAAACCCCAAACCCTACACCCTAAAACATAAAAATAGTGAACTAAACACTAAACCATATTGCTCTAACCCAAAATTGTACACCCAAAACACCAAAAACCTATACCCTAAAACAAAAAATATCCTAAAAATAACAAAAGAACCAAAAAAAATTGTAAATTTACCATAAAACCAAAAAATAACCTAAAAATATAAATACCATTAAAGACACTAAACATCACATAACTTCTCTAAAAACCCTAAAAATATAAAAGGCCATAAAAACCCAAAAGAACATAAAACCCCTAAAAAACCTAAAACACCCGAAACCCCATAATAACTCTATAAAAACACTAAAAATCAAAAAATACTTTAAAACACATAAAAACATCTAAAGACCTAAAACCCCTAAAAACCCTTAAACCCTAAAACAACTAAAACACTAAATCCTCCTAAAGACCCAAAAATTTGAGAAACCATATAAAATTAAAAAATAAGAGAAAATTAAAAACCCACCTAAAAAGTCCCTAAAATTATATTAAACCCCAAAAGTCCCTAAAACAATATAAATCCAAAAACACCTAAAACACAAAAATTTATATAAGACCAAAAAACCCCTAAAAACCATAAAATCATAAATGTCCTAAATCCCCTAAAACCCTAATGATTCACAAAAAACAGTAACCTACACAAAAAATACTCCAAGAACGTAAAACCCATTAAAAAAGCATAAAATACCTAAATTACATATAAAAACCTAAAACACATACATATACTAAAAATATATAAAAATCACCGACACCCCTAAAAACCTAAATCCCTTAAAAACCCTTTAAATCCCCTTAACACCCCCACAAAACCATAAAACCCAAAATCTATTTAAACCATAAAGACTATAAACTCCATAAATAATCCCAAAACCCTAAGAAACTTTTAAATAACCTATAAACCCCTAAAATCCAGCAACAATAATTCCTAAAACCATAAAAACTCTAAAAACCATACAACCACTAAAACCCCTAAAGAGAATTAAAACTCCTAAGAACCTAAACCCCCCTAAATCCAGAAAAATAACATGAACCCCTAAAAACCTAAAATGAAATAAAAAATTTAAAGACCTAAAAATCCTTAAAACCCCTAAAACCCGAAAAATAACTACAAAACACTAAAAATAATAAAATCAATAACACCCATTAAAACCCCAAAACACCCTATAAGACCCTAAAACCCTGAAAACAATAAAACACATAATAGTCCCTCAAATCCCTAATTACTTAAAATACCATAAAACACTAAAAACCGTAAAAAGGGAAAAAACCCTAAAACCCCATTACAAACTCTAAAAAACCGAAAACTTTTATAAACCACTGAAATAGCCTAAATCATCCTAAAAGACCCCTAAAAGACCCTAAACCCCCACCAAATCCTAGAAAATACTTCAATCCCTTCAATCCCCTTAAAACCCTACAACCACTAAAAAACTAATCACCTTAAAAACTATCCTAAACACCCTTAAACATTAGAAAACCCTGAAACATTTAATAACCCGTAAAACCTCTAAAAACACTGAAAACCCTAAAAACTCTAAAAATATGAAAAACTTTCAAAAAACTTATAACCTCTAAAAAAACTAAAATCCCGTAAAAACCAAAAAAACATTAAAATCCTTTAAACCTATAAAAACACTAAAACCATAAAAACAATAAAACCCCAAAACTATAAAACCATAAAACCCCTAAAAGGCTATAAAGACCCTAAAAACCATACAAAACACTTAGAGAAATGAAAATATATCTAAAAACTCTAAAGAAATTTTAAAACCATAAACAACCTAAAAACATTAAGGCCAAAAATACCTAGAAACCCAAAAAACTAAAAATCCTAAACTCCTAAAAACCCATAAACCCCTTAACACCCTACCCACTATAGAAATGATGAAAATCATTAAAAGACATAAAATCCATAAAATACCCAAATCCCCTAAAACCCCTAGAGATAACCCCCCCCCCACCAGAAAACCCATTAAACCCATTATAACTGCAAAAAACACTAAAAACCATAAAACCCCTAAAACCCTAAAACCCTAGAGCCCCTAAAAACTCTAAAAATCCCTAAAATCCCAAAAAACACTAAATCACTCTAAAACCAATAAAAAGTATAATAACTACAAACAACTTTAAAAACCCTAAGGGAAACTTAAAACCATCAAAATCCCTAAAAATCCATAAAAAACTCAAAAACGCTTAAAATCCTAAAAACACGAATAACCCCTAAAAACACTAAAAACCATAAAAATCCTAAAATCCCAAAACAACCTAATAACCATAAAATAAAATTATGTCCTTCAAACCATAAATACCATAAAACAAAAAAATCTAAACCCCATAAACGATCTAAAAACACAAAAAGACACTAACAACCCAAAAAATACTAAAATACCTTAAAATTTTTAAAACTCCCCAAATAACCTAAAAAAATATAAAAACTATAAATTACATTATAGTTCTTTGAACACCTTACACCCCTTAAAATTCATAAAAAACTAAAAACCCTAAAAACAAAAAAAATACCAAAATCAATTAAACCACTAAAAATATCCATAAACCCTAATAACCCCTAACCCCCAACCCTAGATTCATAGAAATTCCCTAAAACCCATAAAATCTATAATATTATTGAAACCCTAATAATCCCAAATAAACCCTAAAAACACAAAAACCAGCTAAAAAACCAAACCCCGTAACAACCCAAAACCCCTAAAAACTAAAAAAACCACAAAAACAAGAAAATGAAACCTAAAAACATAATAATCGTTAAACTACAAAAATCGCCAAAAATTTTAAAATGATAAAAAACCCTTCATCAAAATAAAAACCCCTAAAACCACTTATAACCCATAATTCCTTAAAAAAAATATAACCAACTAAACCCTGAATAAACACTACCCCCTCCCGAACCCTAAATACCCTAAAAATCATAAACCCCCTAATACTCCTAAAGGACAAAAAAACCCCTAAATACCAAAAAAACCCTAAGGTCCAAAAACCCCTAAAAAATCAGAAAAACCCATAAAAGACCCTAAAACACCTAAAGGACCACTAAAACCCTAAAACACAAAAAGGCCATAAAAACATATTATTTAACTAAAAGGCATAAAATCCCTAAAAGAAGATAAAATATTAGAAAAACCCTAAAGGACCTAAAAATAACCTAGAAACCCAAAAATAATCTAAAAACCAATAAAATCTTAAAAAGTAGAAAAAAAAGAACATGTGATCCTTAAAATCTCTAAAGGACACTGAAGGACCTTAAAAGTACTAAAATACATAAAGGGCCATAAAACCCCCATACCCCTTAAAAGACAAGAAAATCCTAACAACCCCTACTAAAACCCAACAACCTGAAACAAACTATAAAGCACCCTAGAAACCAAAAAACCCCTTAAAAACCTGAAAAATCTAAACCCCACACAAACATACACTAAAACTCCCAAAAACTCCCTAACCCCCCTAAACCCTCTAAAAGACTCTAAAACCCCTAAAAATCCAAAAATATCTTAAAAAAATATAAAACAATACACCCAAAAATATTTAAAACCCCTAAAACACTAAAAAACACTAAAAAGAAGAAAACCCAAAAAAAATCAGACCCCCCCCCCCAAAACTAGGACATCCCAATAATTGTTTAAACCCAAAAGTTCCAAAAAAAAACTCTTAAAATCTAGAAAAATTCTTAAAAGTCCATTAAAAACCCTAAAAACCTAATGGATCCAAAAGCCACATAAAACCTAAGAGATTGAAAAACCATTAAAAAATAAAACCCCCTAAAAACCAAAAAACTCTAAAAAACCCCTAAACCTAAAAATATCCTGAAAAAACATAAAACCCTTAAATAGACCAAAAAAACTCTAAAAATCAAAAAAAATAAAAATCCAAAAAGTTCCTAAAAACCCAAAAGTCCATTTAAAAACCGTTAAAACATAAAAAATAGTAAAAATCCCTTAAACCCAAAAAAAATCCCAAAATTGTATAAACCCCCTTTAAATCATTAAAACCCCTTTAAAACCAAAAAACCCCTAAAATACTACAACCACTAAAAACCATAAAAATATTAAAAACCATTTAAAACACAACAATAAATAAAAATATTATAATACCCCTAAAAAACTAATAACCCCATAACCTCTAAAAACCATAAAAACAAAAAAACAATAATTCCCTAAAAGACAAAAAAATTTAATACATCGTAAAAAACACTATAAATATTAAAGACACTAAAAAATATTAAAATACCCTAAAGACCATAAAAAACAAAAAAAACCAAGAAGTCCCTAAAATCCTTAAACACCATAAAAAACCTAAAACCCCTAAATGTCTAAAAACCACCAATCCCATAAAAAATTTTAAAACCACTAAAAACTATAAAACCCTATAAAAACATAAAAACCATTAAAAAACACCAAAACCATAAATCACTAAAAAACACTAAAAACCCTAAGAACCCTAAAACAATCCCTATAACCATAGAATACTAAAAAACTCAAAAACCCAAAAACCCCTAAATCCCTTGAAACCCATAAAATCCATCAAATTCCTAAACCCCATAAAAATCAATGTAAACCCTGAAAAATCCTACAAACACCTAAAAACTCTAACAACATAAAACTCTCAATAACCACCAGAAATACCTAAAATTACATAAATACACAAAAACACCTAAAAACAATAAAAACTCTTAAACCCATAAAAAATATTAAAATAAAGAAAATACCTTAACAACACTAAAATGCAACAAATACCTAAAACCCCTAAATTACTAAGAACCTCTTAAAAATTGTAAAATATATAAAAACCCCATTGACAAATTAAAAAACCAAAAAACCATTAAAACCATAAATAACCAATAAAACCCTTAATAATCATAGAAACAACTAAAAACCCTAAAACCCTGAAAACTCAAAGGCCCATAAAAAATGAAAAAACCCTAAAAACTCATAAATAACTAAAAATGATACTAAATACCAAAATCTGATAAAAGTACCGAAAACCCCCCATGATATAACTTAAGCATCTAAAACCCCAAATTGAACTCAAAAACCCTAAACTCCCAAAAGACCCTAAAACCCAACAAGGACCTAAAATCCAAAATACATCCTAAAACCCATGACAGAGAATAAAAAACCCAAAATACTAAAAGACTAAAAAATACCATAGAACCATAAAAGACTCTAAAAATTCTAAAAATAACTATATAATACACCAAAATGATAAAAATCGTAAAACATCCTTAAATCATAAAAATAGTAAATGACCCTAAAAATTGTAACTGATCCGAAAACCCTTAAAACCTTAAAAAACCCTAAAAACCCTATAAAACCTTAAAAAACCTAAGGGTTAAAAAAACCTAAAAAACATAAATGTTCCTAAAAAATAGTAATGTTCCATAAAACCATAAAAACCCTAAAATTCAATAAAGGCAAAAAAAATCACAAAAATCCACTTAAATCCCTAAAACCCAAAGTCCCAAAAAATTCTTAAAAACCCTAGAAAAACCTAAACACAATAAAACAATAAGATGCGCCTAAAATGTAACAATTCACTAAAACACCTAATATAATAGGAATCCCAAAAAACCAATAAAAAATCCAAACACCCCCTAAAGGACATAAAAAACCTGAAAGACCCGAAAACTGTTAAAATTCCATAAAAGACCATTAAAATCATATATAACCCATAGAATCCTAAATACCGTTGAAAACCATAAGTGATCCTAAAATCTAAAAAATTCCATAAAAAATTTAAAATACCATAAAAACCCTGAAAATCCAAAAAACATTTAATGATACTAAATATCATTAAAACCCTTCAAATGACCCGAAATCCTACAAACCACTAAGAGACCATATAAACACTAAAAAATAATAATAAACCAATAAATAACCTTTAAACACCCAAAAAACGCTAAAACCCTCTAAAATGCTAAAACCCCAAAAAAAATTAATATCCCAAAAACACAAAATACACTACAACCCCTAAATCTCCCTAAAAACTAAAAAACATGAACAAAATCATAAACACCCCTAAAATACTAAAAGTCTTAAAAATCAAAATACACCTAAAAACCCACCCAAAAAATAAAAAAAACCCTAAAACCCCTATAAAAAACCTGAATGCCATAAAAAACCTTCAAGGCCCCTAAAAATGTAAAAAAACCATTCAACCCATATAACCCAAAAAATCTAAAAATCATACAAAAACCATAAAACCCTAACACCCATAATGTCCTTAAAAACCACAAAACATTAAATACCCTAAAACCCATAATCAAACAAAAAAAAACCATAAAAGATCCGAAAACACCCTAAAATCCCTAAAAACATAAAAATCACAAAACCACCAAGAACCTACAAAACTAAAATTATATAAAACAAAAATTATTAAAAATAGAAAAACCCATGGAACCATAAAACAAAAATAAAATACTATACACCCCAATAACCAAAAAAAAATCTAAAAAAGCCCTAACAACCAAAAAGAATCCCTAGAACCCTAAAACTGATAAATATGTCATCAAAAACCCTAAGACAACTAATAAACAATAAAAACCCAAAAAACTAAAAAAATTGAAAACAGAAAATTCATAAAAACTATAAAATCCCTAAAAACCCTAAAACAATCCTAAAAACATAAAAACCAAGAAAAACTCTAAAATAACATAATAAAGCCCTAAAATCCCAAAAAACCTAAAATCCACGTAAACTATATGAAAACACTAATTAAACAAAGAAGACCCTTAAAAAACTAAATCCATTAAAACCCCTAAAATCCGTAAAGACATAGACACCCCTAGATAGAACACTAAAACACAAAAATACTATAAATACCCTAAAAACAAAAAAACCACAAAAACTAAAAAAATCCTAAAATTCCCTTAAAACTATAAAAAAATAACCACTATGAAAACCATAAATACAAAATAAAATCCCAAAATCCCTAAAAACCCTAAAACCTGTAATAAGGAAAAGAAATGCTAAAACTCCCAAAAAACCCAAAAACCCAAAAAACCGAAAAAAACAATCTAAAAACCCTAAAAATCAATAAAAACATTAAACCTCTGTCAGCCCAATAACCTACAATCTAAACCAAATAACAACTCACTAATCCTTAAAAACAACACCCTAGACCCTAAACCCTACACCCAACACCCTATTCACAGAAACACTAAACCCTATAATATGAACCATAAACCTTACACCAAAATCATAATAACCTACACCCTAAACCCAAATACATAAAGTCTAAAACCTTTATTGTACATCGTAAACCATAAACCCTAAACCCTACACCCTATACCAGATCCATATACCCAAAACATTAGAAAATAAAAATTAAAACTTATACGATTCACCTGAAACACTATACCATGCACCCTATACGCTACACACTAAACCCTATACCTAAAACCTAAATACCTAAACACCACACGCTAAAACCTATATCATATACCCTACACCCCTAACCAAAAACCATACTCTCTAAATCATATACAGTACACCCTAAACCATAAACAACATTTCATAAAACTTATAACCTACCCCCAATACCCTATACCATACAACCTATAATTGTACCCCACACTATAAACCCTATACTTGGATCCCAACACCCTACACCATAAAATATTTTCCACACCCTAAACCCTAAACACTACATCCTACAACCTAAAACCTAAACTATAAACCCTATTCCCTACACCCTAAACTATAAACCCCACATCCTACACCATAAATCCTATAACCTACACTCTTAATCCTAAACCCAACACCCTAAACCCTAAACCCTAAACCCTACACACTAAACCTAAACCTGTATACCCTAAACCATATAACATTGACCTTCAAACATTGACCCTAAACCCTAAACCCTATATCCAAAACCCTAAAACACAAACCTTACACCCATGACCCAAGACCACAACCCCTATCCCTGCGACCTAAACCATAGACCTAAGACCATAAACCCCAAAACCTACTCCCTAAACCATTTAACCTACACCATATAACCTACACCGTAAAACTTGTACTATATACCCTAAACTATAAACCCTAAACTCTAAACCCTAAACAATATTCACGACACTGTAATCCCTAAAATCATCACCTTATACACTATACCCCACACCAAATAGTTTAATCCCAACCACATTAAACCAATACACGACGCCATAAAAACCAAACCCTACACCATAAACCATATAACCAACACCATAATCCCTAAACTCTACACCCTATTCCCCATACCATTCACCACAATCACTAAAAATAAAAGACTATACCCTACACCCAAAACCCTTAACCATGTACCTAAATCCATATACCATATACCCTAAACCCTGAACCCTACGCCCTTAACACTACACCCTTCACCAAAAACCCAAAACCCAAAACCCAAAACCCAATATCTTACACCCAAAACCCTAAATAATAAACTATATACCATATAGCCAAACCCTTAAACACTACACCCAAATCCATATACCCTACACCCTAAAACCTAAAACCCATAACCTAATTATTGTACCCAACACTCTAAGCCATATATCCTACACCAGAAAATCCATTCCCGAAAACCTAAATCTTATACCCAAGAAGCTAACTTCTATCCACAAAAAATATTAAAACAACACTTAATATCCTAAAACCCAAAGAGACCCCAACCCCTCAATAATGAAAGACCTTTAAAAAATGATGAAAACCCTACAAAACACTAAAATACCTAAAAACCCTGAAAAACTCCTAAAAACCCTTATATTCATAAAAACCAAAAATATTATTAAAATCCTAAAAACACCTAAAAACCCTTAAATCCCCTATAAAAAATTTCACACCCTAAACAGCCTACAGAACCATAAAATCTTAAAAACCCCTAAAATAACCCTAAAACCACCAAAACAAACCCAAAACCATAAAGGAACTGTAAAACCACTAAAACACTAAAATAACCTGGTGACACTAAAAAACACTAAAACTCGTAGATACTATTAAAAACAAAAAAACACTGTAAAAACCCATTAAAACATAAAACCCCTTAAAAACTATAAAAAACATTGAGAACCTTGAAGACCCCTAAAACCCATAAAATAACTAAGAATCATAAAAAGTGTCTAAAAACCAATAATCCAAGAAAAAGACAAAAACCCTAAAACCCCCTACAAACACCAAAATACAATAAAACCCTAACAACCATAAAATACCCTAAAAAACTTTTCACCCAAAAAACCTAAATCCACCACCACCCCCCCAAAAAATCTTAAAAACCATAACACACTAAAAAGAATCTAAAAACACTATGAACCATTAGAATAATACAAAAACCCCTAAATGGAAGTAAAACCCCTAAAATTCATAAAAATCCCCTTTGACCCCTGAAACCACCTAAACAACCTAAAAGAACCAAAAACCTAATATCCCTAAAACCCCAAAAAACCACAAGGAAACCCTAAATCCCTAAAAAAATCTAAAACCTCCAAAATGATAAAATTCCTAAAAACACATAGAAAAACTAGATAAACACAAAAAAATCCCTAAATACCCCTAAAACCCTAAAAATTCATAAAATCCGAAAAAACCCTAAAACCCTATAAAACATAAAAACACTAAACCCCCTAAAATTCTCTAAAATTCCTTAAATATTCTAGACCACTAACAAATTCTAAAAACCCATAAACTTATAAAAACCCCTAAAAAACCTAAAACCCCCCAAAGACCCTAAAACACGTAAAAACCAATAGTGCATGAAAATCCTAAAAAATACCAAACCCCTAGAATCCATAAAATACCCTAAAACCCTATAAAAAACCAAAAATGCCTAAAACCATAAAAACCTAAAACCCTAAAAACAAAAAAACACTAAAAGACCTAAAAAACTTATAGAATAATAAAATCCATAAAAATCCTTAAACCCAAAAAACCTCTAAAAACCTAAAAATCCATAAAACCCACAAAAATAATATAAACCTGAAACAATTCCATGAAACCATTAAATCCCGAAAACCATTAAAACACTATGAAACTCTAAAACCCCAATACAAACCAAAAAACCACTGAAATATGAAAAATATCTAATGAAACCTATATATCCATTAAAATATAGTAAATCCCCCAAAACACCCCAAACCCCTAAAACCCCTAAAATCTCTAAAAAACCCTAAAAATCTTAAAAAACAAAAAAAACAAAAAATATAGAAATGCCCTAAAAACCCTCAAAATACAATAAACGCCCTAAAATGTCTACAATACTCTAAAAACACTAAAACACTCTAAATAAACTAAAACCCCTAAAACCATAATACCCATTTAGAAACCTAAATGACTATAAAACCCTAAAAGACCATAAAAATAGTATTTCCCAAAAAACCCTAAAACCCCTAAAAACCAAAAATTACCCAAAGCCTATAATAACCCTAAGACTCTGCAAAGAAAACATAAAGAACCCTAAAAAGCTAGAATCCCCTAAAAACTATAAAAACTGCTAAAAATGCTAAAAACCTAATAATCCCAAAAAACATTTTAATACCCTAAAACCCTAAAACCCGTTAATGACCCTAAAAACTATAAAACCCCTAAAACCCCTAAAACCTATAAAGACCATAAAAACCCTAAAACCTTAAAACTATTAACACTATAAAATCTCTAAAACCCTAAAGCCCATAAAACCCTAAAACTCTAAAATCACCCTAAACATTATAAATACCCCAAAAATCCCTAAAAATAACCAAAACCTTAAAAAACAATAAAATCCCTAAAATCTCAATAACCCCCATAAACCCCTAGAAATTATAGAGGACATTAAAAGACCCAAAATGACCCCAAAACCCCGAAAAATATTAAGAAACCCTAAAAACCTATAAAAACCATAAAAACCATAAAAACCCAAAAATTTTTAAAACCCATAAAAACAAAAAAAACCTAAAATCCTAAAAAAAGGCTTCAAAGAACTCTGAAATACCTAAAACAACTAAAAAAAATCAAAAACCCTAACAAAACCTAAAATTGTAAATAACCCCTAAAAAGTCAAATTCTAAAGACCCTAAAACCACTAAAACCCCCTAAAACCCTTCAATCTCAAGAAAAAGCATAAAACCCTTAAAATATATAAAACCCTAAAATATACAAAACCTATAAAAAACACCTCAGACCTCTAAGAAAACCACATAACCCCCTAGAATCTCCCAAAAAATATTTAAAAACCCTACAATCCCAGAAACCCTAAAAGACCCTAAAGAACCTATAACCCCCTATAACATTAAAACCCCCTAAAAACAGTAAAAAATAAAAAATGCTAAAATTCCTTAAAAAACCAAAATATCCTAAAACCCACTATATAACATAAGTAATGTTAATAATACTTAAAAAACCTAAAACCCATAAAAACACTAAAAATAATAGAAACCTTTAATAACATTGAAAACCCTAAGAACATTAAAATCCCATAAATCCCTAAAATCGAAAAAAAACTATAAAATACCTACAAAATATAGAAAACCTAAACAACTAAAAACAAAAAAACACCAAAAAACATGGAACCATATAACATATACCCTGAACCCTACTACATTCACACTAAACCAAACATTCTACACCCTAAACCCGAAACTATACAACTAATAACCTTTACCATACACTCTAGACCCAAAACCCTACACCCAAAAGCAAAAACCATACACCGTAAACCCTAAATCCTAAACCCTAAACCATATACCCTATACCATAAACCATAAACCCTACACCCTAAACCATAAATCCTACACCTTAAACCCTATACCCTAAACCCTAAACCCTAAAAACTATAATACCTTTAAAACATTGAAACAATAAAATTACCTAAAACCCCAAAAACCCAAAAAACCATAAAAAATAAACCCCATGAAACCCAAAAATACACCAAAATACCCTAAAACCCAAAAATATCCCGAAAACCTAATGACCTTAATTCACCATAAAACCCAAAAGAAAGCATAACAGGCTAAAAACAGCATAAAATCATAAATTATCCTAAATCACCTTATCCTTTTAAAAACGAAAAACCTGAACACCCTTAAAACAATAGAAACACTAAAACACCTAAAAATCCCCAAAAACCAATAAACACCATTGAAAAATTAAAAACCCCATATAAATCTAAAAAAAATAAACTACATTAAAAACCCAATAATAAACCTAGATCCACCAAAAATCCAAAAATTCCTAAAAACCATAACATCCTTAAAACCCCTACCCCCCCCCCCCTCAAAATAATTGGAAAGACCCTAAAACCCCCCAATATTCCTTAAAAACCCAAAAATACACCCAAAAATTTTATAAAACAATAAAACAACCATAAAAACACTAAAAACCGAAAAACAATAAAAACCCCCAAAACCCTTAAAAACCCAAAACAACCGAAAAACCCTAAAACCCTAAACAACTAAAAAACACCAAAAATTGAAAAAACCAAGAACCCATTTTGAAAACCATTAAACCAATAAAAACCATAAAAACCCTAAATACATAAAGCACAAAAATCCTAAAACTATAAAATAAATAAAACGCCTAAAAACCCAAAAAATACCTAAAACAATAAGACCGCTAAAAGCCCCTAAAACCATAAAAACCCATTAATTATCCTAAAAAGGATAAAATACCCAGGAACTCGTAAATGACCCTAAAAGATCATAAAAACATTCCAAACCATTAAAAAATATTAACAACCCCAAAACCGCTATAAACCTGAAAACCATGTAAAAACTCTTTAATATCCTACAGACACTACAAATTATAAAATCCTCTAAAAACCCCAAAACCCAAGAAATCCTAAAAAACATTAAAAAAACTAAAAACACTAGAAGCCCCTAGAAATCCTAGGAAAACCCTTAAAACCACTAAAAGGCCAAGAAAATATGAAAAGACAAAAAAACCAAAAAAACTAGAGAAATATCCAAAACAACACCTTTAATCCATAAATGACCAGAAAGGAAACAAAAACCCCTTAAAATAACATAAAATCCAAAAATAACCAAAAAAAACTCTAAAAGACCATACATCCCTAAAACCCTAAAGACCCTAAAAACACTAAAACCCCAATATACCATAATACCCTAAATCTCCTAAAAACAAAATACAACCCAAAACAAAAAACCCCTAGAAGCCCTAAAAATTCAAAAAAGTATTTTAAAACCCTTTATAACACTAAAATACCATAAATATCCTACAATACCCTAAAAACATTAATAAATATAAAATACCCAAAAAAACCATACAACCCTTAAAGACCAAAAATTACACTAAAATCCCTAAATGACTCAAAGAACCCTAAAATATTGTTGGAACCCCAAAAAATCCAAGAAAACCCCCAAAACACTACAAATAATAAGAATCTTAAATGTCCCTAAAACAACTAAAACATTAAAAACCTATAAGATTGTAGAAACACATAAAAGGTCCTAAAAATCATAAAACCCCTAAAACCCTAAAAACCCTTAAAATATTAGAAACCCAAGATAATCCTAAAAACCTAAAAACCCTCAATACTCATAAAACCAAAAAAACAAAAGAGAACTAAAAACCTAAAAACCCCTAAAAACAAAAAAAAAACTCTAAAAAACATAAACCCCTAAAACACAAAAAAAATTCTTATAATCCAAAAAACCCTATGACACCCCATTACAATAAAAAAATTTAAAACCAAAAAAATTATAAAAAACCCTAAAAACACAAAAAACACTTAAAGCACCTAAATATTCTAGAAAACCTCTAAAATCCATAAAAACCCTAAAAACTAAAAAATATCCCCAAAATCCTTAAAAACCATAAAACCCATAAAAGACCCTAAAAACATTAAAAACATAAAACCAAAAACATATGACCCTAAATCCTATATAATAGAAAAATAACTCTAAAACCTGATAAGATACCATTAAACACTAAAAACCATGAAAAACATCAAAACCACCTAAACCATTTACTCGACAACATAAATCTTAATACTGACACCATAAACCATATTCCCTACACCTAAAACCCTTAACCATAAACCATAAAATTTAATGTGTATACCCTACATGCTAAAACTCACACACTAAACCTCACACACTAAACCGTATACCCTTCACCTAGAAATATATACCCTTCACCATAAACGATAAACCCTACACCCTACACCTAACACATTACACCCTAAACCATAATCCATGCACCCTATATCCTAAACCCTAAAACATAAATCATGATCCTAATACCATAAACCCTAAACTCTACACCCTAAACCTTTAAAAACCTCCAAAACAACCAAAATGAACCTAAAAATGCAAAAAGACTCAAAAAATATAAAAAACCCTAACAAACCAAAAATATCGTAAAACTCTTAAAACCCAATATGGGCCTTAAGAATCCATAAATCCTAGATGATATAGGCAAAACCTAAACCTCCTTAAAGATAATAAAATACCTAAAAAATATAAATGAACGTAAACCACCTTAAAACCCCAAAATATACCATGAAAACCACTAAACACCGCTCTAAATCCTAAAAATTTCTAAAACCCCAAGATACCCAATAACACCATAAAATGACATAAATCCCAAAAATCTAAATACCCCTAACAAACACTAAAAGGTTTAAAAATACACTAAACCCCAGAAAACATATAAAACACAAAAAAAACCCAAAACCATAAAACACTACAAAAACTCCAAACGCCCCCAAATAAACCTAATAACCCATAAACCCAAAATATACCCTTGAACCCAAAAGACCCAAAACTCTTTAAAAATAATGTAAAACCAAAATATAAAAAAACCACAAAAGGCTTAAAACCATACAATCCCATAAAAAACTAAAATACCATAAAAAATTAAAAACCCCGAAAACTCAAAGAAACCATAGAGATCCCTTGAAACCCTGAAACCTCTAACAACCCTAAAAAAATAATATCACTAAAAATACAAAACCATAATAAACATAAAGTCCCTAAAAACCCAAAAAAACCAAAAATACAATTAAATTCCCCAAAACCCCTAAAAACCTTAAATACCCTAAAATCCATAAAACCTATAAATACCCTAAAATCCAATAAAGAAAATCCTAAACCCCCAAAAAAAATCCTAAAAAACCCACAAAATCCCATTAAAAATAAAAATATCATAAAATCTAAAAATTACATTATAAACATAGAGACACTTAAAACAAAAAAAATCCTGAAAACCCTAAAACCATCCTTAAAACAACAAAAATCAATAATACCCCTAAAAACCCCCAAAACCCAAAAAAAACTCTACAGTTCCAAAAAATCTATAAAAATTATAAAATCCCTTAAAATCCTTAACCCTATCAAAACCCTAAAAATCATAAAAATTCGATAAACCCTAACCCCCACCCCCCCCCCAAAACCCATGAAAAGTACATAAAAATATCCAAAAAGACACTAAAATACAAAAATTCCATAAAACCCTTGAAAACCCAAAAATGATCCAAAACCCCTAAAACACACATAAAATAACCTGAAACCCAAAAAGAACAAAACAAACACAAAAGACCCTAAAATTCCTAAAACCCTATTAGAAAAAAAAATTACAAAAGGTCCCAAAAAACAATAAAAACACAATAATCTATAAAAAACAGTAAAACCCGTAAAACGAAAAAAAAACCCCATATAACCTATAAAACCCATAAAACCCTAAAAATAACCTATAAACCCATTAAAAACCCTAAAAAACTTTTACAAACAAAGAAAAAAATAAATATTTCTAATATTCTCAAAAACCTCAAAAAGTACTAAAATCAAAAAATCCTATAAAACACTGCAAAACCCTTAAAACTATAAGAACCTTATAAACCCCTACAATCCCCTAAAACCCAAAAAAACCCAAAATCCCTAATAACATTAGAAAAAATAAAAAAAACAGAAAAGATCTTGAATCCCCCAAAAATAACTCCCAACACCCTAAAAGAGTCTTAAACACCCTAAACCTCAAAAAGTTTCATAAAAACACCGAAGACATTTAAAACTCCAAAAAAACCCCTTAAAAACATAAAAACCACAAAAAATACCTAAAACACTAAAAACCAAAAAAATCCCTAAAAGCAATAAAAACACCAAAAATACATAAAACCCCTAAGTACTGCATAAAAACCCTAATCACCCTAAAAGACCCTAACAAACCATAAAACCACCAAAAACCTTAAGGACATTATGTGCATAAAAATATAACCAACCCAAAAAACATAAAAATACCCAAATAACCCTAAAAACACTAAAATATCCCAAAAACCCTTGAAAATCCTGAAAATTTGGAAAACCCATATAAACCTAATAAAACACTAAAAACACCTAATATACTAAAGAATCCCTAAAAACACAAAAAACCCCTAAAACCCTAAAAAATATAAAAACCCAAAAATGACTATAAAAACATAAATACCCAAACACAATCCTAGAAAACATGAAAACAGTAAAAACATTATAAAACATTAAAAATCACTCAAACACTAAAAACCCCTAAAACCCCTAAAATACCAAAATTCACTAAAATGCTCGGAAACCCTGAAACCTTAAATTTCCATAACAAAAATGAAAACCCCTGAATCCCTAAAAATAGATCCTTAAAAAATCCAAATATTATTTATACCAATTAAATCCTAAGGAACCCTAATAACCCTAAATCCCCCAAAAATTAACATAAATACATTAAAAACCAAAAACCCCCAAAAAACCAAAAAAACCTTAAAAAAGTTAAGAAACCCTAATACCCTAGAAACTATAAAATCCAAAAAAATATAAAAATCCAGAAAAAAAAATAAAATATATATGAAAACTAAAAACTATAAAACACTAAAAACCTAATAAACCCAAAAAACCCTAAAAAATCAAAAACACTTAAAGTCCATAAAACGCTAAAAGCGCCAAACCCCCCAAAATACATAAATGATCCTAAAAAGAAAAAATGACCGTAAAACCTCTAAATCCCCTATAAAACCATAACACAACCGAATACCCCTTAGAAACACAGTAATCCAAAAATTCCTAAAAACCATAAAACACCATAAAAATTATTAAAACCCTTAAAACAAAAAAACCTTATAGACTATAAATCCCCTTCAACCCCATAAAACCCCTGAAAACCAAAAAAAATATTTAAAAACCCCAAAAACAATCATAAAACACTAAACCCCCTAAGAATACATAAACCATAAAACCTTAAACCCCTTAAAACCATAAAACCCCTAAAAAAATTCAGAAAACCCCTAAAATAAAAAAAACCGTAATACCCCTGAAAAAACCCAATACACTTAAATCTGATAAAAACACTTAAAATACATTAACTTCCCTAATCCTCTTAAAACACTATAAACCCCCTAAACCTCCCCTAAAAAATCTGAAACCCTAAAACCCCTCAATCAACCAAAAAACCAAAAAACACCATAGAAATCATAAAATAGTAAAAACCCTAACACCATAAAACCCATAAAACACCTAAGAAACCAAATAGACACTAAAAATATTAAAAACCCTAAAACCACTAGAAATCTTGAAACCCCCTAAAAACCCCAAAAATACCATAAAAACCAAAAAAAATACAAATAAGATATAAAATCCTTAAACACTATAAAATACCATAAAATCCTAACATCAGAAAAAAAAACATAAAAATACCCATAAAAGCCCTAAAAATGACAAACATCCCCCAATAATCCAAAAAGCGGAAAAAATACCAAAATAAATAAAATCCATTAAATTCCACAAAACCCATTAAAATCCAAAACCCCTTAAAGATTTGAAAAACTCCAAAAACAACTAAAATGACTAAAATAACTAAAAACAATGAAAAAAAATAAAAAACCTAAAAAACCTAAAAACCCTAAAACCCAAAAATAACATATAAAACACCTCAATCCCAAAAAAAATAAAAACACAAAGAATTCTAAAAAAATTAAAAGAACTAAATAACCCTACGAACCCCAAAGAAAAAAAAAACATAGAAAACCCTTAGAAACCAAATAAACTCTAAAACCCAAAAATACTTTTAACACCCTAAAACCATGAAAAAAATTTAAACCCAAGACCCCTAAAAACCATAAACCTCCTAAAAAACACAAAACTATTAAAAAATATAAAACCATAAAAACACTAAAACCCAAGAAATATCATAAAAACCATAAAACACTTTAAAAGCACTAGAAACCCAAAAACCCCTTAAAACACTAAAAACCATAAAACACTAAAACCCTTAATATTTATAAAACCCATAAAAACCCCCAAGAACCAAGGCAACCAAAAAACCCAAAAGAAAAAAAATGAATTTAAAAACACTTAAACCATAAATCAACAAAAACCCTAAAACCCGAAAAACCCAAAAACCCATTAAAATCCTTAAAAATCCTAAAAATCCTATAAGCCCTACAAACCATAAAAATCACGATAAAACCCTCCAAAAGAAACTAAAACAATAAAAACCCTAATATGAAATAAAAAACATTAAAAAATCTAAAAAACCATGAAACCATAAATTCCCAAACAACCGAAAAAAACTAAAAAACCAATATTCTTTAAAAAATATAAAAACCACAGCCCCCACACTATAAATATCCAAGAAAATACCCTAAAAACTAGAAAACCCATAAAAATATTGAAAAAGTAAATAAACCTAACAGATACTAAAAAGCCTAAATTCAAATAAAAACTATAAATACCCTAAAATATTAAAAACCATAAAAAACCTAAAAACACAAAAAATACAAAAAATTCCTTTAAAAATTCCACAAAACCAAAATAAACTATAAATCCAAAAAACCTTAAAAGGACTAAAAAAACACCTAACACACTAATCCATCGTAAACACCCATAAAACCCTAAAAACCTAAAGAACCATAAAAACACAAGAATCCCTAAAACCATTAAACACCCCAAAACCTTAAAACCCTTAAAACACTAAACACTTAAAAACTGTAAACCCCCTAAAAACTGTAAAACCCCTAAAAACACAAAAAAAATCATAAACCCCCTAAATTCATTGATCCCCTTAAACCCCTGTAAAACCCTGTAAAATCATGGAAATGGTAAAAAACAAAAAATCCTGAAAACCCATAAAAACCTAATAACCCAAAAATTAAATACAAACCACAAACACCTCTAAATAATATTAAAATAACTAAAACCACTAAACAACCAAAATACCGTAAAACCATGAACACCTTACAACTCCTAAAACAACCAAAAAACAAAGACACATTAAATGATCCTAATAACCCTAAAAGATCAAAAAGCCACAAAAAGCCCTAAAACCCGTAAAAAATATAAAAACAATAAAAACCCTAGAACCCTTAATTTTTTTAAAAGACACTATATAAACCAATGAAGACCCGAAAAAACCTTCAATACCCTAAAAAAATCTAAAACTAATAATACCCCTATGAGAATCCTAATAAATCCAATCCATAACAACCACTAAAAACAATAAAATCCCAGAAAAACCTAAATACCCATAATACCCTCAAGAACCCTAAAATGATCCTAAAAACCATAATACCCTTAAAAGCCTGAAAAATGTGAAAAACTCTAAAACCCCATAAAATTCCCTCAAAATCCCAAAACCCTTTAAAATCCTAAACCACTATTTAACCACCGAAAATCCCAAAAATCTCTTAAAAACCTAAAATCAATAAAAAAATCAAAAATCCTAAAAATATCACACACCCCTAGAAACAGAAAACCCTAAAAATCATATGAAAATTCAATACAACCCTAAAAACACAATGAAATCCCTAAAAACACAATAATAAATCAAAAAATAGTAAAAACCCCTAATAAACACTACAAACCCCTAAAAGCCAATAAAAACCCTATATACCACCAAAAACTCCTAAACCCCTAAAAATTAAATAAAACCCCGACATAAATGAATGATAAACACATAAAAAAATACAACAATCCTAAAACCCATAAATCCTTAAGAACAGAAAACCCATAAAAACACTAAAACCCCTAAAAGGACTCTAAAACCCCTTAAAACCCTAAATACCATAAAAATACAAAAAACATATAAAAACCTAATTACCCTAAAAACCATAATACACTAAAAACCCTAGAAAGCCACCAAAGGCCCATAAAATCCAATGCGCTTGAAAACCCCGCAAAACCCTTAAAACCACTAAAATCCTAAAAATTCCTAAACCTCGAGATAGACAAAAACACAAAAAAAACCCCTTAAAACACCCTGAAACCCCAAAAACCCCAAAACCATTAATCCCTTGAAACCCTAAATCCTGAAACCCCTTAAAATCCCCTCAATTCCTAAATAACCCATTTAAACCCCATAAAATTGTAATAAAACCCTAAAACCCCTTACCCTACCAAACTCATAAAAACCATGAAACCCGTAAGAAAACTCTAAAGAACCTGAAACCCCTTAAAAACTATAGAAACCTATAAAAACAAAGAAAAAACTCTATAAAACACCAAAAAGTCCCTAAAAACCTTAAAAAACTCAAAAAACCCTAAAAACCTTACTAAACAATAAAAAACCTAAACACCCTTAAAACCCCTAGAAACCCTAAAAACCAATAAAAACCCTACAAAACCCTAAACACATTAAAACCCCTAAAAATATTATAATTTTAAATGAAAATCCTGAAACTATTTAAAAACCATAGGAAGCCATAAAAACCTTAAAAAAATCATAAAATCCCTAAATAACCAAAATCCTAAAAATGCTAAAAACATGAAACCCTAAAAACTCTATGAAAACCCTAAACCCCAATAAACACTAAGAAAACCCTAAAACCCTAAAAACCATTAGAAATCCATATAACTCAAAAAAATACAACTCTGAAAACCCCTAAAAACACTAATTCCCCTAAAAAATACTGAACACCCCGAAACCCTAAAATATCATAAAACACTACCCACAAAGAAAACATTTAAACCCTAAAAAAACTCTAAAACACCGCAAACACCAACAAAAACCCTAAAAGCCAAAAAACCAACACAAAACCATCAAAACTCTAAAAAATTAAAAAAATATCCAAAACACTAAAAACCATAAAAATGCTAAAAACCTAAATGAACCTTAAATCCCTAAAAACACAAAAATCCGCCTAAAACATACCAAAACACCTAAAAACAAATAAAATCCAAAAGGACACAAAAAAATTAAAAAAATACCTTAAAACCCCTTAAATCCATATAAAACCGTAAAAACTACAAGCCCCCTAAAAATCTATAGAAACCCTAAAAACACTAAAACAAAAAAACCCCAACACTTTAAGAACCCCAAAAAATCACACAACACCCTCCCAAACCCTAAAAATTCCCAAATCTCTAAAAATAATTAATTTACAAAGATATCCAAAGAATTATAAAAACCTATAAAAACACTAAAAATTCATAAAAACCCATAAAATACACTAAAAATCCCTAAAAAGGTAAAATAAAATTTTAAAACTATTTAAAAACTCAAGGATGCCATAAAACCCCTAAAAAACCTAAAATCTAGAGAAAAATAATACCTTAAAAATGATAAAAACCTAAAAACCATATGAAAAATCTTAAAAAAATATTAAAACCATAAAACACAAAGAAAACCCTAAAATCAAAAAATAAATTAATAAAACCCGAAAAACAATTATAAACCCATATAACACAAAAAAATTAAAACCCCTAAAAACCATAAAACCCATAAAAACCCATAAAAACCCCTTAAAACCTAAAAAATATTCCTAAACCCGAAAAACACTTAAAAACAACCCTCCCCCAATCAAAACTCCAGAACACTAAAAACAATATAAAACACCAAACCCCCGTTAAAACCCAAAAAACCAAAACCCCAAAAAAACCATAAAAACGGTAGAAATCATAAAAATCCGTAAAAACCCAATAAACCCTTAAACCCTAATTGAACCTAAACCACTAAAAATACCAAAATCTCTTTAAATTATAATAAAAACCTAAAACCCATAAAACCCCAAAAACCCCCAAAAGTCATAAAATCCCTTAAAACCTCATAGAATCCATAAAAAACCCAAACAAAACATAAAACCCCCTAAAAATACCTAAAAAAATTAAGAAATCCTAAATAAAAAAACCAAAGTACATTAAAAAACCAATAATCATCACAACACCATAAAAACCCTAAAAACATCAAAACCCAAAATATAACTAAATTTCCTAAAAATCCTAAAAATCCTAAAACCCTTGAAAACCTATAACCACCTATGAAAACCATAAGAACCTAAATATCCGAAATCCCCTAAAAACACTAAAATCCCTTATAACCCAAAAAACCCTAGTAACCTAAAATTACATAAAACCCATAAAAACCCTAATCCCCATAAAACCCTAAAACGCCCTCAAAATATCAAAAAAACAATTCATAAAAACCCTGAAACACCATAAAAATCCAAAAATCGTACGAAACCCTAAAACCCTAAACACCACAAAGTCCCCAAAACCCAAAATAAATAACCCATTATAAACCCAAAGGCCCTTGAAACCCATAAACACCATTAAATTCCGTAAAACTCTAAAAATCCTAAAAGATTCTAAAATCCCTAAGAAACCCTAAAAACCATAGATAACTTCAAAAAATATTTAAAACCCTAAACACCTTAAAAAATCCTAAAAATACAAAAAATTCTAAAAACCCGAAATAAATATAAAAATATTAAATCCCATAAAAACCCTAAAAACAGAAAATTTCTATTAAAACCCACTAAAATAAAAAATTAGTAACCAATAAAAAAAATTAAAACACTGAAAGACACAAAAAACACGTTTCAAATCCCTAAAATCCCCAAATCCCTAAGAACCATAAAACTCTAAAAACACTAAAAACCATACTACCCTAAAAACACTCAAAACCCCCCCTAAAAATACTAAAATCCCTAAATAACCATAAACCCCCTAAAAATCCTAAAATACCTAAATAACCAAAAACCCCTTCGAAATCCAAAAAAACCAGAAAACCAAAATAACCCAAAACTGCCTGAACTCCAAAAACCCTAAAAACCATTAAAAACCCAATCCCCCCAAACTATAAAAATCCTAAATCAATAAAAAACCCTAAAATACTAAAAACCCTAAAAATCCTAAAAACCATAAAACATTAAATACTATAAAACCATAAAAAATCACAAAATCACTCAAAATCCTAACACCACATAAAACCCTAAAAATGATTAAACTGTGGAAACCCTAGAAACTCTAAAACATTAAAACCTCTAAAACCCACAAAATAATAATTGACCAAAAAATCCTACAAACCATGAACACCGTTGAAAACCCAAAAAACCCTAAAAAATCTTCAATACCCATAAACACTTAAAAAATCTAAAACCCCCAAAAGATCTTAAAATACAATAAAAATAAAATGAACCTTAAAGATAAATAAAATCCAAACAAAACCCTAAAAACCCTAAACACCCCTTAAAGATTCTAAGAGACCCTAAATATATAAAGACTATAAAACCCCAAATGACCAAAATATAAAATTAAAACCCTACAATATTCTGAAAAACATAAAAACCCTATATAAACTTAAAAATCCTATGATATTTTAGAAACAATAAATACCCTAAATGATCCAAAAAACTCAAAAGACCCTAAAAGACCATAAAACCCCTCAAACCCCTAAAGGACCCTAAATACCCTAAAAACCTAAAGGATCAAAAAACATAAAAAACATAAAATAACCAAAAATACCATATAACCCTAGAGGAACAAAAAATAATTTTCCCCCCATAGGACCAAAAAACCTTAAATGACTATAAAAACCCTTAAACCCCTAAATGAACTTAAGAACCCTAAAAACCCTGTAGACAATAAAACCACTAAAATACCTAAAAACCATCAATCCTAAACAGTACACGCAATACCATAAAACATAATGACTAAACTCTATACCCTACACCCAAAACCCTAAACTATACACCCTAAACCCTAATACTATTACCTAGACCATAAAACCGAAACACTACACCCCTAGACACCATACAACAAAACCCTAAAATCTATATCCTAATCTAAAAACCCAACATCTTAAAAACTAAACCGTAAGACATAAACCCTATACCATAAAACCTATAATCAAACCGTAAACCCAAAATTATACACCCTACACCAAAAATCCTAAATCCTAATCATAGAACACTCTACCTGAAACACTATTAGAAACACCCTAAACCATACACTATAAACATTATACAAAACACCTCAAACACTAAACCCTGCACCCTAAACCTTATACCCTACACCCTAAACCCTAAATCCAACACCATACACCCTATACACAAAATATAAAACTCAAAATCCTAAACCCTAAATCTTATACCATACACCCTACACCCTATACACTACACCATAAACCCAAAATCATGATCCCTTAACTATAAACCATACAACCTAAACCCCATATCCTAACCCTAAAACTTATACACTACTCCATAAACCCTAAAACCTACACCCTAAAACCTATAACCTACACCCAAAACCTTAAATCATATATCGTAAACCCAATACCCTAAACCCTAAACTCTAAACCCCAAACCCTACACCGTAAATCACATAAGCCCCAAAACAAAAAAAACCTATAATAAAAAAGAACCTAAAAGACTATAAATACCATAAATTCTCTTAAATACCCTAAAAATACCCATACTCAATAAAATGTCCTATGAACCCCTAATGAACCTAAAACCCTAAAATTTCTATAAAAACTGAAAAACTAAAAGAACCTAAAAATCAATAAAAACCTAAAAACAGAAACAAAACCCAAAAAACCCTGTATAACCCTAAAATCCATAAATACACAAAAATTAATAAAACCCATTGAAATCCTAAAAAACCAAAAAACCCTAAACCATTGACCATAAACCCCAAATTCTAAACCCTACAAAGAAAACCCTATACCGTACACCCTAAAACCTAAACCCTAAACCCTAAACCATAAACACTAAACCCGAAAATGCACACCATAAAGCATAAACTATACACCATAAACCCGATACCCTACACCCTAAACCTGATACCCTACACCATAAACCGAAACCCTACATCATAAACCCGAAACCGTACACCCTAAACTCTAAAACCTTCATCCAAAACCCTATACCATACTCCCTAAACCCTGGACTCCATGCCCTAAACCATATAAACTATACCTTGAACCTTAATTTCTACAATTGAAACCCTATACATATTCCCTAAACCATAAATCCTACAACATAGGCCCGATACCCTAAATCCTGAACCCTGAACCCTGCACCCTAATCCATATACTATGCATATCAAACCTTATACCCGAAACCTTAAACCCCATACCCTGCATAATAAACCCTATACTCTACACAATATATCCTATAACCTACACTGTACACTATATAACATATACCCTAAACCCTAAATACGGATTGCTAGAACCTAAACCCTAAATCCGGCTTTCTAGACTCTAAACCCTACCCCATAAATCATATACACGAAACCCAAAAACCTAAACCAGATATCCAAAAACCTCTAAGCCACACCCTAAAACCTAAACCCTAATCCCTAAACCCAATACAATTAACCATAATCCCTAGACCCTAAACCCCGCACTCTATACCCAAAAACCAAAACCACGTGGCCTAAACCCTATACAAAACACCTTAAACCCTAAACCCTAAATCCAACACCCAAACCCTATACCCTACACCCAAAACCATAAAAACCACAAAAAACCTATAAAAACATGATAACATTTAAAGCCATATGAAACCCATAAAAAAACATTAAAACCCAAAAATCCATAAAATCTCTAAGAGTACTAAGAGGCACTAAAAACCATTAAAACCACAAAATACTAAATACATATAAAAATGCTAAAAATACAATACCCCTTATATAATTTGGAAACCCTAGAAAATTATAAAACCACCTAAGACCCTTGAGTACCGAAAAAACCCAAAAAATCGCAAAATATTAAATAAAACCCCTTAAAGGACAATACCCCTACCCAAAATACAAAAAACCCTAATACTGTAAAAGTCCATATAAATCTAAAATCACCATAAAAAATCTTAAAACATTCTAAAAACGGTAAAAGTCCAAAAAAATCTATTTAACAGCCTAAAAACCGTAAAAACAGAAAAAACCATAAATACCAAAATATCCTAAAAACCCTGAAAAAACAAAAAAACCTTAAACCCCTAAAACCAACAAAAATAATAAAAAAACTAAAAACAATAAAAACCCTTCAACCCCTAAAAATTATGTAAAATCCCCATTCACTCTAATTATCCCTAATAACACAAAAAAAATCTTTAAAACCCTAAAACACTAATAATCCAAAAAACATAAAAAATCTATTATATTTCATAAAAATCAAAAAACAAACTATTTAACCACCTATGAGAACCATAAAACGCCTTAAAATCCATTAAAAAACATAATATTATAAATCTATCAAAATACTTAAACCCCTAAAAAATAGAAAAACAAAAACCCAAAACCCCTAAAAACCTATAAAAATCATAAACGCTATAAAACACCAAAAACCCTAAAACCCAAAAAAACCAAAAAACCCCCAGAAACAAAAATGCCCTTGAATCTGAAAAACCTCAAAAAACATATAAACACATAAAGAAGCAAAAACATGAAAACATTCAATACCATTAAAATCCCATGATTGACCCTAAATACCACTAAAAATCTGAAAATACCCTAAAACACCATAATATTCATGACGACCCTAAAAACACTTACATGCCCGAAAAAACCAAAAAATGAAAAAAAAACTCTGAAAACATAATATTCCATAAATCCACTAAAAAAACATAAAACTCCAATGAATTACTAAATACTCTAAAACCCCTAATATACCTAAAAATATAAAAAACTAAACACTATAAAAAACTCAAAAATTCATAAAATAATCATATGAATCATAAAACCCCTAAAAATGATAAACCCATAAAGAACCCTTACAACCCATAAAACCCCAAATACCAATAATAAACCCTAAAACCCATAAAGACACCTAATAATCCCTCAAAACCCTAAAAATCCATAAGATCCCAAAAAATACTTAAAAACAATAAACACCCAAAAATATCTAAACACCCAAAACCCATTGAAAACTCTAAAAAACATAAAAACCCCAATAAAACATGAATCCCTAAAACTGCTAAAAACCCTAAAAACCCTTAAAATCATATAGAAATTCCTAAACACCAAAAAAAACCCAAAAACCCATAAATACCCATAAAATAATGAAATACCTTAATTCCAAAGAAATATTAAAACCCTAAAACCTTAAAACAGCTAAACACCAAAAATGCCCAAAAAATATTAAAAAACAGTAATACCCACAAAACCAAAAAATCCAAAAAACACCTAAAAGCAATAAAAATCCAAAAAACACAAAAAAACATTGAAAACCAAAAAAACCCAAAAAACACTTTGAAATACCCAAAACAACAAGAAAAACCTAAAGAATCAAAAAACATAAAAACCTAAAAAGACCATAAGACCCCATAAACATAAAATAAACTAAAAAACCTAAAATAATTAAAAATAAACTAAAAATAAAGAAGTCTCTATTACTACATAAAAACATTAAAGTCCCCCAAAACCCTAAAAACCCAAAAAAGATCCCAAAAAAATTTAATAACTCTAAATGACCCAAAACCCATAAATACCCAAATTGTGTATAAAATTCTTAAATCCCTTAAAGAAACCTAAAATAATTAAAACCCAAAACACCCAAAAACCATAAAAATTCAGAAAGTAAACTAAATACCCAAAATAACCCTAAAAACATAAAAATTCCTAATAGACCCTATAGAACCCCAAAAATCTCAATAACCCCTCCCCCCTAAAATTCCAAAAAAGAAACTAAAACCACTAAGAAAGACACTAGAAACAACAAAAACCATCAATGATACTAAGGAAACCTAAAACCCTAAAAAACATAAAAACCATAATAGGCCCAAAAAACCCTAAAACCATTAAATGTCATTAAAAACCATAAAAAAATTTAAATCCCAAATAACATATAAAAAATTTAAAACCTCTAAAAACAACTAGAAAAACTAAAATCCCAAAAAACCCTTTAAAATATTATAAATTATATAAATTCCTAAAATCCCGAAAAAAATCTAAAAATTCCTAAAAACCATAAAAACCATTATTAAACCAAAAAATTCCATGAATACTATGAAACCCCTAATGTCCCTAACCCCCCCTCAGAAATATTCTAATAGACCCTAAAACCTTATAAGTACCTAAATAGAGCATAAAAATCCTCAAATACATAAATAACCCTAAAAACCTTGAAAAATGAAAACCTAAACCCATAAAAACGCTTAGTGAACTAAAATACATAAAGGCCACATAAATATTTTAAAAACCCCTAAAATCATAAATACCCCTAAAAATCATTAAAACATATAATAACCCCTAAAACCCCTAAATACCAAAAACCCCTAATGGAATCATAAAAAACGCTAAAACCCTAAAAAACCATATGAAAATTCTATATCCCAATAAACCCCTAAACAAACTTGAAACCCTCTAAAACCCCTACAGTCCCTAAGAATACCCAAGAACCCCAAACAACCCTTAAAATCCCTAAAACCCATAAAAACACATAATACACCTAAACCCCCTTAAAGCCAAAAACCCCTAAAAATACAAAACAATCCTAAAAGCCATAAAATCCCTAAAATCATATAAAATACCTAATTACTCTAAGAACCTAAAAAACCATACGATAATAGAACTCTTAAAACCACAAAAAAACACGAAGAACCTCGTAACCCCCCTAAACTACCCTAAAAACCATAAATACCACAAAAACCCTAATATACCAAAAATATCTTAAAGGAAGTTAAAAAAACCATGAAAGACTATAAAAATACTAGAATACCCTAAAAACCCCAAAACCCTAAAAAATATAAAATCCCTAAATGACCCTAAAACACTTAAAAACCCTAAAAACACCCAAAAACCAATAAATACCCTAAAAACTCTAAAAACCAAAATCAATCCTAAAAACACTAAAACCTCTAAAATTACCTTAAAACACTAAAACCCTTATAGACTCATAAATACTCGAACACCCCTACAAAGTCCTAAAAAATCATAACATGCCAAAAAAATCATAAAACCACGGAAAACACATAAAACCACAAAACCCCCATAAATAGCACTAAAACACACAAAAATTCCCTAAAAACATAAAAACCAAAAGAAAACATCAAAAAATTAAAATATAAAATAATACTAAAAAACATCCAAAACCCGAAAAACTATAAATCCCTAAAATTTACTAAATCACTAAAAAATCAATAAAAACATAAAAAACACAACTGCATAAAACCCTAAACCCATAATACCACAAAAAATCCATAAAAACCCAAAAAAATGTAAAAACCCATAAAAACCATATAAATCAATGAAAAACCTAAGAAAGAAAAAGAGACTAAAAGCTCTAAAACCCCTAAGACACCCTAGAAAACCCCTAAAAATAAAAAATATATAAAAATCCTAAATCCCCCTGAAAGATTTAAATATATAAAAACAAAAAAACCCCTTAAAACCTAAAATACCCCATATAACCCCTAAAAACACCTAAAATCAAAAAAACCCTAAAAACCACAAACCCCTATACAACCCTTAAAATACCTAATAACCTTATAACCCTCTAAAATAAAAAAACCCTAAAATACCCCAAAAATACCCAAAAAGCCCTTGAAAATAAAAAAACATAGAAGTTCCTCAAAACCACCAAAAATCCTAAAAGATAATAAAAACCGTAAAATGCACCCCAAAAAACTCTAAAAGTCATTGATAACAATTAAATTCCATAAAAGGCCATAAGATACCCTAAACCCCCCACCCCCCCAAAACACTCTAAAACACCTTAAACCCATAAAGGACCATAAAACACTATAAAACCATAATAGACCCTAAAAACCCATAAAGGACACTATGATCCATAAAACTGCAAAGGACCCTAAAATAACTAAAAACTCTATATGAATATAAAAACCCAAAAAACCATAAGGGACCCTAAAAAACCTAATAACCCTAAAGACCAAAAAATACTAACAACTCTAAAAGACCCTAGAAAAAACTAAAAGACACTAAATATCCTAAAAACCTTAAAATACGTAAACCCGCAAAATATCTTATGTACTATAGAAAATCATTATAAAATAATAAATGAACATATACCCTAAAAGGGTCTAAAAACATAAAAACCTGAAAACCTATCAAATCCTAATACCCATAAAATCCTTTAAGACCCTAAATATAGTAAATAACAAAAAAATATAAAAGGCCCAATAAAACCCAAAAAACCCCAAAAGTTCTACAAATACCAAAAACTCTAAAAACTATAAAACCCATTAAAACCTTGAAAACTCAAAACCCTGAAAAACACATAAAAAATAATAATTCATAAATTCCCTAAAGCCCCTAGAACCATAAAATCCATAAAAATACCACAAACCCCCAACCCCACCTCCCATATACTTAAATCCACCCCCAAGGACCATAAAAACCATTTAAATTCTTCTAAACCCATGAAGTTCACTAAAAAACCTTAAGGGAATTTCAAACCTAAATGATCCTGAAAACCAAAAAACCCATGAAGGTCCCTAAAACCCATAAAGATCCTAAACGACCATAAAATCCCTATATGATCTTAATAACCCTTAAACCCCAAAAAATCCCCTAAAAGACCCTAAAACCCATAGAAACCCCTAGACAACCCTAAACAAACCATAAAAACCCTAAATACCATAAAATCCCCAAGAAACCCTAAAATACCCAAAAAAATCATAAAAGCGTTAAGAGATCCTAATAATTTTAAAAACCCTAAAACCATTGAAATCCTAAATTTTCCTAAAAATATACAAACTCTAAAAACCATAAAAACCCTAAAAATCGTTAAGAAACCAAAAAATCAAAAAAATCAAAAGAATAATAAAAATCTTGAAGATCGTAAAACCCTAAAACCATAAAAACACAAAAAACAATTAAAACCATGGATAATAAAAAAACCCCCCTAAGAACCTAAAGTCAATAAAAACTCAAAAAACCCACAGTAAAAATCCTAAGAAAGATAAAATCTCAAAAACCGTAAACAATGTACCCCACACCTTAAACCTTAAACCCCACATCCTAAACCCTATAATATATTCCCTTAATCCAAAACCATACACCATAAAACATATTGCATACACCGTAAATCCATAAGAATACACCATAAACTATATAAAAAACTCTATACTATACACCCTAAACCTTAAACCCTAGACCCTAAATCATAAACTTTAAATGCTAAATCCTACACCCTGAACCTTGAATCCTATACAATAAACCATAAAAGATCTAAAAAACCCTAAAAACAATAAAAGTTGCAAAAAACATAAACGGTCTCAAAAACCATTAAAAAAATAAAAATCCATAAAACCCCCAAAAACTCTAAAATACACTAAAACCCTAAAATACCATTATACTATAATATCCTTAAAAATTCAAGTATGGTCCTGAAAAATTCACCAGAAGAAATTAAATACTCCAACAAGAACTTTGTAGAGGGATGAAAATATTCCTACAAGTACAAAAAGTTAATTAGATGCAAATTAGATTACAAAATTTTAGAGGAAAAATGTTGAAATCATAATTTTCAATTGTTTTTAGTGTACAATGTACCATCTCTGGGAAAGGTTCATGAGGCACATGAACCGTGAACCCTTAGTACGCAGAAGGAATCGTGACGTGCTGTCCCATGGGGTGATGGACAGAAAACATAGGACACTATGAACCATGTTGTTACTAGAATAACCGGATAAATTCCACCGCATACCACCCTACATATCTATGCAGTTCACGGATGAAGTAAGCTGGCAGGGTTCTGCGAACCAAATCTTACCAACCACAACCTTCTCAATCCCTAGTTGACTAAGTCTTCTTAGGGTTGAGATATATCTTCACGGGCTTTCATAAATGGTGATGCATTCCCATAGATATTATTTCCCTAGTTCTCTATAAAATGAGCACAAGAGGAATTGGTAATAGGACGGGTTGAATATAACACAAAAGAGACCTTAGAGGTTGGCTGAGAGAATTCATATACAAAGAAGATTATTACTTGGGTTTTGAATCAGCAATGAAGTGTAAACCATGATCAAATTTTTTGTAAGTATAACCCACTACGATCCAAAAAAATAAGGAACATAAAAATAACTGGTGAACCAAAAACCCAATTTTTGATATTGATTATCATAAATCCCTGACGAATTAATTCTTAGTGAACCACAGGCTCTAGGATCCTACATCAAATTATCACTCTATATATAAAATCACTATGATGATCAAAACCTATGCCACGTACTGCATCAATATATAGATGGAACACAGAGAGGCCTGGAGAACCACATCTAGGAGCATGTACCACTTTGGTCTGTGGTGGCCTATACCCATATCTACGTACCACTTCAGTACATGGATGAACCCTCTACCGACATAGTGTTTCACTATGTGGGACTCCCCCTATCCCGTTTGAGAAAAACAGTATGTGGAATCGGGGTGTCTTCAGGTGTCCTTCCTTATAGATCCAATGAATCCCCTCCATCATTGTCCAGTCCTCTATAACTCCTCTGTGAACCAATCCACCAGCATTCGACCAAAGCCTCCTCCAAATATAGTAGACTCGTCTGATCAGATCATCGAGTGCACCAGCGCGCCTTTGTGAATCTAGGTACATAAGGTAAGAAAAATTATGAAGGTTATCCACACAATGGTTTGGAACCCTGGAATGTCTCTAAGTCAACATTACCAAGGTGACCTAAGGACCAACATTAGGATTCCAATGTTAACCTCTCCATTCTCGGGCTTAGGGTTAACAATTGGCCTTTCCCTTTGAAGAGTAACAATGATAAGAAAAATGTCACTCTTTCCCTCCACTTTGACTAAGGATGATGCTCCTACCCTTTCCCATAACCTGTAAATGACACTCCTCCTGAGGTAATCCCCTATGCTTTTGAAAGTGGTTTCACTATTCACCCTCTTCACCTCAACTTGGGACGTTTACAGATAGATCACCATGATATTACAATCAAGGATATCAACATGGGTGAGGGATTCATACTTAAAGGTCCCATTTCCCTCTCCCATTAGGCTCGTATCCATGATCTCTTTGGTTTTCGCCATCCTCCTTTTCCATCAGTGGAGAAGATAAGGTACACATTTGTTGAGTCTTTCCCATCTTCTTGTCTCTCACACTAATCATGAATCGTATAGGCTTAGGGGTTTGTGATGATAAGACATTCTCTCACACATAATGAACTATGATAATTCTGATTCCCGTCATTATTGGGATATGTATGATGCCTACTTATGTCCCAAGGTCAAAGAGGTACCATTTTTTCTAATGGTCTACCCCAATGATGTCCCCAAAAAGGGGAATCCTATTTAGAAGTAAGTCTGTATTTGATTCTCCCAAACGGGCAGTTCCCATGCCTAATATCCAATCATGTCATTACCCATAAATGAACTATTTCCTACTCTACCTAGGATACATAAGAAGCCTATCCCAGGCTTGAGCGCAGGGGAAATTCTCCTCAGAATTCATTCTCAATTAAATCTTCCCTCAAATTAAAAAAGGTATCCTCCTAGGTGTATGTCCCAATAATGTAAATTTGTTTACTTTGATTCCCCAATTTTCTGGGACACATAGAAAGCATTCTAGGGGTCTAAATACGACTCTCAAATCAACCATAATGTTCTTCAGGCTATATCCCATGTAGGTTCATGTTCACCTAGAAGATCAAAACTATTGTGGGACCCTCTAGACTCTTCGATGTAATCACCAAACCAATTCTTGACCAAACATCATTCACATAGATTCCCTCACCGCATGACAGTACACTATGAGGATGGGTCCCCATCACATGACCTTAAATGGTTATGGGTACAGATAAGCGACACCAAACCACATGGGATTTGATTCATATAATGGGGATACCTAGGATGCCCATATTATGGGTCTGAACCCAACATCCATCCACCTTCAGTCCCCCCTAGACGAATATAATCTCTAGAGAACCCCATTGTTGGTACCAAGTTAGCATTTTGTTGGTAACATCAAATCGATGCATATCCATGATAACCCACAAAACCAAGGGTAACCCGTGGATACACTCTTTGGGAATGAACTAATGATTCATGAACATTTTAACATGGATTAAATCTATAAGGGAGTCCTATAGTAGACACTAATTCCCCCCAAAAGGGTGTGATTAGCCCAACCTCCCATCCTCTCGACCAATGGAGTCCATAAGATTCATTAGCGAAATCTTCATCCAGCAAGTTACATTATTTTCAAAGAAGGACCATGAATCAGGGATATGATGGTCATTGGGTGTTTTGGGCTTCATGAATAAACTCGTTGGAGATCACTTGAGGAAATAATATCCTGGGAGGACTGATTTAAAAAATACTCAACCCCATGTAATCACCCACTGAGACCGTTTAACTATAGTACCTCCTTCATAATGCAAATGGGGTAATCTACCTTGCCCCTACAGGGCCACTCCAATTACCCTATTGGATAATGATGTAAATCGGGTTGGAACAAAAAATGGAGACGTGAGAGTCTCTATAATAGAAAAAAAATTCATTTCAACTACTGAACCATTTTTCATTCCCCGTATTCTTCACCTGTGGCTGAAACAAATGGTGAACTCGACATCAATCCTCAACCAAGGTGGCTGTTTTACCCCACTCAAGCCCCTTCAACTCATTAAAAGGAAGAGTATAAGACAAATCGTTGACTAGGAATATAATCAAGAGGTTCTACTTGGATGGGTTTTTTTTGACTATATATATATCAAATATAGTTTTTATGTTTTTAGAGTAACCTTTGATAAAAAATGGTATCTCAAAAATCATCTCAGACGCACACCTCAGTGATCCCACTAGTGTCCAGGTCCCAAATAAAGAACATGAACCCCACTCCAACCCATCATCTACAATGTTGGGTATCCAAAACGTTGATTAGAGAGTACCAACAAAACAGTACTCTCCCCGCATTGGAGGTTGCAATAGAAGCCCTCCAGTCTGGAAAATCATGCTATCCACCTCCTTCGTCATGGCCATCACCCTAGCCCAAGGTGGCCTCAGTGGTTATCTCAAATTATTTTGGGAGCCTATCCCAGAACATGACAACAAGTAACTCCCATATCTCAGAGAGGCATATCAAGTCGATGTTAATGACCTCATCCCAGCTGCATAGGATCCTCAAATGAAGACTCATACTGGAAGACATTTCCAACAACAATATATTAATAAAAATCCTCATTCCCAAGAGGATATTATGAAAAAAGAACCTACCAAAGTCCAATGGAAACGGGCCCCTTGAGCCGCCCGCCGAGGGTTGAAAAAATACAATCAGTAACATGCCATCACCTTGATTTTGAAGTAAGAAATCCGCCAGAAAAAGGTAGATGAATTAAATTGGAAGACATACAAATTTTCCCTCACCACTCAAGACAATCACATGAATAGGGAATAAAAATATGAGAATGATAACATTCTTATCGGTTCCCACTAGTCCTACTATGCAGACAGAGTAGAAAATTACAGGAAGATGCAAATATCTACTGATTCAAAAGAAGATCATCATCTAAATAAGTCTGCAACCTGCTGCAGGCAGGAACAAACACATGCTAATGTGCATAAATCCCTCTATCCAAATAGGGTGAAAACAAATATGAGCGGAGAAAAATGTCTAAAGATGCATAAAAATCCCCTGATAAAAATACATCGTCAAGTGACTATATAGAAATTAATGTTCATAAATATGAATCCCACTAGTCAAATAAGGTGGAAACCAGAGATGAAAACTAGTAGAAGAATCATTCCTCTATCCAGGCATAGGATAACTCCCTGTATCCACCAGCAACCTATGGAGGACCAGAGTCAGCACAAAATCATACTCTGACATCGGAATGGGACTTCATATCCATTCCATCCAAAGACATATATCAAAAAATATTTAACATGATGAAAGATACCATGTTGATCCCAGACAATATCCTCTATACATGTCAAGAAATCATTCTATCAGTAGAAAAAGTGAAGAGATAGGCCCACGACCCAGTCTCTTTGGGTGGGGTGATTCTTCCACACAATCAGTTAATCACTCCAGAGAATATCTGAATCCTTGTTCTTGTTGAAGAGGGTTTATGACAATATCCCACTATACAAGGAAAATGGTACATGTAACAATTGCTATTAAAAATGGTGGATGTCGGCCTAGTGTGGTGGCCACTCTAGGGTTGGCATATATCCCTACCAAAAATCAAGATTAATGTTGATGTATCCTAGTGGAATAGTGGGAACCAACAAAATAGGGACCCATGTAGGAAGGATTTTACCAACAATAGATGACCTTGGTTACCTGCAAGTGTTTGCCCAATTTTTTTTAAAAAAATCCCCCAATTTATTGGAATGTAAAAAAAGGATTACATGAGTCATAAAGACAGAATCTTATTACAATCATTCTCAAAATGAGGAATCAATTATCCAGGATAGTCACCCTACCATGTAATGACCTGGTTTAATCCCTTATTGTAAATACCATCCGCAACCATATTCGCTTCACAGAAAGCATGTGTAATAATGTAGTTGGTCTCCCAAAGCAACGCGAGACAATTCATCGAATGGGAAGTGAGCGGCCAAGAATGATGCACCAGACCCATCCAAATAGCCTATACAATAGAGGTTTACCACTTTCAATATAGATATTGTTCCAAACTTTCAGTTGAGAAAATTCCATAGCATGAATGAACCCCATCATTTCCGCTTCAAGAGACGTGGTCATACCATATCCACTAAAAAGCATCGGAGACATTGTCCAAGATGGTATCTAAAAATGGCTCCTTATCTAGCAGGTGCCGGGTTGCCTTTGGATGCATCATCCACATTCACTTTGATCCATACTGGGAGTGAGGATTGCCAGAAAACCTCAAAGTTGCGTCTAGGTAAACGGTAAAGACCAGAAATCTAAAGACAATGAAGGATCTCAAAGTCTTTCTTGGTGTTGTCACAATAGGATTTCTAAATCAAGGCAGCATCATGAATGGAAATAAAAATCCGCGCCCGACCTGCATTAATACTGAGTGAGCTATTATTATAAAGAATATTATTTCTGTCATACCAGATCACATGAAGGAGCTCAGTAACAACATCCAGAATAAGATTCTTAATTTGTTGTGAAGAATCGAACCCAGTATATCCTTGAATATGGGAGCTGATTGAGTTAAGGAGTGACCATCAACAACCAAATATGTAAAAAATATAGTACCAATGAGCTGAATCTGTAGAAAAATAAAGAAACATATGGTCAGCATCTTCCCTATGTTGGTTGTAAAAGTGACATTTAGAGAAATGCTGGATCCCAATGGATTGAAAACAAAATTCATTTTGGACTCTGTTGTGCACAATACACCAAACAAGCATGAGTCTCAAGGGTTTTATCCAAGGTTTTCTAAAGTACTTCAACCAATATAAGTTACAATAATTATCAATGAAATTGGGATTATAGACAAACTTAGAGTCAAGGACACCATTAAATGAAGGTCCCAAAATAAGGAAGTCTTCAATGTTAGAAAAATTATAGTTGTCGATAACATTTTTGATGTTTTCATGCAGGTCTATGTTCTGTAAATTTAATACATCCCTTATTGTGGAGTTGGTCTTATCAGGAGGGGAATCTGGAGGCAACATGGAAATTAGAAGAACCCCAATACAATTGTCAATCCAGAATTTCATGGTAGAATCAGAAGTGGCCATCCATCTAGTGTTGTTCATAATTTTAGTGTAGGAATGTCTAATGGATGGCCAGATAGAAGAGTTGATATAGTTCAATTTTCCATTTCTAAGCTTAGTAATGAATATTTTTTTGATAAAAGTAATGGAGTCAGATTTGTTATTAATAAGCCTCCATGTGAGCCTATCTTGAAGAGAATCATTGAAAAAGTTTCAGGTTTTTGATGCCGATACCACCATTATCTAGCGGTTTACAACATGTTGAACATGGTATGATCACTAGCTTATTTTCAAGCGTGCTTCTGGTCCAATCAAATTTTTTAATGAAAACATTAATTTTCTTTAGCATAGAAGTAGTCCATTTGTAAACCATCATGGAATACACCATTTTGGAGAAAATTTTAGATTTGACAAGACATATTCTACCAGCCATGGAATTGGATTAACCCTTCCAAGAGGAAAGCTAGTTAATGACGAGGTCATGAATGTTGGAGAAGTAGTTGGATTTAGGTCTTCCCAAAAAGATAGGAATTCCAAGATATCTTAAAGGGTAAGAGCCTTCCTTATTTCCCAAGAAATTGATGATATTAGTTTTCCTAATGGAAGGAATGTTTTTCCCAAAAAACATGAAGTATTTTTTCTGGCTTATAGATTGACCAAAGATTTATTCATAATGCTATAAGGCAGTCTTGAGACTTTGGATATTTCTTTTATCCCTATGTAAGAAAAGGATGATTTCATTAGTATAAAAGAGGTGAGTGGGCATATTGGAATTATTGGAAGCCTGAATAGGTTTAAGCTTGTTATGATTCACAAGACAAGTGAGCTGTCTACTTAAGTAATCATCTGAGATCGCAAACAGAATTGCAGAAAGAGGATCTCCTTGTCTAACCCCTTGGTAAATTTAAAGAATCCCTTAAGGGAACCATTTATAAGGACAAAGATGAAAGATGAGTTGAATAATGATTTTATCAAGATAATGAAGGATTCATTTAAGAGTAAACACTCGAGGACTTTAAAAATGAAACTCTAATCAATGAAGTAAAGAGATTTTTTTATATCATGTTTAATGGAATCATTACTTCCCCTGGTGGTTCTGTTGAGACCATTAGTGCATTCAGAGGAAATGAAGATACAATATTGAATAGACATACACTTGATAAAACCATATTGATTCCAAGAATCAACTCTTTTACATATGTTAGTTAGTCTATTAGTAATATGTTTTGAGATAATTTTATAAAGGGTATTGATCAGAGAAATAAGTCGGAAAAGGTGAATCACAGAGGCATTATCAACATTAGGGATTAAATAATGAAATTGGGTATTTAAACCATGAGGGAGAACACCAGTTGAGAAGAAGGATCAGACGAGTCTGCAAAAATCTATATGAATAAACTCCAAATATACCTGAAAAATCATTATTGAAGCCATCCAAACCCGGAGCACTATCAAGGATAAGACTAAAGACAGTGTCTTTTATTTCATGATCAAGTGGAATACATAAGAGACGTTTATTTTCCACCTCAGTCACCAAAGTCGGAATGATATCAGTAATGAGATATTTTTTGACATCCAGACCATTGAAAAATTAATTATGATATTAATAAAATAATAAAAAATTAGTAATTATTAAAATTCTCAATATTCACAAAAAAAATATTAAAAAAATCATAAAATATTATTAGGATTATTTAAAAATTATTTTTAATATTATTAAATTAATAAAAAATATTAAAATTCTCAATATTCACAAAAAAACTATAAAAAAAATCCAAAAATATTATTATTGTTATTATTAATATTATTAGTAAACAAAATATTGAAAAATATAATACTGAAAAATATATTTAATAAAATTATGATTAATGTAACAATAATATTAATATTAATAAAATAAAAAAAATTAAAATTCTCAATATACAAAAAAAACAAATCATAAAATATTAAAAATAAAATTATGTATTAATCGCACCGATATAAAATACAGAAACATTAAATAGATCATATTAAAACAAATTTAAATTCAAATGTTTTTTAAATAAAAAAATCACTTGGGGTCATCTTCTGGAGGAGGTGGAGGAGCTTAAGGAGCTAGTGGATGGAACTTCATCCCTAAACATTGAGTCATACGATGCATGTACTTCAACTGATCGTGATGCTACTACTGCCATCGACGCATCTCTTCCTCGTGCTGGTCATGCTACTACTACCATCGATGCATCTCCTCCTCGTGTTGTTGCTGCTGCTGATGCATCTCTTCTTGCTGCTTCAGAAAACTCTCTATAAGGTAATTCTGAGCTCAGAACTACTCCTGATACTCTGAGCAAGATGATGATGCCTCTCCAAGAGCTACTCTCGGGTTAGAAAGAAAAAATCATCGAGATTGAATATCCAATCTCGTGTATACGAGATTGAATTTGCCTATGTAGCAACACATTTTTCATATTGTTTTGAGTCTATGAGAGTTGAAAAGAAAATAGTCATCGAGAAAAAGGAGTGCTATAAATCCACTGGAAATTGTGCCTGGTTCTTGGAATTTATTAAAATTTATTAAAATTTCTTTCTAACTGTTTCTAACAAATTATTACTATTTATTACTATTTATTTCTAATTATTACTAATTTATCAATACTTAGCAATACTTAGCAAAATGAAAACTGCTTGAATAATGAGAGGAAATTTGGTAATCATCTTTGTGGAGATGATTACAAATTTTCCCATCATTATCCAAGAAATTTTTATTTACTAATTATAATAATATCTAATTATTACTAATAAAAAATTATATTATCAATAATTATGAAAAAAAAATATTAATATTATTAAAATAATAATAAAAATTATAAAATATTAATATTATCAATATTCACAATAGGATTTTCTCTATCCTTTACGTGTTCAAATCTCACAAGGTCATTAATTGTCAGGTCATGCGTAATAAAAACTTTGTGTCAGACATGTTCAATGTAAATTCTATAATTGTCCTTCCATGGTTGATCACCTCTCATGTAGTGTTGTAATTGGATGGCCAATGTAATGTCATTCTCGTCTCTAAGAATCATCTCACTCCCTTTACATAGATCATTCTTTCATTAAAATTTGAGGGGACATCAGAATCATTACCTTAAATTTTCAAAGAAGAATGGTCTATGTAAAGAATCATGTAAGATAATTCTTGTAGATGAGAAGGGCATGAATTGGGTTGTCCTATTGCAACTCTACTTGCAAGTTGATCAACCATGCAAGGAAAATTATAGAGTTTACATTGGACATGGCTGACACAAACTTTTTATTGGGAATGACCTGACAATTGGCGACCCTTTGAGATTTGAACATGTTAAGAATAGAGCAATGCCTGTTGCGAATAATTATAATTTTAATATTTTACAAAAAAAATTATTATTTTAATAGTATAAATATTGTTTTTTCATAAATATTGATAATATAATTTTTTATTAGTACTAATTATATATAATTATAATTACAATTTATTACTATTTATTACTAATTATTATTAATTATTAAAATTTATTACTAATTATTACAATTTATTCCAAATTATTGATAATTATTCCTAATTATTGCTATTTATTGCTATTTATTTCTAATTATTTCTAATTAGTTCTAATTATTCTTAATTAGTCCTAATTATTGATAATTATTACAATTTATTCATAATTATTGCTAATTATTGCTAATTATTTTAAATTATTTCTAATTATTCCTAATTATTGCTAATTAATACTAATTATTACTATTTATTAGTATTTATTACTAATTATTAGTATTTATTAGTAATTATTACAAACTATAGCTAATTATTACTAATTATTGCTAATTATTACTAATTATTGATAATTATTCCTGATTATTGCTAATGACTACTAATTATTGCAAAATATTACTAATTATTGCTATATATTACTAATTAATGCTGAAGATTACTAATTATTAGTAAATATTCCGAACTATTAGTTAATATTCCTAATTATTAGTAAATATTCATATTTATTACTAATTATTCGTAATTATTCCTATTTATTACTAGAAATTGCTATTTATTACTAGATATTGCTATTTATTTCTAGTTATTGCTAATTATTGCTAGTCATTCCTAATTATTTCTAATTATTCTTACTTATTGCCAATTATTCCTAACTATTGCTAATTATTTCTAATTATTGCCAATTATTGCTAATTATTTCTAATTATTGCTAATTATTGCTCTTTATTGCTATTTGTTGCTAATTATTTCTATTTATTACTAATTATTAGTATTTATTGCTAATTATTAGTATTTATTAATATTTATTACTAATTAATTACAATTTATTACTAACTATTACAACTTATTACTAACTATTACAACTTATTACTAATTATTACAACATATTACAAATTATTACAACTTATTACTAATTATTATAAATTATTCCTAATTATTAGTAATTATTTATATTTTTTAATAATTATTCCTATTTTTTAGTAATAATTCCTATTTTTTACTAATTATTCATATTTTTTACTAATTATTCCTATTTTTTCTTAATTATTGCAATTTATTGCTAATTATTTCTATTTATTGCTAATTATTGCTAATTATTGCTAATTATTGCTATTTATTGCTAATTATTGCTATTTATTGCTAATTGTTGCTATTTAGTTCTACTTATTGATATTTGTTGCTAATTATTTCCATTTATTGTTAATTATTCTTAATTATTTCTAATTATTCCTAATTATTGCTAATTATTACTAATTATTGCAAATTATTCATAATTATTTCTAATTATTCCTAATTATTCCTAATTATTCCTAATTATTGCAAATTTTTGCTAATTATTTCTATTTATTTCTAATTATTGCAATTTATTCCTAATTATTTCTAATTATTTCTAATTGGTAATAATTATTTCTAATTATTCCTAATTATTAGTATTCAGTGCTAACTATTAGAATTTATTAGTAATTATTAGTAATTATTAGTAATTATTACTTATTATTACAATTTATTACTAATTATTACAATTTATTACTAATTATTATTAATTATTGCTATTTATTTCTATTTATGACTAATTATCAAGAATTATTATGAATTATTACTAATTATTAATATTTATTTCTAATTATTCCTAATTATTACTAATTATTCCTATTTATTGATATTTATTACCAATTATTATTAATTACTAAAAATTAATAATATACATTTCTAATTAGCGTTAATAATTAATAATTACTACTAATTACTAAAATTTAAAACAAAAAATTTCAATTTATTAAAACAAATAAATACTAATGACAAAACAATTTAAATTAAATTTAACTACAACTAATCATCAATAAAAAAATTAACATAAAAAATGAAATACATAATAAATTAAAAAAAACATAAATACCATTAAGACTGATTTTCTATTAATGCAGACGGCTTCACAACTTCTTCATGAACAAAAAAAAATTAACTTAAAGAAACTCCGTCTCTAAAATCTGAGTTTAGAGAGAAAAAGGATCTGAAATTTGAGAGGAATGAGAGGAGAAACAGATGGGGGTTTATATAGGTTAGATTATTTGCAACGGGATTATTTGCGACGGGTATCACGTCACAAATTGTATCTTTTACGATGGGACCCATCGCAAATGCCTACACCCGCATTAATTACTGTCGGCAGTTAAAAAGTTATTTGTGACAGGTCCCGTCGCAAATAGTCCCTGCCGACGCACCTTTTGCGATGGGAAGACATCCCGTCGCAAAAGGATATAAACCACCGCAGGTTTTTTGCGACGGGGCCCGTTGCAAATACTTTTTAACCGCCAATAGTAATTAATGCGGGCGTAGGTATTTGCAACGGGTCCCATCATAAATAGTCCCTTCCGGAACACCTTTTGCGATGGGACCCGTCGCAAATAGTCCCTACCGGAACACCTTTTGCGATGGGACGACATCCCGCAACAATAAGCTATAAACTGCTGCCAGTTATTTGCGACGGGGCCCATCACAAATACTTAACTATTTTCAATGGTGGGATCTCACTGTCGCAAATAACCTTCACGCGGTTTGGTGCACTATCTGCACCAAACTATTTGCGACGAGAGACGAAATCCCATCGCAAATAGTGGGTTATTTGCGACGGGACGTTACCCCTGTCAAAAATAACCCATCAGATGGACATTTTGTGACGGGATTTATTCCTGTCGCAAAAGGCCCGTCGCAAAAATCCCTTTTTCTCGTAGTGTCCCATTTATCAATAGTAGAGATATTAGTAAAATCCCTATCAATCATGCTAGTAACAACCCTCTTATATTGATGGCTATATCAAGTGAAATTAGCACTAATAAGATTAATTTATATAAGATTACAATCCTCAATGGTTGATTTAAATCCTCTTGAGGAAATAGGAGAGTTTGGCGGTCCAATATTTTCATTAGAAGCTAGAATCACATTAAAGACCCCAATCACAGACTCGGGATCATGGATGCAGTTGGCTAAAACACTTTGATCATGACAAAGTGGTCTTCTATCTTGGTATCTGTTTTTAGCATAAACCATGGAGCAAAAAGTGTGTATACCATCAAAAGTAAAATCACATGTCAACATTTGTTCAGTAATTCTAAATGCATTAACACACTATAATGAGGAGTGGTAAAAAATCCAGAGAGGCTCAACAGCCGCACCAGGTTTGAAGGAACCTAGGTAACTATAACCATAATAGCTAAGATGCATAAAATTGGAAGAAAAGTTAACTTTAGGCTCAGCAATAGCAAAACGTGTTGTCTTGTGAGTCATGAAAAATCTTTTCAAAACAGTGTAAGTTTCAGGGTTAGCAATACCTTGATATTTCCAAAAGAAGAAAATCATTGGAACCATTTTTGGAGTTAGAACCCCGTTTCTTTTAGCCACCCGAGCCTTTCACCCTATTTGATATTCTCACTTTTTGAGGGGATATTGAACTGGATTTCTTTTCTTGGATACTCATAGATGAGGCAACATTTGTATTAGAAATACCTGTATTGTCATAACATTGAAGTATTTTAGAATCTTTGGAAATTAAAGCTACAGACATTAGGCTATCCTTAGAAGTCTTCATCTGTTGATTTCCTTGCACGTTAGGCAAGAAATTAACATCATTGACAGGGGAAATTTTTTGGGTACTTACTGATTCTAATTTATCAAAGGAAACAACATGAGGACTATCAACTGCATTGGTGTTCAAAGGTGTAGTCATTAAACTGCCCTTTGACGACCCAATGTGTTGTTTATCATGTGTGTTGTGTGAGAAATTAGAGCATTTAACAGTTTCAGAAATTAGTGTACCTTCTGCCTCCAGATTAGTGGGGGAAACATGTACCATGGCTTGTGAGTTATCCTCTTTCAAGAAGTAAGGGTCCTCGGAGGAAGCATGGACTAAAGAATCATTCCCATTAGAAAAATCCCTAGGTACTGATGTCTGTCCAGCATCTATAGAGGAGGGGCTACCTGTATTTCCAGCAACCAAAGCAGTATGCGATTGTTTAATAGTATCCATCACAAGATTTTCCATCTCTTTCAGTATGTTCTAATCCATTGTATCATTTAATTCATTCTCAACCATTTCATCCCAACTCGAACATGAAGTTTCACCCAAGACAAGAGCTTTTTTCACCCCGATTTCATTTTTCCTCTTGGTTGCTTCTCTTTTTTCTGGTACTACTGTCTTGCCTTTTTTCCTATTTCAAACAAGTTTCCACTCATCTACCTGTTGTTATAATACTATATGCTTCATAACTCTACAGTTCATCCGGGAGTGTCCAACAATTTTACATATTTCACAGAATGGTGGCTTTCGCTCATATTCAATCCTCACCTCTGTTTTATAATCCTTCGCCATGAAGGTAATCACCGATGGTAGTTTAGCTTCTATATTGAACTATTCCAATACCCATGCATAAATCCCAAGCTCCACATTAAGATTTATTTGATCGATTTTAGAGGTGTACCGATGCAAGAGGCTAGGTCATTTAGAATCTTTAGGTTCCAAAAAAACAATTTGAGACTGTGTAGTTGCACCCATATTTGCGCCAAAGTATTACTATGGGTATGAAGAGTAAATGAAAGTCTCATTCGAATAGTCTATGAAAACCATGTTTTTGTTGAACATTTCCTAGTTTCTGCACCCGATCAATCTCATCCTATGAAGTTAATAGTATGTGGAAATATCCCTGACCGATGGGGACAAGCTTCCAGTTCATGAGGCCCCAAATGCGTTCCATCCTCGGTTTAATTTCCAGGGGTTACCATGGATTTTATCCCTTGAGGTAAGAAATAAGACCCAATATAGAGATCATACACATTTTTGATCTCTATTTCAGTGCCTCAGGGTCTGCCTCGACTGCAAATTGACCATCCTGTAATTTCTTGTAGGGTGATTACTTCATCTCATTTGTATTAACTAGTTCCAAACCCTTGAGCTCTTCGAGGAAGGAAATCCCTTTGGTCCTAACAACTGTCGATGATTATTCTTTGAGCATAGTGACTCTAGGTACATCGAATAACTTTTCCCATTCAGGATCAAAACCCTCCATGCTACAACATATCTATGATGTTTCGAGAAACTCATCATAGACTGTGATGGAAACCCTAGTCGACGCGAGGGCGAGGAGCTCCCGAGCCGGCATATAGTGTCTCTTATTTAAACCTCAATACCCCATTCACTATTTAGAATCTTATGCCCAAAAATAAAATGTACCAAAGGCAACCAGAAAATCTAGAGAAAATTCATGATTCTGCTCTGTTCGAAGCTGGAGTCTTGGATGCCCTCGAGCGTATATTAGTATAGTCTCAAGATCATGTTAGTCAATTAACTAATTATTAAAGTGGAAGTAGTAGTTGCAGATTCCCTCCCTGTAAGGTTTCTACCAGCAACTCTAAAGGCCCCACCCAAACCACCCACATGGGTTTACTCCTTGGGAAATGAATGATCGATCATGAGAGCATATATCTTGATATGTGTCAGTGTATTCCTCCTATTGACTAGAATATCAAACTGTAATAAGGACATCACCTTGCAATCATCCACCCTAATGGTCCTCCCCATGGTATAGGATGCATGTATGCTTCACTTTATATTAGGACATCAATTCATGATGGTAGTTTTCTCCATGATGACATCCAGAACAAATTACTTACCCATAATGGATGTTTCTGTGAAGTACCTCCCTATAGAAACATCAATAAATTAGAAGGCAGTACCTTTATTTCAATACATCCTGAAGTCACTCCCCTTGATATACACTATAGAAATTCTTCCTGAATCTCAATTTCATGTTATGATTGTATTTCTCACCATCATAGCATTTATAGAGATGGTCCTCCCATCAATGAGATAAAGAAGCAAGAAGGTCCCCCTCACCAAAGTCTTCCCTAAATGTCCTCCCTTGTCTATACTCTATAGGGAAATTCCCTTTGTCCGGGCATCAATTTTCCAGGGTACCTCATGCCATTGTAGCTCTAATTGCAAAGGTCCTCCCCATAGTCAAAATTCACATCCGAAAGAAGGTCCTCCCCTTGCTGAGAAAAATGTGAGAAATCCCTCCTATGTTGAGGCACTCGGAATGATAGAATCAGATATTTCAAACACTCCATCTATGATGAGTGATATCCTTTTCTAACCTGAAGACTTCCTGGGTCCAGGCTCATCTTCCGAGCCACCCTCGCGCCACTAACATGTCAATGAGGCTCCAACCAGACCAACTACTTGGAATGAAATCATTATGAAGAAGTCAAGCTGGAAATATCAAGTAGAGGAGTTCATAGAAGAAAAAAAATAAGAAATGTTTCTCATGAGAATATAAGTAGCTGAGGATGATATAGTATTGAATTATTATCCCACGACCACTTTTCACATTGACATACCAAGTGGTTGTCTGAGGAATGTATACATAACATTCGCTTTAATATATGAACAACTATACGCCAGCTAAAGAGAAAATTTATTTCCTTGTAAAGTGTATGAAAACCATTTCCACATATTAATAGAGCTTCACCATCTAATCGATATGGAATCCTTACCATCTCTACGGTTTCCAGAATAAAAAAGGGAAAAGGAAAGACCTTGAACTGGCCTTCCACAATTCATTCTATAAGTTTTTTTCCTCATCAGTGAAGCCACGTATGAAGTTCAAATTTGTGGATGGGGAAACCATGGATGTGTACACTTCACCCCACATCCCATCCAACAAACCTCATCATAAAAGACATCTTTCAATGTCATTTCCCAAAGGAATAAATCAATTTAAATCCCTAATCAAGAAACATGGAATGCCCGACAAGAACCGTCCAGGAGTTATTCTCAAAAGTGTCTAGTCTATTGAGAGAAAACCATTGAGAATAACCTGACTCAAGCCACAAAAAACCTTCAGAATGATTCTTGCCAATGGGAATACAATCAAATAACAATTCCCATGTATTCAAAAGAAAATTAATGCTATGAAAATCCAGTTCCATACTCGGCTCCCACCCATGCAGGAGTACATGAAATAAATATAGATGAAATTGAAGAAACTATGATTGTGATATAGAAACATCCCCAGCCCATAAGACAAGGTGAAATTTTAACTAAAAATTCCCCCCACAAGACCAAAAAACCTAGGCCATATCACATAAATTTAGGAATGAGAGCAACCCTAGCCCACAGGTTTGGGGGAATTTTTACCTCAAATTCCCAACCAACGGATGTCTATCTTCTCCCACCTAGGAAGAACAATGAGCAGAGAGGTCTCCTGTTCAGTCCCATCTCATGGTTCATACCCCCTGGATGATGGAATATTTTGTGTATAGATCTAGGCTCACTTCGGATAGTTCATCGCCATGAAATCTGAAGAATACCAGATAATGGAAGGATAAAGTCCAACAAAGGATGTAAAAATCTCTCATACCATTTAGCACTGGGTACACCACCCCCAACACATTATGAATTAGTGAATGCAGTGGATGTCATACCTACAAAACTCACAAAAAATGATACACATGAAGAGGATTCAAGAGAATATGGTTCCCTCTAAGAGGTGGTCCACATCAATCCAAATGATTTTCATACCCAAATCTATAGAGATACCCTAAATTTGGGCACACTCTCAGCAAACCCATTACTACCTCACTCGAGAATCCCCAATAAAGAGAAGAATAAATCCTAGTTCATCTGTGAACATCCCCCACACTAAGAATGTGTCCCTCATGCTCGAGGAATGATTCATCAAGCAGGAAGAATAAATGAACGAGATCAGGAGAATCAATGATGAGAGGCATCAAGGAAGCTATCTTGCTAGGTTTGTTCATCAAGAGGAATGTCAATTGGTGTTCCAAGAAGAGGTTCCACTACCAAAATCACTCATCCTAGTAAATTAAAATGGGCACAGATACCCATATAACCCAGCATCAGGACCATAAGTCTTCTTGAATCCACCCCTAAAAGGATATCAAGACTTCCCTCCACTGGGGAAGTATACAAAATATATTCAGGCAAACCAGCAAAGGATACCGCTAGATTGGTATCTGCACCAAATTCTGGCATTATCAAACATACAGTTTTCCCCCTACTGCAGCTACCCAAGGTCAAGTCTAGTAAGCTATGAATCAAGGCCTCTTGAATTTTTTTGATCAATTTATAGCTCTACTAGAGTACATGGAAGGGCATTGAGATTTGATACAACTCGAATGAAAAACATACCCTAATTGGGTGAGCAACTTTCCACTGCCACCAAACATCTATAACCTTATATTCATAGTGTTCAATGGTTTTGGAGACTTGGAAAAACATATAATTTATTATGAATCTTACGATCACCCCACGATGGGCACCCTAGAGTAATAAGATTTAGTGAAACTCAGTTTCTTCGTGAAAACTCTGTAGGGTTTGTCCTTCATGTTGATTACTTGTTTTCTGTCTCACGTAATCATAGGCTGGGAGGACCTCCAGTGATAGTTTATCTTCTAGTTCAGTTCGACATGGACTAAGACAATTGTCAATGATCTCATGAACTATATGTAGTGATATAATGAATGTGTTTCAGAATTCATCCCTAGATAGAAATACCTAACTTACTCCCTGAACTGGCCACTCTACCAGGATATAATGATTGCTATATGCATTGATAATCATTATGATGAATTATGGACACCACTCATCTTAGTGAAGTACACAAGTGGGTTTAAAGATTTATCCACAGTTACCCAAAGGATAGAATAATCCGTGAAGTGGACCAATATGATATCTCGAGTGGCCCGAGTGGCTGCTGTAGAAAAAACATGAATTTCTGAATTGGATTCCATTATGCTTAACCCGCTTCAGCACCAACTCCAACTGTGAGGCCTCCACCAAATTGTGGAGGACCCCCTGGATGGAAGAAACCACCCCCACCTTGGTATGATGATAAAAGGGGTGCCAAAATAAATCAATTTGAGTAATGAAGAAATAAATCTAACTCGTTCCAATATGATCAAGTATTTAGATAATTCGTAGTCACCAGGAATTGGAACTTACCCCAACGACCAGATCCGAAGAGAGTCGATGAAGTGGGTATCGATGACATTCAAAAATATTTTCCCTACCATCGGATACTGGAACACACCATACAAGATCTCCCAAATGAGTTCTGAGTGTGATCTCATCCATAGGTCCTGGTTCATTTTTATCATATCCTTGCAACATCAATGTAGAAGGAGATAAATTAGATTTGGTGAGGCCCAATCGATGAAGTGTACAAATGGGGATAAGGTTGAATCCTGATCCATTATCAATGAAATCTCTTCAGATGTCCACATCATTGACCATGCCAGATAAGTAAAAAGGTATAATATGTCTATGAAAGTTATCATAATTATCTTCATCTATAAAATATATCACTGCATGGAATTTTGTTGGACCATTCTCTGCATGGTAGACTTCAGTTGTAGCAATTTCAATTGAGAATTTCTAAGGACTTGGCAAAGCCTCAATGAGTGCCTCCTGAAGATCCTTTGATAAATTCAAGGCATCAAGAACTGATAACTTGGCCAATACATGGGCCAAATGTTTCAAGACATCATATTACTGATCCAATGATCTGTGTTTCCCAACAATAACAGGTGGTTTCACCGGTGCCTTAGAAGTTGATTCTTTAGATGTAGATGATTCTTGTATCAGGATAGGAGTTGGAAATACTCCTGGCTTTGGAAGATTAGACCGACTAGATCTATTGACATTATGAGAGGAAGAAGGTGTAACCTCCAACAGATCCTCCAAAATAATTTTTCCATGACTGAATTTTTTATACATGGAAGAACTATCTTGTTCCTGTTGAGCCCACTGAAGGGATCTACCATGAGTTTCTGCTGCATACATAGTTCTAGCAGGGGTTGAATTGGAATAGTGGTTTCTAGAATATCCACGTCTTCCTCTGTATCCTATACCTCTGTAACTCCCTGTAATTCTTCTGTTTGATACAGGGAACTCCGACTAATCAAGATCAAAAGTATGACTGGCATAAGAATCTGTTAAGCGAATCATGTTAACAGAACCAAAAATCAACTATTCATATGATGAAGAATCTACCTTATTATCCAATTTAGGATATTTTGTTTGGTGGGGCAGTGACCATGGCTATGAAGTAGATGACATAAAATCTTCCAGAGTCAAAGGAAACTTGGGCTTTGACATGATCACATATTCTTCTGAATATTCCTCTTTCTTTGAATTATGACATTTCATTAAGGATTTTCCCTCTAATGAAGAGGGTTTTTCTTTGGAATTCATAGAAGAAGACACAATTGGTTTCTTAAATTGCATTCGTAAATGACCTTAGTTCGGTTGATCTTTTTTCTAACCATCCAATCATCATATTTTTGCGCATTTTTTATTTTTACTTCATTACATTCACTTTATTTCTCTGTATTTGTCGCAGTAATACATGCTACCTAAGCTGAATAACCATTCAGTTTTAACTGTCTCGAGTCCACCATCTTTTTTATGAGGTCTTTGAAGAAAAAAACTCGTGAATAGGATTCCCCAACATCTGATGAAAGGGGAAATAGTTGTGATGGTCTTCATCTCCTTCTTTGTTTGCCATTTTGGGACTTGTAAACTGAACCAAATTATTTTACAGAGCCGAAACGAAGTAACCAGGAACATGTTTATTTCAGAAACAATACACATTTATCTTTAAATCTTCAAATTGTTTCTATCATTGATATATTTGATCATATTGATGAAACGACATCTTTTTTTGACGCTCAAGAGGTGGAGCCCTTCGATACGATAACAGTTTTGAAGTAGAAGTAGGTACAAGTGCTTGTTTAAGCGTAACTGTAGCAGTCTCTACTTTACCCATTCTCCTTCCTGGAGCTGATGGAATTACATGAGTTTTATCCTTAGTCTTTTTAAGAGAGTCTTAAATCTATTGAGAGATCAAAGTAAGGTCTTGAAACCCTTCTATGTATTTCACAGGGATCAACGGTGTGTGTAACTCATCATGAAAATTTGCCACACAGATTGACAATAATGCTTCTTGAGGTAGTGCTAAGCTTATGGAATATGTTAATCCTTTCCAGCGAGCAATGAAATCTGAAATTCTTTCATTCTCCCTTTTCATACATTTTTTATGATAAAAAATAGTTTTCTTTGGAAATGTTGAGATGAATTGAAGAAGGAATCTTTGATGGAGATCCTCCCACCCGGTAATTGATTGGGATTGCAAGTTGTATACCGGAAAAAAGAAGGCCCTTGTAATGACTGTACAAAACGCCTGAGCTTAACTTCTTCTTGTTGCAGAGGTGTTCCCATCATAGGATCAAAATGAGATACAAAATGTGTTATGTGTTGCTCTGGGTCTCCCGAACCATTAATGATTGGGAATGTTGAACTTCCAAAATTTGATGGGGGAGGAATTTCATCAACCCATTTAGGGTAATCTCTCTTTTCTAGTTGAATTTGTGCATGATTTCCCTCCATAGCTTCCAACCGAGATATTAATGACTCAATGGTAGTTATTAACTTTTGAGAAACATCCTATTGATATTGGACCTGAGCAGGTTCAATAACTAGAGCATGGACAGGTGTGGTGGCTGGTACTGCAACTGATGGTGACACCACTGATTGTTGTTGCGCATGACCCATTGGAATATATCTATGAGGGTGTACTAGTAAATTAGGATACTCTTGATCTATTTCAGTAGTTGTAACAAATTCCCTTGGCTGACTGACTCTAGCACGCTTATGAGGAAGACTACCTTGAAGTAGTTATGCATTCAACCTCCTTAATTCCTTCATTTCTTCCTCCTGTTATGAAAATCATAGCTCTAGTGAGAGTTATTGGAATTATATAGAGGTAGGGTGGAATGTAACTTGATTATTTCCTTTCCCCCTGTTGGATGCCTTTCGGAGAGGGGGATGTTGGTTACATGAAGGAATACCTAGATTCTGGGTAAGCCTTAAGTTTCGTGTACACACACCTTCTTCATTTTCCCCTGTGTGCACAATCTCTGGAGCAGGAAATTCTTCATATGATCCCTCTGAGTGAGCCTAATGTTCTATAGGATCAGAAAAAATGACATTGATGACGTTTATTGATGCATAATGCATTGAATCACTTCAATCGGCATTTCTGCGATACTATTTTTTTTCATGTCCCTAATGAGACACTGCCTTCTATTGAGTTGATCCCTCAGGAACTTCTTGACAAACTGTAATTTGGAGGGAATATCCTGATAATTCGGTTGTTTTTTCCTCTTGTGAATTCTTCCCTAATCAATAGAAGACTGAATTTCTCTGAGGAAGAGATTGAGGATTTGAAAAAGTCCCCAGTCCTGTGGACTGGGGCTGTTCCTGCTCAACCCCTCGAATCCTATTTGTTGATTCTAAGGGTTGGGCTAGAAGAGTCCCCAGTATGGAAAGATGTGGTGGTTATTGAGTTGCTACATCTAAGACATTCTTAAAAGCTCTCCCGATCTTCCGAACATTAGTCTGGAAATTGGATGGATGCATCAACCTACATCTACTCAAATCACCTGGCTCAAAAGATCGTTGGATGATTTTTGACACATCTGTGACTTGATGATGTGCACACTCTAAATGAGAATCAAGTTTGATATTCTCATTTTCCTGATGCAAGAGTAATTCGACAACTTGTTCTCTGTATGCTGGACTTTGAGAAGAATTAGTTAGACATGTTCATAAGCAATCCTTTGATTCTGCACAAAATCAGCTAGATGTGGCCAGTTCTAGGAAATAACATTGCATGAAACCACATTTGGTGGGCTTTGTTGACTGTATATTAAAGTTAAATGTAGTTCTCCATGAACAACCCATAACCTGATATGAATATTAGATGGGGAATTAGAAATTAACTGATGCAACCTTTTTAGTTCTCCAAGGAATGAACACTGAAGGGTTCTCTACTAATTTTCAGCCTTTAGATATCGAGAAACTGAGAGAGAGGCCAAATCAATTTGGCATTGTAACCCTTCTATTATCTTGACAAGATTTTCATATTCATCATAAGATAATATTTTCTTTCCCAATTGACAATGATTTTTCCACATTTTGAGACGAATGTCATTAATAAAATATTCTGTCAACATTTCTGGAATGTCATACTAAGAGTCATCCAAAGGGCAAAACATGACTGGTACATCACCTTTATCCAATTTTTTTCTCATATTCTGCACTTCCTATTTATCATTCAATGAGGATTATTATACCTGGTTAGACCAGAGCTGGTGCTTCTTTTTTTATTCATCAGATTCAATAATATTAGTAGAGAATTAATTTATCAAACTAGAAGATTAATGACCCAGTGGTGGTCCAGAGAATGACCTTTACCCCAGACTATCTTCTGACTGAGAAAGTATTTCAACTACCAACAGTGAAGCATCAGACATGACTGGCTTCACATTTTCAAGTGCCTCAAGATAATAGGGATTTCTCGTTACTGAGTTTTATTTTGAAGAATTTTACAGACAATGTGAATTTCTACAGTAGAGAATACTTTCACAACTAAATTCATCATCATGGAGAGGACCACCGTGGTGGATTACAGCAAAAGATGAAACCTTTTTCTCCATTATGTTCTAGCCATGAAGAGGGTAATCATGAATCTCATTTTATGATAATACTTCGAGATAAACCGAACTGTCATGAAGAAAGCCTTCAGGACAATGTTTTTGATGTAGAACTTCAGAAGTAATGTCCCCACTATTGGGAAATGAAAAAGTAGAATCATGAGTTCCAATAGATAATTATCTGAGTGCATCAAGAACACCAGCATCAAGTAAGGCCTTATTACAGATTGTCCCTTGATTTCTTGACTGTGATGGATGGGTCTTTTTCTTAGACGCCTTCTTACTCACTTTGGGAACCACTTGTTGACGAAAGTTGTTATTATGGGCAGGTGTATGTGCCTGCTCAAGAGAAATAGTCAGGTTAGGCGGATTATCTCCATTCAAATCAGGTGTATGTTTCTAACATGATTGTATGTATGACATGTGGGAGTATGCCCCACAACCATCTTGGAATGGAACAAAGGTGTGTATTTGTTCTGGAGTGATATGTTGATGTGTCACTCCACTGGTAGGGACAAATTTTCATTTCATTCCCTGTGATGTTGCTGAAGCAGTTATAGTATTCTGACAGGAATCCAGAATATGATCAGAGATTTGCTTATGCTCTTTCACCATTGATAGAATGTGCTTGGTGACTTTAGCTGCCGGAACGAGAATGTATTCCCATTCCATGCTTGGAGTATGTGTGTATTCCTGCTCCTGTCCTTATTTTCCTGTCATTGAATTCTGACAGTACTCATGTGTGGGGGCAGAGAGTTGAGTCTGCTCCAAATTTGTCGTCAGAGCTTTCCGACTGACTTCTCCAAGTGCTACCAAACGAGACTATTGTTAGGCCTTATTAATATTTGTAGGTGTATGTGACTTCTATGTATTCTTCATCAAGTATGTTTGATGACTGTCCTTGAATACTAGCATATGAGACTACTGACAGGATTGTTGATTGTAAACAAGTGTATGTTCCTCCTTATCAGTTGCCACCATATCATATTGGAGAGCTTCATTAGTTGTTGTCAGATGAGCCTACTAACTAACTGATGAGTTATAAACATGTGTATATTCCTGATTATAATACTCTACTAGAATTTCCTAGCAGGATTTCTGTATTACTGCCAAACGAGTCTACTGGGTAGTGAATCAGGACAGATTGGTGTATATGCCCACTCCTTTCATGCCATCAAGTTGGATTGATGGACTCCTCAGATGGGGGCAAGAGTAAGAACCTGCTCTCTGTTTACCATATTTCTCCTCTTCCGGTTCGTCTTGCAGACTCGGGTCTGAGGGACCGGAGCCAAACCACTAAAGGAGATACCCTCATCATGTTGAGGGTGCACTGCCACACGAGTCTAGCGTTGATTGTTGATGGGAGCCCTCAGTAAGGACCCCTATCTCCTTGAATCAAGGCCTTGAGTGACCTTCTCATTCATCTACTAGTAATATGGTAGGGATTGGTGATTGCGTTCCAGGGATAACGACCCAAAACGGTTGGAGACGGTGGTTGGTACCACCGTCTTCTTAATCACTGGTCGTCGCTGTCCGGACAACCAGGTTGAATTAGTGACTTGGAGGGATTGTCGAGCACCCTCTAGAGTCGGAATGGTACCATGTTGATGGTATTCCTCAGTCAGTGCATTTGATACCCAGCATTGATGATGCTGAGTAGGTGATGTCATCCTCAGAGCAGACGAGGATCCAGTAGGAGTAGTTGCAGATGCATTCATAGGTGTGAAATTTAGCGAAGCCATTTTTGTAACACAGAAGATCTTAGAAAAGAGTTCCTCTTTGATATAAAAAACATAATAAATATATGTTTGGCCACTACATCATTTGTATGAGCACATATGTTATTGAATATTTCATTGTCCCTCTCATTCAGTTTAAATAAGGGCCTAAAAAATAAGTTAAACATCATTTTAACTTGGTTAAGGATTCACATTGGGTTCACCATTCTTTGTTTCCTCTGGAAATAGGGATGACATTATTTGTTTAAGGTTCAAACATTCCAATCGGTTTCTAACGGGTTTATTCGTAGAACTAGAAACATCCAATGATTCTATATCCATTTGGACCTTCTTTCCAAAGGTAGGTTCTCATTAGTTGTGGAATGATGAAGCTTAAGAATTTGCATTGGTCGAGATGATGGGAGGTCGGACTCCTCAAACCTTTTTGGGGGGAATTATTTTCTACTCCGATACTCTCTTTATAGATTTGAGTTATGTTCATGAATCCTTATAAAATTACCAAATATGAAAATGAGCTTTCCTTTAGATCTGACAATCAATGATTGAAATTTATGAGATTTAGAGAATATTTTATATATATTTGAGGTTCTTCATCGATAGAGAATCATCTGTATTTGTCTAGAGATACTTAGTAAATGGTATCCTTCAAAAAATTATATAAAAATCTCTTGGTCATTATGATAACCATACTGGTTTTAAAGCCACTCAGTGGGGCACTTGAAGTTTATTGTCGTTTAGAAGGACATGGATTATTTCAAAGTTGGGATCGTACCCATTGATAGCCTACATACGTATCCTTGTTTAGAAAAGGAATCATAACCCACATAGTTCGAGTAAAAGTGTATGGAGTTTATGCATGGTTGATGGACCAAATAAATATTTCATAATTACTTTTACACTCTAAGCACATGTGAGTCATGATCGGTGTGAGAAATAATAGGTATCAGTATAACCTAATGATTTTTCCCTGAAATATGCAATCATAAGAAATAATGTGGGGATTATGTATGTATGAATTCCCAAGATAGATGAGGATTAGGATTTACATTAGGGAAGAAACCCGAGAACAAGGTTCATAAAGGTATATGTGCTTTATAGAGATTTGGATACTTAAATTAAGGCTTAATCCTGAGAAGGATGCCCAAATTAGAGAGGACTTATGATTGGGTTTTATTCCTAAGAAAGAAGACCAAATCAAAAGAAATTAAGACTGGGGCTTACTCTTAAAGTGGAATCCCAGGTTAAAAGAAATTATGACTGGGGCTTATTCTTGAGAAGGAGGCCCATGTTAAAGGGACTTGAGAACTGGGGCTTATTCCTAAGAAGGGGGCCCAAGTTAAGGGGAATTATGACTGGGGAATACTCCTAAGGAGGATGACTAGGTTAAGGGAATTTGGAATTTGGGGCTTACCCATAAGGAGGATGCTTATATTTAGGAACTTGGGGCATACTCCTGAGGAGGAAGCCTATATTAAGGGAACCTGGACTAGGGCTTACTCTTGAAAAGGATGCCCAAGTTGGGGAATTATGACTGGGGATTACCCTTGAAAAGGAGGCCCAGGTTAGGAGAAAAATTATTATTGGGGCTTACTCCTAATGAGGATTCTCATATTAAAGATCTTCTCATCATAAATTATGAGGATGAATGAATGAATTCTCTAACCATAGTGACATAAATATGTGTAAATCACTAGGTTTTGAGAGATGTTCCATAGAATTCCTTTCAGATAAGGAATACAACAAAGGAACCATGCTATAAATGACTTTGAAGAGGGTTTTGAAGGCACAATACTGAAGAGGAGAGGTGGATTTGAATAAAAGAATTGAATACACAGGAGGGAAACCCAAAAAAAGGTAGGCGCACAAGTCCTGTTTGGGCGCCCATGTCTTGGTCGTGCAAGTATACTTACGCGACACATGTAAACATGCGCGACGGCCAACCCACAGGGTAATCCATGGGTGAGGCTCGGCTCTAGACCTTAGTATTATCCCTAATGGCTTCCAAAAGAGTGGCGCACAAGTTCTGTTGAAGGGATAAAGTGGCACGCAAGTGTCTTCATTTTCCCTTAAGGGTTAGACACTTAGGCGCGCAAGTGTTGGTGAATTTCAACACTTTGGCCTTATTTCTCCTATTTAGATCTTCCATTCTAGGTAAGAAATTTCTTAATAAGTTTTTGGAAGACTTCAAGTAGAGACTAGGGTCCCGGGAGCTTAAATATGACTTTTGGAAATTTTCATCCCCGAAATGGGTGGCCCACAAGGGGTCTTTATAGGATACTGAAGACCTTGGGAGAAAATCAAATATGGCGCATAAGTCACCTGCGTGCCCAATATGTGGCGCACAAGTATACTTGCATGACCATGATGAAACTTGTGCGACCCATGTACAAACAAATCTTTGTGTATGCCTTTGTCAATTTTTGATTTTTCTTCAAAGGACGAATCTCTTTTTTCTAAGGTATTCCCCTTTTCCAGTTTTTTAGACTTTGTGACAGAATAGAGAATCAACAGAGGTATCATATGCTTATCATGAATTTTTTTGTATGTTTTCCAAGAAACAAATTTCAAGATAGTAAGGTAAAATTGGTTGCTATGAATTCCTACATCCCCCTTGGTTATGAAACTACATTGTAGGCTGTTGCTTATTTTTTATGGAATCAGTATACCTATAGCCATGGTTTCTAACCGTGGCTATAGACATTGTGTGGCTTAAGATACAACAAGAGTTTGATAACCTTGGTGATAGACTGTTTCCCAAGTTTCAAATCGTAGCTAGTAGTTTTTCCCTATTTCCACACCAATACTAGAAACAGTTCATTAAACCATGGCTACAACCTATATCCATTGTGTTTTGGGCATATATCCATAGTTAAAAACCATGTATATACCCATTTTTTTGTAGAAGTGTCATGAAATTGTAAAAGAAAAATGATATGGGACTATATAAATTGGGGTGTCCTCCAAACTATACGTACCTATTATAAGAAAAACTACTTCAGTTCATGACCGATTCTATAATATAATAGCCTCTTTTTCTTTATGATCAGACCCCATTCTAATTGGGGCATTTGTAGGGTCCTGAAAATTTAGGAGAGGGATGTAAATACTCCAACAAGATCTTTGCAGAGGGAAGAAAATATTCGTACAAGTCAAAAAAGGAAAATACATACAAATTGTATTGAAAATTTGAGAATAAACAAGAATAAATCAATATTTTAAAGAGGTTTTACTTTAATGAATACCATCACTAGGAAATGTTTTTGTGTCAGATGAACCACAAACCATCGGTATGCGGAAGACCCACGAGAAGCTGGCTCATGGGGCGTTGGCCAGAAAAACTAGGACACTACAAACTATTTTGTTGGTGGAATAAATAGAGAAACTCCAATGCATACCACCCAACATAACTAAGTAGTTTGTGGAAGATGTAAGATGGAAGGGTTCTTCGAACCACTGAATCCGCAAACCCTAGTTGACTGAGTCTTCCTTGGGTTGAGATATATTTTCATGGGCTTTGAAAAATGGTGTTTCATGCCCATAGATATGATTTCCCCAATTCTCTATAAAAGGATAACAAGAATAATTAGAAATTTAACTGGTGGAAGAGAGCACAATGGTGACCATTGCGGCTGTAAGAGAGAATTTGAGTATGGAGAAGATTCTAACTTCAGTTTCGAATCATCAACAATGTGCAAACCGCAGACCACTTTTCTGCTGGTATAACCCACTACAAACCAAAAAAAGGATCATAATAATAATTGGTGAACCATGAACCTAATTGTTTCAATAAAAAAACATTAATCCCTCATGGATGAATTTACCATGAACCAAAGGATCCAGGACCCTTCATTAATTTGTGGCTCCACATAGCGCATCACTATGAGGATCAAACCCTACGCTGCGTACTGCATCAGTATGCTGATGGAACTCAAAGCACCATGGGAAAACACATCCATGACTACATAAAACATTGGTATGTGGTGGTCCATACCCACGTTTGTGTACCAATTCATTACAAAGACAACACCTCTCCCCACATAGCATTTCACTACACGAGGCTACCTCATCCCATATCAGAAAATGGTATGCGGAACTGGGTGTCTTTGGGTGTACTTCACACTAGATCTGATCACTCCCCTCCATCAATGTCCAGTCCTCCACAGCTCCTTCGTGAACCATGAACTAGAATCAGACCAAATTTTCCTCTAATGCTACCAGAACCATATGATTAGATCCTTGGGTGCACCAGTGCACCTTTCAAAATCTACGTACCTATGGTAATAGGAATTGCAAAGGCTATCCGCAAACTGTTTTAGACCCCTGGAATGTCTCTAAGTATCCTTTCCAAAGGTGACCTAAGGAACAAATTTGGGATTCCAATGTGTGCCTCCGAGTTCCTAGGTTTAGGGATAACCACTGGACTTTCTTGTAAATTAGTGCCAGTGATAAGTAAGATGGTCACTCTATCCTTCCCCTATGACCTTGGATGATGCTTCTCCCATTTACCAAGACCCATAAAAGGGAAATAATCTAGAAGTATTCCCCTATACTTTGCTGAGATGTGTCACTCTTCACCCTCTTCACATAATATTAGGATGTGTTTCGATAGATCGTCAAGATATGACAATCCTTAATATCATCATAGGTGAGGTTTTCATGCTTAAATCTCCCTTTCCCTGTCCCATTGGGCTCGAAACCATGGTCTCTTCTACCATCATTATCCTCCTTTTCCGTTAGTGGAGAAGATAAAGTGTTCCTTTTTTGAATCATTCACATCCTATTGTTTTTTACAGTGAGAATAACTGACATGGGATTAGGGGTTTGTGACGATACAATAGTCTCCCACTCATAGTGATCTAGGAGAACTCTAATTCTCACCATAATGGGGATATGCAAGACACATACATATAGTTGGATATCAAAGAGGTGCCCTTTCTTAAAAGGTACAACCTGAAAATGTCCAAAATAAAGGGAAGTCCTCTTTATTATTAAGTCCCAATTCAATTCTCTCAGATGGGTAGCTCCCATAAGTAATCCACAATCAAGTCATGACCCGTAAATTTACTCTGAGAACTCTGATTCCTACTCTAAACTGGATATGTAGGATTCCTGTCCAAGGATGAAGCTCAAGGGAGGTTCTCCACTGAATCCAGTACCCATAAAAATTTCCCCCTTATTTGAAAGGGCTTCCTCCAAGGTGTATGTCCCGATAATGGAACTATGCAGATTTTAATTCCCCGTATGAAAAGGATATGTAGAAAGCTTCCCCGAGGTCCAAATATGACCATAAACCAAACCCAAATGTTCTTCGAGATATATATCTGGTAGGGATATGTTAACCTAGAAAATCATATATTTTTTTGGACCCTTGATCCACTTCAGCATAAGACCCACACCAAGTCCTGACCATGAATCTTTCACCTGGATGTACTCACTGCATGATGTTAAGCTGTAGGGATGGGTCCTCGTCACATGACTGTAAAGGGTGACATGTCCAGTCAAGCGACACCAAACTACGTAGGCTAGAATTCCTCTCACGGGGATATGTAGAAATCCCATCTTATGGGTATGACCCCAACATCCATCCACATTCCACCCCCCATGGATGATGATAAACTCCAGATCACCTCATTGTAGAACTTAACCAAGCATTTCCTCTATTGCAACAAATCCTTGTGTATCCAAGATGATCCTGCAACCTAGGGATAGCCCATGTATACAAACTTTGGGAATGAATCGAGGATTAAAGAACATATGACCAAGACTTAAATCATTGAGGGATGTTTGGTGTTTCTGGCGAAACAAAAAAAACTCGTTAGATACCATCCAAGGAAATCATATCTATGCTGGACCGATTTAACAATTACATAACCCCCTGCTATCACCCTCGAGGACCATTTGACTGTGGAACCTCCTTCATAATGAAAAAGGGGTAAACTACCTAGTCACTTTGGGTCCACTCCAATTACCCTTAAAGGACAATGACACAAATCAGGTAGGAACAAAAAATGCGACGTAAAAGACTCTATAATTACAAAAAAAAAATTGTCACCCTTTAGATAATTTTTCATTCCCTAAACAGATCACCTTGGGCCAAAATAGTCCCTAAAAACCTATAAAAATATAAGACACCATAAAGACACTTAAAACCCCTAAACCCCTAGAAACCCAAGAAACACCACTACCCCATAAAACCCATAAAACCCAAAAATATTAATCCTAAAAATCATAGAAAATAATAATAAACAAAAAAACTCCTAAAAACCTAAAACCCCTAAAATTATAAAAAACCATAAACCCCCAAAACCCATAAAGCTTTAATGCTCTAATCCCTCCTCAATAATCCTAAAGACCACAAAATAATACTAAAAAACTCTAAAAACCCTATAAAACTAAAAAACGCAAGAAAGCCAAAAAATCATAAAAAATATAATCCTTAAAACCTTCAAAGACGCTAAACATAATAAAACCTTCTAAGAAATCTATAAACCCCTAAACCCCCTAAATACCATAAAAACCATAAAATCCCAAATTACCCTAAAAAAACTAAAACACTAAAAACCTTTAAAACCCCTAATAAAGAGTAAAAATCCTTTAAAACAAAAAAAATCCATAAACCCATAAAAACCTAAAAATCCTAAATTACTAAAAACCCATAAAAACCCATAAAACCCCCATAAAAACCCTAAAAAGCTGAAAGAATCGTAAAAACATTGCAAAAAAATAACCCTAATGTAAAATCAAACCCATAAAACTCTAAAAACTTTACTAGTACTACAAATCCATATAAAACCAGTAAAAACCCATAAAGACACTAAAATCCTTAAAAAATTAAAAGACCATATAAACCCTTAAAACCCTAAAAGAACTCAAAACCTTAAAAAACCTAAAAGATCATAAAAACCATAAAACCCTTTAATTAAATAAAATACCCAAACCCCTAAAAGACAATAAATAAATTTAAAAAACATAAAAAAACTCTAAAATCGTTAACAACCCTAAAAAACCTAAACCAGTCAAAAAAACCCTAGACCCCCTAAAATACCCTAAAACTGTAAAAACACTAAAAGACTATAAAAAAATAAAAACCCTTAACTACCTCCAACAAAAAAACCATAAAAACATCAAGGAAACTTAAAGAACATAAAATAATAATAGAGGAAAAAAACCCCTAAAATACTGTAAAATAACACTAAAAATCCAAAAATCACTAAAAAATACTAAAATCCTCTAAAAACTCTAATGCCCATCAAACTATTAAAAAACCTTAAACCACCTAAAAACCTAGAAGAATATAGAAAACCTGAAAACACTAAGGGATCATGAAACCACTAAAACCTGAAATGATGCTAAAAACCCTAAAACCGTAAAACCCATAAACCCTAAAACCCATAAACCCCTAAAAACTCTAAAACCCATAAAGACCCCTAAAAACATTAAAAGGCCCTAAAAATGTAAGAAAAAATAAAACATAAAACCCATAAAGACCTAAAAAACTATTAACAAACTAAAAACTCATAAAAAACAAAAACACCCTTTAAACCCCAAAACCCTAAAAAACCCCCAAAATCCCCCCCCCCCCAACACTAAAAACAATAAAAAACCCAAAATCCATAAAACAATAAAATATCATAAAACACTAAAATATTCTAAAAACCTAAAGGAAAAAACTCTGAAGGACCCAATAACCCTAAAAACCATAAAACCGCCTGAAACCCATTAATGAACATAAAAACCTAAATCCTTCAAGAAACCCAAAATGACACTGAAAACAACAAAAACCCCTAAGAAAAGAAAATAAAAACCCATAACCCACTAAAAATAATAAAACAATAAAATACCAAAAAAACCATAAAAATATTAATATACCCTAATAACCATAATAACATTAAAATTGATAAAAATTGCTAAACCCCAAAATCTAATAAACTAAAAAACCTAGAAATGCATAAAAACCATAAAACCATAAAAATGTTAAACCCCCAAAAGTCTAAAAAACCTTATCTTTTTTTAAAACCCCTAAAAACCATAAAAAACATTGAACCCATTAAAACTAATAAAAACAAAAAAAACTCTGAAGAAAACCATAAATCTACCGAAAAGAACCCCCAAAACCATAATACCCTAAACCACCATAAAACAATATAATATTTATATGCATTAAAACCAAAAACACTCAAAACACCTATGAAACCTTAAAACCCCTAAAAACAGGAAAAACCCTAAATCCCTTAAAATCCTAAATACTGAAATAAACCTGAAAACCCAAAAAACTATACTACTCTAAAACCCTTAAACTGTTAAAGTAGTAAAAATCCTAAAAACCCAAAATGCCCTAAAAAGTCTAAAACCCTAAAAAACCCTATCACCGCCTAAAAAAATTAAAACCCTAAAAACACTAAAACCCTAAAAACACTAAAATACCTAATAACCTAAAAATCATAAAAAACCCAAAAAATATAAAAAACCCTAAATCCCACCAAAAAACTAATAACAGACCAAAAAAATATTAAAAAATCCTAATGCTCCTTAAATAAACTAATAGACCCTCACAATATATAGACCCATAAAATACAAATAAAACCCCTTAAAAATCCTTAAACCCTTTAAACCCCATAAAACACTAAAAACCCTAAAAAACATAAAATCTCAAAATCCATATGAACCCAAAAAACACAAAAAAAAAACATGAAACCCCTAAAGCACTCTAACACCCTAAAATTTCAAAAAATCAAAAAACACTAAAACATTTAAATTAAAAAACCTTAAAACCCTCAAAAACCAAAAAATATGAATATGACTGAAAACCCTAAAACCCAAAATGAACCTAATAAATGCTAAAAACAATCCGGAATATTCTAAGAAACCCTTAAACAATAACAAATTAAAAAATCACAATACCCCATAAAAACCATAAAACCCCTATGAAAACCCAAAAAACCATTGAAAACACAAAAATCCCAAAAAAAATGAAAACCCATAAAATCTAAAAACACATAGAAATTTTAAACTCTTAAAACCCCTTAACACTCTAGATAACATAAAAAATCTAAAAAACCATAAAACCAATAAAATAACCGTAAACTGAAAATAAAACTAAGAAAACTGTAACCCCCATCACTTAAAAACACTAAAAACATTAAAACCTATAAAAACACCCCTATAAAAACCAAAAATCCCTAAAACTATAAAATTCTAAAAAAATCCTAAAAAACCAAAAAACCTAACAAGTATGAAAAAACCATAAAAATTAAAATAACCCCCAAAAAACTCAAAATTCCCTAAAACCCACTAAAATACCTAAACTCCCTTAGAACCCCTAAATACATTTAAAACCACTGAATAACCTTTAAAAAAATATAAGAACCCTCAAAAACCCTATTAACATTTACAGACACTAAAAAACTAAAAAACCCAAAAGCACAAAAACACCATAATAACCACTAAAATCAATAAAACTCCTTATATCCTTAAATATCATTTAATATCACTAAAAGAAGAATAAAAATCTAAAGCCCTAAAAACCGATTAAGAACCCTAAAACCCAAAAAATCCTAAAAACTCTTAAAAACCCTATAAAATAACTAATCCAAAAATACACTAAAGATTTTCAAAACCAATCTAGACACATTATAATTATGAAACTCTAAAAAACATTAATTCCCATAAAAAATAAAAAAAAAATAAAAAAAAAATCCTTAAAGACCCGTAAACCCCTAGAAACTCCTAAAAGGCCCAAAATACCAAAAAACCCCATAAAAGAACCCAAATAACACTATAAACACTTTAAAATAACCTACACTCACTAAACACCCGAGACACCTTAAAAATCTTAAAAACCCTAAAAACCTTTTAATCCATAAAAAACCCCACAAACCCTAACAATATCTATTAAAACACTATAAACTCTAAAAAAATTAAAAACTCAGAAATTAATAAAACCCCTTAAAAATCCATGAAAACCCTAGACATACTAAAACCCCATAAAACCCCTAAAAACAAAAACAAAATCCAAAAAAATAGTTAAAAACCATATGTAAATCTAAAACTTCTAAAAATACCTAAAATACATTAAAATCCTAAAAACCTTCAAAATCCATTATTAATATTGAATCCCAAACACTATAAAAATTGTAAAACCTATAAATACCCTGCAACCCCTAAACACCAGATAAAATCATAAAACCCGTAAAAACACCTACAACTATAAAAACTCCAAAATCACTAAGAACCCTAACAATACCAAAAACCCTAAAAACCCAAACAATATAAAAAATAACATTAAAATGAAAAAATATTACTACCTAAAAACCCTAAATCCCCTAAAAACACTAAAATCCCATAAAAATATTAAATCCCAATAAAATGCTAAAATAACCCAAAAACACTATTAAACCTAAAACCCCTAAAAAAGGAAAATATTAAAAATTAGTAAAACCTACAAAAACCATAATAGAATTAATATCCCGTTAAACCCCTTAAAACCCTAAAAAACATTTAAAATCCCTAAAACCCTAAGAATTATTAAAACCCCTAAAACCCATCAAAAACCTAAAACCCATAAAATACCCAAAAACCCCTTAAAACAACTAAAAAACTAAAACTTCCTAAAAATTCAAACCCTCCTAAAAACCCAGAAACCCCAAAAAACCTAAAACCCTTAAATAGTTAAAACCCCTAAACACTAAACACCTAAAAATCTAAAACCCCAAATATCCCCTAAAAATCCTAAATACCCTAAAATACCTCGAAAACATCCCGAAAAGATCCTAAAAACCATAAAAGACCATAACAACCTAAAAAAATATAAGACCCTAAAATATTAACTATTTCAAAAAGAAAGTAAAACCCAAAAACATAGTAAAGGACATTGAAAACCCCTAAAAATTCAAAAATTCACTAAAATACCCTAAAAACTAAAGGAGACTAAAAACCCGAAAACCATAAAGGACCTTGAAAACCTAAATGGACCTAAAAATCCTAAAAACACTAAAAGAACCCTAAAACCACTAAAGTACCCCAAAACCTTAAAATAACCATAGTAATCATAGAAACATGAAAACCCTAAAGGACCCTAAATCCCCTAAAAATCTATTAAGTACCCTAAAACCCGTATTACCCCCTAAAGAAGTGTAAAAACCAAAAAACCCAAAAGTCCATATATAATAAAAAAATAAAAAATCATAAAACCCCCAAATTCATAAAAGATCTTAAAAAATATTGAAACCCCTAAAATACCCTAAAAACCAATAAAATTACCTAAAGACAATAAAAAAAACAAAATAAAATCAAAACCATAAACATGAAAAATTTGAATAAGAATCCCTAAAAACCCAATAAAACTCTAAAAGACCTTAAAACCCAAAATCCCTAATTACCGTAAAACACTAAAAAATCCTCATAAAATAGTGAAAACCTAAAACGCCTTAAGAATACCCTAAAACCCCATAAAGCACTAAAAAACCAAATAAATATTAAATTCCCCCAAAAAACAAAAAAAACCACTAACACCCCTAAAATCCATAAAACTATAAAAACCACTAAAAACACTAAAACACCTAAAACCCCTAAAAATGTTTTGAAAACACCAAAAAACCTAAAACCCCTAAAAACTCAAAAACCCCTAAAAACCAAAAACCTAAAAAGCCCCTAAAAACCCGAAAACCCGCAAAAACTTATAAAGGCCATTAAAACCTATATGAATCCTAAAAACCTTAAAATATTCTAAAAACACAAAAAATACTTAAATACCACAAATCCTGTAAAAACCCTAAAAAACCAAATAGAGCCTAAACCCCTTAAAGACTCTAAATACCCCCAAACCCACCAAAACGCCCAAAACTCCTAAAAAATACTTAAAAATCCTAAAATACTATGAAACCATAAAATACCCTTAAAGCCCCTAAAACACCCTCAACCCCCTAAATACTCTAAATCAAAAAAAATCCAAAATCAATTAAAATACCTAAAAAATATAAAATATTCTAAAAATTCAAGAAACCCTTTAAAATGCTATAAAAAATGACAACCCTAAATCCTATAAGAACCATAGAAATATAAAAAACCATATATACCAACAAAAACTAAAAAAAATGAAAGCCTAAAACCCCAAAATACCTAAATGTGGAAAATCCTAAAAAATTATGAAGCCCTAAAAACCCTTAAGACACCTTAAAATACGTAAAAAACCATAAAAACATTAAAACCCCCAACAAACCCTAAAATACATAAAAAAACATAAAACACATTACAGCCCCAATGATTCCAAAATAACTCTATAACCCCCAAAATTCTCAAAGACAATAAATACATAAAGAATATTCAAAACCCATAAGAAAATGCTTAAAACCTTAAAAACCCTAATGGATGGTGGTATCAGTGTCTCTACCAATACCATGTGATGAATTATCCCCTCCCCATATAGGTTGAAGACGATGACGGTATCAACGTCTATCCCCCCTATGGGGAAGTGGCCTATGATGGTTGTCAATGACGAATGCACTTTCATCCCATTATTTTCTCCTGACTTTTTTCCCTCTGTTCTGCGGATGGTGCATTTCCCGAAGGTGCTAGAATGTTTTTGAAGGTTTCTTGTAGCTTCTCTTTCAATTATAGAGTTCATTGAATCCTTAGAGCTGCATCTTCAGACTCTGGTGGGGTGTCTTCTAATGTGGTGCCCCCAATGGATATTTTTTATAGGTTTGTTTTTTAGCAAAGGGATCTTTAAGACCGAGCAACGGTGGGTCTCTTTGACAGTTGTCATACCAAGATTTATTCTCATCTGAGTGGGATCTTATTCTTGATTGGTCTTCAGCACCTGATGCTATAATGGTGCTCGATTCTCCCCCTTCCTATCGAATTTTGACAATAATTTGAAGCACGACTCCCCAATGATTTCAACTTGGGTTAGATTTACCAAACATCCACTCCATTTTAAAAATATTACCATAATATCAATGTTAGGGACTATGGTGGGAAGGATTATATGTGTGAATAGCTGGACATGTGCCATCATCCATCCCATTGTTCTGATGGATTTTTTCGAAGATGATGCTCCTAAGGATCTGGTGGATTTTGTGTGGATTGTTGTGGGTATGGATATCTACTGGAAGAAAATAGTTGTTTTTGAATCGTGGATTGAATTATATTCTTCTTGCTAGAAATTTGGAATAGTGATAAAGCCTGTGGTTGTGGTTCTAATGATAGTAGTGGCGTGAATCTAGCTGAGGCATAGTCTGGGGAGAGCAGCTAGAGAGTGGTGGAGGTAAAGAGGCCTTGAAAATTCCCAATATACTTCCCACCAAATGAATGTTTACTGCGGTTTCTGAGAAACTCAATATGGATTTGAAGTTTGGGTCTCAAATAGAGGTAGTCGTGGTGGATTCTCGTGGAATGAGTTTGAAATTGGATGGGAATTGTTGTGGAACGACAGTTTCATGAATTGAGGTAATGTGAACAGATTATGGGGTGGCTATAAATTGAAGTAGTGAGATAGATAGAAGTGGTGAGTTGAGGGGGGGGGGAGAAGCAGGGGAATGTGGCTATGCAGGGAGACTTCGTTGCGCCTGGTCACAAGGAGATCCCACTAATGCAGTCCATGGGAGGTGTTGTAGTGGCTTGGAGGAAGGAAAGTTGGATGTCCAGTAGCGTCCAGATTTCGGCTATGGATGATGTCACTATGAATAATAGGGTTGAGGAGTTGGTTTCAGTTGACTCAGCCGGTGATGATGCTGTGCGGGGGGGGGGGGGGCTCAATTAGGGGAAGGTGGCTGGGTAGGAGAAGATTGTTGGGACTGCGCAGGAGAGGATTATGGTTTGGTATGAGCGGATTTGTCTGGGAAAGAAAACCCTCGGTTTCGATGAGGGTCCCCCTAGTCAGAGCATAGAGGCCTCGTTGGTGCTATCCCCTGGTAGTGGTGAAATCAGGAGGGCTGGCTTGAGGGTTTTTCTATGGTTCCATAGTGAAGAGGTTGATGAAGATTACTATGTAGACTTGGGATAGACTTTCACATCCAAATATTGAGGGAAGAAATGGTGAAGGAGGTTTATCCCCAGATATGAAGAAGGCTATGGTGGTTCCTGGAACCTCATATACTATAGACCACTATGTGATCCTTATTGACATGGTGGTGGTAGAACGTCCAAGTTTCTCCATAGAGGATGAGGATAGAATATTAGCGGAGATCTTTTTTGTGGATGATTGTATGATAAATGCAAATATGGTTCAGTTCAGTAGGGAAAGAGGTAATAATGTGGATGCTTGTCAAAAGGGATATGGAGTGTCTTCTATACCATTGATCCAGGATGGTTACAAAGGGGCCTCATGTGTGGCCATCGACAATGTCTAATATGGGAAGAAATCTCATGCCGATGGCTTCACCTCTGCCCCCCTCCCCCCATAAAGGAGGAATGTGGGGATTATTATTATATCCTTATGCCCATAGTTACCCGAGCATCCTCAAGGGTGGATATGGTGAAAATAAAATCCAACAAGAGGGAGTGGCCTCGCAAACTGCTAAGAAGGAGAGGGTTAAGGAGTAGTACTTGGCGCTATTCAGACTGTAGGTGGACTTTGTGTTGGGATGGTAATCTATGGACATATGGGTCTACTCGGACTTATGCTTTGCAGATGTGGCTGGTGGATTTGGTGCAAGTGATGACCATTACAGTGTAGGGCTAGTTTTTGACATTGGCAGCAACATTGTTTGACATGATCATTTTTTATGTTTTTGGAGTTTTTTGGGGTTTTTGGTTTGTAGGGGGTGTGTTGGGGATTTTTGGTGTTAATCATTTTATCCTGCTCTCCCATTTTTTGTTGTTTATTTTCTATTTGTAAATTTTTGGGGGGAGTAAGGATAGAAAGGTCAAGAACCTTATGTGCCCCAAAATCCCTAAAATCCTTAAGTAAAATAAAATATGCTAACAAATTTTAGAAACCTTAAATACCAAAAACTAACTAAAAATAAATAAAACCCATAAATATTTTAAAAATTTTGAAATACCCTAGGAACCTGAAAATACCTAAAAATCCAAAAACAATTCTTATAAACCCAAAAAACTATTAACAAATCTGAAAAATCCCTAAAACTCTTAAAACTTTTAATGCCCTAAAAACCAAAAAAAACAAAAAAAATCAAACCACCGTAAAAACACTACTAACCATAAAAATAAAAAAACCCATAAATACACATAAAAAATATACAATCCATAAATCCCCTAAAATTATAAAAATCCCTAAAACCCCTTTAAACCCAAAAATATACTAAAACATAAAAAATTTCATATATGACCAAAAAATACCCTAAAAATTCATAAAATAATCTCCAACCCCCTAAAATCCATAAATAACCCTAAATGTCCCTAAAACCCCAAAAGACTCTCAAAATTCTAAAACAACCAAATGGTTCTTTGAACCCCTTAAAACACTAAAGGATACTAAAACTCCTAAAAAATTCCTAAAATGCCCAAAATAGCACAGAATAACCATAAAACACTAACTAAAACCAAAAACCACTAAAAGTCCCTAAAACCCTCCAAAATCACAAAATTCCATAAAATAGTAAAAAACAATAAACCCCTAAATATCCTAAAATAACATAAAATTCCTAAAAACATTAAATGCCTAATGAAACACAAAACCCCTAAAACCAACTAATTATACCATAAAACAAAAAAAACCCCTATAATAAACCAAAACCCCTAAAAACTATAAAAAAAATCTAAAACCCCTAAAACCATAAAAACCCTAATAATAATAAAAACTCGAAAACACTTAAAAGACATTAAAAACCAAAAGAACACCCTAAAATGATAAACACCATAAAAACCACAAAAACATAAAAATATCTTAAAATATAAAATACTAAAACCAGAAAAAATCCTAAATACTAAAAAATACAACGACCACTAAAACCCCTAAAAAGATCATAAAACTCTAAAAACCAATAAAACCCCAAAACCCCCAAAAAACCAAAACACCAAAAAACACTACAACCATTAAAAACCCCATGAAAACCCTTAAACCATAAAAATAATAAAATCAATAAAAATAATAAAAACACTAAAAACTAAAAAACCCTATAAGTTGTAAAAACCACATAAATCCCAAAAAAGCCTAGTAATTCCATAGATTACCCTAAAACCTCTATAAAGACAAAAGAAATCATATTAATCCTAAATGGCCCAAATACCCCAAAAAACCCTATAAAACCATAAAGAATTTTAAACCCCTAGAAACCCCAAAAATCATAAAACCCTAAAAAACCATAAAACCGTAAAAACCCTAAGAACCCTAAAATTACTTAAAACCCATAAAACCATAATAAACCATTAAATTCAATAAAATACCTAAAAAACTAAAAAACCAAAAAAATATAAATATCCATAAAACACTAAAAACCACTAAGAACCTTAAAAACCATTAAACCACTATAAAATCTGAAAACCTTATCAATGCTTAAATCCCCTTAAAACCCCTAAACCCCCTAAAACCCTTCAAATCCAAATAACCCCCAAAAACCCTTAAAACACATAAAACCCCCCACACCCTTTTAAAACTAAAACACAAAAAAAAGAATAAAAACCCAGAATAATAAGAAAAAATAAAAAACCTAAAACCCAAAAAAAATCATAAAAACAAAAAAAAACTAAAAGTCTGTAAAAATACTTGAAAACAATAAGGGATCCTAAAAGAATAACAAACCCTAAAGGACCCTAAAAAAACCTTAAAAAATAAATGACTGTAAAAAAACTAAATACGTGAATAGATCCTATTAAACACTAAAAGACCCTAAAAGACCAAGAAGAATCCTTAAGAAACCGTAAAACCCAAAAAAAAGATACTAAACCCCCCTAAAATGGTAAAATAGACCAAAAAACAAAACAAATCATAAGTGAATTTAAATCCCCCAAACCCCTTGAAACCCTAAAACACCACAAAACCCCCGAAAACACTAAAAACATAAAACCCTTAAATATTTAAAAAGACACTAAAAAACTCTAAATCATTAAAAACTAAAAATATAATTTAAAAAATATAAAAGGTAATAAAAATACTAAAAACCCTAAAACCTCTAAATTCTCCAAAAAACCAAAAAAACCCTACAAATCCCCAAACCCCCTAAAACACAAAAACAGTAAAAAAACCCTATCAAAACATAAACTCATATTACCCTAAAAACCCCTAAATGTCGTAATACCATTAAACACCTAACAACTCTAAAAATATCCTAATAATACTAAAACCCATAAATGAAACTAAAAACCATAAAAAACCAAAAACAAACCAAACAACCCCTAAAAACCCTAAAAAAACCCCTAAAACACTAAAAGAGATAGAAAAGCCTCAATGAAGTACTAAAAACCCCTAATACCCGAAAAAATAAAAAACGAAACCCCCCTAAAAAATTGACAAAACCCTAAAAACACTAAAAACCCTTAAAACTATTTATAACCAAAACACCCCATAATAACCCTTAAAACCCATAAAACCAAAAATAATTAAAAAATCCAATAAAAAAATTATAAATCATAAAACACCAAAACACTAAAAAAACAAAAACCTATACCCCTAAAAACTATAACACCCTTAAAAACCAATAATCCCAAAAAACCAAATAAATGCAAAAATACTTTAAAAATCATTAATGACTAAAAAACCTAAAACACCTAAAACACCTTTAAATCCCTTAACACTGTAAAACCCCAAAACTCTAAAAACCATAATACCCCTAAAACCCAAAAACCCTAAAATAATTTAAATCCCTAAAACCCTGAATATTTAAAATTAAACCCTAAACACCACTAAAAGACCCTAAAATCCTTAAAACAAATTAAAAATTCGAAAGACCCTAAAAATCCTTAAAACCTCTACAATACCTTAAAAACCCATCAAACCCCAAAGTAGACCAAAATGTCATAAAAACCATAAAATATCCTAAAATCCCTTTAAACACCCTAAAAACTATAAATACACTAAATACACTAAAAATAATAAAACACTATAAAAAATATAAAATGTCCACAAGACCTAAAAAACAGAAAAAACCCTAAATCCCAAAACCCTAAAACCTTTAAAAATATAACAATAATAACAAATTCCTAAAACCACTAAAATCAATATAAAATAAAAAATACCCAAAGGAACCCAAAAGCATAAAAACATTAAAATCCCTAAATACCCCCTCATAAAATTAAAAAACCTTAAAAATACTAAAATATCCAATACCCTCTAAAAACTATAAAACCCCGTAAATTTTAAAAAAAAACCCTAAGAACTGTAAGAAAACTAAAAATACGTAATAAATATAAAAACCCAAACCCCTAAATAAAACGAATAAAACCTTTAAAAGAATCATAAACCATATGAAAACCTTTAAAAATAAAAAAACACTGAAATACTGAAAATCCCTACAAAACCCTAAAATCCCTAGAATCCCAAAAAACTTTAAAAGACCCTTAAAAACCAGAGAAAACCCTTAATACCCCTAAAACCCCTGAAGATCCTATAAACCCAAAATAGAACCCAAAAACCCTTAAAATCACTATAAATTCCAGATACCACTAACAAACCTTTAAAAAATTTAGCACCCCCCCCCCAAAACCTCTAAGGCCCTAAAAACACTAAAACCCTAAAAATACCATAAAACCTAAAAAATATAATTGCCACCCACAAAAAAACTAAAACCCTAAAACCTCTAAAAACAGATAAATCCATTAAAACCCTAAAAACCATAAAAACCAAGAAAATTCTTAATAGCTTAAAATCGTAAAAGTCCATAAAACCCTATAATAACATAGAACAACCAAAAAGTTTAAAACTACTTTAAACCCCTAAAACCCCTAAAACTCTTAAAACACTAAAAATACCTAAAAACAATAAAACCCATAAAACACCAAAAAACCCTAAAAATTGAAAAAAACTTATAAATAACGTATAACAATAAAACCCCTTTAGACCCTAAAAAACCATGAAAAAACTAAACCCCCTTAAAACCATAAAAAATTAAAAAACAAATATAAAACCCAAGAAAACATTAAAACCATAAATAATCCAAAACACCTGAAAAAATCTTGAAAACCCCTGAAAAACCATAAACCCCTAAAACACCTAAAAAACTTAAATTTCCCTAAAACATTAACAATCCTAGAAGACCCATAAACCCCCTGAATCCCATGAAAACCTCTTTAAACCATAAAACATTCAGAAAACCCTAAAAATCTCTAAAAAAATTATATTTTGTAAACAAAAAAAACACACAAAAAAGACATAACACCCCATCCCATAAAAACCCGAAAACACTTAAAAACTACTAAAACGCTAAAACCATAAAACCCATGGAAATCATAAAACACCTATAAGAACCTAAGAACCCTATAATAGCCTAAAAACACTAAACTATCCTAAAACCTTAAAAGTATGTAAAAAACCATTCAAACCCCTAAAATAATTGAAAACTCTTAAATAACCAAAAATCCATAAAAACAAAAAAATCTCTAATAACTGAAAACCCTAAAAACCCATAAAAATAGTAACAAACCCAACCCCCCCTAACCCTAAAAAACCTAAAACTACAAAAAACATTAAAATAATAAATTCATAAAATCTCTAAAATGCTAAATAATCCTTAAAATAATAAATGTATTTAAAAACACTGAAAAACCTAAAAAATTTCATAAAACCATAAGAAACCTAAAACCCCTAAAACAAAAATAAAATATGAATGCCCCTAAATCCATCAAAACATCAAGGAATTTAAATACCATAAAATCTTCTTGAAACCAAAAAAATCAATAGAATCGAAAAACCCCAAAAAATCTTTCAAAACCCAAAAATCTATAAAAATACATAAAATATAATAAAAAACTAAGAAACCATAGAAAATCTAAAAACTCTACAAACCATAAAATACATAAAAACCTAATACCACTAAAATAACTCAATACCCTATACCCGTAAAAATTCATAAAAACACTAAAAACAAATTAAAATATATAAAAAACTAAAAATCCAAAAATCATAAAATAACAATGAAACTATAAAAATACGAGAAGCCCAAAAAATCCTAAAGGAACCATACATCCCTAAATCCCTAAAACCTACTAAAACCCTATAAAAGTAAAAATATCCTAAATACCCCTAAACCCCATAACCCCCAAACCCCTAAAAGATCCAAGAAAAACAAAAAACACACACTAAAAGACCTTAAAAACTAGATAAACCCATAAATGTCTTCTAAACCCTAAAAACCACTTAAACAACCGGAATACCATAAAATCCATCAAAACCCTAAATGGATATAAAATAATATAATACATTAAAAGACTCTAAAAATTCAAAAAAAACCCTAAAGGACCACTAAAACCCTAGAAGTACCGAAATGTACATAAATTACCTAAAACCCATAAAGGACCCTAAAACCCCTAATAAAATAAAGAGCAATAAAACCCCAAAAAATACCCCAAATGAACCAAAAACCTATATGAATTATAAAGGACCTTATCAAACCATTAAAACTTGAAGGACCCAAAAGAGACGAAAACCCCTAAGAGACCATAAAATGCTCAAAAACCTAAAACACCTTAGAAAACAATAAAAGCATGAATTTCCATAAGAATCCCACAAAAGGCACAAAACCCTAAATGAACCCAAAAACGCCTAAACCCTATAAACCCCTAAAAACATTTAAAATTCCAAAAAATGAAAAAAAAACCCAAAAACCCTAAAAGGAAAAAAACACTCTATAATCTTAAAAACCCCCCTAATATCCCTAAAAACCCTAAAAAACTATCAAACTGCAACACCCATAAAAACCTTATACCCCAAAAATATAAAAAAATCATTAAAACCCCTAAAAAACATTGTTCGTGTCGGTCTCGAAATTCCCAATGGTTTCATATCCAATGACACGTGGACCTGCTTTCCAAAGGCAGGCGTTCGCCTAGTGGTTTGACCAGAGATGCTTAAAAACTCACATTGGTCGAGAGGATGGGAAGTCGGGCCATCGCACCCTTTGGGGGGGGATTATAGCCTGTTTCGAGACTCTCTTATTGATTTAAGACGTATTCATATGTTCGTGAATATTTGTTTTATACCCAAGCATAGTATACATGGATTACTTCTGGTTCGAAATGGTCAGCTGGACGCAAGGATTTGGAATCATTTATGCCCGAGGATTACCATCCCTCGTTGGATTAATGACCCTGAGGAGTCTGGACTCATTGAGGCTGAACTAGGAGTGGCGCGATGAACCGATGTGAATATAGTTGGATCAACCGGTTGTTAGGCTCGAAAATCAGGGAGTCTTTCTATGTACCCTGCCTAGGAGATAGGGATCAACTTCCACATAGTTCGAATTGGAGTGTCAAAGATCCAACGTGAATGTGGACCCGAGGGTCCGATGGTGATCGATCTTGAACCTTGGGGAGGATTCCTACGTACCATGTCTTGATATGGATCAAAGTTATCGTAGTTCGCAATGGATTAGGGATTACAATCTGATGAGGTCCAGGGCAATGGATTGGGGATTACACTCTGAGTAGGTCCATGGTGTGGACTGGGGATTACACTCTGAGGAGGCCCATGGTGTGGACTGTGGATTACACTCTGAGGAGGCCCATGGTGTGGACTGGGTCTTACACTCTAGGGAGGCCCATGGTGTGGACTGGGGCTTACACTCTCAGGAGGCCCATGGTGTGGACTGGGGCAGACACTCTGAGGAGGCCCATGGTGTGGACTAGGGCTTACACTCTGACGAGGCCTATGGTGTGGACTGAGGATTACACTCTGAGGAGGCCCACAGTGTGGACTGGGTCTTACACTCTGAGGAGGCCCAGGGCGATGGATTGGGGCTTACACTCTGAGGAGTCCCATAAGAGGATGTCCTGGCCGATGCTTACTCTAAGCCCATGTGAGTCCTGCTCGGTGTGAGAAAAAAGAGGTAGTAGGGACCAGATGATCACATCATGAAAGGTGCATCCGTGGGAAGTTGAGTGGGGATTACGAATAGGGCGACCTGTAATGTTGGGGCTTACTCTGAGATGGATGCCCATTGCAACAAAGCACAACGGGAGAGGGAATGAGGTACTCTTATTCACATTACCTCTCTTGCTCCTGGGGGAAGTACGGAAGTGTATGGGGGCTTCCTTCTGATGGGTATTTTACTACCCCCCAAAGAAGGGAGAAGTTCCCCATCCCCAAAAAGTGGAGGGGCAGAAAAGGGGCTCCTAAGCTCATACTCCACATTACCATGGGAATGCGAACCCATGAATGCTTCGGAAATCAACCCAAGGGTCGGAGCAACACCTTCACCCCTGCTTACCATGGGTATGTGAAATCAAGACGGTGCACTGATGATCATGAAGGTTACATCACATGGGTCTGATGGCTTTGGTGGAGGCTTCGGCTCGGGGTTGGTGAATGGGCCAATGAGGGAGTTTCAGAGGATCATGTCGGATTGGGAGGATTTTATCTATCTCAGGGAATGGGAACTACGAAGGATTTGGCGGGCCACGTGGGTATATGAGGAGTGGCTCCCTTCACGTAGGGTGGTGCTAAATGTCTTGAGAGGTCATCCACAAACCAGGGTGGTCGGCAGACTGATGGGCACCCCACGAACCAGGGTGTTTCACGGATTGGTGGGCATCTCGCGAACCAGGGTGGTTCACGGCTTCAGGTTCGGCCCGCGCACCAGGTTGGTACGAGGTGGGATCCATGAAAGTAGTGGCGGCCAAGGTTGACGCTAGTTGGGGGTTCGTCGGTCGGGGCTTCTCCCGCGTAAGAGGGTGCTAGGCGGTGCGACGGATCGGAAAAGGGTCATAAACTCCCTGGTCCATGGGAAGTGGATCCACAGAGGGGCCATGGTTCATGGTTTTCTTTTCTTTTTTATTTTATGTTCGAAGTTCACCAAGTTATTATATGTTTTTGGTTATTTATTAATTCGCTTCCAGGTTCACACAAGTTCTGGTTTGCGAACTAGAACTTCGCTATTTGCGAAATCCTAAGCACCTTCCATCGAAATATTTCCACCCAAATCTGGTCGATCTCTCCAAATCCTCCTTCCAAATCCTCTTTTCCAACCTCTTTCATTATCCTCTTGGCTCTTCTACTTCGATATTCTTTTATAGAGTGGGGAAAGAGATATATCTATGGTCATACGACACCTTTTGCAGAAACTCATGATCGGAGACCCAGTTCCAGGATTACTTGGTCAATCAGCGACTCACAGGTGCATTGAACACACCTCCCCCCTCCCAATAAACTAACTCGGGGAGTGCTTCTCGGCCGTGGAGGGTTCCACCTCCATTCCATGAACGACATCGGATGCGGTCCGGGCAGGTCGATGTGGTCCGTATTCGAAGGAAGTTCGTGACGGTGGACCGGTCCAGCGCTCGTCCTAATTCGCATCTGTAGAGGATATTCACCCCCATTCCATGAATGAAAATAGTCTTCGGAGGGGGTGCTTCGCTGAACCGACTGCATGGCATCATCATTTGGACCGGTCTGCGGAACGGTTCAACTTTGTGCATCCTTTGAGTTTTCTCCATTCTTCCCCCCAATTATCTGGGGGGAATTGGGTAGAATCTCCTTTTCGGATTTTTCAGGACCCTACAAATGCCCCCCCATTAGAATGGGGTCCCATATAAATGAAGAGGAGGCCATTCTGATGCCGAGTGGTCCTGAAACTTGGATGTTATGCGGTAGGGGAGTGGACCTAGTAGGGGACCACCCATATAAATATGGGGGGGGTTCCTTTTTCTTTTACCAGATTTGTTGCGAAACCATAGCCATCTTTCTTTTTTTTCTCCGAAAGCTCTTTCCTTCACGAAACACCTCGTCCGCCAGCCAACTGCTATTTCCGCGAACCATTCCTCATTCGCAATCGCCTCCACCCGTGGACCAATCTCTAGCTGTGAACCAATACTTTTAATTAAATAAAAAGTAAGTCACAAAGGGCCGCATAAGAATTCGATTCGTTGTTTCGATGGTCCGTGGACTGAAATCTCCCTGACATTGAAAACATCCTATGTTTTTCAAATATTAATTATTTAAATCTAGGGTTAGGACTCAACAGTGCAACTTGGTTCGTGATTTTCTGGACAACGCTCCGCAGGCCAGGGTACGGTGTACTGCTTCGATGCAGGGTTGGTTCGCGGGATGCATTCATCGCGAACCACATTTTGAGGCCTGCTCGGGGTCCTTGATATGAAGGCTCCTTGACTCTATATTTCGTATTTTCATCAATATTTTATTATTCTAGACTAATTATTTGCTGATCATCATAATTTAGGGAGAAAACATGGTTCCCACTCGCTCTTCACCCAGTCCTGCTGCAAAGCCTCTCCCAATTGGTTTAGGGAGATGTCTAGCTATGATTTGCAGAGCGGAAAGCATCAAAAAGGACCCTATCCGGTCCACCATTTTGGATGACGATGTCTTGATGGAATTTCTCTCTCTTGAGCTCCTAGGTTATCCACTATCAAATCAGATTCCTCTTTACGGCTTCGGTAATCAGGACGACGTCCCTATCCCCTACCTTATCAGGTCTTCCATCTCCTTTGTTGGAAGTTTTACCAAAGTGTGTTCAGGCGGACCTTACCCCATTGGGGGAGATAACCCTTGATTCTGATCCGAAAGACTCTTTCATTTTGAGAGGCTCTGTTTGGACCCAAAGTGATCAGTGCATTCAGGACTTCTCTCAAGAAGCTGTCCTCAAGAATTATCCCTCCATAATCAACCTTACTTTGATTGATCCGAACGTGGGGTGGAATCCTAGGTTGGATCTTCGATCTTGTGTGCTTTTCTCAAACGACTGGTCTTGGGCCTTTTGGGTCCATCATCATTTCCAAGAATCTCCTGAGTCCCTGGAAGTAGTCAATTTGTACTCTATAGTATGGGCCTCTCAGTTTGCTATCTACCCACCATCTTTGATCATTCCTGACCTGCTCAGTCGCTGGTGTTCATGCACTAATACTTTCCAACTCTCCCATGGTGATGTTGGAATTATCTTGTGGGACATCCACTGATTGGGAGGGCTTCCGATCATCGATGAGATGTATGATGAGTTTCTGCCCACTCCAGACGCATGGGATGATGTCAGACAAGTGCCTTCGTTGGCAAGGGATCTACTGGTTTTGGTTGAGCAATCACTAGGTCAGTCCTTGCATTCCCACTCTCTTATTCTATATAGCACCTGGATAGGGTTATTTCTGAACATCACTGGTCCTATGCTGAAGATCAAGCACCCCAGGACTCATCCTTCTCCACAGTCACAAACCATCCCAGGTTCCTACTGGCTGTTCTGGAGGCTGGCGACTACCTCTCATGGGGTTACGAGGTGTGCCCTGGTGTGCCACCTATGTTAAGTCTAGCAGGTCTATTTGCTATGTTCTTGAGCGGATGGCTATTACTTTCTCGAGATATCAACCCAAACATCAGAGCTTTCACATTGATGATGGCATTTGAGTTGTCAGAGGGCCGCCTAGTGAATTTGGACATGCCCACATTGGCTTGTATTTATGAAATACTAGGCCACATGAAAGAGGGCGGGTCACCCTACCGTCTGAGTGGGCCATTTCAGTTCTTATGCAGCTGGATTTCAAATCACTACCACTGTTATGAGTATTTCCACAACACAGTCATCCTGCTTCTTACCTTTCGACCAACCCTGCTTGATATAGCTAGGGTTCGTTTGAAGCCCCTTGGTTCTGATGAAATTATTGAGCTTCTAAGTGTCTTTTCCTATTTTTCCTTAACTCCCTACATTTCCCCTTCTGATTTCGTGGTTGATAACCACCGGGGGAGCCTAGAGGAGTGATCTTACTCGATTTCACTGTGGGACTGGTTTCTGTCCGCACAAATCGACGAGGTTTCTTTGTGAGAGTTGTATGCCCCCATTGTTTGTGTTTCCAATTTGGATGTGTGCAACTACAAGTTTCCCTGACCCCTCCTCGGGCTCATGGACTAAACCCAGCCACTCTCCGTCAATGGTTCTTGATGCTGATGCAGGAGGGATCTGGTACAAGCATTCTCTTTCCTAGTATTGGAGCAGCTGTCATCCTATACATGGAGTATGCAAGGATGTGGGTAAAATATTAGCCTAATGGGATCCTAGGGAAGCCTGTTCAGTAGGTTCCCAAATCAAGAGTCACTGCGGCTGTTGTGCCTACCACACCTTCTACATCTGCTCTGAGGGAGGACCAGCTGATGGCTCATCGGTCAAAGTGACTCAGGGGATTTCCCTCTCCCATCCCCTCTGCGGATGAAGTTCAGATGGACCCAACCTTCCTGGTTGTGGATGAGGATGACCTCATGGCTTTGGGTCCTAGCGAGACAATTCCTGATTTTTTGTCGGTCGATACAGGACTCAGCAGCTTGATTCCCAAACCCGAACCGGGTTCAAAATCTTCAGTCTTTCCAGCCTGAGAACCATCGTCTAGAACGCACGTGTCTATGCTGGTCGTGATGCCAGACTTTGTTCCTATGCCGTCTAGCGAGGATACCAAATATCCTCATGTGATGGCGGACCATCGAGCAATGCACAGGTTGGATTGGCCCTGGATTTGCGAGATTTTCACTGAAACTCCTCTAGATGAAATGAAAACTAAAACTGAAGCACTCTAACAACTCTTCCTGGTTTTGGGGTCGGGTGTCTTTGACTATCGGCAGTTTCATTTTCTCGCTTTTCAAGTTATCATTTACCGTGAGGAAGTTTCTACTGGTGGGCACAAGCTTACTCACGTCGCTCCCTCTCATTGCGGGACCCAATCCCTAGAGGGAGCTATGATAAAGCTCCATCAACTGATGGCACAAGAGGCGAGCTCTCAAGATCAGGAGGTCGTCCTATCTTCCATGTTGCAAGAGTTTGATGGGAGGGCATCAATGGTGAGGGATCAATTATCAACTATGACTGGTCGCCCTGAAGCCACCAGGAAAGGGATCAACGATCTCCAAAAAAAAGTGGATCATACTTGTTTGGTGGCCAAGGATGAGGCCACGGAGAAGGCCTTGCTGGAGCAGGCTTGCGACAACCACTGCCGCATTGTCCCTGATCTGGTGGAGAGGGTGAGCCAGGCTCCTTTGTGACTGTCAGATCCATTCTTGTGCATTACCACCCTTTTTTACCTCTTTTATCATTGTGAGGGAGAGGCCCCAGCTTGTGGATTCCCTACCTTTTGTCTGAACGGAATACAATATTTTTCAATCTTCATTTGCCATAAATTTTGAACAATTATTGCTTAAATAAAAACTCACTGAATCAGAATTGCTGATAATTCAGGAAAGTGATAAAAGATGAAAACATGCTCTGACTTTTTCCCGGACCATGGGAACCAACGAGCATAGTTTTACTATTTCTAGGTTTTTGTAGAAAATCCCCACAAAATTTTTGTCTTTTCTTGTTAATACCCTAATTTTTCGTGGGCCCATTAAGTGTGGACCTAGCAGGTATGGCCCGACATTTTCTTAGGTCTCCCTTTTCGGTTTTTCAGCCTAACATGATTTGTGCCACTTTTTGTGAGCGATTTAATGTTTCGCTGACAAGACAATCATTACTGATGTTTTAGGTCGAACAGATTTGACCAAATATGGTGGGGCAAGGGCCCCAATGATATTTTTTTTATTAAAAGACATATTCATATCCTTTAGATGCATATGGGTGGAACATGTTTTGATTTGAATGACATTCAGGGCTTTTCTCAAGGCATGGGAGCCGTATCGGCGTACAGAGGTAGGAATAGAATCGCTTAAGGAAATCATGCCTTTGGTAGATGGGTTGGGGGTGATCATAATGCAGATCCGATGAGGTAATGGTATGCATAATCATCCAAAGGTGTCCTTAAGTCAATGACTCTCCATTTCTGATGTCCTAAGGACTTCATGGAAGTCTGGATTATGGAAACCACTCAGGGTGGCCTGTAGAATCATGAAAAGCACTAGGGGTGGCTTGGAAAGGGTATGTGGCGTCTGAATGGATTTGAGAACATCTGCATCAATCCAGAGTGTGGATTCTAGGGTCCCTGTCCTACGCATTTATCTATCCTAAAGGACGGTTGGAGCTTGGCATAGTTTAACATCATGCATCTAGGACGTCATCTAGAATGGAATGGCTTCTCCTGGTCCTTGGTAATCTCATCAGAGACATTCCACAATATTCAGGTAGGGTTGCGAAAAAGGCTAGTAAACTATATCTCAGAGGGTTTTCGAATCCCGAGAAGAACATGGGGGCTCAGGTGCCAAGAGGCGTACAGAGAGAAGCATTGCCGGAGGAAATCTTGCCTTTGGTAGACAGTCCAGGGGCTATCAATATGCAGAGCCGCTGAGGGAAGGGTATGCATAGTCATGAAAATGGGCCCTTGGTTCAATTCTTGTATTCTTCTGATTTCCACGGAACTTCAGGGAAGTTGAGATTCGGGACCACCAGGGGTGGATTATGAGAGTTCAGTTTTTTTCTTAGTACGTAGTATGATTCATGAGGGGAGGGTGCCAAGATACAGGAGGAGCGCCTAAGATAAATATCCCGAGAATGGGTGAAGTCATTCCTTCTCATGTTGGTGTGAGACGGTGGTTTGTGGAGGTCTGACCCATGCACTGGGATATAGGGAAAAGCCTCTGTTCCTTATTGAACACACGATAGGTTTGTCAATGCAGTTTAACGTCATGTGGTAAGGATAGATTATGTGCAGTTTAACGTCATGCAGTAAAGAAGACTTCCATGTAGTTTAACGTCAGGCAGTAAAGACGAGGAGTATTATTTAAGAATTCTTGTGCAGTTTAACATCATGCAGTGAGGACGGGGGAATTTTTAAACCCGTGAAAATTCTTGATGTAACAGGAATTTATCGGGATGGTTAATACTTGGTCTTTGCAGTTTTATTCCAAGTGACCAAGATGTTCCGTTCAGTTTAACGTCATGTGGTAAGGACGTAGTTTCAAAGGCCACTCTTCATCAGAATGTAAATGGTCTTGAACATCTCGTCATGCCCATGACATGGAGAGGGGTTGATGGTGTAAATCGTGGTTCTGATGCCTCTTAGATCAGAAGAAATGATATGAGGGCCCTGAGGCCGGTAAGGGTACGGAGCTTGGAAGAGTACCGCCTGAGGAAATATTGCCTTTGGTAGATGAGCCAGGGGCTGTCAATATGTAGAGCCGCTGAGGGCATGGTATTCATCATCATGAAAAGGTGTCCCTGTTTTGATAACTTTCCTCTTCCGATGGCCATGAATGATTATGAAAATCCGCAATTGTATGGGCCACGAAGTCTTTTATTTGGTAAAAAAATGTCTGGACATGTCAGGGATGTTCATCCCTAGTTGCTGTTAAAGCTTAGAGAAATCATTGCGCTGATTTATCTTGCGTGTTGGGGTGTAGCTTTACTCCATGTTGTTTAACATCGTTCGGTAAGGATTATGTACACATAGTTTAGCGGTCAAAGAGCTCGGACCATTGGGTGACTATTTCTGCAGTCACTCGAAGGATAACTGAGTTAACATGCTCTGGTATACTTTGAACAGGGTGGGGGATGATTTTTTTAAATTGTAACTCTGAGGTTTCCCAGATCAGGAGATGGGGTATGCAGGCTCTGAGGCCGGTAAGCATACAGAGCTAGGAAGAGTGTCGCCCGAGGAAATCTTGCCTTTGGTAGACTGGCCAGGGGCTATCAATATGCAGAGCCGCTGAGGGCATGGTATGAATTGTCATGAAAAGGTGTCCCTGGGTAGATAACATTCCACTTTTGATGGCCATGAATGATTATGAAAATACGATATTTCTCAGAGTACGAAGTTCGGAATGTGGGGATAATGGTGTCCGAGCATACAAGAAACATATTCACTACAATTGTCCGATGAGTCAAAGTAGCCTAGTCCTTGCTTGATGTTCGTAGACGCAGGTTGTCATTTGAACCATGGGTGGATACATAGGCCAACAGGGTAGGGATACCCTGGTGACGTTTGGATGTGAAATGGGGATGAACTTGTAAACCACTATCCATAAATTTCTGGATCAGGTGGTATGGTAAGGGGGCTCTGAGGCTGGTAAGCGTACGGAGCTAGGAAGAGTGTTTCTTGTTGAAATCTTTCCTTTAGTAGATGGGTCTAGGGTTATCAATATGCAGATCCACTGAGAGCATTGTATGTATAGTCATGGAAAGGTGTCCACGGGTCGATGAATTTCCATGTCCGATGGCCATGAATGGTTATTAAGATCCATAATTATCTGGGCCGTGGAGTCTGATGTATGGGGAGGATGCATCAAAATGTGCAATGAGTATTTACACCCTGTTTCTCCACACATCTTAGGTGGTTTGTGATGAAATCCGTGCATTTTAACGTCATGCGGTGAGGACGCTGTCCGTGCAGTTTAACGTCGTGTGGTGAGGAGGAAAAATACCACTTGTGCAGGTCTGGTCTATATACGGGGGAAAGGGGAATTTTTAACTTTCATTAATCATGCAGTTTAACTTCATGCGGTGTGTATGTAAAAATACACCCCGTGCAGGTCTAGTACATACAAGGGGGAAAGGGAGAATTTTTAAATCTTATTATCCGTGAAGTTTAACGTCATGCGGTGAGGGCGAGGAGTACACCCCGTGAAGGTCTGGTCCGTACACGGGGGAAAGGGCATTTTTTTATCCATGTAGTTTAACGTTATGTGGTATGGACGCAAAAATACACCCCGTGCAGGTCTGGCCTGTACACAAGGGGGAAAGGGCCATTTTAACTTCTATTCAGGGGTGGCTGGGCTAGGACGGGGAATCCTGGCATTGCTAAGTATCCTACGAGGGCATGAATCAAGCCACACGTAGTTATCTAAAAGAAGTACACCCCGTGCAGGGATGGTCCATACATGGGGGAAGGGGACATTGTTAACTTTTATTTTATTTCATTTGGGAGTGGCTAGGCCAGGATAGGGGATCCCGACATCGCTATGTATCCTGCAAAGGCAGGAATCAAGCCTTACGTAGTTCTCTGCTAAATACACCCCGTGCAGGTTTGGTCCGTACACGGGGGAAGGGGAATTATTTAAACTCTTATTTGAGGGGTGGCTGGGCCAAGACGGGAAATCCTGGCGTCGCTACGTATCCGGTGAGGGAAGGAATCAAGACGTACGTAGTTCCCTGAAATCTATGTAGTTTAATGTCATGTAGTGAGGACGAATTCCGCGATGTTTAACGTCATGTGGTAAGGATGGGGGGTACACCCCATGTAGGTCTGGTCCTTACACAGGTTAGAGAGGACTTTTTTATGTTTCATTCGGGGGTGTCTGGGCCAAGATGGGGAACACTGGCGTTTCTATGTATCCTGTGATGGCCTGAATCAAGCCATACATAGTTCTCTGAAATCCGTGTAGTTTAACGTCATGTGGTAAGGACGAAAAATACACCCAGTGCATGTCTGGTCTATACACGGGGGGAGGGACCATTTTTATTTTTCCTTCTTTTTATTTATTTTAGGGGGTTGCTATGCTAGTATAGGGGGTCCTAGCATCACTACGTATCCTACAAGGGCAGGAATCAAGCCTCACATAGTTCTCTGCTGAAATCCATGCAGGTTAATGTCGTGCGGTAAGGATGACTTCCATGCAGTTTAACGTCATGCGGTAAGGGCGTCTTCTGTGCAGTTTAAGGTCGTGCGGTAAGGATGTCTTCCATGCAGTTTAATGTCATGCGGTAAGGAAAGAATACTCTTAGTTTAGGGACATAGTGTTTGGACTGTTGGGTGCTTGGTATTTTAATGTCATACAACTCAGATGATTCCCTTTTTCTTTCTTATCCGTGGAGATTATCATCATCCAGTAAGGACGAGGAATAATTTTGGATTTTTTATGCGAAATAATTCTTCAAGAATCTCGCATTTGTATAAGCGGTGGTGAATTTCCCATCCATGGAGATCAAGGCATATGATCTGTTGGCATAGATCTTATGTATAACATATGGTCCCTACCATTTTGGCTCCAGCTTTGGAGGTTTCCTTCCAGGTATGATTGGGGTCCGGAGGACCAACACCAATTCTCCTTCCAAGAAAGAACAAAGACGGACCTTTTTTATTGAAGGCTCGTGCAATCCGGTTCTGGTATACTTCCAGATGGTGAATAGTGTGCAACCGCTTCTCATCTAGCTGTTCCAATTCGCCTAGCCTCTTTTTTGATTGCTCATCGTCTGATAACTGATCACAAATGGAAACACGAAGTGAGGTTAATTGGAGTTAAATGGGCAGGACCACTTCTGTTTCGTATACTAATGAGTACGGGGTATCCCGAGTAGCGGTGCCGATTGTGGTTTGATAAGACCACAATTCATGGAGGAGATTGTCTGGCCATGACTTCTTGTCTTTGTACACCGTTTTCTGGAGAATTTTGGATAGGGTCTTGTTGAAAGCCTCTATTTGTTCGTTGGCCGCCGCATGGTAGCGGGATGGGTGGTTAGACTTAATACCATATTCTTGGTATAGTTTGTCCAATTCAGCAGAGCATAATTTGGTGCCGTTATCCGTCAGTATGGTATAATGGATGCCAAATCTGGTGATGATATTGGTTTTCACAAAGATGACAATATTTTTCTCCCTGATTTCTTTGAGGGGTACATCCTCTTCCCATTTAGAAAATAAGTCAGTTTTTGTGAGGATATACATCAGCTGTTTGGCTGTGGCAGGGGGATATGGTCCCACGACGTCCATTCCCCATATGGAAAATGGCCAGGAGTACTTTTCCTGATGAAGTAACTCTGGGGGTTGGTGTATGAAGTTGGAATTAATTTTGAATGAGTGTCATTTTGCGGTAATTTGCTTGAAATCTCATTCCAAAATGGGCCAATATTACCCAATCCATCCGACCTGATAGGAAATATTGGACCCCGGCTGATGTGCCCCACATACTCCGGCATGCACTTCAGTCATGACGATAATAGTTTCCTCTCCATAAATGCACCTGAGGAGGATTCCGTCGAGGCCCCATTTGAAAAGGACCTTTTGTTGGACCGTGCCACCATATAGAACAATGTTGACTACCTTTCTCTGTATTTTCTCTCATTCAGGCCTGTCTGATGGCAGTTCTCCCCTTTGAAGATATTTTAAAATGGGGGCCATCTAGCTAGTGGCAGGAGCTTACGGCTCCGATACAGGACTGACTCCATTGATATCTTTCGTCTTAGTCTGGAAAAATGGAAAGACCATTCGACGGTGAGTGATACTGATGACTGTTTCATCCTGGTCTGGGTCGGCTGGGGCTGTGGCCGCGTTGGCTAATGCATCGGCCTGGGCATTCTGAGACTGGGGAATATAGGTCAATGTTGGTTCCTTGGAGAATTTCGACATTATCTCTCGGACATGGTCAAATAGGGGAATCAGCTGCTCCTTTTTTATAGCATAGTCACCGTTGACTTTCTTGATGACCGGTTTCGAGTCACCTTTGACCTTAAGGTGCTATACATGTTCTTGGACTGCGAGCTCCAGGCCTGCAATGAGGGCTTGATATTCCGATTCATTGTTCATACATACTTCTGATAGGAGAAAGGAATGTGGAAAGAAATCCTTTTATGGGTACATGATTATTATCCCTAGACCCACCTTGTTAAATTTGGGATCTTCCATCCTTTTCCCGGTTGGGCTTCGGGAGGCGCCGTTGAAGTACATTTCCCATGTTGGGAACTCCTCTTGAATTGTGAAGATTTCTTCATCGGGTAACTCGACGTCTGGTACGGCGGTCCCTATTGAAGGGTGATCTGCCTGAAAATATGCTAATTCATGGACTTTGAGGGCCTTATGAGGCACAAACTAGATGTCGAACTGCTGTAAGATGACCGCCCATCGGGATAGGTGCCCGATCAGCATTGGGCGGCTGATGATGTACTTGAGCGGGTTATTACGTGAGACCAAATGGACTCCATGATGCTGCAGATAATGTCATAGCTTTTGAACTGTGAAAACCAAGGCCAAAAAACTCTTCTTGATGTTTGAGTATCAAGTCTCAGTTCGGTTGAGGTAATAGAGACTATTTTCACTACCAGCGTTGTTCTTTTGTGCGAGGAAGGCTCCTAGTGACCGCTCTAGGTCCATCACGTATAGAATGAGAGGTCTTCCTTCGACTGGGTTAACGAGCATCGGTGGCCCAAAGAGGTACCTCTTTAGGTTGTCAAACGCCTCTTTGCAGTCATCTGTCCATTGGTACGTGACTCCTTTCTTCATTAACCTTGTAAAGGAAAAACATTTTCCTGTTAGGTTGGCTATGAACTGCCTGATATAGGCCACGTTACCATGGAATGCTCTCAACTCATAGAGGTGGCGGGGAGGTGGCAGGCCAAGAATATCCTTTTTCATTTCAGGGTCGACTTTAATGTCATGATGGCGTATGAAAAAGCCAAGGAATTTCCCTGATGTAACCCTGAAGGCACACTTAAAGGGGTACATCTTTAGACTACGTTGTCATAGTTTGTTGAAGATGATCTCAAGATCTGACAGGTGATATGAGTGCTTCCTGGACTTAACCACCAAGTCATCAATGTAACATTTGACGAATCTCCCCGGGAATGGTTTAAAGATACGATGCATGGCACATTGATATGCAGCGCCAGCGTTCTTGAGACCAAAGGGCATGACCCTATAACAGAATACTCCTTGAGTGGCCCTGAAGGTAGTGACTTCTTCATCTTCTCGGGCCATACTAATATGATTATACCTAGAGTAGATGTCCATGAAGGATAGATCCTCATACCTGGCCATTGCATCGATTAATAACTCGGTGATCGAGACCAAGAAATCATCTTTTGGGCAGTGCTGATTGAGATATCTGAAGTTAATGCAGACGAAGATTTTCCGGTTCTTTTTCTTGACAAGGATGATGTTGGCCAACCAGATGGGGTATTGAACCTCCTGTATGAAGCCTGATTTAATAAGCATATCAACTTCAGCCTCTATTTTGGCAGCAGGCAAGGGGTGTGTCCTTCTGGTAGCTTGTTTATAGCCCTGGTGGTCTTCTGGCAGTCCTAAGTGGTGCGTTGCCACTTCGGTATCAAGTCCCGACATTTCCATGCAATTCCATGAAAAGAAATCTCGATGTTGCCTCAAGAAAGAGGTATATACCTCGTGTTCCTAGACAGAAATGGTTTCACTAACAAGAGTGGGCCTTGGGTCTTCCTCAGTAGCCAGGCTTATTTCCCTGAGCTCATCCACAGTGGTGGAGATACCTTCCTCAAATGCTGGAGGTACATCGCTAATATCTTCCTCCTCTTCTTCTCCCAAATCATCATCTTCTTGATCCGATGGGGGGAGAGTTTCTGGCCCGGGCTCTCGGGGGTTTGAGGGAGAAGCATCGTGGGCATCCCCGCTCGTGTATTTGTCCCCAGATTGTGGGTTGGCGGATGTTCCCGCATTGTCACGCTCGGCTGTTATGGATGAAGTCACGAAGACAGCTGAGTGTGTGTCCGAACTTGAATCCCTACTCTCAACGTGGTTGACGGGCAGTACGTAGTCTCTACCAAGCTACCTGAGGGGGTCTTCAGGATCCACTTTTAGACTATTTAAAGCAGGGATCCATTCAACATCATCATCCAAAGGTTTCTTCCTCTTTTGGTCATAAAACCTAGTGTCAATGTAGTGTGACTCAGAGAGCACGAAAGGGGCCTTGCCAGCGTTCAATGTCACACTTTTCCCATTGACTCTGTATTTAATACACTGGTGGTAAGATGAAGAAATGACCATGTGATTATGGAGCCATGAACTTCCCAGTAGGTCATTGAAAGATGTGTTCTGTCGAACCACCAGTAATTCTGAGTAGGCCATGAGGTTTCCAAAATGGGTCATTAGCTAAATTTTTCCCATCGGCTTCTGCTCGCTCTTATCGTAACCTAGAAGAGGCGTGGACCAGGGTATTAAATCACCCTCATTGTAGAATTACTTACAAAGTGTCCGTAGGGGATAGAGGTTAACTCCAGAGCTATTTTAAATAAAGACTTTGCGGATCTCAACATCATCTAGTGTTCCAGACACATATAGTGCTTTGATGTGTCCCTGCATGATGGAATATTCATCTAGATCGGTGATGGAAATCACTACATTGAATTCAGCCGAGCCAGTCTCCATCTGGTAAACCTCGGCAGAAGATACCTCGACTTGAAACTCCTTGGGGATGAGAAAGTCTTCTATCAGTGCCTCCCTGAGGTCAGCTGACAAACCCAGGGTATCCAGGATTGACAGTTTGGATGGTACCAACGCCAGCTACTTAAGGATGTCGTATTTTTGTTCCAGCAGCCGATGATTCTCCATTGGAGGGAGATCTTTAGTGGGCATTTTGGGAGTTGGAATACGTGATGATGAGGGAGCGGCTATGGGGTCAAATGCCAATGATGTTCTCGGGTTCTGGGGACTTGGCCCAGCCGATCTGATATTGCACACCAGGTGTCTAGACCCTTATTCCTACTCTGATGGGTACCGCAGAATGATGGGGGAAGAGTGGCCTCTTGTGGAGGGGGAGTTATATTCTTTCTCCTGCTGAGTATATTGAAGGGCTCTCCCACGTGTTTCTGCGATATTAATAGTTCGGGACGAGTTCCAACTGTAGGGTTGTTTTCGGCCTGATTACGCCTTCCCTGATATCCCCTGCCTCTGCAATTCCTCGTCCCGACTCCTCGTATTGGGCGCTCAGGTTCATAACCATACCCTTCATCAAGGAATTATTCCATAAGATGGATGACATTGATGGAACCAAAGATTAGCTCTTCATCCTCTGATAGGTCACCTCGGTCGTTTGTCCCTGATGGTGCCGTTTGGTGGTTCGGTGCACGTGGCGCCAAATTAGATGACATGAAATTTGATAGCCTTGGGGCTAACTTCCGCCTTGTTTCGAATTGCTCCTCTTTCGCTTGTCCCCTCCCTTTTTGATTACACTTGGATGACCGGCTCGTGGAGGGTTGTGAGGCCGATATTGTCGGTTGTGCAGCGTCAGGGGCTGTTAGCAGCAACATCGACTACTGTAGTTGAGCTTGGAGTATGCCCTGGGCTCTATTGAGAGTCTTCCGAGTCATCTAGTTATCAAATTTCTGCCCATTCATTGTGGTGACTTCCTACCACCCCTCCCCTTCGTCGGAGCCGGTGGTAGAAATATATGTCACATATGCTGGGGGTTGTCCAAGCTCGACTTTCCTGGATTATACCATTTTTTGCATGAGGTCCTCAAAAACAATGAATTCCCGAATATTGTGCCCCAACATTCGATGGTAGGGATGGTAATCTGGCCTATCATCGCGGCCGACCTCTTTGGGTTTCCTTGGCACTGGGAGGCAGAGCAAGTTGTAATTCTTGGCGGTGATGAAGTAGTCCCAGACTTGGTACTCTTAGAATGAGTATACCCAATGTCTTCGTTCCACAAACTGGTTCAACTTCGCCCCTTTTTGATCGTCCCGCCTAGGCAGAGGCATCTGCTGATATACGATGGTCCTTGACGATTCAGTGGAGGCATGAGCGGTGGAGCAGGCATAGGGGCTGACTTGAGAATGACAGAGGACGCTTCAACTTTGGCTGCTCTCTTTACAGGAGCCTGTGAGGCTATTCGGGACATCAAATTGGTCCGCTGTTGGGAGTCCTCGATTCTCTGGGCAATGTCAGAGAGATGCCGGAATCCAGTGGTGCACTCCACTGGTATGAGTGGAGTTCACAACTCATCTCGAAGATTATCGATGCATATGGTGAGCAGCTCATCTTGTGGCATTGGCCTGTTCTGAAATAAGGTCATACCTTTCCATCTAGTGATGAAATATGATACCCTCTCTGTAACACCCCGAGATTTTTTGAAAAATATTCTTTTAATTTCATTAATGTCTTGTGCTACACCATGATTACCTTGCTCTATACACAACACATTATTAGCTTGCAGTATACGCAACACTATTCTTGGATCGTTTTACACACAATTTTGATAATAGTTATTCTACGCAACATTGAGTGTATATATATATATATATATTCAATTTATAAATAAAATATGTTTGGATTCTGTTATATGAAACAATGAAGGATTCTTTCACAACATGCAACCCTGACTTGGCTTGCATTACACGCAATCGCGACCTTCCTTGATAGCGTGTGTTGTACGCAATACCGGGATTTAATAAACAACGATATATTATTATAATATTGTCATGAACTAGCCGTTATGAATAGTATTAACTAAATTTTGAATTTTATAACATTATTATTCATCTTACACATTTTCTAGAACATGGTATAAGAACAAAATAAATTTTTCGGGTAAAATAAGTATTTTTAAAAAAATGTTGTTTTTCCGCCTTTTGATGGCGCACCCACTTTAAATCTAGTTTTTGACATTATTATATGTTCAATTTGACAAAATAAAATTCTTCTTTTGAATCAGGATATAAAAATTTACATTATATAAAGTTTTGATATTTTTTCGATAACTTTCATATTTTAATGAATAGTAAAAAAATGCTATATTTTAGTTAAAAACAACTTTTTTCATCGTAATATCTTATGTGGTTAAATTATAATATTGAATGGTTTAAAAGTATAAATAGAATATATTTTTACCATTTAATATAATTTATGTCATTAGCATTGATTTTACCTTGAATTCGTAGGATAAATCAATTCAATCTTTTGCAATGTTTTAAAGAAAAACACATTTTCTTTCGACAACGGGATTAATTTTAATTTAATTTCTGCACCTTTTTTGTATTTAATTAGGAAAAATGGATTCCATATTTGGAATCAGTGGGTCCAAATTATGTTAATAAGAAACTTTTTATTTTTGGGCATTGTGAATAGTAACTACGGTAAATTTAATTTACTATAGTTAAAGGTAAATCAGGTAATTAAGGGTAAATATAAGATTATAAAATTATCCTAACAATTGGAAAAATCCTATTTGATGTCTAAATGTAGACCCATATAAACTAAGGGTAGGATTAGATTCATTTTATGGACTTTTGACCATGAAAATAATTTAATTATTATTAAAACCAAAGAATGTGACAACATGTCACTTTCTTAAATCTTATAAGTATAATAATTTTAATTTAGTGATAATTTTAATGAAACTTCGAACATGAATAGTCTACATAAATCTAATACAATTATATACATCATATGAATTTATTTATAATTTTTAGGGATGAAATAATTATCATTTATTATGACACAAAGATGATGCAGTAATTGTCTTAGTAATGAAATATTGACATAATGGATGTTATAAATTCCCAAATAAATGTAATTTGAGACTTTTTATGGATTAAATTAATTTTATAGGTTAATATGACATGTTATTGTTGATATAAGTAACTTGGTTAGAACATATAATTCTGTTATGAATTTCATAAAAATTATATACCAAATAGTGTCAAAATTGACATAAATTAGTTTTTTATACAAATATTATATTATTAATTGTTATTTAATTCCGAAAAATATACGGCTCGGCCAAATGACTTAGATAAGGATTGATATATTAATAATAAACAACTTGGGGTTCGTTTGGCTTGTTATGGTAAGTTTATTAACCATATAGTGTAAGAAAACAAAAACACACGGTAAAAGTTAAAATATTTATCTTAGAGTTAAATCTAATGGATAAGGATAAAATAATAACCTAAACTTGTCTAAATCCTATTGTATGAGATTATTTCAACCCATCCCCACTTTAGCTTCTAGATAAGACCCTATGGAACCATTATAAACCGAATTTGACCTTAATGTAAAATAATATTTTGAGATTTTCCAAAGGAGCCCCTCTCCTCCCTTATAAAAGGGCACCTCCTCCCTCTCCTACTCACACCAATTTGAGGATTCAAGCTCGGCCAACCCCTTACAAAATCTCTTCTCCACTTCCCTATTATCATCCTAGAGGTCCTGGTCTTCTTCAAAGACCATCCTTAGTTCTTTAAGTGGAGGTTAAGTGAAGGCGCGTCAAAAAGAGGTAATATCTATTACCGATCTTTTTCAATTTGTTTCTTCTTTAACTTCTTCTTCTTTAGTTGTTTCATGATAAAGTAATAACATCAGTATTTATTATATACTGATATGTTATTATAAATATGAAACAACTCTAATTAACCTTCTATCCATCCTATGGAAAAAGGATGTCACCGAGCGTGCGTACGTACGGAATACCGTCTCCATGCCGTGGTGTAATCTATTTTTCCAACAGCACCTTACATGGATGGGTATAATGGTGTAAAGAATAACTATAAATAGTTATTATAACATCATATTGATTCTGAAATAGTATACATACATTCCAATATAGTCCCACGATCATGAGAATGATATCATCGCTCGTGCGTACGTACGGACTACCGTCTCCACGACGCGATGAGATTCATTCTCCACTTTAACCATTCATGAATAATTATAAAGAGTATATAATAAGTAATCAAGAAATATATGACATAATAATGATACTGGATTTATTTTTATATATGTGTATGTCATCTACTTAATTCCATTCAACTCAATAAAGAAATGAAAACAGCGTTCATGCGTACGTATGGCCTACCGTCTCCATGAACGGTGTATTTCTTTCCATTTACTGATTTATTATATATATGTATATTCTGAATATATATTAGATATAAATAATGTTCTGGAATTAAGTAATCATGATCTAAGTAATCGTATGAATAATTACAAGTCAAAACACGAACGACAAATGAAACAATTTTACCCAAAACGCTCTTTAACATGGAATTTACAAAAGAACGGGTAATATAAAGGCATAAGAGAACCATATATGATATCATAACAATGATTATAATTCTGTAACAAGTCAATAACATTATTTAACTCATTATACAGGAGGTTTGGACACTTATGAATCAAATTGGACCAAAGTTAAGTGAAATATCACAATCTCATTTTTATCTGAGATTGTTTATACTTTAGTATTTACTGGGGTGTATTTTATCATCCACATCCATGTTTCCTGAATATGTAATATTACTTCCATCTACCTACAATTGTTTAAATCCAATTTTACCCTTCGGTGAGTTTTTAGTAAAGAATATGAAAGGAATCTTTTGTTGTTTTTCGTACGAGGTACTTTTTGACTTTTCTGTCAAAAGTACGAAGAATGTTTTTTTAACATATACGGAATGAATAGAATTTTTTTTAAATTAATTCCAAGAAGCATAATTTACATGTTTTAAAGTTTATTTTTAATCAACTTCTTTTAGTTTAGAATTGTATGACATGTTATGAAAGGAAAAGTGTTTTTGAAGAAGAAAGGATATTTTCCTCAAAAATGGAGTTCAAGTGTTTTATCAAAATTATTTTCCATCTGAGATAATAAAGGGTTCAGTTTCTATCCCTATTATTAAATTGATTTGACTATATTGTGATGGAATTATTTTTATGAATTCCTTGATCTTATATGAATTGTTTTATGATGTCATGATGTTTAAGATTCCCATTTTTATTACATGGGTTATGCTATGATGTATGGTTTATGATTTTGTGGAACACATAAGAATGGTATCATTATGAGATGGGTGGGACCTATATCTCCCTTCAATGCATTGGGTAAAGACTTTATATCTCATGAGATAGACATGGATGGAACGGTTGGTTATACCGGTTTAGTGAAATAGGACTGAAACGAGGAGTGAACTCATTTCAGAAAGGGACTAAGTCCACTAAGATAGTCTTGGTAATGAGCCTTGACTAATAAGAAATGTTTCTCTATGATTATGTGTGTATGCCACAAAGTTTCATGTTTTATGTTATGATTATTGGGATTTCATTTCACTACTATGATTTATCCCATGTTATTATTATGCTCTCTTTTGTAGGTTAAGATTTCCAAAATGTTATGTTCTTATGAATATGATGTGATTGATATTTATTTTATTTACCCTTACTGATAATTTTAGCTCACCCTTTTATGTTTTCTTTTCCCTAGGATATAAAGAAAGGTTTTAGGTTAAAAAAAGAAGATCTTTATGGGAGATGTTGAAGATCTTTCACCACGATTAGAAGATTATATTCCGAGTTTCCAAAGATACTAAACTATTACGGTCCTTGTGTGTGTGTTTTTGTTATGTACTAAGTATTCCGCAAAAGTAATGTATTGCCCATGTACGTCAAGATACATGTCTCTATAGTTGGTATCTGAGGAAAGGTTTAGTCAACCTTTGGAAACTAGGATGTGAGAACGTTAGTGAGATCCCTAGAGATATTTCTAAGGTATGTCTAGGGATGTCTCTAAGGATAAGTATACGTATAGGATATAGTACTATAACTATGGTAACGATCTTAGAATATAACCTAAGATGTTAGATATTGATGTTACTCCCCCTTTATTATGATTTTTTCCTCTAACACTATTCTTTTTGGGTTTTAGAAAATGGCTGGAAACAAGATGATTCACGATAATGGAGGATATGATGGACAATGAAATGATATTATTCATGAGAAACCAAATGAAATGGGATTTGGAAGTCCAAACATCATTATTATGCCGAATCAGCAATTTCATAATATGATCAATAATTTAAAATTTGGAATGTTTCCGGACTCGGCTAATAAGAGAAAGATGGAGTTTCATGATTATTATAGAGGAAAGAAAGTTCAATTTCCCCTATGTAAATCATGTGGGTAGAGGCATCAAGGAGAATGTTTCAAAGGAACTGGAAGATTCTTAGGGTGTGGAAAAAAAGGACACAAAGCCAGTAAGTGTAAAGAAAAGGTTTAGTTAACACTAGGGATGAGGATAATGGTATTTCTACGACATCAACAATGGTTAAATGTTTTAAATGTGGAATGTTCGGGCATTATACAAACCAATGCCCCAAGGGAAAGTCTCATGAAGGCAATCAGTACGGCGGTATGGGTAGTATTTATGTTGATGATGATGAAGCGACTACAAATGATATGTGAGATTAAAGAATTGTAGAAGCTTGGACAATGGTTTAAGAAGGTAGTGGAATGATTACATGTTTATCATGTGTAATGTTGTATAAGTAATCTCATGGTACTATGGAATAAAGAGACATCTAAGGATTGATACACTGTTGTCTTTCCTTGAGTTTTGAAAGTGCATGATTATTGGTACTAGTATCCATGAAAGGTTATTCAGATATTTTTGGAATGTAGATGATATGTTCATAATGAAGGGATAAGGATAAAATTAAATGTTAGTACTCATGATCTCATGATTGATATAAGGAGAAGGTTATATCATGGTTTGAGTATATATAATTTTTGGATTTTGGTATGTGGTAAGAGTTATCTTTTGACAGCACTCATGTTTTCACAAAGATTCAATGGGTATTCTTTTTTCAAGAGATTACATGATTATGGTATTCACATGACTGGAATGTGACAAACAAGATATATGAGGGATAAATTATGGCATTCAAGTGATAATTTTATCTATACTATGATCTTGGACCGAAGTATTTTATATAAGCCTAAAGATTGGAATGGATTATGTTGGAAATAAGTTAGTATTGTTTAAGGATAGAACCTTTTTTCGATATTATTGATGGGATGTTATAGTAATGTAGTTTTATAAAAAGGACAACCTGCATGATGGGAGACATCCCATCACGTCGGACAAGGCTGTGGGAATCGAACCCACAACCGAAGTGCGACTGGCCTTTATCGCCTACCACAGACCTACAGGAAGTCCCTGGTTAGTATAAACTAGTTTTATTTTATTAAGAGGTATGATATATGAAGTATAAGATCATTTTTGGAACCATATAAGATTAATATAACCATAAGATGGACTTATAACGTTTTCTAACCTTTTGTCTGAAAGAGATGGAATGACCCATCATTCTATCACATGATCTGCTAACACATCACGAATAACAAATTCAACTTCATTTCTTTAAGGGATGAAGTGGAAATTGTTCAATTCACGAACAACAGTGAGATTGTACCAAAATCATGCAAGTATTTCTTTTAACTCATCAACTTTAGGGAAATGATCTTGAAAAACCAAAAATGTTGTCCTACTGCCCATATATCCGATGAATCAGATGGTACCTTAGATCACCACAAATCAAAATCTCTGTGATTATTGGCTTTTTCATTGCCATGTTCTCTACCACTCTCCATCAGAACATTATGGTTAGATTTCTCTTCCATGTCCATATTTTCTCCTATATGGAAACCCAGTGATGAGTTAATTTGGGTAACCGTTACATTTCATACTTTAGTTTTTAAAGCCATTTTTTGGTATTCCTTTTTACAATGTGGGTTTCTATTAAACAAACTTTCGAGTAGTAAACAATTTATAACCCCGATGAATTTCGAGGAAGAAATTCATTTTAAGGGGGGTAGAATGTAACACCCCAAGAATTTATGAAAAATATTCTTTTAATTTCATTAATGTCTGGTGCTACACCGAGATTACCTTGCGCTATATGCAACACCGTATTAGCTTGCAGTATACGCAACACTATTCTTGGATCGTTTTACACATAATTTTGATAATAGTTATTCTACGCAACATTGAGTGTATATATATATATATATTCAATGTATAAATAAAATATGGTTGGATTTTGTTATATGAAACAACGAAGGATTCTTTCACAACACGCAACCCTTACTTGGCTTGCATTACAAGCAATCGCGACCTTCCTTGATAGCGTGTGTTGTACGCAATACCAGGTTTTAATAAACAATGATATATTATTATAATATTGTCATGAACTAACCGCTATGAATAGTATTAACTAAATTGTGAATTTTATAACATTATTATTTATCTTACACATTTTCTAGAACATAGTATAAGAAAAAAATAAATTTTTCGGGTAAAATAAGTATTTTTTAAAAAATGCAGTTTTGCATCCTTTTGATGGCGCACCCACATTAAATCTAGTTTATAACATGTTAATATGTTCAATTTGAGAAAATAAAATTCTTATTTTGAATCAGGATATAAAAATTTACATTAGATAATGTTTTGATATTTTTTCGATAACTTTCATATTTTAATGAATAGTAACAACACGCTATATTTTAATTAAAAACAACTTTTTTTCATCGTAATATCTTATGTGGTTAAATTATAATATTTAATGGTTTTAAAGTATAAATAGAATATATTTTTACCATTTAATATAATTTATGTAATTAGCATTGATTTTACCTTGAATTCGTAGGTTAAATCAATTCAATCTTTTGCAATGTCTTAAAGAAAAACCCGTTTTCTTTTGACAACAGGATTAATTTTAATTTAATTTCTGCATCTTTTGTGTATTGAATTTGGAAAAATGGATTCCATATTTGGAATTAGTGGGTCCAAATTATGTTAATAAGAAACTTTTTTTTTGGCATTGGGAATAGTAACTACGGTAAATTTTATTTTCTATAGTTAAAGGTAAATCGAGTAATTAAGGGTAAATATAAGATTATAAAATTACCCTAACACTTGTAAAAATCCTATTTTATGGCTAAAAGTAGACCCATATAACCGAAGGGTCGTATTAGATTCATTTTATGAACTTTGTTCCATGAAAATAATTTAATTATTATTAAAACCAAAGAATGTGACAACATGTCACTTTCTTAAATATTATAAGTATAATAATTTTAATTTAGTGATAAATTTCATGAAACATCGAACATGAATAGTCTACAGAAATATAATAAAATTATATACATCATAAGAATTTATTTAGAATTTTTAGGGATTAAATAAGTATCATTTATTATGACACAAAGATGATGCAGTAATTGTCTTATTAATGAAATATTGACATAGTTGATGTTATAAATGCCCAAATAAATGTAATTTGAGACTTTTTATGACTTAAATTAATTTTCTAGGTTAATATGACATGTTATTGTTGATATAAGTAACTTGGTTCGAACTTATCATTCTGTTATAAATTTCATAAAAATCATGTACCAAATAGTGTCAAAATTGACATAAATTAGTTTTTTAAACAAATATTATATTATTAATTGTTATTTAATTCCTAAAAATATAAGGTTTGGCCAAATGACTTAGATAAGGATATATATATTAATAATAAACAACTTGGGGTTCGTTTGGCTTGTTATGGTATGTTTATTAACCATATAGTGTAAGAAAACAAAAAGACACCGTAAAAGATAAATTATTTAACTTAGAGTTAAATCTAATTGATAAGGTTAAAATAATAACCTAAACTTGTCTAAATCCTATTGGATGAGAGTATTTCGACCCATCCCCACTTTATCTTCTATATAAGACCCTTTGGAACCATTATAAACCTAATTTGACCTTAATGTAAAATAATATTTTGAGATTTTCCAAAGGAGCCCCTCTCCTCCCTTATAAAAGGGAACCTCCTCCCTCTCCTCCTCAAACCAATTTGAGCATTCAAGCTCAGAAAAACCCTGCCAAAATATCTTCTCCACTTCCCTAGTATCATCCTAGAGGTCCTGGTCTTCTTCAAAGACCATCCTTAGTTCTTTAAGTGGAGGTTAAGTGAAGGCGCATCAAAAAGAGGTAATATCCATTACCGATATTTTTCAATTTCTTTCTTCTCCAACTTCTTATTCTTTAGTTGTTTCATGATAAAGTAATAACATCAGTATTTCTTATATACTGATATTTTATTATAAATTTGAAAGAACTCTAATTAACCTTCTATCCATCCTACGGAAAAAGGAAATCACCGCGCGTGCGTACGTACGGAATATCGTCTCCACGCCATGGTGTAATCTATTTTTCCACCAACACCTTACATGGATGGGTATAATGGTGTAAATAATAACTATAAATAGTTATTATAACATCATATTGATTCTGAAATAGTATACATATACTCCAATACAGTCCCACGATCATGAGAATGATATCATCGCTCGTGCGTACGTACGGACTACCGTCTAAACGATGCGATGAGATTCATTCTCCACTTTAACCATTCATGAATAATTATAAACTGTATATAATAATTAATCATTAAATATATGACATAATAATGATACTATAATTATTTGTATATATATGTATGTCATCTACTTAATTCCATTCAACTCAATAAGGAAACGAAAACAGTGTTCATGCGTACGTATGGCCTACCGTCTCCATGAATGGTGTATTTCTTTCCATTTACTAATTTATTATATATATATATGTATATTCGGAATATATATTAGATATAAATCATGTTATGAAATTAATTAATCATGATCTATGTAATCATATGAATAATTACAAGTCAAAACACAGACAACAAATGAAACAATTTTACCCAAAATGCTCTTTAACATGGAATTTACAAAAGAACGGGTAATATAAAGTCATAAGTGAACCATATATGATATCATAAAAATGAGTATAATTCTGGAATAAGTCAATAACCTTATTTAAATCATTATACAGGTGGTTCAGACACTTACAAAGCAAATCGGACCAATGGTAAGGGAAATATCACAATCTCATTTTTTTCCGAGATTGTTTATACTTTAGTATTTACTGGGTTGTATTTTATCATCCACATCAATGTTTCCTGAATATGTAATATTATTTCCATCTACCTACAATTTTTTAAATCTAGTTTTACCCTTCAGTGAGTTTTTAGTAAAGAATATGAAAGGAATCTTTTGTTGTTTTTCGTACAAGGTACTTTTTGACTTTTCCAACAAAAGTACGAAGAATGTTTTTTTAACATATATGGAATGAATGGATTTTTTAAAAAAGTTAATTTCAAGAATATTACTTTACAAGTTTTCATGTTTATTTTTAATCAACTTCTTTTAGTTTAGAATTGTATGACATGTTATGAATGGAAAAGTTTTTTTGAAGAAGAAAAGATATTTTCCTCAAAAATATAGTTCAAGTGTTTTATCAAAATTATTTTCCATCTTTGATAATAAAGGGTTCTGTTTCTATCCCTATTATTAAATTTATTTGACTATATTGTGATGGAATTATTTTTATGAATTCCTTTATCTTATATGAATTGTTTTATGATGTCATGATGTTTAAGATTCCCATTTTTATTACATGGGTTGTGCTATGATGTATGGTTTATGATTTTGTGGCACACATAAGAATGGAATCATTATGAGATGGGTGGGACCTATAATTCCCTCCAATTCATTGGGTAAAGACTTTATATCTCATGAGATAGACATGGCTGGAACAGTAGGTTATACCGGTTTAGTGAAACAGGACTGAAACGAGGAGTGAACTCGTTTCCGAAAGGGACTTTGTCCACTAAGATAGTCTTGGCAATGAGTCTTGACTAATAAGAAATGATTCTCTATGATTATGTGTGTATGCCACAAAGTTTCATGTTTTAAGTTATGATTATTGGGATTTTATTTCACTACTAGGATTTATCCCATGTTATGAAATTATGCTCTCTTTTTCAGGTTAAAATTTCCAAAATGTTATGTTCTTATGAATATGATGTGATTGATATTTCTTTTATTTACCCTTAATGATCATTTTATCTCACCCTTTTATGTTTTCTTTTCCCCAGGATATAAAGAAAGGTTTTAGGTTAAAAAAAGAAGATCTTTATGGGAGATGTTGAAGATCATTCACCACGATTAAAAGATTATATTCTGAGTTTCCAAAGACATTAAACTATTACGGTCCTTGTGTGTGTGTTTTTGTTATGTACTAAGTATTCCGCAAATGTAATGTAATGTCCATGTACACCAAGATACGGGTCTCTACAGTTGGTATCAGAGAAAAGGTTTAGTCAACCTTTGGAAACTAGGATGTGAGAACGTTAGTGAAATCCCTAGAGATATTTCTAAGGTATGTCTAGGGATGTCCCTAAGGATAAGTATACGTATGGATATAGTCCTATAATTATGGTAACGATCTTCGAATTTATCCTAAGTTGTTAGATATTGAAGTTACTCCCCCTTTATTATGATTTTTTCCTCTAACACTATTCTTTTTGGGTTTTAGAAAATGGCTGGAAACAAGATGATTCACGATAAAGGAGGATATGATGGACAGTGGAATGATATTCTTCAGGAGCATCCAAATGAAATGGGATTTGGAAGTCCAAACATCATTATTATGCTGAATCAGCAATCTCATAATATGATCAATAAAGTAAAATTTAGTAAGTTTCCTGACTCAACTAATAAGAGAAAGCTGGAGTTTCATGATGATCATTGTGGAAAGAAAGTTCAATTTCCCCTATGTAAATCATGTGGGAAGAGGAATGAAGGAGATTGTTTCAAAGGAACTCGAAGATGCTTTGGGTGTGGGAAAGAAGGACACAAAGCTAGTAAGTGTAAAGGAAAAGGTTCAGTTAACACTAGGGATGAGGATAATGGTATTTCTACGACATCAACAATGGTTAAATGTTTTAAATGTGGAATGTTCGGGCATTATACAAACCAATGCCCCAAGGGAAAGTCTCATGAAGGGAATCAGTATGGTGGTATGGGTAGTATTTATGTTGATGATGATGAAGAGACTACAAATGATATGTGAGATGAATGAATTGTTGAAGCTTGGTCAATGGTTTAAGAAGGTAGTGGAATGATTACATGTTTATCATGTGTAATGTTGTATAAGTAATCTCATGGTACTATGGAATAAAGAGACATATAAGGATTGTTACACTATTGTCATTCCTTGAGTTTTGAAAGTGTATAATTAATGGTACCAGTATCCATGAAAGGTTATTCAGATATTTTTGGAATGTAGATGATATGCACATAATGAAGGGATAAGGATAAAATTAAATGTTATTATTCATGAGCTCATGATTGATATAAGGAGAAGGTTATATCATGGTTTGAGTATATAGAATTTTTGGATTTTGGTATGTGGTAAGAGTTATCTTTTGACAACACTCATGTTTTCACAAAGATTCAATGGGTATTCATTTTTCAAGAGATTACATGATTATGGTATTCACATGGCTGCAATGTGATGAACAAGATATATGAGGGATAAATGATGGCATTCACGTGATCATTTTCTCTATACTATGAGCTTGGACCGAAGTATTTTTGATAAGCCTAAATATTGGAATGGATTATGTTGGACATAAGTTAGTATTGTTTAAGGATAGAACCTTTTTTCGATATTATTGATGGGATGTTATAGTAATGTAGTTTTAGAAAAAGGACAACCTACAAGACGGGTGACAGCCCATCACGTCAGTCAAGGCTGTGGGAATCGAACCCACAACCGAAGTGTGACTGGCCTTTATCGCCTACCACTGGCCTATAGGAAGTCCCTGATTAGTGTAAACTAGTTTTATTTTATTAAGAGGTTTGATATATGATGTATAAGTTCATTTTTGGAACCCTATACGATTAATCTAACCATAAGATGGACTTATAAATTTTTCTAACATTTTGTTTGAAAGAGATGGAATGACCCATCATTCTATCACACGTTCTGCTAACACATCACGAATAACAAATTCAACTTCATTTATTTAATGGATGAAGTGGAAATTGTTCAATTCACGAACAACAGTGAGATTGTACCAAAATCATGCAAGTATTTCTTTTAATTCATCAACATTAGAGAAATGATCTTGAAAAACGAAAAATGTTGTCCCATTGCCCTTATATCCAATGAATCCGATGGTACCTTAGATCACCACAAATCAATAGCTTTGTGATTGTTGGATTTTTCATAGCCATGTTCTCTACCACTCTCCATCAGAACATGGCGGTTAGATTTCTCTTCCATGTCCATATTTTCTCCTATATGGAAACCCAATGATGAGTTAATTTGGGTAACCGTTACATTTCATAATTTAGTTTTTAAAGCCATGTTTTGGTATTCCTTTTTACGATGTGGGTTTCTATTAAACAAACTTTCGAGTAGTAAACCATTTATAACCCCGACGAATTTCGAGGGCGAAATTCATTTTAAGGGGGGTAGAATGTAACACCCCAAGATTTTATGAAAAATATTCTTTTAATTTCATTAATGTCTCGTGCTACACCAAGATTACCTTGCGCTATACGCAACACCGTATTAGCTTGCAGTATACGCAACACTATTCTTGGATTGTGTTACACACAATTTTGATAATAGTTATTCTACGCAACATTGAGTATAAATAAATATATATATATTCAATGTATAAATAAAATATGGTTGGATTCTGTTATACAAAACAACGAAGGATTCTTTCACAACACACAACCCTGACTTGGCTTGCATTACACGCAATCGTGACCTTCCTTGATAGCGTGTGTTGTACGCAATATCGGGTTTTAATAAACAACGATATATTATTATAATATTGTCATGAACTAGCCGTTATGAATAGTATTAACTAAATTTTGATTTTTTTAACATTATTATTCATCTTACACATTTTCTAGAACATGGTATAAGAACAAAATAAATTTTTCGGGTATAATAAGTATTTTTCAAAAAATGCAGTTTTGCCGCTTTTTAATGGCGCACCCACATCAAATCTAGTTTTTAACATGTTTATATGTTAAATTTGACAAAATAAAATTCTTCTTTTGAATCAGGATATAAAAATTTACATTATATAAAGTATTGATATTTTTCTGATAACTTTCATATTTTAATGAATAATAAAAACACGCAATATTTTAATTAAAAACAACTTTTTTTCATCGTATTATCTTATGTGGTTAAATTATAATATTAAATGGTTTTAAAGTATAAATAGAATATATTTTTACCATTTAATATAATGTATGTCATTAGCATTAATTTTACCTTAAATTTGTAGGTTAAATCAATTCAATCTTTTGCAATGTTTTAAGGAAAAACCCGTTTTCTTTCGACAACGGGATTAATTTTAATTTAATTACTGCATCTTTTGTGTATTGAATTTGGAAAAATGGATTCCATATTTGGAATCATTGGGTCCAAATTATGTTAATAAGCTACTTTTTATTTTTGGGCACTGTGAATAGAAACTACGATAAATTTTATTTACGATAGTTAAAGGTAAATCGGGTAATTAAGGGTAAATATAAGAATATAAAATTACCCTAACACTTGGAAAAATTCTATTTGATGGCTAAAAGTAGACCCATATAACCTAAGGGTCTGATTAGATTCATTTTATGGACTTTTTCCCATGAAAATAATTTAATTATTATTAAAACTAAAGAATGTGACAACATGTCACTTTCTTAAATCTTATAAGTATAATAATTTTAATTTAGTGATACTTTTCATGAAACTTCGAACATGAATAGTATCAAAAAAGCTAATACAATTATATACATCATAGGAATTTATTTATAATTTTTAGGGATTAAATAATTATAATTTATTATGACACAAAGATGATGCAGTAATTGTCTTATTAATGAAATATTGACATAATTGATGTTATAAATGCCCAAATAAATTTAATTTGAGACTTTTTATGACATAAATTAATTTTATAGGTTAATATTACATGTTATTGTTGCTATAAGTAACTTGGTTCGAAATTATCATTCTGTTATGAATTTTATAAAAATCATGTACCAAATAGTGTCAAAATTGACATATATTAGTTTTTTAAACAAATATTATATTATTAATTGTTATTTAATTCCTAAAAATATATTTTTCGGCCAAATGAATTAGATAATTATTGATATATTAATAAAAAACAACTTGGGGTTCGTTTGTCTTATTATGGTATGTTTATTAACCATATAGTGTAAGAAAACAAAAAGACACGGTAAAAGTTAAATTATTTAACTTAGAGTTAAATCTAATTGATAAGGTTAAAATAATAACCTAAACTTGTCTAAATCCTATTGGATGAGAGAATTTCGACCCATACCCACTTTATCTTCGAAATAAGATCCTTTGGAACCATTATAAACCGAATTTGACGTTAATGTAAAATAAACTTTTGAGATTTTCAAAGGAGCCCCTCTCCTCCCTTATAAAAGGGAACCTCCTCCCTCTCCTCCTCACACCAATTTGAGCGTTCAATCTCAGCCAACCCCTGCAAAAATATCTTCTCCACTTCCCTAGTATCATCTTAGAGGTCCTGGTCTTCTTCAAAGACCATCCATAGTTCTTTAAGTGGAGGTTAAGTGGAGGCGCGTCAAAAAGTGGTTGTATCCATACCGATCTTTTTCAATTTCTTTCTTCTTCAACTTCTTCTTATTTAGTTGTTTCATGATAAAGCAATAACATCAGTATTTATTATATACTGATATGTTATTATAAATATGAAACAACTCTAATTAACCTTCTATTCATCCTACGGAAAAAGGAAATCACCGCGCGTGCGTACGTACGGAATACCGTCTCCACGCAATGGTGTAATCTATTTTTCCACCAACACCATACATGGATGGGTATAATGGTGTAAAGAATAACTATACATAGTTATTATAACATTATATTGATTCTGAAATAGTATAAATACACTCCAATACAGTCCCACGATCATGAGAATGATATCATCGCTTGTGCGTACGTATGGACTACAATCTCCACGACGTGATGAGATTCATTCTCCACTTTAACCATTCATGAATAATTATAAAGTGTATATAATAATTAATCATGAAATATATGACATAATAATGATGCTGTATTTATTTTTATATATGTGTATGTCATCTACTTAATTCCATTCAACTCAATAAGGAAACGAAAACAACGTTCATGCGTACGTACGGCCTACCGTATCCATGAACAGTGTATTTCTTTCCATTTACTGATTTATTATATATATGTATATTCTGAATATATATTAGATATAAATCATATTCTAGAATTAAGTAATCATGATCTAAGTAATCAAAGGAATAATTACAAGTCAAAACACAAATGACAAATGAAACAATTTTATCCAAAACACTCTTTAACATTGAATTTTCAAAAGAACAGGTAATATAAAGTCATAAGTGAACCATATATGATATCATAACAATAAGTATAATTCTAGAATAAGTCAATAACATTATTTAAATCATTATATAGGAGGTTCGGACACTTACGAAGCAAATCAGACCAAAGGTAAGGGAAATATGACAATCTCATTTTTATCTGAGATTGGTTATACTTTAGTATTCACTGATGTGTATTTTATCATCCACATCCATGTTTCCTGAATATGTAATATTATTTCATCTACCTAAAATTTTTTAAAACCAATTTTACCCTTCAGTGAGTTTTTAATAATGAATATGAAAGGAATCTTTTGTTGTTTTTCGTACGAGGTACTTTTTGACTTTTCCGACAAAAGTACGAAGAATGTTTTTTAACATATACAGAATGAATGGATTTTTTTTAAAAATTAATTCCAAGAAGCTTCCGTTAAAAGTTTTCATGGTTATTTTTAATCAACTTCTTTTAGTTTAGAATTGTATGCCATGTTATGAAAGGAAAAGTGTTTTGGAAGAAGAAAGGATATTTTCCTCAAAAATGGAGTTCAAGTGTTTTATCAAAATTATTTTCCATCTAAGATAATAAAAGGGTTCTGTTTCTCTCCCTATTATTAAATTGATTTGACTATATTGTGATGGAATTATTTTTATGAATTCATTTATCTTATATGAATTGTTTTATGATGTCATGATGTTTAATACTTCCATTTTTATTACACGGGTTATGCTATGATGTATGGTTTATGATTTTGTGGCACACATAAGAATGGTATCATTATGAGATGGGTGGGACCAATATCTACCTCCAATTCATTGGGTAAAGACTTTATATCTCATGAGATAGACATGGCTGGAATGGTAGGTTATACCGGTTTAGTGAAACAGGACTGAAATGAGGAGTGAACTCATTTCAGAAAGGGACTTTGTCCACTAAGATAGTCTTGGAAATGAGTCTTGACTAATAAGAAATGATTCTTTATGATTATGTGTGTATTCCACAAAGTTTCATGTTTTATGTTATGATTATTGCGATTTCATTTCACTACTATGATTTATCCCATGTTATGAAATTATGCTCTCTTTTGTAGGTTAAGATTTCTTAAATGTTATGTTCTTATGAATATGATGTGATTGATATTTCTTTTGTTTACCTTTAATGAGCATTTGAGATCACCCTTTTATGTTTTATTTTCCCCAGGATATAAAGAAAGGTTTTAGGTTAAAAAAAAGATCTTTATGGGAGATGTTGAAGATCTTTCACCACGATTAGAAGATTATACTCCGAGTTTCCAAAGACACTAAACTATTACGGTCCTTGTGTGTGTGTTTTTATTATGTACTAAGTATTCCGCAAAAGTAATGTAATTTCCATGTACGTCAAGATACGGGTCTCTACACTCTCATTCTCCCTCTACTTGCAATTCATGAGGTCGCTGACCGTTGTTTTCGGCAGCATTGAGCTGAAATGGAACAGGAACTACTGCTGAAGGTCCTCCAATCTTTTTATTGATTGGGCTGGCAGGCTCGTATACCAAATGAAGGCAGATCCTTTCAAGGTCTGTACGAAGCATCTGAGTTTCACTGCTTCTTGTTTTTCTGGAGTTCCCATCATTGGGTCAAAATAAGACACGCAGTGCATCAAATGATGTTCTAGATCGCCTGATCCATTGAAGATAGGAAATAGAAGGCTCCCAAGATTGTGTGGAGCTGGTGTGTTGCTCACCCAATCCAGCTAAGGATTCCTCTCTAGTTTTATCAGAGCGCGTCAACCCTCCATTATATCCAATCGAGCTGTTAGTGCCTCTATGGTGTTGGTGAGACCCTGGTTTACATCAATATGGGCCGGTCCTGAGCAGGTGTAGCCCGAGACATTTCTTGAGGATCCATCTCAGTTGTAACCTGGGGTGCATGTGCCGTTTGGGACTCCTTCATAGGGTTCAAGCATACTCACTCCAGTTGCTTATTAAGTAGAGGGAAGTCTTGGAATTCATCTGGATCCACATTTAGGCAGTTGGACGGGCAGACCTCCTTGTTGGGTAGGAGCCCTGGTCGTGCTTTGTTTTCCGGGGCAAACCTTGGTCTTTGAGGTTCACTTACTGGGAGTGTATGATGTGGCTGCTCTTGGGACCCACTTTCAATAAGACGGTTCCTATGGAGTATCTTGGCGTTAATCCACCTCAATTCATTCATATCCTCTTTCTGTCGAGAGAATATCTCTTCGAGTGTAAGTGGCTCGTTTTTATCGAGAGAAGGAGGCGAGTTTAGGGTAGTCGGTCCCTTATTCTTATCCTTGTCGGATGCTTGCAGGCTGAGCAGAGGATGCTTAGCTAAAGGGGCGGCCATATTTAGAGCGGCCCTCTGGTTCCGGGTGTGCACACCTGGTGGTTCATTGTGAGTCACAGCCTGACTGGAACCATCATCTCTTGATCCATCCTGATTTTCATCATCTTCGGTGATACCTATGGGGTTATCCTCTATGGTTTTAATGGATGCGTATCGTGGGGTGGAGAAGACATCATCTTCCAAATAGGAGAGGATCTCCCGCGGAGTTTACTGGTCTTCCCTCTTTTGTCCCGGGATTGCTTTTGGGCTCCTTGACGAAGGGTGAAGAGGAGAGTTATCTGTTGTGACCTTATGGTACACCTCCCTCTTGAAGGGGATGATGATTCAAAGGATGATATAGGATAGGAACCACCTCTTCTGACTGTCCTCCATAGAGGAGAGAATACTGATTCTCGTGGGGGAGGTTATTGTTGAGGAGGTAATAATGCCCCTAGCCCTGAGGGCTAGGGTTGGCTCCGTTCCTTGGACGTTGAGTCTCTTCCCATTTTTATTGGTCTTACTGGGGCATTTGTTGTTAAAAATGCCCCCAGCCCTGCAGGCTGGGGTTGAACCTAGATTGCGATGGTGGATGCAGCTATTTCTACAGGTCTGATCTTGCGTTCCCCCATTCGGGGGTGAATTGGGTTTGGTACCGAGTTCTTTTGTGAGTCAATCCCTTCTGAGGAGGTAGGAAATGACCGCTGATTAGCCTCTCTTAGGTTAGAGGCCTGTTGTATGCTCTCGGTGGCCAAATTCCAAATTTCATCAATGGATTGTTCCTGCCGGGCCTAAAGCTTCTGGGACTTACTCAATGCCCGACTCTATTGGGTGAGTTGCCTTTCGCGAACAGGGAGACCACTCGATTGATGTCTTGACGTGATGACGTTGCAAGACACCATGTCAAACGGGTTCCTCTGGGCGGGGAGTGGAGTGAAATGTAGAGCTCCATGTTCTCCCCATCCTCTGATATGGAATCATGTCAGGGCATCACCGAGGAAGCGATTCAACTAGTGAAGCGCATGGAGGCAAGATATCTCCATATTTCTTTTACGCCTCTCGGGTCACTATTGTCGTGCCGACGGAAGAGCTTCTAGGTCGATGTGATGCAGGAGGTATCCTATTGTCTTGACATGGTCTACATACCCATTGTAGGGTAGGAAGCTTGATTTCAGTCGGTGTAGGGTTGTCTATATATTATGGCAGATGCCGTGGATGAATTATTTTGACAACTCTCTGGGTATGTCGAACTAAGAGGTGGTCGTGGGCCAAAACATAACTTGTATATCATCCCTGGACAGTCATTTCCTCTGGTGAAACATGTCAGTATACTCCTCCGCTAGTGATTCCTATACCTGGTCAGCCCAACTGAGATGCTATCAATCAGTGTGGTTGGAGGAAGTGGGACCGGTAGGTGTTGAATTATCATATGGGCGATTACGGGGTGGTTCATATGATGAATGTGGCCCTGGAATGTCTTTTGATTGAAGAAGGGTGTCGTTGGCGACTAGCTGGGAATCTGACATGCTTGATCCCATTCTTCTGAGTGCCTCGGCATACGAGGGCTTTTCTATGCTTGATTCGGCAGGGGGAGGAGCTTCCTGTCCATATGATATGTCTTTGAGGGGAGGAACTTTGCAATGACGTCTGTAATGGCGAGTAATACCATTAATTTTGACGCCTCACTGCATAGAGAAATTTTGCAGTGCACACACTGGGGAGGACCTCCAAGGCATGTCGTGACAAGGGGAGGACCTTTTGGATGTGTAGCGTTGATACGTGGAGGGCCTTTGCAACAACTGCCATCACGGCGAGGATGACCATCATGTTTTGACGTTCGATGTGCATCGTGGGGAGGACCTTCAAGACACACTGCGACAAGGGGAGGGCCTTCTTGTTTCTTGGGGCCACTGTAGGGAGGACCTTTACAATGGTGGTCATGGTGGTGAGGACTACCACCACAGTTACTGTAATATAGAGGACTACCTTTACAGCTTCCACAGGGAGAATATTTGTGGGGTACACCCTTGGGAGGGTCTTCAGAATGTACCTCAACGAGAGGAGGGCCTTCTCATTGCATGACGTCTCTAGAGGGAGGACCTCCATTATCAGGGTGGCGAGGACTACCAACGTGATCTGATACCCGGCTGCACGGAGTGTCATTGCAGCGTAACACCTAGGGAGGACCTTCAGGGTAGGCCACGACATGGGGAGGACCTTCTTGTCATGATGAGACGTCACTGTGGGGAGGGCCTCTGTAGTTGAGACTATGATAGCGGGAATACTATCACAATATGTGGTCCCACTGCATGGAGAGTGTTTGCAGCGTATACCCCGGGGAGGACCTTTAGGGTGGACCGCAGTAAGTGGAGGGCCTTCATTCTGCTCAATCTTCTGGTCACATGGAGGGTTTCTATGAGTCGCATCAAAATAGGATCTCTCATGATCAATTGTTATATGCCTATGGGGGATGCCCCCATGGGTACTCAGGGGAGGACCCCCAGAGCTGCTGGTAGCAACATTGTAGGGAGGAACTTCACATCTTCTAATGCCACTCACATATTATGATAATGGGTGGGTAGGTTTTGGAGCCTTCGATATGCCCTTAATGGTGTTGGTAACCCCAACTTCTAGCAGAGTGGAGACATGAACCCTCTCTTTAATTTCTGGTTGCCTTTGGCACGTTTGGGGCGCTTTCTTACGTGCAGCGGGGACTGTCTGCGGTTGATAACGACCTTCACCTTTGGGTCCCTGTCTAATTGGGTCCCGTGATGCTGCCTGGATATGCCGACGAACATCTCGACTTTTAGTAGGGATATATGCCTACTCTGGAGAATCCACCGTGATGGACCGGTGTCCCCCAGTTGGAAGGAGTGAAGCTGCTCGATCTGGTTGCCCTTGCGTCGCAGAATATAGCCGGAAACCCTCCTGGGTGAAAGTAGGGATGCAGATCTGCTTCGAGGAAGCTATCTTGTCTATTAGATGAGTCTCCTCAATTGGGGAGACAGGATCATGGGCCCGAGTCCTTGCTGTTTCCACTGATGCAATTACATTCTGTAAAGTCTGCAAGATATGATCTGGGATCGATACCTGCTCCTCTATCATTGACAGGATATGTCGAGAGACATATTTGGCTAAAACGGGTGTGAAGGCCCATTCCGGTATCGGATTAGGAATAACCTACTCTGTTCCTCCGGTGGTCAGTGGGTAATGAAAATTCTCCTGTGTTGGGGAAGGTGAAAGAATCTACCCCTGGGCCGAGATATGCCGATTTATCTATCCATTTTCCACCACATCGGGGTGGCGGTCTTTACTTGCATCCACAGGGAGAGGGCCCTACATTTTTGGTTTTCCACCGTATTTAGTCAATGGCCTTTATTGGTAGGGAGATGTGTCCACCTATTAACTACCACCAAATTTGGGTGGCGGGCATTGTTGATCGCCACCATATCGGGATGGTAGGCGTCAAGAGTATCTGCTCAGAGATGGTTCTGCAGGCGCTGGGTCGCCACCATGTCGGGTTGGTGGGATTCACGACCATGGGTAGAGAGAGGTGCCTACCGGGTAGGTGCCATCCTGCATGAGTGACAGAATTGATGTAGTGAGGAGGGGATTTGAGCCTTCTCATATGGGGCCGCCATTTCCGGATGGCGGGACACCATGTATGGATGGAGGGCTTTGGAGGAGCGAACAAGTGTATGTTCCTGTTCGTGATGCGTCTTCGTGATTGTGCATCAGAACACCTCCTCCAGGACAAGTGTGATGACCAGTCCCCGGTTGTATGTATTCCACCCTCATCGGGAAGTCCGAGGGGTCGGAGCTCAGGGAGCGTGGGACTAGATCCTTGTGGCTATATCCTCCTGAGTGTGAGGATGTTGAGTCACGGCGTTACCGTGATGACGTCTGCCGGTGGGGGCCTTGGAGCGGAACCCCCATTCGGCCAGGATGAAGTCCTCAATGTCGAACTCATATTCATCCCTAAGATAAGGGAGGTACGCATTATCCAGTTCCGGGGATAGACTCCTGAAAAAGTTGGAGACAACAATAGGGGCCGTCTAGATCTGCCTTAGCGGGCGCTGCTGGGAAGGAGACCGGCGAGTCCTGGCAGATTGGAGGGCGTGCATGGCCGCCTCCACAGTCGGTAGAGTACCTTTCACGTGGTACTCTCGGATCAGTGCATCCAAGACCCAGCGTTGGAGACGCTGGGTAGGTGACGGGGTCCTCCGTTGTTGAGGAAGTCCTATCATTGCGTAGTTGCAAGCACATGCCTGTGAGTTCCTTCAGGACGTCATTGTGTTGAAGGGAGTTCTGTTTGGTACCTGTAAAATATTTTAACAAATACAAACAGAAAACCCATAAAAGCAACATCTCATGATCCCATGCGTAATTAATGACCTTTCATGGCCCTCCTTGTGAGTATAAAGGGGGAATAGGGTGGGATTATGTTAAATGCATCATGCTTCGTTAAATATTCACGTCGGGTTCACAATTTTTGTTTCAGGTTGGTCTTGAAACACCCAATGGTTCCGTATCCGATGACACGTGGACCTGCTTTCCAAAGGTAAGAATTCGTTAGGTGGTTTGACCTACAACATTTAAGAAGTCACATTGGTCAAGAGGATGGGAAGACAGGATCATCACACCCTTTGGGGGGGGGGATTATTGACTATTCCGAGACTCTCTTATAGATTTAATACATATTCATATGTTCGTGAATCTTCGGATTATACCCAAGCATATTATCCAGGGATTAATCCTAGTTGGCAATGGTCAGCTGGACGTAGGGGTTCAGAATCATTTATGCCCGAGGTTTACCATCCCACGTTAGATTAATGACTGCGAGGAGTCTGTACACATTGAGGCGGCACTAGGAGTGGTGCGGTGAATCGATGCGAAGATAGTCGGATCGACCGGTCATTGGGCTTGAGCCTCAGGGAGGCTTCCTACGTACCCTGCCTTGGAGACAGGGATCAATGTCCTTGTAGTTCAAATAGGAGTTTCAGATAGCCAACATGAATGTGGACCCAGGGGTCCAACGGTGATCGAGCGTGAACCTCGTGGGGTATTCCCACATACCATTCCTTGACATGGATCAAATTCCTCGTAGTACACAATTTATTGGGGCTTACACTCTGAGGAGGCCCGGGGAAATAGAGTGAGGCTTACACTCTGATGAGGCCCATGGTGTGGACTGGGGCATACACTCTAAAGAGGACCATGGTGTGTACTAGGGCTTACACATTGAAGAGGCCCGTGTTGTGGACTTGGGCTTACACTCTGAGGAGGCCCATGGTGTGGACTAGGGCTTACACTGTGAGGAGGCCCATGGTGTGTACTGGGGCTTACAATCTGATGAGGCCCATGGTGTGGACTCGGGCTTACACACTAAAGAGGCCCATGGTGTAGACTGGGGCTTACACTCTGAGGAGTCCCATGGTGTGGACTCGGGCTTACACTCGGAGGAGGCCCATGGTGTGGACTGGGGATTACACTCTGAGGAGGCCCATGGGGTGGACTGGGGATTACACTCTGAGGAGGCCCATGGTGTGGACTGGTTAATACACTCTGAGGAGGACCATGGTGTGGACTGGGGCATACTCTTTGAGGAGGCCCATGGTGTGGACTGGGGCTTACACTCTGAGGAGGCCCAGGGCGATGGATTGTGGCTTACACTCTGAGAAAGGCCCATAAGAGGATATCATGGTCGATGCTTACTCTAAGCCCATGTGAGTCATGCTCGGTGTGAGAAACAAGAGGATGCAAGGACCAGATGATCACGTCGCAAAAGGTGCGTCTATGTGAAGTGGAGAGGGGCTTACACATAGGGCGTCCCGTAAGGTTGGGGCTTACTCCAAGATGGATGCACATTGCGAAAAAGCGCAGTGGGAGAGGGAAATAGGTGCTCCTGTGCCCGTAACCTCTCTTGTTCCCGGGGTATGTACGGAAGCGCAAGGGGGCTTCCTTCTGATGGTTATTTTACTAACCCCCCCCCCCCCCCCCGAGGAAGGGAGAATTACCAATGCCCCAACAAGTGGAGGGGAAAAAAGGGACTCCTGAGCTCAGACTCCACATTACCGTGGGAATGTGAACCCAGGAATGCTTCACAAATCCTCCCGAGGGTCGGAGACACCCCATACCCCTACTTTCCGTGGGTATGTGAACTCAAGATGGCGCACTGATGCGCCTGAAGGTTACATCAGACGGGTCCGATGGCTCCGGTGGAGCCTCAGCTCGGGGCCAGTGAATGGTCTAATGAGGGAGTTGCGGAGGATCATGCCAGATTGGGAAGATTTTATCTGGCTAAGGGAATGGGAAATCCAAAGGATTTGGCGGGCCACGTGGGTATATAAGGAGTGGCACCCTTCACGTAGGGAGGTGCTATGTGGCTGGAGAGGCCGTCCGCGAACCAGGGTGGTCCATGAACTTATGAGCACCCCGCGAACCAGGGTAGTTTGCAGCTTGGTGGGAATCTTGTGAACCAGGGTGGTTCACTGCTTCAGGTTCGGCCCGCCCACTAGGTTGGTATGCGGTGGGACCCATACGAGCAGCGACGGCCAAGGGTGACGCCGGTCGGGGGTTATCTGTCGAGGCTTCGACCACATAGGAGGGTTCTACTCGGTGCGATAGATTGGAAAACGGGCATAAACTCCCTAGTCTGCGGGAAGTGCATCCGCGGAGGGGCCATGGTTCGCAGTTTTCTTTTCTTTGTTATTTTATGTTTGCGGTTCACCGAGTTATTATGCATTTTAGGTTACTTATTAATTCAATTCCTGGTTCATACCTGTTCTGGTTCGTGAACTGGAACTTCGCTATTTATGAAATCCTAATCTCTTTCCATCGAAATCTTTCCACCCAAATCTGGTCGATCTCTCCAAATCCTCCTTCCAAAACCTCCATTCCAACCTCTTTTTTAATCCTCCTGGCTCTTCCCCTTCGATCTCCTTTTATAGAGTGTGGAAAGAAATGTATCTATGGTCATACAACACCTTTTGCGGAGGCCCATGATCAGAGACCCGGTTCACGGATGACTTGGTCAATCGGCGACTCACGGGTTAATTAAACACACCTTCCCCCCACGAACCAATCCAACTCGAGGAGTGCTTCGCGGCCGCAGAGGGTTCCGCCTCCATTCCACGAACGATAGTGGATGTGGTCCGGGACGGTCGACGTGGTCCACGGTCTGGGGCGGTTCGTGACGGTGGAACGGTCCAGCATTCGTCCTGCTTCGTGCCCACAGAGGATCTCCGCCCCCATTCCGCGAACGACAATAGTCTACGGAGGGGGTGCTTCGCGGAACCGGATGTGTGGCGTCATCATTTGGACCAGTCTGAGGACCAGTTTGTCTTTCTGAATCCTTTGAGTTTTCTCCATTCTTCCCCCCAATTCTATGGTGGGGAATTGGGTAGAATCTCGTTTGCGGATTTTTCAAGACCCTACAACCCTAAAAAACCAAAATCTGCTAAAAAATCAAAAAAACATAAAAACCCATAAAACCCCATAAAACCCCCAAAACCCCATAAAACCCTAAAGGAAATTAAAAAAAATATAAAAAACATAAACGACAATAAAATCTCTTAAAACCCCCAAATGATAATAAAACCCAAAAAACCACAATGAATCCTAAAAAACCCTTTAAACCCATGAAAGTCAATAAAACCCCTAAAACCTCTAATACCCCATAAAAACAAGAAAAATACTAAAACCCCCTAAAATCATAAATGACCTTAAGTACCATGGAAATTCGTAAGATACCAAAAAACCAAAAAGAATAAATAAATTCCCCTAAAAGATCATCAATACACTAAAACGCTTCAAAATACCCTAAAACAGTAAATACTATAAAAATCATAAAACCCATAAAACCCCTAAAACCCCTAAAACCCCTAAAACATTAAAAATCCTTAATATACTAAAAAAACATTAAATCCATAAAAACCATAAAACCCTAAAACCATAAAAATCATTATACCCCCTCCCAAACCCCTAAAACTCTAATTAAAACACCCTAATACCCTACAAATCCTGAAACGCCTAAAAACTAAAAGAACCTAAAAACTGAAAAAAAATCAACAAACCCATAAAACACCTAAAACCCAAATAAACAAAAATAAACCCTTAAATTAAATAAAACACTAACAAACCTAAAAACCACAATAAAACTCCAACAAACACTAAAATATAAAAAAAACCATTAAACCATAAAAATCCCTAAATACCCTGAAAACCATTAAAACCTGAAAAACCATAGAAACCCTGAAATATAAAAAACATAAAAAACTAAAAATAACTAAAACCCAATAACCCCTTAAAACCCTTTAAAACCTCTAAAACCCTTAAAAACACTCAAAACCCATAAAAAAAATAAAAACACCAAAAATCCATAAAGACCCCTAAAGACCTTAAGAACTTCAAAGACATGAAAAGATCCTAAAAATACAAAACCCCCTAGAAGAACCTAAAAACTCCTATAGTAACCCAAAAAGAAATACAAAAACACTTATGTTCAAAAAAATAATTAAAAACCATGAAAACACAAAAAACACTAAACCCCAAAAAACCTAAAAATCTTAAAAATATGAAAATACATTAAAACCCTAAAACCCTTTAAAATATAGGAATCCTCGTAAGACCCTAAAAGACCTTAAAACATTAAAATTCAAAAAAAAAACTCATACTATAAAGAACACTAAAAACACTAAGAATACCCTAAAAACCAAATAATGACATAAAAAGACCACATAACCCAAATGTCATAAAAACCATAAAATGATCAAACCCTTAACCAAGTGAAACCCCATAAAACTAAAAATAACAATAAAACACTTAGAACTAGAAAAACACTTAACCCATCAAAAAAACCTGAAAAATATATAAAATATTAAAACCTAAATACAATTAAAAACACAAATAACCACAAAAAACCCAAAAACAAATTAAAAATTTAAAAACATTAAAGCCCTAAAATACCCAAAAAGACTTTAAAACCCTAAAAACACTAAAAAATATAAAAAAATAAAAAATGATAAAATTTATAAAAGGACCTTAAAATCCTAAAAAACTACCGAAAATAGGAACACCCATAAAACACTAAGTAGAATGTAAAAACACTAGGAAACACATTAAAACCTCTAAAACCACCAATACCCCATAACCACATAAAAACCCTAAAAGTCGTTACAATCACTTAAAACATTAAAAACCCTAATAAAACATTAATTCCCTGAAAATATTAGAAACCTATAAATACCCTAAGACCACCTAAATATCCATTAAATCCCTAAAATATTAATATTCCAAAAATGTTACTAAAATTCCTAAAACCCCAAGTAGCCAAAATCCCAAATAACCAGAAGACCATTAAAAACCAAAAAAAATAGAAATTCCCTAAAACAACTAGAAACTCTAAAAACCATGAAAACCCTAAAAAATCAAACAACGAAAATAATAAAACACTTAAAAACACTTAAAAACCATAAAACCCAAAAACCACTTTAATGATAAAAAACTAAAAACCCTATACACCATAAAGAACCCTAAATTCCTAAATAACGTAAAATACTCTAAATGAAACTATAAAAACCAAAAAGACACCAAAAACCCTTAATCACCCAAAAATTCTCAAAAAAATATGAAAACTCATAAAATCATAAAAATACCTAAAAATATAAAATTCCAAAAAAACATAAAACCCCTAAAACCCTAAAAACTATAAAGCCCCTAAATACCATGAAAATGAAAAAAAACCTGGAATGAACCTAAAACAATAAAAACAAAAAAAATTCTAAAACCCTTAAAACACTAAAAAGAAAAAAAAATCCATGATAACCTTGAAAAATATAATATCCGATAAATACATTAAAAACCCATAAACCCAAAAAAACCCTAAACCCTTTATACCCCTAAACCATATAAATACCTAAAAACACAAAACTAATAAAAAACCTTGAAATCCACAAAAAAATAGTATAAAAAAACCCTAAAAGCCCAAAACCCCCAAAAAACCAAAAAATCCCTAAAATAAATAAAAACTTGGGATACCCTAAAAACCATATACCCCTAAAACCCTCAAAATCTTAAAACCACTTAAAATATTAAACAACCATAAAAACTCTAAAAAAATTAAATCCAATTAATGGAAAAAAATTGTAAAAACTCTAAATAAAATATAAAACCTGAAATAATTCTTTAAACCCGTAGAAACCCTAATAACCTGTAAAACACCAAATAAGACTAAAACACTAAAAATACAGAAAAAAAATAAAATAACTAAAAACATAATAAAAATAAAACAATAAAACCCAATAAAATATAAAAAACAATTCTACGCCAAACTGTTACAAACCCTAAATACCATTAATACCCAAAAAAACCCAAAAAAAACCATAACAACCCCCAAACCCCTAAAACCCTAGAAAACTCTAAAACCTGAAAAAAATTTAAACACCTAAAACATTGTAGGATCTAAAAACCCCTAAAGTCCTAAATACACATAGACCCCTAAAAACCACAAAAAGCTACCCCCAAACAATAAAACATAAAAAGACCATAAAATTTTAATTAACCATAAAAGACCATAAAACCCAAAAAAACCTACAAGTCCCTAAAAAATAAAAAAAATACCCAAACCCCCTAAAATACTTTAAAATACAATAAAATACTCTAGAGACCCGAAAACATAATTGATCATAAAAACCCTAAAACCCCTAAAGGACTATAAATACCAAAGAAACCCCAAAGGACCATAAAACCATTAAAAACTCTAAAGGACATTTAAAATGCTAAAACCTGTAAAGGTACCTAAAACCCTAAAAACCATAAAGTAACCTAAAACCCTTCAAGGACTATAAATACCAAAGGAACCCCAAAATCCCCTAAAGCCTCTATAAAATCTAACATACCTTTAAAATTCCAAAACCCGTAAAGGTACCTAATACCCTAAAACCCTATAGTACCCTAAAAATCCTAAAAATCATAAATCAACAAAAACAATTATAAAAACCACAACAGAGACCATAAAAACCCCAAAACCCCAAAAGTTCATAATAATCCATAAGGAACACAGAAAACCCAAAAAAACCTGAATCCCCTAAAAAACCAGAATAGAACCTAAAATAATAGAAGGCCTTAATAACTATAAAAAACATTAATACCCCAAAAATATCCCAAAACACCATAAAACTGTTAGAAGACCTAAGAGAGCCTAATAAAACCTGAAAACCCAAAAACAACTAAACACCCTAAAAACCAAAAATAAACCAAAAACCCCAAATCATAAAATTCATAAATAACCTTAATGAAATAAAAACCCATGGATCAGAAAAAACGCCTCAAAACACCAAAGACATAAAAACCCCCAAAACCTTTGAAACCCACTAAAAACTCTAAATACTCCTAAAAAAATAAACCCCATGAAATCAAAAAAACACCAAAAAACCCAAAACCCCCAAAAATAGAAAAAACCTTAAAACCCCATAAAACCCAAAATTCATTTAAAAATCTTAAAACACCTAAAATCATTATAATTCTTAAAATCCTTAAATTCCCTAAAATCCAATAACAATCCGTAAAAAACCTAAAAATGCTAAAAAAAACCTTCTAACCACTTATTAGAACCTAAAAACCAGAAAAAATCCAGAAAATAAAATAAATTATGTTTAAAAACCTAGAAATACCCATAAACCCCCTTATAAACACTAAAACACACAAAACCCCCTAAAAGACAAGAATCCCCTACATATTTTAAAAAAACCAAAAACCCATAGAAACATAAAAGTACTAAAAAATATCAAACACCCTAAAAACCCCTAAAACCTAAAACCCCATAGAAAGATGGAGAACCCAAAAAAATTTAAGAACCCTAAGCACACTAAAAATATAAAATATCAAAAAAATCATAAAACCCCTACAAACCCTATAAATCCTTAAAACCCCCAAAAAAACCCTTTAAACCCCTAAAAAATACCCTTAAAACCATAAAATACATAAAACCCTAAAACACCCTTAAACCCCCTTAAACAACCTAAAACACTAAAACCCTAAAACCTCTAAGAAACTAAAAAATCATGAAATAATAAAGAATATTTAAAACCCTTAAAAAATATAAATAACATTAGAGACACGTAAATAATCTCATAACCTTAATAACCAAAAAAAACTAAAAAATATATCCCTAAAATAACCAAAAATAACCCCAAACCCAAAAAACTAAAAAAACCAGAAACAATCTAGAAAACAATAAAAACCCAAAATACCCTTAAAACAAAAAACCCAAAAAACACTGACACAACCCTACAACCCATTAAAAACCTAAACCCAAAAAAATCCCAAACCCCCAAAAAACTTTTAAAACCCCTAAAAACAGGTAAAAACACTAAAAACTCGTAAATTCCAAACACCCCTAAAAGCCCTAAAAACATAAATACCCACAAAACCCTAAAAACCCAAACCCCTTGGAAACTATAAACCTCATAGTAACATCATAACCCATAAAACCAAAACCCAACCTAATCCCTAAACCCTAAACCATAAACACTACCCCACAAACCCTATACATACACCCTAAACCCTACCCTAGAAACCCTACAACCAACACCATAAACCCTAAAACCAACACCATAATCCCAATATAATGCACCCAAATTTATAAACCCTATAAAATAAACAGTAAAACCAATATGATAAACCATATACGCTACAGCATAAAACCCATACATACACTCTAATCCCTATACACTACACCCAAACCATATACCACACACCCTATACCATATACCATATACCATATACCCTATACCCAAAACCGTAAACAATATACCATATACAGTATACCCTATACACTATACCCTAAAACATACCTCCTATACCCTGTACCCTAAACACTACACCCAAAACAACTAAAAACCCCATAATCCTGAAAAACCCTAAAGTTAATAACCCTTACCCACAATAACCCTAAAACCCTAAAAACCACTTAAAGACACAATAATTCCAAAAAGACCCTAAAACCACTAGATAAATTCTAAATTAACAATAAAATCCTTAAAATCTAGAAAACCCATAAATACCCTTGTTACCCTTAGAAACCATAAAAATCATAAAAATACACAAAACCCCTAATCACCCTAACAACCCTAAAACATGATAAAACTCCTTAAATCTTTAAAAATAAAACCATTAAACCCCCCTTAAAATATTTAGAACCCTAATAAAGTCCATATAACCTAAAACCATTAAAATATAATAAATCATCGAAATGTTTTCCAAAAAACCCCTCATAAATAAAAAAAACTAAAAATTCATAAAACCCCTAGAACACCTAAAACCCCTTTAAATAATTAATAACCCCACAAAGCATAAAAAATAAAAAATAAAAAATTCCAAAAACCACTAAGAAAACTCTAAAAACACATAAAATACAAAAAAAAACAAAAATCTTATGAAACAAAAAAACCCAGAGAAACTATAAAAACCATATAAACCATAAAAACGAAAAAATTACTGTAAAAACCTTAAAATAAACATGAAATTTCTGGATAAATCTGAGAAATTCAAAACCCAAAAAGATACCTAACAACATAAAAATTACTTAATCTTCTGAAAATACACCTAAAACCCCATAAAATCCTAATAACCCAAAAAAACCTTTAAAACCCCCAAAAACATCTAAATAACATAAAACCATAAACCCCCAAAACTCATAAAACTACTAAGAATTCAATAGAACCCTGAAAACCCTAAACCCCTAAAACTATAAAAATAATTTATCATCAAAAAATCGAAAAATCATCAAAAAAATTAAACAAAACCTAAAACCCCTAAACCCCCTAAAAATATAAAAACCACTTAAAAGAATAAAAAAACTTCTAAACACTCAAAAAAAATAAAACCATAAAACCCCTAAAATCCCATAATAATACGCACACACCTAAAAATACACTAAAAACCCTAAAAAAGATGAAAAACCTTGACAAAATCTGGGAAACCCCTAAAACAAGATGACCCTAAAAACCAAAAAAACCCTAAGAACCCATAAACACATGAAAACCAAAAACACCAAAAAAAATGTAAATCCTAAATAACCCTTTACGATAATAAAACCATTAAAACCCCAAAAACACTAAACAACCCTAAAAACAATAAAATCCTAAAACCCTAAAAACAATAAATGACCCAAAAAACCACAAAAAACTAAATGTTCCAAATTAACCCATTAAAAAACCTAATTACAATAAAACCAACATAAATACCGTAAAATACCTAAAAATAAAAAATCCTCATGAATCAATGAAAAAAAACTATAACCCATAAAATTTAAAATCCCCTAAAAACCCATAAAACCATAAAACCCTACAACCCATAAATCCCCTAAAATGCCCTTTAAAACCATAATACCCCCCCCCTCGAAACCTAAAAACACTAACAACAACAAACCCATAAAATACTAAAAACCCTATAAACCCATAGAAAACTCTAAAAACCTAAAAAAACCCAAGAGGAACATTGAAAAAATAAATAAAACTAAAAGGCCAAAAACCATAATAACCCTGAATCCCCTAAATACCCTAACATTGTTAAAACCGTACCCCCATAAACCCCCTTAAACCCCTTAAAAACCCAATAAACCCTAAAAATTATGAATACCCCCAAAACCCCCGAAACCCTAAAATAATCCAAAACTCCAAGAAACCCTAAAGGATACTAAAAAACTAAAAAATTAAAACAATAAAACCTGTCAACGTACCAATAAAGATAAAACCCCTAAATTACAATAAAATACCCTAAAACTCCAAAAGATACAAAATGTCACAAAAATAATAAATAACAGTAAAACCCCCATAAAAAACCAAAGAAACACCCCAAAACCCCTAAAAAATCTAAGGAGAAACCCTAAGGAGGCTTCCAACATTATGATTCCTTCACGGCGCCACCGGTGATCCTCCCTCCTCCCCCTGTGGGGGAGGGTTTTCCGCGTGATGGTAATCCGGATTTGGTCTTAATCCCTCCCCCCATGCTTGATCTCCTTCTTCCATTCCCCAAAGTGAGCTTTTTCTGAATGTTCCTGACTTATTTGATGGCTACCCTCAACTATCTTTATCAGATGGGGAGTTTCATTCGGCCTCTGCACTTCATAGCTAGACCCTGGTTGCTCGGTTCACGATGCTCCGTCCCTCGTTAGAGGATTTTGATAGATTTGCTTTTACATTTTGGAATCTCCAAGATCAAGCCATCTTAGGGATTATAGATGGCCGACACTTAATGATACAATTTTCTTCAGATGATGATTTGATCCGCACTTGGTCCGCAACACCTCGAAGCATCAACAGAGTTAGTTTCTATCTCTTCAAGTAGAGTTTTGACCTATATATGAACCATGAATCGCCACTGGTTGCTTCATGGGTTAGATTACCGAAAATCCCCCTTCTATTTTAGAATCCATCCACTATCTATATTCTTGGGAATCTTGTTGGTCGGTACCTGTGTTTGGACAGCTGGACTAAACTGATTTTCCACCCAGTTTCCGAAAGAATCTATGTTGAACTAGATGCGTCAAAGATCCTAACAGACTTTGTACAGATTACTGTTGGAAGGGAATTTTTCTACAAACAGTTGGAGGTGTTTGAGTTGGTTGTGGTGTTATATTCTAGAAGTAGGCGTTGGGGACATTCTATTTCTTCTTGCAGATGGGGAATTAGTAGCAAAGGAGCATTGGAAAAGGATTATGGGATGGCCGGGTCCAATGATCAGGTTGTGATGGTGGAGGAGAAAAGTAATGATGTGATAGGGAACCCTATTCTGAGGTCTTTGCAATGAAAATCAGCTACCAATGACCTTTTGGAGGCATTGGGTGTGAGGAATCAAGAGGTGGAAGTCCAAAAGGAGGATGATTTTCTATCCTTAAGGTCGTGTAGTGAGGACTTGCAGGAGCAGGGGAAGGCTGGAAGTTTGGAGAAGGTACAAGCTTCGGGTGATGTTGTGTTGTGCTACGGGTCTGGTCTACTGGAGTCGGTGAGGGAGGTGATTTCTCATGGGCTAGTTGCAAAACCACATTTAGGTGTCCTGGACCTATAGGATCTTGGTGGTAGTGAGAAGGATGAGACTTGGGAGAGTCCAATTATGCTGCGGGGCCATGGGCTTGTAGTAGGTGCAACCGGTTTAGCACATGTGGCTACTCAATCTCAACCATATCCCATGGTGAGTGATGTTTTCAGGCGCTTGAGGAGTGATTTGAAGCTTTCGGACACTGGAAGTCCTCTCGGCATGGAGTTTGCTGCTGTTTGGATGCCTATTTCTTATGACAACAGTTCGAAGTACATGAAGGATTTGGTTCATACTTTTAACCGTTTTGATGGTCTGGTGTGAGAGGAGGAGGCGCAGGGGCCCCCAGTTGAAAATGCGAGATGTGATATGTCTTCTGAGCAGGCAGAGAGTAAGGTGCTAGCTGCTGCTGCTGGTCATGTTGGAGGGAGCACCCAGAATGATTCTCTGGTGGTTGTCGTTGCTGTGCCAGATTTGAGTTGTGCTGGAAATGACTGTGAAGAGGTGAAGACTATGTTGTTTGAGAGTAATGTGGAGGCTGGGGAAGACAATGTCGAAGTTGGGCAGGGGAAGGTGGATGAGTAGGGGGTGCTGAACAAAAGGGAGGTGGCAGCTGAGCAGGTGGGGGAGTTTGTGGGAGGGATAATGCCCGAAAAATAGGAGGGGATGAATAAGTTGATTTGTCTTCTCTCAGCTAGGTTCTGGCTATGGATGCTGAGCAGGGGAGGCCCCTCTAATAGGGGAGCTGCCAGAGAAGCTTCCTTTTGTGTTGGAGGGTCCCTGAGGCCTGATCAGGGAACCTTGGATTTGTTGGCGCTTGAGGGTAGTTCTTTTAGCGAGTCTTTTAAGGGGGACTTGGCTAGGTTCATTCTTGAGCAGGGGGAGGCTGCTGAGCATAGGGAGGTGGTGGAGCCGGCTGTGGAGTTTTTCTTACCGCCTAGGGAGGAGGGGTAGGTACAGTTGGCCCTTGATGGTGTGGATTCCCCACCCTTCCTTGATCTTGATGATTCTGCCTTGGTGGCCCCCTATTTCCCGTGGTGTGGGGCTTTTGCTGCTTTCTCACTAAATCTGGAGGACTCTTTTATCCAAGATCAATTTTTTTTCCTTGGAGGATGGTACAAGGATGTATCATAATATGGATTTGATTAGAAAGGAGAGGTATTTTCTCGAGGCGGCCACTCCTCATGGGAAGGGAAACAATTCATCAGGGGTTCCCTTAGATACCCGGAAGAGGAAACCAAGGAAGGATTATTCTACTTTGCCTAGTAATGTGTCCACGAGTGCTTCTTGTAAAGCCAATACCCCTTCCAGGGGAGGTCATCCAGTCAAGGGGCAGCTTGATTCCTAAAAGCAATGTCTCAGAGATTACCACAACACCGTTCTAAAGAAATACGAATCATCTGAATGGGAGTCGGTGGAGCCTGATGCTTCCACTGGTTATGATGCTGATGGAGACCCATTTGGGGATGAAGACTTCTGATTTTTTTGTCTGCTGTTTGTGTGGTTGATCTTTTTCTTTCTTTTCTTTTCTTTTTTTGTGGTCCTTGTGTGTGTGTTTGTTAAGGGTTTTTGGGTATGGGTTGTTTGACCCTGCCCCTCCCTTGTCTGCAGTGTCTTCGGGTCTTTTTATAATAAATTTTGGGGGAGTTCAAGAATATCCTTTCCCCGAACCTTCCTTGCCCAAAAAACCAAAAGCCCTAAAATCCATAAAAAACCTAACCCCCCCCCAAAACACAACCACAAAAAGAAGCTTAAAACCCTAAAATCCCCTAAATCCCAAAAAATATTTAATAGACCTTATAATTAATAATAAGCACAAAACACCCAAAAACATTAATAATCTAAAACACCCTTTATAACTGTTAAACACACTAAAAAACACTAATTACCCAAAAACACGTAAAAACAATAACGCAATACCCTACCCCCGAAATCCTACAAATTGTAACCTATACCCAACATCCTAAAACATATACCATACACCCTAAACCCTAATCCCTACACCCTAATCCCTATAACTTATTCCCCAAACCATATACCTAACACCCTACACCCAACACCCGAACCGTAAATATTATAACCTACACTTAGAACCCAAAACCCTACATCTTAAACCTGATACCATACAACCTAATCACTAAAACCTACAACCTGAATTGTATATCCTACACCTTGGACACTAAACCCAACACATTAAACAACAAGACCTACACCCAAAACCCCATAGCATACACCCAAAACATTTCACCGTAGACCATAAACCATATTCCCTACAACCAAGACCCTAAACCCAAAATCCTACACCCAAAACCAAAAACCATAAACCCTACACCCAAAACCATACACCCTACACCCTAAACCCTATACCCTACACACTAAACCATATTTATTACACCCTATACCCAATACCCGACACCCTAAACACGAATTCATACACCATAAACTCTATACCCAAAACCCTAATCCCAAAACCCTAAACCCTAAACCCTAAACCCTAAACCTAGTACCCTCCAACCTATAAACTACACCCTAAACCATAACCCTACACCCTAAACCATATAATCTTAAATATAAACCCTAAAACCAATAAACTAAAATATAAACTATAAACCATACACCTAAAACCATATACGCTAAACCCTAAACACTAAACCATACAACCTAACCCTATAAACTACACCCTAAACCCTATACACTACACCCTAAACCCAAACATATACAACCAAACCCAAAACCTTACACAATAAACCATATAACATACACTCTAAATAATAAACCTTGCACCCTTATACGAATATCCAATACCCAAAACCCTAGACCGTGCACCCTAAACCCTACACCCTACACCATAAACCCAAAAAACACCCTAAACCCTAAACCCTAAACCCTAACCACTAAACCTTAAACCCTAAAACCTATAACATAAACCCTAAATGATAAATCCTATATGCTACATTATAAAACCTATAACCTAAACCATGAACTTCACAAAATAAACCCTATACCCTACACCCTAACCTATAAAAGCTATACCCTAAACGTTATACCCTACACCCAATACACTATACACTACACCATATAAATTATACCGTACAAAATATACAATACACCGTATATGTTAAACCCTACTCCTTAAAACCTATACCTAAACCAAAAAACATTTTACCATACACCATAAACTCTATACCCCTTAAACCCTAAGAGAAACCAATAACCCTAAAAAACGTAAAAATTTGAAAACCCCTCAAAATCCACACCCCCCTAAAAACCCAAAAAAACTATAAAACCCTAAAATCACTAAATTCCTTGAAAACCATAAACCCCATAGAAATTATAAAAACCCTAATAACAAAGAATTCCCTAAAATACAAAAAAAACATAAAGAACACTAAGAAAACCCAAAAAACATTAAAAACCCTAGAATATCCTCAAGACCATTAAAAACCTTAAAAACCCTTATAACCTCAAAAACCAATAAAAACCTAAAAACCAAAAAAGTCCAAAAAAGAAAAAAGAACCTTTAGAACCCCAAAAAACCTAAAACATCAAAAACCATAAAAACCCTTAAAACCCCGATTGAGAAATAAATTATAAAAATCATAAAAATATTTAAACCCTCTAAAAACCATAAACCCCTCAAAAAACACTTCAAAAACCAAAATCCTATCAAACCCCTAAAAATAATAAAAATACCTAAAACCCAAAAAATCAAAAAAAACTTGAAAAACCCTAAAGGACCCTAAATCCTTTCAAAACTGTAAAATCAATTAAAAAAACATAATCCCCTTTAAAAACCCTAAAACCACGAAAACCATTAAAAACTCAAAAAGGCAAAAAAACCCGATGGCCCCTGTAGACCATGAAAAATAAAAATAAACATAAAGAACGAATACCCGAAAAGACCATATAAACTCTAAAATACCCTAAAACAAAAAAGCCTAAAAGGCCATTATTAACCTATAATACCCTTAAACACTATAATACCATAAAGTCCCTTAAAACACCAGAAGACCCTAAAAAACATAAAACCCCTAAATTAGATTAAAACCCAATTAAATCCTCATAAAAACATAAAAACCATAAAAATCCTAAAGGACCCATAAACCCTAAAAAATATAAAAGACCCTAAAAATCCAAAACTGCGCCCCCCCCAAATACCCCAAAGGAACCTAAAACCCTTAAAAACCTAAAGTACCCGAAATCCCGTAAAATCTAAATAGAACATTCAAACTCGTAAAATAACCTCAAACCCCTAAAATACCCAAAAAACTAAAAATACTATAAACATAAAAAACTAGAAACCACTATAAGTACCCATAAACCCTAAAAATTCATGAATGGTCCTAGGATACTAAAACAGCTAAAAGACCAAAAAACCCCTTAATAGCCCCAAAATACCTAAAAACCTCTAAAAACCAAAAATGTCCCTAAACACACATAAAACATTAAAAACTCCAAAAACCCATAAAAATCATAAAAACCATGAAACCCATAAAATACCCTAAAATCATAAAAACCCATAAAATACCTAAAACATTATAATGGACCAAAAGAATTTTTAAACACCCAAAAAATGAAACAACCCACTAAGTCACCCAAATTAAAAAAATTACCTAAACCCTAAAAGACCCAAATAAACAAAAAAATCACTAAAATTTCATTGAAATGTTATAATGTTTTAAATACCCTATGAACATTAAAAAAACTAAAAAACTCATATAACCGTAAACGTCCTCCAAAACCCTGATAAACCCAAAACACCCAAAAAAACCTTAAAAACCCAAAAAACCAAAAAACCATAAAAACACTTTTTAAAAAACAAAAACGCTAAATCAGTATAAACCACTAAAACCCCTAAAAATATAAAAAACGATAAAACCCCTAAAACCCTACAAACAAAAGAAATCAATTGAAAAACCACTAAAACTCTAAAACAATTAAATCCAAAAAAACCACTAAAATTAACTAAATACTCTAAAACTTATATGAACCCTAATAACTTATAAGACCATACAAACACCTAAAAACTACTAAAACCCAAAAAAAAATTATAATACAAAATAACCTAATTAATTCTAAAAAACTGTACAAACCAAAAAATTATATTAAAACCCATGATACCCTAGAATCCCCTAAAATAATAAAAAAACATAAAACCCTATAAACACATAAAAACCATAAAAACCCTTAATGTTTTTAAAAACGTCAAAGCCCTAAAAACCATAATTACTTAAATCCCTAAAATAACATCAATATTAAAAAAACTTCAAAAAATAACTAACAACCCAAAAAAACCCTAAAACCCTAAAACCCTAAAAACACTAAAAACCTAAAAAATTAGATTATCAAGCCATGATTTAAAATCATTGAGAGGGGTAGGGTGAATTAGTGATGCATTTTTATTTGGTTTTTCCTTTATTATAAAACAACCTCTTCCTCTGGTTAAGGATTTATTTACCTATTGAAAAAATTCAATCACACATCCAATGAAACATAAGAATTTACAAGGGTCATTACTCAAAAAGAGTATCTATATCCTTGGTATGGTTTAGGAACAATAAAATACAACACAATCCACTAGAAAAAAATATTTTTGAGTGGAATATAATGAGTAGGATATGAATTTACACTCATGTAGCACTATAATCAATACTATTGTTCATTTGTTTGTTGAATCATTAAATAATGAAATAAAATCTTTGAAAAAAACATGTTATTGTTCTTATTCAGCAACTTTCAGAAATATGATCTTTAAAAAAAATCTTCACTTGCTTACCTAGAGGATGGTATTATCTTCCTGTAATTTTTAATAATAGTCAGTCCCATTACCCAGTCTTATTACCAAGTCTGATTTTCTGAATAAGGAAAAATACACCTATTAGAATACTGTTGAGACAATCTTTAACCACATCTAGTATGAGTCTCGAAATTTCAATCTGATTCCCTAGTCTAATTCACATGTGTGATTTTATAAAAAAGAAAATGTAACTTTTAGAGAATATCACTTCAAAAAAAATCCTAAATTCTTATTCCTCATTTTGGAAATCACAATATAATTTTCCCAGTCTAATTATCTAGGCAAATAGGGTAACCTATTGAATATTTTATTCATATTCTTCTTCATATTTCTATCTAACATCATTAAGATAGAACATTAAGGACTTTCTAGAATTGTGAATATTCCATCTCCTATTTTGTGTGATATTTATGTCACTGGATACAAAAAGTACTCTCCTCATATTTATAGGCTCATGATAATGGTTTGTGTGGGATTTTGAAAAGTTTTTCCACATTATCCAATTCCTTGATTCTTCAATATTACATAAATATCAAATATTTTGTTGAATTCTTCAACTCATTCAATTATCATTAAATATCAGTTTGAAATTTAACTTCTTCTAGTATTTTAATTCTTCTTAAATCTCAGATCATTCACTGACTTCTTCAAATCATTCAATAATACTCAAATATTGGATCAACCGATGAATTATTTGTGATTAAAAAAATTTATTCATTTCAATGATATTGTCTAATTTCTCCATTTCTAACACTCCATTCCAATTTCTTATTTCCGATTTATTCATTCTTATTTATGTATTCAATTTTATCTATTCTGATTTATTCATTATAATTTCTCCATTTTAATTTCTCCATTATGATTTACTTCATTCTAATTTCACCTTTCTTATTTGTCCATTCTGATTTTTTAATTCCAATTTCTCAAAATTATTTCACCATACAATGTAAAGAAAAAAAGAAAACACATTCTTTGAGCATCAAGTTCCAACATGACAACACATTACATATTTTTTAAAATAGTTCATGAAAAATTAAAGACTTATCAAAACAACATTATGATTCTAATTATGATATACCACTTTAAGATGAAGAAAAATGTAAAATAATACATTCTTCTTCTTCTTTTCTCTTTACCGACATGGAGTTCAATAAAAAATTTATACTTCTTCAAATTAATTCATATAAGAATGAATTATTGATGACATTGAAACATATAATATCAACATCCAAATCATCTAACATATAATGGAATTTATTAAATCTTCCCATTCCCTCAACAACAACTTTCTATCCTATAAAATTTGAATATGTTTTTCCTGAATATGATTTTCAACATTTTTCTCTTGCAATCTGATTCTCAATACAATTGGCAACAATTATTATCCACAATTATTTCATAAATATTGAATCATATGTATTACAAAATAATTAGGATTTTTGAGAAATAAAAAAGCATCATCAAATTTATGTCTGATCCAAGCTGAATTTCTTTGTTTCCTCATTATGATTTTTCATTCATACCAAACTCAGAGTGAGTCCAATAATGTTTTCTTCCTAAAAAATATCCCCAATATGATCTAATTTCTAATGATTTGGGTGTATGATATTCTTAATATGATTATCAGTCCAACATTCACAAAAAAACAATGTGAAGTGATTTATTTTTGTATTTAACTTTCTTGATAATGAATGATGATACATGAATATGATAATCTTCCTTATCACCTTGGTCCTAAAAATCCCACCCTTTAGATTTTGTTTTCAACCGGGGTTCATAAATAAAAAAACATCGTAACCTCAAGCAATGGAATACTCATCACCAATTCTAAGACATTGGGATAAAACATTTTGTAGTAAACAAGAATAATTGATAGAAAAATTATGTTGTCCAAAAACAGTGATTATGAAACTTCCTCATCTCTTCTTCATCATATTTTCTTCACTTATTAACCTTCCTAAGAAAAAAAACCTTTTCCCCTACAACCAATCCAAAAAAAATGTTTGAATAGTTAATATACTTACATTTTGTATTCACATCTTACCCACAACTCCCCCTTTATGAATTATTCACTAAGGATATATTTATGAAACTATTATCCCCCTTGAAAACACTATCCAAAGGTATGACGAGAGAAGGAAAAAACACATACCGCAAGCTTGTTGGAAAGTAAATTGGACACCCATCTCCAACCTCAATTTATAAAATGATTCATTTGGTAATGGTTTTATAAATATGTCAGCAACTTGTTCTAATGTAAGAACACACTCCAGCTTCAATTGATTCTTCTCCACAAGATCTTTGATGAAGCGGTACTTGATATCAATATGTTTTGAAGAATAATGTTATACCAAATTCTTAATAAGGTTGATTTCACTTTGATTATCACATCCTAAGAGAAAGGGTATCATTACATCAACAAGTAATACTTATTACTAAGACTTAATCCACATAAGTTGAGTTGTTTCTTGATTGTAAGAAACATAATTATTTTCCACTATAATAAAAGTTATAGTTTTTTCTTTATATTCTATGTAACACAACATTTCTATAGAAATAAACCTCCCCCAGATATGGATATTATATCATCAAAAATACCTACCCAATCAGTATATGAATACCCAAACAAGTCTATACTTTCTGAAATATCATACCTGATTATGAAATTTGTTGTTCCTTTTATATATATGAGAATTATTTTTCCACAATTAAATGTGATTCTCAAGGATCTCTATGAAATATTTATCATAACATAATTACATAATCAATTTTTGTTCATGAAGTAGTCAAATATAGAAATATTCCAGTCAACTTCCATAATTATTTCCAATCAAATTCCTAACCATCTATGTATTTACTCAACATATGTCCCACTAAAATCCGTGTGGAAAATGTTTTTGTGTTTTCCATACCGAACATCAGGAGATGATCCTTATCATACATTTATTATGAAATAAAAAATATTCATTCTTTTGTATTGTTTGTAACCAATAAAAATATCTCCCTTCCCTCAACATGAGCATATAAAAAAACATTTTAATCTCTTTAGAAAATATTCACAACTTCTTTCTTCATTCCCAACAATGATAATTGCAACAACATAAAAAATTAAGATAATAGAATCCTCCTCACATTATTTGGTATAAATATTCCAGTAAACTCATTATTTTTTAAAATTTATTATCCTTTATAAAGTATCCAATATTCAATATTGTTCCCTCAGATATTGTTTCATCCCATACAAGGCTTTATTCAATGTGCACATATAATTTTCATCTTTCAAAAAAACAAAATCATAAGGTTTTTTCTAAGTAAACTTCCTCATCAAGATCCCCATTAAGAATTGAAGACATTTCATTCTTTTCAAATATTTAGTAACATAGATGTGATTCTATAAAAAAGAAAATATAATTTTATTAACTTTTTCACCAGAGAAAAAGCCTCCACTAGATCAACACTGTCAATTTATGAGTAACTTTTTTAAACTAATATCTCCTTATTCCTTATCAAATCACATTATTTATTCATATTTTTTTAGAAAACACATTTTTTACAAATAAATTATTTTATCCATATATGGTAAACTTTCACATGTATCATACCTTTAATTATTTTACATCTAATCGTGTCCTTCATTAGAAGCCTAAACATATTTCAAATGCTCAAAAGATTTATTCACATCATTCAGCTCAAATTTTGAATACCAAAAATTTTACACAACAATTTTTTAATTTCTTCCTGTTTTAACCTTATGATGTTGATCACCTGTAATTTTTTGATCCCCAAATAGCTTCCTCAGCCTAGGATTAGTTATTTGAGTTTCATCCTCATCACCTAAAATAGCTGAGTTAGTTTTTTCTTCTTATGTTGGATAAAAACTGTCTACCACCTTATAATAATTGTAATAAAAAATTCCCTTATCATTACCAAATTAATTATTACCATAATAATTTTTTCTTCATCAGAACATAATCAAGTTTTATATCAAAAGAATAAAAAATTCTTCCAATCTGTTTGTCAGAACATATGTATCCTCTTCTTTCTAGAGCATTACGAATAAAACTTACATCTCCACCTTTCTGATGAAACATTTTAAGGTTTCCACCATTTTCATTATGATTCATGGACTCTAAATATATCATAAGTGTTTAAAACATTTAATGTTATCATAAATAATTTTATATGGAGTCATATTTGAACATTTACAATAGTATAATCATTATTGAATATATAAACAATTACCCATGGATTGCCTCCCATAGTAGTTTGAGAAACCATGTTCAAGTAACATAGTTCATCCCATTTCAACCAAAAATCTTTTCATCCTTTCAACAAACCGATTTTGGGGAGGTATTTCAGGTGAAATGAAATCATTCCGATTTCCATGAATCTCAAGATAAATTTCAAATTATTCATTTTTATACTCACCACTATTATCATTTCTTGACTACATCATGGAATAATCACATTAATTACCAACATTCCTTTTTATGATTTTAAATATTTTCATTTAATATGACTTATATTTTATATTCATAACACAACTAAAGTGAGTAAAGTCATAAATTAAAGTGATGAATTACTTTTCACCGTTAGATTATTATTTCCTCATAATCCCATAGATATAAGAATGAATCATATCCATGGGTTTTTGTGTGTGCAAATATACACTTTCTTATTCATAGAATTTATAATCTATCCTTCATAACAAATAGTGAAACACCAAAGTATTCTTCTTGAATTATTTGGAATACCACATACTCTATCTATCTTTTATAAACATATCATGTTTATTTAACACATGTGCCCCATCCCTTTATCCCACAATTGATTCTCTTCCATCATACTCAAGTAACAAGAGTTTTTTATTTCACCAAATTGAACTATGTTTCCATTTTTTCATTTCCATATTGTAAATTAATTCCATATTACTCACACGTCAAAACAAACATATTTTTTGGAAGATAACTTCGTTACCCTCTTCACAACATTGTGAAACATTCAATTTTTTTGTGTTCCAGTCCATAAAAATATACATCTTTCATGGATTTCATATTTTCCTTCCCAAAGATGTTTGATCCCAAACATTTTATTCATAGAGATTCATCATTTCCAAATTTCACCATTCCTTCATAGAATTATGTCACATTATTCAAAAAAATCTATTCCCCTATTATATGAGTAGAAAACCCACTTTCAATAATCAAATTTTTTTCTCCTTTTATTTGTTTCAATGAATATTTAATGACCAGATCCTTTTTTTTCTATTTTCTTCCATCACCTATGGCTTCTAATAATTGTTGATAAACATTTTAGTGTTCATAACAAAACTATCCAATCTTGATAAATCTTTCATGGTTGTTAAAATCATTCAAAATAGTTTCTATGTTTTGTAGCCTATTCATTAATTTCAAACCAACCTTCTTAGGTTTCTTCCTAACTTCTTTATCGTACTTATTCATCTGAGAGGATTTACTCCCCCTTAAACCTTTCCATCCATAACACACTGAAGAGAACTAATGCTGTTTTTTAACCAATTTTTTTTCATAAGTCTAAATCCACTAAAATACCACAAGTACTTATTAAATGATTATTTTCCTCTAAAGTTTTCAGAGTGATTGATGTTTCTAGTATGTTTCTCAGCAAAAAACTTAAAAAGAACATTTCTGACCACAAACCATTATGTTTTCAAACAAAACATTCTTATTCAACTCAGATTTCATTCCACCCTTTTCGTAACTAGAAGTAATATAAAATTTTTCTAGACTATGATTTTTTATAAAATTTTATAGACTCTGAGTTTTTTGAAACTTATGAATTGTCCACTTTGTTGTTTTTTTCCACATAAATAAAATTCCAAGATTTATTATCTTTAGAATCATTTAAAATATTATTATTCTAAAAAAACTCCATATTTATTCTCAATCCTTTAAGATGAAATTTTTTTATCATTATCTGGTATACCGTTATGGGAACTTTCTCCAACTTTAAATATAGAGTATTTGAATTTTGTACTTATCTATTCATCATTACAATGTTTTTGTTTGAATAGATACAATTATTCTTCATTTTCCTTCAACATAACTTCTATATGTTCATTATGATTCTTTTAATTTTTATGAGATTTATTTAAATCACCAATATCTTCTATCAAAATGGATTTTTCATTCACAAATACTTCTTGATGGTTTGATATGAAACATTCATTTATCAACATCATATTTTCCTTCTCAAGCCTTCTAATATTTCATATAAATTCTATTAACATTTATTTAAAATAAAATTCAATCTTAGTTTCTTATTCTTTAGAATTTCTTGTTCTTAATTCATTATTTTTCACAATTTCAATAAAGTACTCTCTCAAGATTTCTAAAAAAATGTTTTTCTAGATTAATCTTTACTGTGTTATTCTTCATCATTTTTAGATAAGAAACTTATAATTTTGGATCTTGAGTATTTTTTACCTTTACATCTTGAAATTTTTTTTTCTTTATCACCTTGTTTATTGTATTAACTTCTTAGATTTATCTCTTCTTTATGACTGTCATCTTGTTTATTTTTTTCAAGGTCAATTAGAAAAAAAGTTAAAAAAATATAAATTAAATAAATTTTAAGGGATTTTCACATTTGTATTTACATGTACCTATAATCACATTTTTAGAAAACAAGGATAAAATTTCATCAAATTTGTTACATACCTCATTTATAGAGTCATATTAAGGACATCATCTACCTCAAGGACAGTTTTATACATTTATTTTTTGATGGATTTGAAATAAATTGTCTATAATATTTTTTTATTTTCTTTCATAACTTTCCCCCTTCTCATTTATTATGTAATGAGAGTTCTATGAATATCATCTAGAGAAAGACTTATAGGATTAATATCTTCAAATGGGGAAACATTAGCATCAAACATGTTGGGAAGAATTATTAGTAACTTTTCAAGAACTATAGAATCCCATAACTTTTCACAAAAACATATGATAGTACTAAAAATATCATTTACCCTAGTAATTAAGTCCTCAAGAGATTCATATTCAGACATATCGATCTCCTTATTCTTTAATATCCATATTTTCAAATTTTCATTATTTACATTTTTATTACCTTCGTAAATGTTTTTCACCTTATCCCAGATACCATTGGAAATGGATCACATTTAAATCTTAAAAAATAACATTCAGAAAGTGATGAGCGTAAATCATTTTTAGATCTTCCATCATTCTGATGATTATTCTTATCAAAAGTTATAAGAGGGAGTTTATCATCATTTGAAGGAAATGAATTTTTTGTAGCATCAAGAGCATCATACCTAATAGACACAAGGTAAGTAATTATTCTATCCTTCCATATATCATAGTTACTTAAATAAAAGATTAGAAACCCCTTAATTTAGAGAAAATTTGGATTCTCCATCACAAATTATCTTCAGAAACATTAGCTAAGAATAAACGAAGGGATCCTACAATGTGATACTAGTTGCGATTTCTCATACAAGAATTAAGTTTCACCGAGAGGGTGGGGGTGCATCAGTGTTATCTTTTTCTTTTATGTTTCATTTATTATTGAACATCCTTCCCCTCATATTAAATATTTTGTTCCCAATTGAAAACAATTCAAACACACATCTAGAGGAACAAAATAATTTACAAGGTTCACTAATCAACAAGAGTAGCTACGTCTTTTGTATGGTTTAGAAACTATAAAATAGAACATAATACACTAGGAACATATGTTTTTAGTGGAATAAAATGATTATAATAATACCTCACACTCATGTACCACTATGATAAATATAATAGTTAATGTTCTTAAGTATAAAAAAATGATTTTATACATGTTTTGCAAGAAATATGGTACGATGCTTCTTGATCAACTTTTAGAAATATGATCTTTCAGAAACATTCTTCACTTTCTTACCATAATATTGTAATGACATCATATAATTTGTAATAAGACTCATTCTAATTTCCAGGTCTGGTTTTTAGGTCTAATTTTCTAAAGATTGAAAAAAAACTTCATTTGAAATAATGATTAGAAAAATATGAATCTGTTCTAGTTTGAGTTTGAAATTTTAGTGTAATTTCCAAGTCTTATTACAAAGTCCTATTGTTCAATAAAGAAATTGTAACTGCGATGAAATTCTTCTTGAAACAAATCTGATATTCTTCTTCCTCATTCTAGATATCTTAATATGAATTTCCCAATCTGATTATCTAGCTGAATATGGTAATTCTATTTTTTCTCTTCTATCTGAATAACATCCTTAAGAAAGTATGTAATGGAAACCTTCATTAATTTCAATAAATATAGAGCTTATATCTATTATTAAATGAGTGATGTTATTCAATAAATTAATGATGTAATTTCCTCATATTTATTGGCTAGAAAGAATTGTTTATGCGGTATTCAGACAAGGTTTTCTCACTTTACCAAAATTCCAAAATTACAAATATTCCTTAAATCTCATTTTTTTGAATTCCTTAAATATTAAAATTATCCTTTAATATTATATCAATATTTTACATCTTAAAATAGTTTAATTCTACTTAAATATCAGATCAAATATTGACTTCTTGAACAATTTCAATTCTCTTTATATCGTGAATGAATCTTTGACTTCATTATGTTTAAAAATAGTACTTAATTTTAAATATTCATTCCAATTTCTTCATTCTGATTTCTCCATTTGGATTTCTTCAATCTGATTTATCTATTCCAATTTCACGCTTTGTATTTATCCATTCTAATTTCTTTATTCTAATTTATTCATTTGTATTTATGTATTCTGATTTCTCTATTCTGATTTCTACATTGTAATTTCTCAAAATAATTTGTCCATACCAACTAATAAAAACAAAAAAAAAAACATTTTTTTCGAGGTATATGTTCCCCATTGAAAAATCATTTGCATATTTTTCAAACACTTTATGAAAAATTGAAGTCCTAAAAAAAATAAAAATCTAATCTAATAATTATCTGAATCATTACGACAATGAAAAATAAAAAATAATAGATTATTAATCTTCAATTTTATTGACCCAGTTGGAGTAAAATTAAAATTTTCTTATTATTCAAATTATTTCTTTTAAGAATGAATTATTAATGTCTTTGAAAATTTTAAGATCATATTCAGCATCATTTGACTTATAGAAGATATGATTATTGCTTCTAATTCCTCCAGCAACATATTTCTTTCCTACTCACCCTGAATAAAATTTTCTAGAATATGATCTTCATCTCCTTTTCTCTTCCAATCATATTCTCAATACATTTATAATAATTTATTCTCCCACTTCCTTCCACCAATATAGCATCAACAGTTTTAGAAAATATAATTTTTTGAAAAAATAAAATAAAAGAATCTTCATATTTAATGTTTGATCTATGCTGAATCAATTTCGTTTCCTCATTACAATTCTTCTTTCATAAGAAACTCAAAGTGAGTCTGATAATCCTCTCTACCTAAAAACATATCTCCAATCCGATGGATATTCTTTAGATTTGTGAGTTCTATTTTCTGAATGTAATAGTCAGTCCTATTTTCACCAAAAATATTTTGAAGTGATTTCTTTTATTCTTGTTCTTAATTGAAAACAAAACAAAATATTTGAATGTAACAATATTTCTTTACATAATAGTCTTAAGAAAACCCAAAAACCATAAAAACCCAAAAAGCCAGAAAAGCAAAAAAAAAACACATAAACACCATAAAACCCATAAAGACCCTTAAAATACTATAAGGCACAAATACCCCAATAAAAATTCTAAGAATCCATATAACTCGTAAATACACTATATCCATAAAAATCCCCCAAACCCCAAATAATTTATAAACATCCATAAAACACCCAACAATAAAAATCGGGCCAAAAAACCAAAAAAACATAAACCTTTTAAAAGAGCCTAAAATCATGAAATCAAACATAAAATGATAATTACCCTAATGAACTCAAAAAATTAAAAAAAAATACTAAAATCATTAAAAATAAAAAAATCCCCAAAACCGCTTTAAAACATAAAAAACAAAAAAAAACCATGAAAAATGCTAAAACCAATGAAAATCGAAAATATTAAAGAACCCCTTAAAAACATTTAAAACCATAAAACATAGAAACCCATAAATACACAAAAAATAAAATAAACCCTAAAAACCCTATGAAAGAAAAAAAATCCTGAAATCAAAAAAAAAGTTATAAAAACATAAAATCCAAAAACCTAGAAAAAACCATAAAACTACTAAAAATCTTAAAATACAAAAAAAAAATAAAACCTAAAAATAAACCAAAAAATGTTGAATCAAATCTAAAAAAATAATCCCTCCCAGAAACCCGAATATCATAAATAATCATTAAATCAATTAAAAATAAACCTAAAAACAATTAATTTTTTTTAAAATTTATAAAAACCCTTTTAAAGACCAAACAGCCATAAACAATATATAAACCATGCACAAAACTACTAATCCCTAAAACCCCTAAAACCGCATCAAACCGTTAAATCCCTTAAAAGGCCATATTACCCCATAAAAACCCCCAAACCCAAATGAATAGAAAATAACCTTAAATAACCTAAAACTCTTAAACAAAAAAAACCCATAAAAAACTCAGAACCCCATTAAACCTATTTTAAACCATCAAAAAACCAAAAGAATCTTAAAATCCCTAAAATACAATACAATATTCAAAAATCCCTAAAAATTTCCAAATACCCTTAAAACAAAAAAACCCTGAAATAAATCTAAAAATAATAAATACCCCCAAGAACCTAAACACCGCAAATATAAGAAAACTTCTAAAAACCCTAAACACCACTAAAACCCCAAAAACCTAAAAATCCTAAATCCCATAAAAATCCTTAAAAAAATATAAAACCCTTAGAAAAATTATAAACATAAAAACACCAAAACCCTAAATACGCTTAAAATCCCCAACACCCCGGAAGAGCCTAAAATAGCTATAAATGTAAGAGTTCATAAAATTCTTTTCATAACTATATACAGACAAAAAAGACCCTAAATCCACTAAAATATTTGAAAAAAACCAAAGACCCAAAAAATGCTAAAAACCGTGTCAAAATTATAGACCCTACTAACACTAAATATACTAAAAACCTCATATATCTTAAAAACCTAAAACCCCTAAAAGAAAATAAAAACCTCCAAAAACCATAAAACCTAATAACCATAAACCTCTAAAAAAACTAAATACCCTAAAACTCCTAAACCCCCTAGAAAACACCAAAACCTATAAAATTCCATTAAAAGACCCTAAAACACCTAAAATCATGAATCCCTAAAAACCATAATAACTATTAAACCCCAAAAACCCAAATTAATGGTAAACCACCAAAAAACCAAAAAAAACCATAAAAACACTAAAAACCCTAAGATCCCTAAAATACCACAAAAACCATAAAAACCATAAAAAAATCTGAAATGCATTAAAATCCTTGAGTCCCCTGAATGATCCTAAAAACCATAAAACCCATAAAAATGTCTAAACGCATAAACCACTTTGAAGTCTATAAAATCGAAAAACCCATTAATGAACAAAAAATACCCCCACAGCAAAAAGACTAGAAAACCCTAAAAATCATAGAGAATCCTAAAACCCCATAATAAAACCTAAAATACATTAAAATCCCTAGAAAACCCTAAAGGGCCCAAAAAACACTAAAATTCTAAAGGCTCCTAAAAAAATACCCTAAAAATCCCAAAAAACAACTTAAACCCCCCAAACCCCATAAAATCACTAAAAGATCCTAGAAATCCATATAAATCCTAAACGAAGCAAAACAAAAACCCAAAAAACCCTGAAATAACCTAAAAGCTCCAAAACCACTAAAATAACCTAAAAACCCAAAAAACCCAAAAAACCCCAAAAAACCATAAAACATAAAAATCCCATAAAACCCATAAAAATAATTAAAAACCCTTATAATACCATAAAACTGTAAAAATACTAAAATACCCTAAACCCAAAAACATAATAAATCCCTAAAATATTTTAATCCCCTAAAACATCCAAACTACCAAAAATGTTCTTAAAAATTGAAAAGTCCCCAACACGACCCTATGGAAAATTAAAAACATTAAAAAATAAAATTACTTAAAATCCTCAAACCCCTCTAAAACAATATTGGCCCCAAAACCATAAAAACAATAAACAACCCAACAAAAACCTAAAACCCCGAAAAACCCTATAAAAACACCTAAAAGTCCTTAAAAACAGTACAAACATTAAAATAATTGTAAATCCAAAAAAACCAAAAAAACCATAAAACCCCTAAAAGACTAAAAAACACAAAAACCCTAAAAATTCTTAAAACCTAGAAACTCAAAAAACCCAAAAAACCCAAAAAATGCATAAAAACGCTTTAAAACCCCTAAAACCTTTAAAACCATTAACAACCTGAAATTCCATATAAAACCTTAAAGTCTCTGAAACCCCAAATTACCATAAAATTATGAATATCCATAAAAGAAAATAAAATTAAATAAAACCCCAATTACACTAAAACTAAAAACCCTAAAAACCCTTAATTAACTAAAAACCCTTTAACAAACCTAAAACCCCTAAAACCATAAATACCATTCAACCACCCAAAACAACAAAAAACCATAGAAAAAACAAAAATAACCTTAACACAATTATATAAAAAACTAAAACCAAAAAATATCTCTAAAACCCATAAAACCATAAAACCCCTAGAAATTACATTTAACCCTAAAATACTAAAGTCCCTAATAACAGATAAAAACATTAAACAAATTAATGACCCAAATAACAGAAAAATGTCTAAAAACACTAAAAGAATCTAAAACATCTAAAACCCCTAATAGAGCCTATAAATCACTAAAAACCCTAAAACCCCCAAAACCCCTAAATAATATATAAAACCTATCAAGCCTAATAAACCTTAAAAAACCTAAAAACGACAAAATAATTTAATGGTCCTAAAAGGACCTAAAACACATAAAATATAATGAAAGCCTAAGACAATTAAAATATATTTAAAAACCTACAAAACCTATAAGCTATAAAAATTCATAAACACCCCTAAAACCCATCAAAACACTAGAACCCATAAAACCCTAAAATCCCTGAATCCCCGTGAAATCCCAAAACCCTAAAAACCATAAAACATCTAAAAACCCTAAAACACATCTAAAAACACTTAATAAACCCTTCGAAATTCTTAAAAAACCCTAAAACCCTGAAAACACAAAAACCCAATAAACCCCCTATAAACCCTAAAACCCACAAAACCCTGAATATCCTTAAACCTGTCTTAAAAGCGTTTAAAAACCTAAAACCATAAAAATATCTAAAAACGATGAAAACCCAAAAAACCATAAAAACCCCAATACCCCATAGAAACATTTAAAAACCATAAGCCCTCTAAAATCCCCAATTATACTAAAAACCCTAAAACACAGAAAACCCCATAAAACCCCAACCCCCCCCCCCCAATAAAAAACCCAAAACCGCAAAAACACAAAAAATACCCAAAATATCGAAAGAAATAAAAACCAATAAATATAATAAAACCATAAATTCTATAAACCCCCCCCCCCCAAATCCCCTAATAAAATAACCTAGAACACTAAAATCCCTAAACACCATTAAATCATAAAAAATAAAAAAGACCCTAAAAAATAAAAAAGCACATAAAAACCATAGATGACTCTAAAACCCTATTAAATTCCCTTACACCCTAAAAATACTTAAAAACACTAAATCCCCCCAAAACAATTAAAATAATTAAAACCCTAAAGGACACTAAACACCCTAAATACCCTTAAAACTACTATGATTAGACTAAAAACTCTAAAATCTGGAAAAATTACAAAAATACTAAAAACCCTAAAAACAATAATAGACACTAAAATGTTCCTAAAAACCTCTAAAACCCTAAAAACTCATTAAAATACCTAAAGAACATAAAAAATTAAAACACCATTATAAATTAGATATTCCTACCCCCTGTTTAACAACCCTAACACCCCTTAAATCCTTGAAAATCCTAGAAAACTAAAAACCCTAAAACACATAAAAAACCTAAAAATTAATAAAAACAATAAACCCAACTAAAATGATAACAATCCCTAAGTCCCATAGAACATCCTGAAAACCATAAATCCCTAAAACACAAAAAACCCTCAACAAACTAAAAACACTAAATACCCTAAAAAATAAAAAATATTAAAAAAACATTAAACACCTAAAACCCTAGAAAAACAAAAAAACTATTAAAATACAATAAAACCCTTAAAAAACAAATAAAAAATAAGACCATAAATTGTACAAAAACCCAACCCCCAAAAAAACATAAGAATGTTACAAATGAACAAAAAACCTTAAAAACCTAAAACCCAAAAAACCATAAAAATACAATAAAACCATAACAAATATATTAAAATCCCTAAAATCCGTAAAACCCTAAAATACCATAAAAATATAAAATTCATCAAGACTCTAAATGTCCTCAAAAATCCAAAATACCATAAAATACATGAAAAACCATTTAAATATCCCAAAAGTCAATAGAAAACTAAATACCAATAATGACCTTAAAATACCCTAAACCCCTAAAAGACTCTAAATAACCCTAAAACCACTAATGGGACTAGAACCCCATTAAATACACTATTAGACTCTATATTCACAACAAAACTGAAAGACGCAGAAAAACCTAAAAACCCTTAAGAGGCCTAAAAACCCAAAAAACCACTAATGGTCCCTAAAACCCTAAAGTCCCCTAAATACCCTAAAACCATAAGAAATTATAAATCCCTTAAATAGAATAAAACATTTCAAAATCACAAAAGACCTGAAAAATTATAAAACCAAAAATCCATGAAAAATATCTTAAAAACCCCTAAACACCCTAAAATAACAATAAAGACCCGAAAATCCATTCAAACCCTAAAAGACCTTAAAACCCATAAAGACCCATAAAACTCCCAAATACCCTAAAATTAATTAAACACCCAAAAATCTATAAGTTCTTAAAAACCCAAAAAAACTATAAAAAACCATAAAAAATCATATATAATCAAAAGGACTATAAAAACAATAATGAACCCTAAAAACCTAAAAAACCCTAAACCCCCCAATAACCATAAATAATCATAAAACACCTGAAACTCTAAAAATGATGTAAAACACTAAAAACCCTACAAACCAAAATCACTGAAACCACTAAAATAATAAAACCACTGAATTACAAAAAATACTAAAATCCTTAAAAACAATTAAAACCCTAAAACCATATATGATACTAAAAACCCTAAATTACCCAAAAAACCAAAAACCATAAAAATTTTCAAATCAATAAAACATTAATAAACACTAAAAACACTAAAAACTAAAAAACCACTAAAATATCTTTAAAGACACTAAAAACCCAAAGAAGGGTAAAAACATAAAAAACCCTTACAAATATGAAAAACCTTAAAACCAAAAAATACCCTAAAACCAATAAAAACCCTATAAACCTAAAAACCAAAAAACCCTAAAAAACAAATCCCCCTGAAAATAATAAAAACACCTAAATCTATAAAAACAATAAAACCCAAAAAAATACATAAAACTATAAAAATCCCTAAAAATACCTAAAACCATTTAAAATTGCCTAAGATCCTTAAAAACCATAAAAACCGTAAAACCCTTAAACCACTTGAACCCCAGAAAACCTCAAATACACCAAAACCCTAAGAAAATCTAAAAACCATAAAACACATAAATACCCATAAACCCCCCAAAACTCGTAAAAACCTAAAAATCATAAAAAATTCCAAATACCCCAAAACTCCTAAAACCACTATAAGGATATAAAAACCATAAAATCCTAAATTACCCTAAGCCCCCTAAAAACAGAAAACACTAAATACATTGAAATCCCAAAAATAACTTAAAAGAAAAATATACACCAAAAGACCCTAAAATCCCTTAAATAACCTAAAACTCCATAAAGACACTAAAACCCCCTAAAACTAAAGACAACCCAAAACACTAACCCCCTAAAACCATAAAGACCTATAAATTCCATAAAAACCATAAAAACATAGAAACACTAAAATAACTATTAGAATCCTAAAAGGCCCAAAAGATACTAAAAGTTCCTAAGACCCCCAATATATCCTAAAGCCCCTAAAAAGTCTTGAACCCCTAAGTACACTAAAAACCATAAAAACCCTAAAAACCTAATAAATAATGTAAAATTTAAATAATATTAAAACCCCTAAAAATAAATGAATTCCCACCAAAAAACATAAAACTCCTAAAACTATTAAAAATCATAAACCCCAAAAAACCCCCAAATTCCTAAAAGCATTAACAAAACAAAAAAACTAATATCTTAAAATTCCCCAAAATACCATAAATGAACTAAATGAAACCTGATAAAACCCAAAACATCAAAAAATCCCTAAAAACCCAAAACACCCTACTAGTTCATAAAACACATAATGAAATTAAAAACACAATAAAACCTAAAAACACTAAACAAACCTAAAAAACCCTATAAAATCAAAAAAGGATCAAAATTAACCTAGAAACCCTTAAGCAGCCATAAAATCTTTTAAACCCATAAAAATCCTAAAAACCATATTAAATCCTAAAACTCCTAAAATCCCGAAAAACACTGAATGCTTCTAAAAAAACCCAAAGAAGCATTTAAAACAATCCAAAATCCATAATAAACCTAAAAACCCTAGAAATATATTAAAAACCAATAAAAACACTTCAACAATCATTAAAACCTTTTAAAATCCAAAAAATGATCAGAACATAAATATCCTTTTATCCCAAAACGTACCTAAATAACCCATAAACTTGTTAACATCATCGTAAACCACTGAGAGTCTTTAAAAACCCCTAAAACCCCCTAAAAACCAAACATTCACTAAAAAAATTAAAATCTATAAATTTTTAAAAATAAAAATATGTCCACAAAGGCCTAAAAATCCCAAAAAATACCTAAATAACATAATAACTCTAAAACCCCTAAAATGCATAACCTCCTAAAAAAATATAAGAACACCTAAAAAATAATAACCCAAGAAGTCCCTAAAAATTGTAAACAACCTAAAAACCGTAAAAATCTTAAAAACATTAAAAATACCCCAAAATAAAAAACACGTTAATACCCATAAAAATCCTAAATCCCAAAAAAAAATATTGGACCCTTAAAACCCTAAAACACATAAAAACCATGAAGCTATACAAATCATTAAAAAAATTCTGAAAACACACTATAACCATAAAAACCCCTTAAAATAAAAAAAATCCATATATAATCCTAGAACATCGCAAAACCCATAATGTACCTAAATACATTAAAACCTAAAAGTCCCTAAAATCCCAAAAATTCAAAAAAAAAACTAAAATCCCCTAAAAACGCATAATACACTATATGACCATAAATTCAAAAAAAAAATAAATTCTCTAAATGACACTAATGGACAGAAAACCCCTTAATGAATCTGAAATACCTTTTAAATCCATAATATATGCTAAATAACCCTAAAAATAATAAATGACCGTAAAAACATAAAAAAATATAATGGTGCGTAAAACCCCTTTAAATTTTTAAAAGACACATAAACCTCCAAAAATATTAATTGAAAACAAAAAACCTCAACTACCCCAAAAGACCATAAAAACCTAAAATATCCTAAAAACCCTAAAAACACTAAACATTTTAAAAGACAAACAAAAAAACATAAAAAACCTAGAAGATGTAAACCCCCCCTTAATCACCCCTAAAACAGAGAAAAAATACTCTAAAAATGCTAAAACACATCAAAGACACTAAAAATTCTATAAACCCCTAAAAGATCTAATATCCCCTAGAAATCCTAAATAATGATTAAAACCCCCAAAGAAAAGGAAACTATAAAAACCATCAAATGTCTCTAAAAACCATAAAAAGTATAAAATCAATTAAAACACTAAAACCCCAAAAAAATGATAACACCAAAAATAAAAATTAATTCCGTAAATTGTACTAAAACCCTAAAACCCCCAAAAACTCTAAAACCCAAACCCCCCTAAAAACACTAGAAACCATAAAACACTAAAAATACTTAAAAACTAAAAAAACCATAAAAAACTCATAAAACCCACTAAAGCACTAAAATATCCTAAAACAAACCAAACCCCCTAATTACCCTAAAAGACCCTAAAACCCATAAAACCACTTTGAAAACCTAATAACCATAATCAACCAAAAAATCCCTAATAATAATAAAAAATCAAAAGAGATAAAAACCCCATAGAATTCTAAATTGATCTTTTAGAAAACCCAAACACGCTATTTAAACTCCTATAAAACCCTAAAAACCCTAAAAACACTAAAAACCCCTAAAATCCCCAAAACCACCCAAAAACTATAAAAAAAAACTAAACACCTAAATTATTTAGGAAACCCTAAAAATCCTGAAAACAACTAAGCACATAAAACTCTAAAAAACCCATAAAACCATAAAACAAATAAAAACCATAAAAATCCTAGGAAAACCAAAAAAACACTAAAAAATAATAAAACCATATAAATCATAATACCCCAAAACCCTATAAAATACCAACAAAACCAAAAAACCCTAAAACACACAAAAAACCCTAAAACCACAAAAAATCCAAAAACACCGATTGAAAAACCTAAAATAACACTATAACTGAAAAAAAACATTTAAACCCCAAAAACACTAAATACACATAAAACCAATAAAAACATTAGAACCATATAAATACCTTCAAACGCCAAAATTTCCCTAAAACCCTTAAAAATCATTAAAAACCTATAAATCAATAAAAATAATAGAAACACTAAAATGACCCTGACACTCTAAAAACCACCCCAAACCCCCTTAAAAGACCCAACACCCTAAAACTCTAAAAATTAGTATACCCCATAATAACTTATACTCCCAAAAAAACCAAAAATACTATATAAACCCATAAAAAACAACAAACACTTAAAAACCATAAAAAACAAAAAACCCTAATAAAACACTAAAAACCTATAAACTATCCCCCCCGAACTCCTTAAACACCTAAATTCAAACAAAAAACCTAAAAACCCAAAAAAAAAAATAAATACCCCTAGAAACCCTTAACATCCTAAGAGATTGTAAATGACACTCAAAACACTAAAATCCCTTAAAAACCAAAAAGTATAAAAGAACCTAAAAACTTTAAAAAACAATAAAAACCACTAATAACTTTATAAAACCTATAAACACTTATAGTCCCTAAAATTAAACCCCCCTAAACACCATAAAACCCCTGAAAATTATAATAAAACAATAAATACCCTGCAAATCCCTCAATTCCTAAAAACCGAACAACCCTCTAAAACACCAAAATAAGTAAAAACCCCTCAAATAATAAAAAAATAAAAACTGAAGAAATAATTAATACAATTAAAACCTTAGAAAACCCATCATAACTTTTAAAACTCTTAAGACCACAAAAAACCATAATAACCCATACAACTCCCCCAAAACATCTAAGTCCGTAAAACCTTAAAAACACTAATGTACACTAAAAACCTAAAACAGCCTAAAATAAATTAGAAAAACACTAAAATAAACTAAAATCCCATTAAACACATTAAAAAATTAAAAATATCCTTAAAATTTATAACCATTCAATCCCTTAAAAATTCAAACATCCCTAAAAAACCCAAAAATCACTAAAATAACTTAAAGATCCCAAAAACCCTAAACACTATATAGAATCCTAAAAATACTAAAACCTCAAAATCCTTAAACCCATCAAAATAAATAAACCCCTAAATCCCTAAAAACCATTAAGAAACATAAAACCCTAGATTTCTAGAAAAATACTGAAAATTTTCTAAAAAGGAAAAAAACCCATATACCCACTCATTTCCAAAAAAATCCATAGAAACCAAAAAAACTCAAAAAACTGCTAAACACCCCTTAAAAACATAAAACCCTAAAATGCCAATAAAAAATCCTAAAAACCCTAAAAAAATTAAAATCCTTTAAGAACATAAACACACTAAAAATGACAAAAAACTTAAAAAAATTAGAAATGCTAAAATTCCCATAAAACGTTCAAAACATAAAAAATCCCAAAAAACTCAAAAAACCATTAAACCCCTAAAAACAATAAAAACCGTAAAAACCCTAAAATCATTATAAAATATTTTAAACCATAAACCCATAAAAAAGTAAAAACCCATAAAAAATTATAAAAAAAATTAAAACACTAAAAACAACTAAAAACACATTAAAACCATTCGAAACATTAAAAAATCATTTAAACCATGAAAATTCAGAAAAATCCTAAATCCCAATAAAATTGTAGAAGCTCCAACATCCCAAAAATTATAAAAACCCCTAAAAACCTAAAAACCCTTAAAAATGATTAAAACCTTAAAATATTAAAACCATAAAAATCAATCAAATCCTTATACACACCTAAAACCCCACAATAACCCTTTAAACCCATTTAAAAGCCAAAAAACCCTAAAAAATAAAATATAATAAAAACACTAAAAACCATATACCCCATGAAAACCATAAAAATATTATAAGAACCAATAAACACCTAATAATGATAAAATTCACAAAATAAAAAAATTCCAAAAACCCCAAAAAAACTCTAAATCCCATAAACCACTAAAAACCTATAAAAACATAACAACCCACTGAAACACATTAAAACATAAAAACCCATAAAACCCTAAAAACCTTATAAACCCTAAAAAATCCTTAAATACCCTAAAACCACTAAAAACATTTAAAAACACTAAAAAGAGCATAAAATACCAAAAAAATCTAAAACTGTAAAACAAAAAAAATTACTAAAAAATATAATACCATAAAACCATAAAAAATTTAAAAACCCATAAATAATTAAAGTACCTAATCCCAAAACCCACAAAAAACATTAAAACACTCAAAAAACTGTAAAAACCCAAAAATATCTTATATATCCTTAAAAAACCCAAATACATAAAAATATTTAAATACCCTAATGAACATAAAACCTTAAAAAAATATAAAAGACCCTAAAACACACAAAAATAAAAAACCACAAAAAACATAAAACCCTAAAAAATCATTAAAACAATATAAACCTGTAAAAACCTAAAATGTTTAGAACCCTAAGAAACCCAAAAACCATAAATTATTAAAATACATAAAACCCTAAAAATCTCTAAAAAAACACTAAATCCCATTTTTTCGGTAAGTTATGTACACCTCATTTTTGTATTGTAACTCTTTGTTTTAATAAATTTCGTTTCTATGTGAATTCGGAGACCAGTTCATGCAACTTCTTTCATAAAAAAATATAATAATTATAACAGATTCCTAAAATACTAAAATCTATAAAAACCATAAAAAAATATATAACCCTTGAAACACAAACAAATAATAAAAACTGTCAATACCCGGAAACCAACATAAAACCCCTGGAATCATAAAATCCAGGAAACCCCCAAAAAACGTCTTACCCCTCTAGTAACCCAATAAAACCCATAAAACCCACCTAAAACCATAGAAACTCTAGAACACCTAAAAAAATAAACCCCCTTAAAACCCTAAAACCCTAAAAATTCAAATTACCCTAAATACCAAAATAAGATTAAAACCCCATAAACCCCCAAAAAACACAAGACACTTGAAAATCACAAAAATACTATGACACATAAATACGTTGACAACCATAAACACCCTTTAAATCCATTGAAATCACTAAAAAACTAAAATACCTAAAAGACACAAAAGTCCATAAAAATGACTAATATCTCCTTAAAACTAAAAAACCCTAAATACTGTAAAAACCTAAACACTTGAAAACCCTATAAATAACCATCAATAATGCCTAAAACCCCTAATACATGAAAAAAACTAAAATTTCATTAAACCCCATAACACCCAAAAAATATCCTAAACACTATATAATTTCCTAAAACATACTCAATCCCTTAAAAAACTAAAATTCAATAAAATACCCTAAACCCATAAAAGACTCTAAAACCCCTAATAAAACACTAAATGGCCCTAAAATTCCCTAAAATAAACCAGAAAAATGTAAAAACCCATTAAGGGCCGTCAAAACTGTAAAGGATGCTTAAAAACATTAAAAATCTCAAAAGTCGCAACAAACCCTAAAATTGGCAAAGAAACATAAAAAACATAAAAACCCGTACATAAACTAATGGACCCTAACACCCCTAAAAACTCCTAAAAGACCCTGAAAACACTAAAACCCCTAATATATAATAAAAAATATTAAAACTCCAAAAAATACTAAAACCCCATAAAACAACTAAAAGGGAATAAAACCCCTAAAAACTCCAAAAACCGTTAAATCATAAATATATCCAAAAAAAGCACAAAAAACCACTATCAGACCTTAAAATACCCAATACCCCATTAAAAAAAATAAAATATCTTAAAAATTACAAGAAACCTGAAAACCATAAAAGATACTAGAAAACCCTAAAAAAATAAAACCCTAAAACACTAAAAAATATAAAAGCCCATAAAACCCTAAAACCCCTAGATGTTGAAAAAACATATAAAACCAAAAAATCCCAAAACCACCCAAAAAAACATGAAAAACCCACTAAAACCCTATAGATCCCTAAAACATCATAAATACACTAAAAACACCTGAATCCCATAAAAAATAAAATCTAAATAACACCCATGAATAATAATAAAATTAAAATCTATAAAATTAGCAAAAAATATTTAAAACCCCAAAAAACCCTAAAACACATAAAAACCATCAAAACCCTAAATACCCTAAATGACTCTTAACCCCCTAAAACCCGTGAAACCCCAAAAAGACACTATAACCCTTAACAATCCCAAAAGTAATTAAATCCTATAAAATAACCAAGAAACCATGAAATACCATAGAAACCCATAAAAACCTTAAAACCCTAAAAATAGTAAAACCTAAAAACCCTTAATATTTAATTAAAACCCCTAAAATGTAAAAAACACTAAAAATCCTAAAAGAACAAAAAAAAAATACTAAACCCAACCAAAATAAAAAACCCTAAAAAACCTAAAAACCCCTAAAACATTAATAACCATAAAACCCCTTAAATCCCTTAAACACACAAAATCCATAAACACAAAAAAAATGTATAAAACCTAAAAAGATCGTAAATACATAAAAACAATAAATAATGCTAAAAACCCAAAACCATAAAAACAATTAAAATCCAAATAAATAAAAAAACCTATTAATCTATAAAAAAATTGGTAATAAAACTATTAAAACCCCTAATACCCCTAAAAACCCAAATACAAAACGAAATCTCTAAAAACCCAAAAGGCCCTAAAAACCCAAAGTCCCATAAAACCCATTGAAGAACATAAAAATCCTAAAAATTATAATAATGACCCTAAAACCAATAAACTAATTAAAACATGAAATACCCTGAATAACCTAAAACCCTAAATACCCAAAAAATACTTAGAAGTCCAAAACACTGAAAACCCAAAAACAACATTGAAAACTCTAAAACAACTCTAAAAAAATACTAAAATGTTCTAAAAACCCCTAAAACATAAAAACCCAAAAATCCATAAAAGGACTAAAAAATCCTAAAAGACTCTATAAAACTAAAAAAATGTCAAACCCATAAAAACCATTAAAACTATATACCCACCTAAAACTCCAAAAACCCCTACAAAATCACTAAAACTAAGAAAACCCTTAAAACACAGAAACCCCAAGAAAACCTAAAAATCGTAAAAATCCATTATAAATCCTAAACCCCCCCAAAAAATACAAAATCCCAAGAACATAGGAAACCCGAAAAACTATAGAACCATTGAAAAATCTCTAAAAAACCCTAAAAACCCTAAAAATACAAACAAACCCAAAAAAACTTGTAAAAATTCAAATACCCTAAACCCCCTAAAACCACTATAAGCCACTAAAAACCCTAAAATAAACTAAAATCACAAAAAACATAAATCCTTAAAAACAATAAGAAATCTAAAAACTCTAAAAACACATAAAACCAATGAATATACCATAACTACCATAAAATCCTAAAAATTATATAAATACTAAAATAACACAACCCTAAAATCTCGAAATCTATCCAAAAAAATCCCTAAAATATTTAAATTCTCCAAAAACTATTAAAACACCAAAAAATAAATGATCCCTAAAAACCTAAAAATACTAAAAAATTTCAAAAACCAAAATAAACCCTAAAAGTCCTAAAAATGTTCATAACACCTATAGACCCCCATAAAACTCCCTAAAAATCATAAAAACCAGAATTCCCAAAACCATAAAACACCTTAAATGCCCCAAAAAACATTTGAAACCCTTAATATACAAAAAAAATTAAAAACCTAAATTCCATTAAAAACCTAAAATTCATTGAAAACCCAAAGCCCACTAAAACACTATAAAATTATTAAAAAACCTAAGAACCCTAAAAATATTAAATATACAATAAAAACCCTACAGAAGAAGAAACCCTAAGACCCTAAAAACCCCGAGGACCCTAAATCTCTAAAATCCCCAAATTGATAAAAACTAGAAAAAAAAGACCATAAACCACCTAAAACTCCTAAAAACCCTAAATACCTTTTGAAACACCATAAACCCCCTAAAACCATAAAACACCATAAAACCCAAAAAACCTCAAAAAGACAATAACAATTCAAATAAATGCAAACAAAAAACATAAAAAATAGGACCCTTAAAACTCCTAAAATACACTAAATCGCTTAGTAAACTCGATAAGTACACTAAAAACAATAAAAACTATAAATAAACTTAAAATTACATAAAAAGTGTAAATAGGCCTAAAAATCTAATGGACCCAAAAACCCCTAATTGACCCAAAAAACCATAATAGACTCTAAAACAACTAAAAACCATAATGGACCCTAAAAACACTAAAAACCATAAAATGCCCTAAAATTTTGAAAGCCAATAAAACCAATTATATAACAAAAAACCCAAAAAACAATAAAAACGCTGCAAAATCCCTAAAATAACCTAATCCACTAAAAATTATAAAACCTTTAAAAAACCTAAACAATCCTAAACCCCTTATGTCCCTAAATAACCCTATAACCCCTAACACACACAAAATTATTAAAGCACTAAAAGTCCGTTAAACAGTAAAAAAACCTTAAAACCCATTATAATATTTAGGGTAGCCTGAAACCCTAAAACCCTTAGAACCCATGAAACACTTAAAAAATCTAAAAGACAACAGTTAACACAAAAATACATTAAAACACCTTAAACCCCTAAAAACCCCTAAAACCTCTAAAAACCACAAAAATTCATAAAAACTATAAAAAAAAATAAAGACACTAATAACAGAAATCCTAACAACCATAAAAGGTTTAAGAACCCCAAATGTCCTTAAACCATAACAACATAAAATTACCCCAATCCCCTTAAACCCCTAAAAACCAAATTACCCTATAAGACACTAAAAACAAAAAAAACATATAAATCCCCTAAATTACCCTAAATTCCTAAAACATAAATATTCTAAAATAGTTTTAAAAACCCTTAAAACCCAAAATCCCATAAAAACACATAAACAATAAAAACCATAAATCCTCTAAAACAATGAAAACCCAAAACCCTAAAACCCTAAAACATATATAAAACACTAAACCCACCTAAAATAAATCATTTAAAAATCACTAAATAAAATAAAAAACCTCATAAAACCCCTAAACCACTAAAACCCCTTAAAACCCCTTAAATCCCTAAACCCATAAAACACCTAAAACCACTAGAAATCCTAAAACCACATTAAACATTAAAACCATAAATCATTAAAGAAAATAAACCCTTAAAAACCTTACAACCTATAATATAAATCTCTTAAACAATCTAAAACCACTTAAAACCCTAAAAAACCTAATTTTTCTAAAAACCAATAAAATACCTAAAAACCACTAAAAATGATAAATATACAAAAAAACAATAAAACCGTAAAAACCATAAAAACCCATAAAACCCTAAAAACCCTAGAACCCTAAAAACCCTAAAAGTCCCTAAAAACCCTAAATAATACCAAAAGACCAAAAAACAATCAAATCCTCTAAAACAATAGAAGGCCCAAAAACACTATAAACATCATAAAGACCCTAAACCGCCCCTAAAACCTCAAAAAGACTCTATATACTCTAAAAACACTAAAAGACACTCAAAACCCTAGAAACCTCAAAAATACGAAAAAATTCCCGACCCCCTAAAGACAAAAAACACTAAACACTCTAATTGACCATTTAATGACCATAAACCCCCTAAGAGATCCTAAAACCCCTTATGGAACCAAATAACCCAAAGGACCCCAAAAACCTAAAAAAAATAAAAAAACCTCAAAACCATAACCCCGCCCTCCAAATGATAAAAATATTACAAATAATAAAAACAAAAAAAAAACAAAAATATCATGAAAAAACACTAAAATTCTTAAACCCTCTAAAAAACCTAAACCATAATAACTATAGAAATCCTTAAAATAACTTTTAAACCCCTAAAACCCCTTAAGATGTAAAAAATAAATAAATCCATAAAAAACCTAAAACCCCTTAAAATCCTAAAAACCATAAATACCCTTGAAGCACTAAAAATCTAAAAAACCTTAAAAATAATTGAAAACATTATATAGAAAAAAACCCTAGAACCCTAAAAAAACACTAAATCCCCTAAAACCCCATAGGATCATTAAATTCCCTAATAACTATATGGCCCCTAAATACCCCAAAACCCTAATAATTACTAAAACCCCTTAAACCCCTAAAAACACTAAAAATCCTAAAATCCATAAAATCCTTAAAAACATAAAATCCCTAAAATACCCTAAAATAATAGAAAAACAAAAAGATAAAAAAACCATTAAAACCCCTAAGAGATGATAAAATAGAAAAAAATCGCCATAGTACTATAAAAACTAAATAAACCCTAAAGGTCTCTGAAAAACCAAAAACATCAAAATAACTTAAATCCCACAAACTCCTTATGTAACCAAAATATACTAAAATATTAAAGGAATTGAGAAACCATAAAACCCTAAAAGTCCATAAAAACCAAAATTCCCTGAAAGGAACCTAACTATACTAAAAGTAAATCAAATCCCTAAAAACCACAAATATCCCTAAAACCATAACAGATAACAATTACACTTATAAACCATAAACCCCTATAAACATTAATTCCCTTAGAAAACATAAAAACCTTAAAAAAAACAAATCCTAAAACTCTTAAATTCACTATAACCCTTAAAAGACAGTAAAACCAAAAAAAACCTATAAAACTAAATAAATCGAAAGGACCCCCTATAACCCCAAAATACAAAAAACCCAAAAAACACTAAGAACCCTAAAAACTGTAACAACCCTTAAAATCCCTAAGTTCCATAAAACCCAAAAATCCCAAAAAAAATCTTAAAAACCATAAAAGACTAAAATACTTTTAACCCCTTAAAACGATTAAAAAAAATTAATAATTCCAAAAAAATAAAAACAATAAGGGTCTATAAATCCCAAAAGGAACCTAAAGCCCAAAATATCCAAAGGACCCAAACCCCCTAAAAGAAACAAAAAATATACTGAAAACACCAAAACATCTAAAAACTCTAAAACCCCTTAAAAACCATAAATAACATAAACCCCTCCCCACCCCAAAAAAACTCTTGAAAACCCCTAAAATTTAGAAAACCTAAAATTAATATGAAAATCCCTAAAACCCATAAGAAATCCTAAAAAACACAAAACACTAAAAGACCTTAAAAACTTGACAACATTAGATGAACCAAAAAAACCCTAAATACCATAAAACACTAAAGTTCAAAATACCTCTAAAAATACAAAACTCTAAAAACTCTATTAAAACACTACAATACAAAAAATACAGAAACCCTAAAAACCATAAAATCAATAAAAACCATAAAAACCATAAAAACCATGAAAAATCCTAGAAAACCTAAAAATTAGACAACACTAAAAAGTGTAAACACCCTAAAAGTCTATAAAAACAATAAAAAAATATATAAAACCATAAAACCATAAATTATATTTAGACCTCAGTAAACCATAAAATACAAAAAAAATCCCAAAAACCAAAAACTCCCATAAAAACCTTAAGAATCTGGAAAGAACCCAAAATACCTCTAAGGACCTAAAAACGCAAACATTAAAAACAATAAAACCCAAAAAAACCATAAACCCCCTAAAAGAAGAAAACCCAATACCCTAAAAACCCAAGAAACATAAAAATCCATAAAACCCCCAAACCCTTAAAAGCCTATAAATATAAAAAAACCCTACAAAAATCTGATAAACACCCTAAAACCCAAAAAAATAACCCTAAATATCTTAAAAGATAAAAAATTTTAAAACCCCTTAATGTTCTTAAAACCCTAAGAGGACCATAAAAACAGTAAAACCAATAAAACATAAAAATCACAATACCCATTTAAAACCTAAAAACCTAAAAACCAAAACACTATAAAAACACTCTAACCCCATTAAATTACTAAAAATAATAAAACAACCCAAAAACCCTAAAACCCCATAATAAATCAAAAAACCTACTGAAAACAGAAAAAATAAAAATTTCCTTGAAACACTAAAAACGCATAAAACCCCTAAAAACCATAAATCATATTAAAATACAAAAAACACAAGAAATCCTAACAATCCATAAAATCTCAAAAAACATTAAAATACCTTAAACCCATTAAAAACCCTAAAATACCTATGAGATCCCTAAATCACAAAAAACCCATAAAACTCTAAAAATAAAAAAATAAAAGAAACATTATAAAACCATAAAAACCCTAAAAGGGCCCTAAAACCCCCAATAACCCTAAAAACCCTAAAACCCATAAAATAATATGAACCCCTTAAAACTAAAAAAAATGACACTAAAAACCTAAAAACCCTAGTAAAACCTAAAACCCCCTAAAAACAAAAAAAAATATCATTAAAACACTCAAACCCCTAAAAAATCCTAGGACCTATAAATATAAATAATGTCTTTTAAAATACATTAGTTATATATAAATTCTAAAAACCCCAAAAACTTCTTGAATACCCTGGAAACCCCTATGAAATCCTAAGAACCCAAGAACCCTAAAAAATCTAAAAACCATAAAACCCTAAAAATATCCAAAACTACTAATGAACCCTAAAAACCATAAGATAATTAAAATCATAATTCCCAAAAAATATCTAAACACCCTAAAACCCATAAATGATCCTAAATGGCTAAATCAACAAGAATACCCTACAACCCCTGAATACCCTAATATACCATAAAACCCAAAAGACCTTAAAATTCCAAAAGGCCCTTAAATAAACCTATAAATCTCATAAAAAACATAAAAACCCATAAAAATATTTAAAACCCTCTAACCCCTAAAAAGTAAAATAAAATATTAAAAATCCCTAAAATAATAATATAAATCCTAAAACAACAAAAATGATTAGACCTCTTAAAATGGATTTTGAAAATAATAAAAACTCCTAAAACACCTAAATATTCCAAAATCCATAAAACCCCCAAATTTCTCTAGAAACCCTAAAAACACTAAATGTCCCCAAAATCATGAAAATGATCCAAAAACACCAAAATTCTATAACCATATAAAAATGGTTAAAACCTAGAAAAAATTAAAAAACCTAAGAGTCACTGATAACCTAAAACACCCTGAATCATTGAAAACCCTAAAACCCACAAAACCATAATGAAATAAAAAACCCCCCTTAAAATCATAAAACCCAAAAATCATTAAAAACTCTAACAAGAACAAAAAATATATAAAAATCTAAAAAATATTTAAAGACCAAAAAATCGTAAAAAGAAAACACTAAAGAAACTCTTAAAATCTATAAACGGTCCCTAAGCCTCCAAAAAACAAGAAAAATCTCTTAGCTGCCCAAAAAAATAAGACACTAAAACCCAAAAAACCCTTGAAACCCTAAAACCCCCCAAAAAACCAAGAAACCCCCAAAAGCCACTTTAAACATGAAATGAACCTAAATCCCCGAAAAACATTATAATAATCTAAAAATAATAAAAACCCATGAAATTCACAAAAATCCCGAATCCACCTTAAAATCCCATAAAACAACTTTAAAACCATAAAATACTATAAAACCCTCAAAACCAATAGATGAACCTAAAACTGAAACCCCTAAAATACCCTAAAAACCTAAAAACAAGAAATTAATCTAAAACCGTTAAAACCAAAAATGACAATAAAAGTAATAAATGAATATAAAACCTAGAATGACCCTAAAAACCATAAAACTCAGAAGGCAATTAAAACCTTAAAAACCTATATATGAACGCAAAACCCTAAAAACCCTAAAGACCCTAAAACCACTAAAAATTGTAAAAATTTTAAAACCCCTTAAAAAACATAAAATACCATAGAAAACCCTAAAATGCTAAATGACCCTAAAAACCGAAAAACCAATAAAAATACCTAAAATATTAAAAAACACTAATCCCTTAAAGATCCTAAAACCCCAAAAATTATAAAAATACCCTAACATTTAAAAAACACATAAAATAATAAAAATAATAACAAAAACTATAAAAACACTAAATTCTCTAAAATACCTGAAAGGAAGTTGGAACCCCTTAAAGCTATAGAAAATTTAAAAATCCTAAAAATAACTAAAACCCTAATAAATGACCTGAAACCCAAAGAACCCAAAAACAATACTAAATTCTGAAAACCCAAAAAACAATTAAAAACATGAAAACACCGGAAAATCATAAAGGAGCCTAAAAAACCAGAAAACCCGAAAAAGATCCAAAATGGAAAAAGATTAATAAAAGGACAATAAAACCTAAAAACCCCTAAAATGCCAAAAAAAACTTAATTCCCTTTGAAACCCTAAAAAAACCACTAGATCCTAAATAATAATAAAGTGACTAAAAATATGAAAAATACCAAAAAACCTTAAATGATCCTACAAAATCCAAACCACCATAAAATTCCTAAAAACCTTTAGAAAACATCAAACCATAAAAAATAAAATCCCTAAAAACCATAAAAACTATTATAAACAATAATTATACCTAAAAAACCTAAAAACAAAAAAAACCGAAAAACCCAAATCATAAAAAACCAAAACTCCTTATAAACAACAAAAAATAAATACAACCCTTTAAAAATCCTAAAAACTCAAAAAAACCATAAAACCCAAAACACACCCCAAAACCTAAAACAAACCAAAAAATACATATAATTCTAAAACCCTTACAAACCATCACCCTAAAAACTGTATAATCATAAAAGAAACTTAAAACTCAAAAAAAATAAAAAGAAAATGAATAACCATAATACCCATAAACACTTTTAAAAACCCGAAAGACCATTTAAACCATTAAAATACCCATAAAAACTAAATATCATAAAATTTAGAAAAAAACCTAAAACCCCTAAAGACCCTAAAAACCCTAAAAACCCATAATTATTTAAAAACCATAAAATATCCCTAAACACCATAAAAATCCAAAAAACCCAGACTAATATGAAAACCCCTAAATTCTAAAAAATCTAAAAAACCCTTAAAACCCTAAAATCTATTGAACCAATAATCCCATAAAAATAATAAAACCCCTAAAACCCGTAAAAACCATAAAACACCAATAACATAAAATCTATAAAAATACAACAACTCATATAGAAACAAAAAAAAACTCTAAAATCCATGAAATCATAAAAACCCTAAAAACCCTAATAACCATAAAATTAGTAAAAACCCCAAAAACTAGTAAAGCCCCAAAAATACCTCAAAACTAGAAAACAATAAAAAAACTAAAATAACTAAAAGAAATACTAAAACACATAAAAACTATTTGGAAGCCAATATAACCAAAAAATAACAAAAACAAACCTCCCCCAAACCCAAAATACCAATAACTCCTAAAATGCCCTAAAACCCACCTAAAAATACTAAAAACACAAAGACATGCCAAAAAATCCCTAAAATCCATGAAACAACCTAAAACGTATTTTATCTCTAAAAAAATATTAAATAATTAAAAATCCCTAAAACCCTAAAAAACTAAAATACTCTAAAACCCAAAAAAACCTAACCCCCCCCCAAATAACTTAACACCCCGACACCCCCACAAAAAACACATAAAACATTAAAAACCATAAAACCCCCTAAAGACCCTAAAATTTCTTAAAATACCGTAAAAACCATGAATACACTAAAACCCTAAAAAACTAAAATCCCAAAAACACTAATACCCCTAAAAAATCTTGAAAACCATAACCCTAAAAACTCTAAAAAACCCTAAAAACTTAAACACCCCTAAAACCCTTAAAAATCCTAAAAACCCTAAAAATCATAAAAACCCTAAAAACCCTAATAAACCCTAAAATCATGAAAAATCTAAAAAACCTTAATAAAATACTAAAAGGCTTTTAAAACCTTAAACACACAAGAATCCCTAAAAAACATCAAGCCCCTAAAATCCTAAAACCCCTAAACCCATAAAACCCATATTACAATCATGAAACACCTAAAACACTAAACCACCTATAAATCCTAAATATAATAAAAATACCATAAAATCCTAAAAACCATACAAACATAAAAATGTAAATGATAAAACTAAAAATTATAAACCCAATGAAATTTAAGAAACATAAACCCCCATAACAACCCATAAAAATCATTAACAGATCTAAAATCAGAAAAAACCCAAAAACCCCACAAAAAATCCATAAAATTCCATAAAACGAATAAAACCCCAAATCACCCCTAAAACATTAATAGCCATTAAACCCCTAAAACCACCCAAATCCTTAAAATACCCTAAAACCTCAAAATAACAATAAAATCCCATTAAACCACTACAAAACCTTAAAATAATACTCTGTTAAAATCATTACAACAATAAAACACATCAATACTATTAAAACTCCTAAAACCCCTAAATACCCTAAAACACTAAAAACCATATATTCTCTAAAAACACATCAAACCTGTACAACCTAAAAACACTAAGAACCCAAAGAAACCATAAAACCCCCAAAATATGTTTACCCCACCACCTAAAAACCCTAAATCACTAAAAAACTATAAAAATTACCCTAAAACATAAATCGTAAAACCCAAAAAGTAATAAAAACATAAAAAATATTAAAAAACTCATAAAAACTGAGAACCCGTAAAAACACTAAAAATGATTATAACCATAAAAACCGCTGAAAACCCTAAAAACATAATAACCCAAAAATCCTAAAAATAATAAATATAAAAAACATACCTTAAATCCCCATACAAATAGAAAATACATAAATGTTCCTAAAACCCCTAAAAATATTAAAAGTACCTAAAAATTCCTAAAAAACCTAAAATCCATAAAAACTAAAAAATTTGAAAACACCCCTAAAACCTTAAAACCCCCATAAAATTCCATATGTTACCCTTAAATAAACCATAAATACACTTAAAACTCTAAAAGGCCCTAAAATCAAAATAACCCACCCCCTCTTCAAAAAAACTGAATACCAAAGAAATCCTAAAAACAATGAAACTTATAACATTCATTTATAAATCCAAAAAATTATTTAAACATTTAATCCCTAAATATCCTAAAAATCCTAGAAACCCTAAAACATCATAATACCCTAAAAACCCTTACAACCCTATAAACTTTTAACCCCCACCCCCAAACCCCTTTAAAACCCCTCAAACACCGAAAACACCTATAGGCATTTGAATCCCAAAAATACCATTCAAAAACACTTAAATAATAAAAACAATAAAACAAATAAAAAAAATCCAAAACTACTAAACCCTTAAAAGTATAGAAACCCCCTAAAATAACATAAAAACTTTCAAAACCATAAAACTATAAAAGAACATAAAATCCTTAAAAAAATTAAAAATCCCTAAAACCAAAAAATCCTAAAACTAATCAAACCTCTTTTAATTTCCAAAACCCATTAAAATCACTAAAACCCCTAAAACCCAAAAAACCCTAAATTATCCCTAAAAACCTCTAAATCCCTTTAAAGAACTATAAAAACAAAATCACCTAATATGCACTGAAAAGACCCAAGAAATGTAAAAAGACCCTAAAACACCTAAAAACAATAAAACCCAAATAACCCCAAATAAAATAATCCTAAAACTCTATAAAATTTTAAAAAAGGTAAAATCCCAAAAAAACACACGTAAAAAAATTTAAAAGCCATTTGAACCAATAAAAACTATTAAAACCCAACAAACCCTATAAAAAGCATTAAAAATCAATGAAACCACTGAAAAATTCCAAATCCCTCAAAAAACCGAAAAAACACCAATAAAACAAAAAAACTATAAGATAACATTGAATACAAAAAACCCTATAACTCTTAAAACATCTTAAAATTATGAAAGCCATAAAATCCCTATAAACCTGTATAATACCTCTAAAACCCCAAAAAACATAAAACCCCATAGATAACAGAAATTACCTAAAACCCCAAAATCCATAAAACCCCCAAAATACCCTAAAACTCTAAAATCACCAAACCCCATAAAACCCTAAAAGTCCCTAAAACTCCCTAAAACACTAAAAACCCAAAAAGACACGAAATAAACAAATTAATACCCAAAATACCATAAGAACCCTAAAACCATGAACAATCCTAAAATTATAAAAGACCATAAAACCCATAAAACCCCTAATATAATTTAAATTATTAAAACACATAAAACCACCTAAAAAAAGTAAAAAATAAAATCCACTAAAAATCTAAAAAACCCTTAAAAGTCACTAAAACCCCTATTTAAAATAAAAAATCCCAAAAAACCATAACTCTCAATGTATAAAACTGAAACACATAAACCTCTAAAAAACCTAAAACCCCTAAAACCCTTTATACTCTAAAAACACTTAAAAATTTACAATGTCTAAAGCACCTTAAAATCCCAAAAAACACAAAAAACCCTATAAAATGCTTAAAAATAGAAAACATAAGTAACCTATAAAAACACTAAAAACCTTTAAATACTTTAACAAACCTAAAAACATGTAAACAAATAATTACCTGATAAAAAACCAAAAGCACTAAAATACCAATAAACACTAGAAAAAACTAAAAAGACTAAAAACCCTTAAATTTATAAAACACTAAAAACCCCTAATGATCCAAAATACCCTAAAAACTAGAAACCCTTAAAAAATCCATAAAAAATTAAAAACTATCAAGTAAATTAAAAATACATAAAAATGAGAAAATAATAAAACCACATAAGTCCCCTAAAAAATTACTAATTCTAAAAACCCTAAGAACCCTTAAAATCATAATAACCCTAAATAACATATAAAGAAAACTAATCCCCCTAAAACCCTAAAAAGTCCACAAAAACCTTAAAATCTCAAATATACCTAAAGTACCCTAAAAACCCTAAAAACCCCTAAAAACCCTAAGAGACCATAAAATAAACTAACAACCAAAAAAGTATCTAAAAACTCTAAAAATAAAAACAAAACCTAAAACCCAAAAAACCCCTTAAATCATATACAAGAAATAAACAACACTAAAGGACACTAAAACCCCCAAAACTGTAAATGCCCAAATATCCCTAAAAGGACTTAAAACCCCAAAACACTAAAAGCACATGACACCCTAAAACCCCAAAAAGATGAAAAAACCTCTAAAAACCCCAAAAGACACTAAAACCCCCAAAACCCCCAAATAAATTAAACTACACTAAAATCCTAATAAATATTTGGAACTGTCTAAGATCCCGAAAAATCCCAAAACCCCCAAAAACCATTAAAATTAATAAAACCCATATTGTTAAAATAATCCCTAAAACCAAAACCCATCAATCCTAAAACCATAAGAACCCTAAAATTCCCTAAAAATAATAAAAAACCTAAAACCATATTGACAACCACTACAAATACGTGTCTTACAACTACAGAAATTTATTGACAGATAATATATCTATTGGTAAAAATGATCATTTTGAGGTTATATTAAATCTTATTGGTATTGACTATATGTACCAATATATTTTTACCAATAGTTATATCTATTTCTTTATCATATCAACACTGATATTTTTTTATCAAAAATGAATATATCTTTATTAATTGTTATTTACAACATTTTTTTACCATTATAAAAATTTGTTGTAATACATAATTCAATAAAAAAATATTTTTTTCAAAAATAAATAAATAAATAAATATATATTATTTAAAATTAATGTTATAAAATATAATTATTTGAAAATAATCATATTATCAAAATTTTCAATGTTAAAATTATTTTTTTGTGATTATATATTCATATATATGATATAAATTTGATGATAAAGGGTTATAATTTTTTTAGACCTGAATAGGATTGAATGTACACTACTAAAAACTAAAAATAAAGTAAATTATATATAATATAATTAAATCTGTATAATATAATTTCTTATTCAAAATTTATATAAATTTAATTTTTCTTCTTTATATATAAATTATATATAAATTTATTATAAATCAATGTATTTTTTTTAAATTATTCAAAAAATATAAAACTCCATTTAGTAATTTAAAAGCATCGAGCCACATAGATCACATTACCATTACCATGATTTCCATTTTCATTCTCTGACCAACTTAATTTGTTTTTTTAAGGGCATGATATTGGTAAAAAATGTTGTTTTTATTATTATTTTTCTACTTTTCCTTCCCTTTCTACCTAACACCACCAACCCCCTACCCTTACAGTCCAGGTCACGCACCCCAACCTAGAAAAACCACAACAATGTGCCTCCCTCATCCTCAGACCATGGAAAATGAACGTCACTCTTACCAATTTCATTTGCGGTCCCCTTCAGTTATCTTCTCTTCTCCTCCACTCACTTATTATCTTCTTTTCATTATGAATTTCCTTCTCTTACTTGCATTTTATGGGACACATATATACCATAACAAGATTTTGGGTGTTTTATATTTTTGATTATCAATGGATAAGGTTTGAGAACCCAATTCGTGGTCTATTTTAGTCATGATTGTTAAATGATTTTTAGTTTAGTGGATAATCAGTTCATGAGTTTGGATATAAATATATGAATCCTTTATTATTGTAAAAATGTTTCATTCCATATATTCTAATTCTTGGAAGATTAATTTCATCCCCATAGAATCATTATTTTATGATTTTATATCATCACATAATTCTTTTTTCTTTAAAATGGCATGTGATGTTAAACACATAAGATGAAAAGTGAACAGTCTTCTAATGGTCAGATCCTTTTTGGAGCTTTCAATTTGATTCAAGATATCCATGATATGAGATTAGGAAGGAAAAATATTATATTCATGTGAGTCAAATTACATTGATGTAGAGATCTATGAACCAAAATAGAAGCAGTGGTTTGCCGAAAACATTGATTGGGTTACCACATAAATGGATTGGAAAAGGATCTCTCTGATCCCCTCTAACAGCATGATAAAGGGTATTTGTTACCCATTAACTAGGTTGAGTGCATATGTTTTTGATTGGATATGGAATCATCCATCTACATGATTTTTGTTATGACTATTTTGACCAAAAGACACTAAATAGGACACTGACTCCTATGATGTTAGGGATAACGCAATCAAAGATTCTTCCATCCCATCCTCGGGACCCCAAATAGTTTCTTCCTTACTAAATAGGGTGTATGATGACATCCTATCACTAAAAGAAAGTACGGAAATTCCATCCCATTTAGAGAATTCCATGTGGTCAATCGGGGAAAAAGGAGCTGTTTTGGTTTCCATAAATCATAGTTGTAATTTCACTCCCATCAAGGGATCATTCATATAGAAAATATCCTATGCATTTGAAGAGAAAGAATATGATGTAGAAGAAGAATAATAAGAAGACCTCAAAGATTCCCCTCCCACATTCAAAGAGGGTGGATCCACTACAGTCGATGAACATTGAGAGATAAAACTGGGCACTGAAGCTGACCCGTGACCAACTCAAATTAGTATGGGTATGCCTTTTGAGGATAAAGAGACATATACCTCCTTCTTGAAGAATCGAGATGTGTTTTCCTGGAACTACAAAAATACAAGGCATCAATCTGGAGGTCGCCACTCATCTTATGGGTCTACTGAAAAACAATCATGGCTATAAGAAGGCTTCCATAAGGACCCACCAGACACATTCTGCCAGTATAGAGGCTGATGTGAACAAACTAATCGATGCTAACATCATCTAGTAAGTCCAATATCCAATCTGGATGGAAAACATAGTCCCTATCAAAAAGAAGAATGGACATATTAGAGTTTTCATTGACTTCAGAGACCTCAATTGGCACTGCTCAAAAGTTGACTTATCGGTCCTATTCAGGGAATTTCGGATTGATGCGACTGCAAAATATGAGGCCCTATCTTTCATGGATGGATATTCTAGACAAAACTAGAACTAAATGGACCTTGGATATGAAGAATCCACTATTTTCAGAGCCCATAGGGATTATTCTACTATAATGTAATTCCCTTTGGTATAAAAAATGCAAGCACTACATATCAGCACACTATGCATCCTATTTTCCATCCCTTACAAGGAAAATTATTCGAGTGATACATAGAAGAATGGGTAGTTAAATAAAGACAAACCTCAAATCACATCACAGATCATGGAATTGTATTCAACAAACTGTGACATCACTTTTTAAAGATATATCCCATAAAGTTAGCATTCAGTGTTAACTCTAGGAAATTACTTATCTTCATGAATTCCATCATGACTTCAATGTCCACCAAGAGAAGAAAAACCACATCCTTGGCTTGTCTCCACATTACAACCTCACTGAATTGAAGGGTCTCTAGGGACACGAAGCCAACATTCAGCTTTTCATAGACAACATTGTAGGTAAGTGCCTGCCTTTAACCAGGATAATGATGAAAGGGATTTCATATGGGTTGGATAATGATTGTCCAAAAGAATTTTAAAATATAAATAGATATCTCATAATCCCACTAGTCATATTGCCTCCGGTAGATGAAAAACACTCGTTTTGTATGTAATCTCTTTGGAATGGTTATTAGGTGCTTTCCTTGTACATAAGAATGATATTGGTATTGAGAAGAGTCTCTATTACCTCAGTCAAATAGTTATCGATGTTGAGACTCGATATCTTTTATTCGAACATAATAGCTTAAACCTAATATTTGTAGTTTAGAAATTCAGGAATTACTTATAGCACCACGAGGCCTATCTGTTCTCAAGCTTCAACCCTATCATGTATATCCCTAGAAACACCATTCTAACTAGATTTCTATCATAGTCGGAAGAAATTATCCAATAGTTTGACATATGATATGTTCCCCAAAAACCACTAGTGAAAAAAACGATAAACACATCATCATTTTTACGTCGGTTCTATATTAACGATGTGAAAAGCAAGAAAATTTGGTTTATCACATCGATTATTTTATAACCAACATGATAAATAGTGAGAATATATTTTTTCATCAGTTATTTTATAAATTACATGATGAATCATTAAGATTGGATGTATCACTTCGGTTATTTTATAACCGACGTAAAAGATCAAATTTAGGTGCTCCATCATGTCAGTTATTTTATAACTAACATGATCAAAGATTTTCTATGTTGGTTATTAAATAACCAACATTATAAACATAAAAACAATTTATCATGTCAGTTATTCAATAACCAACATGATAAAGCATTTAAATGATTTATCATGCCTCGTATTTAGTAAAACTATTTTCTTCAATCGGGTGTCTTGGGGCTCATCTCTCTTGCGCAGAAAACGTATAAATGATTCTTTGAATTCCTTCCCTCTAACCTCATTTCTCCAATATCATTCATCATTTTTATTATCAACAGATCTATCAGGTCGACTCTCAACACTAGAGTAATCCCCACACACCTCAGTTTTATTTTTTATTTTTTTCGGTGCGGTATACTTATATTTTAAGATTTTATTTTTATCTCTTGCTTCTTGATATCATGGTAAGTGTCATAGTGTTATTTTATACGATGAAAAAATAATTTTATAGTAAAATAAACCATGAAAGTGATATCATGAATGATTATGATTTTTGTGTGTTCTATCATGTTTGTTTGCTTGTAATTTCATGTGTGTGGGGGTGGGGGTGTCTATTGGGTTGGGTTGTCCAAGGGGGAAATCCAAGGGCGTGAGGATATCTAGGGGTCTCTAAGGGGGTGGGGGTGGTGTCTAGGGGTTGAGGGGGCTATCCAAGGGGGTAGGGGTGGCTAGGGTGTGGGGGTGGTGTCCATATGGGTGAGGGGGTTGTCCCAGGGGGTTGGGGGTGTCTAGGGGTGAGGGTGTCTAGGGGTTCCTGTGGTGTCTAGGGGGTGGGGGCTGTCTAGGGGATGAGGGGCTGTCCAAGGGGGTGGTGGAGTCCACGGGGATGGGATGTCCATGGGTGAGGGGGATTCCCAAGGGAATGGGGGTGTCAAGGGGGTGGGGGTCCACAGGGTCAGGGGGATGTATAAGGGGGTAGGGGGTGACAAGGTGGTGGGGGTGTCTGAGGGGTGGGGGGTTGTCCATGAGGGTGGGGTTGTCCAGCGGTGGGGGGATGTCAAGGGGCTGGGGGATTACTAGGGGGTTGGGCGGATGTCTAGGGGTGGGGGTGTCTAGGGGGTGGGGGGATGTCCAAGTTGGTGGGGATATCCAGGGGGTGTCCAAGGGGGTGAGGGGTTGTCCAAGGGGGTAGGGGTTTTCAGGGCGTGGGGGTGTCTAGGGGGTGGGGGGATGTCCAAGGGCGGGGCTGTTCATGGGGTGGGCGTGTCTGCGGGGGGTGTCCATGGGGGTGGGGTTGTCCAGGGGGTATCCAAGGGGGTGTGGGGTGTTGTCTAGATGTGAGGGGCTGTCTAGTGGGGTAGGGGTTTCCAAGGGGGTGGGGGTGGTGTCCAGTTGGGGTGAGGGGGCTGTCCAAGGGGGTAGATGTGTCCAGGGGTTGGTGGGTGGTGTCCAAGGGGGATGGGGTGTGTGGTGTGAAAAGGGGTAGGGTTTTCTTAGGGGTGGGGGTAGGGGGTTCCCAAGGGGTGGGGTGTACAAGGGGGTGGGGGTTGTGTCTAGGGGGTGAGGGGGATTTCCAAGGGGGTCGGGTTTTCCAGTGGGTGAGAGGCTATCCAAGGGTGTAGGGCGTGTCCAAGGCGGTGGATGTGGTGTCCAGGGGGGTGAGGGGGCTATCCATGGGGGTAGGGGTGTCCAGGGGTTGGGGTGATGTACAAGGGAAGAGAGGGATGTCCAAGGGGTAGGAGGTGTCTGGGGGTGGGGGTGTCCAGTGGGTGGGGGGAGTCCAGAGGGGTGGCGGGGGTTATTCATGGGGTGGTGTTGTCCAGGGGTTGTCCAAGGGGGTTGGGGAGTCTAGGGTGTGAGGGGGGTTTCCAAGGGGGTAGGTGTGTCCAGGGGGTGGGGTGTTGTCCAGGGTGGTGAGGGGGCTGTCCAAGGTTGTAGGGGGTGTCTTGGGAGTGGGGGATGTTCGTGGGGGTGGGGGTTTTTCATGGTGGTGGGGTGTATATGGGGGATGTCTAAGGGGGTGGGGGTGTCCAATGGTGTCCGCGAGGGTGGGGGTGGTTTCCAGGGGGTGAGGGGGTTGTCCAAGGAGGTAGGGTTGTCAAGGGGGTGGGGGTGTTCCTGGTGTGAGTGGGCTATCCCAGGGGGTTGGAGGTGTCAAGGGGGTGGGGGTGTGAGGGGGTGGGTGGGGTGGTGGGGGTGGGGGCTATATAGGGGGTTGTGGCTATCCATGGAAGTGGGTGTAAGGGCGGGGTGTCCGAGGGGTGGGGTGTGGGGGTATCCAGGGGGTTAGGGGGGATGTCCATGGGGGTAGTGGTGTCTAGGGGGTGGGGGTGTCTATGGGGTGGGGCAGCTGTCCAAGGGGGTATGGGGTTGGACAAACCCCTCACCCCCTAGGTCACCGCCCCCCTCCTGGATACCCCACCCCCATGGACAATCGCCTCACCCCTAGACACCCCACACACTTGGACACTCCCACCCCTTTTAAATCCCCCACCCAATTCAATACCCCCACCACCTTCGACACCCCCACTCCCTACGACACCCCCACTCACTACGACACCCCACCCCCTCCGACACCCCCCTCCTCGGGTGGGGGGGGGGGCTGTCTAGGGTGGTTGTCCGGGGGGTGAGGATGCTTTCCATGGGGGTAGGGGGTGTCTTGTGGGTGGGGGTGTCCAGGGGGTGATGGGGATATACAAGGGGGTAGGGGGTGTCCATGGGGGTGGTTGTGTCCCGATGGTGGGGGATATCTAGTGGGTGGGTGTTGTCTAGAGGGTGGGGGGATGTCTAGGGGTGGGGGTGTCTAGGGGGTGGGCGTTGTCCAAGGGGGTGGGGTTGTCCAGGGGGTGTCCATGGGGGTGGGGGTGGTGTTCCGGGGGTGAGGGGATGTCCAAGGGGTAGGGGTATCCAGGGGGTGTGGGTGTCTGGGGGTGGGGGGCTATCGAGGGGGTTGGGGGGTTGTCCAAGGGGGTGGGGGTGTCCAGGGGGTGTGGGGTTTTCCAAGGGGGTGGGGTTTATAGGGCGTGAGGTTGATGTCTAAGGATATAGGGGTGTCCAAGGGGGTGGTGGTGGTATCCAAAGGGGTGAGGGGGATTTCCAAGGGGGTAGGGTTGTCCAGGGGATAGGGGTGGTGTATAGGGGGTGAGGGGCTGTCCAAGGGGGTAGCGGGTGTCCAGGTGGTGGGGGTGTCTCAGGTGGTGGGGGAGTCCATATGGGTGTTGGTAGGGGTGGGGGTGTCTATAGGTGGGGGTTGTCCAAGGGGTTGGTGGTGTTCAGGGGGTGTCCAAGGGGGTTAGGGGTGTCTATGGGGTGAGGGGGATTTCGAAAAGGGTAGGGGTTTCTAGGGTTGGGGGTGGTGTCTAGGGGTGGGGTGCTATCCAATGGTGTAGGGGGTGTCTAGGGTGTGGGGGAAGTTCTTTGGGTTGGGGGCTGTCTATGGGGGTGGTGTTTCTAGGGGGTTTCAACGAGGATGGGGGTGTCCAGGGGTGTCCACAGGGGTGGGGGTGGTGTCCAGGGGGTGAGGGGGTTGTCCAAGGGGGTAGGGGTGTATAGAGGTGGGAGTTTCCATAGGGTGAGGGGGATGTCCACAGGGTTAAGGGGTCTCCAGGGGTGGGGGTGTTTGGGTGGTCGGGGATATACAGGGTATTGAGGGGCTGTCCGGGGGGGTGGGTTTACTGGGGGGTTGGGGGGGCTATCCAGGGGGTGGGGGATATCCACAGGGGTGGGGTTGTACACGGGGGTGGAGTTGTACATGGGGGGTGGGGTGTCCAGGGGGTTGGGAGGTTTCCCAAGGGGGTAAGGGATTTGAAAGACCCCTCACTCCTTGGACCCCACCCCACCCCCTAGACACCCCCAACACCCTTGGAAAACCCCCTCCCCCCATGACACCACCCCCACCCCCTTGGAAATCCCCACCCCTAGATACCCCCACCTCTTGGACACCCCCTCCCCATGGACACCCATGCCCCCATGGGAAACCCCTCACCTCTAGATACCCCTACCACCCCCTAAACACCCCACCCCATTGGATAGCCCCCTATACCATGGGACACCCCTCACCCCATGGACACCCCACCTATTTGACACCCCCACCCCCATGGACAACCCCCACCCCAATTGTAATAGATTATATTCAAGAGAGTGTATGACAATAGTTCATTAATTGTTGTAATACATTATATGTTGGAAAACATGTATTCCAACAGTTCACGAATAGTTTGTTTATATATCTCAATAGTTTTATTGAAACTGTTGGCATATATTAACTTCAGGAAGTCTATACCAACGGTTCCTGTAGATGTGTTGGTATAGGGATATTGCAATTCCCATCATGCCAATGATGTGTGAAACCATTGGGATATTATTTCCCAACGGTTTCAAGGTCTATCCCAATGGTTTCAAATTGTTTGGATAGGTGTAATTTTCGGCAGTGAATGTATTCATATTTTAATATTTATACTTCATATTTATTGTTTACGGAAGGGTGAATTTGGTATCTAGTTTTACAAGGATGTATTCATTGTTTACATTATGAATAAAGGATCCAAGAATAATTTAAAACTAGTATATCTTACTATATTTTCTTTTTAAAATTCAGGTATATATTTTTAAAACACACATATATTTGTTTTATATTTCTAAATTGTTTTACATTTGAATTATGATATTTTTAATATAAATATAATATTGGCTTATCGTAACAAGATGTATAATTTTGATTTTTGTTATAGGTAATAATGAGTTGAATTTGAATTATGCCACATCGAATGAGTAATGAATATGAGGAAGTTGTTGATGAATTTTTTGGAATTTTCTAAACGAATTGTTCCAAGAAACAGAATTTTTTTGTCCATGCCTGAAAGGATTGAATATGAAGAAGTTGAAAACTAGTGAGATAAAATAGCATCTGATTTTTCATGGTTTTAATCCGAGTTACAAACCTTCGATTTGGCATGTTGAAACTGGAAAATTTTTAGATATAATGATGATGATGATTTACAAGATGGAAACTCTGATGGAATTGATGAAATGATTTGTGATATTGCAGCAGAACAAATTGATATATAACAGACAGTTTCACGTTTATATGGTGATGCTGAAAACCCATTGTATCCTGGTTGTACGTAATTTACGGTATTTTCGATGGTGTTATGATTGATTAACTTTAAGATGAAATATTAATGGAGTGAAAGATGTTTTACAGAGCTGCTAAAACTATTGAAATTTATTTTTCAAAAAGTCAACGATCTTATTGATTCAAATTATATGGCCAAGAAAATATTATTCCCTATAGGATTGGGATTCTATAAAATTCATGCTTATTTGAATGACTATACGATATATATGAAAGAATATGAAATTATATCAGAGTTTCCTATATGTGGGACATCAGGGTATTAGTTGAAAGAAAAATCATAGGCTGATGCAGAGATTATAGAGATCCCTGCCAAGTTATTTTGTTATCTTTCTATAATTCATTCTTTGAAATCTTATTTTCTAATTCACATGATGCAAAAAAGATTATGACGGTGTGCTAATGAGTGGATATGTGATTAAAAAATACGTCATCTAGCTGATTTCCCATAATAGAAGAAAATTGATGAGAAGTGTCCAACATTTGGAAATGAAATTTTAAATCTCAGATTTGTGTTGTTCATAGATGGAATGAATCCATAAAGAACCCTAAATGGAACACATAATTCATGACCTATTTTATTGGTAATTTATAACCTTCCTCCTGATGTGTGTATAAAGTGAAAATATGTCATGTTGGGTATAATGATCTCTGTTCTGAAGCAACCCGGAAATGATATTGATGTTTTCTTTTCACCATTGATTTATTATTTGAAACTTTTATTGGAGGATGGTATTCATGTGTATGATTCTTATAAAATGGAATATTTTCAACTGCATGCAGTGCATATGTTCACTATAAATGACTTCCTAGCGTATGGAAATTTTTATGGATATAGTGTTAAGGGGCATAAAGAATGTCCAACATGAGAAAAACGGTCTTCATATTGTCAATTGAATCATGAGAAGACAATGGTATACATGGGTCATCAAAAGTTTATACCGATGGATCACTCGTATAACAGAATAAAAAAAGGCATTCAATAGATCACAAGAATTTAATATTTATCAAAAACCATTATCCCAAGATGTGTACTTTGAGAGGGTGAAAATCCTTGATGTGAAATTGGCAAAGACACATAGATCTGGTAATGATAGACATATTTGGAAGAAAAGGTCAATATTTTGTGAGCTACCATATTAGATATTTCATGAAGTGAAACAAAAAAACAATTTTCATGCATGTGGAGAATAATATTTTTCAATAGTTTGATTGGAAAATTGTAAGATATTATAGGAAAGAATAAAGATGGGTTGAATGCATGATTAGACTTACTATCAATGGGAATACGCATGGAGTTAACTCCCACTCTTAATGGTTTCAATTGGGGTGGGGGTGTTCAAGGGTTGGGGGTGTCCAGGGGGTGGGGGTGTCAATAGGGGGTGGGGTGGTGTCTAGAGGGTGTGAGGGTGGCCAAGTATGTAGGGTGTGGGAGGGTGTCCAGTGGGGGCTGTCTAGTGGGGTGTGGTAGTGTCCAGGGGGTCGGTGGGCTGTCGAGGAGGTGGGGGACTGTCCGAGGTGTAGGCGATGTCTTGGGGTGGGGGTGCCCATGGGGTGGGGGATGTCCATGGTGGGTGGGGTGGTGTCTAGGGGGTGGGTGGATGTCCAAGGGTGAGTGGGTGGTAGGGTGTCTAGGGGTGGGGGGTTGTCCAGTGGGGTGGGGGATATCGAAGGGGGTTGGGGTGGGTGGGTGTCCTCGGTGTGTGGGACGATCCAGTGGGTAGGGGTTGTCCAAGGGAATGTTGGATGTCCATTGGGTGGGGGTGTCCACGGAGGTGGGGGCTATCTACGGGGAAGGGGTCTGTTTAGAGGGGGGGCTGTCCAAAGGGTGGGAGGGGGTCCAGGGGGTGGGGGTGTCTAGGGGTGGGGGATATCTAGGGGGGTTGGGGGTGTCCAAGGGAGTCGGGGAGTGTCCAAGGGGTGGGGTTGCCTAGGGTGTGGGGTGGGCTGTCCGGGGGGGAGGGGGTTCAGGGCTGCCCAAGGGGGGGGTCCAGGGGTGGGGGTGTCCAGGGGGTTGGGGGTGCCCTGGGGGTAGGGGTGTCTTTGGGGTGGGGGTGTCTAAGGGGTGGGGGTTTCTAGGGGGTGGGGGATGCCCAGGGGGCGGGGGCTGTCAAGTTGTGTGGGGGTGTTCAGGGGGTGGGGGTTTCCAGGGGATGGCGGGGGTCCAGGGGGTGGGGGTTGACCATGCGGGTGGGGATGTCCAGGGGTGGGCGGCTATCTAGAGTGGTGGGGTTGTCGATGGGGTTGGGTTTGTCTTAGGGGTTGGGGTGTCCATGGGTGTTGAGGTGTCTAGGGGTGGGTTGGTGTCCAGGGGGTGGGATGGTGTCCAGTGGGTGGGGGATATCCAGGGTATGGCTGCTATCCTAGGGGTGAGGGTTGTCCATGTGGTGTGGCTGTCTAGGGGGTGGGGTGTAGTCTAGGGTGTGGGGGCAGTCCAGGGTGGTCAGGCTGTCTAGGGGGTGGGGGTTGTCTAGGGTGTGAGGTTGTCTAGGGGGTGGGGGCTATCCAGGGTGTGGGGGCTACCCTAGGGTGGGGGTTTTCCAGGGGGTTGGATGGTGTCTAGCAGGTTGGGGTTGTCCAGTGGGTTGGGCTATTGTCCAAGGGGTGGATGGGTATCCAGGGTTGGAAGGGTGTCCATGGGGTGGGTGGGGTTTTTCCAGGGGGTGGGGGATGTCCAGAGGTGGGGGGTGTCCAGGGGGTGGGAGGGTGTGGTAGGGGTGGGGGTGTCCAGGGGGTGGGGGGGATGCCCATGGGGTGGGATTGTCCAGGGGGTGGTGGTGTCTAGAGGGTGGGGGCTCTCCAGGGGGTGGGGGATGTTCAGGGGTTGGGAGGGTGTCCAGGGGTGGGGGATTTCTTGGGGGTGGGGGATGTCTAGGGGGTGGGAGGGTGTTCAAGGGTTGGGAGGGTGTCTAGATGGAGGGGGTGTCCAGGGGGTGGGGGTTGTCCATGAGGGAGGGGGCTCTCCAGGGGTGTGGGGGCTGTCTAAGGGGATGGGGAAGGGGTGGGGACTATCCAGTGGGGTGGGGTGTCGACGGGTAGGGGGATGTCTCGGGGTGGGGGATGTCCAGGGGTGGGAGGGGTCCGGGGGTGGGGGTGACTAGGTAGGTGGGGGCTGTCTAGGGGGGTGGGGGTGCCCCGGGGGTGGGAGGGTGCCCATGGGTGTGGGGCTGTCCAGTGGGTGGGGGCTATCCATGGTGGTGGGGGTTGTTCAGGGGGTGTAAGGGTGTCCAGGGGTTAAAGGGTGTCCAGGGGAGGCTGTCTCGTGGGGTGAATGTCTAGGGGAGGGAGTCTAGGGGTAAGTGTCTAGGGGTGGGGGTGGGATGTTCAGGGGTTGGGGGGATTTCCACTGGGGTGAGGGGGGATCTCCATGGAGGTAGGGGCTGTCCAAGAGGTTTTACGTTTTTTTAGTTTACATTGTACATTTTGAATGTTATGTATGAGAATGTTTAATTTTTCTTTGGTTATTTTTGTTTTGGTCTAGTTCTGATTTTCATCTAGAATGTATTCTGTTCTGGTTTTAGTCTATGTTTGGTCAGTTTCCTACTTGTTTCAGGTCTTCTGGGGCGGAGCATAGTATTTGATGAACGGTTTTATTAAAAAAATGTATTTTACATCGGTTATTTTATAAATGGTGTAATAAATGCATGGGAATAGTTTTTTTAAATCGTTTATTTAATAACCATTGTAGTATTTATGTTTTCACATCGTTTAAACAATAGTCGACATGAAAAATGCTTCACAAACTTGTTTTTATGTTGGTTATTTTATAACCAACGTAATAAATGCCTGGGAATGGGTTTTTACATCTGTTATTTAATAACTGATGTGTTATATATGTTTTCATGTTGTTTAAACAATAACCAACATGAAAAAATGCCTTCCATAGTGGTTTATCACGTTAGTTTTTTGATAATAGACGTGAAAAACACTAGAGAGGAATAGTTTATTACATTGTTTATTACATAACCAATGTAAAAAAATATAAAAAAACATTAGTTATTTAAATAAAAATGTAATAATTCACAACTATGAAATGTTTTCCATGTCATTTTTTTCGTACCCGACGTGCAAAACACTTCAAATTTATGTTTATTACGTTGATTTTAAAATAAACGATCTAAAAATATATATTTATAATGTCTCTTGTAATAACGTTGGCCAAAAACCAATGAAAAAAATAAAAAATAACCAACGTAAAAAATATTTTTTGGTCTAGTGAAGCCATCAATGGAAATGCATTATTATAGTTCATCGAAGAGCACCCCTCATAAGATATTCCCCATTAGATACTTAACTTCGTGATGAAGAGTTGTTATCCATCGAAGAAGGCCCCCAGGAATGGGTAATGTACTTCGAAAGTGCATCCATATGCTAATGGGGAATAGACTAGAAGATCTAAAATCAATAATGTAGGGTTCAGAGTTATTTTCATGTCCCTATAAAAGGTTGTCTTGCCTTACTCCTTAATTTCAAAGGGGTGCACAAATAATGAAGAAGAATACCAGGCCCTCGTTGCAGGCTTAGAGATGGCACATCACGAAAGAGCTGAATTCTTCAAAATAAATGGTTAATCAAAGATGGTAATCAATTAGGTAAATAGTGATTGTTACATTTTTAAAGATGTATTGATTTCTTTGATGAAAAATGTTTGGGAACTGATGGATTAATTCCCATTAGAGCCAACATTGAATTATGTCCCACTATCACAAAATTCTTCAGCCGATGCATTGGAAAATGCAGCCACAATCCTGGATGATCTGGAACAGGATGAAAAAGTCATCAGAATTCCCCACCATTAGATAGTCTTTCTGTTCACTCATAAAAATATAGAAGAAATAAATAATATTAGCCCCATTTTGGAGCCTTATGTTCACACCACCAGGTAGATGACTCTCATTGAAAATTACATCTACAATGGGGGAACTCCCACTTGATTGGGCTAGAATAGAACAGATCTGTTGGGTTGGCATTCAATTTTCTCTTGTAGAATTGTATAATCCAATAAAATGTTCTATACAAACAAGGCATTGATAGAGTCCTTCTCAAGTGTATTGATGGAGAAGAGACTGATGCCGTTATGAAAGTAGTGCATGTCCGAGCTTGTGGATAACACCAATCAGCAACCTAGCCCTCCCATAAAATTAAATGGCTTGGATACTATTGGCCTAGTTTGATATAGGATTGTGCCACATCCACCATGAATTTTCATTCGTTCCAAGTTCATGCCAATTTTATTCATCAACCCCTAGATCAAATTCACACAGATATGTACTACTGGCAATTTTTTATGAGGGGGATGGATGTTATGGGACCATATCCTCCCGCCATAACTAGACAATTCAAATTCATTCTCATAGAAACCAACATCTTATGAAAATGGTCTAAATCCATATCCCTTAAATAGGTCGGGTGAAAAATAATTATTAGCTTTTTGAAAGCCAACATCATTACCAAATTTGATTTCCCTCATACTATACTGATGGATAATGGCACCAACTTCTTCTCTTCTAAGTTGGATAAGTTATACCGAAAGTATGAAATCAAATCCAACTATTTATCCCATAACCATCCAGTGACCAATGGGAAGATAGGGGACTTCAACAAGAATCATTCCAATATACTCAATTAAATGGAAGAAAAGGATAATAAATTTATTCCAAAAAGCGTCTTCATTCATTATGGGCTTACCAAACCCGGACTCGCACGGTGACGCAGGCAACCACATACATATTAGTATATGATACATAGGTGATTTTTTCCATTGAATCTCAATTACTCTCACTATGCATCTCTATTTGTGATCATCTTTCCATGGATGAGAAATCTGATAAATTATTTGATGAGTTGGAGAAGCTAGATGAGAAAAGACTGCACAATTTTCCCAATTATGAAGTCCACTAAAATTGGATCGCACAAGACATCAACAAAGAGGTTCTCCATCTATTTTTTCTAGAAGGGGAGACGGCGTTGGTCCTCAAAACTCCAATGATACATGGGAAGAAACCCCAAAATCATTAGCGAAAATGGGAGGGACCATATATAAAACATAAATTCTACACTGATGGAGCATATTCCTTGACATTCGTGGATTGAAAGCTCCTCACAGCTCCCACCAATGCATGGTTTCTAAATAAATACTTTTCATAAAAGGCCATAAGCATCTTTGATGAAAGATTTAATATCACAGAACATAAATAGTTCTAATGACATGATGCTAAACTATGAGGCCAGAAGTTTCCTAGATTTAAAACATTGAACCGCACAACATAAATGGTCCTAATCACACGGCCATAAACTGTGAGACCAGAAGTGCCCTAGCTGCAGGATGTTAAACTGTATAGCATAAATCATGCTAATCTTATGATACTAAACTTTGTGGTCAGAATAATCCTTGGTGCATGACAGTAAACCACATAGCATAAATCATCTTAATCGCACGATGCTAAACTGCAAGGTCAGAAGCATCCGAGCTACATGACCTTAAGTAGCATAACATAAATCTTTCTAATCATATGACATATCTGCATGTTCAACATTGTCCTTAAAACATGAAATTAAAATGTAAAGAGTCTATCCTAACCAAAATATGTAAAACTATATGGTTTACAACAAACTTTCTATGACTTGTTTCCCATTCATGAGTGGAATATGCAGCGACGCCTAGACCTTCGATCTTGTCCCAGCCATCACATGAAACAAAATACCCCTTCTCTATCCTATGTCACCCCATACAATGAGGAATATCTCCATATATACTTGTTTCTCACATAGAGTATGACTCAGATGAGCATAGGATAGGTGGTAAGGATTCCCTAACATAAAAAACCATAGAATAATACGATAGTCCCAACACCCATAAACGATGAAACCAAAATGCCCCTACTTCTATGTTTGAGTCTGGTCAATACATGAAAAATTTAGAACTACATATGGATTGATTCCTTCCATTTTAGGATACGTTGTGATGCCGAGGTTTAACATTCAGTCCCTAAAAAATTAATGAAAAAATGCCATCTCATTTCCGTACACATCGGCCAAACCACTGTAGGGAACATTTGGAACTATGATTTATTCCTATACATGTATGAAATGCAGTGATGCCCAGATCCTATATCTCAGTCCAACCACAAAAAAAAATACATCATCCCCTATGTATAGGTCAAACATGTATAAGGAAATTCATGAATGATTCTAAACACATATCATTAAACAGCAAGGTTCCTCAAGAGTCATGTATGTCCCGATTCAAAGTGTTACAAGATTTTAAACATGCCCCCTATTTTCTATGCAATAAATTCATTGGGATCAATGAAATTCAATTTTTTAATTCTAACACTCATAATGAGTCAAAAGATCATGCTTCTCCCGACATACATGTCAGATCTGTGTAAAATCATCAGTAGTTCATGGCTACTCACGGTCAGATATTTCTTACATCCCTAGACACATCTTAACCATTTGTCAAACTCCATACTCTGGAAAAGCATGCATCTCCATAAACATTCATGGCCATCAGGGATGAAAGTCTAGTGTTAGATGGACACCTTTTCTTGACTATGCATATTTTTAACTGATGGATCTACATATTGTCCCTAAAAAATGACAATTAGTGAAAGGAAAATTCGTCCCCAAGACATTTGATTCCTAATTTTGTACACAGGATGGATTTCAAGACCAATGTCATTTATCATGATCTATGTCCCATCAGAACTATGTTTTACACCATCTATTATCCTTCATGTGTAAGGAATGCCAGAATAACCCAACCGTGATTGAATAAAAAATATTTATGGTCTTGGTGACAAGTTTCCTCCACAAAACGATGGTAATCTATGCTTCCAATGTCCTCACCACATGATGCTAAACTACAAGTCCAGAAGGGTCCCGATTGTAGGACATGAAATTGCAATGAACAATAGAAATGCTTAGATTCTTATCATAGTTCAGAATTCTCAAACCAAATTCCTTCCCTTTCCACATGAGGGAAAACCATCACATTGAAGTTTCATTGGGAATCCCGTGTAACTTAGTTTCTCCCTGAGAATATGTATAGAAAACCCAAATTCTACATTCTGGAATTAGGTGCAGAATGTTTTAAAATGTCCCCTTCTCTACCGAAAAATTGAATCAAAGAAGAGAATCCTCAGACATGTTCTATTTATAAGGATTCTTAAGGGAGATCATATATCCCTTCTTTGATGTAGGATTTAACCTACTTCCACCCCACATGATGATAAATTATGTGAAATTTTATCCTTGTGAATTATGTTAAACTACATATCATTGGTCCAAACATAGAATTTTTTCTACCATTAGTTATGGAATTCTTATGTGGTGACCTAAAATCCTATTAAGACATTATTTCTCACACCGTTCTTATCTCACATGAGATTAGGGACCTTAGTGGGAGATCCACCATGACATCATGGCAAATCAGTCTAGGATTTTGGTCTTAGAAGCATGACCCTAAAAGGAATGATATAGTTCCCTTCCCCACAGAGATCCCAGGGTCCGAACCATACAACGTTAAACAATAGGGTACTTCAAAGATTGGAGAGATTACTTACCCTATGTATGAGTTAGATATATATGGGGAATTACTTGATCCCACGGGTGAATCACAACCTAAACAATTTTAATTTATTCAGATACAGTTCTTTCATGCGCAAACTCCATACATTGAGTAATATTGAATCTCTATAATCCTTCATTTTCATATGAGTTGGAAGGTCAATGTCTGACATACACCATTGTTTGATTATGCACATCATGTAATGGTGGCTATACATATGTCTCCTACAAAACAGTCATCAACCAAATAAAAATTCTTCCTTTGGAGAGTCTTATCCTATATCAGTATTCCTAATAGATCCCAAGTGTCGTGACATCCCTCTAGATTCTAGAACCCTCAAAGTCATGGTTTTCATTATATTTCCAACACACATCTTGGATATATCAGAACAACCTAGACTAATTAAACTCTAGTTTCTCTTGTGGCTTCTACAAAATAATTATTCCCCATCCCTAAGTGTGAAGTTGATCCTTATATTAAAAATAATATACCCTCACCTATTTCATGATTTGATGGTAATGTTCATCCAAATAAATGCCCACTTTCATGTTTATATGAACGCCATTCCATAGGCCGTACTCCATGATCAAAAGGGTCCAAATATCTATAATCTTTCATGGCCATCAAAAATGGAAGGCCAGCGTCTTGTAGACACATTTTTTTGACTATACATATCATGCCCTGGTGTCTCTACAGATGTCACCTACAAAACGACCAACAGTCAATGGAATATTCGTCCCCAAGGAGAGTCCTTTCTAGTTATCATATTCCTGGATGGCGTTTTTGTCCCATATCACTCCCCAGATTTTGAAATGCCCTGGATTACGGTTTACATATTATTCCCCATTCAAATACCCGGTGATGAAAAGAATTTCTAATTGAACTAATGAGTCATTTAATCTTCCCTACAAAATAGAAACTTTTTTGTGAGTGGTTTCCCATTCAAAGATAATACAAATTCCCCCAATAATTTCAGACATCATCCCACAGATAGCCCACCCACTATAGTCCCCAACCTCAAAACGAATCCAAAGTGTTATAAATCTCATAGGCCATTGGAAATGTAAGGCCAGATTCCTGTAGAAACCTTTTATTTTACTATACACATCATGCCCAGATGGATCTACATATGTGGCCTACAAAATATCCATCAACCAAAGGAAAATTATTCACTAGGAGAATTCTCTACAACCTCTGTACTCCTAACATGGCACTCAAGCCTATTGAACATCCAAAACTCACAACGTCAGGGTCATGAGAAATAAGACATTTATATATAAAAGATATTTGGATATTCCCTGCCGATTAATCCCAAATAGGGGACACTACCCCATCAATTTTGGACAATTATCTTTGACCTAAAACATCATTAATAATTCTAATTGGACGAGATATAAACAACAAATGATAAAAAGATGCAATACTCGTTAGAGTGAAAACCCTCAAAGGTAACACCTGGATAAAAGTCAAGCATAGGCTCGCTAAACCTATAATATGTATGATTTAGGAAAAAAATATTGATATATCAAATAATCAAAAGAGACATAATGATTGTTAGGTTGAAAAAATGAAATGTTTGGTCTATATAAAATACCAATTATACTTGCTAATCCCATAACAAATAACATTATCAAAATATTTGGGAAATAATGTAAATGACGCAAAAGTTTGTGAGGTTTTCTATAAAACCCCAGAAAAAGCTGAACTGCAATCACTGAGCCTCATGGATAAGGATAAATTAGATCCTAATTAAATTATTTCAATTTACTGGTTTTGAATCACATTCTAAGATTAATACACGATCGAAATAATGTTTATATGGTTAATTGAGATTAATTGAGATTATAGTAAAAGGATTAGAAGAATCATTGGAAGGAAAATTAGTTCCATTTTCTTCAAAAAGAAATATAGGAGAATCCTCATTCTGAAGTATATCTATAGTATCAAAAGAAAATGAGTACATCGTGATTTGAGAAAGTTGTAGTAAGGCTTAGCTCGCCATTTCCAAAAAAATGGCAAGTGGCTGTTATCGACCGTCAGGGTTCTGCTCTGAATTAGATCTCTCTTAGGCCTCATCTTCTACCATAGGGCATAGAAATTCCATAAAGGATTTAATGCCCCACCCTTTCTTCTTTATTTAGTTATATTAGTCACCCGAGGAGTCTAGTTGAGCCATCAAAAATGACACACAAGCATCACACTCTTGTAGATCTTCTGTTTGGGAAACCACAAAGTCGTGAGCCTACGCCTCCTTAGTCTTCAAATGGTCGAGCTTCTTAGAGAAGTCTTGGAAGATCATTTCTCGATGATGTGATAAATTGAATCTGGAAATTTTTTCCTCAGAAGAAGTGAGATATTATTGGGCTATGATAATCTCATAAATAAGAAAGTGAAAATTCTGGAAATTGAAGCCACTCGAACCCAACATAGAAAATATTTCATCAATTATTTCTATTTAATTTGAAAATATAGTTAGAGGAGTTTTCATTTCCAAGGAACATAACTGATTTCATGCCTAATTTCACACAACCAGATGCCTCCCCGCTGCACCAGGGAATTTGACCTTCCTTTTTTCAATGGGTCTATGGGCATAATGCATCATTACTGTAGTGGTAAGGGAACTAATATAGGTTACCAAAGCAGGGGGCTCTACCTCCCCTCAGATGGTTCGACCCCTAGAGTCGGACATGGGGGATTGGATGAAACTTTTGGGAGATACACTGATACTTTACTGGGACCAACCTCATTAGAGCCATGGGAAATATCCATAGGATGGGAGGAGTCTATATCACTCCCCATTGAAAAAGGACACACAAATGAAGACCATTTTTGATAAATCTAATGGTTGATTGGGCCTCTTATAAACGTAGTTACAAGAATAGAAGGTGTGTCGATCACAGTCCCCAGTGGGAGAGGTATAGATTGCATGAATCCCGAGGTCAAGATGTGGAAAAGGGCAATTAATGGATTTTGGACCCATTAAATTGGTCTACCCAGTACCACATCAGGGTAAAAGTCCACCCATATTTGGGCATATTCTAGTGATAGAAAAGTGGATCCCATCGCATTAGGAATGAAAACATCCATAGAGGCACCTTAAAGAATAATTATAACCCATAACTATTGATGAATTACGTTAAAATATTCTCCCCGTAACTGAACGGTAGGAGGAAGAAAAGTCTATTAAAGGCTCACAAATTTCCTGGTGAATTGGTAAGGGAAATATGCCTCACAAAATGTCACTCGATATACCTATATGTGAGAATCACATCCCAAAGTATGATAATGTATTATTTCTTCTATGAAGAACCACCTCTGTCACCCATTAATGACCCATGATGGGTTGGGTACGATGAAAATGAGAAGCAAGAAGCATCATTTAGTAGCCCGACAACATCGCTAACACTTAATGTCATAGGAAAAAAATAGGAAATGATAAAAAGGGTGGGTTAAAAGTCAATGTAAATAACCCTCTTATTATCTTGATATTTATAGAAAGGGAAATGTTATACAATCAACTCATATAGAAAATGAAATGGACTACATATATGATTTAGAGGTCTACCTTCTTGTATCTACCCAGGAAACACATAAAGTTAGGGAAGCGTAGGAGTGAATAGATTAACTGGTCGACCCTCCTCTAGAATAACCAATATCATCAGAGTGTAATTCTTGATCTCGGTATATATCTCATAGGATGGAAAGATTCATCAACTAAAGAACATGGGAACGATACATTCTAATCAAATAGAATTTTTAATGACCGTTCGATGATCATATCTCCAATTAGTTTATTGTCCTGCTTTGAGGATGGTGATATATGACCCTAGAATTTTTTGAGACTAATGGTTTGGATGAGTTTTTCTACAACGTGACCTCTTCCTAGGCCGATTAACCTGCAAAAATGACCCTATACAATCTTCAAATGAGGTATGAGAATGATATTAGTGAGGTGGTGATCAATTAATCCCTCTTTTCATGACCAGTAGTCTCCTTGTCAATGGGGACACATGGTTGGTTTGTCCCAAGTAGCAGCTGGAGGAAAATGTTTTCATAAATATTTCCATGGATGGGAAGTCCTCAGAGCTTGTGGATGTCCCATAAGATGATCCCCCCTTGTGGAAAATGGAAGGTATTTGTGCTTGAACACAAGTGGCTCATTAGTTCAGGGAGGATTTTTCAAGGATTGAAAGCTATGTACTGGGAGATCCAAGTTTCCTGGTAGACGTGCACCACTTCCAACTAATCGGTGGACTCTAAATTGGTTTGGTGTACCCATAATACCCCGGACCCTTCCTCAGAGAAGCATCCTCCAGCTTGTAGGTCCCATTTGGTGCTCCAACCTCCAATAGTGTTTTCTCATGAAATGGTGATAATAGATGAGTAATCATGGGAAACTAGTATTAGAGAAGTGTTGCGCCAACTGCGGCTGCTCCAAGTCTGCACTAAGCCTTCAGGTATGAAAACATTCTCTTGAATGGTAGTAGTTAGGAATTCCAAATTGAAGAAATATTTTCTTGTTTATTTCCTTAGGGGGACTCTTGGAGGATGAAAGGAATATTATGGTAAAATAAAGGCAAAGGAATGTTATCATGAAGACTAATGCCGTAAAGTTGCAACTACACAGAAAATGGGTAATCTAGAAGCTCTGGCATAAAGAGATCTTTTGAGAAGCCTTCTCGAGGAGTAATGTTCGATAAAATGTGGTCCTCAATGTCCTCAACCATGGATCCACTCCTGTTGGTCAATTTTATCATGATTCGTGGTAGATCCATTGTAGTCTGCACAAGAAGATCCAAAATCCCATTAAAAGGTAGTCCAATGAGAAAATTGTTAGATAATGGCCACAAAAATGGCCAAGGGTATTAAAAGAGGGACTGCATGGGGATCCTATTACTGATATAGGAAACAATATGTGGAAATTTTTTCATACGTCCATCACAGTACGTGAAATCCATTTCCCGCATACTGCAGTGGTACAAAGAAGCTATATACTTTGTATTTATGCCGTATGTGAAAGTTCCACAAGGCGTTGGCCCGCATAGCATTAGTCAGCGAACAGAGGGTTTCACAGAAGGAAGAAACCAAGAACCAATTCCTCACCATGATAATATTCAAAGAATGTTGTTTATGAGTTTATGTTCAGTTATTAAGGCTTATAGTTCAGTTTTACGATTGAAGTTTGGTGTGAAGAACATGTAAATCATGTAGCGTTCTCCAACACAGATGTCCAGAATTTAGTTTTAAATTACACAACACATATCCCCAACCCCCAAATTAGGTTCTTGGGTATAATCAATTGTGATGATTTTTGTTCGCAGCACATACAAGGTGGTTCATGATTGCGGATTTCAACAAGGAGTCGGTAAACATAAACAATGAAAGAAAATAGGTGGTCGAGAGAACTTTTCTCCATGAGAAACGCTGAAGGAAAAATGATCTGGGATCCTATTAAAATGTGTGGTCCTCTCCCACCAGGCGAATTTTTTATACCACAAACCACTTTAGTTCAAGACTACTTCTAAATAAAAATAGAATCTTCTTCATTCCTAAAAGACCACATCCCGATGGGGGGAAATTGTATGGTTCATGAAAATGTTGAAAAAGGAAATAAATACACTCACAAGATCATTACAGAAAGAATAAAACATTCCAAAAGTTCCATCAATTAAAATTCATAAATATTAATTGTATACTTGGGAATAAAATTTAATATATAAAATTTATCAAGAGTTTTATGTGACTTACGTACCATTTCTGAGCATGGTTTTTGGAATGCAAGAAACATGGACAATAGGTATGAGAAAGGACCTGCGAGGCACTGGGCCATCTGGTTATGGTCAGGAGACCTACGAAGCCACCAAGAATGGCATTGAATAAATTTAGTTCTAGGATGTCATCCGGATACTGCCCCCCAAACTCACCAGTTCACAGATGAAGCAAGCTAGAAGGGTTCCTCGAACCCTGAACCGCGAACCACAACCTCCTTAAACCATGGATGACCAAGTCTTTTATGGGTTAAGATATATATTCATTGCCTTCCTCAAATGGGGTTACCTTCCCCTAGATATTATTTCCCCAATGATCTATTAAAGGAGAACATGAGGAAGAATATGAGAGAAACAACGAAAGCATGGAGGAGACCCAAGTGGTTAGAAGAACGAATTCAGATAGGGTTACCACTTTGGTTTTTAATAATACATGAAGTGAAAACTATATATCATGTTCCCAGAGGTATATCCCTCATTGAAATATAAAAAAATGTTACTTAATAATAATGGGTAATCCTCAAACCTAATTAGTGTCATCATGAACCATATATTCCTTGCGGATGAACTCCCGACGAACCACAGGACCCAGGACCATTCTTCAGTACGAAGCTCCACATAGTGCATCATTATACGGATCAAACCCCATGTCGTGTAATGCATTAGATTGTGGATGGAACTAAATATAGCATAGCAGACCGTGTAAAGGACCGCATTCCACTTTGGTACATGGTGGTCCACACCCGAGTCTACGTACTGCTTCGGTACACATACAACCCATCTACACACATATCACTGTGGTATGAGGGGCTCCCCCCAACCCACATGAGACAGTTTTACGTGGAATGGGAGGTCTTCCAGTGTCTTCACATCTGGCTCCAATCTCACCCCTCTCTTATCATCTAGTCCTCCCAATATACTCTTTGAACTAGTCCACTGGTATCAAGCCAATGCCTCCTATAAATCCACCAGACCCATATAATCAAATCATATGGTGCATCAGCATGCCCCTTTGAGTCTACATACCCATGGTAATAATAGTCATAAAGGATGTACCCACAAGGGATTGGAATCCCGGGATATTTATAAGTCTACATACCAATGGTAACCCTGAGTCCAACCTTGTGATGATGACATGAACCTCTCTTTCTAGGGATTAAGAGTGATCACTTGCTTTTCCATTCAATGAAGAATGGTGAGCAGTCAAAGGAATCATGTTTTCTTCTCTTTTCGACGAGGAACGACATTCCACCCATATCACAGAACACAATCTGGGACACTACAACTAAGGTGTTCCCCAATCCTTCTAAGAGCTAAGCCGCATGACCTCTAATGTCATCCCACATTAAAGGGTTCGTCAATCAACACCCTCACCCACCATCTCCTCGACAACTTCTATCGTAGGCCCAAACTCTTCTATTAGTGGCAGAGAAGGTGTGAGGTGTCTTGAATCTCTCAAATCCTCTTGTTTCTCACACTGAGTATGACTCACATGGTCTTATTGATTTTGAATATTGCATAATCAACATGATCCAACAAAAATTGAACTTCGAGAACTCCGATTCCTGTTCCAACCAGGATACGTAGGATGCCTTCTTGAAGGCCCGAGCTCAAAGGGGTTCCCTTCCAAAAGGGTCAACCCATTCATGTCCCCTCAAATTGGAAGCTCCCATGCTTAATCCCCAACCAATATTGAACGAAGATAACTCTAATTAATGTTCAAACCATGATATGTTGGATGCATACTTAAAGGCCAATCTCTAAAGGGGTTCCCTTCTGAAATGGTTCACCCAATTATTCCCCTAATAAATGGGCCACCTCCAAGGTGTAAACATCGAGTTAACCAAACTATGTGGTCTCCAATTCCTCCCACGAGAATATATAGGAAGCCCATATTATAGGACCAATCCCACCATCAAACCAAATTTTTTCCATCCTGGATGATGATAAACTCCAGAGCGCGTTATTTAATGGCTTAAGTTTGAATTTCCTTCGTAGCATAAATCCATGTATATCCATGATGATATCGAAAACTAGGGGTAGCCCTTGGATACATTGTTGGGTAATGATCCAATGATTCAAGAACATACGAACATGACTTAAATATATAAGAGATTCATGGAATGGGGAATCATTCCCCTCAAAGGGGTGCAATGAGCCCGACCTCCCATCTTCTCAACCAATGGAGTCCTTAAGTGTCACTGGAAAAATCATCATCCAACTAGCACCTGCCATTGGAAATAACTTCCATGAATCATGGATAGCAGGGTCGTTTGGGATTTCTTGTTCCACGAATAAATCCATTGGAGATCATTTGAGGATGTTATATCCTAAGAGGACTAATTTCTTAAATAATTAACCCCATGAAATCTTCCGCTAGGATCATTTGAATGTGGCACCTCCTTCATAATGTGGAAGGGACAAACTGCCCAGTCCCTGCAGGGTCAATCCAATTCCCCATAATATATATTGATGTTGATCGAGTCAAAACAAATATGGCAGCATGAAATTATCTAATAAGGGAAAATTAACTTATATCTATTTGAACATTTTGTTTCATCCCAAAACAAATCACCTCGGGTAAAAAAACCCTTCATGTCCCTAACAACCCTAAAAATACTTAAACTCTTTTTGAAGACCTTACACACACTAAACCCCTTAAACATAAAAAAGGGAATAAACCCATAAATACCCAAACAGAACATAAAAACCCAAAAAACCAAAAAACACTAAAAACCCCTAAAACATCGTAAAACCCTAAAAGACACTAAATCCCTAAAACATTATACAATAAACTAAAGACACTAAAATGATCTAGAAAAAAATACCGAAAGGACCTTTATGAATCATAAAACTCTAAAATATCCTAAAAATAATAAAACCTAAAGGAACCTATGAACACTAAGGGTCCCTAAAAATCCAAAATAAAACCCTAAAAACCTAAAGGACACTAACAAATTCTGAACAACCCCAAATGACCCTAAAAGACCTAAAACCATATACAACCCTAAAAACATTGAATATCCCTAAAAGAATAAAACCCTAAAAACCCTAAAAACCCAAAAAACATTAAAAGATCCAAAAATAGTCAAATAACCTAAAATTCATAAAATATCCTAAAAGAACCTCAAAACCCAAAGCACCGCAAAAATGCTAAATATCATTTCAAAACCCAGTAAAACCATAAAAAACCCAACCCCAAATCCAAGTAAACCGAAAACCCTTAAAACCCTCAAAACCCCCTATAGACCTTTAAAACCCCATAAACTCCCCGACCCCTTAAAAACCCTTAAACCCCAAAAAATCCGAAAACCCCAAAAAATCCCCCAAACCACTAAAAAACTAAAGAAATTCAATGAACTCCAAAACCCCTAAGAACGTTAAAAACCATGAAGACCTAAAAAATAATAAAAACCCCTAACCCCCCACTATGATCAATGAAACACCTCCAAACCCTAAAATACATGAAAACCATAAAAGCCCTTAAAATTTCATGAAAACCATAAAACCCCTGAACAACTAAAAGACCCTAATCCCCATTGTGGACCCTAAAGAACCTAAAAACCATTAAACACCATAAAAACCTTAAAACAGTAAAAACACTAAAATACTAAAACACCCACAAAACCGAAAAATCCTGAAAATTCTAAAAAAAAACGTAAAACTATAAACCCCCAATAGGAACTAAAAAACCATAAAATACCTAATAACCATTATAAAAACACTATAAATCCCTAAAACCCCAATGAAAACATAAAATCGTAAAAAATATAATACCAAAAAAATCACTAAAATCCAATAAAATCCTTCAGAATCCCCAAAACCACTAATAAACCTATTAACATCCCTAGATACCCTAAAAACTATAAAACAAATAAAATACCAACAAACCCCAAAAAAATTCCTTCAATAAAAAATACAAAACAACAGTTTAAACCCTTAAAACACATAAAAATAATAAAAACCTAAAAATAACCCAAAACCCTAATAACACCTAAAACCATTAAAAAAATCAAAAAACTCTAAAAACCGATAAAAACACTAAAAACCCAATAAAACCAAAAAACCCCTTTAAAACAAAAAAAACCTTAAAGTAGTAAAAATGTTAAAAACCCTTAAAAACCAAATAACTTATAAAATTATACAAATCCTAAAAACCATAACAACCCTTAAAACCCATAACAAAACCTAACACCCCTAAAACACTAAACCCCATACCCTAGACTATAAATCGTAAGACCTATAGACTAAACCCTATACTCTGCACCCTAAACGCGAAACACTACACTCTAAACCCTATGCGTTGAACTGTAAACCCTAAAACCTAATCCCTACACCCTACATCCTAAAACCTAAACCCTAAACCGTATACCTTACACCTTAAACAATAAAAAATACAACTTAAATCATATACCCTATACCCTAAAATCTAAAACCTATACCCTATACCATGAACCCTAAACCCTAAACCCAACACTTTAATCCCTATACCCTCTAAAATAATCCCTAAACCATATAGCCTAAACCCTATACCCTTCACCCTAAACCCTAACCCATATTCCATAAATTCTATACCCTAATCCCAAAATACCAAAAATCCTGAAAAAACCTAGAAAACTCGAAACCCAAAAAACCCCTAAAAGCCCATAAAACTAAAAAAAATTATAAATACTAAAAATCATGAAACCACTAGAATAACTCAAAATAATAAGAGCGTGAAATACCCCCCAACTCTGAAAACTTTAAAATCATAAAACCCCATAATACAATAAAGATCCTAGAAAACTATAAAACTCATTAAAACTCTAAATCCCAAAATCCTTAAAACCCTAAAATATCCTAAAAACACATAAAACCCAAAAATAATAATTAAATCCATTAAACCCCCCAAAATCCCAAAACCCCTAAAAGACACGAAATTCACTAAAATACTTAAAAAGTATTGAAAACCCTAAAAAACTATAATACTAAAAAATACGTAAAATTCCAAAACCCCCCAAAACCCCAAAATACCCTGAAACACTTTTTAAAAACCATAAAATCCATTAAATTTCATAAAGGACCTTAAACCCCCAATAAACCCTAGAAACCCAAAACCCCTAAAAGACCCTAACAATCTAATAACCCCAAAAGAGATTAAAACCCTATAAAGCCACTAAAAGTCCCATGAAGACCCTTAAACATCGTAAAAACTCTAAAACCCCTAAAACCCCTAAAAACCCAAAAACCCTAAAATACAAAAAAACCCAAACCCTTAAAATGATAAAAATCCTAAAAAACCCCCAAAGACACCCTAAAATTCCCAAAAACATGAAAAAACAAAAAACCCAATAAAATTCATAAAAACCATGGAAACCCTAACAACCATGAAAAAAAGACATAAAATATCTGAAAAACCCAAAACCCATAAAAATACTAAAATACATTATAATACCATAAGAACAGTAAAAACACTTAAAAAATTCTAAATCTCCAATAAACCCCAAGAAACACTATCCAAAACCTAAAAACCTCAGAAATACTAAAACGCTAAAAAAATCACTAAAAACCCAAAAAAACACATAAACACCCATAAATACCTCAATAAACCCCACAAAAACACAAAACCCATAAACCCCTAAATATGCTACAAACCCTAAAATTCCTAAAAACTGTATAAAAACCCCAAAACCTCATAGAAATTTTAATGAAACCCTAAAATCCCATAATGATACCTAAATAACCTAAAATAATAGGAAAAAAACACAACTAACCCTAAAAACATAAAAACCCTACAAAAAATTAGAAACCCTAAAAATCCAAAAAACCCAAAATACTAAAAATACCCTTAATCCCCCTCAAACCCCTAAAAACTATAAAAACCCCTAAACCCCTAAAACACCTAAAAGTCCCATGAAACCTTGAAATGACCCTAAACCCCCTTAAAATCCATAAACCCCTTTCAACCATGAAAAATATTAATAATCCATAAATATCCTTTAAAACGCCAAACCATTAAAAAATTGTAAAATCTCTATAAACCATAAAACCTTTGAAACATACTAATACTCTGAAACTCTTAAAACTCTAAACCCTAAAAAACCCATAAAATGTGAAACATGACTAAAACCCCTTAATACATATAAAAAAACTAGAAAAACTAAAACCCCTAAAAATCTAAAAAGCTCTAAAAATTCTAAAAACCTAAAACACCTATGACAATCAAAAAATGTATGAAAAACCCTAAAACCCCCTACAAATTCCCTCAAAACATAAAACCCCTAAAAAATAATAAAAATCCAGATAATCCCTAAACCCCCTACTAAACATGATAAGCATAAAAAACAATTAAAAACCATCAAACCCAGAAAAAATACCCAAAATAATAATAAGACTTCTAAAAACACTAAAAACCTGAAACCATTAAAATCCTAAAAAATCATAAAAGACCGTAAGCACAAAAAACCCCAAAAAACCAACCCCTACCCAAATAAAAAAAATCTTATTAAATCTCATAATATCCCTAAAAACATAAAACACTAAAAATCCCTAAAACCCCAAAAAATGCATAAAATTTTAAGAACCCAAAATCCATTTAAAAAACTAAAAAAAACATTGAAACCCTAAATGATCATAAAATCACTAAAAAACCAAAACATCCTAAATTAACCAATAAAATTTAAAAACTAAAAACTAAAAAACCTAAAGAAACCCAAAAATGTAGAACATTCATTAAAATTCATAATCCTGTAAAATCCCTTGAAAAACCCTTAGTGCCCAAGAAAACCCTAAAAACCCTAAAAACAGTATAAACAATCATAAAAATCCTAGAACCCTTAAAAACCATTTAACCCCCCCCCCAAAAAAAGAACTAAAACCCCCCTTAAACCCTAAAAATCCCCTAAAAACCATAAAAACCATAAAAACCCCTAGAACCCCTAAACCCTATAAACAGCAAAAACCCAAAAAACTGTTAAAAATATAAAAACTAAAAACTAAAAAAACTCCACAACCCAAAACCCCTATACACCTCTAAAACCAAAATCCCCAAAAATCCATAAAAGAACATATAATCTTAAATAACATAAAAACACTAAAAAACCTAAAACCCATATAAAAAATGAACACAAACTAAAAACCCCTAAAATCCAGAAAAATTCTAAAAACCCATAAAAATTCTATAAAACCTAAATCCCCTAATTCCCCCATAAAAGATATTAAAACCCTATAAAACATCCTAAAAGTCTATAAAACCTATAAAATAACCTATAAACACTAATAACCCTAAATATTATGAACACGAAAAAATTTCTTGAAAACCCTAAAAATGATAAAAATGCACTTAAATACCCAAAATCATCTAAAAACCCAAAAAAACCCAAAAAATCTAAAAACCATAAAAACCCTAAAACCCTAAAACCATGAAAACAAAAAAATTCCATAATAAACTATAAAACTCAATAAGAAGACTATAAACCCTAAAAATCATAAAAACTCTAAAACACCCCTAAAAATCCAAAACACTGAAACCCATAAAAGATAATAAAACCCAAAAAATAAAAAAAATTAAAAACCCTAAAACATTTAAAAACCATAAAACCCTTAAACCCATTAAAAACACTAAAACCCATAAATCCACAAAAAAAATAAAAATAATATAATAACTGAATGTCCCTTAATAAAATCATGAAAATCATAATAAAGCTTATATGAACCATAATAACCCTAAAAACAATTTAAAACCCCAAACCGATAAAAAACATAAAAACCCCTAGAACACTATAAATCCTAAAATCCCATTAAAACACAAAAAATTGAAAAAAAAACTAAAAGAACCCTTAAAACATAAAAATCCTAGAACCCCTAAATCCATAAAAAAAAACCCAAAAAAACAAAAATAACCCAAAAAACACTAAACACCCCAACAAGACACTAAAAACTATGAAAAGACACTGAAAAACCTAAAACCTAAAAGCACCTAAAAACCCTCAAAACCATAAAAACCCTAATAACCCAAAAAATCCTTTGAAAACCCCCTAAGAAAACCCTAAAAACCTCTGAAACACCTATGTGACCTCAAAAATACTAAAATCCCAATAAAAGACCCTGAAAAAACTCAAAAGAACCCTTCAATACAAAACAAAAACTAAAACCCCCTAAAGGGACCTAAAATACCCTCAAAAATATAATACACTATAAAACCCCTCAAACCCCAAAAATAACACTAAAAATATTAAAATACCCTAAAGAAATAAAAATATTAAAATCTTAAAGGACTATAAGACCCGCTAAAAACCCTTAAAAAACTAAATTCCTGTAAAAAAGGAAAAAACCCATAAAATACCTGTAAAACCGAACAAACCCTATATCCCTCCAAAAAATATTAAAAAAACATAAAACCCTAAAATACCAAAACCCTTAAAACCCAAAATATAATAAAAACCAAACCTATACTAAAAATCCAAAATATCCTAAAAACCCTATAAATACCTAAAACCGCTTAAAACCTCAAAAACCCCATTAAACACCCTACAGACCCTAAAATCCCTAATAATTATCTAGAAAACCCAAACCCCACAAAAATATAACACCCCTAAAAACCCTCAAAAGAACCAAAAAACCAATAAATCCAAAAACAATAGCTAGAACCATTAAATCATACAAAATGTTCTAAAAATATTGAAGGCCCGAAAAACCTGAAAACCCAATGAAAACAGTTCGAATCCCCTAAACCCCCAAACCTATAAAAAACCTTAACCCCACATACACTAAATAAATTTAAACCCAATATCCTAAAAATAGTAAAAATCCATAAAACGCTAAAGCCCTTAAAAACCGTAAAGATATTGAAAATTCTAAAACCCCTAAGAACCCTAAAAACACCTAAAAATTCCGTAAAACCTATAAAACCATACAAATCTTAAGAACCCTAAAAACCATAAAAATAATCGAAACCCTAAAACCCCAAGAAATTATAAAAACATAAACCCATATTAAAACCATAAATACCATAAATAATATAAAAAACATAGAACACACAACAAATTCTTAGAAACCCCTAAAACTCCTTAGTAACATTAATCCCTCATCCTTCAAACCAAAAAAACACAAAAAACACTAAATACTCTTAAAAATCCAAAACCCTAAAAAACGATAAAACCCATAAAACCCTTAAATCCATAAAAAACCTAAAAACATAGAAACCCTTTTAAAAACCCAACAAACACTAAGAAATATGAAAAGATAATAAACCAAAATACATTAAGTACCATAAATCCCACTAACCATAAAAATCAAAAAATCCATGAAAACCACTAAATACCCATAAAATCATAATAACCCAAAAAACCCCTGAAACCCTATAACACTAAAAACCATTAGAATTGTTAAATACCATAATCAACCTAATATCATAAAGGACATTAAAAATCTTAAAAACTGTAAAAAATACCTAAAAACCCTAAGAACCCACTAAAACCCTAAATCATAAAAAAATACAAAAGATAACAAAATAAATTATATCCCTAAAAAACCCCGTAAAAATTATAAAAAACATAAGAAAAACTAAACCCCTAAAACTATATGAAACCCCAAGAAACATAAAAACACATAAACACTAAAAATAATAATAAATCATAAAAACCCGTAAAAATACATAAAAACCCTAATACCATATCAAACCCTAAAAAACTCTAAAAACATTAAAACCTATTAAAACCCATAAAAAATGAAACCCTAAAACCATTAAAACAAAAAAACACTGTCTATATATATAATTCCTTAAAACCCCTAAAACCCCCTAAAATATTATTAAAATCAAAAGTACCTAAAAATATTTAAATGCCAAAAAGTCCATAAATTACCCTAAAAAATACTAAAATACTTTAAAGAAATTCTAAAACCATTAAAAACCTAATAACCCTAACAACCTTAATGATCCTAAAAAACCTAAAAACCCCAAAAGTACCCAAAAACCCCAAAAACACTAATGGACCCAGAAAGAATAAAAAACCCAAAAACCCGAAAAAACCCTTAAGTATCATAAAAACCATAGAAAAAACCTATATGAGGGTAAAACACTAAAAAACCTTACAATTTTGTAAAATACCAAAATAAATGAACGTACCTAAAAGGCCCTAGACACCATAAATACCATTAAAACCCAAAAAACCAAAAAAAAACATAAATACCTTAATAACTCAAAAAATACATAGAAAACATAAATACTATAATTACCGTATATCCGTAAAAAAACCTAAACTATTAAAAAAACCCATACCCCTAAATACCTATGGGATCATAAAAATCTAAAAACTTAGAAGGACCTAAAAACCATAAAATCCTAAAGGACACGAACAATACTGAAACACTGTAAATGAATCTTAAACAATTAATAAACCTAAACCCTCGAAAAATATATCAACCCTAAAAGGTCCTAAAAACCGTAACAAACCTTAACAGGTTATAAAACACTCATAATAAAAAAATACAAAAAAAACCACCAAATAACATAAAATTCCTAAAATAACAAAAAATATTTAAAAGACACTAACAACCGTAAAACTCATAAAACAAAAAAAATTCCAAAAACAATTAAAGAGCCTAAAAACCCCAAAACCCTAAAATACATTGAATATAATAAAAAAATTAAAACCCCTAAATCCCTAAAATCCATTAATACCCTTCAAAAACTTAAAAAATCCTAAAACTGATAAAACCACTAGAAATCCTAAGAAATCCCAAAATAATTGTTAAAACCCCTAGGACTATAAAACCCCTTTAAAACTATTAAAAAAACAAACCAAAAAAACGTAAACTCCGCCTGAAAACCCTAAAACCCTGAAATAACCAGAAAACCACTAAAAAATGAAAACACCAAAATCCTAAAAATTTCAACAAACCCAACATAATCCCCCAAAACAATAAAAACCCCATAAAACTATAAAATCCCATAAAAACACTAATATACCTTAACATCCAAAAAATAAAAAAAATCCTAAAAGCCTAAAAACCCTAACCCCACAAACCCTAGGAACCATAAGACACATAAAAGAACCTAAAAACCATAAAAATAGAAAAAAAACCAAAAATCCCCAATGAAAACCTTAATTAACCTAAAACACCATAAAAACCCTAAATACCCACAAAACTCCTAAAATGGTTAAAATCCAAAAAAAACCAGTCTAAAACCCTTAAAAACACCTAAAAATTTGAAATCCCAAAAAAACCTAAAAAATAGTAAAACACTAAAACCAAGAAAACAATAAAAACACATAAATACCTAAAAACCTATACTACTGTTAAACCCAATTTAAACTAAATGACACTAAAAACCTAAAAACTATAAATACACTAAAATCCCTAAAAGATAGAAAAACCAAATAAACTTTAAATACCCTAAAACCACTAAAATACTCTAAAACACCATAAAATCCATAATACCTATATAAATCCCCTCATAACCCCTATAAACCCTACAATATTAATTAAACACTGAACCCCTAAAAACTAGGAAAAAACACAAAAAATCTAAAAACCATAAAAACCGTAAAAACCCCATAAAACCCCAAAAATAATCCAAAAAACATATAATACATAAAAAATTATTAAAACCCTTAATAAACCTTAAAAACCATAAATAATCATAAATACCCAAAACCCCCCAAAACATTGATTCCCTAAAAACCACTAAACACCCTGAAAACCATAAAAACACTAAATAAACTAAAATATCCTAAACCACTAAAAACCTTAAAACACAAAAAAAACCCTAAAACCCACTAAACCCTTAAAAACCCTAAAAATACTATAAATCCTAGAACCCTAATTAACCTAAAAACACCAATACATCCGAAATCTCATAACTCCAAATCACTTAAAAACACTGAAAACCCATAAACCCCAATGCCCCCATAAAACCCTAAAATATTAAAATACTCTAAAAACAATACAACATTAAAAACCATTATAAAACCCTAAAACCAATAGAAACCCTAAAAACCCAAGAAACACTTAAATACCATTAAAAATTCTACAAATCCTTACACCATAAAAAAACCTAAAAAACCCATAATCTAACTAACAAACACTAAATTTCCTATCAAAATCCTTGGAAAAACAAATTATCCCTAAAACCCATAAAAATATATGAAACCCATTGTTTTCCTTTAAAACCTCTAAAACCCATAAAAACACCTCAAATGATAAAAAACACTAAAAACCTAATGGACACTAACACAACTAAAAACCCTCCACCTAATAACCAAAATAACAATATAAAACCCTTAGAAGAACCTAAATCCCATTGAATGTCCTAAACAATATTAAAATCATTAAAGCCCTTTAAAACGTAAAAAGTCTTAAATACCCATTAAAACTCCTAAAACCCCTAAAAACCACACCCTAATCCATAAAAATCCCTGAACAATTAAAAACTATAAAAATTTGAAAACTCATAGAACCTTAAAAAAACAAGAAGATCCCTAAATACCAAATTAGCATATAAAAATCATAAAAACATTTAAAACCCTAAAAATCACTATAAACCATTAAAACACATAAAAACACTCGAAAAACCTAAAAAGTGAAAAACAAAAAAACCCCTAAAAAAATATAAAACCCATAAATCTCGAGTAAAAACCTCCTCAAACCTTAGGACAATAACTAAAAACTGCTAAAAACCCAAATACCCCTAAAAGACATTAAAACTATAAACACCCATAAATCCCTAAATCACCATGCAAACCCTAAACCCCCTAAAATGCCCAAAATCACTCTATAAAACCCCAAATCCCCAAAAAATTATAACAAACCTAAATTAATCTGAAAAAAATGAAACATAAATGTAACGCCCCGACCCCAGCTACCCAGAGTCGGTGCATTAATTACATAACATTGGCATGATCACAAGAAAGATCAAATCCCGAAAGACCGATTGGTTTAGTAGCCTTGGAAACACTAGATATAATCATAAAGTTTTACATTACATTTCAAAGTGAAAAACTACTACAACAACAAAGTCTTCATATCCACACTATTAACCCCTCATAATATCCCTGCAAGTCATTCATAATTTACTTCTTCACTACCTGGGAAAAATAAAACATAGAAAAGGGGTGAGCTCAAATGCCCAGTAAGGATAACAATATAGAGGAAACTTTCATAAATAAAAATAAACATTTAAGGCAATGTATAACTAAAACAAAAGCCTTTTAAACTTGAACATTTAACATAGTATGGCATAAATAAAATTAAATAATGCCATTTACTTATTCACATGGATATTCTACTAATCTAATAATCACATGAAAAAATCAATAACCACTTTCATAATGTTGGAATGCATAATGCCAGACTATCATAACCACATAGCCAAGGCCTCGTGCCAAGACTACAAATAAGATTTTGTCAAGGCCTTGTGCCAAGACACTAGTTTGTCTCATGAGACCTACCGATGAATCGAGGAGCTATAGCGGGCTCCACCCGTCACTTATTAAGTCCAATGCATTCCCATATGAAAAGGTTTAAACATAACATAAACATTCGTATTAAAACTAGCATACGAAATGTCAATAATTTCACAATAAACTATGAATGGTATAAAAATAGCACATCCCCAGTCAAACATATCACAAAACCTTCAATACAATATAGAAGTTTTGTATCATAATAAATCAACTTCAAATAATCTTAAGATCCATCAAAGGATGTTGACATAGATGAAATCAAAATTCTTTTTAAAGAAATATCTCCTTTTATTTTGAAATCATTTAAGATCCATATAAAATAAAACATTTTCTTTGAAAATATTCTTATAAGCTTGTATGGGAAGCTTCGACTATTTTATAACGGCGGAAAATAACCGCACCCGCCGTATAGTTAAAAAAAACATTCTTACCTCAATTCTGTCGAAAAGGTTAAAAAGGACCTTGTTTTGAAAACGACGGAAAGATTCCTTTATAAACCTCTTATAAAAAGTCAATCAAGGGTATAAATGACTTTAACCCATATTCTTGTAAATAGTAAAAATGTTTTGAAATACATTTCGAAGAAACATGGATGTGGATGATAAAGAGATCCCAGTAGATTATTACGTATAATACAACCTCGGATAATGAAGAGATTGTGAAATAACCCTTACCTTGTACTTTTCCTTGGTTGTGGTAGGTTAACCTCCTGTATAATGGTGAAATAATTGTTATTAAATTATTCAAGAATCATATACATTAATATGATATCATATATGATCTTTTAATATTGATTTGATAATAATATCTTAGTATTATCGTTGTTTCGGGTGTTAACTTACTTGTTTTCTTTCATATGTTTTGTTACGTAAGACATGTTTGTAAAGGATAGGTTGTATATTATTCATATCCAGAATGATATCAAGTCCTTAAACATCATTTTTAAATCATAAAATGATAATTACGCTTTAATGGTTACGATGGAGAATGAATCTCATCGCGTTCGTGGAGACGGTAGTCCGTACGTACGCACGAGCGACAATATCATTCTTTTGATATTAAAATAATATATAAATGGATGGTATATCATATATACAGAATCATTAACATGTTATATTTATTATTTACATGAGTTACACATCATTATTATACCCATCCAAATAATATTATATTGAATAACAATTACACCACGACGTGGAGACGGTAAGCCGTACGTACGCACGTATGGTGACATGTTATTCAAAGGGTGGATAGAATACTGAATATGATTGTACCATATTTATAATAACATCACAGTATATGTGAGATACTGGAGTTATTATTTCAGAATGGTATGAACAAAGGAAGAAGAAGTGGAAGAAGAAATGAACTTAGAAAAGGGTGGTGAAATCATTACCTCTTCTTCGGGTTCTTCCTTTTGATTTGATCAAAAGGGCTCCTTAGGTTGGCTTTCTGATCAAACTAAGGCCTCTAGGTTGTAGTGAGGGATGTTGGGAGATTATTTGGGCAGAGTTTGGCCGAACCAAAAGGCTTTGAAGGTGTGAAGAAATGAGAAGGAGGAGTGCCCTTTTATAAGAGGGGTGAGGGGCACCTTTGGAAAAGCTAGAAATATTAATTTATAATAAATTCATATTCGGTTTCTAAAGGCTCCAAAGTTGACTATTCAAAGGATGAGGTGGGGATAGGTCGAAAACAACTCATCCAATAGAATTTAGACAGGTTTGGGTCCTTATATTAACCTTATCTTTAAGTATTAACTCTAAGTTAATTAGTTTCACTTTTACAATGTCTCTTTGTATTTTTATATATTATGGTTAATAAACTTACTATATACATCCAAGCGACCCCCAAGTGGTCCATTAATGATTAACCTATCATAATATAAGTCTCTTGGCCGAACCTTAGATTTTTAGGAATTTAATATCAATTAATAATATAATATTTGTTTTAAGAACTCTTTTATGTCAATTTTGACACTATTCAATAGTTGATTTTTGTGAAACTCATAACAGATTTATTACTTCGAACAAAGTCCATTAAATCAATCCTAATATATCATATTAGCCTAGAAAATTAGTTTAATTCATTAAAAGTTTCATATTATATTTATTTGGGTATTTATAATATCAATTATTTTAATTTTTCACAATTATAGTAATTACTGCATCATCATTGTGTCATAAATAAAATAACTTATTTAATGTCTAAAATTTATAAATAAAATATCATTATGTAGTAAATCTTTTTATCTTTCTAATGAATATTTATAATCTAAAATCAAACATGTATATCCCTATGTAAAAATTGTTGTTCTAAAAGATATATGCTTGTGTCATTTTTGTATTCATTTTGACTTAATTAAAATAAAGTGTCATTATCACTTACAAGTGGATCCATGGGGTCCCAAAATAGACCCAAAGATGCCCATGGTCGACTATGTATCAACCAATAGGGTTAAGAAACGTTTTATGGTAATTTAGTATTATTATAATATAATTTTTTTAACCCTTATTTACCGGATTTACCCTTAACCATGGTAAATAAAATATTTACCGCAGTAATTATTCAAAATGTCTAAAAATAAAAGTTACCTATTTACACAATTTGAACATCCTGATTCCAAATATGGAATCCATTTTTCTAAATTCAAAACACAGAAGTGGCAGAAATTAATTTAAAATTAATTCCCGCTGTCAAAACAAAAAGCGTGTTTTTAAGAGATAATAACTACCAAAAGATTGACACTTGTTTATGTTCGGTTTAATTGTAAAATTATGTCCAATGACCAAAATTATATTAAATGGTAAAAATATATTCTAAATATACTTTAAAACCACTCAAATTCATAATTTATCACTATTACTTATTTTGATTAAAAAAGTTGTTTTTAATTAAAATTTAGTAATTTTCACTATTCATCAAAATATAAAAGTTATCCGAAAAGTACCAAAATTTCACCCTAGGATAATTTCGATATTCCGAATCCAAAAATGAAGTCCATTTTGAAATATAAAATATATATGATTTCAAAAAGTAGGTATCACTATTTACAACGGCTAGTTTAATTAGTTGTGGTGTGTGTTAGAACTCGAGGTTGCGTACAACACACGCTATCGCATTATTCGAAGGGAAATGTACCGTAGAAGCTTGGGGTGTTACATTCTCCCCTCCTTCAAATAATTGCGTCCTCGAAATTTCTAGGGTATTACTGCATAAAAAGACTCAGGTGGTTCTTCATCATAAGTTCCTCGGGTTCCCACGTTGCCTCTTCCATCTTATGATTTCTCCACAAAACTTTTACCAGATGCGTCGTCCGGTTTCTCAGTACTTGTTCTCTTGTATCAAGAATCCTGACGGGCTCTTCACAATAAGACAGATCCGGTTCCAGTTCTAATTCCTCATAGGTGAGTACATGCGTTGGGTCAGGCATGTATTTTCTCAACAGAGATACGTGGAACACATCGTGAACTTTGGAGAGACTTGGCAGCATTGCCAATCGGTAAGCTACAACCCCAATTCGTTCTAGAATTTCGAAAGGTCCGATGTACCTGGGACTCAATTTACCTTTCTTACCAAAACGTATGACTCCCTTCCACGGAGATACCTTCAGGAAAACATGATCACCGACTTGAAATTCCAAATCCTTCCTTCGATTATCGGCATAGCTCTTCTGCCTACTTTGAGCTGCTTTGATGTGATTTTGGATTACTTTCACCTTTTCCACCGTTTCCTCCACCAGTTCTGGGCCTACAAGTTTTCTTTCACCAACGTCATCCCAACAGGTTGGTGTACGACATCTCTTTCCGTATAACGCTTCATATGGTGCCATCTGAATACTCGAATGGAAGCTATTGTTATAGGAAAATTCTACCAGAGGTAAATATTGATCCCACATACCCTGAAAATCAAGTGAGCAAGATCTCAACATGTCTTCTAAGGTTTGAATAGTCCGTTCTGATTGTCCGTCTGTCTGAGGGTGGTAAGCAGTGCTCAAATGAAGTTCAGTATCCAGGGATTTCTGAAGACTTTTCCAGAATCTTGAAGTAAAACGGGGATCACGATCAGAAACAATCGATATGGGTACACCATGAAGTCTCACAACTTCATTAATGTATAGTCTTGCTAGACGTTCCAGGGGTAGATCTTCTCTTATAGCAAGAAAATGTGCTGACTTGGTAAGACGATCAACAATAACCCATATTGCATCGTTCCTTCTAGGAGTCTTTGGTAGCCCCATGACAAAGTCCATCGTAATATTGTCCCATTTCCACTCCGGTATGGGAAGAGGTTGCATGACTCCTCCAGGCTGTTGCCTTCCAGCTTTCACTTGTTGACAAACCATACATCTTGACACAAAATCAGCAATCTCCCTCTTCATGTTGTCCCACCAAAAATGTTCCTTCAAATCTCTATACATTTTGGTGCTCCCAGGGTGTATAGAGAAATTGGAACTATGAGCATCATCCAACAATTCCCTTTTCAGATCAGGTAAATCGGGAACACAAAGTCTCTTCCCGAATTTCAAAATTCCATCTTCATACACAAAGTCTCTCAATCTCCCATCATTCACAGCTTTAATCTTCTTTTGTAATTCTTCATCATCAGTCTGAGAACTCTTAATCCTTTCTAGTAAAGATGGTTTGGCAACCATTTGAAAAAGCATTGATGTTTCACCTTCCCTGGTTATTCCCATGTCCATCTTCACTAGCTCCATGATAATTGGATCCCTTTCAATTCTCATATTGTTCAAAACTCCATGGTCTTTTCTACTCAAAGCATCTGCCACCTTGTTTGCCTTCCCTGGGTGGTAGTGTATCGTACAATCATAATCCTTGAGTAATTCAAGCCATCTCCTTTGCCTCATGTTGAGTTCTTTTTGTGAGAAAATATACTTCAAACTCTTGTGATCAGTATAAATCTCACATTTTTCACCATTGAGGTAGTGCCTCCATATTTTCAAAGCAAAGATCACTGCTGCTAACTCGAGATCATGAGTAGGATAGTTTTGTTCATGAATTTTCAACTGTCGTGATGCATAGGCAATAACTCTATCATTCTGCATAAGGACACAGCCAAGTCCTTTCTTCGATGCATCACTATAAATAACGAACCCATCATTCCCCGATGGTAGAGTCAATATAGGAGCATTGACTAATCTTCTCTTCAGTTCTTCGAAACATTCTTCACACTCTTTTGTCCAAACAAATTTAACCCCTTTACGTGTGAGCTTCGTTAATGGGTTTGCCAATCGGGCAAAATTCTGGACGAAACGTCGATAATAACCTGCCAAACCAATAAAACTATGTACCTCAGTTATACTCGTAGGTGCTGGCCATTCTTGGATTGCCTTGGTCTTAGAAGGATCAACAGAGATTCCATCTTTAGAGACAATATGGCCAAGAAAAGAAATCTCCTGAAGCCAGAATTCACACTTGCTAAACTTTCCATATAATTCATGCCTCCTCAGAGTCTTCAAGATAATGCGCAAGTGATTTTCATGATCTTCATAGGTTTTGGAGTATACCAATATATCATCAATAAATACTACCACAAATTCATCGAGATACTCCTTGAAAACTCTATTCATCAGATCCATGAATACAGAGGGTGCATTGGTCAATCCAAACGGCATTACAGTAAACTCGTAATGCCCGTACCTGGTTCGAAATGCTGTTTTCGGAATGTCTTCCTTCTTCACACACAACTGATGGTATCCAGATCGAAGGTAAATCTTTGAAAAGTATTGAGCTCCATGCAGTTGGTCAAATAAATCATCAATACGAGGTAGGGGATACTTGTTCTTTATCGTTATAGCATTGATCTCCCTGTAGTAAATACATAACCTCATAGATCCATCTTTCTTTTTAACAAAAAGAACAGGGGCTCCCCATGGAGAAACACTAGGGCGAATAAATCCCTTATTACTCAATTCCTCTAGTTGTTTCTTTAGTTCGACTAACTCTACAGTGGCCATTCTATAAGGGGTCTTCGATATAGGCCTTGATCCAGGAATCAAATCAATGGAAAACTCAACTTCTCGTTCTGGAGGATGTCCAGGTAAATCTTCCGGAAATACATCTACAAATTCTTTCACAACAGGTACATCCTCTATTTGAACATTCCTTTCCTCACCGATAGTTACTTCATTCTCTTCCTCCCCAATAATTGAATTAAGTTGAGCTACTGGGGGTGGGTCTAAATAAGAATTAGGTGGTGACGATTCTGCTCTAAAAATAAGGCGTTCCTTATCATTATCATCAAGAATCGTAACCTCTTTCTTCTTACAATAAATCTTCGCATCATAGTCCGAAAGCCAGTCCATACTGAGGATTATATCAAACTCAATCATAGGTATGACGATGAAATCAGCAGATAAAGAAAATTTATGTGCTCTAATGGGGACTGATTCACAAAACTTTGTTGCAACGATACTTCCCTTAGGAGTTTTAACTGACAACTCCCTTATTAAATCAAATTGGAAATATCTAATTTTCTTAGCAAACTGGGAAGATATGAAACAATGCGATGATCCAGAATCAAATAATGCATTTGCTAAACTTGAGGAAACCATTAAATTACCTGCCACCACGTCTTTCGGAGTTTCTACCTCAGCAGTAGTGATAGCATAAGCCTGGCCTTGATCCCTTGGCCTTTTCTGAGGTAAGTTCTCCTGACGCTTAGGACATGCATTTGCATAATGCCCCATATCCCTGCAATTGTAGCACTGAACGTTGTTAGCTTCCTTCTTCCCCTTGCAATCATGAGCTTGGTGGCCGTTTTCACCACACTTGTAAAAGACTCCCATTCCCTTCAAGCAAGTACCAGGATGTTTCTTCCCGCATTTACCACAAGATGGATATTCAACCTTTCCCTTCTTCCCCTTATTTCCATTCCCAGATTGATCAGCAGGTCTCTTCTTCTCTTTCTTCGCTTTAAAGTCATAAGACTTAGAGAATTATTTTTCGGTCTTGATAGCACATGAGACAATGTCTTCGTACGACGAAAAGGATTGTGAGACTAATGCTCGACGGAGAAATGGTTTTAACCCATCAAAGAAACGATCAATCTTACTTCTTGGGTTGCGAATATAATCTCCAGCATACCTCGCTAACCTTGTAAAGTTAGCCTCATACTTTGTGACATTATCATCCTCCTTTTGTCTCAGACTCAGAAATTGCCTTTCCATATCTGCTCGATGGTCGCGAGGAAAGTATTTTTCTAAAAACAGATCTTTGAACTCCCTCCATTCCATGTTTGATACTTCATCATCTTCCTTCATGTTTTGAATCAATGACCACCATTGATCAGCATCTCCAGTGAGGCGGTAAACTGCCATGGTAACTTTTTCCCTTTCACTACTCCCCAAAGCCTGAAATATTTTCTCTAGGGAAAATATCCATTGCTCAGCTACTAAGGGATTTGTACTCCCATTGAACGTTGGTGGTTGTTGTCTCATGAATCGATCTAACATTGATCCTCCACGCTGCGGATCAGGGTGCTCCATACGGGTAAGGTTATTATTCATAACCTGAGTAAGTTGTCCCAGTATGGTGATTAGCTGATCGGCACCAGTTGCATCACCAGCCCCACTATAATTATCTTGAGCAGGAGGGCAATCCCTACATGGAGTGCGCGCATTGATACGGTTTCCATTTCTTCCACTAGGCGCCATTTCTAAACAATGGCATAAACTAGATCAGTTTATGAATCAAAATACATAATCCCATACTTATAAAACACTTAACATAAATTGAACTATTTATGGATATAATCCATAATCATAAAAATGTTTTTCTTTGAGGAAGTATATACTCATAAACCCTTCATAATGATTTGTAAAGATAATGAGAGTTATCCTAAGCATATCCCCCGGGAGTGTCGTAACCAAGAGTGCAGCAAGGCCCGTTGTCGTGCACCAGTTCCCGTTCGAGTCTAGCTCAAAGCGGTGTTTTCGGGTTTTACCCCTAGGTACATCTGTGCCAGAGCCGCCTCTACCTGCTCGTATCCAGACAGGGATGTATTGCTCGGAAAACTCACAAAATCTCTACAATACCAAAATTCTAGGAAGTTCTTCTATACTAATCCTCAAAGTTCATCTTAGGTCTACGTGCTCTAATCAGAGTTTATCTAAATCTAGCTTCGAAGGTTTGTACTAAACTTCCTCTGATACCAACTGTAACGCCCCGACCCCAGCTACCCAGAGTCGGTGCATTAATTAAATAACATTGGCATGATCACAAGAAAGATAAAATCCCGAAAGACCGATTGGTTTAGTAGCCTTGGAAACACTAGATATAATCATAAAGTTTTACATTACATTTCAAAGTGAAAAACTACTACAACAACAAAGTCTTCATATCCACACTATTAACCCCTCATAATATCCCTGCAAGTCATTCATAATTTACTTCTTCACTACCTGGGAAAAATAAAACATAGAAAAGGGGTGAGCTCAAATGCCCAGTAAGGATAACAATATAGAGGAAACTTTCATAAATAAAAATAAAAATTTAAGGCAATGTATAACTAAAACAAAAGCCTTTTAAACTTGAAAATTTAACATAGTATGGCATAAATAAAATTAAATAATGCCATTTACTTATTCACATGGATATTCTACTAATCGAATAATCACATGCAAAAATCAATAACCACTTTCATAATGTTGGAATGCATAATGCCAGACTATCATAACCACATAGCCAAGGCCTCGTGCCAAGACTACAAATAAGATTTTGTCAAGGCCTTGTGCCAAGACACAAGTTTGTCTCATGAGACCTACCGATGCATCGAGGAGCTATAGCGGGCTCCACCCGTCACTTATTAAGTCCAATGCATTCCCATATGAAAAGGTTTAAACATAACATAAACATTCGTATTAAAACTAGCATACGAAATGTCAATACTTTCACAATAAACTATGAATGGTATAAAAATAGCACATCCACAGTCAAACATATCACAAAACCTTCAATACAATATAGAAGTTTTGTATCATAATAAATCAACTTCAAATAATCTTAAGATCCATCAAAGGATGTTGACATAGATGAAATCAAAATTCTTTTTAAAGAAATATCTCCTTTTATTTTGAAATCATTTAAGATCCATATAAAATAAAACATTTTCTTTGAAAATATTCTTATAAGCTTGTATGGGAAGCTTCGACGATTTTATAACGGCGGAAAATAACCGCACCCGCCGTATAAGTTAAAAAAAACATTCTTACCTCAATTCTGTCGAAAAGGTTAAAAAGGACCTTGTTTTGAAAACGAAGGAAAGATTCCTTTATAAACCTCTTATAAAAAGTCAAACAAGGGTATAAATGACTTTAACCCATATTCTTGTAAATAGTAAAAATGTTTTGAAATACATTTCGAAGAAACATGGATGTGGATGATAAAGAGATCCCAGTAGATTATTACGTATAATACAACCTCGGATAATGAAGAGATTGTGAAATAACCCTTACCTTGTACTTTTCCATGGTTGTGGTAGGTTAACCTCCTGTATAATGGTGAAATAATTGTTATTAAATTATACAAGAATCATATACATTAATATGATATCATATATGATCTTTTAATATTGATTTGATAATAATATCTTAGTATTATCGTTGTTTCTGGTGTTAACTTACTTGTTTTCTTTCATATGTTTTGTTACGTAAGACATGTTTGTAAAGGATAGGTTGTATATTATTCATATCCAGAATGATATCAAGTCCTTAAACATCATTTTTAAATCATAAAATGATAATTACGCTTTAATGGTTACGATGGAGAATGAATCTCATCGCGTTCATGGAGACGGTAGTCCGTACGTACGCACGAGCGACAATATCATTCTTTTGATATTAAAATAATATATAAATGGATGGTATATCATATATACAGAATCATTAACATGTTATATTTATTATTTACATGAGTTACACATCATTATTATACCCATCCAAATAATATTATATTGAATAACAATTACACCACGACGTGGAGACGGTAAGCCGTACGTACGCACGTATGGTGACATGTTATTCAAAGGGTGGATAGAATACTGAATATGATTGTACCATATTTATAATAACATCACAGTATATGTGAGATACTGGAGTTATTATTTAAGAATGGTAAGAACAAAGGAAGAAGAAGTGGAAGAAGAAATGAACTTAGAAAAGGGTGGTGAAATCATTACCTCTTCTTCGGGTTGTTCCTTTTGATTTGATCAAAAGGGCTCCTTAGGTTGGCTTTCTGATCAAACTAAGGCCTCTAGGTTGTAGTGAGGGATGTTGGGAGATTATTTGGGCAGAGTTTGGCCGAACCAAAAGGCTTTGAAGGTGTGAAGAAATGAGAAGGAGGAGTGCCCTTTTATAAGAGGGGTGAGGGGCACCTTTGGAAAATCTAGAAATATTAATTTATAATAAATTCATATTCGGTTTATAAAGGCTCAAAAGTTGACTATTCAAAGGATGAGGTGGGGATAGGTCGAAAACAACTCATCCAATAGAATTTAGACAGGTTTGGGTCCTTATATTAACCTTATCTTTAAGTATTAACTCTAAGTTAATTAGTTTCACTTTTACAATGTCTCTTTGTATTTTTATATATTATGGTTAATAAACTTACTATATACATCCAAGCGACCCCCAAGTGGTCCATTAATGATTAACCTATCATAAGATAAGTCTCTTGGCCGAACCTTAGATTTTTAGGAATTTAATATCAATTAATAATATAATATTTGTTTTAAGAACTCTTTTATGTCAATTTTGACACTATTCAATAGTTGATTTTTGTGAAACTCATAACAGATTGATTACTTCGAAAAAAGTCCATTAAATCAATCCTAATATATCATATTAGCCTAGAAAATTAGTTTAATTCATTAAAAGTTTCATATTATATTTATTTGGGTATGTATAATATCAATTATTTTAATTTTTCACAATTATAGTAATTACTGCATCATCATTGTGTCATAAATAAAATAACATATTTAATGTCTAAAAATTATAAATAAAATATCATTATGTAGTAAATCTTTTTATCTTTCTAATGAATATTTATAATCTAAAATCAAACATGTATAACCCTATGTAAAAATTGTTGTTCTAAAAGATATATGCTTGTGTCATTTTTGTATTCATTTTGACTTAATTAAAATAAAGTGTCATTATCACTTACAAGTGGATCCATGGGGTCCCGAAATAGACCCAAAGATGCCCATGGTCGACTATGTATCAACCAATAGGGTTAAGACACGTTTTATGGTAATTTAGTATTATTATAATATTATTTTTTAACCCTTATTTACCGGATTTACCCTTAACCATGGTAAATAAAATATTTACCGCAGTAATTATTCAAAATGTCTAAAAATAAAAGTTACCTATTTACACAATTTGAACATCCTGATTCCAAATATGGAATCCATTTTTCAAAATTCAAAACACAGAAGTGGCAGAAATTAATTTAAAATTAATTCCCGCTGTCAAAACAAAAAGCGTGTTTTTAAGAGATAATAACTACCAAAAGATTGACACTTGTTTATGTTCGGTTTAATTGTAAAATTATGTCCAATGACCAAAATTATATTAAATGGTAAAAATATATTCTAAATATACTTTAAAACCACTCAAATTCATAATTTATCACTATTACTTATTTTGATTAAAAAAGTTGTTTTTAATTAAAATTTAGTAATTTTCACTATTCATCAAAATATAAAAGTTATCCGAAAAGTTCCAAAATTTCACCCTAGGATAATTTCGATATTCCGAATCCAAAAACGAAGTCCATTTTGATATATAAAATATATATGATTTCAAAAAGTAGGTATCACTATTTACAACGGCTAGTTTAATTAGTTGTGGTGTGTGTTAGAACTCGAGGTTGCGTACAACACACGCTATCGCATTATTCGAAGGGAAATGTACCTTAGAAGCTTGGGGTGTTACAATAAATCTTCAAAGAAACCTATAAACCCATAAAAACACTTTAAAACACTAAAACCAAAAAAACATAAAATATTAATTCAATAAAAACCCTAAAACCATCCAAAAACACATAACATCCCTAAAAGACCCCAAATACCCAAAAACTATAAAATTCTTATACCCCTAAAAACAACATGAAATATAAATTCCCCTAAAAAATCATGAAAACCCTCAAAAATACCCAAATAAACATAAAACCACTAAAAACCCTAAAAACCCCTAAAAAGACTAAAACCCCTAAAAAACTAAAAAACCCTAAAATCACAAAAACCACAACCATAAAAACCCTAACAAAACACTGAAACCCCTAAAACCCCAAAAAACCCCCAAAACTCCAAAAAACCCCTAAAAATACAAAAACCACAAACCCCTAAAAAATTACAAATCTCTAAATACCCTAATAACCCAAAAAAATATAAATATGAAAAGCCATAACAACCCAAAAATAACCATTAAAAGACCCAAAAACATCTTAAAACCCTCAAAACCCCAAAGGAAAAAAAACACTAAAACCCTCAAAACACTAAAATCCCTTTCAAAACCATTATGGTGCTTAAAATACCCAAACAAAATAAAATAATATTAAACACTTAAAAACAAAAACAACCAAAAAATCCAAAAAACATTAAAATTCCCTAAAACCCACTAGAAACCATAAAGGAACACAAAACCCTATAAACCCTTAAAGGAAAAAAACCAAAACCCCCTAAAGAACCATAAAAAACTGAAAACACTAAAAACCCCAAAACCCTAAAAAACCCTAAAAACATTAAAACCCTAAAGGACCTAAAAATCCTTAAAATATACTTAAAACCCTAAAAACACATGAAAACCCTAAATACAATAAAAAGAAATTAAAACCACTAAAAACAATAAAATATCCCAAGACCCAAAAAAATAATTAAAGGCCATAAAACTGTAAAAAACCCAAAATACCCAAAGACCATAAAAACTCTAAGAACTCCATAGAATCCCAATAAAATATATAAAACCCCTAAAAATCCAAGAAACCGTATGAAACCCAATAAAACTATAAACCCCTAAAATCTACAAAATCCCAAAAACCATAAAAATTCTTAAAACACAAAAATACAAGCCCCAAACCCCAAAACCTATAAATACCCTAGAAACCCAAAATATACTGAAAACCCCAAAACCCCCAAAATCCATAAAAACATAAAATACCCTTAAAACACTAATAATCCTTAAGAACCTAGTAAACTACAAAACCATAAAACTCCCTAAAACCCCTAAAACCAAAATAAATTAAAACCCCTAATCCCTTTAAAACATCAAGAATATTTTAAAATACACTATACATGAAAATATTATCCGTAAAACCCCTAAAAACATAAAATAATATAAAATTAAAAAAAGAAACAAAAACCCAAAAAAACCATAAAAGGACCTAAAAATCCAAAAACTCAGAAATGCATAAAAAAACTAAAAAACATAAAAGCCATAAAAATTATAAACACTCTAAAAACTATAAAAACCCTAAAAACCCAAAACAAATCAAAAAAAGATATCAGAATCTAAAAACTGTAATATAATGTTAAATGCCTTAAAGAACCCTAAAACTCAAAAAATTTCTCCAAAAACCCTAAACCCATTAAAACACAAAAAATACGAAAACCCATAAAAATTCTAAAATCCCTAAAAATACAGAAACCCTTAAAAGGACACGAAAGACACTAAAAATAATAAAAATACTAAAAATATAAAAACATGCACAACCCTAAACCCCTAATAAACCATAAAACCCATTAAATACACTAAAGACCCTAAAAACCATGAAAACCCTAAAACCCTAAAAATTATAAAAAACCTAGAACCCCTAAAACTCTAAAGCTTCTTATGAACCCTTAAAATCCTAAAACCTCTAACACAAATAATAAAAAGTGAACCCCATAAAAACTAAAAAACTCAAAAAATGAACTTAAAACCATACAAACCCCTAAAAATCCCTGAAAACTCTAAAACCTCTAAAAAACATAAAAAACGAAACACATAGAAAACCCTAGAATCCCATTAAACAATTACAAACAAAAATACCATGAAATCCGATAAGTCCCATAAAACCCTAAAAACCTAAAACACATTAAAACAATAAAACCCTAAAACACATAATAATCCTAAAACCACTAAAACATCTAGAGACACTGAACAACTTAAAACCCCTAATAGACGCCGAAAAACCTACAAACCATAAAAACATAAAAACCCCTAAAGACACTAAAGCAATATAAAATCCAAAAGTTCCTAAAACCGTTTTAAATGCCAAAAAACCCCTAAAATATCTAATACACCCAAAAACCATAAAAACCATTAAAATCCATAAAGGCAATAAACCTCCTAAAATCTCTAAAAACTAGAGAAAACCCAAAAAACACTAAATCATGAAAAGGAACCCTATAATACTAGATAACCCTAAAAAACATAAAAAATAATAAAACCCCTAAAAACATAAAACCACTAAAACCCCTAAAACATACTAGAAACCCTTAATCCCACTAAAAACCAAAAAAATACAGAAAACACTAAAAATCCATAAACACCCCTAAACACCCTAAAACCCTTAAAACCCTATGTTTCTTTGAAACATAAAGCATTTTTTATTTTCTAAAAAACACCCATCAAACTCTAAGAAAATGAAAACATTTTAAACCCTTAAAAACCCTTAAAAAATCCGTAAATCCATAAAAATCCATAAAAACTGAAAAATTCTATTATAACCTAATCCCCCTATAATCCGTAAAACCCTAAAAAACCTTAAAAATAAAACAAAACCCAAAAAAATTCCTAATACCCCTACAAAACACTATATGCCCCTAAATAATTATAAAATACCCTAAAAACCAATAAAAACCAAAAAATACTTCAAACCCCTAAAACCCTAAAAACCCTAAAAATCCCTAAACACCCAAAAAAATTATAGAACTCAGTAAAAATCCCTAAATACGCTAAAAACCCATAAAAAATACTAAAAATACATTAAAATTCCTAAAATACCCAAAATGTTTTTTAAAGCCCCTAAAAGGAACTAAAAACTCAAATAAACCTTAAAGATTCTAAAAAGACCTGAAATCCTTAGAATAGACTAAGTAGCTCTAAAAGAGCCTAGAAGAGCCTAAAACCCATCAAGAACCATTAATACCAAAAAATACACCAAAAAACTTAAAAAAAAACTAACACACACTCAAACCCTAAAAACCCCAAAATGGACTTAAAAACTATAAAACCATAAAAGAACCTAATTTCCATTAAAACAAAAAAACCTAAAGACCCTAAAAAATTTAAGGATAATAAAACACTAAAAATAAAAAAAAATACCAAAAAAACATAAAAACATAAAAAAACTGATAAAAACAAAAAAAACACCAAAAACCTACAAAAGTAGTGAATGAAAAAAAAATCTATAAAACATAAGAAAATGCCAAATCCTTAAAAAGTCCTATAGAAAACAAGATACCCTAAAAACCCATTGAAAGGACATAAAATCACAAAAAAACCTTAAAGACTATAAAAAGTGCTTAAGGACCATAAAAACCCTAAAAAACCTGATAGACCTACAAACCCTAAAATCCCTAAAAACCCTAAAACCACACTATACACATAATACCCCTGAAAACCATTTAAGACCCTAAAAATCCCAAAAATAGTAAAAAAAATAATTAAACCCCTTAAAATACTTATAAATCCCAAAATACAATTAAAACTATTAAAACCTCAAAAAACCCTAAAACACTAAAACACAAATACCCTAAAAACCCTTTGAAACCCAAAAACCATAATTAGCTATTAAAACACAAAAAAATCCAAAAATAAAATAAAAAACCAAAATATAAAATAACCCTTAAAAAATTAGAAACAATAAAAAATTCAATATCCTAAAAAACCCAAAAAAAATTATAATATGAAAATCACTAAAAACCATAAAGGTGATAAAGTCCTAAAAAACCCATAAATACCAAAAAACCTTAAAAATCCTAAAAACCCACCAACCCACATAATAACATTAAATTATCAAAAAAGACCTAAAAAAATAAATCCCCTAAAATGAACTAAAAATTAAAAATACTAAAGGCCGTAAAATAACTAAAAGCCAAAAATATCCAAAAACCACTAAAAACTAAAAAAAGGACCCCAAACCCCAATAAAAAATCATAAAATCCACTTAATATTATAAAAACCCTAAACCCCTAAAATCACTTTAAAACTCTTAAAAACCTCAGAATAATAAAAGCCCTTAAATACCTAAAAGTCCTAATAACACTAACCCCCCCCCCCCAAACACTTAAACTCTTTAAACCCCTACAAGCTAGAAAAAACCAGAACACCTTAAAACCCTTAAAACATAAAAGACTATAAAATCCCTTAAAACACATAAAAACCATAAAAAATACCCTAAATGACACAAAAATATACTATAAACCTAGATCCATTAAAAACATAAAAATTGTAAATTCCCCAAAACCTTAAAAACCCAATAAGAGAAGATAAAAAATCCTAGAAGACCCTAATAACGATTCAAAATCTGAAAAGATCATAAAAACAATTAACACCCCCTAAAAGACACTAAAACCAAAAAGAAACACTAAAATCCATAAATTACACTTAAACCATAAAAGACTCTAAAACCCACAAAATAAATTAATAGGACTCAAGAAACTTTTAATATAAAAAACACCCTAAATCCCGGAAAACACCAAAAGACCCTAAAAGTACCCCTAAAACCCTAAAATCCAAAAAAAAATCATAAACCAGAAAATAAAGTAAAAAAATCATGAAAATACATAATTTTTTTAAAGACCTAAAAACCATAAGTCCCATAAAACCATAAATACCCCAAAAAACACTAATACCCATAAACATCCCAAAAACCTTAAAATAATAAAAATCTACAAAATCCATAAAAACCATTAATTTTATTTAAAACCTAAAACAAAAAAAACACAAATAACCAAGATAATTTTAAAAAACCATTAATCCATAAAATCCATGAAATACAATAAAACACCAAAAAACACTAAAAACACAAAAAAATTAAAAATTTAAAAAATACTAAAAATATTAAAACATTTTTGAATAAACCATAAAATCTATAAAAATACCTAAAACCATTAAATAGAATTTTTTTTAAAACCCCCTAAAACCCTAAAAACCTAAAACCCCAAAAATTAGTATATACCCTTAAAACCACTAAAAATAATAAAACCCCTTAAAACACTAAAACACCCCTAAAAGAAAATAAATATCTAAAAAACTTCAAAAAACCTCACACCCGTAAAATTCCATAAAAACCCATTCATCCCAAAATATATAAAAACCAACCTAGAAACCCTAAAAACCACAAAAACTCAAAAAAAAAACCCTAAAAACCAAAAAAACCATAAACAGCCTGAAAGGCCCTAAAATTCAATAAACCCTAAAATACTTGGAAAACCGTACAACCCTTAAATAACCCTATCAAAACACTGAATACCCAAAAAATCATGGACAACCTAAAAACCCTAAAACCCATTATAAAAAATACAAAATCCCTAACACCCCAAAAGCCCAAAAATACTAACAAACACTAAAGCAATATTGGAATCACCAAAAAATTAGAAAACTAGAAAACACTAAAAAACAAATAAAACCATAAAACCCATAAAATCCCTTAAAACCACTAAAACACTAAAACACTAAAACCTCAAAAAAAAACCATAAAAACCCCTAAAACCCAAAACACTATAAAAATGAGTAAAACCCCTAAAAATCATAAAAACCCTAAAATAATATAAAATACCATAATAACCCTAAAAATTTATAATACTATAAAATTCATTTAAAACCCTAAAAACATTAAAATTCATAAAAACACCTAAACCTCTGAGAATCTCTAAAAACTAAAAATTCTAAAAACCTTAAAAAACCCCAACCCCAAAGAACCAATAACATCCCTAAAACCCCAAAAGACCTAAAATCCCTAAAATCCTTTAATATTCTTTAAAACATAAAAACCCTCTGAAAGCCATAAAATTCCTAAAATCATAAAATCACCCAAGATAATAAAAAACCCAAATTACCCAAAAATTCCTATAAAACCACAAAATTATAAAATACTAAAAAATGTTAAACCCCCAAAAAACCAAAAAACCATAAATATCCATCAAAATCCTAAAAAACATAACGTCCCCATATTTCACTAAAGCGACTAAAACCCAAAAGACACATAAATACCCTATAAATATAAAAAAATTAATAGATCCTAAATACAATAATAACCCTAAAATTCAAAAACAACTGTAAAAGCCTAAAAACCCTATAAACCAAAAACCCCATAAAGGACACAAAAAACCATTAAACACCTTAAAAACCATAGAAAATATAAAATTAATAAAAACCCTAAACACATTAAATTACCATAAATAATCATAAGAATTAGTAAAAACTGTAAAACCCCCTAAAAACATAAAACCCCTTTAAAATCCCAAAAATCCCTAATAAATTTTTTAAACAAAAAAAACCCTAAAACCAATATGTAAAAACATATCAACCCAAAACCCGCAAAACCCCAAAACCCAAAAAAAATCCAAAAAAATTCTTAAAACCCTGAATAACTAAAAAACGCTAACACCCCCCCCCCCCTCCCCAAACTTATACAATAAAAAAACTATAGAACATAAAACTATAAACCCCTAAAAGCCAGAAAAAATTTAAAAACTATAAAGTCACTAAAAAATCTAAAACAACTAAAAACCTAAAAAACCAAAAAACCAAAAAACCCAAATAAATGTTAAAATCTAAAAAAATACTAAAATAAAATAATACAAATAAAATCTAAATCATCTAAATCTTGTAGTAAACCCCAAAACCCCGAAAATACACAAAAAAATATAAACCCTATAACCTACACTATAAACCCTAAACCATAGAGTCTAAACTCTATCCCCCATACCCTAAACTGAAAACCCTACTCCATAATCCCAATACCCATGATCTTTAACCCTAAACACAAAACCCTACACCCAACACCCTACACCCTAATCCCTAATCCCAAAAGACTATTCCTTACACCCTAAACCCTATACTGTTAAACCTGGACCATATACCATAAACACTGAATTCACAAAAATACACCCTAAAACCATTATCATGCAACCTAAACCGTAAACCATACACCTTAAACCCTATACCATACACAATAAACCCTAACACTATACCCTTCACCCTAAACCCATAACCCTATTCCCAAAACATTATACCCTAAACCCAAAAAAAAACATAAACACCACCTAAATAAAAACCCCCTAAAACCCCCTAAAACCTAAAACCCCCTAAAATCCTAAAAACCCCAAATATTGTTAAACACCAAAACCTCAAAAAACACCCTAAATACACTAAAAAAACCCCATAAAAACACTAAATACCACATAAACCTTATAAAATCTTTAAAACCATGAGATGCATAAAAAATATAAAAATGATAAAACCCTAAAACCCAAAAAGCCTAAAAAACCTGAATCCCTAAAACCCCAAGTACTCTAAAGTACTAAAATACCCCATAAACCCATAAAATAATCATAAAAACCTAAGAACCATAAAACTGTAAACATTCCAATAAAATTATAAAAACCGTAAAATCACTATAACCCCACAAAAATCACTATAACTGCCTAAAACCCAAACAAAGTCTAAAAAATTTCTAAATAGCCCTAAAATATCTAATACCCAAAAACATAATACCATAAATAATCCCAAAAATACACTGAAAAACATTTAAAACCCATAATAGTAAAAAAAACCCAAAATACCATAAAAATTCCTAAAAATCATGAAAACCTCTAAAGACCATAAAACATTATAAAACCCCAAACAATCCTAAAAAAACGCAATCACAATAAAAACCAGAAAAACCTAAAAACACCAAAACCTCTTAAACACTAAATCCAATAAAAACCACTAAACCACCATAAAAAACCAAAAACCATTAAACAAACTATAAACCCCATAAAATCCACAAACACTAAAAAAACTAGAAACCTATAGAACACCTAGAAAACCCACAAAACTATAATAACCCTAAAAAAAATTAAAATATATTTATCTATAGAAGCCTTAGACATGCAAAAATACTCTAAAAACATGAAAACACTTTCACCCTTAAACACTTAAAAAGATCATAAATCCACTAAAACCCTAATAAACCCTAACAAAAACCTAAAACACCTAAAAAACCCTAAAACCTAAAAAACCCTAGAAACACTAAAACCCATAAACCCTTAAAACCTAAAATAACCCCTTAACCCCCCCCCCCCCCCCCCCCCGCTCACTGAAAGGCCCAATAAATAGTAAAAACCATAAAAAACCCTATAAACCCCCAAAAACACTTAAAATTTAAAATATCAAAAAACACTAAATTAAATTGAAACCCCATATAAATCGTTGAAACCCCTAAAAGTACTAAAAACCCTTAAATGACTAAAAACCTACAAACAATGAAACCTAAAAAAGACCCTAAAAACTAATAAAACACAAAAAAATACGAATACCAAAAAACCATAAACCCTTAAATAATCCATAAACACTCTAAAAAAATAAATTAAAGACACCAAACCCCCCTGCAACTCTTAAAATAACCTAGAAACCTATATAAAATCCAAAAAAACCCTTTAAATACATTAAAGCACCTAAAACCCCTAAAAACACAAAAATCCACCAACTTCCCTGAATACATTAAAATACTAAAAACCCATAAATACCGAAAAACAATATAAAGCCCCTAAAACCCTTAAATACCTTAAAACCCTTACAACCCCTAAAACCATTAAAAACCTTAAAAACCCAAAATCTATTAAAAACTACAAGAAACATAAATCCCATAAAACCATAAAAACCACTTAAAACACCTAAAAGGCCATGAAACTTCTAAAATCAAAAAAAAATCCTAAATAATGTAAAATCCTAAAATTTCCCTTAAAACCTAAAGAACTGAAAAAATTAGAAATATTGTAAACCAATGGATAACCATTAAACCCAAAAAGAAAAACCTAAGAACAATAAAAACCAAATAAACCAAGAACCATAAACAAAAAAAACCCAAAAAACCAAAAAACCCTAAAACCCTATAAAAACAAAAAACCACAAAACCCAGAAAAACCCCTTAAAACACACCAAAAACATAAATGCCCAAAAATCCCTAAAAACCTAAAAAATACTAAAAATATAAAAAACACAAAAATAAATTAAAAAAAATAAAACACATTAAAATCCCCAAAGATCCTAATAACCACTAAAACAATAATAATACCAAAATACCTTGAAAACCATAAAAACTATAAAAATAAAAAAACTAAAAAATCCTAAAAGTCCCTAAAACCATATAAATACAAAAAAAACTTAAAAATCCTAAAAAAAAGAAAACCCTGATATAACTTTGAAAAACCCTGAAAAATTTTAAAAACCTAAAAACCCTAAAAACCATAAAAATCCTTTAAAAAATTAATTTAAAAACCTTGAATATCGCTAAAAACTCTAAAAACCATATAAAATATTAAACCCCTGAAACACTAAAAACCGTAAAAATCCTAAAATCCTGTTAAAAATGGATAAACCTAAAAAACATCAGAAAACCCTTTAAAATGTTAAAATAAAAAACTACACAAAATACAAAAAAAATAAAATCCCTTAAAATACTAAAAACCCTAAACACCCTAAAAATCCAAAAACTCATCAAATAATGAAAATCCCTAAAAGAAACCGACAACCCCAAAAGCTCTAAAATCCCTAAAAATATTAACAATACAAAAATACTCTAAAAATCATAAAAACCCTAAAACACCCTTAAAAGACAGTAATTCCACTAAAAACACCCTAAAAGACACTAAAAATAGAAAACCCAATCGAAGATGCTAAGACAACTAATATACCATAAATTCCTAGAAGGCCATAAAGACCTTAAAAACACAAAAAATGCACAAAAATGCGCTAAAACCCAAATAAAATCCCTAAAAGGCCCAAAAACCCCTCAGACACCATAAATAATTTAAAAACCCAAAACCCCCTAAAATACATTAATGCCACTAAAAAACACCAAACACTAAATAAACTATAAAACACCCGAAACCCTTAAAATCCCAAAAAATCCCTAAAAACCTAAAAAATAAAGAACAATAAAAAAGAATAAATCAAAAGAAACAAAATAATACCAAAAAATTCTTAAATCACTAATAAAAATAAATCCCATAAAATTAACTAAATCCTTATTAAACTCTATAAACCAAATATAACCATAAAAACATTAATAAATATAAAATCATTAACCCCCCCACCACCCTAAAAACTCATAAACCCAAAAAACCATCGATAAAATAATAAGAAAATCCTAAAAACCCTAAATAAATTTGAAAACCTTATCACTCCCATTAATACCAACAGAAACCACTAAGCACCATACATAATCCTAAAAATTTCTTTACATTCCAATAGAAACCAAATCACCAAATCATCACTATAACGTAGAAAAAAAAACTAAAAACCCAAAAAACCTATTAAAACCTAAAAAACCATAAAACCCTAAACACCATAAAAATTATAATCCCCAAAAAACCAAAAAAAACTAAAAAAGAGATAGACACTAATTTTTTTAATAATTCACTAAAAACCCAAAAAATCCATATAACCCTAAAAACATAAAAAACCCTAAAACAAATGATAACACTAAAACTCCCCTAAGAAAGCCCTAAAATCCCCTAAAAGAGCCCAAAAATAATAAAAACAACAAAAGACCATAAAACCCACAACCTATTATAAAATACACTAAATCCCATGAAAAATGAAGGTCTATAAAATAGCATAAAATGTCCATAAGTATCTAAAAACCATAAAACCCCAAAAAGGATCATAAAATCCACAAAATAACTTAATACCCCCAAATAATATGAATTTTCCCCAAAACCCATAAAACCCATAAAAATGATAAAAACTGTAAAAACCCTAAACACCTAAAGAATATAGTAAAAATAGTAAAAACCACCCAAAAATCTTAAAATTACCTAAAAAATAAAATCCCTAAAACCCCACAACCCTATTAACCACGAAATCATGAAACCCTAAAAACCACTACAACCCCAACAACCAAAAAAAACCATAAAAACCCATTAAAACCCCAAAACTCATTGAAAATATAGACATGTAATACGTCTCTGAAAACCATGAAAACCCCACGAATATTAAAAATACATAGAGCACCTAAAAACCCTCAAAAAACTCCGAACCACTAAAAAATAATAAAATTAAATTCAACCCACTAGATACCTAAAAAACCTAAAACAATTAAAAATATATAATATCTTGAAAACACCTCTGAACCTTGAAAACTGTGAAAACCCTTTAAACCCTCTAAAAACCCCAAAATTCATAAAACCCCTAAAATTAACTACACCACATAAAACCATGAAAAAAACCAAAAACATAGAAAATTAAAATCCATTAAAAACTAAGAAACCCTAAAACACCAAAAATATATAAAATCCCAAAAACCACTAACCCCTTCAAACCCTAAAATCATTAAAAATACAAAAAATCTCCAAAAACCCCTTAAAACACCAAAACAATTTAAAAAACCCCCATTCAAAACCATTAAAACCCCAAAATAACCAAAACCCCATACAAATACATAGAAACCCATAAAACCATTATAAACTATAATGCCCCCAAATAACACTAAAAAACAATCAAAAAAATAAAAAACATTAACATCTATTAAAAAACAAAAAGTCCCAAAACAACTATAACCTGAAGACCCCTAAAAACATATAAAACAAACAATACATTAAAAAGATAAAAACACTAGAAAAAATAAAATAATAATAACCCATAAGATCTTTAAAACCCCATAAAAATCCCTAAGACTGCTAAAAATCCTAAACCCCCTAAATCCCAAAAAACCCGCAAAAAACCCAAAACCAGAAAAACCTATAAGACCCCCTAAAACCCTATGAAACAATAAACACCAAAAAACACATAAAACCCAAAAATACCATAAAACCCTTGAAACCCTAAAGGGACCTGCAAACCTTAATATTAAATAAAACCGCTAAAATTCCTAAAAAAATTCAAAATATCTTAAATATAGTTAGAATCCAATAACCCAAAAAACACTTGAATCTATGTAAAAACACTAACCAAATTAAGAACCCTAAAACAGATATATCACAATTACCCTAAAACCTGTTAAAATAATAATGTTCCATAAATTTATAAAACCCGTAAATTCCCCTAAACCCCTAAAAAACAAAAAAATCATAAAAACCCCAAAAAATCGATAAAAATTTTAAAAACCAAAACAAAAATTTGAGGCCCTAATAACCATAAACACCCCAAACTATCTATAAACCCAAAAAATACAAATACCCTAAAAAATATTAAAAACCCTAAAACCGCAAAAATGTTAAAATCCCAAAACAATCTCACAAGAACTAAAACATAAAATAAAACTCTAAATCCCCTAAATCCCATAGGAAACATAAAAATCCCTAAAACCACTAAAAAATATAAACCCTATAACCTACACGATAAACCTAAACCGTGTAGCTGAAATCATATACGTTGTACCATAAACCCCAAAACCAACACCCTAATCCCTATACCGAAGATCATTAACCCAAAACACAAAACCCTACACCCTACACCGTAAACCCTATGCCCTAAAACTATTCCATAAACCCTAAACCCCAAACCGAATAACCTAGACCATATACCCTACACCCATAATTCAAATCCATACACCCTAAACCCTATAACATTTTCCCTAAACTGAAAACCCAACAACTTAAACCCTATACCTTGCACACTAAACCCTAACCTTATATCCTTCACCCAAAACCATAAACCCTATTCCCTAAACCTTATAACCTAATCCCCAATCAACATAAAAACCCAATAATAAAAACCCCATAGAACCCCTAAATGTCTTAAAACCTCTAAAAACTTGAAAAACACCCTAAAACACTAAGGGAAAAAAACTCATAAAAATAATAAAAGCCTCCTGAAGCTTATAAAATCATAAATACCATAATGAGTATAAAATCTATAAAAACCATAAAACCAAAAAACCCTAAAAAACCCTAATCCCTAAAATCATAAAAACATTAAAGGACCCAAATACACCATAAAACCATAAAAATTATTGAAACCATAAAAATCATAAAAATACAATGAAATTGTGAAAAACCAAAAAGGGCCAGAACCCATAAAAATCACTAAAATCCCCTAAAACCCAAAAATATCTAAAGAATTTAAAAATAGCGCTAAAATCCCTAAAAAAATAAACATAATCCCATAAATCAAACCTAAAAGACCCTAAAAACATTTAAAACCCATAATAGTACCAAAACCCCAAAATAACCTAAAAATTCCTAAAAATTCAAAAATACTTTAAAGGAAAAAAACAATATAAAATCCCAAATAACCCTAAAAATACATAAACCTCATAAAATCCTAAAAAAACCTAAAAACATAAAAACAAATAAAAACCATTAATCCCATTAACCCTTTTAAGAGCCCTAAAACTCCCAAAAAATGGAAAAACACTAACAAAACTATAATCTTCATAAAAACAAAAAAACACTAATAAAAATTGAAATATAAAAAATGACTATAAAACTCTTATAAATATAAAAAAACACTAAACACCCCTAAAAACCCTTAAAATAACCAAATCCCAAAATTCACATGACACCCTAAAATACTCTAAAATACATGAAAACCCTTACACCCTTAATCACTTAAGAAAGTCATTAATCCCATACAACCTTAATAAACACTAAGAAACACCTAATACAATTAAAAAACCCCTACAAACCTAAAAACCATACAATAAATTAAATCACCTAAAAACCCATAAACCCTTAAAACAAAAAAAAACCACTCACCCCCCCCCCCCCACTGAAGGACCATTTAAACACTAAAAACCTTTAAAACCCAATAAAACACCTAAAACACCTAAAAATGTAAAATATAGAAAAACCCAAATGAAATTGTAACTGCATAGAAACACAAGAAATCCCTAAAAGAACATAAAATACTAAAAACAAAAAAAAACTACAATAACTAAAACCCAAAAAAGACACAAAACGCTCATAAAAAAAATCCTAAATACCAAAAAACCTTAAACCCTCCAAAAATTCTTAAACACTCTAAAAAAATAAATGAATTCAAGACACCTAGACCCTTAAAAGACCCTAGACACCCATAAAAGATCCAAAAAACCGTATAAATCTTGTAAAACCTCTAAAAACACCAAAATCCAACAATATCCTTAAAAACATTAAAACCCTAAAAACCATAAATAATCAAAACACTCTAAAACCCCTAAAATTCCTAAATACATTGAAACCCAAAAACCCTTACAACCACAAAAACCATTAAAAACAATTAAAACCCAAAATCCATTAAAAATATAAAAAACCTTAATCCCCTAATAACCATCAAGAACCCCTTAAAACCCTAAAACCCCTTAAAAGATCATGAAAATTAAAAAACCCCCAAAAAAACCTTAATTCCCTAAAACCCTAAAATTTCCCTAAAACCCTGAAAACCCCAAAAAAGACTAAAAATAGAATACACTAGATAACCAAAAACCAAAAAATAAAACCCTCATAACACTAAAAACCCAAAAAACATAAAACCCTAAACACCAAAAGAAACCATTAAAACCTTAAAAACCCAAAACCCCATAAAAATGGAAAAACCCTTAAAAACCCCTCAACCCCCCCCCCCCCAAAAAAACACTAAAACCCTAAAAATCCATAAAAACATACAAATATATAAAAAATACATAAAACCCTAAAATAAGTTAAAATCCATAAAAATCATTAAAATCGAAAAAATATCCAAAAAACAACTAAAACCGTAAAAATCATAAAAAACCCTAAAAACCATAAAATTATAAAAAATAAAAAACTGAAAAGGCATTAAAACATTATAAAAACACAAAAAACCAAAATAATCATAAACAACTGAAAACCCTGAAAGAAATATTAAAAACTGTGAAAAAATTAAATACCCTAAAAACCCAAGAAACCGCTAAAAACACTAAAAAATAAGACACCCAAAAACCATAAAACCCATAGAAAAACTAAAAAAATGAATGACATTTTAAACCCATTAATACCTCTAAACACCCTAATAACCATAAAAATTCTAAATCCCCTAAAACCATAAAAACCTTAGGACCCTAAAAACCTTTAAAAAATAGATAACCCTAAAAAACTAAGAAATACCCTTTAAAACCTTAATACCAAAAACAACCCAAAAACCCTAAAAACCCAAAACCCTTAAAATCCCTAAAACCCTTAAAACACCCTGAAAATCCTAAAAACCATCAAACCACTAAAATCCCTAAAAGAAACTGACAACCCCTAAATTCCCTAAAATCACTAAATATCCTAACAACACCAAAATATTATAAAAAACATAAAAACAAAAACACCACAAAAAGACACTAAACCCCCTAAAACACCCTAAAAGACCCTAACAATAGAAAAACCATACGAAGATGCTAAAACAACTAATATAAAAAAAATTAATCGAAGGCCAAAAAGATCCTAAAAAACAGAAATACACTATAATGACCTAAAACCCCTGTAAACCCCCTAAAATACCCCAAACCCCTTAAAAACCTAAAAACAATAAAAAGTCCATAAAATATTTTAAAAACACTAAAAACCCAAAATCCCTAATAAACTCTAAAAACCCAAAAAAAGATTATAATGCATAAAAACCCCTAAAACCCATAAAAACTAAAGAACGATAAAAAATCGGAAATCTTAAAAAACTAAAAAATTCCCCAGAATAGATAAATAGCTAAAAAACCTAAAATCCATAAAAATACATAATTCCCTAAAAAACTCTAAAAACCAAAAAAACCCATAAAACAGGTAAAAAAATCTAAAATCACTACCCCTAACATAAAAACTCCAAAAATCACTAAAACCCTAGAAAAAAAATAAAATCCGAAAAATCCCAAATAATTAAGAAATCCTATGAAACCCAAAAGAAATAAAAACCACTTACCATCATATATAAACAAAAGTTTTACAAGCCGATAAACCCCTAAACACCAAAACAACCTTAAAACTCAGAAAAAACAAAACCCCCAACAAATATATGGAATCCTAAAAGAACCATAACACCCTAAAATCTCCTAAAAATCCAATCAACTATAATCCCTAAAAAACCTAAAACCCTAAAAACACTAAAACACTAAAAAGACACTAAAAATCATAAAAATTCACTAGTGAAATAGAACAAAACTTGTACCCCTAAAAACCCATAAGACCCTAAAACATCCAATAACCCTGAGACACCCCTAAGAAAACATAAAAACACACTAACAGATCCAAAAAAAATTATCAAATAACTATAAAACCCCCAACAATACCTAAAATAAACTAAATCGACTAACAAATTAAAGGCCATAAAATACCTAAAAAACTATAAAAGTCTCTAAATACCATAAAAACCCCCAAAAGTATCATAAAAATTTTAAATTACCCTAATAACCCAAATAATCTGGAAGTTCCCTAAACCCCCTAAACCCCTAAAAGGATAAAAACTAGTAAAAACAAAAATACCCATAGAATGCTATAAAAATAGTAAAAACCACCCACGAAAACCTAAAATTACCTAAAAACAGAAAAACCATAAAACCCAAAAATCTTAAAAACCTAAAAATTTCAAAACCATTAAAACACTAAATCCCCTAAAACGGCAAAACAAAACCATAAAACTCCCATAAAACCCCAAAACACATTCAAAATCCTAAACTATAATAGGACTCTAAAAACCTAGAAAACTTACAAATTATAAAAATACATAAAGCACCTAAAAACCCTCAAAAAACTTAGAACAACTAACAAATAATAAAATTTAATTCAATAAAATTAATACATAGAAGCCTAAAAATTTCTAAAAATACCTGAAACCTTGAAAATATCTCAGAACCATGAAAACCATGAAAACCCTTTAAAACCACTATAGCACCAAAAAAAATCTAAAACCCCCTAAAAATACATAAAACCCTTAAATCTAGGAAAAACATTGAAAACATAAAATAACAATATCCATTAAATCCTATGAAAACCTAAAACCCAAAAATCCCAAAAAACCCTAATCCCCCCAAAATCTAAAATCCCCGAAAATAAAAAAAATATCTAAAAAACCTAAAACCCTAAAAAACCTTAAGAAAACCCATTGGAAACCCAAAAAATACCTAAATAACCAAGACAACCTAAAAACCCTTAGGAACCCTTAAAATAATAATAAACTATTATCCCCAAAAATAACCCTAAATACCAAAAATAAAAATAAAAACACTAACATCTTTTAAAAACCAAAACACCCAAAAAAATCTAAAACCTGAAAACCCCCAAAAACCATAAAAATCGAAAAATCCCTTAAAACTCTAAAAACACTAAAATACTAATATCCCATTAAACCCCTAATAACCTTAAAACCCCATAAAAATCCCTAAGACAACTAAAATAAAAAAAACACAAAATCCAAAAGAAACCCAACCCCCCCCCAAAAAAACCCAATAAAACCCCTAACACACACTAAAACACTAGGAACCATAAAAACCAAGAAACACTCAAGAAACTCTAAATTACCATTGAACACTAAAAACCAAAAAGGACCCTAAAACCCCAAAAATTTAATAAAGAAACTATATATACATAAAAACCAAAATACAGTTAAATTTATAAAACCAAAAAACCCCTAAAATCCCATAAAAAACAACAACCCTAAAAACACAAAAATCCAAAATACACGAATACCTGTTTAAATAAAAAAGTTCATTAAAAATTCTAAAACCTGTAAAATCCCATAAAACCCTAAAAACCATAAAAACCATAAAAACAACTAAAACCCCATAAAATACTTTAAACCCCAAAAAACTATTGAATCCATAATAACCTTAAAAACACTGAACACTCTATAAAATTATTAAAACCCCAATTAAACCCAATAATCCCAAAAACCAATGAGAAACAACTAAAACCCCTAATACCGTAAAAATACAAAAAAAATAAAAAACCCCTAAAAGGACTTAAAACCCAGAAAAAACCTAACCCCCTCCACAAAAGAAGCTAAAACCCTAAAAAGATCTAAACCCCACCCCCTAAATGACACTACAACCCCAAAAGATCCCTAAAATTAAAAAAAATACCTAAACACCATAAAAGAACACAAAAAACCAAATATCCAAAAATATCCAAAAATACTATAAAAGGCAAAAGTACACTAAAACCTCTTAAAACCATAAACGAAGCCTAACACAGTAAAAACCCTATAGGACCCTAAAAACAGAAAAGATCCAAAAGACCATGTAAAAACACTAAATTTCCCAAAAAAACCCTACCGATCTTAGGAACCCTAAAACCCCTAAACCAAGTAAGAAGACCCTAAACCCCTAAAAACATTTTAAAATAATCCCTTATAAAAATGAAACCATAAATATCTTAAAAACTCTAAAAATACCAAAAATCCCTAATCCTTAAACACCTAAAAACCAAATAAACCCTTAAAACCTTAAAAAACTAGAAACCATAAAAAAGTAAAAATCATAAAACTCTTAGAGATCCTAAAAACCCCAAAAAACCCCTAAAGTACCATAAAAACCATAAAAATCCTAATGGACCATAATAATATTCAAAACAAAACCCTAAAGGATCCTAAAACCCCTAAAATACTATAATCCAAGAATGCTCTATAAATTTTAAAAGATCCTAAAAATCACACCAAGCATTAAATTCCCCCAATATCCCTAACCCCCCAAACCAAAGACTAAAAAAATATAAAATACCATAAATACCCTAAAAACCCTAAAAACCTTAAAATACAATAAAACCAATAAAACGCGTATACGTAATTGGTTCTGATAAAATCAACTTTCCCAAAGTCTAATTATGGGTGGTTCAATTTTGAAAACATTCACATTGAGTTTGATATTGTTGGATGGTTTTCGAAGGGTTTATTCATAGAATACGAAACCGTCAATTATTTTATATCCACGAGGGACTTGATTTACAAAATTTGAAAATTTTTGGGGAGATCTTCCCATGAGGATTGAGATCTCACATTGGTCGACATTATGGGAGGTTGGGATCATCACACCCTTTGGGGAATGATTTCCTACTTTGGTACTCTCTTAACAATTAATGGTATATTCAGGAATCCTTAACTAATTCCCATGTATGAAATGGGTCACCATTTAATTAATACTCAATTAATAACATTTATGAAACTTATTATTGGACGTACATATTTTAGGTTCTTAATTAATGGAGACATCTATATGTATCTAAGGTTATCCATAGATGGTATTCTCTTATGTATTGATTAGATATTATTTGGTCATTACTATGATGATTATGGTTTTATGTACAATCAATGTGATGCTCTATTGTATATCATCATCTAGGGAGATGGAAGTTATTTTGATATTGGGATCTGACCCATGGATTGAAATTCTATGTATCCTTGTAAAAGGAATCAAAACCCATAGAGTCCAGTGACACATAAAAGGACACATCATAAATTTTTAGGTTATGTGATAAAAACCAAACCATACTGTTCAATTTAATGATGTTAGGATAGCTAGGTAAAATTTTCCTAGTCAAACATTATTGTGGGACATATGCAGAATAATCCCAGGGAACCTAGAAGGGATATGGATTATCAGGTTGAATTATACCCTAATGGGAATTATTCCTAGAGAGAATAAGGTTTATTTGGGGTGATGTGTTTTGACATAAGTGAGGATTCCTATGTTTTGAATTTTGATTTGAATCAATGCCCACATGGGTTGACCATTTGTGTCATAAGGGTTATGGTTCTCTGAGAGAATTAGGTTGTGGATTATCTTGAAAATGTATTACCATTAGAAGGTACCATGATGTATGTCTTAAATTATAGGTATGTGGAGTATTTTTCGTGTATTAATCCAAAGAAGGAGGCCCATGGGTGATTATGATGATATGGTAGGGGCTTATAATAAGCAGGGGGGCCAATGTTTTGATCTAGGGGATTAATCCTAGAGATAATGCCTTGGTTAATTGGGTAATGATTTGGGCATACTCTGGAGGAGGATTTTGAGTAATTATTTTGGTTTTGGGCTTAATCCTTATTTGTATTCCCAATGGTTTTGTGGGGTCATACACCTATGCAGAATTCCCTTGATTGGTTGTCGCTTACAGTTGGAATGAGGCATGGCAGGTTTGAGATCATGTAGATTTCATGACCAACTTCATCATCTTAGCCCATTTGAGTCATGATAATTTTGATAAATAAGAGGAAAAGGAGGAACCATGAAACAACACAATCAAATTTTCCCTTATATTTGATACTTTTCCTTGATGGCGCATGCTTATGGAGGCACTTTGATGGAAGGAAAAATGAATATTTGGAGGATGGTCCTTCGAAAAAACATGCATCCAGCTATGTGGATGTCTTGTTCATGGATGTTCTCTAATCCCAAAATTCATGATGATTTAATCTTCAATGTGATAAACATGATTAAGAAGAAGATATGGAAAACCACACACATCTACTCCTCCACTGGTGCATGAGGATAGTGTAATTGGAGAAGAAAATGGGGCCTGGAGGCACCAGTTCCCTCTCCAATTGCATATCTCGGATAGTCAGATCTAACTACATGTGTGTACACGGTTCTTAGTGAGTGATGAAGAGGAAAAATGAAACATATTTTACGAAATTATAGTGTCGTACTCTATGAGGGTGGCCCTTAAATTGGTATGGTAACAATGGAGGATGATTTCATTCCTCGTTTAATGTAAAATCTAGCATGATCCTCACTGTCCCTTCCTGGAATTGTAATATCCTGGTATTAGAGATGAAAAGGGTATGAAATGATCCTAACACAAGTATTTGAGATCTATAATACCCTGAAAAAAACACTAGAGTTGGGGTACTAATGATAATGGGAATGAACATTCACATGCACCTCGAGGACTCTATCCATCGAGTAGGACATTTATGGGAAACATATGACTATATTGATGAAAATAAAAATGTGATACAAGATGGATTTCCTTTCCTAATGGTTTTGAGAGTATTAAATCTTTGATGGAGGTTTCAATTTTTCCCCTTGTGTGCATGGGATCCAAAATATGAGACTCCCTTCCATGGGTGGATTTGAAGAGGGAATGATGAGAGGCTCGCATAGGGTAGTTGTTTGGGTGAACATAGGTGATCTCACGTAGGTAGTATTGTGTGTCCTGAGGGTTCTTCATGAAGGTAGTAATGCATGAGTTGATGATACCTTATTTTATGTTCCACATGGGAATCAATTCTTGGGTGAGGATTTTCATGAGAAATAAAGGTTATCTATAGGTGTTCCTAGAATATTCTCACGTAGGTTCCTAGTTAGGGATGGGGAACTTATGATAGTTTCTACCAACCATTGAAAAGAGTGTGCCTCACATAGGTTTTTTTGACCATAAGAAGACATTGGTTCTACTATCTCCCCATAATTCCATATTTTACATATATTGTAGGGTTATATGTAAGGTTTTGGATGGTCTGGGAAAAGTACTAGGGTGATAAAACCAATGAGAGTTTTTTAGGATCTTTTGTCTGTACAAATGAAGACCCTACAGTCCTATTTATTATAAAAATATAGGACACTAGTGAAAGGGGTTATTTCATTACGGTATTCCATGTAGGTGTGTTTCCCTAGATCACACATAGGTTGGTCACATAAGCCAATTCATAGGCACCCTTTGTTCTGATGCTGCTAAGGGTACCTGTACGAATTGACTTTGTTGGGGTTTAAAATTATTTGCCTCCTTCATTTCTATTTTAATCTTAACCTTGAGATATTTCCATTTTACACATTTTCATCCATGTGACAGAATTAAGTTTCAATAAAATCCCCCTATGGATTAGATCTAATCAAAAGAATAGGGTCTGATCCCGATGTAGAAGAATGAAAAGATAGGATTGATTGCATAGGTCATCCTTGGTTGTCGTTTGTGTTGGTCGTCCTCACAGGTCATCTGAATAGGTGGGGAATTTACACTAACCACATAGAGGGTATTACTCTTTTACAAATATTGTCACCATTTCAATGACTAGTTCTTATTCCTCATCATTTTAGGTGTTAGTGTTCCAGTTTTCTACACAGACCCACCGATGAAGATCCTTTTATAAAATTATTGTTCACACAGACAAGGAATGAAGATTCCTATGTAATACATACCTATAGGAAATCTACTTGGGAATTTCCCCTTGTACATGGGACCTGTGGGAGGTCACTGGAAAAGGTTCCCTATGCGAGATCATGAAATTTTTTAATTTACATAATTTGATAGTTTTTTTGAAATTAATACTTATCTAACCCAAAATGTTGATTCTTGTTTGTAAGTTTAATGGTAACTCATAAAACAAGAGATTTCTATGGATAAAATGGAATGAACATTTATGAGATGAAAAATTCTATAGGTCATAACTAAAAATGATCCTTGTGATACTACTACATAAGTTCTAGTGACACATCTAATGAAATTTTGCCTTGATTTCTCTGAGAGTATTTATCTTTCTCTTTATGGCCATAAAAATTTGAAGGAGTTCCTCATACTATATTAGAATAATTACACACCTATATCCTGATTCAAGACAAAAAACATCACTACTACCAACATATCAACAATGGGTGCAAATAATAATGTTGAGACATCATCCATAGAATGCATCATTCCCCACAACAAATGTGCTTCGAATTTGAAGCTGCACCCACCCAAACATGAAACCGAACATTTATCCATCCAATTTCCATGACATTGAAATAGAATAGTAGAATAGTTGGAATGTAGATACAGAATTCCATCACAGACGGACATTAAGAACAAGTGTACATGGGTATACTGGGTGCACCAGACTGGTGATGAATTTAGGAAGTAGATGTAATACAACCCAATCCATGTGGTTTTTTAGGCAGGGAAAAAATCTTTATATAATAACCCCAAATTCACCCTTGATCTATTTTTTCAATGGAGTCTGTAGATGAGAGCATCCCAGAAAATGCATGAGGAATATGTTATCAGCTTTCCGGATGTCCATAAGGTCATATAGGTTTCAATCCTTAGAGATATGTATGACGATTTCATCCCTCTGAGGGTGATGAGGGATAACACTGAAAGGATGCCACCTTTAGCGCATGTGTTATTGAAAATATATTCAGATTTTGGGAAGGAAGACCCCTCTCAAAGGGGATTTCCATCCCAATGTGTGGATGAGTACTATCTTAGAGATGATAGAGCAAGGTCCCATTAGAAAATATCCAACAGGATGTCCCATGATGGAAAATCAAATCACATTTTGTAAATTTTGATGAACATTGGAGAAAGGGGAGTACAAAAATTGGGGGTACAATCCCAAGTCTAGTGTACCTAAGAAGACACATCTCATAGGTATTCTATCCATGTGGCTAAACGTTCACCTTCTTCTTGTTTGTGATTACATTGGCAGTGTGAGATCAGAGACATTTATCGTGGCATCCAATCTCGGGGAGAATAAGAACGTGGGATTGAGAATCCATATCAAGGAAAAAATTTACCAAACACTATTGTATATTCCTGTGATTACGTCCTCATTTATAAATTCATGACCATTTTAGGTACTCTGAGTATTTATTGTGGTCTTATTTAGATCCTATATCATTTTAAGTGAGGTGAAGATTCTCGGGATTTATTTTCAACTCTATGTCTAGGCCATATCTAACATTCATACATTGTCTTTAAATCATAGTGAGACTCTGATGAGGGTAAGATTAATCGAGGAGTTCAATTTCTTCTCATATGAGGACTCACCTATTAAGAGATTTATCAATGATTTAAATGTTGTAAATCTGATAAGGTCATAAGTTATTTCATTTCGGGTTAGCATGTTGGTAAACTATATCGATGAAGAAGTTTTATGCAAGGCCTATGATTCATATAGTTTTGTGTTAGAATTTTTGTTTTAGAAACCAAAAACCATATCACCTATGGTGAATGATTGATAAGAATATATTCTAATGGCAACCATAAATCTATGGATTCTTACTATGATGGAGTTGAATCGATCAATAATTTACCTACCTCTAGTAGATGTGTCCACTGGGATGACCACTTGTTTTGAAGAGGCATGTAGAAAATCATATCTTTGGGGGGTTTTCAAACAAAATTATTTGATTCGGTGGTGGAAAAAATAGAAAAGTGTATAAAGAGAGTTAGAAAAATATCATCCTCCTATATAAGGGGTTTCATCTCCCATATAAACTGATTTTTCCCCATTGGAGGTTGTGGATTATGATCTACCATGTATTCCCAAATGACCTCTTGAAAGGTTTATTCGACACGAAAAAATCAAAAGGGATACACCACCTATGGCTTTGCCCAGACGGTCCAGTGCTCACCTTCATGAATAGACTCAGGTTCTGTTTTCCTTCCCTTCATCTGCAACGGAGAGGGTCAGGAAGCACGTGGAATTTAGGGCTGTAAAATTTTCATCAAGGTAAGGTTGGCTGAATTTAAAATATATATTAATATATGAAATACAACTATTGAAGGACATGTAATATAGTTTTGAAATCATATGGTAACTTTTTCATGCTAGGATGCAGATTTCAGTGATAGGGGATGCTCGATCCCTACCCGATCATCACTTAGAGGGTGATCCCACTAAGATAAGTATTTATATCTTAGAATGTGATATGATCATTTATGAAGTTGAAAACTGAATCCTTTCTATGATATGGGTAGAGTACATGATGAGATGGGGTTCTTATGAAGGTATTGACCACTCATATTTTGAGTAATGGATTTTCTATGTCAATCTTGAGGATGTAAGTTATACTTTTCAAGTCTCTTACTCTATTATTAATGTCATTCATTTAAATAAAATTATGATTATGATATTGATTTATACTAGGGAAATAATAAATCAGTTAAAATTTATTTATTTAAATATGGACCAGATGGAACCCCCCATGGAACCAAAGAATCATCCCCCAAACCAAGAGATATATCCTTGTGTCAATAAATAGAGGATAATATAAAATAAAAATTACACTACGGCCTATAGGACTCGTCTTTCAAAAGGTTAATGATATCCTTCTTCTACCAAAAAATAATGAATGTTGGAGGATAAAATCTTTGTATATGTTCCTCGTCAATAACGGTATGTCACCACAATACCATTAAAATTTTATTTTTCTAGAACATATGTTGAACATCATACATGGTCATAGAATCTCTATCCCTATCCTCTATCAGGGGTATTACAAAATGAGACTCCACAGACTATGGAAGTTGTTTTAGGCTAAATGTGGATTCTCACTGGTGAGTCATCTCCAATGGATGAATAAGTTTCATGGGTAGAGGATACATTATATGTTCCTATAAATACTCATGACACTATATAGAGGGAGGATTATTCTAGTAACGTAAAATATATATCATAAATAATCAATTTCAGGCTTATGATTTTTGTCCTTATGATATTTTAGATTCATCTCATGCACTGTCAGACCCTGGGGCAATTGATGCTAACCCTATGGCTATCACCGAGAAAGCTATTCGGGATCTCATTTTTTTAGAAGAGGGTGATGTATTGGGTCCCATTCCAAATATTTCAGTCATCTCCACAGGTGAGATTACCATTGGGCTTAGGACATCAATACATCCCATTGAAATATGAGCATCATATTTAAAATTTTTTTGGAACATATAAATATTCCTATTAATGTTGAATAATTTTAGGAAATTAATAAGGAATATAATAGACATGAATATTTAATTTTGTGCCACCAATTTTTATGGCTTATTTTTAAATCATGACTTGAGGAATTCTGTATCTATACTAACAAATAATTACGATCTATTGATGCCTGAGAAAAGCATTGAAGCCTATATAAATCCAAATATTAAGCGTGAATTGACTCAATTAGATCTTAGAATGATAATGTTTCTCAATACCTATATGGTGAACTAAGGGTAGAACCATGAATGTGACCATCGTCAAGACATTCCAATTAAAAGTACAGAATTTGGGGTCCCTAGGGAGGAATCTACCCATACTGCTTACCCATTACAGGGTGAGTATCAGTAATCACTTTAATAATCCCCAATTTCTTCGATATTTTATCCTTTGTAGGTAAATATTATCCTTTTCAACTATCCATTTCCATAAAAATATTATCCAAGTCTAAGGGTGTATCCTCTACCTTAATGAAGCATATACCAGAATGAGAAGTCATTATTCATCAGAAGGGAGTAGGGTAGTGTACTCCCTTAGTAAACTAATCCCAGAGTACATTTATCACATCAAAAATAGTCTATGAATCATATTTAGATATGTTGAATCCCCTTCGCATCACACACCGTGGGGATTAGGGTATATCTAGAAAATAATATTCAAGACTCCTTTTGAATACCTTCTTCATGAATCCATCAACTTTAATTCTTATTATGTATGTTGGGAAATGAAAAATTTGTTTACATCAGGATTCATTCTAATGCGAATGATATCAGTAACAATTGGGAGTCACAGAATGAGATTAAATAGGACCTCATAAAGGGGAATCTTCCCATCAACACAGATGATGTCCATGTTTCGTTATCCCATGCATATACCAACCATACCTAGATTCTGGAGAAATTTTCAAAAAAAGTATAATGAAATAACCATTCAATTTTGACTCCATTATTTGGAACTGGATTTCTCCTAGGGGGATCTTTTACAACTCCATAATTCATTAGTAAGATCCCAAAATGAGGGGTCAACTAATATTTGTTGCTACATCGGAGGAACATCGTCAGGTTGAGGATACTGAATCTATTTAGTTAGATAGGCTTCAACATGCATGTGATGGGGCTCAGGAGGCCATTCAAAAAATGAAGTGTGAGTTTAATGATCTCTTGTAATGTGTGATGGAGAGAATCCATCTTGGGGATGCTTCTCTAGTTTTTGTATGTATCATAACTGATTTTTTATCTCGAATCATCTATGTTTTCATCCCTATTTTCTTTCTGAAATCATAATAAGACATTGAAACTGATTTTTTTATTAAGAAATCATTTCATTAATTAATCTTAATCATGGTGACATGGATAAAATTTTTTAGCCTCTGTTTTGGGGCCTTGCGAGCACAGTTTGACAATTTCCTATGTTGTATGGACAACCCCACAATATTTTTATCTTTTGTTTTATCACTATAATTTTTTTACTATTACAATATAAAATAGACCTACTGAGTGATACATTGATTTTTCATTAGGCCACCATTTTAGTTTTTCATCCTATACACGTTTTATGCCTTTTATTTTTTTCATTACTTTATTTTTTGTTTAAACCTTTAAGAGTGCAGGTCTAGCCATGCGAGAAATGAATTTTTTCTAAACCTACCTTTGTGGGTTTCCTATTTGTTGGGTAAAATTTCTCCTTTTTTGGGTTGTTTATTGTTAATGAATTCATACTAGTGAGAATAGTGTTTTAGGTCGAATAGCTTTGACCATGAATTTTGATATGATGATCCAATAAATGCTTATTGTCCATGAATGATTTGACATTCTTCAGATACTTCCTTAAATTTATTTTTGATACGTTATTTTCTAATTTTTAAATCTAAAACAAGATATTTTTTAATAGTGGAGGTATCTCTTTAGGTTGAAGTTACCACTAGTTTAAAAAATCCGTATTGTTGGCTATTTTACAATAAGCCAACTAGGATATGTTATTTTATAGTCAATAATTGGATCCTTTTGTTAATAGACCTATTTTTTGTAATATTTTATGTAATGATAAATGGGGTGCGTTATTACATTGTCAGTATAAGTAGTTCTCAGAAATTATGATATTCTATTGCTGATGGATAAAGTGATTTTATGGATATATGGATTTATCAAGATTATGATGGGTGGGTTTTCCATGAAAAAATGTCTAGGAATGAATATAGCATCGGTATTGGAATTTATATGTGAATTGTAAACTACTTGTACATTATATTTATTTGTGTACAAGAAGGTACATGTTGTTATATGACTGATGTATAGGGGGACTTCCCCTTTCTGTTAAGGGTTCAAGTATCATGTAGTTTAATATCATGCAACCAAGACATTGATTGAGTAGTTTAATGTTTTATAATAAGGAAATTGTTTTATAGTTAAATTAATTGTGACTAGGGTTTTGTGTTATAAAATTGAAAGACATACAACAAAGAAATTATTATTTGTAGTTTAATGTCATAAAACAAGTACATTATGTTGTGAAATTTAATTTCATACAATAAGAATATTATGATGCTATAATTTAATGTCTTTATCTTTGAACTAAAAGTAAATGACGCTTCCATTCATGGTAACCTATCTGGGATTATACCATCATATTCAGGTATGAGGAGGGTAATGTGATAAGCTTCCTTAGATGGATCCCCAGATCCCTGGAGTGTTATGAAAAAAGGGATTTTGGTGATAGAGGGGGTCTCTCCCAAGGGTGAAGTTATTTATTTTTGGAAAACCCATTTATGGGTTGTTTTATAATAATCCAATTGGTGAGTGTTACAAAATAGATAATCAATGCCATCCCGTGGATAAAAACCACATTCTTTGGGAATATTTATTGAAATAAAACTGGGGAGTGTTACATCATAGTCATACAAAGGAGTGCTATAGAATTCTGATATTCTATAGCTCCTGGATTAAGGATGTTAATAGAGATTATTATTTTCCCAGGCATTGAGTTTGGTTTGTGGAAGGATGTACCTAAATAAGGGGGGATCATTAAAAGTCAATTATATCCATGAATTGGGGGAACAAGATCCCAGTATAGGTGTAACCTGGATGTATGAAATATGTTTCCTAAATTTTTCAGTCACATTCCTAGAACAATAAAATTATTCAAGGGATAGGTTATATATGGCCTACGGGGCCCAGATCATTCCCGCATACTTCGAAATTGAGGGATAAACTCATAAACTATGGACTTGGGGGTTTTCAGATCATGAGAAAGGATACGAGAAAAATATGTTATGGATGACCGCATAGTGAATTTTAATTGCAGGTTCCAACATAATTTTGTCAATGATTACAAGGATAGAAGAGGCTTCTCCTAAGTTTGAAGTAACCACTATTTGAAAAACCTATTTTGGGGGATGTTTTGTGAAAAGCCAATTAGAGAGTATTAATGCATAGTAAAATAATTGAATCCATTGGCTAACAAACCCATTCTGTAGTCTGTTGTATTCCAAGATAAATGTTTCATTTTATAGCATAGTTAGAAAAAGGATTCCTCATTTATAAGCTAATATTTCATCAGAAGATGAAGAAATATTATGGAGTTCAAAAAGTGTCCAATATTATTAGTATTTCTTATGGAGGGAATATATCTGAGAATTAAGGAATAGCTGGTACTAATATTTTCCATGAAGTGAAAAAGTCACAATCATATATATTACTCATATGTTGAATGGGGAATTTTTTTCCCTTTTTGGATCCCCAATTATGGGCCCTGAATTAACAAATCCTACAAATATTCATATTTGTAGAAAGGATATGGATACTTTTTATTCACCTTATGGATGGGACTAGTACATGAGCCCTTTATGTCACTACATATCTTATTAGACTGAGAATCAATTCATATATAGTTCTTGAGGTACCATGTAGTTTAATGTCACATGGGAAAGAAATTTTCCATGTAGATTAATGTCATGTGGTAAAGATGTTATTGGAGTCATTGTAAAAATAGAGGAATATTTTGGTTTGATCATTGAATATGACATGAGAATAATATTGTATCTTCATGGAGAAATAATGAATCCACCCATATTTCATGAAAGAATTACCCATACTGATTGAGTTCATGTTTGGGTAAAAGGGGGTTTTATTGATGATGGACCCAAGATTAATGATCTTGGAATCCATACGTATCTCAATAGAATTAGAATCAAGAAACACATAGTTCTTCAAGGAACCACGCAGTTTATTATTATGAAATGATGTCATCTAGTGTGCCTTTTAGAGTCATGCATCCAGATCCATGATAAATCCAACTAAAATTGGTGTTCTTTACTCATGTGGGGAACTTATTTACCAATACTACTAATTCAAAATGAGCAATGCTTGATGTAAGAAACATGGTGTAGAAAAGGATCCTTCCAAAAAAATTGTTCATATAAAGGAAGTGTGGGAAATGTGGGGTTTTTTGGTTGGGACATGACAGATGATCTAGGAGTTTCTCTATACGTCCTAGGAATGAGAATAAATCCACACATAGTTATTTAAGAAACCTACAACTTTACATAATGCAACAAAGATGTGTTTTTCCCAACATGAAAATGGGTATTACTATTGGAATACATTATAAGAACCAAGTTTCACTATATATATTGTTGATGTAAAAATCATGAAACATGTAGTTATAAAAAGGATCCCTGTGTAGATATGAATCATACACATTGAGTGCGGGATATATATTTTTATGGCTAGGCCAAGGATCAGAGATCATGTCATCACTACGTATCTCATCATAATTTGAATCAGGACACACATAATATTGAAAATTATTCCCCTCATTTCCCATGATTGATGTGAGGAAATGTGAATTAATATTTTCTAGAATGATGTTTGGGACTAAGACAATAGGTCTACGCATCACAATACCCCTCATTTTCATGAGAATCATTTAATATGTTCTCTAAGAGTTCCCTATGCAGATTTAATTCATACACAGGGATAAAAGAGTGTTTTGTTTTCCTTAATCATGGATGTACCTAGAAAGGTAGGTCTATGCATCACTACATATATCCTTGGAGTGAGAATCACGCCACACATATTTCGTGAAATGATTGATCAGTTTATTTTAGTACTATGTGGATGTTGGTCATGAAATTTTATGTTATTGAGTAAGGATGAGATAATTTTTGGACTGAAACCCATAAATGGGACCCCAGTTCCACTATGGAGTGGCAATGATATAGTTGGGAATTACGAATGAGATGGAGGCCCAAGTGACACTATGGAGTGAAAATTATGTGGCTTGGGCTCATAAATGTGAGCATCCCAACATTCCATCCTCATGTCTGGACAAGATGGAATCATGAACTATTCTGGTGTAAGAAGCATATTATTTGAATGTACTTGAGGGATGGAGGCCCATATTTAATGGAACAAAAAGGAGTGTATCAACTCATAGTAATTTGTGGGTATCATAACATCAAATAAGGAAGACGTTAACTATACATATTAATTTCATGTGGTGAGCAAGAATGTTGTCTTATAGTTTTAGTTCATATGAATAGGAAAAATTTTCATGAATATTATCGATATGCGCTAATGATGACGAGGGAACATAGTTTAACAACGTACAGTTCACAGGTTATGTCATTCCTTTTAAATTCATGAAATAAAGAACAACTATGCAGTTTAATGTTTGGTAGATGAGATGATTTTTGTGTGGTTACAAAAAATATTTATTAATGAATATTTCATTTTTTGGGTCTTAATGATATCTCCATAAATTGATAATAATTTACAATCTCTATTAGATAAGATCGTGTGTAAAGAGTAAGTTAACTCCCACGTTGGTTTAATCATTGGAGGATTCTTTACTTGTATCATCGTAGTTCTTAAGAAAAATATGTGTTCTTCTTGGAGGATGGAGCAGAGACCATCCTTTTTGTTAATGTCTTGCACTACCCAATTTTTATAGACCTCTATGTGATGCAAGGTATGTAATAATTTTTCTTCCATCCACCCCAATTAATCCATTAGTTGTTGGGATTTCTCATCATTGGATAGGTAAAAAAATGAAAACATGGAGTGATTGAAACTAGACCTCAATGGGTTAGACTACTTATATTATGTATACCAATGAGTACGGGGTCACCGGTGTAATAGTACGAGTTGTGGTCTGATAATACCATAAGAAATATGTGAGATTTTTTATCCAATACATTTATCATTATCCTCCATCATCTATAGAATGTTTGAAAAGGTCTTATTAAAGGCCTCAATCTTTCCATTAGGCACTAGATGATAGAAATAGGAATGGTTGGATATGATATTGTACTCACGGTACAATGTTTCTCCCTCAAAAATTAGAAATAAGTTCCATTTTATGTTATTATTGTATGGGGGATACAAAATTAGATAATTATGTTGGATTTCACAAGGAAAAAATGATTTTGGCCCAATATTTTTACCTGGTATTGGCTCAGCCCATTTTGAGTAGACGTTGGTAGTAGTTAATATGCATGGAAACATCCTGGATGTATTTATAGGGTGCAGTCCTTCAAAATCAATTCCCAATATGAAAATTCTCAAATAGAATTTTGATTTATGTGGAAAATATGGTGGTGATTGATGAATTTTTCATGTACATGGAAGGAATGAAACTATTTGGTGATTTCTGTACAAGAATACGTCATTGAAGGAAAGAAGTATCCACGTATTTATATTTGGTTGGAAAGATTATATCTAAACTAATGGGAAGTACAGTCACTATCATGCACATCACTTAGGATAGAATAAGTCTCATCTTCATAAATGCACCTCAGAAGGTCTCCATAAATGCCTCATTTATAGAGTACCGCTCTAGTGATTTAGGCCATCATAAAGAGTAGAGATGTCAATTCACCATAATATTTTATCTCCCACAGCTCAATTCGGTGGGATTATTCTATTATGGATGTAGTCAATGATGGGTATCATCTACCCAGTTGTAAGACCATATAAATTAGGGATATGAGTTATTTAATTTATATCTTCTATTATGAATTGAAAAAATGTGAAACCATTTGGTGATTCACAATGCTGATGACAATTCCTTTTTAGATAGGATCCACAAGTGTTGTGGATTCCTTTTATAATGAATCTAAATTGGAAATTTATGATCATGGGATATGATTCAATGAAGGATCCGAGGTTAATTTATCTATTAACCCTCGGACACATTCAATTACGGGGCTTAGATCTTCTTTTCTAATAGAGCAATCTTTGTTGATGTGTTTTATTAACAAATAAGACTCTCCTTTCACATCTAGGTGGTCCATTTCTATTTGGAGGAAATGTCCATACCTATGATGAGGGCCTAATACTATCCATCATTATTGGTAAAACCATCCAGTAATATAAAGGAGTAAGGTATATATTCCTTCACTAGGGAGAAAAGAATGGTCCCATACATAAGATTGTTGAGTTTATGGTATTTTATTATCATCCCTATTATTATCTTTGTTCCATTGTAAAAATATATTTCCAAAAATTGGTGGATGCCTTTAATAGACAACAAATCAACATCTGGAAGTTCATTATTTAACTACGTTGTTTCTGAAGACGTGTGTTCTGTAAGGAAATCTGCCAAGGCCTGGCTTTTTACTACCTACTGAGGTATAAATTTTATATCAAACTACTACAATGTTACCTCCAACTTTTCTAGTTGTCATTTCAACATATGATGGTTGATGATAGATTTTATTATGTTATTACGAGAGATCAAATGGACAACATGGTTATGTAGATAGTTCCCCAATTTCTAAAACATGATGATTAATTCTAGATTTCTTTTCTCAATATCAAATTAATGAGTTTTAGAATGGATAAGGGTTCGACATAGATAATGTTGGATAGTTTTTATTCCCTATGTAGTTAATTTGTGCAAGGATAGTACTAGGGGATCACTGCAGGTCTATCACATAATGAATAAGTGGCATTCCCTCGACATGTGGAATTAATAATGGTTATCTCAAGATGAATTTATTCTGGTTTTCAAATGATTACGAATAGTCACTAGTTCACTGATATATGACCCCTTTCTTTATCAATTTATTGATGGGTAAAAAATTTCCTGTGAGTTGGGATATGAAGAACTAGATATAGGTCATGTTTCCTTTAATTCCTTTTTAATATTTAAGGTTTCACAGAGATGATATGGTAAGGATAGATTTTTTTGTTCTTAGGTTAAACATCTATGTCAGGATGAAACACAACAATTCCATGAAAAGTTCCCAATGTATCCCCGAAAGAAATTTTCTTGGGGATCATTTTAGGATGTGATATCATAGATTGGTGAAAATGGTTTCAATGTCATCTAATTGGTAAGAATTCTAATAGGAATTAACCATTAGTTAATCAATTTATCATTCAACAAACATCCTAAAAATGGTTTGAATATGTAGTGAATATTATATAGGTATGTGGAGCATGCATTCTTCCTGACCAAGGGAATCATCTGATAGAAGAATATTCCCTGGGGGGCCTTGATGGTGGGGGATAATTCATCCCTTAAGTAAATCTAAATTTTATTTTATGCTAAATAGATATCCATTAAGGTGATGTATTTGTAATCGACCATTGTGTCAGTTAGGAGTTCTGTGATTCGAATCGGGAAGTCATCTTTCGAATAGTTTCGATCGAGATCACTAAAGTTGATGCATACCCTGGTTTTCCCATTTTCTATATTACCAAGATAAAATTGGATAACAATTTTAGATACTTTACATCTCTGTTGATCATATAGACTTCAACCAGAAAAATGGAGGTGTGTGTCGGGTTTGTCAATATGAATGCCTATTTTTTACCCCAATGATCTACTAGAAAACCCAACTGATGGGTGGACAAGTTCAGGTCGAGGATTGGAATCACCATATAATTTTTGGTTAAAATGTCTTGATGTTGCTTCAGGAAGGAATTGTATATATCGTTATCTTTGAAAGTCATAGCCGCACTAATCAAAGTGCATTTTTTATCTTCATTTGTACCCATATTAATCTCTCTGTGTTTTTTATTAGTGGCAGAAACACCTACCTCGAATTATGGAGGGGAATCCATAACATATTACTCTTATTCCTATTCCCCATTCATCACGTCTTCCACTTCTTTGGTTGAAATAGATGATGGATCATGTTTCCTGGATTTATGGTAGGAATCGACATTTGGACATCAGAAGGATGAAAAATCCACTTCAGGATATCTTTCTTGTATGAGTCCTTTTGGAGCTCCAAATGAGCGAAAAGGAATTGAAAATGATCATTATTATATTCCAAAATTTTCATAACAGCTTATTCCATACCAGCTAATGGAATGAGGAAACATTGGATCTCTAGGATGGAATAGAGACACTTTCATTTAGGATTACATCAATGCTCAAAGAGTTGACAACTTCTCCAGTTCCATTTATCAATGTTTTCATGACTAACATTATGGAGGACATTGAATGTGTGTTTGTATTAGGTATCACACCATAGATTTTATTTATAAGAATCACATAGTATGCACTGAGCTATTTGAAAGAGATTACTTGAATAATATCTAGGCCATTAGTGGAATTGATTTGAGAGACATTGTCATCCATTGAACGTTTCTCTTCCTTATTGTAAAATCCAACATCAATGTAATATGATTCACAAGATTTCAACATGAATTTCTAACCATGAAATTTACACATTTTCCCATTGATAAAATATTTGAGGAATTGGTGGTATTAAAAGGGGATTTCCTCATGATGATGTAGCTTAGGTATTCCTATTAGAACATTGAAGGATGTTACTTTCTGAATAACCAGGAATTCGGAGTCAGACATGTGATCCCTGAATTAAGTCATATTTTTGATTTCAACAAGAGTACTTTTCTAATTCTTATCATAACCCTATATCATCAAAGTAGAGGGGGGAAATTGGGATTCATCGAAACCTAGTTAAAGAAGAGTTTTGATTTAGATGAGTTTGAATCCTGGGATATTGTCTATGAAGGAAATTCAGATATCAATTTGGTTTATCCAGCCAGATATATTCAAGGTTTTTTCATGCTCTTGTATGATGGAATCCAGGTCATGGTCTATGAAAGATAAGAAAATGTGGAATTTCATAGGATCATTATCCAAATTATACACTTTGTCAGCAACAACCCCAATTTTATATTCTTATACTCTCAACAAGGCCCCTATGAGTAAATCTCTGAGGTCTTTTGATAGACATATAGCATCAAGGATTGACAACTTGGAAAAAACCAAGGATAATTGCTTCAAAAATAGCATATTTTTTCTCTAATGGTCTATACTTCTCATCATGGGGTTGTTCTATCATAGGATATTGTTAAGATGAACTACGTTAATTGGATAGACCATCACATGTAATAGGAGATGAAAGTACTTTTTCTCATAGTGGATTAGGCTGACTATGTCTTCCTGTATGTTGAGGTTGGTTATAAGATGATGTTTCCTCCAACAAATATTCCAGGATGACCATGTTATGATAGAACCTATCATGTTTGGGTGAATTTCTATTCCCCTACTAGGATCAAAAGATATTTATTCCATGAGTTACATCAGTGTAGATAAATTATACATGGGTAGGGTTAAAGTAGTAACTTTTGATGAAAATGTGTCACCCCCTTTATCCTTGACTATGATGGACTCTTACCCCAGGTCTCTAATAATGTGTAGGGAATTTGGGTTCAAAATTAAGATCATAATCTGAAATGTTTTTCATTAATTTAATGCCATTAATGGAACTGAATATCAATTCCTCCTCTGATGGAGATTCCTCATGGTGGTTTGGCTCATGTTTTTCGATTTGGTGGGGTGGTTAATTTTCTTTTGATATTATTAACATGAAGTCCACTAAAGTAAAGGATAAATTTATATTCATCACAAGATCATATTCTTGCTTTTTATTCCTACTCTTCCTACCCTAAAACTTCTTAGAAGACTGGATTTAAGATGATTGATATACCGATGATATTGGTTGGGTTGTAGCGGATGTAGTTGGAGGCACAATTGGTCATTTCAACATTGTTCAGATGATATCTATAGTTCGGTGGACTTTATTTTTGAATATCTATTTCTTGAAATCCTATTTACCTTCTCTGTTAATTTACTTCCATTCATTTTCCTCCTATAGATCTATTGTAGAGAAACATGATACTTATGTCAGTGAAAATTTCAGCTTCACATTCCTAGATTCCTCCATCTTTTATAGGATGTACATAAAACACACTCTTGGATTTTTTTACCTACTACTTGGTGGAAGGGGATATAGATTGTGAGATCTTAAATACAATTTTTTGGGCTTCCTAGGATTTGGAAACATGACCACATTTTTTAACAATGCTAATATGATGTTTCATGGGACTTATCCTTTTAAAAGATAGTTGACCTTGTTTTTTGTCTCGTTAAAATATTTTTTCCTATACTCTTTGGGATCATCCTAACAAGGAATACACTGTTTTTAAACCTAATGAGTTGTGGACTCATGATATTTTTATGTATTTGGATCAGGAGTGGGTACATGAGCTTGATTATGTTTACCAGTGGCCTCCTATGATTTCATTTTTCTCCTTACAAGAGTCGATGAAATTACATAGGGATTTAGTTTAGGATTTTTGATGGATCACTCCACTATTTGAGAAATTTAAACACGTTCTTGAAACCCTCTTGTTTATTTCAAAGGGTTAACTATTGTGCACAAATCGTTACAATGATTTTATATACATATGGGCGACAAATCTTTTTGGGGGAGATAGATATTCAAGGTGTATGTCAATAATTTGCACCATGAAATGAAATATGATTTTATTAATTATTTCATTATTTGAATTTTGAATCTTAATGTACTATTTTCTTCCACAGCATTGAGCCTAACTATAAGACGAACTTCTGATGGAGGTATTCCCACCCAATAATTGACCTATCCGACAAGACTGTATACCACACAAAGGATGGTCCCTACAGTGAAAAATCACTTGAGTTTCACTGCCTCCTCCTGTTTAAGGGTCACCATAATGAGATCACCATGGGAGAAGAATTGTTCCAAATTATACCCTTAGTCCCCCCAATCCATTAAATATTTCAATTGTTGGGTTCCCCAAGTTTGATATGGGAGAAGTTGGATCTACCCATCTGGGGTAAAGCTTCCTTTCTGGTTATATAATCACACACCATTCCTCCCTGGATTCCAATCTAGTCCTGAGTGAATCCAGATAATTCAAGAGCACCAGAGGAATACCTAGACAAGTCGGAGATTGAGAATGTGTCATGGATGGTAGGGCCATTTGTGGAAGCACTATAGTTATCTATTGTGGGCATCCCACAAGGACATTCTAGAACAAATATGGTTGGACATGTTTAGGTTGTTTACCAATTGGAGGGAAGTCTCGATCTATTGTAGCATGACCAATTTATGTCGGTGAATGGTATCCCACATTGGGAAATTGTTCTGTCCTATCTTTAGTCATCAATAAAAAACCTATTTTCTGAGGTATATCGATTGGGAGTGCGAGTTGAGTATCTTCTTCTAGAGTATATCAAGAAAGAGGGATTCCTCATAGTAGTTCTACATTAAGTATTCTTAATTATATCATTTCTTCTTATTTCTAATAAAATATATCACCAAGTGAAAGTGTCTTAACCTCTCTAGGAGATAGGTAAGGAACAAATTGTCCTTTACCCTTGTCCATGTTGGAGTTCTTTTGAGGAACTAAATATGGTTTATTTGAGGGAGTTCCAAAATTCATAGGAATCCTATGGTTATAGGTAAACAAACCATCTTTAATTTCTTCTGTGGGGACTACATTATGAGCTAGAACATCCTCCTCCAACTCCTCCTATGAATTTTCCTCATGCTATATTGGGTTTCCATGGGTGTTATTAATGAACTTCACCAATACCTAATGCATGGTAGAAATTCTATTAGTGTCTTTGTGATACTGAATTTTTATACGCCCTCCATGAGGCCTCAGACTCTCCATATCAGTTATCTATGTGATATTTTGGTTGATGTTAATTCGAAGGTTTTATCTAGAAATTTGAGTTATGAATGACTATAATGAGGATACCTGATCACAGGATATGACAAATTAGGAGGACCCATTCTGCAACATTCCCCTATCCTAGAGATGATTGATTTACATTGAGGGGGAGGTTGTTGAGATGAATAATACCTCGAGCCATGAGAAATAGGGATGTTCCCATTCCACTTTCAAAACTCATTGAGCATGGTTTTGCGGCATTTCTGGTTGGTTGAAAAAAAACCCACCAAACCTAGGTCCAGGGACTCTCCTAAACTATCATGGCTATAACTATCATAGTTTCCCTTCTAATTTTTTAGAGTTTTTGTAATCATGTGATGGGTGCATCTTTTGGTATGCACTCCAATCACTCACTTCCAATGACCATTGCATTGTTTCTGACATATGCACTATCACACAGCTAACATCTTCTAAATATGAGGGTAGCTCAATATTTTTATATGAATGATGAAAATGTATCTCAATAGACTGCTCTCTACTAGACCAACATCAGCGAGATTCATCCAATGCCTGTTTTTTGAGAAAATATTCATTTTGTGTATACAGTCTATTTGTTGGTGCTGACCTGAAACTATGACATTTCATGATACTACCTTCGTGGGATTTGTTTGTTAGTGAATACAAATTAATTAATTACTCAATTTTCAACCCATACATTGATATGAACAACAGATCGGGAACCGTTCATTAGTTGTCACATCCTTTTTAACATGTTGAGGCATGAGTGTTGAAGGGATCCTCTACATTTCTCTATATGTTGTGCATCTAGGAGAGTCTCCAAGTCAATTTGGTGTTGTATCCCTTCTATTACCATGGACAAATATTTATAATCATCATATGGTAATAAATATATATAATTGATAAATAGTACTAAATAATGTATATCTAATATAAATATAAATAAAATGAATAAAATGAAATAATTAAAAACATTTTAATGCCTTTTTAATTTTATTATTCTTTCATTTTTCAATTTAACAGATAATAAAAATTGTATGTTACATGGATTACATATATTAAATTAGTGAATTTTTATATTCAACACACAGACAAATATTTATGAAACTAATGAAAACTTATATAGAAACACATGCAAAAAATATTTATTTAATTTATTGACATTTTATTTTATTTTATAATTTCATTATAACATGACAAATTTAATATACATATTATATTTTTAATCATACATTTTTTATTTATTTTTAATATTATTATATTTTGTAATTATTTATTCATTTTTAATATTTTTTAATATTTTTTATATTTTTTAATTTCATCATTTTCTTTTATTTTTCATATATATTACTTTGCAATGTTTTTTGTATTTTCAATATGTATTCATCTTTAAATAAATATGTATATCCATATTTTTCTAATAATTAAATTTTAATTAATAAAACATATTAATTTTTTCAATATTTTTAATGTATACTCATTTGAATAATTCAATTTTATTCATTTTTAATATACATGTATTTATGATTATATATCCATTAATAATGCTAAAAATAAATTTGTAAATAAATATTAATAAAAAAATATATTTATAAAAATATATTTACTATATTTATAAATTTAAATATTTATAATTAGTGTAAATAAATAAATATAATTTTTTTAAAGAATTATTTAAATAATTTTAAATAAATAATTATATATATTTTAAAAATTATAAATTTATAATAAATTTATTTAAATAATCCATAGTCAATATTTATATTTATATTTATTATTATTATAATATATATATATATATATATTGGGGTCGAAACCACAGATTGTTTAGAGAAATAGGTTACCATACAAAGAATTGTAGGCAATATACAATGCAGTAATGTACTCTGCGAGACTTGAAATCGAGACCTCACCGAGACCGTGAGGGGAATCTACCACTGAGCTTCATCTTAAGGGTTATATATATAATTATATAAATAAATAAATATTATTTTTTGAAATGTATTATTCATTGATTTGTAAATAAATAAATATATGTTTTAATAATTATAAAATTATAACAAATATATTTAAATAGTGAATATTTTTATATTTATATAAATTTAGTATATATATAATTATACATATATATTTATATATAATGATATAAATATATTTATAATTATGTAATATCCTGAAATTTTTCGAGTTATCTCAGGCTTGAATTCAGGTACTTTTCATTTTTATTTAAGTACCTTTGACTAGAGTTATGTCTTGGGGTACGTTTGTGTGGAGTCTAAGAAAGTTTTGGAGGAAAAGGGGCTGTACATGATTGGTTCTAGGTTTGAACAAACCATGTGGCTTCTTAGGTGAAAATATTTTCTCTCTAATCTTTAGAGGTAGTAGCTTCATCACGGTTTGAGAGGTCGTGTGAGGTATCCATACAATTTTCACCTTGATGTAGTGGCTAATGCCCTGTTAGCGCTTAGTTTTTCTAACCGTGTAAGAGCCAACATTGAGGTCCTAAAATTGTGAATTTCACTTGTTTTCAACTTTTAATGACTTTTTTCACCTATTATGTAGAGATAACACGGCAGTCTTCTTTCCAAAGGTTAAGGGATGGTTCTCCCATCGACTCAAAGGGATTCCAAGGCCATAAAAACTTTGTTCTTTGAGTTTGAAATCTAAAATTAATGATCTACACTCTTCTTGGAAAGTGGATCTCTTCCCAAAGCTTTTTTTCTTCATTCACCTCTCTCTCCATCATCCTTTGGATGATGATATCCATGGTTTTATTAGCCCTTAACCCATCTTTGGAGGTTTTGATCTAGGAATGAAGATATAGATCTATTTTTATTATATCTTAATATTATGATGTTGATTTAGGGATTTAGATCCGAAACTCATACCTACGTCGTTGTGCTTCTTAGATTTTGGGATTTTCCATTGAATAAAATCACATCAATGAATTGAGTTAGGTGCTCTAAAATAAAATTTTGTTAGTCATGGATTTGAAATCTATATGTAATATTGTACAATTTCTAGCATCCTTTAACAATTGATTTTCTACAATTGGTTTAACTATATTGACCAATTATTTTATTCTAGAATTTTTGAAATAAGTCAATAAATGGGGAATTAATCATGAGACTAAAGAAAATCCCTATTAGATAATTAATTTTAAACAATTTATTATAATAGGTAGCTTTTGTATTCTAGATAATTAATCATGGGATTAATTATATGTTATTGAAATGGATATGTTGAGATAATTAATTTTTTATTAAGTATGTGCCTTTTGTAATATGATCTATATAATTACTTTTGGGATTAATTATGGAAATTTGGGATTATAATGGGATAATTAATTCTGGAAAATTAATTATGGAATATGAATGATATATTGATTAATTAATTGATGAATCAATTAATGGTTTGAAGAAATTAGTTAATTATTGAGTTAACTAATGGAATTCATGTGTTTAACTAATTTTTGAATTACTAATGAGATTTAGGTTGATAATTAATTGATAAATTCATTATATAATAATGATTGGGAACATGATAATTCTAAATTGATACTTACTTATGGTTTCATGGTTATCATACTAATGTGTAAAGAGAATGGGAAAGTGGTCATTATAAATCAAGAAGTATACATAGTAACAAGATAATTCTACATATGAATAATGATAATGGGAACATGGCCATTCTATTTATGAGTAAGCATGGTAACATGGTCATCCTACATATATATATGATATTTTAACTTTTGAAGTGAGGATTATAAATGTGAAATAAGAGAATGAAAATAATGGATCTCCGAGTTATGGCCTCACACAAAAATACTCAAACTTTGGTATGAGTCAAATATAGCAATAAGATATCACAACACCTTTGGAAACATCTATTTTTGAAAAGAATAGGGTATTAAGATATGATATTACATATGGAACACATTGGGACCTGGTACAAGATAATGTTAGCATTGTGGTATGGGTATCCTTGGGAACCCTGGAGTTAATGTAGTTAGATAATAATAAATGATAATGTAAGAACTGGTTATTTATGAATTGTACTTATTTTTATAAAACTCCATTAACTATGTTTTGACTGGAGTTTTTTTTTGAAACCATTGGTGGTGGCCTAATGAGTTGTACGCACACCATATTTGGTCATCCTGGTCGGTACCCAAATAGATCATATTGTTGCAGGACTACATAAGGGGAAAGGAATGGGGATATGTGGATGATTGGGGATGGATCGTGGAGGTGGGAACCATAAAATGTTCAAAAACAGCTATGGGAGTTGTAGTGTCTTTATTTTTAGTTGAATTATAGACACTTGACCCATGTAGTGGCATGACATGTCTTCCCTTTCAGTTGAGTATTTTATTTTCTATTTGCTATCTTATGACATGAGTATTGTTCTGGTTCTACACACTTAAACATTGTTTATGGTATTTTACTCTAACAAATGATGGTATTATATCTCCCTAACTAACTTACTTTACCCTCTCTACTAGTGGGAAGACTCTATCATAATGGGAGGCAAGCTTGAGGTCATGTGACCAACCATCTCGGTGATCTATAATGTGGCACTTGGGATGGGATGTCACAATGTGGTATCAGATCATTAATTTTCTTTCTAATTATTTTATCTTACTATTTGGGGAAAGGTAAATAAAATATTTTGATGAGTTGAGGATTGGTAATGAGCTCATGCAACTGAGTTTTAAACCCATGTATGGGGGAAAACCCATGTACCCAGGGTTGCATTGTTGTTTTTTTAATTAGTTGTTACAGTTGAATACTATTTCACCTTGATTGATGCACATTTGGTGTGATGTGATTATTGTTTTTGAGAGTTTTTATTATTTATTCGTGGACCAGAATGGAATGAGGTTCAATTCTGTATGAATCGTTCAAGGCACTCGGGGTTATTTTTACAGGCATCATTTTAGGTATGCAAAGGAAAAAAATTTATGGATATGTTAATAGACATGAACTGTTTTCCTTGTTTCTGAGAAAAAAATTAATAATAGATCCTAAAATGAATCTAAAAGGGTTTTAAAAATGATGTGAAATGGGAATAATTAGGTTTTAAAATGAGAAACCTGATTATAAATGTGTGTTTACCCTTGTTAATGAAAAACTATAAGTACAATGGATAAGGGAGGAGATAGACCATCAACTTTTACTGTGTGGCACCCCGGCCGAAACAGCCTTTTCCCCCCATGGCGCCCCTACCGAACCGGCCCCATGCCCCCATGGCACTCTGGTTGAACCAACATGCGCCCTCACGGCACCCCTATGGTCGAGCCGCCCTGCGACACCCGCGGCTCCAGTGCTCCTCATGGCCCTCCCAGATTACCATAACCCCAACAGACCGAGTCATATCATGGGCCTGGCTAGACCCAGTGGGTCGGGTCGGGTCGATCTGAATCGGGTCAACCCATCCCAGGTTGGGTCGGGTCGGTCTGACTGGGTTGGCCTCAACCCAGGCCCACTATGACCCTTTTACGCTCCATCGGCCATATCATTGACACCGAATGTCCATTTGATGAACTGTTAGAATCACTGGAAATATTGGAGTGAGATGGTTCTTTTGAGTATACTCCACTGACGTTTTGGATTGAGATGGGAAATAGTCATGTTAGATCGAGCACGAATCCAACAAGGCCCCATGGACTAAAAGGCTAATAACTCATAGATCGGGCATCCGATTGATGCACCATATATTATTTTGATATCCCTATGATGGAAAAAACCTTTAAGATACTTCTTCGTGGGACTTCGTGATAGTTGGAGTATCGACCAATAGCTCGTGGAGTGGATCCTCTCAGAGACTAGCGAGCATAGTGTGGAGACCTAGTAGCTGGAAGAGACCTGACGACTGCTAACTGTTTCAACTCAGAGTGACTCGACTAGCCCAGTGGGGAAAGCCTTCATGTCACAGGTAGACCCATAGTGGGGAGTGCCTTGGTGTCACAGCAGACCCACGATACTCGACAGGAGGAGTACCTCAGCAGACTACGAGGGGAAGTGTGCTTGGTAACGCAGTAGACGCATGGTGGGGAGCACTCTTGCTGACATGGCAGACCCACATTACTCCACATGAGGAGTACCTCAGTAGTCCAAGGTTAGTGGGTAGTGCCTTGGTGTCGTGGAAGGCCCACTAAACTCAATAGAGGAGGAGTTCCCCAACAGCTGACGTTTCGAAAATGTGACTGGGGATGTTACTTGATACTACCCCTAGAATAAAATCATGGTGTGAGCTGAGTCATTACCTTTTTGTTTTTCTTCATGATTGAGATATATTATTTCATAACTTAGGTATATGTATGGTCATATACCTATGTGTGGTTATCAATTGATTTTTACTCTGTGTTTTATCATTGTTGGATTTAGTGAGACCTAGAGGGTCTCTAGGTCCCTAATAAGTATCGTTATACACACCCCGACATGGGATATTCCCACACCTCATGGTGTTAGATGTATATGATATACAGTGCTAACTAAGGCTGCGAGTACCAGGACTGGACGGTACCAAGAGTTGGACTATACGGTGTATCGATATGTGGAGGATACGAATAGACGAGGAGTGCTGAGGAGGGGATTTGTTCCTACCATTCTTCTAGGAACCTCGAAGGACGACCCAACAACATACTTTTCCTTTAAATATGTTGTATTGTATCACGGTTGTACTTTTTCTTTGAAGTTGGGCTTGTATTCTGGCCCCTATTTACTTTCGTCACTATTTTTTTGTATAGTTTACTTGGTGTTTCGTATCCATCTGTGTGATTGATTTTCTGTGTATTTACAGGTTATAAAGGCAATTCCTTCACAGTTTTAGGGAAAGCTCATTTGGTGCTAGTCGCCAGCCCCTATCATATGGAAGGCATGCATTGGTTAGTCATGGAATGGGCCCTGGGGGACGGTTTGTGACAAATTGGTATCAAATGAGTCGGTTCTACCACATAACATAGGACTCTGATCATTTATGTGAAGTAATAATGTTATGTGTAGTGTGTGTGGTTTTCAGTTCAGGGAGTCTAGTGTTGGTGCGGCAACCGGCGTATCCATACATCAAGACCCTGACTTCTAATTTCTGAAATAGTCCATGAAAACACTGATTACGTTTGTGTTTTCAAAAGTTTTCTCCAAGTCAGCCCACCAGGTAAGCTCACCAGGTATAACTTTTTTACCGTAGCACAACTGTTTATTTTTAGGATGCCTCGACATAGATAGCCATCTTCTTTTACTAGAGTTGTATGCACTGATATCCCACTGAGTGATAGGGCCTCGGGGAAGGGACCTTTTCTATTGGAGGCACTAGCGGTACCACTTCCCATTGGGCCACCGATGCCACCAGCCCCAGAAGTATAAAATTCATGCGGCTTGAGCTCATTGAACAAGTTCCAGTACAAGAGGCAACCTAGGTTTATGGGAGAGATGGACCCAAAGATAGCTAAGGATTGGCTGGAGGCTATGGTGAGAGTCTTCCAACTCATAGGGACACCATCTGACCGCAAGGTGATTCTTGATGCCAACATTTTACTGGAAGCAGCAGGTTGATGGTGGAACTTGATGGTCCAGGTTCAAGATGAGGTGACACTTCTCTGGGAAGACATTGCGAGCCTATTTCGGGTGGATTTTGTTCTAGGAACTCTTCATGCAATGCGCATTCAGGAGCTACTTCATCTGCAGTAGGGCAGCATGATTGTGATATAGTACTCAGCAAGGTTTACTAACCTCTCTCGCTACACCATATATATGGTGCAGGACCCATTATTCAGGGCCAGTACCATCGAGAAGGGGATTAGGAAGGAGATTAGGGCTTCAATGATCTCACTAAGCATCCCGACATAGGTGGGGGTGTCATAGATAACCCTATTGGTAGAGGTTTTCCTTTCTGAACAGTCTCAAGCAGTGAGATCCACCACCAGTCGACACGTAGAGGAGTCTTATACAATTGGAATAAGACAGCTGTCGCAGAGGTCCAAGAGGACCAGACATACATGTGGAATACTGTAGGATTCTGAGTCAGTTGTGTGGGGAACTCAAGGCAGACACAGAAATTCCAGGAGTGGGCAATGTTTCTCACGCGGTGGGTAGGGTCACATGGATCATGACTGTCTGACCCTCATTATGAATGATCAAAAGACAATAGAAAGATTGAACAGGCAGAGACAGATATTCGATCGGGGTAGTCAGCAGAGAGCATGCGGATGTGGCAGACGAGATGGTCGTGTAGCTGGCGGTGGGTGACATTTCGAGATGTTACCGCCACCACCACCAGGAGGTCCACCCTAACCACAGGGTGTAAGAGGACAGAGGAGAGCTCAGCTCCAGGCAGCTGAGTCTTATGATCTGGCACTCCGAAGATAATATGAGGTACGATCTGTGTCTACTCCACCATATCTGCAGTACTTATAGACACATATTCCATTAATTCATTCATTTCCACTTCCCTAGTTCGGAGCTCAAAGATTTAGACAGAGCTTTTGGCTCGATCTTTATGGCTAGAGACTCCTATAGAAGAAGATTCGATGATAACACACTTGTACCGGCAGTGCGAGCTTAATCTAAGAGGTGAGATATTTGGTTGCGATCTCCTAGTAGCATCATCAAAGCCTTACGACGTCATCTTGGGTATGGACTGGTTATCTACACTTCATACTCAGATAGTCTGTATTAGGTTCAATGTGTGGTGCGTCCGCATTGATGGGACCTGGTTTACCTTCACCTGCGAGAGGGTAGCCTTTGCAGCACAGGATATACCTACCTATAGGAGAGTGCAGTTGATCACTCATCAGTTTCCTTGCCATACCCTCGGAGCTGTTGATGTAGAGAGCCTAAGCCATCCTGTAGTAGTGGACTAGTACGCAGATGTTTTCTGAGATGATGTTCTGGGTCTACCTCCTTGCAGAGAGGTGGAATTTTACATTTACATGTACCTCGGTACAACACAAATATATACACTAGCATATCGGATGGCTCCTGCAGAGCTTCATGAGTTGTGGGTACAACTAGAGGACATATAGGGGAAGGGATTCATCCAACCCAGTGTTTCTCCTTGGGAAGCCCCAATTAGGTTCTCCTAGAAGGCATATGGGAGCTTGAATCTTTGTGTTGACTATCAGCACCTGAACTAGGTGACCGTGAAGAAAAAGTACCCACTCCTAAGAATTGACGACATCTTTGATCAACTGAAGGGATCACAGTTCTTCTCGAAGATAGATCTCAGAGCAGGCTATCACCAACTCAGTGTTCGAGATGAGGATGTGCAGAAGATGGAATTCAGATTTCGGTATGGCCATTACAAGTTCTTGGTTATGCCATTCGGTGTGACCAATGCTCTAGCAGTGTTCATGGGACTCATGAACATGATCTTTTAGCCATATTTTGATCTTTTTGTTGTGGTCTTCATCGACGACATTCTGATGTACTCAGCTACTGAGGAGGAGCATTCCTATCATTTTCAAGTATTACTAGACACACTCTGAGGAAACTAGCTTTATGGTATGATCTTGAAGTGCCAGTTCTAGATTTGAGAGGTTCAGAATTTGGGACATGTCATAATGGAGGCTGGAGTTACAGTGTATACAGTGAAGATTGACGCGGTACTTTCTTGGGAGCCATCGAGGAGTGTGACGGAGGTACGAAGATTCTTGGGTTTGGCCAGATATTAACAGAGGTTTGTGATAGACTTCTCTAGAGTTGCAACACCACTACCAACCTTGACAAAGAAGGGGAAACTCTTTGTGTGGTCAGAGAGATTCCAACATAGTTTTTAGGAGCTGAGGAAGAGACTGACTAGTGCCCCCATCTTGAGGCTTCCAGAGGAAGGCATAGGGAATATTGTCTACAGCGACACATCAGGGATCAGAATCGGATGTTTCCAGATGCTGGAGAGATCATTGATCAAATATAGTTCTCTAAAACTAAGATAACATGAGCAGAACTACACTACCCATGACCTAGAGTTATCAGTAGTGGTATTTTCCTTGAAGATGTGGCAGTACTATCTGATGGGCAAGCATTTTACCGTTCACTCTGATCACAAGAGTATCAGGTATATCTTCTCATTTAAGGACCTTAACCTTAGATAGTGATGATGGATTGAGTTCCTCCCGGACTATGACTTAGAGATATTCTATACTCCTAGGAAGGGGAACTTTGTTGTAGATTCACACAGTAGGATATCTGGTATACAGCTGTTAGGTGAAGAAACAGTGCAACTGGATGCTTTGCAGATATCCTTTGTGGATAGAGATGGTGCATCTTTCCTTCAACCTCTTATAGTCACTCCCCCACTTATTCAGTGAGTCAAGGAGGCGTAGCGTGGGGATGCTGACTGCTAGACATGACATGCTCAGATATCCATAGGATAGGCACCTATTTGATTTTCTGATGGTGGGGATCACATAATCCTCTTTAGAGGACGTACCATGGTACCAGTGTCACTTCAGGAGGATGTGTTGAGGGAATTCAACAATTCCCCACTAGTGGTACATCAATGAGTGTTGAAGATGTACCAGGATCTCTGACGACAGCACTAGTGGCCGAGAATGAAGAATGTAGTTGCAGATTTTGTCTCTCAGGGTCTCACTTGTCCGGAAGTGAAGGAAGAGAATCAGGTACCATCAGGCGTGGTTAATCCTTTGGAGGTCCCAGAGTGAATGTGGAATGGGATATCCATGGACTTCATGACAAAAATTCCATGTACATCCATGGGAAAGACACTATCTGGGTGATCGTCGACCGACTAATCATGTCGTCCCACTACATACTGATCAGAGAGCAGGGTTCAATTGAGATATTGGGATGCCTTTATGTGAAAGATATTGTGCAGTTACATGGAGTACACCCGATGATTATCTCTGATTTTGATTCCCGTTTTACTTCTCCACTATGGAAAGAGTTGGAGGAGGATTTTGGGATGCAACTTCATTTGAGGACCGACATCCATCTTCAAATGGATGGCTAGACTGAGAGGACCATTCACACCCTCAAGGACATGTTGCGTGATTGTGTCCTTGACTTCAGTCGCATTTGGGAGAATCACTTGCCTTTTCTGAAGTGTGCATACAACGACAGCTATCACTCCACCATTGGGATGGAACCTTGTGAGGCATTATACAAGTGACCTTTCAAATCACCTTTCTGATTGACAGACCCAGGGGAGTCTGCACAAGTCGGACTAGAGATGGTACAGGCTACCACAAAGAAGGTGCAGATCTTCCAGGAGTGGATGAGGAATACACGGAGTAGGCAAAAGTCATATGCCGACAGGAGATAGAGACCTCTAGAGTTTGAGGATGGAGACCATGTCTTTCTACTGTCCTCACCTTGACGAGGTTTTTGGAGATTTTGTCGAGGTGGAAAGTTATCTCTGAGGTTTATCGAACCCCTTTAAGTCCTCAGTAGGGTTGGCGAGGTGGCCTACCGCTTAGCTCTTCCACCTCAGTTGCACTGGGCGCACGACGTCTTCCACGTATCCTAGCTAAGAGATAAGTGAATGACCCATCTCACATCATCAACCATGGCGAGTTGGATGTCGACGATGGGGTAACTTTTACGGAGGTTCTAGTAGAGATTGAGGATTGGCATGAGCATGACTTTTTTGGACGGTAGATAACTGTGGTGCGCGTTCGCTGGAAGCACAGGAACCTCCAGGATAGCACATGGGATCATGAGGCTCAGATGTGTGCTCAGTACCCCAACAAGTTCTCTCAGTTTGAATTGTAGATTACAGGGACGTAAAGCCCGGTGGTGAGGAGATTTTAAATACTCGGAATTCCAGGTAATTTATTTAATAAATGGGAATTTAACGAGTCCGTGAAAATTGACAGCACGTGATTCTGAGGATCGGAGTGCCCAGAATGAATTTCTGAACTTTTTTTTCTGTACGTTCAGTAAACGTGAAAGAGGGTTTTTATATCTTTCGAACCGGTGCTCATAATTGAAATATAAGGGCATCGTTGAAATTGCAATGCTGGTATTCTTTTAAAGAGACTTTCACATCGACAGAAGTTGATCGAGGTTGAAAGTTAGTTTTTGGGTTTTATGTGAAGGAATAAAATAAAAATAAAAGTTTGTGACATTTTATTTTTATTTGAAACACCCATGTCGGTGTTGGGAGGTGCGGTCCACCGGAAATAAACCTCATCTTAATTTTTCATTGTGGTGGGGACCACCCGAGTTCTCTACAACCTCCCAAATTTTATTTAGGGGCTGGGACCACCCGACCCCTATTATTGGGGGAACATGAAACCACTCAACCCACCTCTTAAATGTAGAGAAGCCTCTTGAGCTTCCTCCACATTAATTATTCCAACCCACCTTAATTAATTGTGCCAACCTAGGTGTTTAATTATGATATTTTTAATTTGTGCCAACGATTAAAGTTGGGGGAAACACATCACTTGGCCATTTTCATTTTGCTGGAGCCCTTAGAGAAAATCTCTCCGTTGACGAACTACTTCTCCGAATGAAGAATGAATTCTTACAACAAAGAACACCAACGAAGAATGTCAACCCTAACTTCGACATTATTCCTCGAGACTTCCTCCGACTTAGGACGTCTTTGACTTCGACGCATAGATGCACAAACCGATGACCGAGGAGAGCACCGACAACACCAACGTCCGTATTTTACCAACGATTCGTCTTCTTCTCCATGACTCTATCAACGTATCACCCTGATGTAGGTGTTCTGTTTGCATGATAATACATTCCTTTATTTCTTTTTTGGTTTGGGAAGGAATCATTGTAGAGGTTGTAAAGTTTTAAGTTCATCGTTCTTCTTTCTTGTTGAGACAAATGCTAACACGCTAAACACAAAGGGTACAAGCCAAAAAAACATGGACCGACCCCTCTGCCGGTCTTCTTTGGTTTGTTCTTCGAAATGGAGGAAGGCGAAAAAGGAAACGACGCACCACCACCCACGATGCCCCGGCCAAAATGACCCCCGCCCCCCGTGGTGCACCGGACGAACCCCCCACACCCCCCACAATGCCCCGGTCGAACCAGCCTGTGAACCCCACGACAACCCGACTGAACCGGCCCGCGCCCCTTGCAGCACCACGGCAGAACCCCCCCCCCCCCCCCCCCCCCGACTGAACTGGCCCCACACCCCCGTGGAGCTCCGGCTGAACAGGTCTGCACCATCACGACACCCTCATGACCGAGCCACCCTGCGACACCCACGGCTCTGCCTCCCCTTGCATCCCTCACGGATTGCCAGACCCCCAATGGACTATGCCATATCACGGGTTGGACCCGACCCAGTGGGTCAGGCCAGGTATACCTGAACCGTGTCGACCCATGCCAGGTGAGGCCAGGTCGGTCCGACCAGGTCGAACCGGACCTAGGCCCATTACTAGCCTTTTATTCCTTTTCAGCCATATATTTGGCATAGACTTCCTTTTGATGAACCATCAACAGCATTGAAAATCTTGGAGCGATATGGTTTCATTGAGTATACTCCACTATAGTTTTGGTTTGGGATTGGAAATGGTCAGGTTGGATCGTGCACAAATCCACCCATGTCCATGGGACTAAAAGGCTAATAAATCACAGACCAGGTGGCCAATTAATGTGTCGTCTATTACATTGAGATCCCTGTGATGTGGTGGAACATTGAGATACTTCTTCGTGGGACTTTGTGATAGATAGAGTATCGACCAGTAGCTTGTGGAGAGGATCCTACTAGTGATTATCGAGCATAGTGCGGAGACCTACTAGCTGGCTGAGACCTGACAACTGCTAACCGCTTGGACTCAGAGTGACTTGACTAGACTAGTGGGGAGTGCCTTGGTGTCACAGAAGACCCATAGTGGCGAGTGCCTTGGTGTCGTGGCAGACCCACGATACTCGACAGTAGGAGTTCCTCAACAGGCTATGAGGGGGAGTGTGCTTGGTGACGTGGTAGACCGATGGTGGGGAGTGCCCTTGATGATGCGGCAGACCCACGATACTCGACAGGTGGAGTACCTTAGTAGTCCATCGTTAGTGGGAAGCACCTTGTTGTCATGAAATTCCCACTTTACATGATAGTGGAGGAGTCCTCCAGCAGTCAAGGTTTCGACAATGTGACTGGGGATGTTACATGATACTACCCCTAGAATAAAATCCTGGTGTAAGCTGAGTCAGTATCTTTGTTTTTTCCACATGATTGGGATGGATTACTTGATAAAATAGGTATATGTATTTCCATATACCTAAGTAAGTTTATCTGTTGATTTCATACCTTGTGTTTTATCCATGTTGGATTTTTTGAGTCCTTTAGGGTCTCTGGGTCCCTACTGGGTATCTTTATACTCACCCCTGCACAGGCTATTCCCACACCTCGTTGTGTTGGATGAAGACGATGGGCAGCACTGACTAAGGCTGAGAGTACCAGGACTGGACGGTACCTAGAAGTGGACCATATAGCATGTCGATACGCGGAGGATACGGATGGACGAGGAGTGTTGAGGAGGTGATTTGTATCTACCCTTCATGTAGGAGCCTCGGAGGATGACCCAAAAACTGACTTTTCCTTTACATCATTTGTAATGTATCATAGTTGTACTTGTACTTTTCAGTTGGGCTTGTATTCTGGCCCCTTTTACTTTCAGCACCCTTTTGTTATACAGATTACTTGGTGTTCCAAATCCAGTTGTGTGATTTCTTATGTCTGTGTTTACAGGTTATAAAGTAAATGCATTCCCATTTTTAGGGAATATGCCTTTGTTACTAGTCGCCAGTCCCTAGCCTATGGAAGGCGGGCTTGGGGTAGTCATGGAACATGCCCCAAGGGTTGGTTCGTGACATACAGTCTATTGATATCTATCTATGCAATGGATGTTCACTAGATATTGTGGAATATCTTTTACTATGGGATATCTATGTTATGGACATGATGAACTTCGACCAGATTATAGGGACGGACTGGTGACTCCCATATCGAGAACACATTGATTATTACCGTAGGAAAGTGACTGTTGTGTCTCTTAAGGGTGACCCGCATCGTGGAGAGTGGGATATCCAGGTAAGCCGAGCATGGCCAATTACTCATTAAATATGAGAGCTCAGAATCCAATTTTCTAGTGTATTATTGGATGAAAGGGGTGTTAGGAAATATTTTCTACCACCATTAGTGGAACTATTTTTGGTTGTATTTCCAGAATACTTATCAAGGCTACCACCTGAGAGAGATGTAGAATTTAATATTGATCTATTGTAGGGGTCTGACCCAGTGTCTACTCCACTATACAAAATGGCACTGACTAAGCTTTAAGAGAATAAGACTCAGTTGGAGGTGTTGGTGGATAAGGGATTTAATGGTCCAAGTACATCACCTTGGGGATCACCTGTTTTGTTCGTAAAGATTTCTGATGGGATTTTATGATTATATTTTGATTACTGAAAGTAAAATAAAATAAATATGAAGAACTGATATCATCTTCCCCATATATGTGATCTTTTTGAACAATTTAAGGGAGATTGTGTGTACTCAAATATCAATTTGAGATCAGGTTATCATCAGTAGAGATTAGGGACTGCTGATATACTGAGGACTACTTTCATAAGTAGTTATGGCCTTTATGAGTTTTTTGTAATGATATTTGGGTTTAAAAATTCATCAATAGTGTTTATGGCTTGATGAATTGGATCTTTCATTGTTATTAGGATTCGTTCGTGGTGGTTTATGTGGAAGAAATCATGTTTTACTAAAAGAATCATGATGATCATTCCTAACATCTTGACATCATCCTAAGTACACTGAGAGATAAATATTTTAAAAATAATTTATATAAGTGTTAGTTTTGTTTTGATGAGGTATACTTCTTGGGGAACATCATCTTAGAGGAAGGTGATTTATTGGACTGAGAGAAGGTTTTGGTAGTGGATTCTTGCGATCAGTCAAAGAATTTTTCTGATATGTGAATCATTTTGGGAATAGCGGGATATTATTGGAGATTCATCCAAGAATATTCCCATTTGGCAGCGCTTCTTTTTCTATTGAGAGAATGGAATTAATGTTTAAATTGTAAGAGGCTTGTGAGAGAGATTTTTAGGATTTGAAGAATAATTTAACATTGACGTCAATTTTTATCCTTCATTTTTCAGGTGAGGAGTATACAATTTATTGTGATGCTTCTGGGATCAGACATGAACCGGTGATGATGTAGGGAGATCGAGTTGTAGCATATTGTTTCCCTTTGGAATCTGCAGATGACCTCCTTGATTGAAGGTTCAAACATTCCAATTGGTTTCTAATGGGTTTGTTCATAGAACCGGAAACATCCAATGATTCCACATCCATTTGGACCTACTTTCCAAAGGTAGGCTTTCATTATTTTGTGGACTAAAGAGGCTTAGGAATTTGCATTGGTCGAGAGGATGGGATGTTGAACTCATCACACCTTTTTTAGGGGAATTATTGTCTACTTCGGGACTCTCTTTGTAGATTTAAGTTATGTTAGTGAATCCTTATTACATTACCAAGTATAAAATGTGTGTTTCTTCAGATCTGACAATCAATGATTAAATACGTAGGAAATTTAGAGAATATTTAATATTTATTCGAGGTTCTTCATCGATAGAGAATCATCTGTATCTGTTAGAGATTATTGGTCAATGGTATCCTTAAACACATTTATATAAAAGTCTCTTGGTCATTATGATGACCATGCTGGTTTAAAATCCACTCAGTGGGGCACTTAAAGTTTATTGTCATTCAGAAGGACATGTATTATTTAAGAGTTGGGATCCAACCCGCAGATGGGCTGCCTATGTATCCTTTGTTTAGAAAAGGAATCAGAACTCACGTAGTTCAAGTAAGGGAGTATGATGTTTATGATTGCCGGCTCAAAAAAGGATGTCATAATTACTTTTACACTCTAGGCTCACGTGAGTCATAGTTAGTGTAAGAAACAAGAGGTATTGGTAAAAAACAAACAATTGTGCCATTAAAGATGCAATCCTAAGAAATAATGTGGGGATTATTTATGTATGACTACCTAGATACATGAAGATTAGGATTTACTTCAGGGAAGAAATCCAGGAACAGGGTCCATAAAGGTGTATGTGCTTCAAAAAGATTTGAATATTCTAACTTGGGGAATACTCCTGAAAAGGTGGGCCCAAATTAGGAGAGGAATTATGATTAGATTTTACTCCTGAGAAGGAATCCCAGATCAAAGGTAAATTAGGACTGGTTAAGATAAATTAAGACTAGGGCTTACTCTTGAGAAGGAGGCCCTGGTTAAGGGCCTTGAAAAAATTAAGGGACTTGGGGCTTACTCTTTAAGAGGATTCCTATATTTGATACTAGGGCTTACTCCTGGAAGGGAGGCCCAGGTTAAGAGAATTATGGTTGGGGATTACTGTTGAGGAGGATTCCCAAATTAGGGGATAGGGGATTACTCCTGAAAAGGAGGCCCGGGTTAAGATAATTATGGTTGGGGATTACTCCTGAGGTGGATTCCCAAATTAGATGATTGGGGATTACTCCTAAAAAGGAGGCCCAGGTTAAGAGAATTATGGTTGGGGCTTGCTCTTGAGGAGGATGACCAAATTAGGGGACTGAGGCTTACTCTTGAAAAGGAGTCCCATGTTAAGGGAATTATGGTTGGGGCTTACACTTGAAGAGGATTCCCAAATTAGGGGACTGGGGATTACTCCTAAAAAGGAGGCCCAGGTTAAGAGAATTATGGTTGGGGATTACTCATGAAGAAGATTCCCAAATTAGGGGACTGAGGCTTACTCCTGAAAAGGAGGACCATATTTTGGGAAATTATGATTGGGGCTTACTCCAGAGGAGGATGCCAAAATTAATGAGTACATGGGGCTTACTCATAAGGAGGATTCCCATATTTGGAAATTATGACTGGGGATTACTCTTGAAAAAGATGCCCATATTTGGAAATTATGACTAGGGATTACTCCTGAAAAGGAGGCCTTATGACTGGGGATTACTCAAAAGAGGCCCGGGTTAAGAGAATTATGGTTGGGGATTACTCCTGAAAAGGAGGCCCAAATTAATGAGGACTTGGGGCTTACTCCTAAGGAGGATTCCCATATTTAGAAATTATGACTGGGTCTTACTGATGAAAAGGAGTCCTAGGTTAAAATAGTTCTCTCATCATAAATTATGAGGTTGAATGAATGAAATCTCAATCTTTAGTTACATAAAGATGTGTGAATCACTAGATTTTGAGAGATGTTCCATGGAGATCCTTTCAGATAAGGAAACCAAATCAAGAAATCATTCCATAAATGGCTTTGAAGAGTTTCTTGATGACTGAATCTTGAATATGAGAGGTAGAATGTCATAAAAGGGGTTAAATGGGAAAGAAAGGCACCCAAAAAGGCAGGGGCACACAAGTCCTAGCAGGCACACAAGTACTGCGTGGGCGCGCAAGTGTTGGCCGCGTAGGTATACCTACGCGACACATGTGTACTTGCACATTTGTAAAGCAGCATGGTAATACTTGGGCGATCCTTGACCAATGCCTTTAGAATTATCCTGAGGTACTTCTAGAATAGAGGCGCGCATGTTTTGGTGAGGAAGTAGGGCGGCACGCAAGTATGTTCATTTCCCTTAAGGGTAAAACACCTTAGGCGCTCAAGTGTTAGTGAATTCTAACACTTAGACCTTACTCTTCTTGATTAGACCTTCCATTCTAGGTAACGAATTAACATAGAAGTGTTCGGAAGACCTGAAGAAGAGACTTGGGTGTTCAAAGCTCTAAATCTGAATTCTGAAAAAATTCCCCTTTGAATGGGGGGCCCACAGGGTCTATTTATAGGCTGGAGAAGACCCCGGGTAGTTATCCATTAGGGTGCGCAAGTCACCTGTGCAAAAATTAGGTGGCGCACAAGTATACTTGCGCGATAGTGATGAAACTTGCGTGCCCATTGTGATTTTGAATCCTTGTTCATGACATTGATGATTTTTGATGTTTTCTTCAATGGATGAATCAATTTCTGCTAAGTCATTTCCATTTCCATTATTTTAGACAATGTGACGAAAAAAGGAGCATCAACAAAAGTCCCTCCTCAGAGTTGGATCCGAAGGAAATGAGGATGTGACTCTGAGGAAAAGAAGAAATCCAAAGGAAAGGCGTCCCACAAGTGTTCATTGCGCAACACTTGGCACACAAGTGCGAGTCACACAGGGCTGGAGCGCGCCAGTTGTAGGTGCGCAGGTGGGTTTCTTGGACTATAAATATACAGCCCCATTTCCGTACAAAGCATCCGGATTTCAATCCTTAGAGCTCTCACTATGAAGTTTGCTCTGTTTTCTGATGTTTCTTTGTTGTCACTTAGCTGTATAGGTATTTGGACTTGCGCGGTGATACTTGGGTGCCAAAAACTTCCGCAACATATCCATACTTTCACACCAAGTTTAGACTTGTGTGCCTTAATGCCTTAGCCATTTTTTACAAATTTCATCACAATGTTTACAAAAAATTAACTTACTTAAGAGTTAATTATTCAACTCTTGTGCAGATTTAATTGCTCCCAAGAGAATTGGAATGACTGATGGACTGGATAGCAAGCAGATTGATGACATGATGAAAATTGTTTTCCATGATTACTATGATATCTGCAACAGCACTCTACCAAATTTGTCTAAGTACTTGAAGAAATATCTTCTTAATTTCCCACAGAGCATCTATCTTCCTCTGTGTGTTCATGGTCATCTGCAAAGAGTCAACATTCCAGATGCAAAGAACTATACGCCTGATATGTAGCTGCACTGCTACTCCTCTATTTTTGTTATACTGTACATTAAGAAAAACAACATTGGTATGAACTTTCAAATTTTTCATGCATTCCATTTCCTTGCAGATATGAAAACGGAAAACCCATGGGCTGAAATGTTTTCTGCTGCCGATTGGTGGAGTGAAGACAAACATGGCATTAGAACAATATCTGAAAAGAGTACTCTCTCCGAATGTCTCTTTACTTCCAATACTTCATTCTCAAATCCACGTATCCATCTTCCAAGTCTCTCGTATAGAAACAGAGTCACTATTTGATCAGTAGAAAAGTTTCTAAAACTGCACTCAAGAACATTCTTTTATAATTGTTCTAAGAAGAGCTGGTATCACTTCATCTCTTATGGTATCCTGTTGAATGAATGAATTCCAGGTTTCTGTTGATGAAGCTCAGGATTCCATAAATCAAATGAATAGTTACATTGAAAGTCATTTGTAATTGCTAAAAAAAAGAAGAGGATCCAATCTATGGATGTCCTTCTAATTCTTGTGCATCAAATGGAAAGAATGCTTTCATCTTCAATCACTTGTGCAAATATTTTCCTGCTACCTGCTTTAAATTTTACCTAATCCAATGGGCTTAGTAATCATAGTTTGATTTTTACTAGGATTAATGTAAATAACCCTAAAAACATTGTACCTTTTAATTACTCAATATTACCTAAATCATACAAAATGTATGTTTAGTGAGCTGGAACTTGACTTTTATTCAGAGTTCCTTTGTCTTTTGTGGGCAGTTTAATGTCATGCACGTCAGACATAAAAAGGATACTATTTAAGGTCGAAATAGCTCTGACCGAAATTGATTAAAATTGACTCAATTCCTAGACAATTTATCTGAAAACATATTACCATACTCAAGTATGAGGGAAAATATGTAAACTACGACTTAAGAATATTTGGATATGAGGAATGATATGAAAAAGAGCTAAAAGTAATTAGAAGAAGTAGTTCCCAAGAATGAAGTTACCATTATTTAACAAACCCGTTAGGGGGTTGAATTATGCAGGGCCACCTAAGGACATTGGCTGCATAGTCAAATAAATAGTATCTTTTGGCTAACAAGGCTGTTATGTAGACTGTTTATGTAAGGCCGCCTAAGGGCACGTGCTGCATAGCCAGGCAAAAGAACTCTCAAAAATTTACATTCCTAGTGCTAAAAATCCAGTGAAAGTTTATGGAGATTAAAATTTTCCAAAGTATAGAGTTTGTTGTATGGAAGGAGGTACTTGAATATGGAGAAGATATTTCCCAACAAGATTATCGAATAACTGGATGGATATCACTCCAATGAAGGTCTGACCCAAACGTAGGGAAGGAGAATATAAACCATAGACTTGAATACTTTTAGATCATGAAAAAGGAAATGGGACAAATATGTTAAGGATGTCTATTTTTGCGGATCCCTACATATTTTCATTTAAGACAAATAAGGACAAAAGAGGCTTGCTTACCATGAATAAAGTTACCAGTATCCTAAAAACTCATTATGTGGTTGAATTATGTAGGGCCACCTATGGGAATTGGCTGCATAGTCAAATAATAGCATCTTTTGTTTGAAAAATCTATTATAGAGACTATTTCTGCAAGGCCGCCTAAAGGCACGTACTACATAGTCAGGAAAAAGAATTCTCAAAAGTTAGACATTTTTGTGACTAGAAGTCATGAAAAGGGTTATGATGATCTGAAAATATTTAAGGTTATGATTATGACACATCAATATGGGTATTTTCCAATGTATGCAGAGATATATAAATCCATACAAACCATAATCATGTTGTGGCTGGGTCATGAATTGAAATGTTGGACTTCACTACGTATCCCATAAGGATGGGAATCAAGCCATTCATACTTCTTAAATTACAATTTAACGTCATGTGGGACAAAAGGATTAGAGATCTTAGTTTAGGGTCATAGAGCTTGGACCATTGTAAGAAATACACAGTGTGTGTTTTCATGAGGACTTTTCAGCCAGGGGAATGAAAGAGGAATTTGGGGTTAGGCCCAAAATACTTGGGGCTAGATTCAAGGGACACTCGAATGTTCCTACATATCCCATAAGGATGGGAATCAATCCCACATAGTTCTAGAAATACCCTCTTTACAAATTTGGTTCGTACATGTGAAGGGTGAAAGGGGGATTTAGTGCAATGATGGTTTAACCCAAGATAAAAGGTTTGGGAATTTCCATGTATGCATGTAGTATTTGAAATGAAACATGATTGAAAAATTAATGTAAATAATGGTTCCCTCTCAGGTGAGGGTATCAAATAATATTTTAGTTTGTTGTCATACTGGAAAAAAGTGTTGTATAGTTTAACATCATATAGCAAAGACGTAAGTGAACCAATGTAAAGGTATTGATTCTAGGGGCGGTTTAATGAATCAACATCGTATGAGATGGAGGTCAACTGATGTGATGAGACTGGTTTTGGGCTTGAACCTTGTGAGGTTGCCTACGTACCCAACCTGGAAGGCAAGGATCAAAGTCCGCATAGTTCAATTAAAGAATGAATTAATGATCAAGTTATTATTGGGGACAATGACCTAAAAATTTATGGTGTTGAGACTTACACATGATTAGTAGACCAGAGAGAGTGTTATGGTTGAATTTTTCTCTAAGCTCACATGAGTCATACTCGGTGTGAGAAACAAGAGGTAGAAACAACCCTAACAATGCACAGTTTAATGTCATGTAGGACATATGAAGGGGCTATGCAGTTTAAATTCTTGTAGTTAAGACTATATGTGATGCACAATTTAGTGTCATATAGCAGGGAAAAGTATATTTTAATGTCATTTATGACAAAAAGAAGGGCTTTCTGTATAGTTTAGCATCATGTAGTTAGGGCGATGGGGACAACACAGTTTAATGTCATGTTTGACAAAAAGAAGACTGTGCAGTTTAATTTCATGAAGTAAGGCAAAAGAGTACACCATTAACATCATGTTGGACGTATTAGGGATTTTTTCATAGTTTAAAGTCATGTTGGATGAAAGTGAGAATTGTTTAAGGTCATATGCATGGACCGTGGATGATGTAGTTCAACGTCTTGCTGGACGATGGTGCAGTTTAAGGTCATACCGGACCATGGATGATGCAGTTTAACATCTTGCTGGACAGTGGTACTTTAAAATAGTTTAGGGTCATATGCTGGACCATAGATGATGTAGTTTAACGTCTTGCTGGACAGTGGTGCAGTTTAAGGTCATACCGGACCATGGATGATGCAGTTTAACATCTTGCTGGACGGTGGTGCAGTTTATGGTCATACCGGACCATTTTCTCCCATGTTGTATGGCTTGATTACCGTAATTGACATTATGGATCTTTCCATAAGAGTATTTTGATTTTGGTGTATCTTTTCAATTTGACTGATAGGCAACAAATAATCTGTACTCACATGTGTAAATGGATTTACTAGAATCTTATCCAAACCATATGGAGCATTAACTTTAGTAATCTCCTTTGTGGTGGATTTATCCCTTCCCTTCATGTGATAGAATTCCGTCTCAATGTATTGAGCCTCACATGTCTTGAACGAGGCCTTATCACCAAACAATGTCCCAACTAGACCATCGAAACAAAATTTGAGACATTTATGGTATGATGAAGGGATAGCCCCATGTTGATGTAGCCAGGGTCTTCCAAGCAGGATGTTGAAAGCTGAGTCTTGATCAACAACCATGAAATCCGAATTGGACACAAGATCTCCAAAATGAGTTCTGAGTGTAACTTCGCCCAGTTGTTCTTGTTAATTTTTATCATATCATTGTAACATCATGGTAGAAGGAGATAAATCAGATTCTGTGAGGCCCAATCGACGAAGTGTACGAATGGGCATGAGGTTGACTCCTTAACCATTATAAATGAATGCTCTTTGGACGTCTACGCCATTGACTTTGATAGATAAATAAAAAGGTCTAATATGTCCATGAACGACATCATATTCATCTTCATCAGTAAATGATATTATTGCATGGCATTCTGCAGGATTATTCTTTATGTGATAGACTTCAGCTGCAACAATTTCAGTTTCAAACTCGTGAGTACTTGACAAAGCCTTGATGAGTGCTTCCCGAAGATCTTTTGACAGATTCAAAGCATCCAGAATTGATAACTTGGCCAGTTTATGGGCCAAGTGTTTCAATACAACATACTTTTGATCCATAGGTATGTGTTTCCCAACAGGAATATGTGGTTTGGAGGTGAGTTAGAAGAAGATGCTTTGGAAGTTTATGCATCTTGTATTGGTATAGGAGTTGGAAATATTCTTGGTTTTAGAAGATTAGACCTATTAGATCCATTTAATTGCTGAGAGGAAGAAGATGGAACCCTCAACTGGTCTTCCAGAATTACTGTGCCAGGATTGAATTTTCTATTGGTAGAAGAACTTTCTTGTTCTTGTTGAGCTCGCTGAAGGGCTCTGCCACGAGTTTATGCTGCGTACACATTTCTAGCAGGGGTAGAATTGAAATAGTGTCTTCTGAAAGATCCATGTCTTCTCCTGTATCCTGAGCCTCTGGATCTTCCTATGATTCCTTTGTTTGATATAAGGAATTCAGGCTCATCGAAATCGAAACTGCGACTGGCATATGGATCTGTTAATTGAATCATATTAACAGAACTGAAAATCAACTCTTCATCCGATGAAGATTCTGCCTGATTAGCCTATTTAGGCTATTCTGTTTAGTGGGACGGTGCCCGTTGATTTGAAGTATATGGAATGAAGTCTGCTAAGGTCAAAGACAACTTAGGCTTGGACACATACTCATCTTCTTCTGATTCTTTTTTGTTCTTTGAATCATTCCGTTTCTCTGAGGATTTTCCCTCTGATGAAGAGGTTTTTGCTGCGGCATTCATAGCAGAAGGTACAATTGGTTTCTTCAATTGTATTCGCAAAATAGTATGAGTTCGGCTGATCATCTTTCTGACCATCCAATCATCATATTTTTGTGCATTTTTTACTTTTGACTTCTTGCCACTCTCTTTCCTCCTCTGGAACTGTAGCAGTAACACATGCTACATGAACTGAATAAACTTTCTTTTAGACTTGTCCTGAGTCAACCATCTTTTGTAGAAGGTCCTTGAAGACAAAACACTCCTAGATGTGATGCCCCAACATTTGATGAAATGGGAAATAATTGGGATGGTCTTCATCTCTTTCCTTGTTTGGCCTCTTGGGCCTTGGCAGCTGATCCAAATTATTCTCTCGAGCCGAAATGATGTAACCAGGAACTTGTTCATTTCAGAAAGAGTATGTTTTTCTCTTCAGATCCTCAAATTGTTTTCACCTTTCATTTCTTTGATTGTCTTGACGAAATAGCTTTTGTTGTTGGCACTCATAAGGTGGATCCCTTCGAGAAGATGAAGGGTTTGAAGTATAAGTAGGTACATGTGCTTGTTTAAGCCTAATTGTAGCAATCTCTACTTTACCCATTCTCCTTCCTGGAGGTGATGGAATTACACGAGATTTATCCTTAGTCTGTATACAATAATCTTCAATCTGTTGAGCGATTTAGGTAATGTCTCAAAACCATCCTGTGTACTTCAAAGGGATCAACGGCATGCATAATTCGTCACACAAATTTGCCACACATATTGGCAACAGTTCCTCTTGAGGGAGTGCTATGCTCAGAGAATATGTTAATCCCTTCCTATGAGAAATGAAATCAGAGACTCTTTCATTCTCCCTTTTCTTACAGTTTTTAAGATAAAAAAATGTTGTCTTTGGAAAATTTGAGCTGAATTGAAGAAGAAATCATTGACAGGGATCTTCGCATCTAGTAATTGAACTATATTTCAAGATTTTATACCAGACAAAAGCTATTCCTTGCAAGGTTTTCACAAAGCATATGATTTTTACTTCTTCTTGCTGCTCTGGAGTTCCCATCATAGGATCACAACAAGACATGTAATGCATCAAATGTTGTTCAAGGTCGCATGATCCTTTGATAATAGGGAATAAAGGGTTCCCAAAACCTGATGGGGAGATATTGAATCTACCCATTCAGGGTAATCATTCTTTTCTGATTGAACCTGCACATGTTTCCCTTCCATAGTCTCTAACTGAACTGTTAATGATTCAATGGTAGTTATTAAAATTTGAGAAACATCCGGTTGAACATGGACTTGGGCAGGTGCAATGACTGGAGCTTGGACAGATATGGTGGCCGGTACTGCAACCGATGGCAGCACTTCCAATTGTCGTTGCGCTTGACCCGTATGATTATTCCTGAGAGGGTGTACTGATAAAGGAGTATATTCTTGATCCATATCAATAGTTGTAACAAACTCCCCTGGATGACTGACTCCAGCATGTTTTGGAAGAATATTTCGCTGAAGTATCTCTACATTCAAACTTCTCAACTCATTCATTTCTTCCTCCTGTTGCGCAAATCTTTTCTCTAGTGAGAGTGATTGGCCCTCTCTAGAGGGAGGATATGTAACCTAATTTTTCCTCTTTCCCTTGTTTGATCCCTTTCGGAGAGGGCGAAGTGGGTTATTTGAAGGAACACCCAGATTTTGGGTAAACCTTTGATTTCTTGTACGCACACCTTCTTCATTTGTGTCTGTGCATACAACTTCTTGGGCATGAATCTCTTCATCTGATTCCTCTGAATGAGCCTCAGCTGGTGGATTAGCAACAATGGAATTGATGAAATTAATTGATGCATAATGCATCACATCCCTTCTATCATCATTTCTATGATATTTTCTTCTTCCATGTCTTTAATGAGACATTTCCTTTTGTTGATTCAATCCCTCAGAATCTTCTTGACGAACCGTAATTTGGAGGGAATTTCCTGATAATTTTGCCCTTCGTTCCTATTGAGGCTTCTTCCCAAATAGGGAAAAGATAGACTTTCTCTTAGGAGGGGATTGATGATTTGAAAAAGTCCCCATTCCAATGGACTGGGGCTGTTCCTGTTGTCTTTACTCAACTCCTCGAATCCTATTTTTTGATTTCAAGGGTTGGTTTAAAAGAGTCCCCAGTCTGACGAGCTGGGGTGGCTCATGACATGCTATGTTTGAGACGATCTTAAAACCTCTCATGATCTTGCGGACCTTAGTCCGAAAATTAGATGGATGCATCAATTGACATCCAATTTTATCACCCAGTTCAAATGACTGTTGGATGATTTCTGACACTTCTGTCACTTGGTGATGTGCTTTGTCCAAACGAGAGGCTTGTTCAATATTCTTGTTTTCTTGATGCATGATTAATTCAACAACTTGTTCTCTGTATTCTTGATTTTGAGAGGAACTAGTTGAAGCCTGTTCTTGGGAAAGATTTTGATTACAAAGAGAGCCAAGTATACGTGGCCGGCCATGGGAATTAAAATTGCATGAGACTATTTTCAGCGGGCTTTGCTCACTGGAGAGCATCGTGAAATGCAGTGCTCCATGAACACCCCATCCTCTGACATGAATACCAGCTGGGGCATTGAGAATTAACTGGACCAACTTTCTTAGTGCGCCAAGGCTTGAACGTTGAAGGGCTCTCTGTTGCTTTTCAGCCTTCAGATATCGAGAGACTGATAGAGATGACAAATCAATCTTACGTTGTAACCCTTCAATTATCTTAAGATGATTTCCATATTAATCATAAGATAATTCTTTATTTTTTAACTAACAAAAAGTTTTCCATATGTTGAGACAAATATCATGAATTCCATCTTCTGTCAACATCTCTGGAATGTCGTACTGAGAGTCAGCCAGAGGCCAAAACATGAATGAATCTTCACCTTTTTCCAGTTGTTTTCTCATGTTCAGTATTTCCTATTTATCATTCAATGAAGATTCGTCTACCTAATTTGACCAGAGTTGGTGTTTCCTTGTTGCTTCATCAGATTAAACAAGAGTGGTAGAGAAATCATTTATCAAACTAGAAGATGCATGACATAGGGGTGGTTCAGAGAATGAACTACACCCTGGGCTATCTTCTGATTGAAAAAGTATTTCACCTACTAGCGATGAAGCATCAGACATGACTGATTTTGCATTTTCAAGTTTCTCTTGATAAGAGGGCTTTCTCGGCACTACATTGTCTAATGGATCATTTTTTGGGCAATGTGCATCACTTCTGTGGAGAGGACTTTCGTAGTGAAATTCATCATCATGGGGAGGACCACCATGGTGGGTTATAGAAAAATATGAGATCTCTTACTCCTTGGTCTTCGGGCCACACAGAGGGTTATTGTAGCTCTCCTTTGAAGATGAAACTTCGAGATCGACCAAATTGTCATAAAGCAAGCCTTCATGAGAAATTGTCTGTTGAAGACCTTTAGAATTAATGGACTCACTATTGGGAATCGAGGGAGTATAATCTTGGATTCTAATAGATAATTGTCTGAGGGCTTCAAGAACTCCAATATCAAGAAAGGAATTTTTACAAATTGGCTCTTGATCTTTTGACTGTGCTGGGCGGGTCTTCTTCTTAGACTCCTTCTTACTCGCCTTAGAAACCACTTGTTAATGAATGTGGCTGCTCTGAGCAGGTGTATGTGCCTGATCAGTAGATATGGACAGGTTAGGCTGACGATCTCCACTCAAATTAGGTGTATGTCCCTGACATGGTTGTTTGTATGATATGGGGTAGTATGCCCCACAACCCTCTTGGACTGGAACAGATGTGTGTGTCTGTTTCGGAGTGAACTGTTGATGTGTTACTCCACTAGTAGGGATAGATTTATGTGTCTTTCCCTGAGATGCCGATGAAGTTGTTATAATATCCTGACAGGAATCCATGATATGACCAGGAATTTGCTTCTACTCTTTCACCATTGATAGAATATGCTTGGTGACTTCAGCTGCCGTAATGGGGATCTACGTACATTCCGTGCTTGGAGTAGGTGTATGTGCCTGCTCCTATCCTCCTTTTTCTGTCAGTGAATCCTGAAAGTACTCATGTGTAGGAGCAGAGAGTTGAGTCTGCCTCTTGTTTGTCACCGGAGCTTTCCGACTGACTTCTCGAATGCTACCAAGAAAGAATATTGGTAGGCTTGTTCAATACTAGCAGGTGTATGTGCCTGTTGATTTCACTTCGCCGAATGTGGTTGATGAGATCCATCATATGTAGTCATACGAGCCTACTGACTAATTGATGACGTATAAACAGGTGCATGTTCCTGTCAATAATACATCGCCAGAATTTCCTGGCGGGATTGGCGTGCTGCTGCCAGACGAGTCTGCTGGACAGCAGAATTAAAATGGGCTGGTGTGTGTGCCCGCTCATTTCTGGCCACCAAGTTAGGTTGGTGGACTTCTCCATAGATGGAAGAGATGAGAACCTACTGACTGTTAACCGGATTTCACCTCTGGTGATTCGTCTAGCCTGCTCGGGTTTGAGGAACTTGAGCCGAACGCCTGGAGTCGTTACCCTCATCACGTTGAGGGCGCACTGTCGCACGATTCTGGCAACGATTGTTGATGGGAGCCCTCAGGAAGGACTCATATCTGCTTGAATTAAGGCCCTGAGGGACCTGGTCATTCACCTCCCCAGAATAAGGGAGCGAATGGTGATTGTGTTCTGGGGATAACGACCTGAAACAGTTTGAGATGATGGTTAGAAATGCCTACTTCTTGAGCACTATTCATCGTTGTCCGGACGACCGGTGTGAGTTGTTCACTTGGAGGTCTTGTCGGGCAGCATCCCGGGTTGGGATAGTACCGTGTTGACGGTACTCCTTAACCTGCGCATTTGATACCCAATGTTGAAGACGCTGAGTAGGTGATTTATAGAGATAATATTTACAACATTTTTTATGTCTATTTAAATGATTTAAACCTCACAAATTTACCAATATGATCTTATTTTTAACAATTTTGGATTTAGAGTGTGTTTTGGGATAAAAAGTTTAAATTGCATAATTCTGGATTTTTAACATATTTTTATAACAGGGGTATTTTGTTCATTTATCATAAAATATATTTCCAAATTTTGTGATTCGAATTTAGTTGGAATCCTTATTTTATTTAAATCATCTTTGTCTTCATTCCCAGAAAATGATTCATGCATCTTGATGCCCAAAAAACTCAATGAAGTTGACAATTTTTCCGGGCAGACAGCATGGACTCCACCATAGTAATGGAAGATAATTTCGGCATAAACACCTCCAAATGATGCAATTACATCTGGATATGACAGAGGACTCCCCAACGCGTCTCCACAATGAATTTAAAGCCGTTTGGAATCCATTATGATGTCTGATGAGTGATATAATTTTGAAGGAAACGTCCAGGAAGCTTCATCCAGAGAAAGCGTTGTTCAATAGAAAAATCATAACTCATTCACTACCCATCCAATTAATTTTAAATCTGGAGGGTGGACGGAAAACTCATTTATGAAAAATAATTATGAAAATGTCCACACCTGAATCGGCCAATTAATGGGTCTAAAATGCAACAACGTTCTAATGATGAAATCTTCCTATAAAAGGAGAGGGGCTCCTACCTCTCAAAATATTTCATTTTTCACCACACCATCCGTCACAAAGGGAGTTGTCTTGAGAGAGAGAAGGGGAAAGTGGATATTTTTATCCTTACGAAGATGACATCCTTTGAAGATTTAATAGATAACATGACGGATTCTCAAGTGATGGAAGGCTAGGCGGCAAGTGGTTGCGGACGACGACACCAAACATACACTCTCTTCTGAGTTTGAATTTTAATGTGTAATCTCTTTTTGAATTTCTCTTGAACATATATTTTTTAATGAATCTGGTTTTTTTCTTTTTTAAATATATTTTCAACACATTTTTTTTGATCTTTGTACCATCTATAATGTAGAACAATTGTCTTCGCTATTTAAAATTCTTTGGTGAGGTTTTTCCATTGAGCATAGAGAATTCAATTAGGTTCAATTACATGGAGTTATTTATGTAATTGAATCACTTCTATAGGCGAGACCACAATAATATTTAAGTCTTAAATATGATGTCTTTTTAAATTTGAGTGTAATCCTGGGGGTCCTTGGGGGTACATTTAGGAATTTAAATTAAGATATATTTTTTATATACAAGGAAGAGGGGAGTGTCCGAGAGGGTGAAGCTTGTCTGTGACTGCTGTTTTTATTCTTGATTCAAAACCCACATTATCTTTCCTTTAAAATTATTTCACTTTATTATTTAATTAAAATTTTATTTTCAAATTGTTAATCAAATCTCCATTTTCATTTCTGCAAAAAAAAATGATAACAAAAGTGACAGCTTTGAAACTCGAACTGCAACCTCTTCGAAAGACAACCCTGTGGTAACCACTGTGCTGCATTAAAAGAGAAAATATCGATTGAGGGTTTTAATACATGAAAAATTCTCAAATAAACTGGCGCTGTTTCCGGGGAGGTTGCTAGATCTGATTTTATTTTAGTTATTTTTTTTCTTTTGCATGACCCGAACTTCGGAACCAAACTTGTTACCCTTAGATTCAGAAATTGATAGAACTTTTCACACTATGGTTAGAGGTAATAATCCACAAGTTGAAAGTTGTTAATCTTCCACCAATACACCAAGGAGGGAATTAGTTGAAACTGAAATCCAAATGGATGAAAATATAATTTGAAAGAACTGGCTTCGTCCTATAACGAATATCACGAGAATCCTATAGAGTACCCTGATGCCCCTGCTGGATTTGAAATCAAGTCTGGTTTCATCCATGAGCTTCTCAAATTCAATGGGTTCCCTGGTGAAGACCCACACAAACACCTCCAAGAATTTAGTTACCTATGTGTCAACATGAAACCTCATGGAGTTGATGCCAATCAAATGAATCTTAGGACGTTTCCTTTTTCTCTAGATGGAGTTTCTAATGAATGGTTTTTCTATTCTCACTCAACCTTGATTAGAAATTGGAATGAATTAAAAAATATTTTCCTTGAAAAAATTTTCCCTACGTCTAGAACTACCTCCATTCGAAAGGAGATTTGTGGAATTAGGCAGACAAAAGGAGAAACACTTCACAAATACTAGGAAAGGTTCAAACGTCTTTGTTTTAGTTGCCCCCATCATCAAATTCGTGACCAGCTTCTCATTCAAAACTTTTATGAAGGATTGTGTCTCACTGAAAGAAGTATGATCGATGCTGCTACAGGAGGAGCTTTAGTTGATAAGACACCAGCTACTACTAGGATTTTAATTGAAAACATGGCCCAGAATGCCCAACAATTTGGAACCAGAGGCCTTCTTCATGTAAAAGCTGCACAAGAATTCCCTACTACTAGTCCCGAAAACAACACAATTTCAAGTCAACTATCTGATCTTACCACCATGGTAAGGTAAATAATGTTGTCTAACACCCCACCAACCCAACCCAAACCTGAAGCGGCTTTCCAACTACTTGTCCACTGTGGGATTTGATCATCGAATGAACATTTTAGTGATCAATTCCCGCAAATTCGAGAGCCTCCTAAGAACTGCAATGCAGTTTTTCCTGGAAGACCATTTCAACCAAACCAGGAAAGACCATTTCAAAAAAACCAAAATTTCAATCAAGGATGGAACAACAACTCAAATGAAAGATTTCTTCAACCTGAACAACCAAGAAGATTATTCAAAGGACAATCAAGTAATTCTCAACCAAGATATTTCAATGTGCAAGCCAATGCTCATTATGGAAGAAGTTTTCACCCTACCACTCCCACTCAAAACTCAGATAGGAACCTTGAAGAAGCAATGAGGAAACAACAAGAGGAAATGAGGGAAGTAAAAGAATACACAAAACAACAAGACAACAAATTGAATACCTTGATGAATAAAATGGGACAACTTGCCTCTGGTATTAATTGCATAACAAATCAAATGAGTGGTGGTTTACCCTCACAACCACAAGTAAATCCGAGGAATAATGTGAAGAAAAATGTGAGTGCAATTGAACATAGGAGTGGAACAAAATTGGACAACCCTCAGACTGAGAACATCAAGCCTTCTACTGATACTATTGATGAAAATCCTACCCTTGATTAAAATGTTGAAAAATATGATGTTGATAGAAACTCAAAGTCAATAGAGGAAATCTTGTTTTAATGAAAAAAGAATGATTGTAAGAGGTTGTATGGTCCTTATGTTCCTCCAAAAAATACTCAGAATACCCCAGAAACATTGAAACCTCCATTGCCTTATCCAAGGTGTGAACCACCACCAATGTCAAGTGCTGAAAAAAATTGGATAAGGAGTTTTTGGAAACATTCATGAACGTCCAAGTCAATATTCTAGTGCTCGATGCTGTGAAACAAATTCCGAGGAATGCTATGTTTCTGAACGACATGTGTACCAACAAGAGAAAGTTCAAAGGGGGTGAAAAAGTAAACTTAGGAAGGAATGTTTCATCGATGATTCAACATGAACATCCTATCAAGTGTAAAACATCCTGGGACATTTACCATTCCCTGTACCATTGGGAAATGTGAATTAAAAGATGTGATGCTTGATCTATGGGCCTCCATCAATATCATGGCACATTCTGTCTACTCATATCTTCACGTTGGAGACTTCAAACCCTCTAGAATTATCATTCAACTCGCAAACTGAAGTACCACCAAACCTGCTGGAGTTATAGAGGATGTTCTTGTTCATGTGAGAGACATGATTTTTCCTATTGACTTCTATGTTTTAGATATGGAAGATTATCGGTTCATCACACATTCTCCCCTCATCTAAGGGAGGCCATTTCTAAAAACAACAAAAGTATTCATCAATGTTCACAAGGGAAAACTTTCACTAGAATTTGGAGGATATGTTGTTCATTTCAACATTTTTCATTCAATTAAACACCCAGTTGAGGATCATTCAAATCCCCATGTAATCATGACTGATTGGTTTTAATCTGGCATGTTACCTGATTTTTTTTTGCGATGAAATACCAACTGATGTGGAAAAAGATGGAAATTTGTATGATATTGAATCAGATCAAAATGATGATGAAATTAGAGACTGTGAAAAGTCTTAGGATGTTGAGATTGGATATCTGAGCAATGATGAAGATGAATTTATAGAAACCACTAAATCTGTTAGTGGTATTCCAGGAGAGGTTTCCAATTTTTCACATGAAACAAGTCTTGAGATCATATAAAGTGATCACCATGATGAACATGGAGCTTCCCTAAAAAACCTATCCTCTAAAGTGTTCCTTGTTATCAATGAAACCAACCCACCTGTTGTATAATTGAAACCCCTTCCAGATAACCTCAAGTATGCCTTCTTAGGTCATAATGAACAATTCCCTGTAATCATCTCAAAAGATTTGTCAGAAGTCCAGGAAAACCAATTGTTGGAAGTTCTCAAGTCCCACAAGGAAGACATAGGATGGACTCTCTCTAATCTAACAGGAATCAGCCCCTATGTTTTCATGCATAGAATTTTACTAGAGGATAATGCTAGACCGGTAAGAAAATTTCAATGAAGACTGAACTCAACACTTTTGGAGGTTGTGAAGAAAGAAGTCACCACCTTGTTGGCTGCTGGAATTTTTTCCCATATCTGATAGTCAATGGGTAAGTCTAGTCCATGTTGTTCATAAAAAAGTGGATTTACAATCTCAAGGAATGAATTTTGTAATCTTATCCCCATAAGGCTTCCAAAAAAATGGAGAATGTGCATTTATTACAGGAAACATAATTTGGTTACAAGGAAAGACCACTTCCCGTTACCATTCCTTGATCAAGTCCCTAAAAGACTAGCTGGAAAAACCCACTATTGTTTTCTAGATGGATTCTATAGATATATTCATATTCACATTTTACCAGAGGATCAAGAGAAAACCACCTTAAATGCCCATTTAGAACTTTTTCATACAAAAGGATGCCCTTCGGTTTATGTAATGCCCTGGGAACATTTCAAAGGTGTATGATAAGAATCTTCTCTGAATTTTTAGAAAAATGCATGGATGTTTTTATGGATGACTTCACTGTGTATGGATCATCTTTTGAAAGTTGTTTGAAAAGCTTGGAATGTGTCATGAAAACATTCATTGAAAATAACATTGTTCTAAATTATGAACAATGTCATTTTACGGTTTCTAAAGGGATCGTTCTTGGACATGTTTCCTGTGATAGAATTCATGTTTATAAATCCAATGTTGAGGTCATTTCATCATTACCATACCCAAAAACTGTGAGAGATGTGAGATCCTTTCTTGGGAATGCTGGATTTTACAGGAGATTCATTAAATATTTCAGTACAATTGGTCTTCCATTGTCTAGATTACTCCAAAATATGTTCCATTTGTCATTGATGATAACTGAATAAATTCGTTTCATGATCTGATAAAAAGATCGATAACCCCTCCCATTGTTCAACCTTCTAAATGGGACATTCCCTTTGAAAAAATGACCGATGCATCTGACTTTTCTCTTGGGGCAGTATTGAGTCAAAAGACAGAAATGAAATCTCATGTGATTAACTATGCCTCCCGAACTCTTGGTTAAGCCCAATCAAAATACACAAAAACTGAGAAAGAACTGCAGGCTGTTGTCTTTGCTCTAGACAAATTTAGAAGATATCTACTAGGCTCCAAGGTGATTGTTTTTACTGATCATTCTGCAATCAGATTCTTGATGAATAAACATGATGCAAAACCAGGACCTCTGAGATGGATTGTGATTTTATAGGAGTTTGATGTTGAAATAAAAGATAATAAAGGATGTGAGAACCTTGTTGCTGAACATTTGAGCAGGATACCATCTATTGGGAATAGAAAATTTCAGTTTTGTTCCCCAATTATAGAACCCTTTCTAGATGAAGATTTATTTGCTGCTCAAAGTGAAATACCATGGTTTGCTATTCTAGTAAACTATTTGGCTTCTGATGAACACCCCCACTAGTTTTCCAAAAATAAAATTGATAAACATGTGAGTGATTCAAAGAAATATATTTGGGATGATCTTTATTTATGGCACATTGGTAGTGATCAAATGATAGGAAGTTGCATTCCGAACTATGAATTTTAATCCATCCTACATTTCTACCACACATTAAACTGTGGAGGAAACATTGGACTACAGAGAATAGCAAGAAAAGTTCTCAATTCTGGATTGTATTGGCCCACCATTTTTAGAGATGCTTTCGAATTCTGCAAAACCTGTAAAAATTGTCAATTCCATGGAAACATTTCCAAGCAGAATGAGATGCCACAAAACCCACTTTTGTTTTGTGATGTTTTTGTTGTATGGGGAATGGATTTCATGGGGCCTTTTCCTAATTCATTTGGAAATATCTACATCGTGTTGGCTGTTGATTATGTGTCCAAGTGGGTAGAGGATATCCACACCCGAACTAATGATGCAAATATTGTTTATAAATTTTTGAAAGGAAATTTGTTTTCAAGGTTTCGATTTACAAAGTTTCTAATTACAGATCAAGGTATTCATTTTTGTAATAGGACTCCGGAATCACTTTTGAAGAAATATGGTGTTAATCATAGGGTCTCTATGCCCTATCATCCTCAAACAAATGGAATGGCTGAGTTGTCTAATAGGGAGATCAAACAAATCCATGAAAGAAAAGTGAACCCAAATATAAAGGATTGGAGTTTGAGACTTGATGATGCTATTTGGGCCCATAGAACTGCTTTCAAAACCCCCATTGGAATGTCACCATTTAGATTGGTCTATGGAAAAGCTTGTCATCTACCAGTTGTGTTAGAAAACAAATCCTTTTATGCTGTAAAAACATGTAACATGAACCTATATTCAGCTGGGAAGGAAAGATAATATTGTTTACAGGTGTTGGAGGAGATCAGAAATAATGCATACAAAAGCTCCAGGTTATACAAAGAGAGAAGCAAAGCCTTTCATGATGGGAGGATTATCAACAAAAACTTCAAGGAGGGTGACAAATTTCTACTGTTTAATGCCAAATTGAAATTCTTCCCATGTAAATTTTGTTCCAAATGGTCCGGCCCATTAATTTTTACTCATGTTTTTCCTTTTGGTGCAATACAGATTAATGATCCAGACAAAGAGACATCATTCAATGTCAATGGGCATCAGTTGAAGCTATTTTGAGAAAATTTTCAAGATCCTCCACGGGAGGAGATTCAACTACATGATGTAGAATATAATTGATACCAGGTTGTGTCATTCCTTATCATTTATTTCTTTATTTGTCTTTAATTTCTTGAATTTCATGCTAAAAAAACTACACAATGAGGACATTTCATAGAATAAGTGTGGGGGAGACACAATGCTGGGTAGAGTAGATTTTTACGAACTTTTTTTTTGAAATTTTTTGTTGTCAAAATTTCTTTTTTTTTCTTCGTGTTTCTTTTTCAAAAAAAAAAGATTTTGTAATTTATTGAATTTCATTTGAAACTAATGCCAAGGAGTGAACCAACTGATCCTTTGAAACTGAACATAAATGAATGCTGAAAATGACATTGTTTCAAGTTCAAAAATTTGGAAAATTCTTGAAATGACCACTGATTTTTAAATCTCATGGCCCATATCACTGGCATTGTGATTGAAATTATCATTCTTGTGAGGACTCTGTACCCATTTTTACATCTTCTTCACATTTACCTCTTTCTTGAGAGAACCAATTTGTGTTTGTTTAAACTAGAACTTGATTTATTTCTATCAAAACATGAGGGCTGAGATACTTGTGATTAAAATGATTGAGGAATTTTTTTGAATATTGGAGCCTCCTTTTTATGATTATCCTTTTTATTTTGGCCTTCCTTGAACATTTTTTCCTTCTTGAGCCCTTAGTAGCCATGTATAGCCTGTTAGTTTAGCCACATTACAAGCCACATTTCCCTTTCCAACCTGCTCTGGATGTATAAATGCATGATCTAGTTGAACTTAAGTGTGGGGGGGAAGATGACTCATGATGTGCTACCTCATTTGGTGTTGCTTTGGGAGAAAATATAAACATTTAAGGCATATTTGTGATGCTGGAATATATTTTTTTGAGAGTTGTTCCTATCTGGAGCTCTCAAATGAAATGGAGTTGTGCCTATCTGGAGATCTCAAATTAAGTGGAGTTGTGCCTATCTGGAGCTCGCAATGGAAATAAGATGTGCCCAATCTTGAGATTTCAAAAAAAATTCATATTTACTACTGAAATATTAATGGAATGGGGTGGAAAACAAAAGAGCAGAGGTGATTTTTTTTAGGAATATATGGAGGAGACCATGCTTGAGTAAAAATTAGAATCATGCATTTCTGCTTCAAAAAGAGCCAAACCCTCTTTATTCAGCCACAAAATTTTTCAAATTTGAAACCTACCAAACCCCAGCCACAGAAAAACCCTGTAAATTCCTCATGATAATCACATGTTCTTGTTTCACATCAGGTGGAGATGTAGAAATTTATCAAGCCTATGGTAATTATTGCATGAGTTGGATTACAAAAGCCTTGTTGCAAAACAATATTGTGTGCTGAGAGAAAATTAATGTGAGGTAAGTGTGTTTCATCCATGAGAAGAAAAAATAATTGGAAATGGATTGAATTATTTGAATTTAGAATTTTAAATATTTTTCTTTAATGAGGCACGATATCTTTTTAATTCATTGTGGTAAATTGGTAAACTCCATTGGTATGTGTTTTATTTTTCTTGATACCGTGCTCATTTGTCCAGGATTCCAAGAGCCAAGTGTGGGGGAATTGATAGAGCTAATATTTCCAATATTTTTAATGTCTATTTAAATTATTTAATCCTAAAAAATATAACAATTTGATCTTATTTGTAACAATTTTTGGATTTAGAGTGTGTTTTGGGATAAAAAGTTTAAATTGCATAATTCTGGATTTTTAACATATTTTGGTCACAGGGGTATTTTGGTCATTTATCATTAGTTATATATCCAAATTTTGTGAATCTAATTTTTTTGGAATGCTTATTTTATTTTCATCGTCTTTTTATTTAGGCCTAGAAAATGATTAATGCATCTTGATGCCCAAAAAAATAAATGAAGTTGACAATATTTCCGGGTGGACTGCATGGACTCCACCATTGTAAGGGAAGAAAATTGCGGCCCAAACACCACAAAATGATGCGATTCCACCTGGATATGATAGAGTCCTCCAAAATTCGTCTCCAAAATGAATTTAAAGCCGTTTGGAATCCTTTATGATGGCCTTTGAGTGATATAAGTTCAAAGGAAACTTCTAAGAAGCTTCATCCAGAGAAAGCGATGTTCAATAGAAAAATCATAACTCCTTCTATACGAGTCCAATTAATCTGAAATTTGGAGGGTGGACGGAAAACTCATTTAGGAACAATAATTATGAACAGGTCCATGCATGACGCGGCCAATTATTTGTCCTAAAACGTGACAACATTATGATGATGAAATCTGCCTGTAAAAGGAGAGAGGCTCCTACCTCTCAAAATATTCCATTTTTCACCACACCATCCGTCACAAAGGGATTTGGCTTGAGAGATAGAAGGGGAAGGTGGAGATTTTGATCCTAAAAAAGGTGGCATCATTTTAAAATTCAATAGAGAAGATTATGCATTCTCAAGTGATGGAAGGCTAAGCGGCAAGTGGTTGCGGACGACGACACCCGACAGACACTCTTTTCCGAGTTTGAATTTTAATGTGTAATCTCTTTTTGAATTTCCCTTGAACCTATATTTTTGAATGAATATGGTTGTTTTCTTTCTTAAATATATTTTCAACACATTTTTTAATCGTTGTTCCATCTATAAAGTAGAACAATTGACTTCTCTATTTAAAATTCCTTGGTGAGGTTTTTCCATTGAGCATAGCGAATTCAATTAGGTTCAATTACTTGGAGGTATTTAAGTAATTGAATCACTTATATAGGCGGGACCAAAATCATATTTATGTCTTAAATATGATTTATTTTAAAATTTGAGTGTAAACCTGGGGGTGCTTGTGGGTACATTTAGGAATTTAAATTAACAGATATATTTTTATATACAAGGAAGAGGGGAGTGTCTGAGAGGGTGAAGCTTGTCTGCGACTGCTGTTTTAATTATTGATTTCAAACCCACATTATCTTTCCTTTGAAATTATTTCACTTCAGTATTTAATTAAAATTTTATTTTCAAATTGTTAATCAAATCCCCATTTTCATTTCTGCCAAATAAAATTTGATAAAAAAAGTGATAGTTTTGCAACTCGAACTGCAACCTCCTCAAGAGACAACCCTATGGTCACCACTGTGCTACATTAAAAGGGAAAATATTGATTGAGGGTTTTATGACATGAAAAACTCTCACATCAGTGATTTCATCCTCAGAGTGGATGACGATCCAACAGCAGTAGCAGTGGTGGAATTCGCAGCAGCGGTATTCGCAGGTGTGAACTTGAGATCATACATTTCTTAGAATGCAGAAAATCATGGAAAAGAGTGCATGTTTGATATAACGTACGTAATCGAGATAAATTCAGCCACTACATCTTTTTGATGAGCACATATGTCAATGATTTTTTTTGTTGGCCCTCTCATTGAGTTTTAAACAGTGGCCTAACAAATATGTAAAACATCATTTTAACTTGGTTACAGATTCATGTCAGGATCACAATTTTTTGTTTTCCTCTAGAATCGAGGGATGACCTCCTTGATTGAAGGTTCAAACATTCCAATTGGTTTCTAACGGGGTTTTTCGTTGAACCGGAAACATCCAATGATTCCACATCCATTTGGACCTACATTCCAGAGGTAGGCTCTCATTAGTTTGTGGATTGATGAGGCTTAGGAATTTGCGTTGGTTGAGAGGATGGGAGGTCGGACTCATCACACTGTTTTGAGGGGAATTATTGTCTACTCAGAGACTCTCTTTATAGATTTAAGTTATGTTCATGAATCCTTATTACATTACCAAGTATAAAATGAGCTTTTCTTCAGATCTAACAATCAATTATGAAATATTTAGGAAATTTAGAGAATATTTTCTATGTATTCGAGGTTCATCATCGATAGAGAATAATCTATATTTGTTAGAGATTCATGGTCAATGGTATCCTTAGACACATTTATATAGAAGTCTCTTGGTCATTATGATGACCATGCTGGTTTTAAAGACACTCAGTGAGGCACTTGAAGATTATTGTCATTCAGAAGGAAATGGATTATTTTCGAGTTGGGATCGAACCTGCAGATGGGCTACCTACATATCCTTTGTTTAGAAAAGGAATCAGAACCCACCTAGTTCGAGTAAAGGAGTATGATGTTTATGATTGATGGATCAAAGAAGGACATCACAATTACTTATACACTCTATGCTCACGTGAGTCATGCTCGATGTGAGAAACAAGAGGTATTGGTAAAATCTAGACAATTGTTCTATGAAAGATTCAATCATAAGAAATAATGTGGGGCTTATGTATGTATGACTACCCAGATATATGAAGATTAGGATTTACTTCAGGGATGAAATCCAGGAATAGGGTCCATAAAGGTATATGTGCTTTATGGAGATTTGAATATTCTAACTCGGGGGCTTACTCCTGAAAAGGGGGCCCAAATTAGGAGAGGACTTATGATTGGGTTTTACTCCAGAGAAGGAATCCCAGATCAAAGGTAAATTTGGACTTGTTAAGAGAAATTAAGATTGTGTCTTACTCCGAAGAAGGAGGCCCAGGTTAAGGGACTTGAAAAAATCAAGGGACTTTGGGCTTATTCCTGAAGAGGATGCCCATATTTGAGACTGGGGATTACTCCTGAAAAGGAGGCCTAGGTTAAGAGAATTATGGTTGGGTCTTACTCCTGAGAAGGATACCCAAATTAGGGGACTGGGGCTTACTCCTGAAAAACATGCCCAGGTTAAGAGAATTATTGTTGGGGCTTACTCTTGAAGAGGATGCCCAAATTAGGGGACTGGGGCTTACTATTGAAAAGGAGGAGCAGGTTATGAGAATTATGGTTGGGGCATACTCCTGAAAAGGATTCCCAAATTAGGGGACTGAGGCTTACTCTTGAAAAGGAGGCCCATTTAAGTGATTTATGGTTGGGGCTTACTTCTGAGGAGGATGCCCAAATTATGGGAAAAGGGCATACTCTTGAAAAGGATTCCCAGGTTAAGAGAATTATGGTTGGGGCTTACTTCTGAGGAGGATGCCCAAATTTGGGGACTGGGGCTTACTCCTGAAAAGGAGGCCCACATTTAGGGAAATTATGATTCTGGATTACTCCTGAGGAGGATGCCCAAATTAATGAGGACTTGGGGCTTACTCTTAAGGAGGATGCCCATATTTAGAAATTATGACTGGGGCTTACTCCTGAAAATGATTCCCATATTTGGAAATTATGACTAGGGCTTACTCTTAAAAAGAAGGCCCATATTTGAAAATTATGATTGGGTATTACTCCTGAAAAGGAGGCCCAGGTGAAGAGAATTATGGTTGGGGCATACTCATGAAAAGGAGGCTCAAATTAATGAGGACTTGGGGCATACCCCTAAGAAGGATTCCCATATTTGGAAATTATGATTGGGGCTTACTCTTGAAAAGGAGGCCCAGGTTAAAAGAGTTCTCTCATCTTAAATGATGAGGTAGAATGAATGAAATCTCAATCTTTAGTGACATAAAGATGTGTGAATCACTAGATTTTGAGAGATGTTACACATATTTCTTTTCATATAGGGAAGCCAAATCAAGAAATCATTCCATAAATGGCTTTGAAAAGTGTCTTGAAGACTGAATCTTGAATAGGAGAGGTGGAATGGCATAATATGGGTTAAATGGGCAAGAAAGGCACCCAAAAAGGCAGGGGCGCGCAAGTCCTGGAAGGCGCGCAAGTACTACGTGGGTGCGCAAGTGTTGGTCGCGCAGGTATATCTGTGCGACACATGGGTGCTTGCATGTTTGTAAAACAGAATGGTAATACTTGGGTGATCCTTAACCCATGCCTTTAGAATTATCCTGAGGTACTTCCACAATAGCGGCGTGCATGTTTTGGTGAGGAAGTAAGGCGGTGCACAAGTATGTTCATTTCCCTTAAGGGAAAAACACCTTAGGCGCACAAGTGTTAGTGAATACTAACACTTATACCTTATTCCTATTGTTTAGACCTTCCATTCTTGGTAAAGAATTTCCTTAGAAGTGTTCGGAAGACCTAAAGAAAAGACATGGGCGTTCAGAGATCTAAATCTGAATTCTGGAAAAAATTTCCCTTTAAATGGGGGCCCACAAGGTTTATTTATAGGCTAGAGAAGACCCTAAGCAGTTATCCTTTAGGGATCACAAGTCATTTGCATGACAATTAGGTGGTGTGCAAGTATACTTGCACTACAATTAGGTGGCACGCAAGTATACTTGCGCGACAGTGATGAAACTTGCGCGACCCTTGTGCTTTTGAAGCCTTGTTTAGGCCTTTGTCGATTTTTGATGTTTTCTTCAAAGGATGAATCAATTTGTTCTATGTAATTTCCATTTCCATTATTTTAGACAATGTGATGAAAAAGGAGCGTCAACACATATGTGTCTCGATAGTTGACGCCTCACAAATGGAATTACCCTAAGAACGAACTTGATTTTGTAGTAGTGGTTTATGAACTTAATTTTTTTGTAACATTATATTTTGGGAGAAATGTTTATATTCTTTATAGATCACAAGATCTTGAAATATATATATTCACAACATGATTTGAATATTCGGTAGCAGTGATGGGTATTTTATACACATGCATTAAATTTTGAACATGGCTATATTACGAGGAAGATTAACATTGTGGATAATGCATTGAGTAGGAAAACTCATACTAAGATGGTGTAGGAGTCAAATGTACAGTGGAAGATGATAACCTTTCTTTCTGAAATGTTGGTGGTGGTTCGGGAGAGTAAGGAGCATATGACACTGGTTTCATTTGTTGTTGAGTGTAGACATTGGATATGGGTCATGGATTGATAATACGAGGATTCTGTGTGATTAACCTTGAGGGAATGCTTTAATGGTGGGGAGACATCTTCCAAATGGTTGATTGATGAGGATGAGATCATCTATTTGTGGAATCGAGTTGGGGTACCTACGATCATGCAAGGGGAGCTCATTCGGTAATTTAATGCCTTAATGTGGTCTATGATTCTAATTATAAAAAAAATGTACCGTGAATTATGATGATAATTTTTTTGGCTAGGAATGAAAAAGGATATAACATGGTTTTTGACAAGATGATTCACCTATCATTAGGTGAAGGAAAAGGATCAATGAATTGGAGTTTCACTACAGCCATTGCCTATCCTAGTTTTGGAGTGGGAAAACTTGACCATGGATTATTTGGTGGGTACCACATAGATGATTAGGAATATTTATTCAATTTTTTTAGTGTGGATCAACTAACAAAGCTAGTTAATTTCCTACCTATGAGGGATACCATTATAGTATATCCATTGAGAGAAGTGTAAATTTAGGCGATAGTGATTATGTTTGGGGTGGCAAGAACTATATTTTCATAGCGTGGTTAATAATATACTTCATGATTTTTATGGTGTATAGAAACCACATGGTAAATAGGTTTTATTGAGTATATCTTCCCACCCACAGACATATGGGCAGTCAGAACATACTATATAAGTGCTTGAGGATAGGCTACAGGAATGTGTTCTTGAATATAGTGTATCTTGGAAAAAAATACATTGATATAGTGTAGTTTTTCTATAAAAAGAGTGATCATGAAACGATACAGATTGAACCGTATTGGGATATTTATAAAAGGCCATGTAGATCACCACTATTCTGGATGGAGGTTGGTGAGCCCGAGTTTTTGGGGAAAAGTCTCATACAGGAGGAATTTGAGTAGATCTAGTTGATTAGGAAATGTATGTCTATGAATCAGAGTAGAAAAAATCCATATAATGATATATATAGATGACCCCTAAAATTTTAATACATTCATTGTGTATACCTTTAGGTGTTTCCTAGGTTGGGTCACCGCAAGATATGAAGGAAGAGAAAGTTGGAAACCTGGTTTGTTGGACTATTTGAGATAGGGGAGATAATTGGGTTATTGGTGCACTGATTTCGTCTTACACAGAGATACAATGCTGTGAATTATTTTTACCATGTATCAAAACTTCAATAGTTTCACCCACCGCTTTTTATGTGATCGATGGGAATGAGGTTTCCCTTATGATAGATGCATCCTTTGAGGAGAATCTAATACGTGTGATGGATCATAGTGATAATGTGTTGTTGGGAATGATTATGCTGATAGTTCTTATGTTATGAAAAAATGGATGTATATAAGGGTAAATGAGGCAAATGGAATAAGATATGAGGGCTCAATGGGCTGGTCTTTTTTGGTTCGGAATCTTTGAAAGGCTTTGAAGTGCAGCTCAAGGACAAACTATTATAAGGTGGGAATATTGTAAGATCACAACCTTTTAGGGATTTATCTTAGGATTACATTCATGCACATTTAATTATTATTTATGTAATGTAGTATGGAGTAATATATTGGGGTGAATTTGGGTAGATTCTATGAATATTTTGGAGAAAAATGGGTTGTGTATGGTCGGCACATGGTTTGAACAAACTATGTGAAAGCCAAAGATAAACCATGCGCTCTCTAGTAATTTGAGGTAGTAGGTTCAGCAAGGTTAAAGAATGTTTGAGTGGTCGTGCGAGTTATCCATGTGAGGTTCCCCCTAGAAGTATTGGATAATGCACGATTTTTCTAACTGTGCGATTAAATCATGTTCGGGACAACAATGAGTTCCTAAAATTGTGGATCTCACACATTTTCAACATTAAATGATCCTTTTCACCTCCTATGTGAACCTAACTTGTTATGTTTCCTTAAAAAGGTTAATAGAATGTTCTCCCATCAACTATGAGGGATTACAAGTCCATAAGAACTCCATTCTCTGAGAATAAAAGCTAGAATTTAGTATCCTCTCTCCACCCGATATGTGGATCTCATCCCAATTCTTTTTTTTGGTTATCCTCTATATCTTACAACCTTTAATGGAGTATATCCTCTATTTTCTTAGATCTAAATCCATGTGGTGAGATCAAGATCTAGGATTTTAGATCTAGATCTAGTTTGATTATATCTTAATATCATGATCATGATTTAGGGAGTTAGATCCAAAACTCATATATACGTCGTTGTGATACTCGGATTTTGGGAATTTACATTGAGTAAAAATCCATCTATAAATTGAGGTAGGTGGTCTAAAATTTAATTCCCATAGTTTTGGATTTGATATATATATGTATACTTTTAGAATTTCTAGCATCCTATAGAAATTAATTTTCTTTAATTGGGTTAATTATATTGACCTATTGCTTTATCCAAGATTTTTTAAAATATGTGATAAATTGGTAAATTAATCAAGAGACTAAGGGGATTCACTATTTGATAATTAATTTGGATAAAATTTTATAATAATAATGGGTTGTGATCTAGATAATTAATCAACGTATTAATTATTAGATATTGAGATGGTAAGTTGAGTTAATTAATTGTGTATTAATTATGTGCATATGAAAATATGAACTAGATATTAATGGTGTGATTAATTATGAAATTTTGAGATTATAATGAGATAATTAATTATGGATAATTATTTATTGAATATGAATTGTGATATGGATGAATAAATTAATGGTTTGAAGCTCAAATTTAATTTTTGGGTTAACTAATGGGATGTATGCATTTAATTAATTGTATAACTAGTAATGATATTGTGGTGGATAAATAATTGATAAATTAATTGTTTGATAAAAAATGGCACCATGGTGATTATAAATTTAGAATTACAAATGGTAACATGGTCATCAAACTTATGAGTGAAGGGAATGTGAACATGGTCATTCTAAATTAAGATGTATATATGGAAACGTTTCCATTAAACTTATGAGTAATGAGAATTTCGACATGGTCATTCTATTGAGAGTAAGTATCAAATCATTTTCAACTTACTTTTGTTTGTGATAATGGTAACATTAGAAATTTGTTTTATAAATTTGATATTAATGAATGGAAATAAGGAACTCTGAGTTATGGCCTCACCTGAGAATATTCTAACTCCGTCATATGTCGAATTAGGTACTGATATTTCATATCATCATTGAATACTCCATGTTTTAGAAAGAAGTAGGAATTAATATATGATATTACCTAAGGAAAACTTTAGGCTACGATACAAGATGATGTTAGTAATGTGGTACAAGTATCCTTAAGAACCATAGAGTTAATGTAGTTAGATAATAATAAATGATAATGTAATAACTGGTTATTTATGAATTTTACTTATTTCTTATAGAATATAATACACTATCATTAGACTGGAATTGTATTAGACACCATTGGTGGTGGAATATAGAGTTGTAATCACAGCTTATTCAGGTTGGCTAATCGGTACCCGAATGGATCATATTGTTGCAGGACTGGTTAAGGATAAAGGCCTGGGATATATGGTTGATTGGGGATGGAGCTTGGAGGAGGGAACCATACATGGTTCATAACCTTCATGGGGAGTCATAGTGTATTTATTTTCAGTTTTATTATATACTCAGGACACATATATTGGCATAACATGTTTTCCCTTTCATTTGATATTTGTATTTCATGATTGGTTGTCTTGTGACATGGGTATTGTTTTGGTTATATATGCTTATGTGTTTGTTTGTTTATTTCCGCTGGTGTTTTAATCTAATAAATGAGGGTATAGTCTCCTCATGACTGAATAACCAGACCCTTGCTAGTATATGGGAGCCTGTAGAATACTACGTGGAATGTTTGAGGTCATTTGACCAACAAGATCAGGGTACCATTGCGTGGAACCTGGGTTGGGGCTTTGTAAAGTTGTATTAGAACGTTAGTTTTCTCTCTTCTTCTTTAATATTAATATTTTGGTAATGGTATATAAGAGACTATAAATAGTCAGGGCATGGTAATGAGCTCATTCATGTTAATTGAAACACCATGTAGTGAGGAAAACCTATTTACTCAGGGTGGGAGTTTTGTTACTGTGGTTTGATGTTACTATTGAATACTATTTCACCATTTGTGATTCACATGTGGTGTGATGTGATTATTGTTTCTTAGAATTTGGAGTATTGATTCATGGCCCATAATGGCACAGGAATCAAGTCTACATACATTATTGTAGGATCTTAGGGATATTGTGACATGCATCATTTTAGGTGTGCACAAAAAATGTGTTATGGGATGTTTCTAAACATGACCTGTTTTACTTGTTTGTGATATTAAAATGAAAAATGGTTCCTAACCTGAATTGAAAAATGTTTTGAAATGTTTCTAAATGATAATAATTGGGTTTCTAAATGTGAAAATTGATTATGAATTTGTTTTTACCCTTGATAAGCAAAACCTATGAGTATGATGGTTAAGGGTAGAGATAGACCCTCAGTTTTGACTATGTGGCAAGGTGGGGGGAAACTCCTTGTAGTGATTTTTTCCTCTTACATAAAAGTTATAAGGTTGTTCTATGATCCCTTAGACATGCGTTTGGAATTTTAGAGAGTAGTCCTCCATGATGTTAGTAAAGGGGATGACCGAGGGGAAAGATTAAGATTGTTTTTCTTGTTAGGGAACATACGACACCGATCATGACAAATGAATATGAAAGGTATAAGTTTTGATAAAACTTTTATCTATTAAATCAATTCATTTAATGATACCCTTGGTGAGTTCTAAAAAGTATTTCTGAGTTGATAAAGGAGTTTCAGTTATAGAACCCTCCAACTTTTATTAAAGAGGGTGGACTTTGGGAGAGCTAAATTTTGGGTTGAGTACATTGAGACAATACTTGACCATTTTGATACTCCAACAGATAGGAGGTTCAATTTGTCTACATACATGCTATAGAGATCAACAATGTGCTATTGATACATACAATAATGAAATGGATAGACTGATGGTATGTTATGGAAGGGCTTCTTGGAAAGGTTCATGGATCACATTTATCCCGAGACGCTGAAAAAATGGAAATCTGTTGAGTTCAAGAATCTGATAAATGGGATCAGGCAAGTGTTGGACTAAGTTGGACACTACATAGACTGACAATAGTTTTGTCCAACCATAACAGGAGATGAGGAAGCTATGACAAAAAATTTTCAGGATGAACATAACTATTAAATTATGCCCCATGTAAATATCATCAGTCTAAAGATGTTTATAATGTGGTGGATCTAGACCTCATTGTTGAAGGTAACCTAAAGGAGGCTTCGAGTGATGGGTATGTAGTTGTTATTGGAAGATTGGGAGGTACAAATTTTGACAGCAGGAAGAATCATTATGACTATATTATATAAAGCAGTGGAAAGTAGAGTATACAGACAAGAGGGTCTGTTGGACATGACCTTACTGGGGTGATCTATCATCAGTGTGGTAATTCGGCACACTATGGTCGATGGTGTTACTAACCACTAGTAGTGTTTCGATCTTACGGAAAGGTGGGACAACTTCAAAAAAATTTCACGTTACAATGATAGGTTAGAACCAAAGAAGAATCCAGGCACAATCACTATATGGGAAGAGGATCATATACACAATATCAAGTTGGATGTTGAAGTTCTACTAGCCAAGGTGCTAGAGGTAGTGGATTTAATGCTTCTAGATTAGAGAACCCACGTAAGAAGGTTGGTTCTACTCACGAGAGTCAGACACAATAATTGAAAAGAGGGGCATCACAGTTACATGGAGTACATCTCACACTGGCGTTTAGAAAGGCTGGCACATTGATAGTGAGATTTACAATTCTAGTATCTTATACTTTATCTAGTGATTTGTTTTGTAATAGCTTCTCCCATTCCTTTATATCTTCAAAAAAATTTGATGGATGGAGCTTGATGGTGAAGTTTGCAAGCATGGTAATGACTATAGTTACACAATTGGATGTGCGGTATAGAGAAATATATCTATGAAAGGTATGTTCACCAAAGATTGGTAAATAACGTTTCCTATGGTATATCAATTCTTTTTATATGAAGCTATTCGACCATATTATTGGGATGGACTGGCTAGTCACCTGCCGAGCCCACATTTATTTTTACCATACGATAGGGACTATTATATACCCTAAGGGTGATAATTATATTCATTATGGATAGTGGGATATCTATGAATCCCGAGCAGGGCCAATTAATCAGCAATTGTGAGAGATCATTTCCCAATGTTCAAGTCTATTGTTGGATGAAGGATGTGTTAGGCACGATTTCCTTCCACTAATAGTGGACTTATTTCAAGACGTCTTTCCTGAAGACTTCTCAAGACAACCACCTGAGAGAGATGATTTACTATTGATATCAGGTATGAGGCTGATCTAGTATCTATTCAACAATAAATAATGGAACCAACTGAGCATTAAGATCATACGACTCAGACAGAGTATTTAGAGGACAAGGGATTTATCTATCCAAGTATATCGCATTGGGGATCACCTATTTTGTTTGCAATGAAGGCTGATGGGATTTGATACTTATTTTTAGATTACAGGAAGATAAAATAATGATTGTAGAGAACCAATACACTCTTCTAGGTATTGAAGATATGTTCGAACAATTCAAGGGAGATTTTTTTTTCAATGATCGATTTGAGATTAGGGTATGATCATTTGAGAGTAAAGATTTATAATATAATAAAGACTTATTTCAGAATCATGTATGTACATTATTAGCCCTAATGAATGGAATTACACTACACATGACCAAGAGTTGGAATCAGTGGTTTATACTTTTAAGTGTTGGTGACATGATCTTTTGGGAGAAATTTTTACAGTCTATACTGATCACAAGTTCTTGAAACATATATTTTCACAGTTTCATTTGAATATTCTTTGTAGAGATGGGTTTTGTATAAGTAGTATTTATAATTTGAACAGGCATATAATCCTAGGAAGAGAAATATTATGGTAGATGACATGAGCAGAAAAACTCTGACTCAGATGGTGTAAGAGTCAAGTGAATAGTGTAAGATGATGACCTTGCAGGCTTAAATGGATGTCGTGGTTTAGGAGAGTCCAGATCAGACAACTCTGATTTCATTTTCTTTAGATTATACACTTGGGAGACGGATTGGAGACATATAGTATGAGGATCCAAATTGACAATCCTCGAGTGAATTTTTTAAATGTGGGGAGAAAAATTTAGAAATGTTGATAGATTAGAATGATATCATCTATATGAATAATTGAGTTGTTATACCTAGGAGTCTGCCAGAGGAGCTCATGTGGGAATTTCATTCCTCTTAGAGGGTGTTTCGACCTATTGTAACCAAAATTTACCATTAACTATGATGGCAGTTTTGGTGGCTAGACATGGAAAAGGAGAAATCAGGGTTTGTGACAAGATGCTTCACCTGTCAGCAGGTGAAGGAAGAGCATCAATGACTAGGAGGTTTAATACAACCACTGCCTATCCTGAAATGGAAGTGAGATTATGTGACCATAGATTTTTTGGTTAGTACCCAAAATATTCTTAAAATGAATGACACTATTTGGGTCATTGTTGATCTACTAACAATGGTATCACATTTCCTACCTATAAGGGATACCTTTACAGAAGAATAGTTTGGAGAATTGTACATTTGAGAGACAATCCATCTATATGGTGTGCCATGGAGTGTAGTTTTAGACCATGATTCATTTATTACTTAACTATTCTATAAGGTATTATAGAAATATCTTGGTAGACATGTTTTATTGAGTACGTCTTTCCACTAATAGACATACGGGTAGTCGAAACAAACTATATAGGTTCTTGAGGTTATGATATGTGAATTTGTTCTTGAATTAGTTGGATATTGGGTACCAAACAAGGATTTAGTGAATTTGTTCAATAATAATAGTGTTTAAACTCTATTCCCTCAAAGAGTCAAAAAATGACAAAGGGAAATACATTAGGGAAAAGAAGAGAAAACACATGAAAAAAATAATGATTTTCAAAGGCTTGAACTTTGTATTTCCTTACCCATTCCTAGAAGCTGTCAGAGCATATCCTACTTCCGTGCCCATATCTGGAACATAAACTACTTGTGCGCCCCTATATGGCATGCAACCCACTGGCACATCCAATTTCATTTTTACCTAGGGTCCTGTTTTTGCCTATAAATAGACCCCGAGGGCATTCATTTGTACGGAAAAATTTTCCTGAAGCTCAATTGTTACTCTGGTCTCCCTAGTGTTATTCCCAACTCCTCCAAAAGAATAAAGGTAGTTATTTAATAATTAATGTGGAGGAATTGGTGGAGGATCATGGGAATTAAGTCTTTTTAGTGTTTTAAATCCAAAACACTTGTTCTTCTAAAGTGCCCAACCTACCTAAAATCAAAAACACTTGTGCGCCACCTATTCCATTCATATGAACACGGGAGCCCCACTTCTGGGATCACCTGTGAATACTCATGAAGGCTTGACCAAGGTATCTCAAAAGTATTACCATATAGTTTGCTCATCGCATAAGTGAATATCAGGTCGCCCAGGCCTACTTGTGTGCCCATGACTGCGGGCCCTTATCTACATGGGCGCACTTCTTTGATTCACTTAATTACTTCAATATACAATCCATAAAGACCTCCCCAAAACCATTCACGGAAATATTTCTTCTTTATTGTCTCCCTTCATTCAAAGGGATTCTATTGAGACATCCACCAAAACCTCCTGACTTATTAAACCTTTAGGAAAGAAACATCTGTGTGTCTTCTATTTGGGTTTGTATATCCGCAGTCAGAGGATTCCCACATTTGTTTCAGAATGGGGTTAGGATTCATGGAGTGTATGTGGGTTTTTATATCCGTTGTCACATGGACCCTTCTCCCAAGAACAGTTCTGAAACGTTCTTGGTTTTGAGAATTATGGTTTGGGTCCTGACCTCTCCCCTCTCAAAGTGTTGGAAGCCTAATTTCTGGTAGGGAAGGTACATTTCACAATTTCTTTTCAATTCATTCTAATGAAAAGTCTCGCTCCCCTACCAGGATCAATTTTAGGGTTTCCATCCTAGTGTACAACTCTAACATTCATCCCTTCATCCTTTCGTTAGACACTTTTCCAATGCAAAGAGAATAGATGGAGGGATCGTTGCCTTTCCCTCTTCTCGGGTCTCCTCAGCCTCGTCTACCCTGGACATCATATGTGTTCCTTCATCAACTAGAAGAAGAGGAAAAGTGTGGGTGCCATTGTTGAATCCATGACATCCTCTTGTTTCTCACACTGAGCATGACTCACATGGACTTAAAGATTTGTCATGGTCACAACAGTTTCCCAACATTAATCAACTATGAGAACTCTTATTCCTATTCAAACCATGATACATAGGAATCCTTCTCAGGGCCAAAGCTAACTGGTTATCCTTTTCAAGAATCTGACCCTAATTCCCTTAATCTAGGCATCCTCCATAAGAATAATCCCCAAATTAAACCCCCCAAATCATCAAGGAATCCTTATTAGGAAGCAATCCTAAACACATTTCTCTCAAAGAACTATACTCTCCTATGAGACTCATCGAACTACATGAGACTTAATTTCCATCCACATGGGATATGTAGGAAGCCTCCATGAGGTTCAAACCCAAAACATTAAATCAATCATGTTCTCCTTGGGCCCTATTTCCAACATGTTCTAATTTTACATGGAAACCCATATCCTTTCCAAGTCCATTGGGCTGCTTAGGCATAAGTCCCACACTGAAAAGTAACTAAGAAACATTGGCGTAGATGTCTGTACCACATGACGTTAAACTGTATGAGTCGGTCCTTAACACATGACCTTAAAAGGTATGATTTGTCCCATTAAGTGGCACCGAACTATGATGTTTATGATTCCTTTCACAAGGTTATATAGGTAGCATAATTTATGTGTACTATCCCAATATCAAAAAAAATATTTCATCACCCAAGATGATAATAAATTCCAGAGTGCCCCAATGAGTTGTTTAAAAACCAGAATCATCATAACAATGATTATAAAAATCTTTAAATAGTATATGAGAGGACACCATTAATGGAGAACCAAAAAAAATATAGATATCTCCATTAACGATGAACATTTAATATGTACTGATGATTCTTAATTTTACACAAGTTAATAAGTGAATGAAAATATCAAGGGAAACTTATGTAATACTTGGTGAATTAATAAGTATTAATAAAAATATCATAAATTTATTAATAAATTCCATGAGTGGAAAATAATTCCCCCCAAAAGGGTGTGATGAGTCCAACCTCACATCCTCTCGACCAATGCACTTTATTTAGTATCGTAAATTTCAATCATAATGAATTCCTACCTTTGGAATGTAGTTCCCTTTTGGATAAAGAACTATTAGATGTTTTTAGTTCTGTGAAAAAATCTGATGGAAACTACCTGGAAGCATTGATTCCTTAAACTAGAACACATGTTTCAAGGAACAATGAAATAAAAAATGTGAACCTGATTTGCCTCCTTAACCAATTGAATAATGTTACACAGGTGTTAGGAACCTATAAATTTATAATGTAAGACCATACAAAGGAATAAATTAAGCATGTGGCCATCTAAAATATGTTTCTTTTATGAAGTTTATTGTTTTTTTTCATGTTTTATATTTATGAGAACTCCTTTCTATAAAAAATTAGTTTCTTCAAGAGGACATCTGTGAACTTCCTAACCAATGCTCATGCTGGATCCTCATAAATGGGAAGGTTTCCATCTCCCACCTAGTGTCTTCAACACTGGGTTTCTAATGTTCTGGTAATGGAGTACCACCAGCATAGTAAAATCCCAACTTTGGAGGCTGCCTGACAGGCCCTCCAGGTCAATAACAATCCTCGACCATCTAGACAATGACGACCAATGATCATGAAATAGATAGTTCCAACCAACGTTTTCAACTGTTTCAGGTCCTTATCCCCAGAACGAAGCAACCAATCCCTCCCATACTATAGGGATGTGGCTTGTGATGTTACTAAGGGCCTCAATTTAAGGATTCATGGGTCCTTCCTAAGGACTCCCACCAACAATCATTTCCAGTAGAATCGTGCGGTACTAAACCCCCAATATGATTAGGGTGTTTCCTTTGGATGTTCGGCCCGGGTCTCTTAGACCTGGGAATGCAAGATGAACTTCCAAGGAAAATTTTCAGTCAATAAGGATTAGGTTCTTACAATTTACCCCTCCAGAGAAGTCTATCAACCTAACTTAATGGAGAACAATGAGCAAGAACATACACATGGTCATCATAATTTTGATTCCCAGTTGACTCATCTGGAAGCAACCCACCATTCCCTCTAAAATAATCTGGTGGAGTATCAAGAACATGTAGATACACATGTTTACAAATTATCATGTAGTCGACAAGATCGTCTGACTACATTTCAATAATCCCAATAATCCAATGAGGCGGAAACTGGTAAACAAAAACATACACCTGCTTACAACTGCCAATTCTTCCAACAGTTTCTTCTACCAGTATTGAAGAAATTATTTCAACCATACATTACAAGAAACAGCCAGCTAACTCATACACCTTCCAACGTTCATCATGTCTGGCAATAGTCTCGTTTGGGTGCACCTAGAGAAGTTAATCAGATAGCTCCGATAACAAATCTGTGGCAAACCCAACTCTCTGCCCCTGTACATGTGTACATTCAGTAACAATTGAAATGAAAAGGAGGAGAGGAGAAGGTATACACACCTAATCCTGATACGGAATGGAAATGTATTCCTATTCTAGCCGCTGATTTCACCAAACACTTCTTACCAATGGTGAAAGGGAAGACACAGATTCCTGCCCATATTCTGGAAGCATGTCAGGATATTTTAAAAACTATTTTAGTAGTACAAGGTAAAATAATCATAAATATATCACCACACCTAGGATGACACATATCCATTCCATCCCAGAGTAGATACAGACCTTTGTTCCTTCCTAAGAGTGTGTTGGGAAATAATCCCCCATATCATATCGACAATAGGAATGGGAACATACACCATTTCAAATTAGAGGTAATCAGTCTGTTCTGGTGACCACTCCAAGTTAGACACATACACCTTCCCATGATAACAACTTCTCCTATCTAGTTTCCGCAACTAAGTGTCAGATATAATCAAAGAAGAAGTCTGGACAAACAAAGTTGGAAAATCAATAGTCAAAATGCAATTTGGATCCTTTTAATGTTGGTGATTTTAAGCCGTTAGACATTTATCTGTTACAACTCAATATCATACCCACTCATTACCATATTATGAGAATTTTATCATTAATTATGATGTTTCACATCATTAACTTCGTCATGAAGGCTTGGTTCGTGAAGATTTGATCAATCCAAAGAGCCTATCTCCTGATTAGCACCATGAAAACCCTCAATGTGGCTAAAAGACCAAGGATCAGGAGGATTTATCCCTTACATAAATCCACGATGGTGGTCCTCCTCAGGATAGAATTCACTGCAAAAGTCATCTCTATAGTATTATTTCACATTTTCAAGATAATTATATAATTGAAAATGTACTGATGATAAAACCCTCTTATCTCGAGGTACTTTCCAATACAATCCCAGTCATGTGTAATGCCTTGTCATTAACAGGTGGAATACTTCCTCAACCAGAATACATCATAAGGGAATGATCATTCTATGAACATCCATTGGGTCATCTTTAATCTAATATAGAGTGTGCAATTTGGTTAGACCAAGTGGAGAAAACTTTAGTGAAATATTATGAAGATTTTTTAAACATGAGAAAACAATCAGTGAAAGGAAAAATACCAGCCTTGTTCTGGAATTTAGAAAATTATCAATATAAAATTCTAGAATTGATTGCAGAAGATTGCATTCATGATATCTTCCTTAACTTATAGAAGACTCTTCATCATTTGAAAACCAAATTAATATTGTATAATAAATATCAAAATTATTTAATGGTAATAGAAGGGTTGCAATGCCAAATTGACATGGCATCTCTCTCTGTTTCCTAACTTGCAATGGTTGAAAATCAGAAGAGAACCATTCAGCATGAGCTCCTTAATCCTTTAAAGATGCTACAACTATTAATTTATGATGCCACATCTATTTTTCATATCAGATGATGGAGTTCACATGGATCATTGCATTTCGCTGCACTCTAGAATCCTAAAAGCATGGAAAAAGTGGTCTCATGAAATGTTATTTCCCACAGCCAACTACAAACAATAGATTTTTTATGTAACCAAATGTTTCATTTGGAATAGGCCTCAACTAACTCTCATCATATTCATACCCAAATAAAGAAATTAGTTCAATTAATTTTACATCAAGCATCTGTGAATCATGAGCAGGACTCCCACTTAGAGGATGTCGACCATCAGAAAACCTAAATTTCTGAAATAACACAATGATCTTTTAAATCAGGAGAATTGAGTGGTTGTCCGATAATTCAACCACTTAATTTCTTATCCCAAATTTGTAAAATCAGAAGAGAAGCTGCGTGAATCTCAACCATATCAGTTCAAGAGAAACCCCAAATTTTATGGTTGTGGGCTCTTTTAATTAAAACTTCGAATTCATTAAACAATGTTAAATGGTTTGATGAAGAATTATACGAATAGCCCCATCCTACAGGGCTGGGGAATATTTCACATCTACAATTCTCTCCTCAACGGAAGTCAGTTTTATACCAATTAAGGATGAAGCCACAATAAGATATCACAACTGAACTATTTGGGGATTCCATTCAGATTACGTTCCATAAAAAAGCTCATGAGAATTCATCATATAAGAGAGCAGAGTGTCATGGAAGATACATAGGTAGATGATCTTACAAATATACTAATAGAATTCCATCAATTCATTATGCGTAATTAAATGTCATTAACACCATTGCAGATGATACTCTAGAAAATAATTCTAGTTCAAGGGAATCAGATGTTGAAGTTCTTATCCATAATATAGCAGGCACTATGGAACCGGAAGAAGGTGTACATACCCGAAATCAGAGGCGTACCCATAATCTATGTATTCCTTTATATAAATAACTCCCACCCCTCTAAAAGTAATTTAACAAGGGTAATGGTAAAAGTAAGATTGAATCTAACCTTTTCACTAGATAAGGCTAATATCTTTCACTAGAAGAGAGATTTACACAACAAGAAGAGGAGATCAAAGAGTTGAATAGACTCAATATAGAGCTAATTATAAGTAGAATTTCTGCTATACATACTCCTCAGATGGATCCTCAACTTTCAAATCCTATATGAGCTCTTCAGCAAAGAGGATTTTTGGTAACAAAAGATGCAGATAACGAATTCCATCAATTTGGTACACAACCAAGGTATGATCAAACACATCCTAATAGGAATGTTCATATGGGTTAACCAAGGAAAATACCCACACCCCCACCAGTTGTTTTTCTGGTCATTATACAAATTCAATCTCTATCTAATGTACTTGTATAGGTACCAGGTTTTCCTGATATTCCCCAAATTTGTATGAACACAATTGAGGAATTAACAACTCAATTTGAAGAAATGGAAGAATGGATTGCACTAGTTCTGTCAGAAAAGAAATCTTACCCTAAATGGGTGGATCTGATTCCTCCCCCACTACATTTTTTGAATACCACATTCCAAATATTTAATAATTCAGGAGATCCAGAACAACACATAACAGATTTAATTTCCCCTTGTGATCCCTTGATGGGGACTCAGGAACAACAAGAAGCAGTAAAGCTTAGGTGTTTTTTGCAGTCATTACAGGGACCAGATTTTGTATGGTATACCAGTTTGAAATCTTGATCAATTACTGGATGGGAAGATCTATGTTAAAAATTTCTTCTTCTATTAAGCTCAACTCTGCCAAAAACAATAGTTTTTTGATCTCAAAAATTGCAAACAAATGTAAAAAGAAAGTGTTTCAGGATTCATTGCTCAATGGAAAGAATTAACGTATTCATTAAATCTCAAACTCCATCAATAAGAGTTTCTTCCAATTTGTTTATAAAATATGCATGATGAGTTACACACACCACTGATCCCTGGGAAATATATGGGAGGGTTTTGAGACCTTTCTTCAATTATCCAACAAAAAGAAGACTCCATTATGGAAACTAATGCTAAAACTCATGCAATTCCATCATCTCTAGGAAGGAGAACAGGGAAAGCATAGGATTATATAGTCAAAGTCAATCAAGTTTTTGTACCTGATTCTACTTCAAAAACTTCATCATATCGAAGGGCTCTACCTCCCAAGCGTAATAAACAATGACCACCTGGTCAAGATGATAAAATAGATCAAATGAGGAAACATTTTTTGGAATTAGAGAACAAGGTTTATTCCTTTTAGAACTAACAAGTTCCTGATTACTTCATCATATCATAGGAAGATAATTTGGTTCATTTTACAATGTCCAAGAAACTAATAAAAAAAGGCGATGAAGATCTTCCAAAGTTTGGGCCCTTTTAGTAGATGTTGGTGCATCCCATTCAGTAGTGTTTTGTTTTCAAGGGACTCCTGCTAAAAAAGGTAGAATATTGACATGTGAAACTGAGAAGTTCATCTACTCAAGAATCATGTGTTGCTACTACTAATCCTAAAGAAAAAGGTGAATGACCAGAAGTCCAAAGTAAAAATGGGATGAAATATGATGATTGGATGATTAGGAATATCAAACGAACTCATGGAATTTTATGAAAATAGTAGAATCAACTGATTGATCCTTCTTCTACTACAACCATAATAAAACTACCTTCATCTAATGATCAGTCCTCTAAAGTTCTATCCTTAAAGAAGAAATGTGATCAGAAGAAAAAAGATCAGTCATAAGATGACGAAATCATTTCAAGGACAAAGTTAAATTTGACTATGGGTGATTTGATGCCATCTTCTTCAAAAGAACGGGAATTTCCCCCACCAAATGGAACCACCCGAACTGACCAGTCTAGCAGAATCTTCATCAATTGAATAATTTATCTTTGGTTCCATTAACGTTATGCACTTAATAGATACTTATGCCAATGGTGATTCTGATTGTAATGATCAAGAGTTCCTTATACCTAATTGGGGAAATAGAGGAATAGGTCAAGGTTTAGGATATAGGGGAAGAATTGTGAATTCTAGAAGACGAAATTTTAACTCTTCCACTGCATAAACCATACATGTAGTGGAAACTTATGGGAGAGCCCTTTAACAGGCTAAACAACAGTACGTAAATTCATCCATGCATGGAAGATTCAGTCCTGACATGATTATTTTGGAGGACCAATTAGTGGTTACACCATCATCCTATTAGCAGATAGATAGACTTAGTTTTTCTAATCTTCCAAAGCCAGGAGTATTTCCAGCTTCTGCTCTGACATAGGGTACATCTGCATTAAGAGCATAAAATTCCATGATACCTAAAAAACCGCATTTCCAGGCTGGGAAACACATACCTCTTGACACAATGAATGATTTTCTGAAATACCAGTCCCAAGTAGGAGCCATGTAGTCAATTATGGATGATTTGAATTTGTCGAAAGATCTTAGAGAAGCACTTATTGAGTCTTTTTCAAGTCCACAGGACTTTGAAACTGAAGTTGCTTCCATTGAGGTTTACCATATAGGGAATGATCTTGCATAATTTCATGTATTTATATCTTTTTCGGATGAAGTTGAAGTTGATGTTGTACATGGACATATTATGCCCTTGTATATATCTGGAAAGGTCAATGACATAGATATCTGAAAAGCCTCCATTGATAATGAATCCGAAGTCAACCTCATTCCTATTTGCAAACTGCATCGATTTGGTCTGACTGAATCTGTCTTATATCCTTCCACTTCAATGATTAATGGTTATGATTATAATGAGAAGGAACCTCTGGGTAAGATTACACTCCGAACTCAGTTTGGGGATATTGTGTCAAATTCATATTTCATGGTTGTTCGTCAATACATAGACATCAACATTGTTCATGGAAGTCCTTTTCATTATCAACATCTGTTGATACATTAATCATACCACCAATTTATCAAATACTATTAAAATCATCAAATAGGAACATTGTACGGTGGCAAGGCTCTGTTCAAAACATTTGAATCTCAATACATTGAGGCATAACATTATCACACAAAGGGAAAAAGTTCCACAAAAAAGGATGTAACCAGAATTAATGATCTAAAAGGCTTGTAAATGATCCCAGCAAACCCATTCATAAATTTGAGCAAATATTATGTGTTACCAACAAATCAAATTGAAAGGGTAAACCCAAATCCATGAATTTTTCCAATAACATTTTTGTAGTTAATTGCAGCAATTGAGCCTAATAGAATGGGAGAAATTGTTGATTCACCAAGAAATGGTGAAATCATAAATGGAGATGTCATCATTTCATCCACTGAACTTCAACAGGCCTCTACTTTTCTAATCAAGTTATAGGATGTTGTAGAAATACGAGAGGAAGAAAATGATATTGATTCTAAATTCATCATCTACTCTTTATAACCCCATGAATACCCTTCATCATCAGTAGGGTCAGAAATGGTTTCCTCTTCATCAGGATGTTCAAATACTAACTCCTCCCCCAACTCTAGAAGTTTGTTTCTTCATCTTCTATGCAAGTTGAAATAGAATAAGTAACACGTAATGAAGAAGAAGTAGATGATCTTTGGTATTATCCTCCAGCAATTGAGGAAGGTGTCTCTACCATAGTGGATGAGCTCAAAGAAATAAATATGGGTACATAAGAAGATCCACACCCCACTCTAATTAGTGCGGACATATCTCCTGAAGATCAATACGTGTATACATCATTTCTAAATCAACATCAAAATATACATTCTTGGAATTATACATAAATTCCAGGTCTTAATCCCGTTATATCCACTCATCATTGAGGTTTTCCATAAGAACATTGAGGATTTAAGTAGGGAGCAAGAAGAACACACCCAACTCATGCCTCTAAAATTGATGTTGAAGTTGATAAGTTATATAACGTCTTACATTTTTAGGGCTGTTCAATATCCCAAATGGCTGACCAACATTGTCTCAGTGAAAAAGAAGAATGGGTAAATCTGAGTTGGCATTGATATCAGAGATCTTAATCGACAATGTCCTAAATACGACATTCCAGTTCTGATCACAACACTTTTAATCGATGAAACAGCTAGCTATAAAGACTTTTCATTCATGGATGGGAACTCCAGGCAGAATAAAATTTGTATGTCCCTAGAGGATGATGAATCTACAACATTCAGATCCCCTCATGGCATGTTTCACTCTCGGGTAATTCATTTTGTATTAAAGAATGTAGGTGCAACGTATCAATGTTCCATGAATCATATCTTCAAACCCATCTTATGGAAACATTTTTAATGTTATGTGGATGATTTGGTGTTATAATAAAAACAATATTCCAATGACTTGGCTGATCTGGAGACCATATTAAATAAACATCGACAAAACAGTTTAAAGATGAACCCTTTGAAATTTGATTTCACGGTAACCTCTGGAAAGTTTCTTGGATTCTTTGTATGCCGTCATGGTATCAAAGTTAATCCTGAGAAAAAAAATCAATCCTTGCCATGTCACCTCCTAAAAATTTGATTGAATTAAGAGAACTGTAAGGACACTTGGCCTATATTCGGAACTTTATCACCTATTTGGAAAGCAAGTGTTTTCCCTTTAATAGATTAATGAAGATGGGAGTCACCTATAAATGAGATGAAGACTACCAAGAAGAATTTGAAACCATCAAGAAATATCACTCGATTTCACCAGTATTAATGCCACCTGTTGAAGGAATACCACTTATTCTCTATGTGACAGTGTTAGAGCGATCACTCTATGCCTACTTTACCCAAAAGAATGGTGCTGGGATAGAAAACAAACTTTGATATCTCAGTCAAACAATTCTTGATGTGGAAACTTGGTAATAATGAATTGAAAAGTGCTTCCTAGAATTAATCATTGTAGTTTGGAAATTGATTCACTACCTAAAACATCATGAGGTCCAATTAGTATCTCGCAAAAACCCACTTAAATGTATCCATAGTTGTCATGTTCTTACAAGACGTCTGACACAGTGGGAATTTATTTTTCCACAATTTGATATCTAGTTTGTGCCTCAGAAGACAATAAAGGTAAAATCTCTGGCCAAATTTTTTTCTAAACACCCATATGCGGAAGAAACATCATTGAATACTGAACATCCCAATAAAGAGGAATTCTATATTCTAGATAGTTCCCAAACATGGGATATATACCTTGATGGCGCCTCGAGAATTCCAATAGGGATGTGAATGGAAAACCCTAAACTCTAAAATATTGTGTTATGAATTGTCCTTATCATCCTAGAAATGGTAGTGTTTCCTTATTTCTTCTTATTGTCAGAAGTCAGTACCAACAATGATGCAGAATACCAAGATCTCACCGTAGTCTTGGAATTGGATTTTTAGGTGAAAGTGAATCACTTTAAAGTGAAAAGTGATTCATAATTGGTTAAAAAATAAGTCAATGGGGAATATTCTATTAGAAAATACGAGTTAATCCCTTTATGTGATTACGTCATAGGGTTAATGGATGAATTTCCCTCAGATCGAACATTGTCTTATGTCCCATGATCACAAAATGCTATGTCTGATTCCCTGGATAATGCCTCTACAGGATTGGAAGATCCAAATCAGGATGAGGGAATCATTAACATAACCCATCAGTGTGTGGTATCACCTTCATTTCAAACTATAATGGAGGAAATTAATGAAATTAGCGTTATTTTTTATCCATATGTTCATACCATGGGATGGAGAACACCCATCATGGAATATCTTAAAAATAGATTACTTCCACCGGATTGAGATGAAAAAGAATAGATCTGATGAATAGCGGCCAACTTAACTCTTTATGATAGTCTGGATCATGAAATGATTCTCTACAAATGAGGCTTCAATGGAATCCTCTACAGGTGTATTGATAGAGAAGAAACTACATCATTCATGAAATAAGAATATTCAAGAGCTTGTGGTGCTCACTAGGCTGGGCATAGTATTTCTAATCAAATACAAAGGCATGGATACTTCAGGCCTTAAATCATGCAGAATTGCATAGATTTCACCAAGAATTGTCATCCCTGCCAAGTGCATGCCAAATTCATTAATCAACCCCCAGAGTTTCTATATACGGATAAGTACTCCTAGCCATTTACTACATGGGTAATGGCTGTAGTAGGGCCTTATCCTCCAGCTATAGCTAAGCAGTTCAAATATATCTTTACAACTACTGAATTCTTCTCCAAATGGGATGTGGAAATCCCTCTCAAAAAAGTTGTATCAAAAATCATTGTTAGTTTTTTCAAAACTAATATAATCACTAGATATGGTGTCCCTCATACTATATTGATGGAAAATGGAACCAATTTATTTTTTGAGGTAAAGAAGTTATATCATGAGCACAATATCAAATCCAACCATTCATCTCGCAATCATGCAGCGACCTATGGAAAGAAAGAGGCTTTCAATAAAACCCTATCAAATATACTCCAAAAAGATGGTGGATAAAGACAAAAAAATCATGGATTGATAAGCATTTCAATTATTTATGGGAATATTAGACTACTAACCATACTGCCACCAAAGAAACCCCTATTCATTAGTGTACGGAATAGAAATCATTTTTCCAATTGAAATTCAATTTCCTTCACTTAGAGTTGCAATATGTGATCAGTTTTCTACAGATGATAGGTCTTAGAAACAATCTGATGAGCTGGAATGATTAGACAAAAAAATATTTCATACTTTGTATCATTAAGAATTCTATCAGAACAAAATATAATGAGACTTTAATAAGAATGTTTTCCACCACTCATTCCATCAAGGAGAATCGTTATTGGTCTTGAAGACTCTAATGATACCAGGATGGAAACCTCCAAAGCATGAGCCAAAGTGGGAAGGACCTTATTCCATATATAAGGTCTACTCAAATAGAGATTATCCCTTAATCTCAATGGGTGGAGATCTTATTACAACTTCAACCAATGTGAGATTCTTTAAGAAATACATTGTGTAATTTCACATATCATCCTCGCTGAAAGATTGAAAACTACACAGCCCACACTTCCTCACGGCAAGACTCTAAATTACAAAGTATAAGGTCGTAGTTACGAGATGTTAAACTTCATAACAACCATAAGCATCCATGATGCATGACGATAAAATAAATAGATCCTTGTCCTTGTTACATGATGTTAAAATCCATGACATCATTTGTCCTTATTACATGACATAAAACTATACGGATAACATTACATGACGTTATGAGCTTCCATATGTAAGAATCATTGAAATAATTACTACTCCTTAGTGGAACATGAGTCCCTCTATTACCTATGTCTTAGTCTGATCTGTATAGGGACCTAACTTCAAGAACCACGTATGGCTTGATTCTCATCTATATGAGATACAGAGAGATGCTTGGATCTCCAATCTTGGGCCCAGCTGCAAGAAAAATAATTATTTCATTTTCTCCTCCAATATATGAATCAGATATATAAAGATATTTCTCTTAAGATACATGGGATGATATTTATACCATTCTATGTCTTTAGTTTAATAGTTCTTCCAGAACATGTAAAAAATTGCTCGTCTCCCATGTCATACTCGATTGGTGTAAGAAATGAATGTTTCAAGAACTATTTATGGCTTGATTATCATCTATATGAGATATGTAGATATTCCTATATCTTCAATCTCGGGCCCATCCAAGATATAAAAACCCCATTTTATTCATTATATATGAATCAAACGTAGATAGGGAATGTTTAAAGAAATATGGACGATTTGATCTTTTCCCCCATCGAGATAGCAAGTGACACTTTGGTTTTATCCCATAGTCCAGTTATACACATTAGTTCATATTAATCCTTACCACCTGACATTAAACTGCATGGAAATATAGTACCCTTATTCTTCAATTGTTTCATCTTTGTGTTATAGAAGAAACCCTTACTGCTCCTTGTTTTTCACATCGAGCATAGCTCACATGGGATTTGGAATTTGGTTAAAGGATTATCTATATAAAAAAGGTGTCTCAATTTATTATGGTGTTATAAATGTCCTTACTTCATGAATTAATAATACAAAATACAATGTCCTCACTGTGTGACTTTAAACTGCACAAAATAATATTAATTCAAAGGAAACAAAGAGAATCTCTATCTTTACATATGATTCAGATCTATGTAAAGAACTTCAAACACCTGGCCAATATTGATCCAAATATTTCTCATGTGCATTGAGCATAACCCCCTTCAATATTTCACACACCTAATCTTGAATATTTCAAGATTTTCATAATCATTCTTATAGTTTCTAGTGATAGTGTTTCTAATATCTATGAACACTTTTTCCTGACTATGTAGTACGTGTCCTTAGTTGACCTTGCTTAAGATTCCAAAATAACGATCCTATCAACCAAAAGATGCCACTATTCGGCTACGCAGCATATGCCCTAGTTGGCCCTGCTTAATACAGCCTGCATAACAGGTTTTTCAAATGATGGTAATTTTGTTGTTGGTTATACATTCTTTTTTCCCATCAAACATTGATGACAATATACAATAATATGTATTTTAAAATAATCATTCAGGTATATTTGTCCAATTATATTTCTCTCAATCCAAATTTTTTCAAGACCATGGTTTAAAAAAATCTATTTCCATGTGTTCAGAGTAATATGAAATAAACATGGATCACTTGACAACATATCATATATTGTTTCCATTTCCGGTCCAAGTTGTATCACCTAATACTACAAACACCACAATCCCTACATTTGGGTTAGATCTTCATTGAAACCTTATACCACCAATTATTTGGAAATCATGATTAGAAATACCCTCTTCATAAGCCAAACTATGTACTTTATAAAATTTGAATCTCCATAAGCTTTCAATTGATTTTATTAATATAATTTCAAATTCATAAGAACTCTTTTTTCTAACTAAGCAGTACGTGCCCTTAGGTGGCCTTTCATAAGTTGCCTATATAGTTGTCCGGTCAGTCAAATGATGCCACTATGATTCTATGCATCAAATTCCCTAGTTGGCCCCGCATAATAAATTCCCCATAACGTGTTTTTCAAATAATGGTAACTTTTTTCATAGGAAATAATTCCACTAATGCCTTTAGTCATTTTCCCATAGCATTCTTCAAATATAGAAATTCCCAAATCACAGTTTATAATTTTTCCCTTCCATTACTAAATATGGTAGTATTCTTCCAAACAAATTATCAAGAAATTAGTAGAATCCTATACCTTTGGTCAAAGATAAAGACCTTAAATTATTGCTACACAATGTCCTTGCTGCAAGACAAAAACTGCATAGTGCAATTTCTTCCCTACATGACTTAAAACTGTCTAGTACAATGTCCTCACTACATGACTTTAAACTCCACAATACAATGTCCCCACTGCATGACTTAAAACATCACAATATGTTATCATAAATTACCATTTATGATAAATTTTAATCATTCCTCATACACTGAGTTTGTACCGAAATTTTATTCTTATTCATGACATATGTCAGCATAAAATAGACCTTTAATTCATAAAATTTCCTTCCTTTGAAAAACCACCCACTGTGGTCTTGAGTCATCCAAAATTATTTTCCCTTGTATATCAGTACTAAAATGCTAAATTCATAAGATATATTTTTCATAACTTTACAATATGTTCCATTAGGTGGCCTTGCGTAACATTTGCTTACATAATAGTTCTGTCAATCAAAAGATTCCACTATTTGGCTATGCCGCATATTCTCTAGTTGTCCCTGCATAACACAACTCCCGAAATGAGTTTGTCAAAGAATGGTTACTTCGTTCTTAGAAGAGACTCCCCTTATGTTGATACAAGTTTTAAATTTAGTGACCATAAAAGTCATGGATCAATATTCCTCTGATAAATATCTAAATAATATTAAAGGAATTCTTAGCCACTAAGTCTTGTTTGGGATCTCATTTGAAAATTTATTGTCAAATCCATTAGACCATAAACATTATCTCTTTATTTTCCAACATGCATGACTCTAAACTGCCCACAACAAGAGATGTTGTACTCGCCAAATTGAGAACCCGCAAAGGGAACTCTAAAAAAATGTCATATCCCAGCTTACTAAACATATATTTTGTATGATTTATGTAGTATTGAGCAATAAAAATTTGAAAGAAACAATATTTTTGGGTATTTTCATATAACCCAAGAAAAAATAAAACTATGCTTACTAGGAACAAAGGATTAGGTTTAAAAAAGCATCCATAAAGAATAAAAACAATTGTTATTGGAGAAAAAATAATTTTCATTTATGAAAAAACTTTTCACAGGGGAGAATCCAGAAATTGTAGTCTCTCTCTTATCAAGAATCACAAATGGATTTCTATATAACTCCTCATTTTTTTAATAGCATCTTGATCCCCATCAGCTACCCATTGATGCTCGTTTAGTTGACCATCACTACTCTATTTAGCATGATTATGTGCTTCGTTAGCATATGCAATGGCTTTAGCACCATTATTATGGAAATATCCTAATGAGCTATGAAGTTGGTCAATCTCCCCTACAATGATATCTAATTCTGGTTGAAGACATAGCTACAGAACATCCTTTTCATTGATCTTGTGGTTTAGTTATTTCATCATTGCAGTATGATTAGCATTATCTTGGGACAATGCCACTTGTAATTCTTTGTTTTTAACCAAAATTATAAATTTTACTGAGTCTTGCTGAAGCTTTTGTTTTTCTACCTCCACTAAATAATCTCTTTCACTGCGATATGAATATCATGGTACTTAAAACAACCAAATCCTAGCATGATAAATAGAGATGAGTGTCGTGGAATTATTAAAGGCAGTTCCTAAAGGTAATTCTAAGATATTATCTTCAATATATTCATCCATGCTTTGTGACATGCAAGGTAAATATACCTTTTTAGTTCTAGGTCTAATTCAAAATCACATTCTTAAGGAGGGTTTCATTTCGAGATTAATACACTTAAAGAAGTACCTATGGACCTAGCCAATGAGGCTGATAGCTCTATATGATAAATAAAAAGTTCTGTTATGGTTAGCTTCAAGGGATGGAAATATTGAGTACAATCACAGTATCAGTATCTCACACCGAACTATAGGTCAACTTCTTGAGAAGACTCCTCCCCAATATTCTTATTTTCAACATTTTTGTTTGATGTCTCTGGGTGGGGGTGATATCTTTAACTGTCTCAAGATCCTTAGAATAAGCCTCTAGAATATTTTCTATCACAAGATTTATTTGAACCAATGTCTCGGAAATGAAGATATTTACATTATTATCAATACTTCCTTCAAGTATCATCGTGGCAATAATTTCTTTAGATGGAACTACATTTTTCAAGAAAACATTGTTATAAATTTAATTATAATAAGATTAATAGGATGAATAATGAAAAATAACATCCAGTTGATTCTATACAAGGAACTACAAAATATTTTGATGAATTTTATATATTAACATGTTATAATAATTACTCAATAAACATTACACGGTTCATAATATACTCCAATGATATCATAGATCCTAGGTTAGTCTCACCCATGGGAGCACTCGCTGTGTTTTCTTCGCAAACTTCCTCTGACAACCTTTGACCCTGAATATATTCATTAGCAACAGTTGTGCGGTTAGCGTCAGCTGTTTCTGGATGATCTGGTGTGTGTGATGAACCTAAAAGTACCACATCATGGAAGTCAATTGTTGTTACATTTTATATCCTATAAAGCATTGTTGATTTACTAGAAGCCTCGTATCCTCTGATAGAAGGAACAAGAGTAGTGATTGGAATAGATGTTTGTTCCTTTGGCATCAATTCCTCTTCAGGAACAACTAGATTAGCAATAATTTGTTCTTATTTAGTATCAAACTCGATAGTTCTTTCAAGCTTATAAATATTTTCTTTCAACAAAGAAACAGAAGAAGCCCCTATAATCCTAAGAAGTCTAAACACTTTTTCATGAATAAAGGCTAAAATTCTTGATTATCAGGATGTATTACCACTGTTGAGAAAGTGTTTATCTATAGATTTCTTTCTTCAATTATTTTGATTCTTAGACTTATTAGGAGGAATTGCATCATCTTCTATAAATACATGTATTGGAGATGGAAATATCCATTCCATCTCAGCCTCTATGGCCTGTTGTCCTGGAGATATTTCTCCCAATACACGGGGTGATACGGTATCTACAAGAGTAGTACCTCCATGGGTATACTGTGGCGAGGAAACATTATTTTATTTTATTTTAACCAACTACTAGGTAAAAATGATTTTTCCCTGAGTAACAACACCATGAATAAATTTAATATATAATAAAGAAAAGAATGTGAGAAAAAGGAAGCTTACATATTCAGGATCCAAAAAGTCATTCCATTCTTCATCTAATGAAGGACCAATCCCTTCAAAAGTACCACAATCTATCATTTCCATTACTATATTCATGGTGGGAATTGATTCATCAGTTTCATATATGATCATTTCCACCTCTCATATGAAGGTTCTCACTTCATTGGGATTATCCTTAAATAAGATGCCAGACAATTCTCGTAGATCCCCTAATCCTGGAATATGTATCCCTTCACGCAGATCCATCCACATGGTTTCAGCACCGTTGTATAATAAATTTACATGTCTGAACAGCTTTTGATCATAAATATTCAGAGTACAATACAGAGGGTAGTGAAGAGGATCCTGCATCCCTGGATTTATGTTTCTTCCCAACTCCCACGGTCACAGATAGGGAATGATAAACTTGGACTCATCGCTCTTCATAATGATGATGACTAGATCGCCTCGGTATAGCCTTAGCAGTGATCAATGGAGTGGCACTTTTAACAATGGCAAGGGGATTATATCTGGCATGAGGTCTCATGAGTGAATTTGGAGCCATGTCACCTCCACCATCTGACTCTAATGATTTATCCCTTAATGATGAGAAGTTATGTTCCAAATGATGAGGTTACCTCTTACTACTACCAATTACCCCCACTCGAGGGACAACATGGTTTAATACCCTTTCAGTGTATGATGCGACCTAGTTCTTGGCATTCCAGATTGTCAATCTACTTACTGCATCAGTGATAGGTAAATTAAATACTGCTTCAGTCTTCTCCATAGATGTCAGCATTCATTGTTGTAAGGAAGCCATCAGATGTTTCTCTAAGCTAACATTTATATTGGTAGATATAGTATTTTTTTCAAACATTTTAATTGATTCACAAATCTATAAGGATCATAGGCATCACAAATGATATCTCTATCAATCCCGGTGGCGAATACGCCATCTCTACAATCTATCATGTATGCCCTCAACTCTAAACTGGTCATCCCATCATTAACAAATCTCCCCATAGGGTGATTTCCATATGGAAAGAAATGAAATTACTAGTCTAACCTGGATGTTGAAATCATTCCGAGACAAGGGTGAGATACAAAAGAAATACTGAATATGTGATGGGAAAGTACTTCACAAGACATGTACCCCACTTTTTAGAACATAAGGTCTAATGTGAGTTGTGATCCATCCCCATAACTCCTAGAATGGTCCCTCTATTATAAAAGAAAACATACCTCAATAAATATGTTATAATATCCTATGAATCATTTCCAAAATAGGAGTGGCCAACCCCACCATCCTTCTCTCATCTAGCTTGGATGAAAAAAAATGTTAATGGCCTTACACCTCCTTTGGAATATCATATTGGTAACAAGTACACAGTAAGCCTCATGGACATTAAACCTTCACAATGTTTTTTTCAGGAATTTTGTGTTTGACTTTATATCCCCACTTTTCAAACTCCCCATTCTCTAATTTTGGTAAAAAAGTGTTAGGATTACAACATTTTTCAGCCTTGGGACAACTAGTTGGACTAGTGAAGGTGGGACCCATTTCCTTATTATTTACTCAGAATATTTCCATCCATTCCTCTGGATAAATATCCCTTCTTGTGTGGGAATTCATGGTGGTCATGTTATTGAGTTTGTTAAATAGTTTCATCAACTCACGAACCAAAACTAGTTTCGTCTTCGAGTCATTCCATGTCACCTTAGGTGGAATAAAATCATTGTACATATCTCCAAGGATTAGAGCACTATAAATCATGTAAACATCCCACAACATAATACCCACATCTCCACATTTTAAAATTATGGAGTTAGTTTTTGGGAACCATCAGTTTAGTAACTCTGGCACAAAGTCATCATTCCTGTACCCATAGGTTAGCCCAACCCAGACAACCTCATAAATTTCAACACCTTTTAAGTCATCTATAAACTTTGCACACAACTTACGTGCACCCCATATGCCCAGATCCGTGTAGGTTTTTACTCTCCTATGGGATAGAAATCTGAACTTTTCTTCTTGCCTTTGGATTGATCTGTCTGAGAATTATGAAATATGGATGAATAATAGTGTGGTTATAGATCGGGTGTGTGTGGTTTCAAATCAAGAGTACATGGGCTGTGATGCATGATTTGAGCCTTTTCTCATTTCCCAACATTAGAAAATGAGCCACCAACATAAATTTTGGAAGATGATAAGTTGGAATAATCATGAAACCAGGAGTGTGAGACATAGTTCTTCGATTCCAGGATATTTACTTCCTGTAGATGGCCATATCTATACAGGGGAAAATAAGTGCTTTGGGGGATTTGATGTGATATTTTTTCAGATATTTTTCCACTTCTATAAGTGTGGTGTCACTAAAATCATAGTAGTCATGATTGACAATATTCATTATGTCGTCAATCCTCTTACTAGCTAGTTCATCAGTGGTTCCAATTCACTTTAGATCCATTGAACCTACATAAAGACAAAAAACATCTTTTATGTAAATTATTTGTTGATGTTTGACAATAGAATTGAAAAAAATGGAAAAGGAACTAAGGAGTTCAAGAATAACACATGGAGAAAAATTGTAAACTGGCACACAAATGTGGATCCCCAATTATAGAACTCAAATAAAAAACATATAGGAGAAGCGTGGGGAAAACAAAATCATCCAATCAAATAATGACATGTGCGCCGAGATCTAAAATTATGAAAGTCAGGGAATTTTCATGGAAGTGTATCCACTATATATAAGAGATGCAAGTCACCCTACATGCCATAATACTGTGTGCTTCCAGTTTACTAGAACATTTACCTTGTTCACTTAAAACATGGGTTCCCTAAAACCCACTTCTTTCTCCTTGATTTCATTACATCAGTATATAATCATCATTTCCTTAGAGATCCAATTATCATGGGGGGGGGATTTTGTTGACACTAGGTTCCGTCAAAGAGTCTAAAAAATGAAAAAGGGAAATACATTAGAAAAAATAGGAGAAAAAAACGAAGAAAATCAGGATTTGTAGAGGCCTGAACTTTGGATTTCCCTACCCATACCAAGGGTCCATTGGCAGACATCCTACTTGTGCGCCCATATCTGGAGTGATGCCTACTTTCAAGCCCCTATCTGGCACATAACCCACTTCTATTCCCATATTCATTTTCTCTCAGGGTCCTATTTTTTCCTATAAATAATCCATTGGGGCCTTCATTTGTACGGGTGAATTTCCCTAAAGCCCAACTGCTGCTCTGGTCACCCTAGTGTTTCGCCAAAGTCCTAAAAAACATTTAAGGTAGTTCTTTAACAACAAAAGCAGTTAAATTGAGGGAGGATCAATGGAATTAAGTTCTTTTAGTGTTTTAAATCCATAACACGTGTGCGCCTAAAAATCCCAACCTCCCTAAAATCATAAACACTTGGGTTCCACCTATTCCTTTCACAGGAACTTGAGCGCCCCACTTCTGGGTTCACCTTTGAAAACTCTCGAAGGCTAGAGTCAAGTCTCTCCCATGCATTACCATACATTTTTTTCATCAATATTGTGAATATCATGTCACCCAAGCCAACTTGTGCACCCATACCAGCGCTCCCTTATCTACTTGGTCACCCTTCTTTGATTCACGTACTCTCTTCCGTCTATAATCCATGAAACCCTCTCCAAAGACATACATGGAAAGGCTTCATTTTCATTACACACCTTGTTTGAAAGGGATTCTTTTGAGACCTCCACTCAAAACTCTTGACTTATCAAACCTTTAGGAAGGTCACATATACGTGTATCTTATTTGGGTTTGTATACCCGTAGTCAGAGGGTTCCCATATTTTTTTCACAATGGGTTTAGAATTAATTGAGTGTATTTGGGTCTTTATATCTGTAGTCACATGTAACATTCTCCCATGAATAGTGCAGGGATGTTCATGGTTTTGAGAATAAGGGTTTGGGTCCTGACCTCTCCCTTCTCAAAGAGCTAGAACCACAAATTTATGGTAGAGAAGGTATGGTTCACAATTGATTTTCCATTCAAGAAAATGAAAATTCTCCCTCCCCTACAAGGAAAATTTTTAGGGAATCCATCTTGGTGTCACCCCTTAACCTTCATTCCTTATTCTATTCATTTATCCCTTGTCTAATGCATAGATAAAAAAGGGAGGCCTCATCTTCTCTCACTCTTCTCTGATCGCCTTGAACTCATCCACCCTGGCCGCCATAGGTGCGCCCTCTTCCACCAGTGGAAGAGGAAAACAATGGGTGCCTTTGTCAATTATTTGGAATCCTCTCATTTTTCACACCGAGCATGGCTCACGTGGTCTTAGATATTTTTCATGGTCACAACTGTTTCCCAGCATTCTTGAACTATGATAACTCTAATTCCTATTCAAACAAGGATACGTAGGAATCCTTCTCAGTGCCCGAGCTCACTAAATTTCATTTTCAAGAATCCAACCCTAATTCCATTAATATGGGAATCCTCCTTATGAATAAGCCCCAAAATTAAACCCTCAAATCATCAAGGAATCCATTTCAGGATGTAAACCCAAGCTCATTTTTCTCAAAGGATTGTACTCTCATATGGTAGTCATTGAACTGTGTGGGATTTAATTCCCATACACATGGTATATGTAGAAAGCCTCCTTGAGGTTCGAACCCAACACTTCAAATCAACCCTATTCTCCTTGGGCCATATTCTCGGAATGGTCTAATCTTACTTGTACACTTTATCCATTCCAATTCCCATGGGATGCTTAGGCATATGTTCCACACCAAGCTTTGACTAAGCACCTTTCTCTTAGATGTCTGCACCACATTTCATTAAATTGTACGGTTATGTCCTTATTATTGAGCAAGTGTTGTTTCCAGAACACTCTATTTTATTAAGGGGAGATTGTTGAGAACAATACTCTATATCATTATGATGATTTTGATGTTCACAAATACCCTTATTTGTTATTCTAATGATTTTACATTGAGTGCACTTCAAGAAATTAATATTATTTACTTCTCTATTTTGGAATAATATTTTGGAATTTTAAAACACATGGAATATTTGATAAAGTATTAAAAAATTGTATTTGGGTATTAGCATGTTCTGGAAACACTGTCCAAGCTCTAAAAGCTCAGAAATCACTTTAGTGTGTTTTGGAAAAATAGTTCATACCCTACATTGAGGAGCACAAAATAAGGATAAAATCCCACGCTGATGGGTTATTAGAAAAGTATGGTTATGAAACCATACATTATTAAAAATGTATGAAATAAGTACCATATGTTTTGAAGGACCCTTAAGTTTGGGATATCAGAAATGTATTGAAGAAGATCCCTACGTTTGTATGTAATTTCATGTTTGTTTTTCAAATGTATGGTTCACCAACCTTCCTTTTGAGAAAAACGTTATGTAGAATCATGTACCATTCATTTAGAAGTTGGTCAAAGTGTGGATTATATACCGTGCGTTTGAAAGTTGAAAAGAAAAGAATGGATGATCAACCTTATGTTTGAGATCATCCTTACATTTGAAGAATGGATCATCAAATATTACTTTCATGATCAACCTTATGTTATGAACCTTAGGTTCAGAGAATGTATGCTATGTAGTTCAACCCTACGTTTGGTGTCGATAATTTAAAATTTGACTTTATTGAATAAAATTCTTTATGCAGATTATTAGGCTAATTTCAATCCAGATTAAAATCTCGATTTTAAAAAGTGTCTTTGAATTCTTCAAGGCAGTTTATTTGTGATTCAAAGTATCAATTTACGAAGAGTTTTTTTGTTTAATAGTTAGGGGAGGTAAAACTTCTCTGTTATTCAAGATTTTGAATATCGAGATTCTAAATGTGTCTTTTTTGGAGAAAAATATGAAAGGAAAAAATATTGTATTCATTATATATATCTGTTTTATTTTGAATTACAGAGTGCATGGTGGATCATTGTGAAAATATTAGAAGAACAATTCCTTGAGTTTTTTCACTACAGTTTTACAGAGATATACGAGTCACACAGATCTGCTGCTACAATGATCTATCAGACCCTATTTTTATGAGGAAGAAGAAACACATTGAAAAATAATCTTTTCTACATAAAAGATCTATTGTGATTCCATTGTTGTTATATTTTCTAAATTTAAATATATATCTATAGAAACTGAATCTGCGCAGAACTACTTCTACCTGAAGATCATTCTTTTTGAAGAAGACGATCTATTGGCTGACATTTTCATGATGTTACAACTGTTAAGAAAAAATGGAATGTATTTCATGAAAAATACTCTTTTTATTTTGAGTAACCAGCTTCTCTTTCTATGTGGTGTATTTGGTTTTGTGAATGAACCAGAAGGCTCTATTTTTAGCCTTATCATGTAAAGGTATCGACTAGATATACATAGTTTTGGATGGTCAGTTGATAAGAGGACCAGATAGTGAAATTCACTAAGCTCGTTGAGTAGAGCGTTGGTGGTGTGGAATAAGGGAATTATATTCCCCGAACGACTATACATCATTGAGTTCTTTAAATATTTATTTTCCACTATATAAATGATTTGATAAATATAAATGGATAGATATGGTCATCATCACGATTCGTGAAGAATTTGAAAAATAGACAATTCACCCACTCTTGTGCGTATTTGGTATAACTCGATCCAACAATTGGTATCAGAGGTTGTACTTTTGGTAATGATATAACAAACTTGAATGTTTTTGGATTATACATAGCACAAGGGATGATACACGAGAGGATATGTCAATGGATCGATATCCCTACTTCAATGGTGAAAATTATGGTTGTTGGAAATCATGTATGATCATATACTTAAAGAACCTTGGATACATGGTCTACTAGAACATTATAGTATGATCATATACTTAAATAACTTTGGATACATGGTCTACTTGAACATTCTAACACTGTACGTGATTCCAGAGAAACCTGAAACATGGAGTGCTGATATAGAAGCATAGTACGAAATAAACTCAAAAGCTATGAATGCCATTATCTGTGGTTTTAGACCAGATGAATTCAATAGAGTATCTCAATGCCCGTCAACTTACGAAATGTGACAGATGATTTTAGTTGCCTATGAAATAACTGACAATGTTAGATAGATGAGGCATGCCACTACAAAATTCAAATTTGACACATTCAGAATGTTTGATAGAGACGTCATCACTCAGATGAATGGAAGACTTATAGAAATTGTTAATAATATCATGACCTTGGGTGATCCTATCAAACAATCAGGTTAGGCCTAGAAAGTTGTAAGATTACTACCACCTAAGTGGAATGGAATTTGGGATTCTATTAGGAAATCCTCACCAGTCAATGATCTTACAATGAGAGAGTTAATTGAAAGTCCTATTATGTATGAATTTAAGATAGAAGATGAAGAAAATGAGCTTAATGTGTTAATCAAAAAGGAAAATATTGCTTTGAGGGTAACATCTCAAAAAAAAATCAGAAAAATGAAGAATGAAATCAAAGTGAGATCAAAGAATTAGGATTCATCTAATTCTGATGTGGTACTGGCTCGTATATCAAGAAAGTTTAGTAAATTATACAGAAAGAAGAATGGATTTAGAAAATCCATCAAAAAGGATGAAAACGATACAAGGGAAGTCAGATGCTATGAATGAAAAAATATGGATTGCATTAGACCAGACTATCCTCAATTAAAAAGTGAAAAGAAAAACAAAATTTTCAAAAACAATGATTATGAGAAGAAAGACAAAAGAGAAACGAAAGCCACTTGGAGTGTTTATATGGACTCCAGCAGATCATTAAAGTCTGACTCAGAAAAATAAGAATCAAATCTAAAAGCAATAATGTGCTTTATGGAAGAATTTAATGAGGTACAATGTTATTACTCATCTGATTATGTTACTATTTCAAGTTGTTCAAATAATAAATTTACAGCCTACAACAATATGTTCAAAGAGAAATATTAATTATTATTTAAGAAACATAAATCACTGAGAAATATTCATACTGATATTTTAAGAGAAAGAGACACTCTACTAACACAACATCAAGAGTTAATTTTAAAGTATAATTCACCAAACCCAAAATGTACAGATAATGAAACTAAAATAAGAACTCTGCCAAATAAAGTACAAATATAGAAAAGTTAAACACATATTTTTAAAAATGGAGAAAATACAGTAAACGAAATTCATGGAATGAATGTGATTAAAAAAGAAAGATATGTAATAGGTATCAAAGGTGAGAAACACAAACTGTATAAGAACTATTTTTTACCATGTTTAAAAGGTAAAATGTGCAACTACTATGGAACAAAAGGTCACATAACTAAAAACTTTTATTTAAGGTAACAAAAAATAAGTGGGATTAAGAAATCCTTTATTGCAAAAAGTTTATATGATTCTATTGAAATAGAAAAACAAATCATGTTTGGATCCCCAAATCTTTGCTAACTAACACTACTGGACCCAACAGAATATGGGGACCCAAACAAAACTTTGTTTGAATACCTTTGCAGGAAGCAGGTCACAAAATCAGAAAAGATGTATGGTATATAGACAGTGGTTTTTCTAAGCATAAGAGTGGAAACTCGTCAAATTTCAGAATAAAAACTCAAAATAATGAAGGATTAATCACATTTGGTGACAATGCCAAAGGTAAAATTATTGGCATTCGAACAGTTGGAGATCCATAAGTAGTATCAATCAATAAAGTACTATATGTACAAGAATTGAAACACAACCTGATAAGTATCTCTAAACACTGTGATGATTGATATTTTATTGATTTTTCTAACAACGATTTTTCTGTTTTTAATGATACATGGATTAAATTTAGAGCACCCAGAACAGATAATGTTTATACCCTGGACTTATATTCCATGTGTAAACAAAAATTAAACTGCTTAACTGCTATGATAAATGAATCATGGATCTGGCATAGAAGACTTGGACATTGCAATATATATTCATTACATAAGCTATCTATGAAACAATTAGTTTCTTGAAATTCCTTTTCTAAAATTTGAAAGTGATATATACTCTGATGCATCTCAACTATGCAAGAAGTAGAAATCATCCTTCAAATATATTAAAAAATTTGCTACATATAATCCTCTAGAACATACCCATATTTATTATTTGACCTTCCAAAATAGCATGTTCGGATGGTTAATTTTATGTATAAGTTTTAGTTGATGAATTTTTTACACTTACGTGGATTTTTTTTCCAAAATATAAAAATGAAGCTTTTACTATATTTGAATGTTTTTTCAAAGCTGGTGAAAATGAAAAAGGTTTTAAAATAATTTTATCTAGAGTGATCATGTTGTAAAATTTGAGAATCTAGAATTTAATTTATTTTTCTAATATATGGGTATGAAACACACCTTCTCTACACCAAGAACACCTCAAAAAAGGAACTTTTGTTAGAAGAAATAAGACTATTCAAGAAATGGATAGGACCATGCTATGTGAATACAATCTTCCTACATATTTCTTGGAAAAAGTTATAAGCACGGTCTGTTATATAATGAATAGATTTTAAATCACACTAAATTTTAAAAAGACACTCTATGAAGTCTGGAATAACAAAAAACCTAACGTAAATTACTTTAATGTATTTGGATTCAAGGTTTACACCTTAAAAACGATGGAAAATCTTGGTAAGTTCAATAAAAAATCTAATAAAGGCACTTTCATAAGATATTCTACTACATCCAAAGCTTATTGAGTTTTTAATAAAAAGTCATGAATTTTTTAAGAAACAGTTCATGTGAAATTTTATGAATCTGATCCCTTCAAGAAAAGAAAATATGAAATTGATGAATCTGACTCTAACAATAACATGAGATTTGAGAACATGAAACATGATTTTGATAAAGACTGAAATAAAATTAAATCTAGTTCAGAAGAATATGACATTGATTAACCTATAGTGTACTATCTAGACAGTCTAGATCCATAAAAACCACCCTTTAAAAACTATTATAGGATCCCTAGACACTAGAATAAATTATATAAGAAGTTTAGGAAATCTTGTTGAATTCATTGCCTTTCTATCCCAATTAGAACCTCATACATTAAAAGAAGCTTTAGTTGATGAAAGTTGGATGATAGCAATGCAATAAGAATCAAACTTGTTTAAAATAAATGAATTTTGGAATATAGTTGAAAGACCCTATAACTATCCAGTTATAGGAACTAAATGTGTCTTTAGAAATAAACCAGATGATCAAGGAATAATTACTAGAAATAAAGCAAGACTAGTAGCTAAAGGTTAAAATAAAAAAGAATCTATAGATTATGATGACACCTTTGCACCCATAGTTAGATTAAAATCTATTAGAATCATTTTAGCCTATATGTCTCATATGAAATGAATTTTTTTTAGATATAGGTTAAGTCTTCCTTCTCAATGGTTTCTTCTTGGAGGAAGTTTATGTTGATCAATCTACTGGTTTTGAAAATTCACAAAAACAAGGTTATTTTTTTGAACTTACTAAACTTCTTTATGGCTTTAAACAAGCTCCTAGAGCTTGGTATGAATGATTATGTTCCTTTATTTAAAAAACTGATTTTACTGTTGGGATGAAAGATCCAACATTATTTAAGAAGACTATCAACACAAATATTTTACTGGTTCAAATTTATATTGATGATTTAATTTTTGGTTCAAAAAATAAAAATCATTATCATGAGTTTTCAAATTTATGGTAAAAAATAATTTGAAATGAGTATGACGGGAGAATTAAATTTATTTTTAGGACTTCAAATTTATCAAAATCATTTTGGAAATGTTTTAAATCAAAGAAAACACATTACTAATTTACTAAATAATTTTGGACTTGAAACAACAAGACGTATACAACTCCTATGTGTACTAATATAAAACTTGATCTGAATGAAACAAGAAAATCAGTTGACAACATGTTATATAAAGGTAACATTGGTGTTTATTATATCTTACTTCTAGTAGGACTAATAGAATGTATTCAGTATGTATTTGTGCTAGATTTTGATCGGATTCTAAATAATATCACTTATGTGCTTTCAAAATAATTTTTAGACATTTAAAAGGAACTTTTTTTCAATTTCTTTTCTATCCAAAAACTTATGCTTTTAATTTAAATTCATATTCAGATGCAGACTTTAGAAGCTGTAGATTTGATTTAAAATCAACTCATGGTCTTGTCATTTTTAGGAAAATCTTTAATGTCAGGGTCTAGTATGAATCAACTCTGAGTTTCCCTATCAACAGCCGATGCAGAATATGTATCGGCGGGCAGTTTATGTGCACTAGTTTTGTGGATGAAAAACACTCTTATGGACTTTGGACTAAATTTTAATAATTCAACTATTTTATGTGATAATAAAAGTTCTATAAATATTTCAAAAACCCTATTAATAATTCTATAACTAAGAATATTGACATCATACATCATTTTCTAAGTGATCATGTTTTTAAAAAAGACATATTCTTAGAATTTGTAAGTACTGAGATTCAATTATCTGATATTTTTACTAAAAAACTTTCCATTGCAAGGTTTGATTTTATTATGCAGGATCTAGGTTTATTTATTTTTAAATTAAATTTTAATTTTCAATTAATTATTTTAATTCTTATTTTATTTGTTTATATTATTACTTGTTTTTAGATTGATTTAAAAACATCTTCAGTTCTGATTTAAAATTTTTTAGAATATGTTTTTACTTTCAAATAATGTAATACTTACTATATTCATAATGACACAATAATATAGGATGTCAGAAAACATTTCCAATTCCAAACATGTTCATTTTCTCAAAACCTTTTGAATCACCAAATAACCCTTACTTCCTTCATCTACCTTCGACTAAACCATAAAAAACTAAACCTTCAATCCTTTAGAACATTGAAATAGAAATGGACAAGAAAACTAGAATCATGGAAGGAGAATATAGTAATTCTAAGAGTTAGCACACGGCTGGAAGAAAGATTCTACAGGGAAAAGTAATCAACCTGGAATGGTTTTATCAAATGGATCTAATGCTTCAGCAAACCCTCACATTTCAAAATCTCGAGAAAAATATTGGTGGATAAAATCGAGAGTTTCTATATGAGGTTGAGCTTCATCACTTTTTCAAATCTTTTCAGTTTATTCTTGGGGATACAAAGTACACCATTTGTGAAAAAATTTGAAGATCAGGATTTTCAATCTCATCTTGGGAAAATAGCTAGAGTCATAAACTGACCTCATGAGGGGGTTTATCATATTGATTTAAAGAATATTAGAGATAATTAACATAAGTCAGAGGAAATTATGTCATTTTTATTTGGTTCTACAAGCATAAGAAAAATGTTAGTTAAGGATCTAGAACCTGATCAGAAGAGAATTTCTATGTTTATGCCAATAGGGATTACACCATGTATGTCGGAGATATAGAAGATTTTGTTTCTTGACATGTATTTAATTTATTTTCTTATGAGGGAAATAAAGTTGAATTTTCTGAGATATACAGTCAGATATCTCAATTACTACTACCAGCCAGAGGCTATAATGAACATCTATCCCTAAGGAAGATTCATTTCCAAATTATTATTTAAGTCTGAAATTGTGAGATTAATAGATTCCAGAGTATGATTCAATCACAACAATATTTTCTGGCCATTACAGTAGCATTGAGCAATATGAATGACATAATGCTACACTTATAGTGTAACAGTGCTTCATTATCTATTCTCCTAGATAATGAAAAGTATCTAGTTGACCAGCTTACCTTAGATGAACAATGGATCAGAGTTTTGTTGAATGGATTCACAGAGAAACTCAATCAGTTTATAGAGAAGGAAGAGCAGTTACATGAGTTTTTCAGAGTCAATTTTGTTGAAGACATCCATCTGACGTAGGAATGAGGAGATCTCATAGTCCAGTTAGGAGATGGATAGATGAAATGGTTGAGAATACAGATGTTAGAGCTCAAGGAAATCATTCAGAGGCACTAAAACCCATTTCTCAAACCTTTTTATCCCTTAATTTATTCTCATTGTCTTTATTGTACATGTAATTATATTTTAAAAAAAAATATTTGCATCCCATGTTTATGTATTAATTTTTTTTACTATATTTTCTATATTATAATTCCAACAATAAAAAATCGGATATTGATAAATAGTTTATCTATGAATTTACTTGGGTTTAGTGCAACATTAAAATGTGTTATATTCCTTCTTTTATCATTCTTTTTTATATCCCAAAAATTGGGAGAAATATGGATAAACACAACATATTTTTTTTGGAGAATTTTTATAATTTATAAAGGGGGAGAAAATGTAAAAATTAATAAATCATTTTTATAAAATAAAATATTGTTTTTATCTCTGAAAAATTCTATATTATATGCAATTAATTTTTTAAAATAATTTCATTGGTTATTTCTTGGGTTTTGTGATCATCAAAAAGGGGGAGATTTTTGTGCAAGTGTTGTTTTCAACAACACTCTATTTAATTAATGGGAGATCATTGAGAACAATATTCTATCTCTTTATAATGATTTTGATGTTAAAAAATACCCTTATTTGTTATTCTAATGATTTTACTATTCGTTAATTTGATGAAATTAATAATATTTATTTCTCTATTTTTGGAATAATATTTAAGAGTTTTAATCAGCGTGGAATATTTGATATATTATTCTGAAATTTTTTTAGAGTATTATCATGTTCTCGAAACACTGTTCATTTTCTACATGTTTAGAAATCACATTAGCCTGTTCTGGAAACATTGTTCATACACTACGTTGAGGACCATAGCGTAATGATGAAATCCATCACTTACATGTTATTAAAAAATTATAGTTAAGAAACCATATGTTATTGGAAATGTATGAATAAAAAACCATATGTTTGAAAGGAACCTTATATTTGGGATATCAGAAAAGGTGGAATAATAACCCTGCGTTAATATGGAATTTCATGTTTGTTTCTCAAAAGTGTGGTTCACCAACCTTACATTTGATAACATCCTTATGTTGAATCATGTACCTTAAATTTAGAAGCATATATGGATTATATACCATATGTTTGAAAGTTGAAGAGAAAAGTATGGATGATTAATCTTATGTCTGAGGTCAACCTTATGTTTGGAGAATGGCTCATCAAATCATACTTTGCTGATCAACCTTATGTTGTGAACCTTAGGTTCAGATAATGTAGGCTATGTAGTTTAACCCTACGCTTGGCATCCAAAATTTAAAATTTGATTTTATTGAACAACAGTATTTATGCAGATTATTTGGCAGATTTCAAGACAGATTAAAAGCCCAATTTTAAAATGTTTATTTGAAAGATTCAAGGCCATTTATTTTTGATTCAAAGGACAAATTTAAAAAGTGCTTTTTATGCCGAATATTAAGGGGATTTATGGTGGCTCTGTTATTCATGATTTTTGAATATCACGATTCTAAAGGCTGGTTTTGGGGATCAAAATTTGAAAGGAAAATGATTGTATTTATTATATATATTTTTGTTATTTTGAATTATGGAGTTCTTAATGGATCATTGTGGATTGTTTAGAAGAAAAATTCCTTGACATTATTCACTATAATTTTTTAGAGATATACAAGTCACACAGATTAGCTGCTACCATTATCTATCGAACTCTGTTTTTCTGAAAAATAAGAAACACGTTGAAGATTCATCATTTCTATATCAAATATCTATTGTGAATCCATTTTTGTTAGGGTTTCTGAAATTACTTCTATATCTATTGCAGTCAGATCTGCACAGAACAACTTCTACAGGAAGATCATTATTTCTGAAGACGATGATCTATTGAATTTCAACTGCGTGTTGTTGAAACTATGAAGAATAATTGAAATGTATTTCAAGAAAAATACACTTTTTATTTTGAGTCACCGGATTCTCATTCTAAGCTGTGTATTCGGTTCTATGTATGAACTAGAAGGCTCTATTTTTATCCTTATCTTGTAAAGGTATCAACTTCCTGTACTCAGTTGTGGACGGTCTGTGCATAAGAGGACCGAATAGTAAAAATCAACATTCTCGTTGAGTAGAAGGTTGGTGGAGTGAACAAGGGGACTTCGGTTCCCCGAACCACTATACATACTTGAGTTCATTTACTATTTATTTTCCACTGCATAATTAATTTGACAAATATAAAAGGACAGACTCGGTCGTCACCACGATTCGTGAAGAAATTGAAAAAGGTAGAATCCACCCACCCTTTTGTGAATTTGGTATAAAACTATCCAACACTTAACACATGACCATAAATGGTATGATGTGTCCCATTAAGCGGCACTGATCTACAAGGGTTCTGATTCCTCTCACAATGATACTTAGGTATCCCATTTTATAGGTATGATCCCAATATCAAAACAAACCTTCATCTCCCAGGATGGCAATAAATTCTAGATTTACCCACTGAGTTGCTTAAAAACCAGTATCATCATAATGATGATTAAAAGAATATTTAAATATTATATGAGGGGATACCATTGTGGGGAACCTCGAATACATATATATATCTCCATTAATAAATAACCTTGAATACATACTGATGATTCTAAATTTTACACATGTTAATAAGTGATTGTAAATTCCAAGGGAAACATATGTTATAATATTTTAATTAACAAGGATTCATGAAAATATATTAAATTTATAAATAGAATCCCAATGTCGACAATAATTCCCCCCTAAGAGGGTGTGATGAGTCCGACCTCCCATCCTCTTGACTAATGCATGTTCCGAAGTATCGTAAAGTTCAAAAATAATGACCGCCTGTCTTTGGAATGTAGGTCCCTTTTGGATAATGAACTTTTGTATGTTTCTAGTTCCATGAATAAATCCAATGGAAACCACCCAGAATAAGTGATTCTTAAAACTAGAACACATGTTTCAAGGTACATTGAAACTAACAGTTATTAAGAAACTATACAGATGGAACCATATGAGGCTCTTTATAATAGTCCATGTAGACCACTACTATGCTGGATGGAGGCTGGTGTGTTATAATTATTGGGAAAAAGTCTCGTGAAGGGGATATATGATTAGGTATAGTTTATTTTAATCATATGGATATATCTCAGAGTAGAAATAAGTCATATGCTGTGAAATAGATACAACACCAAGAGTATTTATTGGGTCGTCGTGTGTTCTTTACGGTGTATCATTGGTTGGTTCACCAGAGGATATGAAGGTCCGGCATGTTGGCACCTAGGATTGTTCGACTGTTTTAGACAGTGGAGAGAATTGGGCTAGTGGCGTACCAATTTCCTCTTTAATAGTGATAAATCACTTTGCATGATGTTTTCTAGGTTTCAAAACACCATAGTTATACCCACAACCCTTCTCATTTCACCTATGTTTATGATTTTATCCTTGAGATAGATACATCCTTTGAGGAGAATCTGTTAGGTGTGTCATATCACATTGAGAAAGTGTTTCAGGGAATGAATGTGATGATAGTTCATGTGTAATGTAAACATGGATGTGTTCAAGAGTAAATTTGGGAATGTGAAGTAGATATGAGGGCTCAATAGTCCAATATTTTTTGTTCGAAAACATAGAAAGGCTTGTAAGTTCAGCTCTTGGATGAGCTATTGTATGGTTTGAAGATTGTAAGATCCCAACATTTTAGGGTGTTATCTCGGGCTTGAATTCAGTAAATTTTAATTTAAATTTAAGTAAATTTGATTAATGTTATGGATTATGGTGAATTTAGTTATATTTGAAGAAATATTTGTAAAAAAATTGGTTATGTATGGTTGTTTCATGATTTGAACAAACCGTACATCTGCCTGGAAAAAACTTTGTTCTCTATGGTTTTTTGATGTAGTAGCTTCGGCATGATTAGAGAATGGTTTGAGGGGCCATTCGAGGTAGTCATGAAAAATTCCTCCTTGAATTAGTGTATAATTAACAAATATCAAATGAATTTTCTAACCATGTTACCAAACTATGTGCAATCCAACAGTGATATCCTAAAATTGGGGATCTCACTCATTTTCATCATTTAATGACCTATTTCACCTCCAATGTGTCCTTATCTTAGTATTTCTCTTTGAAAGTGTAAGGTAATATTCTCTTGTTGACTCGAAGGGATTCCAAGCCCATAAAATGACCATTATTCAAGATTGAAATCCCAAATTGAAGATATGATCTCTACTCTATAAGTGGATCTCATCCCAGTGCTTTTTCTATTAGTTATCCTCTCTTCTCTTAATCTTTTAGAGGAGGATATACAATTTTTTTAGATATAACCCCATGTGATGAGATCTAGCTATAGGATTTGATATCTAGATCTAGTTTGATTATATCTTCATATCATGATCTTGATTTAGGGATTAATATTTGGAACTCATATATACATCATTGTGTTGCACATATTTTGGGAATTTCCAATGAGAAAACGTCCATCAAAAAATTGAAGTAGGTGGTCTAGAATATAATTCCAATTTCCATGGATTTGATATGAATATGTAGATTTTTATAATTTCTAGAATTCTTTATCAATTGATTTTCTTTAATCGGTTTGATTGGATTTACCATTTGTTTTATCAAAGCTTTGTTGAAATAGGTGATTAACTGGGAAAATAATCTTGAGACTAAGGTTATTCCATATTTGATAATAAATTTTGGGAAATTGATTATAATAATTAGGGTTTTTAATATATACAATTAATTAGGGGATTAATTTTGAGATATTGAAATAGATAAGTTGAGATAATTATTTGGGGATTAATTATGTGCCTTTGATAATATGATCATTATTATTAATTTTGGTTTTCATTATGGATGGTTGAGATGATAATGAAATAATTAATCATAGAAAAATATTTAGGGGATATGAATTTTTATATGGATTAATTAATTGATGAAACAATTAATGATTTGAAGCACTAAGTTAATTGATTATTTTACTAATGGAATGAATGTTTTTAACTAATTATTGAATTAATAATGAGATTATGGTGGATAATTAATTGATCAATAAATTATGTGATAAAAAATTTGAACATGGTCATTCCAAATTCAGAAGTAAAAATGGTAACAAGGTCATCATACTTATGAGTAATGATAATGGGAACATGGTCATTCAAAATTGAGATGTATACATGGTAACATGGTCATTATACTTAAGAGTAAAGAGAATGAAAAATGGTCAATCTACTGAGGATAAATCATGGGAACTTGTTTATATTACTAAAGTTTATGATATTTGTAATATTGGAAATGTGTATTATAAATGTGAAATTATTGAGTGGAGATAATGTCACTCTCAGTTATGGCCCAACATGAGAATCTTTGAACTACGACATGAGTCGAATCAGGTATTGAGATATTATAGCACCTTTGAATAATTCGAGTTTCAGAAATAATAATCTACTAAGATATGAAATTAACTAGGGAACAGTTCGGGATCTAGTACAAAATGACGTTAGTATTGAGGTATGGGTTTCTATAGGAACACTGAAGGTAAGGTAGTTAGATAATAATTAATGATATTGTAATAATGTGGTATTTAATAATTGTACTTATTTCATATAGAACTTCATACACTATATTTTGATTAGAATAGATTTAGATAAAATTGGTTATGGACTACTAATTTTTACTCACACTTTATTTGGGATGATGATCGGTATCTGAATAGACAATATTTTTGTAGTACTATATAAGGGAAACAACCTTGGGATAGGTGGCTGATTGATATTCGAGCATGGAAGAGGGAACCATACATGGTTCGGAACCCTCTTGGTTTGTTGTAATGTCTTTATTTTTAGTTGTTTTAGAGACACATTAAATTTATATTTTCATAACATGATTTCCCTTTCAGCTGAGTATTGTATTTCTGGTTTGGTTGTCTTGTGACATGGGTATTTTTCTGGTTGTACATGCTTCCGAGTTTGTTTATTTATTTCCACATGTGTTTTACTCTGATAAATAAGGGTATAGTATCCCATTGATGGACTTACTTGACCCTAACTACTAGTCGAAAGCCTCTAGCATACGGGGAGGCCTTCGTGAAGTCATTTTACCAACCAGCTTGGGGCACCATCACATGGCACCTGGGCCGGGATTTTACAAATAATAAAAATATAATAAAAATATTTAAATAATGATAATATTTTAAATATATATATATATATTTATTTAATAAATAGTTATAATTACATAAATATATATAATGATATAAATATATTTATAATTATAAATAAATAATTATAAATATATTTATAAAGGTATATTTACTATATTTATAAAAGTATATATTTATAATTATACACAAAGAAATATAAGTTTTTAAAAAGTATTAATGAACTTTTAAATAAATCATACTATATTTAAAAAAATATAAAATTACAATAAACATTTATATATTTATATATGTTATTACTATTTGTTATTTATAATTATAATTACATATCCTTTATCTGTGGTAAAATACTAGGACTGATAAATATTTCTCTTATTATTGATTTTTAGAACTGATAAAACTTGATTTTTATTAGTGTTTATCAATTTAGAAGTGATTGACAGACTCTTTATTATATATCTTTTTGAAAGTGCGGGTAAAAGTATCCCTGATCTATTTAAAAGAACCTTAATCATGACTCATCCAGTGGAGATTCTAAAGCTCTCATGGAACTCCCCTGCTATTAGTGAAACTCCTCCACATTATATATGATAAAATAAGGATAGAACCCAATGTACGTTTTCTACTCCCTTACCTCTCATTTTTTTTTATTTTTTGGGTTTCGTAGTTTTTGTTTTTTCACCATTTTTAACAATGAAGAACCCTTAAGATTATCTATCACTCCCTCGCACTTACCAGCACCCACACAACACCACCCCTACTCTGTAAATGCTTTCTAGCTTCATATGAGACCACTATGAACTACATCTCCATCTACTATTGAAACTGATGGAAAAAATTTTCCATCATATTATTTCTTATTACCATTTTGATAATGTTATTTTTTATTTTTTTTAATATTTCTTCCACAATATGATAAGCAGATGAATATGAAGAAATTTCAATATTATATTGGTCTATTTGTAGAGGGAATGTTATTTGATATGAATAATATAAAGTGGGTCAATATTAATATAGTTTTAATGTGAATTGGTTAATCTAATTTACGAAAATAAATTTTAATTTTTCCTATTTATATTTGGTAACATTAACACTATTACATATAAATATAATTTAATAAGGGAAAATCTATTTAAATTTTCATTGAAATCAAAATAAACATACTTTTCTTGTTTTTTATTTGATCCAAACTCAAATGTTGTGATGTATTTTCAATAAGAGTAGTTTTATAATTGATTGATTGTTTCTTATTATTATTATATTAACTGAGAAATATATTCATGAAAACACTATATTTTGGTGAGAATATTATATTAAATGGTTTAGGGAGACTATTAATTGGGATACAATTTATTTCCATTATCAATTAATAGTTTCCAAAAATATACCATTTTCATAAAATTTATATTATGTTAAAATATAGTCTTAATATTTATAGAAAAATAGTAAATATATTTCGTTAATTTATTTTATTTTACATGTATAAATGAAAAAATTGTAAAATCACAACACACCAGTTCAGATTCTAGTTGAGGTGTTTCCATATGCAACGTCATCTATATAAAATGTTATATAGGATTTTACTTTTATATAAAATTATATTTCAAATAAATTCCACTCCAAGAATGAAGTTATTTTTTATGAAGTGACATGATTTAAGAAAATTTATTCTTTATATTTTTCTCTTTGTGTTTGAAATCTTATCAATACATTTCACTTTCATAAAACGATAACATCACAATATAGTCCAACTATCATAACTATAGCTGAGATAAATCAAAATGTTAGTCAACACAGAGAACAATCATGCAACATACAAATGATTGATAATAAAAATGTTGCAATCAACATGATCCATGTTAAATGGTATAAAAACTAATTAAAGCTACAAGTGTTTCTATATAAAAAATTATGCAATATAATCCCATTAATATAAATTCCTCTTTATATAAAAACAAAAAAACATTTTATAAATATTGGGTAAAAGTAAAACCCTATAGGAATAAAAACCTATTATTGATGAAAAAATACCACAAGTATCCACTACATATCTTTTGATACACTATTCATTACAATAAATAATTGATCACTACAACCGTCAACCCAAGTAAACATCTTCTATATGTTCACAAATATGAACATAATGTCACTAGGCACGTTTTATCTGATGATTTTCCATGACACTGATCCACATTAAAACCATGTATCTCATTTTTATTTTATGAAAAAATATCTAATATATGGTAGTTTAAAGTAGAATTAAACACACAATAATCAAAAGCATCGTAAATAAATTTTCATAAAAAATGACCATGATTTTCAAAAATATGGTTTCGTACGTAATAATTCATTTTGTAAATTTAGATATACACTACAATAAAATTAATGCATAAAATTCTAAATTTTATTGAATCTTGATTTATAATTGTTACTATCTTGAACTGATATATAATACTTCAACACACTAGTACAACTAACCTTCACTTACTTTATTTAATATGTCCTTGGATGTTGGATTTCCATACACCTCATAATGATGTATTGGAATCCCTTTTTCAGACCATCCTTCCTACCAAAATTATGGTCCAATGTTCTTTGAGGTCATACCTCCCACTCATATTTTATTCATTAATCTCTATAAAATCCATTTCCATGACTTTTAATACCTAATCTCCAAACTCATTATTAAAATATTTCATCCTTTTAATATCCTTTATTACTACTTCCAAAAAAATAGAAAATGATACCTAGAAATTAATTAATCAAAATGAATGATTATTTTTTTGTTTCATGATATTAATTTTCTTATATGACTCAATTATTTCATATTGACAACACTTCATCAAAAACTATTTTTAAATTGGGTGCAGTCACATTGGATCCTATTAGAACTCTACACTTAGGAGAGCTTGGATGAGAATACTATTATGGTAGTATACCTCCTTAAAATACTCATGTTGCACATTTTTTCAAAAACAAATGCCCTAAATACACATTTTTATTCTGTTCCCCTTAAAACATGATAAATTTAATAGGTTTCTAGTCTGACTCTCAGAGGTATTCCTCCCACAATCAGCATAACTCTCTGACCATTCGTTCAGATTCATCTTTAGGATACATTCTCTTGGAATCTTGGAGAAATGGTTGTTTTTCATACTCTCAAATCGTCATCACACCAATACTAAAATAACTTTTTTATATCCTCTAGGCACTTCAAAAACACTAATACTTTTAGAGGAAGTGGAAAACATACCATTTTGGTGAGTGGAAGTAATATCCATTGAGTGGATGTCATGTGGATTTGAATGTTCATTCCTTCATTTTTGAAATGTAACATGTTAAAAAACATAATTAGAATTCCATTTAGGTTATTTTTGAACCTAATTGGATGTAGATCTCTTATATGTTAGATACATGTGGGGTAAAAGGACTAGTAATAATGGTTAGAGAGAGTGAATCCCAGTGGGAATGAGTAAATGAAGACTTGGTAGTGTCAGGGATATTTCATCTCTTGAATAGTTATTATTTCATTTTTTTCTTACGACTCATATCCCATATCATCTAGGTTTTTTGGAACTCTTATGAGTATTAGTCCTCATAATGATCACCAATACCCTGTATGGGGTGACTTTTGGTTATAGTAGTTCCAGAAACATAGGTGTATTTCCATAATAGATTGTGTATGGGTATCATGAAACAAATTTAAGTAACAACTATTGAGGAGGTATTTTATCATGGAACATTGGAACCACAATGATTATAAGAAGGCTAGTTTGAAATAGGGATTCCAATCCATTATCAATAGATGGAAGGAAATCAAGCATCTAATGATGGATTTAATAAAGGCAGTGGAAGTTAGTAGCACTAGAGTATTAATGTGTTATATCTCTATTAAGGAAAGTAACAATTCTCATGAAAGATACTAGAAAATTTGGACTTTTATGCATGGAGTGTATTGTATTTTTTTATTCAATACAAATTATATTTTTTACTACTAAAACATAAAATGTATTCTACACAATAATGATACCAATCATGTGGAAGAACATGTTGTTGATAATGAAATTGTGGAATTATTAAGGGATAAACAACATGTTGATGAAAAAAATCCAAATGTCAAAATATATCAATGTTGAATAAAATTATCAATGAAATAAGTTAGGATATAATATTTGAGGTTGGTGGGAAACAAAACAGACAATCAATTGACCCCAAAAAAGGCAATGTTCATTAGATATCATGGGTCACAACAAGGAGGAATGTGCTGATTGATATTGATTAATTTATATACATTCAACCTGTAATGAATAAAATCATTCAGAGGATATGAAAATATTTTTTCAATATAAATTATATATTTTACAAAAATATATATAATGAAACAATGATTTAATTTTCATTCTACCTTAAGGTGTTAATTTATTCTAGAATACTTCTATATTAAATTTTTCTAAATAGAAATTGTAAAAGATAATATAGTCCTCCAAACATTTCTTAAAAATTTACATCTTGGGGATAATGAGGGGAATGTAACACCCCACCAACAAGTTTGTTATGCACACATTATAATGTAAGAAACATGGAATTCTTTCTAAATCATCGGAATGATAAATCATTTTTGGTGCATTTTACTTTATAATATATTTCTTTAATTTTTTTTATTTTATGAAACATTATTCAAAATTATTAATTAATGAAATAGTAAAAGTGTGATGAAAATAAAGAATGTGCATCAAAACCAATGTACCCATATCACAAATCAAGGATGGGGTATGCTTCATTAGTGAATAAATTGTTATATATATATATATTAAATTAACAATAAATTTTTAATTACATGATATGAAATAATATATGTTCATTTTAATTATATGTACATTGATGAATAAAATTATGAAGCCACTTTTATCCCACTCCATGTGCTATGGAAGGAGTCTCATGTAAATTATTAGGGTAAATTAGTTTATGAAAACACACAAGTTGTACATGAAACCTGTGTAAGTATGACATAATTATAATTAATTTTTATTTATAACCTTATTACATAAAAATATCTATTTAGTTTCATAATTATTTTATATGGTCTAGAAAAAATAATCCTCAACCACTGTTTCAGAAGAAAATATAGTTCCATTAGATTTCATGCGGTCAGAACAATATGGTTTTGTTAGAGTATTAGGTTATGGAGTCACTCCTTGAACATATTTTAAGAATATAAAACCACATGAAAATAAACACAATATGGTTCAATGATTTTATACAAAAATTTACTCACTGCAAGATACTACTGTTTGGTATGGTATGGCAGGACAATTTATGAGAAAGGATGAAATCAAACAAATAGTGGAAAATATATGTACATGAAAAAAATGATCCCACTAGCATCGAGGTTATTCATTCCTCCCATTTCCCTACCTTACCCAAGGTAATAAATTTTTTTATTAGGTTTTCTCCTAAATGTGAATAAAAAACTTCCAATAACATTATATTACTAAAATTTTATAGGGTGTAGTTGTATGTGATTTGTATATGTCAACAACCATGCACCACCATGTTATGATGGGTACAATGTATAATATCCCAAAAGAAAATTTATACCCTCATGACCTCCAAAATGATTACATGAGATTGGGGATTGAGGTAGCTCATGATATGACTAAAGAATTTTATGTTCCACTTGATGGTCCATATATTATAATGGCGAATTATTTTATTGAAGCTTTCATATCATGTCCATATAATCTTATAAGGATTAAAAATGTATCATTTTAACAAATTTTTTCACATGAAAAACCTATAACTAATAATGATAAAAGGTCTAATGTGACGTATGATTTTATAGATTGATAAAGCTGAAGAGAAATGGAAGGTCGAATTAAGAAAATATAGTAAATTGACCATGAAAACAAAACAACCTTCCAAGTGTACCTTCTCCCCACTAGTTACGAAGTAAAATTTACATTCATTACAACATCATATAAGGACTAATTTTAATGATAAAACGATTTATTACATTAAATATGAAGATTAAATATATTGAAATTACATTAAAGAAGGAATTGGTCTTGAGACTCTAAAAGATATTATCATGCCTGGAAAAGTGGGTGACTTTATTTTAAATACATACATAAGGTAGATTTCCCTAATACATCTGTCCAAATAGTGGGTTAATATGTTTATTAAAGTTAATAACTATTCATATTTTCCCCATGAATTTATATTAAAACTATATAAAGGGAAGATCATGTGAAGAAAAATTTTGATTCATTATTCCATTTTTAATTTCTATGAGAAAACAAACTTTAGATAATGAATAAATTTTTAATTAAAGAGATGAGTTACTTGTATTGTTTAATAAAAATGTATAAGAAGATAGACCATTCCTGATGCCCCAAATTCCAAATCAAAACTCTATAATATAATCAAAAAATAAAAATTTTAAATTTCTTGACTACATAATTATTTTTGTTTTTTAGGGAGTACTTGATGCTTATTTCTCTCAATATAGACACCATGAATTTTTATGTTTTCGATCATATCCCTGATTATACAACAAAATGACTACAAAAGATGTGTATTGTTTATTTTCAATACACCTCAATCATCATTTTATAGCTAAAATTTTAATTACTTGTTTTTATCATTATTTATGTAATATTTATTGTATGATACGATGGTCATTCTATATATTATAAATCATGGAATGATGTTTTCTTCAAAGTGATAATGCATGTGGATTACTACAAATATAATCCAATTAAATAATATATAGAATGATTAATCTATCAAATCATTTCAAAAAAAATTACTTATATTGGTCAATGTTTCCATAGTGTCTAAAAAAATATAATGGAATTTATTTCGATATAATGTATTCAAATTTAAGAGGGAGATCATAAATAATTAAATGAACACCATCCTCTAACAGGTAACGTCCAATGGTAATTACAAATTCAATAAATATATTTCTTAATCATTTGTTTTTCTATATTTTCTTAGTACAATCAAGACTTCTGAAAACCAATATACTCAGAATAATTAGTATTCTTTTTTGAAACGATTGGGCTATGTACTGTTTATCGAAATGTATTGAAAAAATAAATTTAGTGTATTATCTAATTTTTTTTTGATCTAGTACATTTTATGACCTTCAAAATATATTTGGGGTGTGAAGCCTTAGTGTTAAAATTCAGAAATATTATTTTTTTATCTTTTTCTCACTTATATGTATAATAGGGGAAATCAATATTTTTTAGCACTATCCGGAAACCAATACATTTATTGGGAAATTGAAGAGGAGATATGGTGGAGGAGGTAGAGTTAGAGTCAAATACTGAGGTGTATGAGAGGGAAGAGGAAGATACCATGGTGGAGAAAGAGGTGAAGTGCTTGCTTATAAACAATAAAATTATTGGAAATAAATTAGAATGATGATCATACCATGATTAGGATTGAGAAAAATTGTTGAAAATTTCACACAACACATTTCAATTAATATATGAGACATTTTGAAAGTGTTTCAGGTGGATTACTGAAATAATATTTTTATCCACTAGTTTAATTGATTTTATACTAGGTATAAATCCACCTATATGATCATTCTATGTTGGATGTTTCAATTTATTCACTTGAGTTTTTGAAGAAACATTTTTGCAACTCTTAATCATAAAATTTATATATAATACGACATAAATGTTTGAATAAATATGTGTGTAATTATGCACCAAAGTCAGAAGGTGTATGAGTGAACTATTAGAGAAACACTACCCTTGATATTTCAAATTCATTAAGGAATGGTGTTAATGTGTCCATTATTAGTTTCAAATTGACATTTTACTACAAAATAGTTTCACTCACTAAATACCAATAAATCACGCTCATATTGTTTTTGATAATTTCATATAATGATTCCTAATTCATTTGTGACGTAAAGAAATCATTCTTATATCAAACCCACACACTATGCATCCTATATGACACAAAGTGTGTGTTCCCTATTTAATATTACATTTTAGTAAAAAATAGAAGTGGCATACATAAAACTAAGGAAAAACATTCTGATTGTTTTGATACTTTTGTAAAACAATCAATAAGTAATTTGAGACATGTATGAATCAACCAAACATCAATTTTATTCAAGGTGTAACAACTATGTCTCAAGGTGCATATTTTTATTCAAATTTTATATGAATTTTTGTAAAAAACAACTCGCATACTCAAAATAGATCAATTGATTTTTATTGATTTTTTACTTTAGAATAATGAAGCAAAAGTCTTTTTTGACATGTATTAATCATAGACACTCCAATATGATACATGATGTTCCTGGTATGACACAATAACTCTTTTATTAGTTTAAAATTGACATTATAATACAAAAAGTTTCAGTCCTGGAAAACTATGAAAACATTCTTAGATTTTTTTAATAATTTAGGTAAATGATTCATAATTAATTTATGAAATTTATTATTCTATCTGTTTTCATACCTCTATAAGATTTAACATGTATGACTAAACGTCTGTGATTCTAGTTTAAATTGAAATTTTAGAATAAAATCATATGGCATACTCGAATCTTATGAAACACATTCAATTTTTTTTGATATATTAGTAAAATAATACAAATGTCATTTTATATGTGTAGGAATCAACTAAAACTCAACACAAAGCACAGTGTGAATAGTATGAATCAAAGTGTGTCTTTTTTTTCAAAATTTATATTAATTTTAGTAAAAAAATAACATATTCCAAATCAATCTAACACATTCTTATTGTTTTGGTACTTTTGGAAAATGATCCATAAGAAATTTGGGACCTGTAAAAATATTTCAGACCTCAATCTAGTACCAATGTGCAAGGTATAAATCAAGGTGTGTGTTATGAGTTTAAAACTGACATTTTAATACAAAAAAATCACTCACTAAAACCTAAGAAAACGATCTAGGATTGACTTGATTGATTATGTAAGAGATTTATAATTCAATTATGATGTGTAGGAATCTGTATCATGTAAAATTGATATATGATTCTACCAATATGACTCAAAGTGTTAGTTTATAGTTTAAAATGATATTTTAGTAGAAAACATAAGTTGTGTACTAAAATCTGAGGAAACTCATTAAAATTATTTTGATACATCAGGAAAACTATCAAAAAGTTATTTGAGATATTTTGGAATCTTTTGATACACAATATAATGTATGGTGTGATTGGTATGACTCCAGGTGTGTCTTTTAATTCAAAATTGACATTTGATATAGAAGAAGAAAAAAACTAACATACTCAATACCATGAAAATTCGTTTGGATTGTTTTGGTACTTTAATAAAATGATCCATATGTTCTTTGGGATGTGTATGAATTAACCACACCTCAATAAAACTCATGGTGTGACTGATATGACTCCAGGTGCACCTTTTAATTCAAAACAAACATTTATTTTTGTAAAAAAACAAATGCATACTCTATAATAGTGTTTTTTTATGATGAACATTTTATTTCATTTAAATTATTAATTTTTATATAATTTAGTTAATTTTTTCAACTATTAATAGTGTTGTTTTGGGTGATGAAGTGTGTTGTTACCGCACACGGATTGGCCTATTTCTAGTAAAGTAGTGTGTTGTAGCATCACATTGTAGTATCCCCCTATATCAGTACTACTAAATGTTCTAACAAAAGAGACCTTTATCAACACTAAACAAATGTAATCATAAATGGGGTGTTTTTTGAGTTCTTATTAAAGCACTGATAAAAGTGTTATTTATTAGTGTTTTTGGGTTGATAAAGCACACATTCATCGACAATTTTCTGACATTGATAAAAGCCTTTTCCTTTTAACCATAATTTCATAGAAAGTGATTTTATTGCATATAATTTCTTATTATAGTGTTTTAAAAGACTCTCTTATTGTAGTGACTCCATCATTATGTAGAGCCAGATCACATACTAACTCATTGTTTTCCAGTTGTCTTTGGTTTGGATTTTTCTTGAATTCCTTCTTATGATAAACAAGGTCCACTTGTTGGGAGAAGAGGTTTTCATAAAAAGGGGTTGGTTCATTCCTTGGTGTGGTTGTTGGGATAGACCAATTAACTCTTATTGGAATGGGTGAATCATTCCAGTCCAATTGTCCATATATCATTAGGAAGTTTTCCCCATAACCCGCCAAGATGGGAGAAGAGGTGTGTGAGTAATTTGTGGTGTCATGATGATAAGACACCCCATTTTTTGGGGATAAAACTTTTAATCCATCCCTAAATTACTATTTTTAAATATTATATGATGTACTGACACATCTATAAGATGTGGGAATGGATTTTTTTCAAAACACTCACCCTTTTTAGGATATTCTTAGAGATTTTTTCAATTATAATGAGGTTATATGATCATTAAATTCATGGGAAATCGGTATGTTCCTACACATATCCTCTCTTTATGGACTATGGATAATGACGGTACATGTATCTAGGGGTAGAGAGTAGGATGATTCGCCTATTCATCATTAGTAGTCTCTGAATAACATATCCTGGTGCATCCAGATGAGGCTATTGGTAGGCATGCTGAATGCAGAAAGTTCTTTTTTTCTGCTTGTGGATGGTCCCCAAACATGTTTGGTAGAATTATTTTCATGATTTGAGAATATTATGGTGGTAGTCCTGATTAGTACAGGTAGCTATATGTTCATACTCATTGTTTTCCAACGAATTTAAATAACAATATTCCTGGAATAAAACTGGGAAAATATGATTTATAGCGGAGTTAGATAGGGTTATTGTATGTTCCCACACACAATTTTTCACCAAATAGAGTTAGTTGGATTTTTTTTAATGGGAATTGTTGTGACTTTTCTCACTTTTTACCTATTTTTTCCCCTGATGGGCTGTCTTGTGTGCCCAGGTCTGAATGACCTCAGCTAAATGGATGACGGTGAAACCCTTATTATGATGAGTTTTCACTATCACACATAATTGTAGGTAGAAAATTCTTGCATGATCCCTTTGGAAGGACCCATGTGTCTTCTGAAATAGGTCGCATGTGGCCTCTTGATCCCCCCGAAGATAAGGGACTGAATGGTGGTAGCATTCTGGGGATAAACTCCAAAAACAGTTGAATAAGGTGATAGGTTTATCCTGCCTCTAGACAACTGGATGTTGATGGGTGGGAGATTAGTGTATCTTTATGATATTGAGGTCCTATAGAGCTCCCACCATGGTGGTGATTGTATTGTTTTGATGGTACTCTGTAACGAGTGTGTTTGAGACCCAATGCTCATTCAATGACAACATCCTCTATGCGCAGGACAAATCGACCATAATGGTAGTCAGGGAATGAATCGGTGAGAGATGGTATGATTCTATTGTATTGAGGGGAGTTCTGAAACAAATTTACTTAATATTAACAAAACACACACAAGAATGACCCATCGAAGTATATTCTAATATGAATGAACACATGCATGGTTGATTGTTTTTTTGTACCTCTCCCATTTTGAGAGAGATAGGGGCCTGAAATCAGGGTGATATTATCTTCTTGTTTAAGGATTCACAATAGGTTTTTTAGTTTTTTGATTCTGATGGAATTGTCTTGCATGGAAGCTGAATGTGGGGGGTTTGAATTATGAAATCATTCTTGTTGAGTTTTCTATTTCTGAACGGTTTCCAATGGGTTTGTTTGTGGAACTCGAAACACAAAATGGTTATATATCCCTAAAGTTCATGATTTTGGGAGGCATTCAATCATTAGGGATTTTGGATAACAATGTTTAAGAACTAACATTATCCAAGAGTGTGGGCGGTTGGGCTCACCACGCCATTTTGGGGTGAATTATTACCTACTGTGAGAATCTACGAATGCTTTAATATATGTTCATGAATCATTCCATAATTCCCATGTATTATGTTGGTCATCCTTTAATTATCAATAAATTATTATCATTTATGAAATATACAATCATCCTTATGATTATGAGGTTCTTAATCAATGGATACATCTATATGTATATGGGTTTTTATACAGATTTTATCCACTTATACATTGATTAGATATTATTTGGTCATTATTATGATGATACTAGTTTTATATCCACTCATTGGGATTCTCTAGTGTGTATCGGAATCTAAGGATATGGGAGATGTTTTGATGTTGGGATAATACCCATCGATGGTCTACATATGTTTCTTTGGGAGATTAATCAAAACCCATATCGTTTGATACCACTTGAAAAGACATATTGTACTTTTTAACATATTTTTATAAGGACAATATAATGCATTTTCATGTCATGTATCTTGGACGTCTAGGTGGAAGGTTCCTTTTAAATGTTATGTGTGAGACTTATGCTGGAGTTTCTAAAAAAACCTATATGGGGTATGGATTCCCTAGTTGAATTAGATTCCATCAGGAATGTTTCCCTATTGAAAATAGTGTTGATTTGGGGTGTTGGGTTTAGACTTCAGGGAGTCTTCCTATGTATGCCATTTGGATGGAAATCAAGTCCCACATAGTTCAACTATTAGTATCATTGGGGAGTATGTCTGATTTACAGGATTATTTTGTAGCGTATTCTTGAATGGGATGCCCAATAAAAGGGACCTTGATGGATGTCTTGAATCATGGTGAATTGGAGGTTTGTTCAGGTCTTACACATATGGAGGAGGCCCATGTGTGAGTTTGTAGTTATAGTTGGGGACATTTCTAAGTAGGGGGACCAGATTTTTATGTTAGGGGGTTACTTAGGAGATGATTCATTGATGAATTGGGTCATGATTAAGGCTTATTCCTAAGGATAATGACCATGAATTGATTGGTTTGGGGCTTACTCTTGAGTAGGATGCCCATTGGTTCGATTAGAGCATACCCATGAGGAAGATTACCTTGATAGGTTGGGGATTACACTTCAAATGAGTCCCAATAGGTTAGGGATCATGTGGATTTAAGGACCACTGTAATCCTCTATGTACACATGAGTTAGGATCTGTATGAGAAATAAGAGAAAAAAAGTACTGAGAAACCACACAATCCAATTTTTCCTGAGATTGGATACATGGACTTGAGGTCCTACACCTATGGAGGCACTCTGAAGGAAGAAAAAAGAATGATTCTGGGGAATATCTTTTTCCAAAACATGAATTCAGCTGTGTTGACTATTTTTTCATGGCTGTCATATAATCCCAAATGTAATGGTGAGTCATGATTGAATGTGAGAAAAAGGTGAACCATAATATCTTGAAAACCACACACTTCTCCACCACCACTGGTGGAAGAGAACAATGATACAAGAAGAGAAAAATGGCTTGTAGGTTCTTGTACCCTCTCATTTTTTAGTATAAGGGATTGTAAAATATTACTACCCATGTAGACATAGCCCTCGGAGATCGAGGGAAAGAACGAATAAATCCTCATGCAAGAGTGACTATGGGATTACTCGAGGAGCGATGCCTGAAAATTGGTTCTAAATCAAGGGAGGAGTAACTCATTCCATGTTTAATGGAAATGATTTCTAATCTCCACCATAACCCCATGGTACAAGAGGCTCCAAGTCATATTGATGATAATGGATTGATGTGATCATAATAATAGTATATGAGACTGAGAGCTCCCTAACATTGTCCCCAGGGTCGGGGTCCTTGTGACCAAGGGAATGAAAATCCACATGCACCCCAAGGAGCCTAACCATCTGGTAGGATAAGAGTAGAAAACCTATGACTGTAGGAATGAAAATCCAAATGGGAGACACATTTTTGTGCCTTTACCCATGGTTTTGTGAGTTTAGAGGCTTTAGTGGAGGATTCATTTTGGCCAATTTTTGGAAAGGGATTCAAAGAAGGGGAGGCCCTTCTATGTTTGGTATGGAAGAGGTCCTGATTAGATGCTCATGTAAGTTAGAGGCTTGGGAGATCGAAGGGGGTCTCATGCAAGTATTCCTACTCAACTTGAGGGTGCTTCACACATGTAGTCCTATGCGAACTGGTGATTCCTTGGGAGATGGGTCACATTGGAAACAACAATTAGGTTATTCTTTTCATGACCCATCAAGGGTAACCACATGAATTCCAAAAAGTGCCTTGTGTACGTCTCTTTTTAGGGAAGGGTAACTCAAGCTTTTGTTCATAAACTATGGGGGAGAGGGTGCCTCATGCAGGTGTTACGTGTTTTAAACCCTAAGAGGGAAATTGATTCTACTTTCTCCCAATAATTACAACTTCTTTAGGTTTTATAGGGTTGGCTGAATGTTTTCAAAGGTTCTAAGCAAAATACTAGGAAAATTAAAACATTGAGAGTTCTTTAGGATTTTCAGTCTATATAAATGAATACCCCAATTTCCTATTCATAGGAAAATTTGGTACTTTGGTGAAGGGGATATTTTATTCAGGTTTTCTGGAAGGATGTCCCATGCTGGCTCATGTGGAGGTCAGTCACCTATTCCGATGTACGAGTACCCTGTGCCCCATCACTACTTGGGGGTACCAAGAAAAACTGCCTTTGGTGGGGTTTGTGATTATTATCTTTCTTCATGTCACTTCTTTTCTTCCCTTTTATATATTTCCATTTTACACCTTTTCAACAATGTGACAAAAAGTAGTTCCAGCAACAATAAAACCCCCTAAAAACTAAAAAGTCCCTAAAAACTGAGAAAACCTAAAACACTAAAAACCCATAATCACAATAAAACTCCCTACACCCATAAATTCATAAAAATCTCATAATAATCTAATACACATAAAAATCCAAAAAAACCTAAAACCAAAGAAAAACCTAAAACACCTGAAACCACCAAAAAAACCCCTAACATCCAATAAACAAAAAAACCCATAAAATATTTCATAGAATAAATGAACTCAAACACCATAAAACCCCCCCTAAAACCCAAAATCCCTAAAAAATCATAATACCCCAAAAATCAAATTCCCCCTTAAATCCAAAAAAAATTCAAAAAACCCAAAGAACCAAAATAACATTAAACATCCCATATAAACACTAAAACTCCAAAAAACACAAAAAAACTCAAAAAACCCTTAAAAAGACTAAAAAACCAAAAAATTAAAAACCCTATAACCACATATAAAACAATAAAACCATAAAACTCTATAAATATTAAAAACCCCTAAAACTATAAAACATTAAAAATGCATAAATACCCAAAAAATACTAAAAAAAACTCAAAAAATTGTTAGAACCATAATAAACCTAAAATCAATACAAACCTTATTAATTAGTAAAAATGAAAAAACACTCTAAAAATCTACGAATCATTAAAAATTAATAAAATAATAAACACCCTAAAATTTCCATAAAATTTCTCTAAAACACGATGAAAAATGAAAACCCAAAAATCATTAAAAACCTAAAAACCTAAAAACCCTAAAACCAAAAAAATCCTAAAAACCACATAAATACCCTAAAACCCTCTTAACCATAAAAAATAAAAAGAAACTTAGAAACAAAAAAACAAAAAAAACACAAAAAATCATAAAATCACTTGAAACCAAAAAAAAATGTAAAACCAATAAAAACACTAAAACCCAAAAAAACCCAAAAATAATCAACCCCCAACCCCAAACCCCCAAAACCCATAAAACCCCTAAGAAAATACTAAAAAAATTAAACCTATAAAAAACATAAAAACCTCCGAAACCCTAAAAACTCTAAACCAACTAGAAAAAACTATAAAAATACCCTAAAAACTAGAAACCCAAAAAACCCAAAAAAACCCTTAAAAACATTATAACACCTAAATAAACATAAACCCCATCAAATTATTTATAAATTAATAAAAATGAGCAAACCTAAAAGAAATTAAAATACCCTAAACCCACACCCCCCCCCAAACCAAAAAACTCCAAAAACCGTCAAAAAGTACAAAAACGAAAAAACCATCAAATATCATAAATCGCCTAAATACCAAAAAAATGAACTGTAAGAAACATTAAACCCCATAAAAAATTTAAACCTTCATATCCTAAAACCATAAAGATTAAGAATACCCTAAAAATTGTAAAAACACTAAACCTCCCTAAAACACCTGAAAACCATAAAAATACTAAAAACCAAAAAAACCCTAAACTTATAACAACTCTATAAATCTCCTAAAATATTTAAAATCAATAAAAACCCTAAAACACCTAAAAACCATAAAAAAATTAAAAATTTAATGAAATCCCGAACACCCGGGAAAATCAAAAAACCCCTAAGAAACCCTGAGAGGCCATAAAAAAGCCAATAAATCGAAAATAAACCCTAATCCCTCTAAAAATTCTTGAAAAAATAGAAAATGTAAAAAACCTTAAATCCCTTAAAATCCCAAAAAATCAAAAAATAAACCCCCAAAATCCCCAAAACACTAAAAATCCTATAATCCTAAAAAACCTAGTATATCATAGAAACACCAAAACCCCCTTAGACACCCCAAAATACCATTAAAATAATATAAAAATCCTAAAATTCCGTCAACCTATTAATCCAATACAAAAACACCTAAAACCCACTGAAAACCTAGAAAACCCCCAAAACCCTAAAGGACCTAAAAACATGAAAAAATCACCAAAAATGGTTAGAAGCCCTTAAATAGACATGAAAAATGCTAGAACCCATAAACAATCCAAAATAGATAAAAATCCATAAAAGGACTAAAACATAAAAATCCCCAAATACCTTAGAAATCCTAAAAACCATACAAACCTAAACAAACAAAAGTAACCTTAAAAATAAAAAAAACTAAAACCCTTAAAAACATAAGAACAAATAAAAACCTCAAAACACTAAAAACCGTAAAAATGAGAAAAATAATAAAACCCCAATATAAATATAAACCCCTTTAAAATCCTAAAACCCTAGGTAATCCCTCAAAACCTCCAAAACCCAAAAACCCTTAAAGAACTAAGAAAGATCAAAAAACCCAAAACCCAAAAACCTAGAAACCCTTAAAACCAAGAAATGACTCTAACTGACCCTTAAAACCCCTAAAATACTATTTAATACCCTAAAAACTCTGAAAACTCTTAAAGACCCTAATCCGCCTTTTAAAACCCTAAAACCCCCTAAAACACTAAAATCCCTAAATAACACATAAAACAATAAAATTTCAATAACCTTGAAAACCACAAAAAACAATAAAAACACTCAATGCTGTAAAAACCCTTGAAAACCCAAAACCCAAAAAATTTCTACAACCGGAAAAAATCATAAAATCCCTATAATCACTCAAAAAACTAAAATTAAATAAAAACAATTAAAATCCTAAAGCGCACTAAAACTATAAAACACATAAAAACACTAAAAAATCACTTAAAACCCATAAATATCCCTAAAACCATAAAACCCAAAAAAAACCTTGAAAATCCATAAAATAAGTAAAAACCCTAAAAAACCAAAAATTCCAAAAACCCTAAAAATACTAGGACTACTAAAACCCCTTAAAAACCAAAAAACCAATAAAAGCTCAAATCCCTACGAACACATAACCCTAAAAAAATTTAAAATCATGAAAAATATTATGATAACAAAAAATAATGAAATCCTATAAAACCCCAAATCCCTAAAACCCATAAAATCACTAGAACCCTTTTTATAACCCTAAAAGAACATAAAATACCATAAAAATAAGAAAAGAATATAAAAACCATTCAAAATCCAAAAAGACCCAAAAAATGAAAAAATCATTAAAGATCCAAAACCCTATTAAAAACCTAAACGACCCTAGAAACCCTAAAACCCTTAATGGATGATAAAAACCGTGGAAAAAAAGAAAGGACCCTAAAAACCCAAAAGACCATAAAAACCATAAATGCTCATAAAAACACAAAAAAAAACCTAAAGACACTAAAAGAAACAAATACCCTAATACATAAAGACCCTAAAACCCCAAAATCCCCTACAACCCTATAAGACCCTAAATGCCATAATTTACCTTAAAAGGAATGAAAAGCCCCTAGAAGTACATAAAAGTCCATAAAAACACTAAAAACCAAAAAAAAAATCATAAATATACTAAAAACCCTAAAACCACAAAAAACATTAAAATACCCTAAAAACCATAAAAAACAAAAAATCCCTAAAAGGACATAAAATTTTTTAGAACCTTTAAACCCCAAAAATCTCCAAAACCCCAAAAATCCCCTTGACCCCCAATAAGATATAATAAAACCCTGAAAATGTCAAAATCTTATGAAACCCAAAAAACACGACAAAAACCCTAAAAATCATAAAACAACAATAAAATACCAAAAAATATAAAAAATATAAAACCTTAAAAAACCCAAAAAAACGTTAAAGAACCCCAAAACCCTATCAAACCCTACAGCCCCCAAAAGGCCTAAAACCCATAAAAACCCTTAAAATCATAAAACCATTAATACAAATAATGACCTCAAAAGACTCTACAGGACACTCTATAGCTTAAAAAACCCTAAAAAAGATAAACACCCTAAAAACCAAAATCCCTAAAATTTCCCTAAATCCCTAAACACCATAAAAAGACACTAAAAACCCTAACACCCCTAAAAACCATAAACACCTTTAAACACATAAAAAATATAAAAATCTATAAAAACCCTAAAAACCTAAAAAAACCTAAAACCCCGAAAACAAAAACAAAACAAAACCCTAAAATCCCTAAAAGAACACTAAATCTAAATAAATACACCCCAAATCCATAAAAGATACCAAAACCCCTCAACCACTAAATCAATAATAACCATAAAACCCATAAATATCCTAAAACCCCCAAAAAATAAAAACAATAAAAAGATCCTACAAACACTAAAAACCCTAAAAAAGCAAAGCCCCTAAAATCCTTTAAAACCATAAACCCCAAAAAGAGCCCAATGTCCCCAAAAAAATCAATAAAGACTCTAATTCCCTTAAAACCATAAAATCTCTATGAGAACCCAAAAACCCCAAAAACCCACTAATTTCCCCTAAAATCCCAAATATAACATAAAATACCCTAAAGACACAAAAACCCCTAGAAGACTAAAGATACATAAATCCCCTATCCGAACTCAACAAGCCACTAAAACCCTAAAACAACTCTAAAAACCCAAAAACATCCCTAAAACTATATAATAAAACCTTAAAACCAAAGAAACCCAAAACTAACCTACAAAATCCTAAAAGAATCTAAAGTCCATAGAACCGTAAGAACCAACTAAAACCTCTATAAATCAATGAAAACTTGAAAACCATGAAAAATCCTAAAAAAATATAAAATCAATAAAAAAAAATCTATAAAAACCCCTTTTAAAACCCATAAAACCCATTGAAAACCCCTAAATCCCAAAAAAATACCACAAACTAAAAAGTCCCAAAAACCCCCCAACTAAAAACCTAAAAAATGAAAGAAGAAACTAAGTAAATCTAAAAACCCAAAATATCCTAACAGAACATTAAATCATTTCAACCCCTAAAAAACCAATAACCATAAATACATTAAATACCATAAAGATCCTAAAACCATAGAAAACTAAAAAAACACTACAAAGTTCTTAAACGCCCTAAAACCCAATACACTCAAACAAATCATTACCCCATCAATACTCTGAAATAAAACTGACCATCTAAAACCTATAGAAACCTAGAAAAACACTAAAACCCATATAAATTCCAACCATCCCTAAAATCCCAAAAAAATAAAAATAAAGTATAATCTTAAAACCCCAAAAAAACTAGTAAAATTCATAAAACCTAAAACCCCCTTATTTCCACTAAATAACCTAAAATGATTTAAAACCCGAAAATTCTCTAAAACCCTTAGAACAGCCTAAACCCTTAAAACCCTAAAATCCATACAAAATCCTACAGAGCTTAAAAAAATTAAATTAAAATAAACTCATCAAAACACTAAAAAACATGAAAACACTTCAAAACTCTAAACACCTAAGAACCTAAAAACCCAAATGAACCTAAATATCCCTAACACTCTAAATTCCATTAAAAACTAAAAAACCATTAAAACCATAAAAACCCAACATTCCATAAAAATTCCCTAAAACCCCTAAACACCATACAACCATTGTAAACCCTAAAACCTCAACAGGTCCCTAAAAACACTTAAATACCATACAACAATAAAAAAATCTATGAAAATCATAATACCCTTAGAACCATAAAAATACTAAAAACACTAAAAATTCCTTGAATCTCATAAAAACTGTAAAATACCCAAAAAGATTAAAAAGCCTAATACCGGTAAAATTATTAAAAACACATAAAGACACTAAAAACAATAAATTTTCCAAAAATAACCATAAAAATCTTAGGAAACCATAAAAGGATACTAAAACACTATGAACCCTAAAAGGAACTAAAATACCATAATGCCCTATTTGAATCTGTATAACTATAAAACCCCATACAAGACCCCAAAACCCCATAAAATCATAAAGAGCCCTAAACTCCTAAAAACACTAAAGGATCCTAAAATACATAAATCCCTTAAAGGTCACTAATACACTAAACACCCAAAGGATCCCAAAACACCAAAAAACCCAAAGAACCCTAAACCTCTATGAAATTTTAAATACCCTAAAACCCATAAAATACCTAAACACACAGAAAAATCTATAAAATTCCTTGACACCATAAAACACTAAAAACCCTAAAAAAATCTAAAAACCATAAAACCCTCTATGATACACTAAAATATCCCTATAGACATAAAGCCATAAGAGTCCCTAAAAACTCTAAATCCCATAAAACACCTAATGGGCCTAAAAACACTAAAAATAGATTGATCCTAAGAACCCTTAAAATATTAAAAGTCCCCAAAAATTTTAGAAATAAAGTAAAACTCTAATTGACCATAAAAACCCAAAAAAACAAAAACCCCTAGAACCATAATAAAATCTAGAAACCTTAAAAGGATGATGACCCAAAAAAATTAAAAAAACTAAAAAAACTTTAAAACCCTAAAACATTAAAAACATTTAAACCCTTTAAAATACTAAGAAAATAATAAAAGAGCCACCCCCACCCCCCCAAAAAACCAGTAAAAGTCCAAAATTAAAATTAAAATTAAAAAACGAAAAAAATCCTAAAAACACAAAAAAAAAAACACCAATATATCATTAAAAGTACATTAAAAACTATAAAATCCCAAAAAAACACTAAAACCCTAAAAACCACCCAAAACATAATAAACCAGAAAAACCCTAAAAACCACAAAACCCAAAAAATACCCAAAAAACCATATTACCCTAAAAACCCAAAAAACTCCTTGAACCTCAAAATTAGTAAACTCCACTAAAAACACTAAAAACACTAAAAATTCTACAAATCACTAAAAACAATACAAATCCCAAAAAACCCTAAAAAATCTAAAACCCTAAAAACTAAACACAAACCATAAACAAATGACATTCCTGAAATATAGACAAACGCAATAATCCATAAACCCACTACAATTTATAAAAAAACTATAAAAACCCTTAAAAAAATATTAAAATCTCTAAAAACTCTTAAAAACACAAAAAACCAAAAAACATTAAAAGATACTAAAAATAATAAAACCTCTTAATGAACCTCAAAACAGATAAAAACGAAAAAAAATCCATAAAACCTTACAAACATAAAAGAACATGAAAAAAGAAAAAATTCCTACAAGATCCTAGAAACAATTAAATGGCCAAAAATGCCCAAGAAACGCAAAAAACCCTAAACCCTAAAAACAACCCAACACCACCAACCAAATAATAAAAAACCTCTAAATACCATTAAACCATTAAAATACATAGACACATAAAAATCCCAAAACAACCCTAAAACAATATTAAATGTCCATAGAAATCCTCTGAATAACATAAACCCACTAAAACCCCTAAACCCATAAATATTCTAAGAACCTAAAAAACAATTAAAACCCTAAAATCCTCTACAAATCCATGAATACCTAAAAAGAATTGAGAGAAACCTCGATATCCCATAAAAATTGAAAAGCATAAAACTCCAAAACCCTAAAAGCTCATAAATTCCCATAAAAACCCTAAAAACAAAAAACTGTTTAAAATAATAAAAAATAAAAAATTCCCTATAAACCGAAAACTCTAAAAGATCCCTAGTGACCCTAAAAACCGTTAATCGTATAAAAACCAAAAATATACCCTTAAAACCCTAAAAAACCTGAAAACCATTAATGACCCTAAAAAACCTTCAGACCCCTAAAATATCCTAAAAAACCTTAATCTCCCTTATAACCACAAAAAACATTTTAGAGCCCAAAAACACTAAAATCCCTAAAAATATAAAACCCAAAAAACCATAAAACCCCCAAAACCATTAAAACTAAAGCTACAAAAAACATTAAAAACCCCTGAAAACCCTTAAACAATACTAAATCCCTTATAAAATCCTAAAAAATTAAAAACCTAAAAACCATAAAAAAATAAAAACCATAAATATCCTAAATCATTATAAAAACCCTAAAAGAATCCTAAAAACCAAAAAAATTCCATAAAACCCCATAATCCCATAAAAACCCCAATACCACTAAAAACAATAAAGAAACATAAACCCCCAAATTCCTAACATCATAAACAGTCTAAAATCCCAAATAAATCTAGAAACCTAAAAAATATACTAACCTTAATAAACATAAAACCCTAAATAATCTTTAAAACATTTAAACCTCTAAAATGCAATAAATCTTAAAAACCATAAAACCACTAAAACCCAAAAAACGGATAAAACATGAAAACAAATGAAAAAGGAAAAATAAAATCAAAATAAACTAAAACTATAATGAACCTAAAAACCAAGAAATACACTAAAACCCCTTAAAACCAAAAGGACCCTAAAAATAAAACAGAAACAAAAAAGCTTAAAACACTAAAAACCTTATGAAATCATTAAAACCCCTAAATATCCTAAAAGACTAAATCTATAAAAATCCAAAAAACCATAAAAATCCTAAAAAGCAATAAAATACTCTTAAATCTAGAAATCCTGAAATGACCATTAAACCATTTAAATCCTTAAAAAGACAAAGAAACCACACCCCCCCCCAAACACTAAAAGACCCTACAAACCATAAAATCCAAAAAAAGAAACAAAAAAACACTAAAAATACCCAAAAATCCCCTAGAATACCTTGAAAAGCCTCAAAAATCTAAAGGACCAATAAATCCTCAAAGCACCCTAGAAACCCTAAAAACCATAATGGACGCTAAAAATCTAAAATGATTCTAAAAACCCATTTAAAACCCTAAAAATCCTAAAAGACTCTAAAGACATAATTGAAATTAAAAAATAATAAAAATCCTAAAATTCCATAAAACACATAATAACACTAAAAATATCTCTATATACCGTAGAACCCCCTAAAAACCCCTAAAAATGAAAAAACCCTAAAACCCTAAAAGGACATAAAAACCATAAAACCTTAAAATAACCTAAAAACCATAAGAACTTTTATATATCCTAAAACATCAAAATAATTAAAATTCCCCATAAACTATAAAAATTAATAAATCCCATAAAACTCTAAAATAACCTAACAACCATAAAAAACTAAAAAATTCCATAAATACATAAAAATCTCAAAAACCCATAAAAACCATAAAAAATAAAAAACTACTAAACCATATAACAAATAATAACCCATAAACCCCTTAAAAAATAAAAACTATAAAAGACCCAAAAACAACTTCAAAATTATAAAATATTCTAGAAACCCAAAAAACCCATAAACCCATAAAAGACCCAAAAACACCAAAAAAAAATAAAATACCTAAGAAAAACTAAAACACCTAAAAGACAGAACAAAACACTAAAAACACCTAGACAACCCTAAAAAACCGAATAATTATGAAGTATCATTAAAAACATTGCAACCCTTAAAAACACCTATAAAACCCTAATAATACTAAAAAATTGAAAACCTGAAAAAATCCGTAAAAGGCCTAATCCTTTTAAAACCCCAAAACCCAAAAATCCATGTAAACTCTACAAACCATTTTAAACCCTAAACCTCAAAAAAACCCCAAAAAACTAAAAAACCACTAAATATCATAAATAATAAAAAACACAAAAAACCCTCAATAATAATAAAAATCCTAAAACACTAAATAACCAAAAAACTAAAAAAACCCCCAAAAAACATTTACACCCCTAAACACTTAAAAAACCTCTAAAAATAAAGAAAATTCCAAAACCACTAAAAAACCTAGAAATACCGAAAACCCAAAAAATCCTTAACACCCCTTAATACCAGAAAAACACTAAGACCCTAAAAAATCCCATACCCTCTAAAACCCTTTAATCCCCTAAAATGCACATTCATGACCCTAAACCACTTTAAATCCTAAAATGCCATTTAAAACCCTAAAAATCCCTAAAACCTATAAACCCTAATAGATTTCAAAAACCATATAAAAACCTAAAGGACCATAAAAATAATTAAAATAAAAAACCCAATAAAATATTAAAAATCCCCAAATAACTCCTAAAGAACCCTAAAAATTCAAAAAATATTTAAATTGATACAAACCCAAACAACTCCTATAAAACTCCAACGAAAAACCCTATAATACATTAAAAACCCCTAACCCCACCTCCAAATTAACATTAATACCACTAGAAAAACTAAAAGAACCTAATAATCCACTAAAATCCCTAAAAACAATAATACCCTAAAAATACATTAAAACTTATAATGATCCTTAAAAACCCTAAACCAGTAAAAAAAGTAAAATCCCCAAATACCCATAATACTCTTAAACCCCTAAAAATACAGAAAACCCCCTCACAATCGTAAAAACCCTAAAATTCATAAAACTTTAAAGACCCCTGAAGGTCCCTAAACCCAAAAGAACCCCAAAAACAACTATAATCCCTAAAAACAATTAAACCCAAAAAATTCCAAATAATTTAACCAAAAAAAAGGCATAAAACCCATTAAATCCCTTAAAACACATTCAAATAAAAAAAACCACAAACCCCCCAAAAATCCCTAAAATACATAAAAATCATAAATAACTTTGAGGACCAGAAAACCCCTAAACCTTCATGAAACAAAACAAAATACCTAAAAAACTAAAACCCCTAAAAATCCTTAAAAACACAGATATTCTGAAATAACATAAACACTCTAAAACCCACTAAAAATAATAGAACCCCCTAGAAGCCCTAAAACCCCCTAAAACCCTGAAACACCTAAAACCCTAAATATCCATACAAACTTGAACACCCAAAAATTATTAAAATACACTAAAACCCCTTTAAAAATCACAAGAGCGTAAAAAACCTAAAATTATAAAAGATCCTAAAAACCCTAAAAAACTTTAAAATATGAAAAAACCACTAAAAACACAAAAAAAAACCTAAATGAACTAAAACTCCTAAAATAAATAAAACCCCAAAACACCCTAAAAACACTAAAACACATAAAACCAATAAATACACTAAAAATACTAATATAAATAAACATAAAAACACCTAAAAACCCTAAAACCCCAAAAAAATACATGAAACCCCCTGATGGAAATAAAACCACAACCCCCCCCCCCCACCCCAAACCTCTAAATATGATTTAAAATCAATGAAACCCCTATAAAAAATACCCTAAAAATTATTAAACCCTTGAAACCAAAAAAATCATAAAAACACTAAAACCCATAAAATACTAAAAATGAATTAAATCCACAACCCCCTAAACGCTAAAACCATTAAAACCACTAAAATCATAAAACTCAGTTAAACCCCAAAAAATCCAAAAATACTCAAATAAAGCATCAGAAATATTAAAGGAACCTTATACACATAAAACCCCTAAAAACCTAAAACCCTAACAACCTTTAAACCGCAAAAAATTCTTAAAACCCTAAAAATATTATAAACCCTACAGAACCCTACAGACCTCTAAAAATCCAAATATACTCTAAAACCCCATAAAACATCCTAAAGACACTAATATACTTTAAAAACCACTTAAACTCCTAAAGGACCCAAAAAACACAAAAATCCACTCAAAAGCCTATAAATCCTAATGACCATAAAATACTCTAAATATATTAAAGAACCTAAAAAAACCAAATGACCAATAAAGGACAATAAATACCATAAGAACACTAAAAACCATAAAATTTTCATATAACCTAAAATACCCTAAAACCATGAAAATCCTAAACAAACATAAAAACATAGTAACTCATAAAACACTAAGGACCCTAAAAATACTAAACACTAAAATCCTTAAACCACTAAAAAATCTAAAAAAATTTATGACCTTAAAAAATCATTAATAACATTTGAAAATACTAAAACCACAAACACCCAAATAACCAGGAAATGCCAAAAAATGGGAATGATGAAAACCATAAAAACAATAAAAACCCAAAAACCCTTAAACAATTAAGAATCCAAATAACTATAACCCCCCCCAATTCCTAAAAGAAATAAAAATACTAAATCTCTAAGAATCCATAGAACCCACAAAAACCAAAAAAATCATAAAGGTCCCCAAAAAACCTACAAAATAACTATTTGAAACCTTGAAAAACATAAAACCCCAAAACCTCAAAAACCATAAAACCCCCTAATACCATAAAAATTGAAAAACCGTAAAAAATTCTCCCCACCAAACCTAAAAAAGAATCTAATAACCATGAAAGGACAAAAAATACATTAAAACACTAAAGTCCCCTAAAAATAAATAAAAGAAAAAAAGATAAAAAAACATTAAAGAAACATAAAATGGCCAAACCCAATAAATTTTTATAAAATAACATAAAATCCAAAATGTCTCTTAAAAACATGACATAACCCTAAAACCATAAAACCCATAAAAACCAATAAACCTTAATAATATTTAATGTTCCCTAAAACTCTAAAAACCAAAAAGGACCCCAAGAAGATCTTAAAACCCATGAATGTCCTTAAAAAACCTTAGAAACTCTACAAGAAATTTGAAACCCTAAAAAACCTAAAAGAGCCAAGAAAACCCAAGAAGACCCTAAAATCCATAAGAACAATAAAGACCCCAAATCCCTAAGAACCCAAAAACCCTTAATAAACCTAAAACCCCCTAAAACTGTAAAATTCCCAAGATAACCCCCACTATACTAATTACCCATAAAACAAAAGAAAATGCCCCAATGTACCAAATACACCCTAAAACCAATTAAGACTCTAAAAAACCCTTCATTCCTAAATGACCCTGAAAACCCAAAAAAATCCTTAAAACCATTAAATCACTAAAAGAACATTAAACTCCAAGAAACCGTTACAACCCCAACCCCCCCCCCACCCAAAACACTAAAAACACTAAAAACCCTAAAAACTATAAAACTCCAAAAAACCCATAAACACCAAAAAATTCATTAGAAATGATAAAAATAAAAATACCGTAAATCCCATAAACCCCATAAAACATCAAAAGACCTTAAATTCTATAATATCTATAAACTATATATATCCTAAAATCCCATAGAAAATATGAAATCTTTAAAAATCTCTAAATGGACTCTAAAAACTCTGAAAACTCTCAAAATACCATAATATAAAATAAAAACAATGAAAATACCATAAAATATCCTTAAAAAGTAAAACCCATAAAAATACCCAAACCCCTAAAACTCCATAAATGGCCATAAAACTCGACCCCCCCCCTCGAAGCCCTAAAAATCCTGAAGAACCTAAGAGACCCTAAAACCCATAAAACCCCTAAAAATTCTAAAGACCCCCAAACCCCCTAAAAGAACATAAATACCAAAAAAAATAGTATAGAAGAGCCTAAAAACATAATAATACTTATGAAATATATGAAATACAAAAGAAAAAACCCTAAAACCCTTGAAACAGTAAAACCCCTAAACACCTATGATGACATAAATAACCGTTAAAAAATTTGAAAACCCAAAAAAAACCAAAAAACCTCACAGACATTAAAACCAAAAAAATTCATACAATGCCTAAAAACCATAAAAACCACAAAAAACAAAATATAGACTAAAATATTTCTCAAACCCTAAAACACAAAAACTTTCAAAAAACTGAAAAAACACAAAAAAACACCAAATATGCTAAAAAACCTAATAACATAAAAAGTAGAAAAAAACATTAAAATAACTAAACCCCTAAACCACCAAAATTTTAAATAAAACTAAAATCATATAACCATAAACCCAATTAAAACAATAAATCCCAAATACCCCAAAAAACACTTTAAACCCCTATAAACCATTAAAATTAAAAAAAAATCTATAACCATATAGGACCCTCAATTTTTGAAATAGATACTTCACCCATATAAAGACCCTAAAACCCTTTATAAACTCTAGTAGACCCTAAAATACTAGAATACCTAAAAAATATCAAACACTGTTAAAACCCTAAAACATTTTCAACTATAAAAATCCAAAAATAGCCATAAAAACATTAGAAACACCTAAAAATATGTAACAATACTAAAAAAATAAAATGGAAAAATCCTTTAAACCCTAAAAGATAATAAATAACCCTTAATAGCCCTAAAATCTCTAAAAAAATAAAATAAATATTTAAAACCCCAAAAAACACCCTAATAACCATAAATAATCCTAAAAGACATAGAATTATTAAAAACACTTTTCACCCAGAAGAATTTAAAAAACCCATAAAAACAAAAAATAACTTATAGATTTTAAGGAAACCATAAAACCACTAAAATCGATAAAAACATTGAATTCCCAAAAAACGTTAAAAATACCTATAAAACTGTAAAACACATACAAACATCAAAAAACTCTAAAAGACACCTTAAAATCCTAAAACCCTATTAAATATTAAAAACCTAAAAATTTAACTCTAAGAACTATAAAACACAAAAAAAAACCATTTAAACCCCTATAAACATTAAAACCCCTTAAAACCATAAATAACAAAAAATCCATAAAATTCTCTAAAACCCCTAAAACCCTAGAAAAACCCTAAACAGATAAAAACCCTGAAAATCCATAAAAAATATAAATATCATAAAAAACATCAAAAACCTGAAAAACATACAAACATTTAAATACCCTAAAACCCAAAAAACCCTAAAACCCCCAAGACACCAAAAAATTATATTAACTGAAACCTAAAAACATTGAATGCTTTTAAAACCCTAAAACCCCATTTAATCCCTCAATGATATAATACCCATAATCCTCGAAATTAAATCCTTAAAAAATATTGTAAAAAATATTAAACCCCTGGAAAGAAAAGGAAAAACCTAATAACCAATAAAACTCATGAAACCCCCTAAAACAAATAATAATTATAGAACCCTTAAATATTACTAAATACCTGAAAAAACTATAATTTCCAAAAAACCATACAATCCCAAAATGAAACCCCTTATAAAACCCTAAACTACCCAAAAACTAAATCCCATTAAAATCCTTAAAACATATAAACACAATATTTGACCCTACAGTCCATAAAAATATATAATCCCAAAACTTATAAAAGGACCTATAAACCCTCAAAAAATATAAAAAACTGAATTATTCAAAAAATATATTTAAAAACCTAGATAAACCAAAAACCAAAAAAACCCAAAAAAACATGACCCCCAACCATAATAATTCCCTAAAGCCACTAAAAATAAACAAAACCATGAAAAAAATACTAAGATGTGTTAAAAATCATAAAACCATAAAACCCAAAAAAAACTTTTAAAACCCTAACCCCCTGAACCATAAAACCCTAACAAACCATAAATCACCATAAAATTCCCCCGAAAACATAAAAACCATAAGAAACCCAAAAAAACATAAATAAATTATAACAGACACTAAAAAACGTAAAAATCCTAATACAGCCTATAAACACTCAAGTATACCATAAAACCCCATTAAACTGCTTAAAACCCATTAAAATGTCATTAAACCCTAAATACCCAAACAAAAAAAATCCATAAAAAACCTAAATTCCCTAAAAGTGATAAAAATCATAAAAAACCTAAATCCTAAAACCATAAAAAAAACTAAAACCCTAAAATTCATGAAAATCCAGGAAAAACATTAAATTACGTAAAAATCCTAAAAACCCTAAAAGCCCAAAAATAAATCCCAGAACTCTTGAAAACCCCTAAAAGTATCTAAAACCAACAAACCCCAAAAAAAACCCAAAAGCCCAAAAATCCATAGATACCGTTAAAAACTATAAAATAACGAAAAACCCATAAAAAACTAAATAACCAAAGAGACCCAAAACCCTTGAAATCCATTAAAACGATGAAACTATAAAAATGATTAATAAACTAAAATAAAATTAAATCCACTTAAACTATAAAGTACCATAAAAAATATAAAAACCTCAAATAACCTTAAATCCTTTTAAAAATCGAAAAAACCAGAAAACCATGAAAGAAAAGTAAAACCTATAAAACCAAAAAAACCAAAACAACCCCCAAAATGCAATTAAATATTTTTAAACCCTAAAAAACACTAAAAACCCTAAAACCCCTAAAGACCCTAAAAATATTAAATACCCTATGACCTAAAAAACCCTAAAAAATCATAAAAATCATAAAATTGTAAAATCGTAAAAATAGGTAAGAAACCTAATAACTCAAAAACACATAGAAATATTAAAATTTTGTATAACTGTAAAATATCAAAAAAACCAAAAAAACCATAAAATCCTATAAAAACAATAAAACACTTAAAACTCTTAAAAATACGTTAAATTACTAAAAACCCATAAAACCAAAAAATACCGTTAAAATATTTAAAACCGCCTAAAAAAATAAAAACCCAAAAAATAAAAAAACTCAAAAACACTCCTAAAAACGAAGAAAACCCATAAAACCCTAAAACACCTTGAAAACTGAAAAACCCCAAATAAACCATTAAACCCTTATAAATCCCAAAAACCATTAAAACCTCTAAAAACCCAAGATTTCCACTATAAAAATTAAACCTTTAAACCCCCCCCCCCCCCCAAACCCAAAAACCCGGTAAAGATCCTAAAAACCATTTAAAATATTATAAACTCCATAAAAATCTCTAAAAATAGAAAAATCACTGAAAATTCCTATACATACTATAAAATCCAAAAAAATACTAAAACCATGGAAAACTGTTAAAATCCCTAAAACCCCATAGAAACCCTAAATCCCCCTAAAAACTATAAAACCCAAAACACCAATAAAAACCATTAAATCCCCTAAAAACCTTAAATCCTTAATAAACTATAAATAACCCTAAAACCCCTATAAACCCCTAAAACCCCTATAAAACAATAAAACCCCTATATGAAAATAAAACACATAAAATTACTAAAAAATATAAAAGACCCTACTAGTATCTAAAAACTTTAAAAACCATAAATAACACTACATTTTACAATAAATCCCTTAAAAACTCTAAATCCCCAGAACCCTATAGTCTCAAACTCCCTAAAAACCACCAAATACACTAAAAAATCTAAAACCACAAAAAAGAAGTCATATCCTAACAAACCCTACAAAACTAGAGCTATCCTAAAAACACATAAAATTGTTTGAATAAACCCCATGCTGATAAAAATTCAAAAAGGAACTAAATTCCATACACCCCAAAAATGCTAAAAATCATAAACCCCCATAAAAAACCTTAATCCACACAAAACCCCATAAACCCCCTAAAAAATAAAAACCATGTACCCCTAAAATTCATAAAATATGTATAACCCCTAAATGACCCCAAACCCCAAAAAATACATAGAATCCCTAAAACCTAAACTATATAAAAACCCTAAAACCCCACAAATCCTAGAAACCATAATACCAAATATTAAGCCTCAAAACATTAGAAAACCATAAAATAATAAAACCCAAAAACCCATGAAAACCCATATTACCCTAAAAATCCAAAAAATATCCCTTAAAATCCAAAAAACACCAGAATACCTAAAACAAAAAAATACCTTAAAAACTTAAAATCCCTAATGACCTTAAAAACCCTAAAACATTTACACCCCCAAAAAATAAAAAATTAAAAAAGTTACAAACCTTTAAAATCCCTAAATCCCCTAAAAACCCCAAATACCCAATATACCCCTAAATCCTTAAAGAACCCCAGAAATACTTCAAAACCATAAATAACTCTAATAACATAAAACCCTTAAAACTTTAAAAATACCTAAAACCCGAAAAAACAATAAAAACTATAAATAGCTCCTAAAATTACCAAAACAATCCCCACAATCCCTTAAAAAACCCAAAAACCCAAAAAACCCAAAAGAACAAAAAATTCCAAAAAACCATAAAAGACTCTAAAAACTGAAACATAAAACTAAAGGACTCTAAAAATATAAAAACCCTAACTTTCCCAAAAAAACTATAAAAGACCCTCGAAGACCATAAATACCTTAAAACTGCTAAGGGACCCTATAAATACTAATGCACCTTAAAAAACATGAAAATACCTAAAGGAGTGCTAATAACCTCTAAAATATTAAAAACCAAAAAGGAATCTAAATTCTACATAAAACCCTAAAAGGACATATAAATCCTAGATGACCCTAAAATACCAATAAAACCAAAAAAAATGACAAATCCCGAAAAGACCCAACCCCCCCCCCCCCCCCAATGCAAAAACCATAAAGACCCCCATAACCCTTTAAAACATTATACTATCCAAAAACCATAAAATTGAAATACCATAAAAAACCCTGAAACCCTAAAAATGATGAAATATTAACAAACTGTAAACCACCTAGAAAACATAAAATCATGTAAAACCCAAAGAATCCAAAAACCCAAAAAACCATTAAAATACGTGAAACCTGAAAAAGAAAAAACCACTAAAAACACTAAAAACCCATAAATCCCATAAATCCCCTAAAAACCCTAAAACACTTAAAAATCATAAAAACCCCCAAAAAATAAAATACTAATAAAATTATTAAAATGTTAAAAACAGGAAAAAATCATAAAACATAAAAAACAAGAAAAATCCATAAACCCCTTAAGCACCCCTACAAGGATATTAAAAGATCATAAAAGTCACTAAAAATCCATAAAACCCCAAAAAAAGGTCCTAAAACCACTAAAATACCCAAAACCCTATCAATCCTAAAAACACTAAAAACCCTAAAAGTCCCTAAAAGTCATAAAAGTACCTCAAACCCCTAAAGGGCCAAAAATCCAATAAAGTGGCCTATCATACCCCAAAACACCCTAAATACCCCAAAAAACATCAAAACACTAAAAAAATAAAAACTGTTAGAAACCTATGAAATCCCTATTTACACTAAAAACCATTAATTGACCCTAAATACTTAAAAAGATCCATAAAAATTACAAATCCCTAAAACCAAAAACCACCCCCATAAAAACCATAAAACCCCCACTCCCCCCCAAACCCACTAAAAATACTAAAACCCATAATACATACTTAAAAACTAAAATACCGAAAATACATAAAACACATATGAGACCCTAAAAACCATAAAACACTACAACCCTTTAAATGTATAAAAATCCAAAATAATCTGATAAGAACAACAAACTGTAAAACCATAAAACCCTTATAAAGAGAAAAATACCTAATGAACCACTAAAAAACATAAAATCCATATAAGCCAAAAAATAAACTAAAACCCTACAACACCATAACAACCCTAATACACCTTAAAACCTTAAAACTCTAAAAGAAAATAAAAATTTTAAAAAATAACTAAAAGACCATACACCTCTTAAAAACCCTAAATACCTAAAAAACTAAAAACCATAAAAAACATAATACACCTCAAAAAATAAAATGAGCACTTAAAAGACCTAAAAACCCTAAAACCCTTAATCCACTCTATAAATTCTAATAAAACACTAAAAGAGTTCTAATAATAGTTAACACTCTAAAACTATAAAAATTCCAAACCAAATTCAAAAAATCAAAAATAAAACTAAAAATAAAAAAAAAACACTAAAACCATAAAATTCTGTAGATAGACAAGAAAAACCCTAAAAAAGACCTAAAAACTATGAGAACACACTAAGAACCCAAAAAACCCAAAAAACCCTAAATTACAATTAAAAATCTGGAATCCCAAAAAAACCCTAAAAATATTTAATCAACATAAAAACCATAAAAATATAAAAATCCCAAATGTCCACAAAAACCCTAAACCCCCTAAAAATAAAAAAAATACAAAAAACTTTAAAAAAACCAAATAATCAACCAGAAAATCGTCAAAAAACACCTAAAAACCTGAATTTACTAAAACACTTAAAACCCTTAAAAACCTAAAATGCCTAAAATACCCTAAAAACATTAAATACCTAAAACCCTAAAACCCACTTTAATTTCCATAAAAAACAAATTAACCACTCAGAAATATAAAATCTACAAACACTATAAACACCCTAACCCCCCCCCCCCCAAAGAAAATCTTTAAAATACTAATTAACCATAAAAATGTAAAATCCAAAAATATACATAAACCTGAAAACCATTAAATATCCTAAAACCCAAAAACACCAATAAAAATAAATTTTTTTTCTAAAAACTCAAAAAACCCTAAAACAATCATAGAACACTAAAAATGACTAAAAAATATAGAAACCCATAAAACTATAAAAATATAAAAAAAAACTATAAACTTAATAATACTAAGAAATATAAGACACATTAGAACACCTAATCCCCCATAAAACCCCATGAATGTCAACGAAATACCTAAAAACCATACCCCCCCCCCAAAACATAAAAATCCCTAAAACCCTAAAAATACCCAAGAATCCATTAATCACCAAAACCCCAAAGCCCCAAAAAATTCTAAATAATCTAAAACGCTCTTTAAAGCACCTAAAAACCAAAAACAAATCTTGAAAATAACCTTAAAACTAAAAATTACCTAGAAACCCCTAAAACCCATAAACCCTAAACCTCCCCAAACCCCTAAAAATAATAAAAACCCTATAAATCCTAAAACCCCTAAACACCCTAAAACCACATAAATACCATACATTTTGAAAACCATATAAAATACCTTAAAATATGCCAAAATCCCAAAAACCCCTAAAATCCATAAAACCATTAAAGGACCCTAAAATACCATAAACCCAATAGAAACCCCTAAAACACTGAAACCAATGGAAAAACTGAATTCACTTAAAATTCCTAAAAATACATACCATTTATAAATAACACCAAACCCCCAAATGTTCCTAAAACCCCGTAAATACCATAAAGGGCCATAAAAATCATAAAGGATCCTAAAAAACATAAAGTAAACCCAAAACGTAAAAAATATAAAGGATACAAAAAAATTAATAAAACCCTAAAAACATATCAAAACCTAAAAGGCCCTAAAACAATTCAAATGCCCAAAAGTCCCTCGAAATTCCTAAATACTCAAAAAACAATAAAAATCACTAAAAACATAACAGACCTTAAACCCCCTAAAACCCTAAATGTTCCTAAAACCCCCCAATACCAATAAATGACCGTAAAAAACAAAAATTGTAAAAGAAAATAAAATAAATTAAAAACATTAAGAGACTCTAAAAACACTAAAAATCCTAAAAACACAAAAGTACCTTATAAACACAAATGACCATAAATAACATAAAATACACTAAAACAACCATAAAAACCCTTAAAAATCTAAAAACCCATAAATATTACTAATATAACCAATAATCCAATACCCCCCTAAAGTCACTAAAATATTAAAAACCCTGAAAACAGTAAACCCCTAAAATCATTAAAAACCCTAAAAATACCCTAAAACCACAAAAATCCCAAAATGTCCTAAAAACCCCTAAAAACAAATAAACTAATAAAAGTATCTAAAAACATAAAAAATTAATGACCATAAAACAACCTAAAACCCCTAAAAATAATTAAGACCCAATAGAGCCTTGAACTGCCAAAAAAATAATAAACCTTAAAAACCCGATAAAACATTAAATCCCTTGAAGATACAAGAAACCCAAAAAATTGTTAAAAATACTCGAATCAATATTAACAACACAAAGAACCATTAAAATACCTTGAAACCCCACAAACCAAAAACCATAAATATCCCTAAACCTATAGAAACCTTAAAAATCCCAAAAAACCCTAAAACTCTAAAAACCCACAAATCCCATAGAACATTAAAAAATAAGAATCCCCTAAAACCCATAAACCACTAAAAACCATAAACCCATTAGAAACCTAAAAACCATAATTCCCAAAAAATACTAAAAACCCATAATGCCCAAAAACCCTTAAAACCCTAATAACAATTAAAAACCCTAAAACACTAATAACACTAATATCCCTAAAATACATTAAAAAACCTCTAACCCTTTAGAAACATAAAAACCCCAAAACACCTCACAATAACATAAAAATTATTGACAACCCAAACACACAAAATAATATAAAAAAACATGTAAAACCCCTGAAAACCAAAAATAACCCCGAAAACCATAAATCACCTTAAAACCCTAAAACACTAAAAAACTGATAAAGAAACATAAAAACTAGAAAAACCCTGAAATACCATAAAAATTCATAAAACCCCTAAAGATAATAAAATAAGAAAAATCCTAAAATATCCTAAAAATCCTAAAAGACCCTAAAAACCCAAAAAAACCATGAAGGACACATAAAAATCCTAAACCCCCCAAAAACAATATAAAGTAACCTAATCCCCTAAAAGACTCTAAAAACAAAAAAACCAAATTCACCAATGGGACCTAAAGTCCCTAAAGGGACTCAAAAATCCATAAAAAGTATAAGGAAAGAAAAAAAATTAAATCCCCTAAAGGACACTAAAACCCCTAAAGGACCCAAAAACTCCTAAAGGACCCTATAAACCATAAAAAACCAAAAGACCATAAAATTATATAAATTTGTAAAAACCATTAAAAAACTCTAAAACACTACGAAAACCTAAAAATAATTAAAAAACAAAAAACCCATAAAACCGAAAAAATACCCAAATAACATTAAAAACCCCCTAAAACACTAAAAACACTTAAAATCCCTAAAAATAAAAAATTTGATAACCTTAAAACCCCTAAAATTTATTTTAAAACCATAAATCCCTAAAAACCCTTTAAAACCCCAAATCCATTAGAAAAACAAAAAAACACTAACACCCCTCACTACTAAAAATAGGTCCATTAAGAGCGTTAGTAAATGGGCTTTATCAGTTCTATAGTAGAGCTGATTTTGTAAGAGATGTTAAAGGGTTAGTTTTAATAGTGGTAAAAATCATTGATAAAGGGAGCCTTTCCATTGTTTTTTTTATAGTGCCGTTAGATAATTTTTTTATACATAAAGTCTTAGTCATAAGCAACACTTCTGACCATTTATCAAAAGAAATAAGAAGTACAGATAAGAGGTGGACGGGATCAAACAAACAGAAATGACCTCATCCACCTAACCGCAAGCCTACATATCATAATACGACATATAATTTTCATAATCAGAGTCACTAGCAACCTCCCACTCAGATGGAGATTAATCCTGATTAAAATTCTTAAGAATCTCGGTGTCCACCTTCCTGGACATCTTCAAAGACATTCTGGTAGTAATGTTCCTAGGATAGTTAGAGTAATCCTTGTGTGGTCTTCGCTTTGCAGGAACAAAGGTGAGACCCTCACCACCAGTCATCTTTTCATTTCCACTCACGACCACATCCTTGAAAGATGCACGCCGACCACTACTCAAAGCCTAAATAGGGGTACTATGCTCCCTTAATAGTTCTAAAAAAGTGCTAATAAAGGCACTATTGATAAAGGGTAAAAATGTTTTTTTCTAAGCCCCACCCCACCACCTCCTTTATCAAATCTTCCAATCCCCCCCCCTTTATTTTCCCTTCCCCACCCCTTTATCGGTGCTTTTTAAAATCCCATCCTTTTCGTGCTACCCTACATCTAGTGAGATTCATACCTAAGACCTCCAACTTATACACATGTACCTTTTCCACTCCCCTATACAATTTTGTTTTTAATTTCATGATATATCTATATATTTATATACTTTTTGCTACATTTTGTGTCCATATATTTTTAACTATATTTTTATATTATGAAATATATTTTATATTTAAATATATTTAGTTTCTTATTTATAAAAATAGATTTTTATGTTTGAATATAATATATATATATATATAATTATATATTTGATTATAAATAATAGTAGATTATTAGAAATTATAAAATTTCATATCCATAATATCAATATGAATATAATCCATTGGAAAAAATTTACTTTACCCTGAGAAAGGATAAAATATCCCCTTAAATGAGGATTAAAATCCAAAATCTTACAAAATGGGGAACCCAAACTACAAACTCGGTTTTGGATAAAATATTGGCCTTTTGGGCTTAAAAAATGAGATGGAGGGTTTATCCTAAGTAATCAATGTATAGAGATCATTCCAGACTTTAATTTTATATTTGATAGAGCCTAAAAGGGAATCCAGATCAAAGGTTATGGACGTTAAATGTTTAGGTTGTGTTTTTGTTTAATTTAGTTATTTTATTAATTTTTTGTTTTTTATCTTCATATAGTAATTAAATGTCCATTACTCGATAATAATTATAAAATCATTAATTTAACTTTTTAAATTACATTATAATACATTTTCACATGTTATAATTTATATTTTGTAAAAATTATTCTTCATTATTCTGTAAAACATATTTAAAATAAATATATTATATTTATATCAATTTACATTTATTAATATTTTAATATATTATTTTAATGAAATATGATAATTTTTGAAATATAACCTTTAACAGTGCTGGTAAAAAATCACTAATAAATATCGGGCCTTTGTCAGTTATTTTTTAGAAGTGTTGATTAAAGCCGCTATTATTAGTGTTTTTTAGAAGTGCTGATAAAGAAACCTTTTTATTGACCTCTTTTTAATAGTAATAATAAAGGGGGTCGTTATCTCCTCTTTTGTACAAGCACAAAAAAAGGGGTCCCTTTAACATATATTTTTCATCCACTGAGAAAGGGGATTTTTAACAGTGCTATTAACCAATGTTGTTAAAACTCTAGCACTGTATAAACCCATTTTTGTTGCAGTCACATAAAAACCGTAAAACCCCTAAAATTGTAATTTTCAAAGAACCGTAATGGAATCAAAAAGGCTATTAAATACCATAAAAACATTAAATGCCTTAGAAACCCTAAACACCAAAAAACCCTATTAAACATAAAAACAAAAAAAACCTAACACCCCCCAACACCTAAATTATCCAAAAACACCTAAAGGACTGTAAAATACCTAAAAGTCATTAACCCCATAAAAACCCATAATGACAAATAAAACCTATAGAACCTCTTAAAGAACATATAATTTTCTAAAAAACCCTAAAACCCCTAAACGATCCAAAAACCCCCTAAACTCACTAATGGCACTGAAAATCTAAACAAACACTAAATGCCCCTAAAATACACAAAATGACCCTAAACCCCAAAAGGCCATAAAACCCCTAAAACCCCTAAACCCAATAAAACCATCGAGATACCATTAAAAACCCTAAGAATCCTAAAACACTAAAAAACTCATAAGACATAAAAATCCCTAAAAAACATTAAAATACATTATTATAGTAAAATACTTAAAATACCATAAAAATAAAATAAATCGATAAATCCCTAAAAACCCTAAAACACTAAAAATCACGAAAATCCAAAACACACTAAAATACATAAAGACCTAAAAACCATAAAAACATTTAAAAACCCACAAATCCTTTAATGATTAAAGACTACAAACCCGCAAACACATAAAAATTATAAAACAGAAAAAAACACTTAAACCCCCCCCCCCCCAATGTACAAAACCCTAAAATCACCCAAAAAACCCCAAAAAATACTAAAAGAAGCTAAAAAAAATGAAAACCCTAAAGGACCCTAAAAACCTCTTACAGAACTCAAAAGATCCTAAAATCACAAAAAACTCTAAAAAAATAGTTCATCCTATCGAAAACCCTAAAGGACCCTAAAAACCCCTAAAACCACTAAACACCCCTAAAAATCCTAAAACCTAAAAGATCGTAGAAAATAAAAAAACCCAAAGAAACCATAAGAACCAAAAAACCATGAAGGACATTAAAAACCCAAAAACATTAAAAGACACTAAAAAAAATAAAAAAACAAAAACCCCTAAAAACCCAAAAACACAAAAAACCCAAAAACCACAAAAAACCAATAAATCCCTAATAACCCCCAACACACTAAAAACACTAAAAACCATAACAGAATTTAAACATCCATAAAAACCCAAAATAGTTTTAAAAAACATAGAAAACCCTAAAACCCATAAAACCCTAAAAAGTCAGAAAGACCCTTAACATCATAATAAATTCTAAAAATATTAAATAAATTCAAACCCAAAAAATCCTAATAACCCAAAAAAACTTTTGAAACCTTGAAAAACCATAAAACGCAAAACAAAATCCTTAAAAACAAAAATAAAACTACAAAACAAAAATAAAACACCAAGTAATCATAAAAGTGATAAAACTTATCAAACCCTATACCCCCAACCAAAAAAACTCTAAAAATATTAAAGACCCTAAAAAACTTAAAAAACACCGACCATCTTATTAACCATGAAAGACCAAAAAACCCTAAAAAACTAAAAATCATTAATAATATGAATAATATAATTTAAACCCTCAAAAACCTAAAATCCACTAAAATCATTACAAACACATAAAAAACTAAAAACCATAGAAGCAAAAATAAACATAAAAATATTAAAAGACCCCAAAATACTTAAAAACCTAAAATAACAAAAAAAAACTAATAGATCCATAAATATCCTAACAAACTAAAACCATAAAAACCTAAAAAATCCATAAAAACCATAAAACCCTAAAAAAATCCAAAAATATACTAAAATAATCAAAATCTGAAAAATGATAAAAAAACAAGAAGATTAAACCAGAAACCTTAAAAAGAACTTAATATCAGAAAACCCCCAATCTTACTAAAAATATACAACCCATAAAAAACTAAAATCTTCAAAAAATGGTATTACCCTAAATAACCCAAAAAACCTTAAAACCCTAATAAATAATACGATACACTAAATAAATTACCTAACATCACTAAAAATAATAAAACCCAAATGAATCATGAAAATTGTAAAAAACATTAAAATTACCCTAAAAGCTCAAAAAATTAAAAAACTCTAAATTAACTCTAGAAACCACTAAAATCCTTAAAAATTATCAATAACCCAAAAAAAAAGAAAACAATTAAAACACTAAAAAACCCAAAAATCCAAAAAACCAAAAAACCCTAAAAAACCATAAAAACTATAATATTCTTTAAATCCCAAAAAATCCATAAAAACCCTAAAACCCTGAAGTCTCTAAAACATTAAAAAACCAAAGTCACAAAACCCATAAATACTATAAAACTCCTAAAAATACCATAAACCCAATAAATCCCCAAAGCCTAAAACCCCCTAAAATCACTAAAACTCCATAAATCCAAAATTTTCATCAAACCCCCGAAAAACCATAAAACCCTAAAAGCATTAAAAAATATAAAAAATAATCAAATAACATAAAAACCCCAAAAAACCACTAAAACACCAAAATACCCTAAATCTCTAAAAAACTTAAAAACATGTACCACCCCCTAATAACTATAAAATACTAATTTACCTAGAAACATTTAAAAACATGAAAACGATTTAAATTTTAAAACCTCCCAAAACCGTTTAAATCCATAGAAAAACCCCATAAAATATCCTAAAAATGAAAAAAACCATTAATCCCCTAAAACCATTAAACACCTACTAGATCCTATAAACCCTTAAATACCCTAAATAAAACCATAAAAACCCTGAAATTATTTAAACCACATTGAACCGTAGTAAAACCCCTTAAACCCATTTAAACCCCAAAACCCCTAAATACATAGAAACCCATAGGAATCCCTAAAACCATAAAAACCCACAATAACACTTGTTGAAATTTTAGAAACCCTAAAACAAAATAAAAAACTATGAACCCCCTAAAATGGCAATGAAAACCCCTAAAACCCCTAAAAACCTAAAAACAATAAAAACCCTAAAACCCCTAAAAATATTAAAACCCTACCCCCCCCCCCCAAAAAAACCATAAAATCCCAAAAACCCTTATATATGATAAAAAATATATAGAAACACTAAAAACCAAAAAAACCAATAACAACATACACAACCTAGAAACCTAAACACCCATAACACACTAAAAACCCTTAAAACTATAAATACTCATAAAATGTTGAAAACCCCTAAAAACAAAAAAAATCTTAGAAATTACTAAAAATAATTAAAACACCAAATCCCCTAAACTCCTAAGAAGAATAAAAACTCTAAAACCAACTAAAAGAACACAAAATCTATCAAATACCCTAAAAACATAAAAGCCTAAAAATGATAAAACCCTAAAAAACCTTAAAACCCCTAAAAGACCCCAAAAAATCCTAAAACCCATAAAAGATCCAAAATACATAAGACCACCTTAAATACACTAAAAATATCTAAAATATCTAAAAGACAATAAAATACCCTAAAATACTAAAAAACACTATAAATACAAAAACCGCTAAAGGACCCTTAAAACCCAAAAAAACTATAAATGAATCTAAAAACACTAAAAGCCCTAAAAAATCATTGAAAACCTATAAGGACACAATTAACCCTAAAAAATATACACCACCCTAAAAATCCATAGAAACCCTTAAGGACCCAAAATATCCTAAAAATAGTAAACAACCATAAAACCCCTAAAAACACAAAATGACCATAAAAATCCATAATAATCCTAAACTCCCTAAAAAAATTTAAACCATTAAAACCAAAAAACCCCGAATTTCATAAAGAGAAACTAGATAAAAATTATAAATACTACACATCCTTAAAGACCCTAAAGCACTTAAAGATCCTAAAACCCCAATAAACAGTGAAACCCCAAATCCTCTAAAAGGCCTTAAAAACATAAAAACTTATAAGCCCCTAAAACCCATATAGATCCCTAAAAACCCATGAAACATTGAAAAAAAATAAAAAACCCATCGACCAAAAAAATTATTAATAAAAATAAAAATACTAAAATCCATCAAAAGTCCTGAAAACACTAAAATGAAAATAAATTTAAAATCACAAAAAAAAATACCAAAAAACTCATAATAATCATAAAAACAATAAAAATCCAAAATAATAATAAAATAACCTAATAACAGAAAATCATTAAAACATATGTGACCTCCCCACCCCTAAAACCCCTAAAAGAACCTAAAAACTATAAAAACAATAATGTACCCTAGAAATCCTAAAACCCTTAAGGACCCTAAAAACATAAAAAATCCATAATATATCATGAAACACTAAAACCCATATATCCCTAAAACCCCCTAAAACCTATAAAAGACCCTAAGAACATAATAACCCTCAACAACCCTATAAACCCAAAAAATATAAATTATACTAAAACCATTAAAAACATATAAAACTGGAAAAAATGGGAAAACCCTATGACCTTTAAAACCAAAAAAAATCATATGAAGGACCGAAAAACTCATAAAAGTGTAAAAAACCTAAAATCATTAAATGAACCTAAAATCTAGAAAACTGAAAAAATAATGAAATAAACCTTTGAAAACCCTAAATACACTAAAAACATAAAAATCCTAAAACCCCCAAAAATAAAAAAACCATAATAACCTTTAATAACCCCTAAAAATACTAAAAACCCTAAAACCCAAAAAACATATGAAACCTCTAAAACCCCGAAAATCCAGGAAACACTTAATCACCTTAAAACCCTAAAACCTTAATGCCCTACAAACCTTAAAACACCTTTTAGAACCATAAAATAAAAAAAACCTGAAAACCCTAAAAACATTAAAACCCATGTAAACCATAAGAATTCAAAAAACCCTAAAATACCAATAAACCATTACCCCCACCCAAAATCCCAAAAAAAATAATAAAACATCCCTAAAAACCATAAAACTCTAAAAACCCTAAAAACCCAAAAAACCCAAACACACTGTAAAAACCCAAAAAAACCAAAAAAGAACATAATAATCCCTAAAAACCTAAAAACCCTAAAACCCCGTGTAACCCTAAAACACCTAAAACCCAGAAAAACCCTAAAAACCCATAAAACCCTACAACCCAAAATACAATAAATGATCCTGAAACCACAAAAACACTAAACACTTTAAAATCCAAAAACCACATAAAAACCTAAAATCCCTAAAATGACAATAAAAACACTAAAAACCCAAAAACACCTAAAGAATTCAGAAAACATGTAAAACCCCTAAAAACCAAAAAACATTAAAACTCCTAAAACCATAAAACACCCAAAACAAATAAAACCCCAAAACCCAATCAAATAAAAGAGAACCATAATAAAACCCAAACCCCTAAAAAGCCTCAGAACTCTAAAACCACTAAATTACTAAATCATTTAAAAATACTTAAAACCCCTTAAAACCGAAAATAACCTAAAATAGCTCTAAAAAATGTAAACCCAAAAAATCCTAAAAACCATAAATCCCTAGAAAACCCTAAAAATCACTAAAAAACATAAATCCCTAAAACTGCTAAAAACATATAAAAACACAAAAACGCCTAAAAACACTAAACCCCCATGAAGCAATAAAAACCCATAAAACCTTAAATGATTAAAAACATAATAAAAAAAATCCAACAAAATGGCTTTAATTCAATAAAACCCTAAAAACAAGAAGTAATATGAAATTATTAAAATGTACCCAAATTACAAAGAAAACCTAAAACCCATTTTATATTAAAACAACTAAAACCCATAAAATATCTATAAAACCAATTAAAACGTTTTAAAACCCTAAAACCCATAAAACATAAGAAATACCTAAACCCCCAAAAAATTCATAAAAACCCGTAAAAATTATAAAAACCTGGAACCCCAAAAACCTCTCAAATATGCTCAAAAAACCAAAAACCATTAAAATACCATTCAAATAATTAAAAATTATAAAAGATAAAAAAATCCCTAAAACCCTAAAAGACTAATAACCATTAACCCAAAAAAAATAAAAAAAAATCATAAAACCCTTACAAACGTATATAACGATAAACACTATAAAAAACATAAAATCCTCTAGGCCTCTAAAAACCCAATAAAACCCCTTTAAAACCTAAAAAACATAAAAATCATAAAACCCTAAAAAATCATTAAAACCCTCAAAACCCTTAACACATTAACAACTAAAATCATGTTAAAGAACCTAAAAACCTAAAACCCTAAAAAATAGTAAATAACCCAAAAAATAATAGTATACCCTAAAGACCCTAAATAACCCTATAAGAACCCTAAAATACAATAAAACATATTAAAACCCCTAAAACCATTATAATCATTAAAATTATAAAAACTCAAACCCCTAAAAACAAAGAAACCCTAAAACACCCTAAAATTTATAGAGACCCTAGAAAACCCCACAAAACCCAAAGAAGAATATGGTGCCCGTGTCGCCTGGCTTCTCTCACGTTTCGGCTCTCCCACGGCGTTCCATCCTCAAATGGAGATTCTTCGACTTGGTGATGGATTCTCAAGCGCCGATTTGCTCAACGTTGCTACTTCCTCCTCTTGAGGTGCATTTTCTATGGATTAATGGTGTCCTCACATATCTTCTGAAGAGGCTGCTTCGTTTGTTAGCTTCTTTCAAGAACAAGTGGGTTAGATCTACGCTTTCGGGCATGTGGAGTTTTTGTGCTTCTGTAAGATGGGTCAGATTTGGCCTCTCCTCTATGTGGAGTTTTAGATCCTTGATTGGATCTGGTAGTACTGGCATGCGGCTTCGCATAGATTTCATGGGGAGGGTCGGATCTATTTTTCCCTGGGCATGGAGCTTCAGTTACATGGAGGTCAGGGTCATTCCCTCTTTTTTCTGGTGTGTGGCTTTGCTTATCGGATTCTTGCGTCAGATCTGGGTCCCCCAGCTCGCGACAGTTCAGTCCTTTGGAGGTTCTTCTCTATGGACATGATGACAGGAGTGACAGGCATCTGTGGAGGTTTTGGTAGAGGTAGATCGAACATTTCTTGTTTGGAGGTGGCATAACTAGTTCTTCGGTTTGGGATTTCCAATCAGCTGGTTACCATTTTTTGCAAAAAATGCAGGTCTGTGCCTCCTTTTCCTATGTTTCATTTTTTTCACTATGCGATTGATGAATGGCTGACCAATTTATGCGGTTGGGATGCTTCACTGTTTTGGGATTTCATTAGATTTGGCTGGTTTGAATGTGAGCTATTGTTGGACTATCTGGGTGAGTGTTTGGTCATGGGTTTTTGTGTGCTGTGGTCTGGCATCATGGGTGGGTGCTGGTGTTTCGATGTGAGTGTCTTATTTCATATTATGGAATTTGGTTCGGTCGAGTGGTGTTGTATGCTGTTTTGGGTGCTATGGTAGGGTTATGGGCTTAGGTGTGCTGATGGTTCTATGCTGCTGGTGTTTGATCTTCTTAGTGGGAAGTTGCTGGATACTGGTCTTTGTGAGTTTGGATGCTGGTTCTTGCTTGGTTGTGAGCTGGTGGTGGCTGATGAATGTTGGATGATGGTGCTTCGTATGGTGGATCTCCTTGGTGAGGAGGTGTTGGATGCTGGATCATGTGAGATTGGATGTTGGTCTCTGCTTTTTGTGATTGGATACTGGCTGCTGCTTGGGGGTGAACTGCTGAATGATGGTGACGATGAGGCTTGGGTTTTTGATGCTGGTGGTTATGTGATGTTGGATGCTGGTGGTTCTGTGATGTTGGATGCTCGCGGCTCTATATGCTGATTGCTGCTTGGATGGGAGGTGCTAAAGCTGTGCTTTAGGGTTGTGCTGCTGCTAGATGTCGATTTATGTTTGAGTTTGGATGTTGGTTGGTGGTTAGCCGGGAGCTGTTGGATGCTGGTTGATGCTGGATGATGGTGGTGGCTGCTTTGTTTTGTGTGTGTTTTTTCGTTCTTGATTTTTCATTTTTTTTGGTCTTTTTCCTTGGGTCGTTAAGGGTTTTTGGGTGTGGGTCGATTGACCCCTCCCCTACCTTGTCTGCTGTGTCTCTTTTTCTTTTTCATAAATTTGGGTGGGTCAGGAATAGCCCAACCCTCACATCTTCCTTTCCCTAGAGACCCTATAATCCATAAAAACATAAAGAAATAATAAAAATCGTAAAACCCTAAAAAAACCTAAAAACACATAAACCCCCTAAGACCCTTGATAAACACTAAACCCATAAAACACATAAAACCCTTATAAAACCCAAAATCCCCAAAAAACCTTCAGTGGCTATGAAAAAACCACAAAACTAAAAAACCCTCAAACTCTAAAAACCGTAAAAACAACTGAAACACCAGAAAAGTCCCTAAAACATAAAAACCCTAAAACCCACAAAATCATTAAAATCCATAAAACCCAGAAAACACTAAAATACCATAACCCCTGAAATCTATATGAAACAAAAATAACTCTAAAACCCCTAAAAACTATAATGCCCTTATAACACTACAAACTCTTTGAAACCCAAGAAATTGTTAAAGTCCAAAACACCGTTAAAAATCTTAAAAATCCTAAAAGATGCTAAAACCCTTTTAAAAACCTTAAGACCCCTAAAGAAACAAAATCCATTAATAACTTACAGACCCTAAAAATTATAAAGACCCATCAAACACTGAAAACATGAAAAATAAAAAAACCGATAAATACCAAAAATCCACAAAAATGATAATAATATTTGTTAAAAAATAGAAACCCTAAAAATTTTAAAAAATACCATATAAAACGAAAAAACCCCTAAAACCTTAAAACCCAAAGAAAGAGTTAAAATATTGAAAAAATAAAACACATAACAAAATTAAAAAAATTAAAACATCAAAACCCATTAAAACCCCTAAAACCCTAAAATCCCCAAAAATCCAAAAAACCAAAACATTCCTAAAAATCCAAAAACTATTATAACTCATGAAATATTCTAAAAACCATAAAACCCCACAAAAACATAAAATCCCTAAAAGAATTAAATTGAAACTAGAAATCCTAAAACCACATAAAAACCATAAACTCAATAAAACCCATAATCCCCCTAAAAACTCAAAAATTCCTAACCCCCCCCCCCCCCCGCCCAAAAAACACTAAAACCCCTAAAAAATCATAAAACCTCATTAAAAATCTTGAAACACAAAAAATGAAAAAAATACTAAAAAATCCATAAAACCCAAAAAAACCTAAGAACCTGAGAACCCATATAAATTCTAAAACTCATAAAAACTGAAACCCCCAATACCCCAAAAACCCCTTAAAATCTTATGAATCCCTTAAAAAAACTAAAAAGCCCGAAAAGCCCTATATAACTTAAGTACACCTTAAAACCCCTAAAAAATAAAAATCACAAAAATTATAAACCCTTCATGAACCCGAAAAAGTCTAAATCATTAAAACCCCTAAATCCCTAAAAACCCATTAAACCCATAAAACCCCTAAAAATAATAAAAAAATACAATAAAATAACATAAAACCCAAAAACAATCTAAAACTCTAAAAACTCTAAAAGACCCTGAAAGACATAAAAAATCATAAAATCCTTTAAATACATGAAATAAACCTATAAAACAAAAAAAACCATAAACCCAAAAAAATCCTAAAATCCCCTAAAACACTAAAAACACCTAAAATCCCTAAAACATTATCAAAATAACTAATAACCCTAACACCTCTAAAAACATTTAAAACCCTATAACCCTAAAATTTCATAGAAACTCTAAAATTCCCTAAAACCCATAAATTCCGCAAATCCCCTAAAACACATATACACTAAAACCATAAATACCCATTAGAAACAAATAAGAACCTAAACCACCTAAAATATTAAAAACCATAAAACCATAAACCCCTAAAAACACTAAAAAACCTAAAAAACCAAAAACCACAAAACCCCTTAAACTCACAAAACTCAAAATCCCCTAAAAAAGTCCTAAAAACCATAAAACACCATGATGCCCTAATCCCCTAAATAAACACATAAACCCTATTGACCAAGAGAACCCTAATACCTATAAAATATCATAATAACCATAAAGCAAAAAATCCCTAAAAATTATATAAAACCCTAAAACCCCTAAAAAAATAATAACCAACAAACCCCATGAAACCCTAAAAATCCCAAAATCCTCTAAAACCGTTAAAACCATTAAAATATCCAAAAAACCTTAAAACACACTAAAAACCTAAAAAACAAATACTATAAAAGTCATAAAACTAATGAAATCACAAAAGGCCTAACAAAATCAAAAATCAATGAAAACCCCTAAAAATCTGTAAAACCCAAAAGAACCAAAAGGACTAAAACTCAATGAAAAAATTGAAAGCCCTTTGAAAACCAAAAAATACATGAAAACCTCTTTTAAACACTTTAATCCCCTAAAATCATTAATAACCATTAAAACCCTTACAAACCATAAAACCTCTAAATAACCAAATATAATAAATGAAATAAAAAACTAAACACACTAAAAACCCATAAAACAACATAAAATCCTATAAACCATAAAAACCCCAAAATACCCTAAAACCCTTGAAAACCCAGAAACACATAAAAACGAAAAATGACCCAAAATAAAAACAATACACCTAAACGAACATAAATAACCCTATAAAACCCTTAAAAGTCCCTAAAACCCTAAATCCCATAAAACCTAAATCCCTAAAAACACTATGAACCCTAAATACCAATAAAACCCTTGGAAACACTTAAAAAAATTAAAAATTCCTAGAAAACATAAAAAATTAAAAACATTAACCACCCATAAAAAGATTAAATAATCCGTAAAACTAAAAAAAACCTAAAACACTATACATCAAAAAAACCACTAAATATCAATTTAAATCATGAAACACCAAAAAACCATAAAAACACTTTAAATTATTAAAAAATCATTAAAACATATAAAACATATAAAATTATATAATGACCATAAAAACATTAAAACTCTAAAAACCATAAATTCCTTTTAAAACCATAAAACATTAAAAAAATATGAAAATCCCAAAACCCAAAAAAAACAATAAATCCCGAAAATCCAAAAAAACAAAAAAAAATGCTAAAAAGTCCGACAGACCCCAATCAACCCTAATAGACAATAAAAATTTTAATAAAAACCAAAAAAAACCCTAAAAGAACTTAATGATTCTAAAAGGCCATAAATTTTTTAAAAACCCAAATGGGCCTTTAAAACCATAAAAACCCAAATACCTCTAAACCGCACAAAACCCTAAATTACCCTAAAAACACACAAAACAAAAAAGAATGTAAAAAATATCTATTCCATAAAGGACCCTTAAGACCCAAATAACCCTTCGAAGGCACTAAGGACCACTAAAGACCCTGAATGACTCTGAAATACAAATTATAAACGTAAAAGAATTTAAAACCGCAAAAAAACCCGAAATCCCTAAAAACATAAAAATAGTATAGGACCCACTAAAACCTAAAACACCTAAACCAACGTAAAAAACCTGATAGACTAAAATAACACAAACACCCCCCCCCCCCTCAAAAAACCCTAAAGGCCCAAAATCCCCATAAAATCCTAAAAAACTCATAAAACCTCGAAAATCCCAAAAAAACGATCAAAACCCCTGAAACCCATTAAAAGATCTAAAATCCCCTGAAAACATTTAAAAACCATAAAATCCAAACGAAAACTCATAAAACCACTAACAACCATAAATAACGTGAAACCCCTAAAAATTGCACCCCCTCATAAAAAACGCTTTTCAACCCCAGAAACCTCTACCCACGAATACCTAAAAATATAAAAATCAAAAAACCAAAAAACCCAACGAACCCTAAACACAATAAAAATCTCCGGAAACCCATATAAAACAATAAATCCCTTAAATACAAAAAAAAAACAGAAAAAAAACTTACAAACTATAAAAATACATTAAATGAAAATAAAATATTTAAAAGACACAAAACCCTAAAATAACCCTAAAACTCTAAAAATACAAAAAAACGCAAAACCCCATAAAAGTCCTTAAAACCCCTAAAATACCAAAAATAACCCTTAAAGACCTTAAACACAATAATAACCTAAAAACCCAAAAAAAACCCGTAAAAACCAAATATACCATTCAAATGTTCAACTCCCCACATAAAACACAAAAAATTCGTTAAAACAATTTAGAACCCTTAAAAGTCGTTGAAAAAGAAAAAATAACCTCAAAAACATAAAATAACCCAAAAGCACTAAATTATAAAATTAAATAAAAACACCTAAAGACCCCTAAAACCCTAAAAACTCATATGACACCATGAAATATTAGATACATAAAAAATAAACTAAAACCCTTAAAACCCTAATAGTCTATACAAACCCTAAAAACCCATAAAATACCCTAAGAACCCATAAAAATCTAAAAAACAATAAATACCTTAAAAACTCAATGGACCAAAAACCCTAAATACCCTCAAACAATAAAAAAACCAAAAAACCCTTAAAACCATAAACCCCCTTGAAGTCCCTAAATGACAATAAAAGACCCCAAAAACACTAAAGACATGAAAAATTTAAAATACATCAAAGAACATAAAAACCCAAAAATAAAAAAAGACCCTAAAAACCCATGAGCATGAACAATAAAAGACACTAGAAACCATGAAACCCCCAAAAACACTAAAACCCTCAAACCCCTAAAATTCCTAAAAACCCTAAAAAACCCATTAAACCTCTAAAACCCATGAAATGCATAAAGACCACTAAAAATTATAATACCATTAAAACCCTAAATCCTAAAACAATACTAAAAATTTGAAAATCCTTTAAAAACCATACAACATGTAATATACAATAAAAACCCATTAAAAACAATAAAAAACCATAAATCCTCCCAAACACCCTAAACCCCCTTAAATTCCCAAGAATCCCTAAAAAATCATAAACCCCTAAAAACCAATGAAATTCAAAGAATCCATTGAAATACCATAAATCATAAAACACAAAAAAAAAAGAACAAGAAAACTTCTAAAAACCCTAAAAACACCAAAAGACCCCCAAAAATGACTAAACCCCTTGTGAAATATAATATCCCATAAAATCTGTAAATACCATACAACACAAATTCACCCTATTAGACCTAAAAACCATAAAACCACAATGGAAAAAACCTAAAAAACACCAAAAGACCCTAAAAGCCTTGAAACCCCAATAAAACGCAGAAGTGCCCTAAAAACCCCGTAAACACCCTTAAAAACCCTAAAATCCCTAAAATCCATGAACACCACTAAAACCCATTGATACCCTAAAACACCCTAAAATACCAAAAAACCTATAAAAACAATAAAAAAACTATAACCCATAAAATCCCATAAAACACAAAAAAAAACTCTAAAACCCATAAAATTCATAAAAACATTGTAATACCCCTAAAACACCTAAAACCCCAAAAACCCTAACAAAATGATAGAAAACTACTAAAAATCAAAAATTCTCCCAAAAACACAAAAAAAAGGAAACTTATAAAAAACCTAAAATCTCCCTAAAATCCAAAAAATTATTTAAAGACTTAAAACCCCTAAAACCCTGAAATCAATAGAACCCTTAAAAGACCCTAAAACCTAAATAAGATAAAAACACTAAAAATCTAAAAAAAATTAACGACACTAAAACCCTATAAAAACATATAAAACCCTAAAGACCCTAAAATGACCGTAAACTTCGAAATACCATAAAATCCTCAGAAAACCTACATCATGCTAAAAAGTAAAAACCCTTAAAACCATAAAAACACTAAACCCCTTAAACCCTACAAAACCATAAAATCCCAGAAACACCCAAAACCCATTGAAGACCAAAATAAAACCTAAAATCCAATTAAACTAAAAAGCACTGAAAAACCATAAAACAATTGTAAAATCAATAAAAACCATTAATGCACCTAAAACCCCAAAAATTCTAAAAAAATTTAAAATACAATAAAATTCCTAAATCTTATAAAAACTCATAAACCTCTAAAATTGATAAAAACCCTAAAATAGTAAAACCCCAAAAAATTCTAAATACCGCTAAAACCGCAAAATCTAGAGAATCCCTTAAACATCATAAACTTGGATATGAAACTAAAAACCCTAAAAATCTAAAAAACCAAAAAAAAAACCTAAAGACCATTAAAAACCAATAAATCTAGTAAAAATGTAAAACCACCAAATAAATCCTTAAAACATTTAAAACCCATGAAAACCCTTAACACCCCAAAAAACCATAAAAACCAAAAAAATGCACAAAAACATAAAATATACCATCACAACCTAATAAACTGAAATCTGTTAAAACCCCCAAAAAATACTAAATTTTTAAAGAATACTTAAAATAACTAAAAACCAATACAACTCCTAAAAACATTAAAACCATATAAAAGGCTCTAAATAAACCCTAAAACCCATTATAGACCATAGAAACTTTTTAAACCCCCAACGGTACCTAAAAGACCCAAACACCCAAAAACATTTAAACCCCCAAAAACACTAAATGAAACTAAAACCCCTATAACACCCCCAGAATACCCATAAAAGGTTATTTACCATATATGATACTAGAATCACTAGAACACTTAAATGACCCTAAAATACCTTAAAAAATCTAAATAACTCTAAATAGGAAAAAACCCACAAATGGAAGCTAAAAAATCCTAAAAACTCTAAAAGGCCATAAAACTCATATAACACTAAATGACCTTTATAACCCGAATGGATTGTAAAGACCCTAAAAATTGTAAATGACCCTCAAGACCCGAAAAAACATAAGGAAACTTAAAAAAAAATCAAAAACACACTAAACTACCTAAGAACCCCTAAAACCCTACAAAATCTCTAAAGACCATAAAACCACTAAAAACACTAAAATCCATGAAAAAAAACATAACCCACCTAAATCCTCAAAAGACCATGAAACCCTAAAGGACCCTTAAAACAATAAATTTCCCTAAAAACCCTAAATCCCCTAGAATTCCCTAAATCCCTTTAAATGCATTTAAATATCCTATAAACCCTATGAAGAATAAAAATCCAAAAATATTCATAAAAACTCATAAAATACCATAAAAATACATAAAAACCATAAAACCCACAAAACCCACAAAACCCCTAAAACCACCAACCCCTAAAAACATTGATTTAACCTAAAAACCTCATATAAATAGTAAAAACCAAAAATATCCTTAAAAAATAAAAACGTTAAAAGCCATTAAACAACTACAACCCTTGAATGATCTTAAAACCCCTAAAGCTCCTAAAACCCCTAAAAGACCCTTCCACCCCTAAAATCTCTAATACACCATAAAACACAAAAAATAATAAAACTCTAAACTACACTAAAATACAATTAAAAAACCAAAAATGCTAAAACCCCAATACCATAAAAAAATAAACCCTCCAAAACCTCAGAAATAGAAAACCCCCTGAAACCCCTAAAACCACGTAAAAATTATATAAAATGAGAAAAATCTCAAAATCCCCCATAAAACCATTAAAACTCTAAAAACCCCCATAATACCCAAAAAAACATAAAACCAATAAAAACCCTAATACTCTAAAAATCCCAAAAAAACCTAGAAATCCCTAAAATCCCTTAAAAACCCTAAAAGACATAAAAGCCTATAAAGGCCGATAAAATCCTAAAGAACTTTTAAATCCACCAAAAACCAAAAAAACCAAAAAACCTATAACCCCTAAAAACCCTAAAAACCATAAACCCCCTAAAGGACTATGAAACCATAAAGACAAAAAGAAACCCTAAAAACCGTAAAAACCTGAAAATATCCCTAAAACCCGAAAAAAAATTAAATAACCTAATCCCTTAAAACATCAATAAAATACCATAAAAGTATTTACAACCCCTAAAAGAACCTAAATTCCCTAAATAACCCAAAAACCCCAATATAACCCTAAAAACCCGTATAAATCTTAAAAACCTAAAAAGACGAAAACCATAAAGACCCTAAAAGCCTTTTTGTACCCTAAAATCCCTCATACATAGTAAAATCATTTAGAACCCCTAGAACTATAGAATTCTCCTTAAACCCTTAAAAACCTTAAAAACCCTAATAACTATCAAAATCCCAAAACCCATAAACCCCAAAATATTGAAAACCCCCTAAAACCCCCAAAAAACCCAAAAACCATAGATACGCTAAAAACATTAAATACCCCAAAAAATATTGAATCACTAAAACCCATAAACAACGAAATACCCGAAAACCCAAAAAACAAAAAAAAATCCAAAAACTTCATCGAAAATCTTAAAAATCTCAAAAACTAATAAACTATAAGAAAACCTGAAAAACCCTAAAAACTCTAAAACCCCAAGAAACATTATATAACCCTAAAAATCCATATAATCTCTAAAACCCATTACAACCCTAAAACATAATAAAAATTTTAAAATCCATAAATTCCATTAAACTATTGAAAACCCTACAAAAATAAAATCCATAAAAATATTTAAACCTAAAAAACCCTAAAATATCCTCAAAACACCATAAAATTCATTAAAAACATGGAAAATCCAAAATAAGAAAAAATCCCTAAAAACCCTAAAAAACACTAAAAAATCCAAAAAACCCTAAAATCAACAAAAACTTATAAAACCCATTAAAATAACTAATAAATTTAAATAATCTCAAAAACATTAAACCACATTAAAAACCAAAAATAAAATAAAACCATAAAAAACCTCACAAGTGTCCCTATAAATACTTAAAAATCTTAAAACCAAAAACCCCCTAAAAACTGTTGAAATTCCAAAAAAAACCCATAAAAAACATAAAATACATAAAAAACAAAAATAATTCCTACAAAGCCTCGAAATAACTAAAAACTCCTAATACCCCTATAAACCATATATATCCTAAAACCCATTAAAACCCCCAAAACGGAAAAAACCTAAAAACATAAAAATATTAAAAACCAAAAAAAATCCCGCAAAAAAATAAATAATGTAACACATTTAAAAAATTTAAAAACCCTAAAAACCAATAAAAATATTAGGAAACCTAAAAGTCTATAATAACCAGAAAAACATTATGGAAAATTAAAATACCCTAAAACATAAATTATCTTAAAATCCCCAAAAACAATAAAAACTATAAGAACCATAAACCCTGTAAAAGAACCTAAACCCCCTAAAATAATTAAAAAATATAAAATATTGAACAAACATACAAATTAAATAGCCTAAAAACATAAAAACCATAAATTATCCAATTAAACCCCATATAGACTCTAAAAACACATAAACACCCTAAAACCCCTAAAAACTCCAAACACCATAAAAATACTAAAATCATTAATAAAAAAAATCATAACCCCCTAAAACTATAAAAAAATAAAACTCATAAAACCCTAAAACCACTAAAAACTCAAAAACTCCAAAAAATTCCTAATAACTGAAAAAAGAATCAAAAACATAAAAACCCATAGAACACTAAAAACAACAAAATAATTAAAAACTAAGTACACTTAAACCCCCTAATAACCTTGAAAACCTTGAAAACCCCTAAAACCCATAAAAGCTAAAAAAAATCAAAAAAAATAGGGAAAATGAGTAGAAATCCCAAAAAAGATCTAAAAATACTTGAAAACTCTAATACCTAAATACCCAAAAGCACAAAAAAACATAAAATACCTAAAATCTCAAAAAACCCTAAAAGCCTAAAAACTCTAAAAACCCAAAAACCCTAAGAATCCCAAATTACCATAAACACCTAAAAAATCATAAAGGCCCTTAAACCCTGACCCCACCCCCGGACAATACTAACCATAAATTCCCTAAAGACCATAACACCCAAATAATAGTGAAACCCATTAAAAAACCTAAAACCACTTTAATCCATAAAAATATTAAAAATAATAAAACTCTAAAACCCTAAAAAACATAAAACCTCTAAGAACCAAAAAAAAACACTAAAACACTCAATACCCTAAGAACACTAAGAACCTTTAAAATACCCAAAAACCACTAAATATAATAAAACCCCTAACACCCCCAAAATAGTAAAAAATCATAAATCCCCTATACACTCTAAAAAAAACCTACTGATGCCTACAAATCCTAAATCCCCTAATAATTTCCTAAAATACTCCAAAACGCACAAAAAATGTGAAGAACTATAAGATGAATAAATATACTAAAAGACCCAAAAAACCCTATAACCCCTAAATGAAGGTAAAACCTTAAAGTCACTAAAACACAAAATACCTAAAGAATATCCAGTACCATTAAACCGACAAAACACAATAAACTCGTTAAAATGGTAAAGGAGCAATTAACCCCCTAAAGGACCCCAAAATACAAATAACCATAAAGGACCCTAAAACCACAAATAAAATCCTTTATATCCTAAAAGAACCTATAATCCATTTAATCCTCTATTGGACATTAAAACCCTGAAATCCTCTAAAGGACCCTAAAGCTCATAAATAAACCAAAAATCCCTAGAGTACCCTACTAACCCTAAACATCCCCCCCAAACATCAATGGCCATAAACACCATAAGGAAACAAAAAGTCCCTAAAACCCATAAATCCCCCAAAAATACCATAATGGACCATAAAAACCCTGAAAAACCTAAAAAACATAAGAGAATATAAATAACCTAAAAACTATTAATCACCATAAAACCCACCAATATCCTTAAAGGCCCCCAAAACCTAGAACCCTAATAGCCCTAAAATTCTTAAAAAATCCCATAACCCTCCCCCCAAAATAAAAAACCTAAAATGCCCAAAAAATTACAAAACCCCATAATCCCTTAAAATCCTAAAAAACTGAAAAATACTCTAAAATCACAAAAACACTACAAAATTCTGAACCCCACCAAAAAACAAAAAAAAAATATCAAAAAAATAAAAAACAATAAAACATAAAAAAATCATGAAAATATAATAAAAAATCCAAAAACCCCAAAAAACCATTAAAACACAAAATTCCTAAATACCCCAACAACCCCTTACAACTGGTAAAATCGTAAAAAACCCTAAAAACAAAAAAAATCATAAAAAACCCTAAAAAACATAGTTGAAAATATAATTCATAAACCGATAAAAGACACTAAAACCCTATACAGCCCAAAAAGACCCTAAAAATGCTAACAACTCTAAATGACCTTAATCCCCTATAAAACACAATAGTAAAATAAAAAAAAAGTTAAACACCCTAATAACTCTTAAACATATAAAGGCCATAAAAACCCTAAAATACACTAAAATACCGTACAAATACTAAAAAATCATAAACACCAAAAAATCCATAAAACCCAGAAAAATTCACAAACCCTTAAATAACCCTAAAAACCAAAAACCCATAAAAATAGTAAAACCCATGAAAGTATTTAATACCCTATGAAACCCTAACACCCACTATAACCCCTAAAAACCTTAAGAATCCCAAAACCCTTATAAAACCATAAAATCCTAGAAACCCCTAATAACCCTAAAATCTCTTAAAATCTAAAGAGAATAGCTTTAAAAACACTAAAAATCCATTAAACACTTAAAACCCATAAAATTGCTTAAAATATATGGAGGCCTTTAAAACCACAAAATCACTAAACATACCCAAAAATAATTCACTTAAAGAACCTAAATCCCTAAAAATCCTAAAACCCTAAAAACCATAGAAACCCTGAAAACCCTAAAAACTCATAAAATTCCTAGAAAAATCTAAAATGACGAAAACCCACCAAAAACAGAATACTATTAAAAACCATAAAACTCCTAAAAACCCTAAAATCATTAGAAACCCCTAAAACCCATAATAAACCCTAATAATCCAAAACCCCATAAAACCCACAAAAATCACTAAACCCAATACCCTACACCATATCACAAAACCCTACACCCTTAACCATATACCCTCTACACTAGACACCAAAACCTACACCCTAAACATGAAACCCTACACCCTAAACCATAATCCCTCAACCATGCATCCTATAGCCTAAACCCTATATCCTAAACCCTAAACACTAAATTCTAAACCCTAAACCATAAACAATAAACCTAATACCCTACACCATAAACCTAAAACCCCACACACTAAACCTTATACGATACACCAGAAATCCTAAACCCTAAACCCAACAATCCAAACATTATATCATTGTCCCAAAACCCTACAAAATAAACCCTATACCCTACAGCTAAAACCTAAAACCCTAAACCCTTCACAATAAACTCGATATTCTACACCCTAAAACCAAATCCCATATCCCAAAAAAACTAAAAAAAACTAAAAAAACAATAAAAATCCATTAAACCATAAACCACCCAAAAACTATTAAAAATCGAAAGGACCAAAAGAACATAAAACAGTCTACAATATCTAAAAACACTAATGAGCCCTAAAACCTCATAAATATCGAAAATACCCTAAACCCTTAAATACACCTAATGACACCAAAAATAATAAAACCCATAAAGGAACCTTATAACCGTAAAACCCTAATAAGATAAAATATCATAAAAGACTAAAATGAATTTTAAAAAACATTAAAATATCCTAAAAATTTGTGAAAACCCCAAAAACTCTAAAAGCCCATAAAACACTAAAAATCTCAAAACCCATACAAAACCATTAAAACTCTAAAACCCCGCAAACACCAAAATAAAATTAAAACTACTAAAACCAAATTCTCCTAATGACCATAAGAAATCGTAAAGACTATAAATAACTTTAAAAACACATATAAATATTAAAATCACAAAAATCTCTAAAAACACAAAAAATATAAAAAATGTAAACCATAAAAATCTCTAGAACCAAAATAAACCCATAAAAACTAAAAAACCCCAAACCACTAGAAGTCCTATACCCCCATAAAAATCCTTAAAATCTATAAACCCCCTAAAAAAGACAAAACCGAAAAATTAAAAAAAAATAAAAACCACCAATAATCCTAAAACAACAATAAAAATCCAAAACCCCAAAAAAACCAAACACCCTAAAAACATTAAAAACCATTAAAACAATGAAAATCCCGTGCACCATTAAAAAACCTAAAAAATAAAAAACCTCAAAAACATTAGAAAACCCTAAAAACCATAAGAACTATAAAATTACTAAATATCATTGAAAACACTATAAACCATAAAAACCCTAAAAATAAAAAAATTGATATAAACCATGAAACCCATAACACAACCTAAATCCCTATAAAAATTAATACTCTAAAAACACTAAAAAATAAAAACCCCTTAAATAACTGTATAAAAAATCATAAATGATATTAAACACCCAGAAACACTAGATAAACCCCTACACCCAAAAAACTGTAAAAAAATCCAAAAAAAGTGTTATAGAACATGAATACTCAAACACACCGACGATCCATAAAAACCCTTAAAAAACAAAAAAAATCATAAAAACATAAAAAATACATAAAACCCCTAAAACTATAATGTCTCCAAAAATATACAAAAACTATTAAAGATAACTATAACCCTAAAAACACCTAAAAGACCCTAAACCCACTGAATATCCATAAAACTCCCTAACACCATAAAAAACACTAAAAGACACTTAAAATACCAAAAAACTATTAATGACTATCAAATAACCTAAAACCCTAGAATTCCTTAAAAAGACTAAAAGATCTATCAGATAATCAAAACCATAAAACCCGATTAGAATGTAAAGACCATAAAAACCATAAATAACCCTAAAAATCCTAAACGATCCTAAAAATCCTAATGGACCATAAAAACCATAAAAATCCATGAGAAACCGAAAGGCCCTTAAAACCCCTTAAGAAATATAAATTCGCCAAAATCATTAGAGGTCCCAAAAAACCCTAAAACCCCTAGAAGATCCTAACATCCCAAAAAACACATAATTATCCTTAAACCTCATAAAATCTACAAAATTACATAGAAAACTCTTGAAACCAGACACCTCCATAAAAACATAAAAGATCTGAAAATATCTAAAACATTAAGTGACCCTAATAGATCCTGAAATAACCAAAAAACTCTAAAAAACTCTAAAAATGGTAAACACTTTGGAAAAACCTAAAATTACTAAAGGACTCTAACAACCCTTAAGAAACCCCAAGAAAATTAAAATATATTAAAACTTTGAACCCCTTCAAATCACTAAATCCCACTAAAACCATACAATTCACAAACCATAAAACCCTAAAAACCACAAATCCATAATAACCCTAAATAATCCCAAAATCTTAAAAAAACATATAAACTCTAAAAACACTAAAAACCTTAAACCCAAAAAACCCCTAAACCCCTAAAAACCCTAATTATCCGTAAAGACCCTAAAGGACCCATAGAAACCTAAAATATAAAAAAATCATTAAAACCCCAACAAGACCCAAAAAAAATAAGACATCAAAAACCACTAAAAGACACTTCTGAATACCCTAAACGAAGAAAAACCCCCAAAATCGTTTTAAGTGGCCCTAAATATCCCAATAAGTCTATAAAGACCCTAAAAACATTAAATAACCTAAAATATCCATAAAACCCTGTAAAAACCATAAAAATGATTAAACCTCTAATAACTATAAAAATCCAAAACCCCAAAAAAAATTATGCACTCTAAAAACAATAAATCCCTACAAACACTTACAAACGCAAAAAAAATCCTTAAAACCCCTAAAACCCTAAATAACCCACAAAAAACACTTAATACCACAAAAAACTATAAAACACCCTAAAACCCTTAAATCCTGAAAAAAAACCTAAAACCTTTAAAATCTCTAAAACCATAAAAAACAATAAAACTGTTAAAAACCCTAAACCCCTTGAACATACCATAATACAATAAAAAATCATTAAACCATTTAAACACAAAAAAAATCTAAATAATGACTTAAAACACTAAAAACATTAAAAACTCCAAAAACTGTGAACCCCTATAAATGAAGAAAACATTAATAACCCTACAATCCCAAAAAATACTGTAAATAAACATTGAAATAAAAAAATTCATAAGAACACTTAAAACATTAAAAACCGTAAAAACCATAATACCCTTGAAAACCATAAAACGCATAAAAACCATAACACCACTAAAACACGAGAAATCCCTAAATAATACAAAAACCAATAAAATTAAGAAATTAATAATAAAAGACCCTAAATCCCTTTAGATCCCCTAAAAGACCCTAAAACCACTAAAACCCTAAATGTCCCAAAAAGATCTTTAAAACCTCTAAAAACCAAGGGAACACTAAAACTCCCAAACAATACCCTAATAAAACCCTAGGAATCTATAAAAAACATAAATAACACAAAAGAAACTTAAAACCCTAAAACCCCTTAAAACCAAAAAGACCCCTTGAAACCCTTTAACCACTATTAGGGCCTAAATTCCCCTAAAAAATATATTAACTCCTATGAAAGCCTAAAAAATCTATAAAAATTTATAAATCCTAAAACCCCTAAAAGAACCCTAAAGAATCAAAAAAATGAAAAAATCTTAATAACACTAAAACCCCTAAACAACATTACAATAACCCTATAACACATAAATTCCAAAATGACTATAAAAACCTACTAACCATAAAAATTACTAAACAATATAAAAAATATTATAAATACTAAAGCCATACCAAATTATAAAAACCCTTCAAACACCATAAAACCCCAAAAAAACCCAAAAAATCCCCTTAAACCCCATAAAATCTGAAAAACATAATAAAATTTAAAAAAAATTAAAATTAATAAAAACTATAAAAACCTTAAAAACATAAAACCTTAAAAGTCCCTAAAAATACCATAATCCCTAAAATCTCCAAAATAACCAAAATACTATAATGTCCATTTACGCACCACATTCTCTTTCAGATACATAAAAAAACATAAACCCTGAAAACACTATAAGCAATGAAAACCCCTAACACCCTAAAAATCCCTTCAGAACCTAAAAACTATAAAAATCATTAAAACCCATAAAAACACTAATATACCCTAAAAACCCAAGAAACCCGATAAAAAACTGAAAACCATTTAAAAACCTAAAAACCCATAACCTACCCAAACCATAAAACACCTAATAATCTAAAAACCCCAAAAAATCGATAAACCGCTAAAACCAAAAAGACCCCTTACAATCCAAAAACACTAAAAATTATAAAATGTTCGTAAAAAAATATCCCAGAAATCCTCATAAAAAACCTAGAAAGAACAAACCATATAAACGATAGTGAAGCCCCAAAAAACAATTAAAAATAATAAAAACCCTAAAAACACTAAAAGACCTTGAAATCCCTATAACAACTAAAAGACCCTAAAAATAATAAAACCACTAAAACTCCCAAACCCTGCTTTTAAAACTGTAAAACCCTAAAAAATCCTAAAACCATAAATTCACATAAAACACTAGATAACATATAATACACAAAAAATCCAAAAAATAGATTAAAACACTAAAAATCTAAAAACCATTAAACACCTAAAAACCATATTTTATTTAAAAAACTATTAAACAACATTAAAAGGACAAAACCCCTAAAAATAGAAAACACCCCAAAAATTCATCAAATATCATTAAAACCCAAAATCCAGTAAAACCTCTAATACTCCAAAAGACCTATGAAGACCCTGAAAATATCTTGAAACCCTAAAAGCCACTAAAAATATCTAAAAAGCTCTAAAAACAAAAAACCCACTATAGAAACCTAGAAACCCATAAAACCCCCAAAAACCTAAAATACTAAGACCCTAGAAATACCAAAAAAAATATAAGGGAGAAATAATAACAATGAAGTCCATAAATAACAAAAAAAAATAGAAACATTAAAAATGCTTTAAACTATAAAACCCCAAAAAACCATAAAAACCCTAATAACCAAAAATCCTGAAACAATAAAAAGTACACTTAAAACCCATAAAGAAAATATAAATCCATAATTACCCTAAACCCTTTTAAAATCTCTAAAATAATATATACACACTAGACACCCATAAAAAAAATAATACCCTAAATTCATTTAAAAATCTTAAAAACATAAAAATACTAAGAAAATTCAAATAAAATTAAAATAAATCAAAAAACACATATAGGACTCTAAAACACCAAAATATCCAAAACAATCAATTCCTAAAACCCCATGATACCCCTAATATCCCTAAAACCCCAAAAAAATCTCAAAACACAAAAACCCTTAAAAACCCCTAAAAGATCCCCAAACACCTTAAAACCCACAATTGAAACTAAAAACCCTACAATACACTAATGAAACCTAAAACCCCTAAAATACCATAAAATATCCAATAATATAGAAATGATTATTTTTTTGACAAAAGAAAATATAAATGAATATAAATTCACAAACAATGAAAAAGTATACTAAAAACCATTTTAAACTATAATACACCATAAAAATATTAAAACAACAAAGGACCCTTAAAACCGAAAAAACCTTAACAATACCAAAAACCATAAAAAATACTAAAAACCATAAAAATACCTAAAGGATCTTAAAACCATAAAAACCCTAAAGGACCCTAAAATCATAAAATCTTTAATATACCCTAAAATACACTAATAACCCAAAACGGCCCTAAAACCCCAAAAAATATAAATAACCCTAAAACCACTTAAAGAACCTATTATACCAGAAAAACACCTAAATGACAATAAAAATTTATGAAAATGAAGTTAAACCCCTTAAAAATATTAAAAACCAAAAAAGATGCAAAAAAATTTAAGAAAAAAAACCAAAATACCCATAAAAGACCCAAAAACCACTAAAACCACTAAAAAACCAAAAAAAATCATAAGACTCTGACAATGTCTAGGTATCATAAGTAAATAAAATTTATTTGGAAACCTAAAATCCTAAAAAAAATTAAAACCCAAAAATCCATAAAGAAACTCTAAAAACATTAATGAAACAAAATACCTATGAAATCCACAAAAAAACTAAAACACAAAAAACATTAACCCCCCCATCACACCCAAAAAAAACCTTAATGGCCCAAAAACCCCAAAAACCCAAAAACACTAAAGGATCCCAAAAAACCTAATGTACCAATGAAATCTATAAAATATACTAAAAAACTTAAAAAATAAAGAGCCTAAACATCACATTAAAAATTCTAAAGTACACGAAACAACAACGAAGCCCCTAATGATCCCAAAAACAAAAAATCCATAAAAACTATAAAATGAGTAAAAAACTAAAAAACCCAAAAAAACCATAACATGAACTATAAACCTAAAACATTAAACTAAAAAAAACAGTAAATTAAAATAAAAACTTTAAAATCCTAAAAGACCTCAAAAACCATAAAAAATAGGAAAACATAAAAAAAATAAAAACACCTAAAATATTAAAAACTTATTAAAACCCAACTAGTGTAAAAAACCCCTTACTCCCTCTAAAACCATAAAAACCCCTTAAGGGCCCTGATAAACTGTTAAAATCCATAAAACACATAAACAACCAAAGAACCCAAAGTAATTCTAAAACCCAAAAAAACTAAAAAGGCCACAAAAAAACATTACTCACAAAAAACCATTAAAACCATAAACATGATGAAACCCCTAAAAACCCGCAAAAATCATTAATATGCTTAAAACACCCTAAAACCAATAATATCATAAAACCCCCTAAAAATTTGAAATAAAGCTAAAACACTAGAACCCCAAAAAACATAACCCCCAACCCCAACACTAAAAACACGTTTAAACATAAAATATCTAAAAAATAAATACACATAAAACTCGTACAACATTAAAACACCTCAAAACCTAGAAAAACAAACAAACAAACAAAACCTAAAATAGTAAAAACTGTAAAAACCCTAAAAAATTAAGAACCATAAAATACTATAAAATAACCATTAAAATTAAAAACTCTTACATCCAAAATAAAAGTAAAATTCATAAACTTTTAAAAACCCCTAAACCCCTTAAAAACCGAAAAACATATAATACAATAAAACCATTAAACACCTTAAAACCCTTAAAAACAAATGAAACCCAAAATTACCAAAAAAAAACCCCTAAAGAAACATAAAAACATAAAAGACACTAAAATGTCATAAATATACTAAAAACCTCTATATCATTAAAACACTATAAAAAACTAAAACCATAAATATGCATAAAAATCCATAATACCTCAAATACCATAAAATTTTTAAAACAGCCTAAAACCTTAAGACCCCAAAAAATATGAAATTATTATAAAATACTGTAAAACATAAAAAAACATAAAACCATAAAACCACTAAAGGTACTTTATTTGAATGAAATACTCTATACCCCCTAAAAAATTAAAATACCATAAAAAATGTAAACCATAAAACCCCTAAAAATCCTAAAATCTCTAAAATTTTAGAAACCCCTGAAAACTATAAAAGAAGTTGATTAAAAATAAACTTGAAAACTTGTAAAGGATGTTTCTTGGAAAGAAGGTTTTTAAAATCCTTTCATACCATATAAGTTATAAAAACATTCTTCGTACCTTTGTCAGAAAAGTCAAAAAGTACCTCGTACGAAAAAAACGGCAAAATATTCCTTTCATATTCTTTACTAAAAACTCACCGAAGGGTAAAATTGGATTTAAACTATTTTAAGTGGATGGAAACAATATTACATATTTAGGGAACATGTATTTGGATGATAAAATACACCCCAGTAAATACTTACGAATAAACAATCTCGGATAAAAATGAGATTGTGGTATTTTCCCTTACCTTAGGTCCGATTTGCTTTGTATGTGTCCGAAGCTCCTGTATAATGGTTTAAATAATGTTATTGACTTATTAAAGAATCATAAATATTGATATGATATCATATATGGTCATATTCGTAGCTTCTTTTTAGTAATATTTCATTGTTACTTGTTACTCGAGTCTTTATTGCCTTTTGTTCTTATGCGTGTTTTGCCGAATAAATTCATATTTTTCTTTTAAGGTTATAGATACCTTATATCCAGAATGGTATTAGTGTGACATATATCATATTTATTCATTCAATTAATTTATATAATTATTATGTAATGAAGATCATGTAGAACGAGTCGCTTCACATCGTGGAGACGGTATTCCGTACGTACGCACGAGTGATGATATCGTTCCTATGATCGTGGAATTGTATTGGAGTATATATATATATTATTTCAGTATCAATATTACTTTAGAATAATCATAAATAGTTACTCATTACACCATTATACCCATCCTTGTAAAGTGATGGTGGAAAATAGATTACACCACGGCGTGGAGACGGTATTCCGTACGTACGCACGCGCGGTGATTTAATTTTTCCGTAGGATGGATAGAAGGTGAGTTAGGGTTGTTTCATATTTATAATAACATATAAGTATGTAAGTAATACTGATGTTATTACATTATCATGAAACAACTAAATAAGAAGAAGTTGAAGAAGAATGAAATTGAAAAGATCGGTAATGGATATTACCTCTTCTTTGGAACGCTTATTTGAATCCTCCACTTAGGGAACTAATATTGGTATTTGAAGAATACCAGGACATCTAGGATTATTCTAGGGAAGTGGAGAGGAGAAAATGACAGGGGCTGGCTGAGATTGAGTGCTCAATTTTGTGTGAGGAGGAGGGGGAGGGGGTGCCCTTTTATAAGGGGGGAGAGGGGCATCTTAGGAATATCTCAAAATATTATTTTATATTAAAGTCAAAATCGGTTTATAATGGTTCCAAAGGGTCTTATTTCGAAGCTAAAGTGGGGAAGGGTAGAAATCCTATCAACCAATAGGATTTAGACAAGTTTAGGGTATTATTTTAACCTTATCAATTAGATTTAACTCTAAGTTAAATAATTTAACTTTTACCGTGTCTTTTTGTTTTCTTTCACTATATGGTTAATACACTTACTATAACATGTAAAACGAACCCCAAATTGTTTATTATTAATATATATATCCTTATATAAGTCATTTGGCCGAACCTTAGATTTTTAGGAATAAAATAACAATTAGGAATATAATATTTGATTTAAAAACTATTTTGTGTCAATTTTGACACTATTTGATATATGATTTTTGTGAAAGTCATAACAGAATTATATGTTCGAAAAAAGTTGATTAAATCAAAAATAATGTATCATAGTAACCTATAAAAGTTGTGTAATTCATAAAAAGTCTCAAATTACATTTATTTTGGTGTTTATAAAATCAATTATGTCAATATTTCATAAATAAGATAATTACTGCATCATAATTGTGTCATAAATAAATTACATTATATAATGTATAAAAATTATAAATAAAATACCATTATGTAGGAAATAGTTTTAGATTTCTAATGAATATTTATAGTTGAATTTATCTTTTGTATAACCCCATATTAAAAATGATTTACGTATTAAACTTTGATTTTAACTATTTTAACCCTTCTTTAAATAAATTAATAATTAATGTCCTAATCTAACCCAAGTGGGCCTAAATGGTCATATTTTATTCATAAGGTTGTTTTTGGTCAAATTACACTTATGCAATGGAATTAGGGCATGTTTTAGGGTAATAGTAATATCATATTTACCCTTAGTTACCCTATTTACTATTAACCGCGGTAAAAAAAAGTAAAAAGTTACTATTCACCAAAAAATTATTTTTATCTCATTGAACCACATTTTACTTACTGATATCAACCGTGTCTGTCGGATTTTAGAAATTCCATTCACAGAAGCGGTAAAATTAAGTTTTATGCAAAATTCAGTTTTTAACCTACCACTTAGTGGTTTCACTATTCATAAAAAATTGAAAGTTTAAAGAAAAATACCAAAATTTCACCCTAGGCTAATTTCGGTATTCCGAATCCAAAAATGAAGTCCATTTTAAAAAATAAAATTTATAAAATTTCAAAAAGTGGTTATTACTATTCATAACGGCTAGTTTTAATAATATTTTAATAGCATATCGTTGTTTAGTGAAACTCGGTATTGCGTACGACGCAAGCTATCGAGGAAGGTCGCGATTGCATGTAAAGTAAGCCAAGCTAGTATGTAGTGAAGGATTCCTTTGATGATATATAAAAAAACAAAATATTACTCATAAAAATCTCGTGTGTTACAATTCTAATTGTAAATTACTCCATGATGGGGGAACTCCCACTAGAAAGGGCTGGAAGATAACAGATCTGGAGGAAGGAAGTCATCTTTGTATTGTACAATGGGGTAAACCATGAACTTTTCTCTACAAAATAGGCCTTGAAGAATTCCTTCTCATGTGCATTGATGGGATGGAATAAGTGCATGCTGGAGCTTGTGGATTTCACCAATCGGCAACCAAGATCTCTCATCAAATTCAAAGGCTTGGATACTATTGGACCACTATAATACAGTATTGTGACATATTCTCAAATAATTTGCATTCCTACCATGTTTAGAACAATTTTATTCACCAAACCCCAGAGCTACTTCACAAAACATAGTACTCCTACCATTTTATGCATGGGGGATGGATGTTTTGGTACTATATCACCCTACCATAGCCAGACAATTCATGTTCATACTCACAGGAACCAATTTATTTTCCCTATGGCCTGAAGCCATACCCTTTAATGAATTTGGGGAGAAAAGCATCGTCAGCTTAGTGAAGGCCAACATCATCACTATTTTTTATTCCTCACACAATACTGACTGAAAAAACACCTATATATGATCTAATCAGTTGTAAAAGTTTTACCTGGAGTATGGAATAATATCCAACCATTCATCCTACTACCATGGGGAGGCCAACAACTAGATAAAGGCTTTCAACATGAATCTTCACAATATACTCCAAAAGATGGTACATAAGGATAGGAAATCATGTCCAGATAATATCCTTCATTCTTTATGGTCATACTGAAACATGACCAGCACTTCCACCCTAAGAAACCTTGTAGTAACTAGTATACATGGAAGATATTGTTTTAAATATCGAAATTCAAGTTCCATCACTCTATGTGGTCATTTCTGATCAACTATCCATGGATGAAAAATCCTAGAGACTATTTGATGATTTTGATAATCAAGATGAGAATACGCTGCACACTTTTCACAATTTCAAAGTCTAGGAAAATCTAATCACATGATCCTTCAAAAAAAAAAGTTTTTCATTTGATCTCTCCTCGAAGGATAGATATTGATGGTTCTCTGAACCTTGATGATAATAGTGAAGAAGCCCCCAAATATTGAGCCAAAGTGGGAGGGACCATATTTCAAACATAGGTTATATTCTAATGGAGAATACTCCCTGATATCAATGGATGGACAACTCATTACAGATCCCATGAATTCATGCTTTCTGATGATGTACTTCACGTAACCTCGACACCCACGTACTGTCCAAACTCTATGAACGCAAACTATACATTATATTATTAACCAAATGATGTTAAACTATATGGTATTAGTACCTGAAAAACAACATTATACAGGGATTCTGTTGTCTTTACTGCATGACTCTAAACTACACATCATAGCATCTAAGATGTAAGATATTAAACCGCATAAAATAATTCATCCTAATCAAATGACAATAAACTACATGATCCCTCATATAACTACATATGTCTTGATTCACATTCATTAGTGGGATACGTAGCGACACTTTAATCCTCGAACTTTACCCATATACCCCCCAACAAAAAATGTCTCTATCATATCCTATATCTCCCCATATTTAAGAGGGAAGCCATTATCATTCCTTGTTTCTACAATTGATTATAACTCATGTGATCTTAGGATTGGTGATAAGGATTGCCTTAGATAAACATACTATAGAGAAATATGGTAGACCCCACATTCGTAGTGGATTAATCCAAAATTCCCCATACTCTTATGTCTGGTCCAGATCGGTACAGGGAAAATTCAAAACTACATACGACTTTATTCTTTCCCTTGAAGGGTACATAGTGATGCCTATATTTGACATCCCAGCCCAACCACAAACAAAACATTCCCTCTCATGTCCCTACACATGGACCACACATTTTTAGAAAATGTTCTAACTATGTATGACTTGATTCCTTCACTTGTAGTCTATATAGTATTTCCTGGATTTGGAATCCTAGCCCAGCCCCCAGTTATAAAACTACCCCTTCCCCCGTGAAAAGGTCAGACTTTTATGGGGATTACACAAAATATCCTAACCGAATGATAATAAACTATGATATTATTTAAGTTCCATGTGAGGGCTGAATCTAAATATTAAATGATCCTGCATATCTCCCCAACCCACACATGAGATGTCAAAAAATCATTCTTCCCTCCATTCATATGAGTTAGATATATGTGTAATCTTCTTTATTTCACTTCTAATCAGGTTTTTAATATTTCTTACATTCCCATACAAATATTTTCTATTTTCTAATCTCCATAATTTGAGGATATTTGGGTCCCCAAATACCATCAAGTCCATCAGAGATGAAAGAACAGTGTCTTGCAACCACCTTTGTTTGACTATGCACATCCTTCCCTAGTGGCTCTGCATATGTCACCTACAAAACAGTCATCAGTCAACGTAAAACTCATCCTTAGGAGATTCCTATCCTACCACAGTACGCCTAATGGATTTCAAGCCCCATGTCATTCTTCCTGATCCAAGTTTCCCCCATGGACTACGGTTTACACCATATGTGATCACTCATGTATAGGGAATGCCTGAATATCCCAATCACGATTAACTAAAAGATATTAACGGTCTTTGTGACATCATAATGTCCTCACTTCATGAATCTAAACATCACAACCTAATTTACACTGCATGAATCTAAATTGCACAACATAATGTCCTTGTTGCATGACTCTAAACTGCATAACATAATTTTCATGATGCATGACTCTAAACATCACACCATATTGTCCTAGCTGCATGACTCTAAACTACACAACCTAATGTAATATCTACATGACTCTAAACTGTACATCATAATGTCTTCACTATATGACTATAAACTACACATCATAATATCCTCGCTTCCTTACTCTAAATTACACATCATAATGTCCTCGCTGCATGACTCTACAGTTCACAACATAATTTCCTTATAGAAGATTTCTAAACTGCATGGCCAGAATCTTCCTTGTCTGTATTATTTTAAATTTCATAACATTAGTTTAAGCCTAAATTTCTCCATGTTGTTAATTTTTCTATTCTTATGTACTGATCCAGAATCCTTGAAATCTCTTGTTTTGCACACCGATCATAGCTTGCGTGAGATTAATGATCTCATTAAGAGATCCATCGTGACATCATGGAAAATCAATCTAGGAATTTGGTCCTAATAACACAACCTTAGAAGGCATGTCCTGGTTACCTTACCCATAAGGAACCATGTGTCCTAGTTGTACGATGTTAAACTATATGGTACCCAAAACATGGGACGAATGCCTCACCCTGCATATGAGTCTGATCCATGTTAGGGATACCTGATTCCATGAGTGAATAATAGACCAAATGTCTTTAATGTATCTTGATACACACTTTACACAACCTCTATGCTTTGAGTAATCTTGAATCCCCATAATATGCCATGGCCATCAGATTTGGAATTCTAGTGTCTTATGGACACCTTTGTTTCATTATTCACATAATGCCTCGATGGCTCTGTATATGTGACCAAAAAACAGTCGTCAATAAAAGGAAAATTCTTCCCCATGATATTCATATCCTATATTAGTATGACCAGTGGATTCCAAGCCTTGTGACATCCCTCCTAATTCAAGGGCCTTCAAAGTCATGGTTTTCTTTCTCCTTACAACATACATCCTAGATGTATCAGAACATGCTGGCCTGATTCAACTCTGGTAACTCTTGAGGCTTCTGTGATATAAATATCCCCCATCCATATGTGTGAATTTGATCTGCATATAAGAGGAAAAAAATTCCCTCACTTGTTTTCATGTTTCCCAGAGATGTTTAGCTAAAATAAATTTCTCTTTTCATGTTCAGGAACACCCCTTGTCAATGGTCATAGTTCGTGTTTATAAAGGTAACAATCTCTATAGTCCATCATAGCTATCAGAGATAGAAGCCTATAGTCCTATGGGAACCTTTTTCTGACTATGCACATCACGCCTCCGAGGCTCTTCATATGTCGCCTACAGAACAACCGTCAACCAAAGGAAAATTCAACCTCTGGAGAGTCCTTTTTAGTTTTGGTATTCTCATATGAAATTCATGTACCATATCACCCATAGATTTGGAAAACCCCTATGAATAACTGCTTACATATCCTCCCTTTTTCAAATGACCAGACATGAAAAAGATTTCTAATTGAACTATCCATTCACCGGCTCTCCCTTACGCATGTAAGAATCATGAGGGAGCTGTTTCCCGCTCAAAGCCGATACGAATGTCCCTAATACATTTGGACATCATCGCTCAGAAAGGCCACCCACTGTGGCTCCAAATATTAAAAAAATAAATGTGTTGTAAGTCCTCCCAAGCCATCAGAGTTGAAATAACAGTGTCTCGCGAACACCCTTGATTAACTTTGAACATCATTCCCCGATGGATATGAATTTGGAGCCTATAAGACAATCATTAATCAAAGGATAATTCATACCCAGGAGAGTATTATTCAACCACAATACGCCTAAAACGGTTCCTGAGACTCATACATGTCCAAAACTCACAAATTTAAGGTCATGAAAAATCCATCATTCAAGTATGAAAGAATTTAGGACATTCCCGGTTGACAAATCCCTAATTGGGGCCCCTTACCCCCCAGGATTGGTGAAATCTGTTCGACCTAAAACATCAGTAATAATCATTATTAGAAGAATTGTGAACTACCAATGAAAATGTTTCAATTCACACTAGAGTGAAAAATCGAAAAGGGTACCTCTGGATAAAATCCGAGTATCAGTTCACTAAACCTATACTATATATATTTTAGAGAATAAATGTTCTAGTTATAAAAAGAGATGTAATGATTGTTTGGTCTAAAACCCAGAAAGGGCGGCCTAAGAAAAAGTCATGTTATTCAAGTTAATCCCATGTCAAACTGGACTAGGAAAAAATTAGGGTGATAATGAAAAATACCCAAATTTTCATTAGATTTTCCATGAAACCTCAGCAATAGTTGAACTACGCTTGTTGAGTCTCGTGGATTAGGAAAAAATTAGAGGCCAATACAATTATTTCTCTTCCATGATTTTGAATCACTGTTAAAAATTAATACCTGAATGAAGTGATTTTTATATGATTGATTGTGATCAATTGACATGACACAAAGAGGAAAAGAAGAATCATTTCCTGGAAAATTTGTTTCATCAAGTTCAACAAAAAATGGAGGAGCATCCCTAGTTCAGAGTCTCTCCGTGATATCAAAGGGAAATGAGTACAAATCATGATTTGGGGAATGATACAATAATTCCTAGCTCCCCCTTTCCAAAAATGGCACCTGACTGCCGTGCACCGTTGAGATTTTGTTCTAAAGAAGCTATCTCATCGACTATAGGATTCACCGTTGGGAACACTCGTTACATTATGGCTTTAAGTTCTCTATCTTTCATCTGGATAGCTTCATTATTATCATGTGAAGTGTACAGTTTAGCCTTAAACCATGTTATGTGGGCCTCAAACTCCCACATCTCTTCATTTTGGGTGATCACCAAATAATGATCCTTTGCCTCTACAGCCATTAGTTGATCGAGTTCTACTAAAACATCTCAAAAGGACATCACCAGACGATGGGAAGAATATAACATAGAATATATATCCTCACAATAATCGAGGTCTTCCTAGGCTATGATGAAATTGTAGATCAGGAGATGTAATTTTTTATAATAAATGCCACCAGAACCCATCTTGGTAAATAACCATCAGAATCATTTTGTCTAATATGTAAAGCCAGATAGAGGTTCTTCTACAATAATGGCATATAACTGATTCCATGCTTGTTCTCACACTACATGGTGCCTCCCCACAACACAAATACTTTGATCCTTCCACATATCAACAGGTCTATAGGAAGGAAGTGTCGTTATGCAAATGAGAAGGGACCTAAGATAAGTTACCCAATATGGGGGGTCTCTCCTTACCCTTAGATTGTTCAACCACAAGAAAAGGATGTGGAGGGATTACTGCAAATTCTAGGGTATTAGTTGATAATCTTCTGGGGCTAGCCTCATTAGGGTCAGGGGAAGTACCAAAAGGAGAGGAGAAGTCTGAATCACTCCCCTATGAGATGGGTTGCACCGATGAAGACCCATCAAGATGCATCTAACAGATGTTTGATCATCTCTTCACCATAGGGGTGAGAACAGATGGCATAGCCATTTTGGACGCTGTTGTAACAGAAATAGAAGACGTATCTATAATGGTTTTCATAGGAGAAGGAATATATGGCATTATTGTCAAGGTTATGATGGGGTGGAGGATGGTTAGAGGCTTTTGGACTCGTCTAAGTGGCCTTCTCATCACCCCATCAGGGTAATAACCCACCCACAATTGGTCATATTCCTATAATAGAAAAGTGGATTCTGTCATATTGGGAATTATAACCATCATAGTGACACCCTCCCTCATCATCATAATCCATAAATAGAATGAATTATAGGGTGAGATTACCCCCATTAACTAAACTGTAGGAATAAGTGCAATTTGTTGAAGGCACCCAAATTTCCTGGAAAACCGATAAGGGGGTTATGGCTCAAAAATTCCCACTCGATCTATGCGAGCAGTGACCATCCCATCCCTATGAACAATAATGTATGACAATTACTCTATGTAACTGACCCTTTCACCTCTTAAGTACCCATGAGGTGTAGGATATGGTGAAAATATGAAGTAAGAAGTGTCATTACGAATCTCGACTACATTGTTAATAATTAATGTCCAAGGTCGTACATCAAAAATGTCGATAATGGACTATTGAAATTCATAGTAGGGAACCCTGGAAGTGTGTTGATATTCATATCAAGGGAAGTGTTCGGCCATCCACCCATACAAAAATTGAAATTGTCTGCTGAGATGATTTGGAGGTCTACCCTCTTGTAGATATCCCAATAACTCATAAAGTTAGGCGAGAGTAGATGTGACCAGATTAATTGGTAGACCCTCTCCAATCACAACCACAATTATCAAAGCGTAGTCCCAAACACCAGTATATACTTTGTTAGATGGGTAGAGGAATCAACTAAAAAACATGGACAATAAAACTTCTAATGTAAGAGCAAGTGGTACATCCGGTAGAAGATCATGTCCCCATGTGGTATATCATCCCACATCGAGGGTAGCACAATATGACCATAGAATTTGGTGAGACTAGATGGATGGATGATTTCGACTGCAGATAGCTCTCTCTAGGACCATTCACATATATAAATGACCATATCCACTCCGTGAATGGGACAAGAGGGTGAGACTAGAGGGTATGACCATGTAATCCCACTGCCATAATTAGTAGGCTCCTTGTCAATGGGGACACATTGTCGGTATTATCCAAGGTAGTGGCTTTAGAGAGAAACTCTTCATAAATATCTCCAATGATGGGGAGTCTTCCAAGATTATGTATGTAACATAAGATAAATCCCACCTCCCCATGTAACAAATGGAAGGTGTCAGTGCCTAAAAAACTATGGATAAATAGTTCAGAAATGATTTCACTTGGGGAGAATGCTGCAAACTGAGAAACCCAGGCTTCCTAATATATGTTCACCACCTCCAATTGGTATGGGGACTCTAAACTAGTTTCATGTACCTAGAATTCCCAGGACCACTCATCAGAGAAGAATCCTATAGATATCAGGTACCTTTTGGTTCTCCACCCACCATTAGGGTTTTCTCAGGATGTGTTGATAATTGATGGGTACTCTCCTGTGACCAGTCTTCAGGTTGTGTTGTGACAGATTCGATTTCTCGAAGTCCATGATGAGCCTTCTAATATGAACACATTTTCCAGAATTTGAGTAGTCGTGACTTCTCATATTGGGGAAATATTAGTTTTATCATGACCTTTTAGAGAATCTCGTATAATTAAAGGAGTATTAGGGTCATTATATTACATAGGAACGTCATCAAGAAGACCAAATTTGTAAATTGGAAACTACACAGAAAACGGGTAAGCTAAGAGCTCTGGCATGAGGAGATCTTTTAAGAAGCTGCCTTGAGGGACGATGTAGGATTGATGATGGTCCTCATTGTTCCCCACCATAGTTTCCCTCATATTTTTAGATTTTATTAAATCCTGTGATAGATCCATTGTAGCCTATATAGGACGATCCAAAATCCCACAGAAAGTTAGTCCAATAAAAAAATTGCTAGATAATGTCCAAAAAATTGGAAAAAAATATAAAATGGTGTCCATATGGGCCCCCGGGTTCTATTCTTTGAAATGGTTCATGGTATCCATTTTCCACATATTTCATGATACGTGGAAGAAATCCTTATGTGATAAAAGATATATAGAGATAATCCTCATATACTGCAACTGTATGTGGAAACATTATATCGCGGGAAACCACGGTACGTGAAAGTCCCGTGAGGCGCTCGCCCGTAATGCCTTGGCCAGCGAATAGAACTGTTTGCAAAAGGCGGATACCATGAACCAAGTCCCCTCCATGTCTATATTCAAAGTTTATTTTTAAAAGGTTATGTTCAGATTGCTAATACTTAATGTTCAGTTCACTAGTTCAAGATCAGGGTGTAGAACACGCAAATCGCATAGAGTTCTCTAATGCAGAGGTCCAAATGTCAGTTTTAAATTCCCCAACGTAATTTGTGAAACCCAAAATCAAGTTCACAGAGAGAAGCAACGATGAAATGTTTGGTTTGTGGAATATACGAAGCAGTTCTCGAATACATATATCAAAGAATAGATGGTATAAGAACACAAAGAGAGGTGAGGGAGAGTCGAGAGAACATTTCACCCTGATAAATAGTAAAATACAAATGACAAGGTCCCCTATATATAGGTGTGGTCCCCTTATACAAAAATATCTGTTCTACCATGAAGAATGTTAGTTTTGGACCACTTCTACATCTCAATATTATTCTCTTAATTCCGAACCAACCCCATTTTGATGGGGGGAATTTGTAGGGTCCTAAAAACATCACCAAGGGAAAAAATACTCCCTCAATAACTATGTATAATGAAGAATGAATTCACACAAGTATAGTAAAGAGAATGAACTCAAATTGAGTTGAAAAATATGAAATAAACATAATGGAATTTAATTTCTCAAAGTGTTTTAAGAGACCCATGTACCATCACTGGGGAAGGGTTCATGGACCTCATAAACCACAAAATACTAGTATGCAGAACGAACCATGAGGCACGGACCCTCGAGGCAATGGCCAATGATCCCAGGATCCGATGAACCACATCGCTTAATGGATCAAGAAAATTATGTCCATATGCATACCATTTTGTAAACTCAGCAGTTCACGGGTGAAGAAAATTGCAAAGGTTCTGTGAACCATGAATTGCGAACCACAACCTCTGCAAATCCCCAGTTGACTGAGTCTTACACGCATCAAGATTTCTCTTCATGGGCTTTTTCAAATTGTGTCGCATGACCATAGATACAATTTACCCAATTATCTATAAAACAAGAACAAAAATAATTGAGAATTAATTGATAAAGAAACCACAGAGGATATCATAGATGTTGGAATAAATAATTCGGAGAGGATTCTGGATTTAGTCTCGAATCATCAGCGAAGTACGGATTGCAAACCATGTTTTTGCAGGTATAACTAGCCGAAATCCATAAAATTAAGTAACATAATACTAATGGGGGAAATAAAAAATTGGTGAAATAATTAACAACATATTCCTCGTGGATAAAATCCCTATGAACAATACTCCCCAGGACCATTTTCGTTATAGTGTTCCACATAGTGTATTGATATGTAGATTTAATTCGGTGCCACATACTGCATCAGTACACTAATGAAACCCAGAGAAGTGTGGTAGACCACATCTTCAATCGCGTTTCACTGTGGTGCATGGTGGTCAATTCCCAAGCCTATGTACTACTTCAGTGCATAGACGATAACTCAACCCTCAAACCACTATGGTATGCGAAGCTCCCCCCATCTAGCATAAGAAAACAGTACAGAAAATAAGAAATATTCAGGTGTTCTTCCCTCCAACTCCAATCTCACCCCTCAGTTACTGTCTAGTACTATTTATCCCCTCCATAAACCAGTTCCCCATCATCGGGCTAAATCCTCCTCCAAAGCCACTCGACCTGTATGTTTAGATCATCGGGTGCATCAGCGCACCCCTTTGAGTCTACATACCTATGGTTTGCGGATTCAGGAACGATCTCCCTACAACGGTTCAGGCTCCAAGGATGTTTGTAAGTCTACATTCACATGGTTACCTAGAGTCCAACCAAGTGACACTAATTTAAACCTCCCCATTCTTCGGATTAAGGGTGATTACATTTTGTCCCTTCAATGAGGAATAGTGATTATTCGAAGCAATCTTGTTCCCTCTTCTTTTTGATTAGTGGAGACATTCCTCCCATTTCCCAAAAAACGTTATTGGGAAACTCCCACTGAGGTAAGTCGTTAATCTTCAGGTGGCCAAGATGCATGACCTCCAATGTCATCCCACATTGAATGGATTATCGGTCAACACCCTCAACCACTATCACCCTAGCCTCTTCCGCTATAGGACTATACTCTCCGATCAGCGGGAGATGAGGGGTGTGGTTGGTTTGATCACTCACATCCTCATTTTTTCCAAACTGAGTATGACTCATGTGGGATTAGAGACTTCTGATGATCCCTAAATCCACACAAAAAACAAAATCTTGAACTATAATAACTGTAATTCATGGTGAAACGAAGATACATAGGATACATTTATGAAGGCCCAATCTCAAAAGGGGGACCTCCAAAAGGGATCACCCAATCATGACCTCTCAAATGGGTGGATCTCTTGCGTAATCCCCAAACCAAATCTTGAACTATGAGAACTATGATTACTAGTCAAAATAGGATACGTAGGATGCCTTCTTGATGGCCTGACCACAAAAGGGGTTCCCTTCCAAGTGGGTCCACCCAACCAAATCCCCTCATATGGGCAGCTCCCATGCATAAGCCCCAAGTTTTCTGAATATGTGGGCTCTAATTACACTCTATGGATATATAGTAAGCCCATCCTAGGGGTGTGATCCGAACATCAAGTCACCTTCCATCCCCCCTGGACGACGATAAACTTTATAGTTCCCTATTTCATGGTACAAGTCAACAGTGCCTCCATAGCATCAAATCCATGTATGCCTATGATGATCTTACAAGCTGAGGGTAGCCCGTAGACACACTCTATGAGAATGAACCAAGGATTCACAAACACATGAACATGACTTAAATATATAAGAGAGTCCCAGAACAAGAAATAATCACCCCCAAAGGGTGCGGGGAGCTCAGCCTACCATCCTCTTGACCAATAGAGTCCTTAAGTGTTGTTAGACAAATCATCATCCATCGAGTGCCTTTGGAAATCGAGTCCATGAATCATGGATACTCGGACCTTTGGTTATTTCTAGCTCCATGAATAAACTCGTTGGAGACCATCTAGGGAAGTTATATCTTAAGAGGGATGATTTCATAAGTACTTGACCACATGAAATTTCCCTCTGGGACAATTTGACTGTGGCACCTCCAACGCAATACAGAAGGGATAAATTGATCAGTCCCTACAAGTTCAATCAAATCCACCTTTAAAGGATGATGATGCGAATCGGGTTTAATCTCATATGGCGATGTGAAAGTTTCTATAATAACAGACAAATGATTTTCACTGGTCGAACTATTTTTCGTATTTCCCAAACACGCACTTGTGTTGCCCTAGGAGACGAAACACAAACTAAACGCCCTAAAATCCATACAAACAATAAAAACCCTTAAAACCCTAAAAATACTGAAACCCCCAAAAAACACTAAACACCCTAAAAAAGGTAAAACAATTAAACCCCTAACAACATAAAAACACTTAAAAACTAAAATAACTAAAAATACTAAAACCCCAATTAAACACTAAAACACCCTAAAATGAGTAAAAATCCTAGTAACCCTGAAAAAGAAAAAAATAAAAATAAAACCAATAATCCTAAAAAATATAAAAAAAATAAATAATAAAAAACCTAAACACCTAAAACACCTAAAACCCCTAAAAACCTAAAAATTCCTAAAATCCCATTGAACCAATAAAACCCGAAAACCCCAAGAATCCCAAATAACCAAAAATACTCAAAACACCCCCCTAAAACACTTAATATACCCTAAAAACATAAAACAAAAAAACATAAAAAACCCTATCACACCCTAAAACCCAAAAAAATAAAATTAAAAACACTAAGAGTCCCATAAAATCCTTAAACACCCTAGAAACTGTAAAATTAAAAAATACCCAAACTTCCTAAGAAAGACTAAAACCCTAGAAAACATAAAAAACAAAAACACCAAAAAAACATAAAACCCTAAAAACCAAAAAACCCTAAAATATAGAAAAACCCTAAAACACAGTAAAAAAAATACAACAAGAAAATCCTAAAAACTTTAAAAAAATTTATAACCCTAAAGACCACTAAAAACTCTAAAAACCCAAAAAAACACTAAAACTACCAAAAACCCCCCAAAAATATTAAAACCCATAAAAACACTTAAAACCTTAAAAAATACACTACAACCCAACATATTTTTAAAAATGAAAAACCATAATGGACAATAAAAACCCTAAAACCCTGAAAATCATGATACCCCTAAAAAATCATTAAAACCTACAAAAGATCCAAAAATATCTAATTACCCCTAAAAACCCAAAACCCTTGAAAATGCCATAAAACACTAAAAAACTATATAACCAAAAAATCATGAAAACACTAAAAATACCCTACAACATTAAAGACTCAAAGGACAATAAAATTACTAAAACCCAAAAAAGGCCCAAAAATAATCTAAAATCCCTAAATGTCTCTAAATATCCTAAAATCTCTTAAAGGACCTAAACTATAAAAACCCATAAAATAAACTGAAAACTCAAAAAACATAAAAGTATCAAAAATACATTGTAAAAACCCTAAAAGGCTATAAATTACCCAAAAATGATAAAGGATCTTAATGTGCCTATATGAGACCAAAAACCCCTAAAAAGATTAAAGGGCCCTAAAAACTGTAAATGAACCTAAAAACCCCAGAAATCCCTAAAAGAACCTAAAAACCATGAAAACCATAAAATTTCCTAAAACCCTTAAAAACACTAAAACCCATACAAGACAATAATTCCATAAAAACCTCAAAACCAAAAAAATCCAAAAAGTTCCAAAAAACCCAAAAAACCTAAACAAAACCAAAAACCCTTAAAAACATTTAAAAACCCATTAGAATCTAACAAACCAAAAAAACCGTAAAATTATACAACCCGAAAAACCAAAAAATTAATAAAAATTAAAAAATACTAATAGGTCAAAAATGAATAAAAAAATGAAAACCCTAAACACACTAAAAACCCTAAAAAATGAAAAAACATACAACCACTCAGAAAAAACCTTAAAAATACTTGAAAGAACCTAAAAATAAAAAATACAACCTAATAAACTACTAAAATACCTACAACACCAAAAACAAATAAATACCCTAAAAACCCCAAAACCCAAAACCACCCCCCTAAAATCCCAAAAAACCAAAAAAAATAAATAAACCCCCAAAAACCTTAAATAGATAAAACTAATTAAACCCCGTAAATAACCTAAAAACCCAATAAGCCCTTAAATCCCAATAAAACGTTAAATTTATAACAACTCCCAAATTCATAAAAAACATAAAATCCACAATAATCGATAAACACCCCCTTTGAACACTGAAACCCTATTTCATTAACAAAATAATAAAACACCCATTAAAGACCCTAAAACCCTTAAAAATTTAAAAAGAACCTAAAAGCCCTTAAATAAATAAAAATCTCAGAAAACCTAGAACTTCATAAAATATTGTAAAATAATATGAAACCCTTAATGGACCCTAAAAACCAGAAAACCCTAAAAGATCCTTAAAACCCTAAAAGACCCTAAAACCCCTATAAACCCAGAAAACGACCTAACACCTCTTAAACACCCTAAAAATCTAAAAGCCATAATAACCCTTAAAACCCCATAATCCCTAAAACACCAAAAAAAAACAAAAATACCAAAACCCCCCCTAAAAATACATAAAATCTTTAATAAACATGAAAAAAAATAATAGAAACCTAAAAAACCCTAAAAACAAAGAAACCAAAAAACATTTAAATTCATAAAAAACATAAATAATCATAATCCCCCAAAAAAGAAATAAAACCCCTAAAAAACCCTATAAATATATAAAACCCCTAAGAACAATTTAAAACCTAAAAACATTATGCACCCCCCCATAAAACCCTAAAAACAATAAAACAACAAAAACCCATAAAAACCCTTTGAATCCTAAAAAATCAAATAAACCCTATAACAATGAAAACCAATCAAACCTTAAAAAATAAAAAACATCTGCAAACCATAAAAAACCATATAACCTAAAAATAAAAAAAATCCCTAAAACCCTTAATAATACATAGAAACCCTAAAATCCCTAAAACCCTTTGAAAATCCCTATAATCCTAAAAAATAGGGACACATTTTAACCACCCAAAAACCCCTTGAAAAATGAAAAAATAATTAAAACCCGAAAAATTCTAAAAGACCCAAAAACCCCTAATAAAACACATGAAGACCAAAATATACCTTTAATATCCTAAAATACCATAAAAGCCACAAAACCAAAAAGACTATAAAAACCTATAAAACCACAAAATACTCTAAAAACCATTAAAACCCCCAAATACTCTAAAAAAGAGAAAACCCACAAAACCACTTAAACACCCAAAACCCTAGAAACCCTGAAATCGACAAAACACTAGAAAACTAAAAATCCTAAATACCCTAATAAAACTTGTGAAACATAAAATAACACTAAAATCACTAAAATCCTAAAAAACAGAGAAACCACTAAAAATTCTAAATAGAAGTAAAACCACTAAAATCTTAATTACCCTAAAACCCAATTAAACCATAAAAACCCTAAATCACATTTCCAACCCAAAAACAACTAAAAAACCCAAAACCCAAATTTCTCTAAAATCGCTTAAAACTATAAAAACAAAAAAACAATTATAATAAAAAGTCTTAAAACCCATAAAACCCACTAATAAAATTCTAAAAACCTAAAGAAATCCATTGAAAACTAAAAAAACACTAAAACACAGAGAACCATAAAAACACTAAAAACCCTAAAAATCCTATGATACCCATAAATCCCCTTAATATACCCTAAAAACACTGAAAACCCTTAAAAACATAAAATTAAATAAAACTCTGAAAACAATAAAAACATAAAACCCCTAAAACACAAAAATGTCCCTAATAAACCAAAATCCCAAAAAATATAAAATCCATTAACCCTGAAAAACTAAAAACCATAATAAATTTCTAAAAACCTCTAAATACAGTAAAAACTATAAAAAGACAATAAAACATTAAAACCTTTAAAAAAACATAAAACCCATAAATCCAAAATCACCATAAAACCCTAAACACACTAAAAATCGTTAAACCCCTAATGTAACATAAAAGACTTTAAAAACCCTATAAGACATTAAAGAGCCTCAAACCCCTTTAAAACCCTAAAACCATAACCCATTCAAAACATAAAAACCATAAAAACTCATAAAGACACACTAATACCCATAAAACCCGAAAAACCACTCAAAACACATAAAAACATAAAAAAAATCTAAAAGACCTATAAACAACTAAAAACCTAGAAAAAACGAAAAAAGCCAAAAAAATCATAAAAACCATAAAAACTATGAAATACTATAAATTCATAAAAATATTAAAATTTACAATACCCCCAAAAATACATAAAAGGTTCTAAAAACCTAGAAACAATCCCAGGAAATCCCTATGAAGACCTTGAAAATGATAGAAATCCCCCAAAACCGAAAAAACCTCTAAAATTTCCTCTAAACCCAAAAAACACTTAGTAGAAGCTTAAAACCCCATAAACCCCAATTAATAAAAATCCCCCAAAAGCACCTAAAAAACAAAAACCCAAATAAAACCCTATAAACCCTAAAACTGACAAAAATAAATAAAAGGCCCTAAATCCGTAAAAACCCTAAAAAACTCTAAAAGATCGTAAACCCCATAAATCCCTTAAATGGCCCTGAAATCACAATAAACCCCTTATAAACCCAATAAAGATCATTAAAAACCTTTAAAACACAAAATATATAAATGTCCTAGAAGTACGATGCCCCATAAAACCCAAAAAACTCTCCCAAAACACCCAACAGAACTCATAAAAATCTTAAAACCCATAAAAAATCATAAAAACCTAGAATCCCACAACAAACACTAAAACACCTTAAATACATTAAAAACAATACAACCCATAAAAATCCATAAAACCACTAATAATTCCATGGAATTCCATAAAACCATAAAAACCCCAAAAAACCTAAAAATAAGAAATCCCCATAAAATCCATTAAATCCATAGAAACCCCAAAATATCTAAAAATCTCAAACAGGAATTAATTTCTCTAAAAATTAGAAGAATCCCAGAAATACCATTAGAATCCTAAAACCCCTAATAACCCTAAAAATCCTTAAAATAAAAAACCCCTTTAAAACACAAAAAACCCCTTTAAAAACCCAAAAAAAACCTGAAACCTCTAACAAAACCCATAAAACTCCTAAACACACAAAAACCCTAAACTCCCAAAATATCTAATAACCCTACAAAAACTAAAATTCCATTTTGAAATTTTAAAACCCTAAAACTCAAAAAAACCATAAAAATCATAAAAATCCCTAAAACACCTAAAACTCATAAAAACACTAAAGTCCCTAAAACCCCTAAAACCCCTAAACCCCAATGAACACCCTAAAAATCATAAAAACCCCAAAAAACTGCTTAATAGACCACAAAAACCATTAAAAACATATAAACCCCTAAAAACACTAAATGATACTAAAAAAGATATAAACAAATAATAGACACTAAAAATCCTTAAATACACTAAAACCCATAAAACACTAAAAATCCAAAAGAATCCGTAAAACCCATAAAAATCATAAAACACTCGGAAACCCTAAATATGTTAAAACCCAAAAAAAATCAAAAATACACTAAAACCACTAAAAATCCTACAAACCCTGAACAAATATCATCAACCCCTGAAAACAAAAAAATACCCTGAAAAACCCCTCATATCCAAAAAACATGAAACCCTTAAACCCTTTAAAAACCTTCCAATCCTCAGAAAACCATAAAACCACTGAAAAGAATTGATAAACCCTTAAAATCCTAAAAGCCCCATAAATCCTTAAAACAATTTAAATCCCTGAAATAGTCTAAAAATCAATAAAAATCATAAGAACCATGAAAACCCCAAAAAAATCCAGAAATTACTCTAAAAGACCCTAAAACCGCAAAAATCTGCAAATGACCCTAATACCCATAAACCCCTTAAATGTCCTAAAAAATAGAAAACTATGAAATACCTCAGCAACAAAAAAAATAGGAAACCCTAAAATCCTGGGAGCTCTAAAAGTCTATAAATCTCTCTATGAAGAACTAATAATCCATGAATGCCTAAAAAGTTTAAAACCCAAAAGACACTAAAAACCCCTAAAACCCATAAAAATACCAATTACACTAAAAACTTTTTAAAAACGTAAAAAATTAAAAACCACAAAGATAAAAAAACTCTTTAAACCCTATACACTAAAATACAATAAAAATCCCCCATAAACCTAAAAAAACTAAAATGAACTAAAACCCCTAAAATGAAATAAGATAACTAAAACACTAAAATATCTATAACACCCACAAAACCGTAAATGATCTAGAATAATATTACAATCCCATGAAGAAAACCAAAATTCCATAAATCCAGAAAAAACACTAAAGACAAAAAAATCTAAAAATTCCCAAAACCCCTAAAAAATTAGAAAACCCATAAAAACCTTAAAACACCCTAAAAACCATAAAAAACATAAAAACATAAAAACCCCAAATATAACCTATAAATTCATTAAATACACCTAAAAATAAATAAATTCATTAAAATTATAAAAATCAATAAAACTTATAAAAACCCAACCATGTCCCTGAAAATATTAAAATAAAAAAATGAACCCCAAAAAACCGCCAAAAAACCTAAAACCCATATAAAACCATAAAATACCTAAATCTCAAATATACTGTAAAAAAACATTAAACTCAGATAACCCCCAAAAACCTATAATCCCCGAAAATGTTAATAATTCATAAAATCCCTTGAAACCCTTATACTACATAAAAACCCTTAAAATCCATGAAAACCCTTGAAACATCCCTTAAAATAACTAAAAACCATATGAACCATAAAATTTATTAATAATCCTAAAAACCCTTAAATACCATAAACCCTTAAGATCCACAAAAGGTCCCTAAATCCCCTAAAAACCTAAAACACACTAAAATTCCAATAAATTATTTAAAATATCTTGAAAAATACTTAAATACCCTAAAAACACCAAATAACCCACAACCCAAAAAGCTATTTAGAAACACCTAAATCCATTAACACCCCTAAACCACCATGACCTATAAAACCCAAATAGGGCCCTTAAAAACATATGAAACCCAAACAACCAAAAAACCATTAAAACACTTAAAACCCCTAAAACCATGAAAAACATAAAACCCAAAAAAAATTTAAAAATAAATAAATAACAAAAAATCTATGACAACACCAAAAACCCCATTATAAACTCTATAACCCATAAAATCCCAAAAAAAGTTTCAAAATAGAAAACTAAAACCCCCTTGAGAAATTCAACAAGTCCCTAAAACTCCCAAAAACCCTATGAATACCCAAAACCCCCCAACACCCCCCCAAACCCCTATTTAATCCTATGAAATCCATCAAACTCCAATAAAACATAAAAACAATAAACCCTTAAGAACCCTTCATAAATCTGTGAAAAACCCACACACCCCCGAAAAGAACCCTAAACCCCTCAAAATATTCAAAACCTAAAATAACTATAAAATCCTTAAATAACCTCCAAAATCCCTAAAAACACAAAAAAACCCTAATGACACTAAAAATCAAAAAAATCATAAAATTAAAAATTCACTAAAAAACGGTAAAAACAATCCCAAAACAGTAAACCCTAAAAACCATAAAAAGCACTAAGAACCACAAAAACACTAAAAATAACTATAAACCCTTAACCCCTAAAAACAATAAAAATATTAAAAACTGATAAAATCCTATAATTGACATAAAAAACCCAAAACCCCCCTAAAGGCCCTAAAAAAACTGAAAACCCTAAATACTCTAAAAATCCTAAAAACTCCTAAAAATCCAAAAAAGACCCCAAAACCCTAAAATTCCAAAGACACCCTAAAAACACACGAAACACCATAAAACCCAACAAACAAAATAAAACACTTCCCCAGGAAGCCCAAATACTCTAGAAACATTAAAAACTATCGAAACCCTTAATATCCCTAAAAACACTAAAAACCCTAAGAAACTCAAAAACAATCCAAAAATCCTAAAAACCATAAAACTTGTTAAAATTCCATAAAAAGAGTTTTTTTTATAAAACCCAATAAACCCTTAAAACCATTAATACACTCTAACCCCCCCCCCCCCCCAAAAACTAAGATAACCTACAAAATCTTAAAACCCTTTAAAACCCTAAAACCCCATAAAATCCTAAAAACAATAAAAATCATAAAATCATGAAAAACTATTTAAACCCACTAAAACCCTAAACCCCATAAACCCATAAAAATCTAAGAAACCAAAAATAAAACTAAAAACCCATATAACCACTAAAAACCCTAAAAACTCGTTAAACCCTTATAAAACTTGAATAATCATAAAATCCATAAAAACAAAAAAAATCATGAAAAGCCCCTAAAGATATAAAACCCCCAAAATTCCCCAAAACCCCCTTATAAACATGAAAAAAATGCAAACCCCCTAAAAATAACAAACAAATCTACAACTTGTAAAAAACACTAAATGCCTAAAAACACTCAACACCCTAAACATTAAAAATTAATCATAAAACCCATAAAACTTTGAAAGAACATTAAATACCTAAAAACTCAATGAGACCCTAAAATCTCTTTAAAAAAACACAAAAACCCTAAAAACCTCTAAAAACCAAAATCATTAAAACCCCTCAAAAAATGGTAAAACCCATACAATCCATAAAACCTCTAAACAACACTAATTACCCATAACATATCTAAAAACTACTAAAAACGTAAAAACCATAAAATACCAAAAGAATCCCAAAAAACAAGAAAATCCCAAGACCCCAAAAAAATCACAAAATCCCCACTCCCAAACAACCATGAAATTAAACCTCATACCCTTAAGAACCATAAAGACCCTAAAACTCTGAAAGATCATTAAAAAAATGAAAAAATAGAAAAAACCTAAAAACCTAAAAAACACATAAAACCCCTAAAAAATATTTAAAACACTAAACTCCCTAAAAACTACTATAATACCAAAATACGCCTAAAATTTTCAAAATAATAAAAACCCTAAAAAAACTTCAATCCCATTGTAGACCACAAATATCCTAAAATCCCTAATCCCCCAAAAATTCTAAAAACCAAAAAGCATTGTAAAACTTGAAAACCATAAAAAAAATGTAATGTCCAAAAAAATAAATATATTGAAACCCTTAAATCACCTTAAAACACTAAAGCCCCTAAAACCATAAAAAATGAAACCCTATATATTATAGCACCTAAAATAACAAAATTTTATAAAAACGCCTCATAAACCACCTAATCCCAAAAAACACTAAATATTACCTAAAACCCTTTTAAAACAATAATACAACAATAAAACCCCTAAAAACACTAATATAACATAAAACCCCTAAATCCCAAACAACCTAAATGACCCTATACAATCCTAAAATTCTCTAAAACCCATATATAAACACCATAAAACTCAAAAATCTAAATGAAACATTAAATACCCTAAGTACCCTAACAAACACTAAACACCCAAAAACCCAAAAAACACTAATGACCCAAGGAATCATAAAATATTAAAATCCCCCACCCCCATAAAAGTCCTAAAACCCCAAAGTAACTATGATCACTAAAAATCCTTATAAACCATACAAAAACTAATAAATCCTTACACAATAAAAAATTCTAAACACATTAAAACCTATAAAAACCCAAAAACACCAAAAACCTTAAATAAAAAACCCCAGAAACCCATTATACCTCCAAAAAAATGATAAGAAAAATCCACCTCTCTCTCCAGGGCTCTCCCTCCAGACGTGGAGACTCCTAGGGTTCCCTCCTGGAATCCACTTCAACAGCTTCGTTGATCTCTTCCAGATCAGGATTGGTGTTGCGAATGGATATCTATTCGAGAGGCTTTCTCCCCTGGCTCAATGGTGGAAATCGAGGCAGATGGTCAATGGCACTGGGTTATGGTGGGTTGTTTCAGAAATTAGCGATGACAGTTTGGTCTTGATTCTTCATCATTGTGGATCGACTTTGTTAGATCTGGATCCAGCTCCCCTTCAGCAGTCATCATTGTTGCGCCTAGGCGATGGTGGTTTTGGGTTTCATGTGGTATGGGTGATGTCTTTGAGGTCATTGATGAAGTAAATGTAGAGAAAATGGATGTTTCGACCACTGGACATAGGTTTTCTTGGCCTAATCTTCAGCAAGATTCTCTGATGGCTTCGCCAGGGAGAGTTTTGGCTTCACCTTTGGGATCGGCGGGCATCGCGACTTCTCGACGATGGCTCTTACAGCATTGTGCTTGGATCTATGCTTCTTGTTCGGACCTGAGGAGGGTCTTGGTGGATTTTCAGGATGCTCAATGGGTCATGGTGGCTAATAAAGGTGAAGATGAAGGTTTTCTTTTCTGGTTCCAATTTCTTGTTCTTGGATCTTGCTGCTGATGAAGGTATGGTCATACTGTGATATGTTGGGTTTGTTGTGATGGTCTGTGTGTTCTTGAATTGTGGCTAGTTTGGTTTTGTGTTGCCGTTACTACTGAATGATGAGCATAAGGAGTTGTGGATGATGCAGAATGGGTTTAGGCGTGATGGTTGGTGGTCTTTTGTTTCTGATTTTGATGGGATTATAGAACTGGTCTGGGTAGGAAGAGTTGGTCGCTAGATTCTGGGTTGTTATATGATGTTTTTTTGCTGGTTGTTGGTTCTTTCATAAGTTGTTGCTGAATTTTGTACGGCTATTGAGTTGTTGGATGATGAGCTACTGGACATTAGATACCACTTCCCATGGTGGTCCTGTGCGGTTGGTGATGGACCTGCCTAGCGTGGCGGTACTGGATGATGTAGAGCTCGGTGATTTTGTGTCCAGTGGTTCGATTTTTCGGGTGGTTCGATGTTGCTGGTGGTTTTCTGTTGCTGGTCGCTAGACCTAGTACTACTGGGTACAATTTTTTGCTTCGCTGGGAACCACTGAATGAGGTGCTGGGTGTCGTAATCTGATGGGCTGGACGTTGGCTGCTGCTTGGCTGAGATGTGATGTTGTTGATTCTTTGGAGTTGGTGAAGTTGTTGCGTATGGTGATGGTGATGCTGCTGCTGGATGTTGGTTGCTTCTTTGTTGGGACTGCTACTGGATCTATATTTCCTGGATTTGTGTGTTTTTTCTTTTTTGATCTTTCTTTTTTTAGGGTATTTTGCGTCCTGGGTTTGTATAGGGTTTTTGGGTGCGGGTCATTTGACCCTTCCCCTCCCTTGTCTGCTGAGTCTTTTTTTTTCACAATAAAATTTGGGGGGTCCGGAATAGCCTGATCCTCACATCTTCCTTTCCCCAATAACAAAAAAAAACCTAGAAACCTAAAATCACATTAAAATACTTGAAATTCAATATTTCCTAAAAAAACTAAAAAAAACTAAAAAGCATAATAACCTAGAATCCTCTAAAACACTAAAACCCAAAAAACCCTATAAACCACACAACCCATAAAAATCACAAAAAACTGAAAAATAAAACTCCCTTGAATGACATCATAATCTATAAAACCCCTAAAATATCCTTAAAACCCTAAATCACCATAAAATACCAAAAAACCACTAAAATATTAAACTACCCAAAACACCCTAAAATCCTAAAAGACCCTAAAATCCCTAAAAACCATAAAATTCACTAAAAATAAAAACATATAAAACTTATAATAGATGATAAAAGACTCTAAAACCCATAAAAGGAATCTAATAACCCTAAAGGGACCCAATAACCCGAATTCCATAAATTAATTAAAAAACACTAAAAATCCTAAAAGACTCTTAAACACATAATGGACCATAAAAAATCAAACAAATCCTAAAGGACCGTAAAATTCTGAGAGCACCTAAATAACCATAAAACCCCTAAAAGATTCTAAAGGAACCAAAAAACCAAAAATACCTCAAAATAACCTAAAAACCAAAAAGATACTAAAACCAATAAAACCACTAAAAGAGCCAAAAATACCATCCAAGAACCAATGAGTCCCAGAAATCCCAAAAAACACAAAACTCATAAAAATAAAAAAATAGAAAACATCATAAAAACAAAAGAAATCCAAAAATAAACAAATAAACCAATAAAACCCCAAAAATACCCTAAAGAGCAATGAAACCCTAAAATATCTAATAAATCCCCAAATACACAAAATCCCCTAAGAAACCCCAAAACCAAAACCCCCCTAAAACCCCTAAAACCCCATAAAACACTAAAACCCTATAAAACATTAAAAACCCAAAAAAATCCTTTTAAAACCCAAAAAACCTCAATCCACCCCCATAAAAACTCTAAAACCCCAAAAAAACTATACCGAATAATACCTTAATCAAACAAAAATCTTTCAATACCACTAAAATCCAAACCTCAAACTCAAAAAATCCCAAAAAAAACAAAAAATACTAAAAAATGTAAAAACCCTAATCACCTAAAATAATAATAAAATCCTTAAGAACTAAAAATTCCAAGAACCCCTAAAACTCATAAAAGCTTGAAAAAATCCCTAAATCCCCCAAAAACACCAAAACCCATAATAACCAAGAAAACCACCTAAAAACCTTAAACGAATAATGACCCAAAAACACCTAAAATACCCTTAGAACACCCTTAAAAATATAAAATACCATAAAAACCCAACAAACCCAAAAATCTATAAAAACCCTAAAATAACAATAAAATCTCTACTACACTTAAAAATCCATATAAAACCCTAAAACACTACGAATTATAACAAACCAATTATAAATGAACATATAAACCAATAACACTTTAAAACCCATTAAAACCATACAAAATCATAAATTTCCTAAAAACCCTAAATTTTGATAAAACACAAAACCCAACGAAAAATTAAAAACCCCTTAAACATAAAATAAAACCCCAAAACCCATAATAAAACCATTTAAATCCATAAAAACTATAAAAACATAAAAATCGCTTAAAACCCTAAATACCCATAAAACACTAAACATATTAAAACCCCTTATTCCATAAAAACCCAAGAAATCCAAATAAAACCCCTATAAAACCCCTAAAAACCCTAAAAACCCTAAAACACCCTAAAAACATAAAAACCAGAAAATACCGAAGATCATATACCACACACCTTAAATCAAAAACCCTAAACCTTAAAGCCAATACCGAACACCATAAACCCTAAACCCTAAACCCTACACCCAATACCCTACACCTTAAACACCAAACACTACACCATACACCAATGACAAAAAACCAAAAACCCCAAAACCAAATCCCAAAACCCTACACCCCACACACCAAACCCTAAACATAACACCCTAAATGATATACTCTACACCCTAAACCCTAATACTTACACCCTAAATCATGTACCCTACACTAAAAACCCTAATCCCTATACTCTTAACCCTATAGCTTACACCTCAAACCCTAAACACTATACTTAAGACCCTATAAGCTTCACCTCAAACCATAAATCTTATGCCCTAAACCCTATACAATACACCATATGATATAAACCCGACACACTAAAACCTACAACCTACACCCAGAATCCGTAACCGTAATCCCCAATCACTATACACTATAGCCTACAACCCAGAACCTACACCTAAAACCCTATAACCAATAACCTATAACCTAAAACCAAAAAACTAAACCCTAATACCTACACATTAACCAAAATAATAGACACCCAAAACCATAACATCTACACCCTAAACCCTATTCCCAATACCCTAAACCATAAACCCTACACCGTAAACCTTATACCCTACACTCTATACCTTAAACCCTGCATCCTAAACCACAGACCCTACACACTAAACCCTATGCTGTACACCCTAATTATTGTACCTTACACAATAAACCCGATAACCTACACCCTAAACCCTACACCATAAAAAATAAAAAACCTTGTTTGAAACTTTAAAAATATAAAAGCCCAAAAAACTTTTAATCCCTAAAAACCCTTAAAACCCATAAAAACCCTTAAAACTACAAAAAAACCATCAAATCCCAATAAAATATAAAAATCCAAAAATCCTTACGAAACAATGAAAACCCTAGAAAAATATAATAACACTAAATAATCTTAAAAACTCCTTGAAAACAAAAAATCTAAATAAAATACAAAAAAAAAATCCCTAAAAACATAAGACAACCCTCATAAAAAAACTAACCCTATAGACACAAAATGACCCTAACATCCCTATAACCCTAAAGATCATTAAAAATCCTAAAAAACAATAAGACCCAAAAGGCCATTACATTATTTTAAAATTCCAGAAATACAAAAAATAACTAAGAACACATCAAAACCCTAAAACCTCTCAAAACCAATATAACACAAAGAACCCCCTAAAACACTTACAAATCCCAAAAAACACAAAAAACCCTAAAAGAACTCTAAAAACCCTAATGGAATCCTAATACCCTAAAATAAACCCAAAATACTAAAACTTAAAAAACCACATTAAAACAACTAAAACCCCTGAAAACCACAAAATCATAAAAACTATAACACACCATAAAACCCCTAAAAACCTAAAAGAACTTAAAAATCCTAAAACCTAAAAAATTATTAAAACATTAAAGACCCTTGAAACCCAAAAAAAAACAAAAAGACCACTAAAACTATAAAAACACTGAAAAGTCCAAAAACCCTAAAAACATTAAAAACATAAACCATTAAAAGAATCTAATACGCTAAAACATCTAAACCCCCTAAAAATACCTAAAAGACCATAAACCCACTAAAAATCTAAAATTCAAAAAAACAATGGAAACCTCTATATATCCTCCTCAATAAACCCAAAAAACATTTAAACCCCATAAAAACCTTAAAAACCAAAAAAGCAAAAATATTTAAAAATCCCTCCCCCCCCCCCACATCTCCATAAAACACTAAATAACCCTCAAACCCTTAAAAAAATATAAAAAACCAAAAAATTCATAAAAAACAAAAAATCCTTAAAAATGATTGAAACCCTAAAAACCTATAAGAACCCTAAAAATACTGAGAAATTATTTGAAACTAAAAACCACTACAAACCCCTAAAATACCCTAAAACATCAATGAACATAAAAACCACTAAAATAACACAGTAACCCTAAAAACCTAAAATACCATAAACCCCTAAAAACACTCAAAATGATTAGAAAATGATAAGAAAATCATAAAACCCCCCAAAAAACCTCAATAACCCTTTAACGCATAATAAACCCTAGAACCCTAAATACAAAAAAAACATTTAAAACCATAAAATTTCCATAAAACCCTTTAAAACAATAAAGGCCCTAAAATCCATTAAAAACACTAAACCCCAAAAAATCACAAAACCCCTAAAAACCATAAATCAATATAAAAACCTAAAAATATAAAATACTATATAAAATCTAAAAACCCAAAAACTATAAAATAAAATTCAAAAAAATACATAAAAAACTTTGTAATTCCTGAAAACCCCTAAGGGAATCCTAAAACCCCCAAAATAACCTAAAAACATGTAAAAACAGTAAAGACCTAAAATAAACCTAACACCATTAAAGAACCAAAAATCCCTAAAAACACCTAAACACCCTAAAAACAGTAAAAACCAAATTACATAAAATCCCAAAAACTATAAATGTATAAAAAGACTCAAAAAACTCTATAATTGATTAAAATAACCGAAAGCCAAAAAAACGAAAAACCTGTAACCCCTAAAAAATTATAAAAACTCTAAAATCGATAAAATCCCACTAAAGTGACTAAAATACCATAAAACCCTCCTAAAGACCCAAAATCTACTACAAACACTTAATACTATAAATCTTTTAACAAATCGTACAAAATCCAAAAAGTCTCTTAAGCCCAAAAAAATCCCTAGACACCCAAAAAACCCTCACACACTGTAAAACATTCTAAATGTTTAAAACTAATGAATCACTAAAAATATCAAAAAGCCCTATAAACCCTAAGAAAACAAATTAACTATAAGAAAAACCTAAAAACCAAAAACATATTAATAGTCCACGTGAAGAAATTTTTTTCAGACAACCCCCATAAATATCATAAAATCAGTAATAAACCCGAAAACTAGGAAATCTATAAGACAACCTAAAAAATACTAAAACCTCAAAAAACCTTAAACCCCAAAAAACTCTAAAAATTATAAAAACCCTAAAAATCATGAAAAACACCTTAACCGACTAAAACACTAAAATTCATAATCCCATAAAAACCCTAGAAACCCTAAAAATTTATTAAACCCATATAACCTCTAGAAACCATAAAACATCATAAGATCCCTAGAATACCTGAGAAACCATAAAACCCATAAAAACCTAAAAAACAAGAAAATACCCCCCAATATAAAAACCCAAAAATTCCCTAAACCCCCATCAAAAATATAAAAATCCTTAAACCCCCTAAAACACATAAACAAAACAAAAAAACCCTTTAAACTCTAAAAGACTAAAAACTATTGTAACCCCAATAAAACTAAAATAATCCTTAAACCCCTAAAAATATTAAAAATAATTAAACACCATAAAACACTAGGTAACCCAAAAATCCCATTGAAAAACCTCAAAACCCTAAAAAACCCCAAATATACATAATAATTAAAACACCTAAAAAATTAATACCCATAAAAACCCATAAAATTAATAAAACCCTTACAACCCTAAATGACCAAAAAAAATATCCCAAAACCACTATGAAACAATAAAACCATAAAATACTGAAAGAATCTCCATAAAAAAAACCAGACTACCCAAAAAAATAATAAAACCCCCCAATCACTAACATAAAAAATACCCCCAAAACCTTAAGAACATGAAATTATCTAAAATTCCAAAAAAATTAAATATATTAATAAACCAGAGAAATGAAAAAAAATCTTAAAATGTAAAAAACCCTTCAAACCCCTAGAAAATATTTAAATAAAAAAACACTATAACCCAAAAAGAACCCCTAAAATCCTCAAAACATTAAAAACCTAAAAACCATAATACCACTAAAACCCCACATATATAATAAAATCCATAAACCCCTAAAAATCCCAAAAATCAAAAAATGTTGTAAAACCTGAAAACCATACGAAAACCGTAAATACCTAAAAATATAAAAATATAAAAACCACTAAAACACCTAAAAACACTAAAAAACCCTAAAACCATAAAAACAAAAACCCTATAAGATATAGCTCCTTGAAAACAATAAAAATAAAAAACATCAAAACCCTATAAATCCCAAAAATACTAAATATTACATAAAAACCATTAAAGTAGAAAAAATCCATAAAACCCATAAAATACCAAAATAAACTAAAACCCCAAAACCCTTGAAGACCATAAATAACTGTAAAAAACCTAACATCCCCCTAAAACCCTTAAACACCCAAAAAACCCTAAAAATCCAAAGAAACCCTTAATACCCTAAATATTCTAATAAACACTAAAAAGAAGAAATCAAAAAAAATAATGATGACCCTAAAATCCATAAAAAAAACCTAAATCTCCAAACCCCCCCAAAACCCCTAAGGCCCCAAAACCCTAAAATCCCTACCAACCCCAATAATTCTAAAAACAAATAAAAACACTAATAAAACCTGACACAATTATATTTTATAGAATAATAAAATCCATAATAACCATTAAACACTAAAAATAATCAAACCATAAAAACCCAAGAAAACAGTTAATCCCTAAAAACCCTAAATATAAAAAACCTAAAATCCCTTTCATATCATAGAAAATTGAAATCTACTAAAGACATATAAAAACATAAAAAACATATAATCCCATGAAGCACTAAAATCCATGAAAACACTTAAAGACATAAAACCCATAAAACTCATTAGAACACTAAAAAAATAAAACAATCTAGAATGACATTAAAAAACACCCTAAAATATCATAAAAACCATAAATCCCCAAAAAATACCCTAAAACCAATAAATAAATTAAACTACCCAAAGCACCCTAAAATCCTAAAAGACCCTAAAATCCCTAATAACCTTAAAAGGCAATAAAACACAAAAATTATAAAACATATAATAGATGATAAAAGTCTTTAGAACCCATAAAAGGACTATAATAACCCTAAAGGTACCCAATAACCCTAAAAGCCTTAACTAAACTAAAAACCCTAAAAGACCCTTAAAACCCTAATGGACCCTAAAAATTAAAAAAACACTAAATGACCCTAAAAACTCTAGTGCCCTTAAATAACCCTTAAACCCTAAAAAATATAATGGATCCCTAAGACCGAAGTACACAAAAATAACTTAAAACCCTAAAGACCCTAAAAACAATAAAATACCTAAGTGAGACAAAAACACCTTAAAAGACTCTATCCGTCCCTAAAACCCCTAAAACAATTAAAAAGAACTAAAAAATAAAAAACATCCTAAAACCCTATGAAATCCTAATATACCCTAAAACCCTGAAACATGCTGCTGACCAAAAAAACACTAAAAACTATAAAAAACACTAAAAATCATAAATCAACATTGAAACACCCAAAAACCCAACCCCCTAAAAACCCCAAATCCCATAAAACATGAAAACCCCAAAAAATCTTAAATAACCTAAAACCCCTTTTAAACTCTAAAAAACCCAACCCACCCCCATAAAATCCTAACCCCCAACACATTAAACTTAAACCAATAAAACCCAAAATCAACCAAAATCAAATAATACCACAAAAAAAAACCTCAAACCCCGAAAATCCATAAAAATACCAAATATAAAAAAAATACTAGAAAAGGTAAAAACCCTAATCACCTAATAATAATAATAATCCTAAGACACCAAAATTCCCAAAACCCATAAAACCCCTAAAACCTCAAAAAAAATATCTAAACCCCCCAAAAAACCCAAAACCACTAATATGAAAATCAAAACCTAAAACCCTAAAAACCCTAAAGACTCTAAAAACCCTTAAAACCATAAAATACACTATGAACACCCATACAAACAAAAAAGTACCATAAAAACCCATGAAACTCGTTAAATAATCAAAACCCTAAAATAACCCTAAAAATCCAAATAAAACCCTAACCCACTAAAAATTATAAAAAACACTAATAAATGAATATATAATCTAAAAACACTTGAAAAATCCTAAAAACCTTTGAAAATCATAATTTACCATAAAAACATGATATAGGGTAAAACACTAAAACCCCCAAAAACATTTAAACGCCCCAAAAACTCAAATAAAATCCTAAAAACCATAATAAAACCATTTAAATCCATAAAAAGAAAAAAATTGTCCCCTAAATCCCTAAAACCCTAAAATGCTAAAACACCTTAAAATTTTTAAACCATAAAAAACCTGGAAAACCTCATAAATCCTCTAATAAAAATAACAAATATAAAAACCTAAACACCCTAAAACCATAAGAACTAAAAATCACATAAAACATATACCCGACACCATAAATCCGAAATACTAAACCCTATACCCTATACCCAACACCATAACCCCTAAACCCCACAAAAAAAACCCAAATATTATACACCCTAAACCTCAAACACTACTCCCTACACAAATAACACAAAACCAAAAACTGAAAACCCTACACACTACACACAAAACCCTAAACATTACACCCTAAATGATACACTCTATACATTAAACCCAAAACATTACACCCTAAATATTGTACCCTACACCCTAAACCCTATATTATTTACCATATACCCATCACCCTAAACCATAAAATCTATACATTAGACCCTATACCCTTCACCCCAAACTCTAAATCCTACACCCAAAAACCTATACTATACACCTTATATTATAAACCATACACCCTTAAAACCTAAACATATACCCAAAACTCTAAACCATACACCCTAATAATAACACCAAACAACCAACACCCCTACACCCTACATCTAAAACCAAATACCCTAAAACCTAAATCCTAAATTGTAAACCCTAACCGCTAATACATACAACTTAAACCCTATAATATACACCCAAAACCATAAAATCTACACCATAATCCCTATTCCCAACAACCAAAACCATAAACCCTACACCTAAACCTTATATCCTACACTCAAAACCCAGAACCTACATCCTAAATCGTAGACCCTTCACACTAAACCGTAAACCCTACACCAAAAATATTATACCTTACACTCTAAACTTGACATCCAACACCCTAAAACTAACAACATAAAAACATAAAAACTGGAATGAACCATTAAAAAATATGAAAACTCAAGAAAACCCTAAAACCTCTAAAAATCTAAAAACCGATAAAATCATTTAAAACCCGTAAAACCACTGAAAATAATAAAATCCATATAAACCCTAAAAACACTAAAATCCATAAGAAACTCAAAAAACCTATGAAAAATATAATTACACTAAATAACAATAAAACCCCCTTGAAAACCAAATAAACTTTAGAAAATAATAAAAAAAACTCAAAAAACATAGGATAAGCCACATAACCAAAATAACCCTTAAAAAATATGGAAACCCTAAAATCCATAAAATATTAAAGATCATTGAAAACACAAACATACCATAACCCATAAAAACCATTAAATCCCCTTACAAGCCCAAAAATCCCAAAAACACAAAGAATTCTTCAAAACACATAAACCTCTTGAACCCAACATTACTGAAAAAACACCTAAAACCCAACAAATACAAAAAAAAACCAAAAAATCCTAAAAGAAAGATAAAAACCCAGAAGGAAAACATAAACCCTAAAATACCCCTAAAACACTAAAACCTCTAAAACAACATTAAAACCCCTGAAAACCTTGAAAACACTTTGTTCCACCTCCATGGTGGCACGTTTTCTACCGTTGATGAAACAGAATGACAATTATCATCATGAATAATTTTTAATAAGGGTATGGGTTCTCATAGAATTCATAATTTCTTTTTTTTAACCCATTCAACATCATTATACATTAAAGATGGTTGAATCAACCCTGCAGGAAACGATGATCCCAGCAGGAGATTGCTTTAGAAGTAAAGAATTTGAGAAATTGATCCTTCTCGGATATAACTTCCTCTGATGGTCTCCAACGGGTATATTCATAAAGCCAATAATTCCCAACAACCCTTGAATTAATGATTCATGGACCATCATACCAAACGTAGGCTCTCGTTGGATGAATATTTGGAAAATGACATATAAGGACTCCATTGGTTGAAGTGATAGGAGGTCAGGCTCACCGCACCCTTTTAGGGGAGGATTGTGTCCTATTCTAGGACTCTATTATATATTTATGTTGTGTACATATGTTTGTGAATCCTTGGATCACTCTCGAAGAGTGTGTCCATGGGCTACCCTTGGTTTTCATGATCTTCATAACCATGAAAATGTTTAGTAACATGGAGGTGATGCTGACATGAGTCATATAATAAGGCACTCTAGAGTCTATTTTCTTCCAGGGGGAAAATGTGATGTGATTTTGGGATCAGAACCATTAGAAGGGCTTCCTAGTAACCTTGGGAGAGGAATTAAAACCCATGTAGTTTGGATTGTGTGGGGATTATACATGGGAGATTCCCATTGAGGGGCAATATTGGGTGGACCCTTTTGGATGGGAACCCTTTTGAGCGCAGGCCTTTTCGTAGGCGTCCAAAATATCATGGTTTGGTTAGGAATCAGAGTTATTGGAGTTCAGATTGTGTGGGGCTTACACATGGGAGATAGCCATTGAGGGGGCATGATTGGGAGGACCCTTCTAGATAGGAACCATTTTGTGCTGAGTCTTTTTAGTAGGTGTCCTACATATCTTGATTTGGTTAGGAATTATAGTTCTCATATTTTAGATTGTGTGGGGAATACGCATGGGATCTTCCCATTGAGGGGGTCATGGTTTGTTTAACCCTTTTGGATGGGCACCCTTTGAACTCGGAACTTCTGGTAGGCATCAAAAAAATCCTGATTTGGTTAGGAATCAATGTTCTCATATTTCAGATGGTGTGATTTTTGTAATCATTGCAAACCTCAATGCACATGTGATCCATGATTGGTCTGATAAATAAGAGGATTTGAAATATTCAACATTGCATAAGCTTCCTCCCTTATAGGTGGGGGAGGGAGAGACCACAATGGAAGAGGCCGAGACAACTATGGGTGAGGGTGTGGAGTGAAAAACCATTCCATGTGAGATGGAATTGAAGGTGTTGTGGCCAATCCCCATAATATTTGGGACATAACTCAGTGGGAGGGAACTAGACCATGTTCTAGGAAGGGGAGGAGTTTAAATCTCATCAAAGGGGGGACTGAACATAACCCCATCGACTGATCACTATTCCTAATTGAATGGAAAATAAAGTGATCACCCTTAATCCCTAGAATGGGGAGGTTCGTGTCGGAATCTCAAAGTTATTCTATAGGGTACTGTGGGAATGTTTCCGCATAGTCATTCCCAAAGCCCAAACTATTTTGGGGAGGGCCTTCATGAATCCACTTACCATAGGTATGTAGACTCAAAGGGGAACACAGATGCCTCCGATGGTCTGACCATACAAGTCCTGGGGATTTGGAGGAGGCTTTGGCTAAAATTAGGGGTACTGTTTAGAGAAGAGAACATGGAGTAATGGATGGTAATGTAGTGGAGAGGTTGGAACCAGAGGAAACAATACCTGAAAACACCCCATTTTGTGTTCTAATTTCTTTTGCGGGATGCAGGAGGCTTTTCATACCATTGTGGTATGCAGGCTGATGGGAAATCATCATACCGATTTGGTACACCGGAATGGAAATAGGAAACTATGTACCATGGTGGTACACGTCTTATCACACTGCTTCGATTTCCATCTATGTACTGTTGTAGTATGCGACATCATGTTCAGCTTGGTTAGTAGTGTGCTACCTTGGGCACCATATTGAAGGGGGGGGGGGTCTGGGGAATAATCGTTCGCAGGGAGTTCAGCTGTGAGAAGACATTGGTTCAAAATTCACCACGTAGGTTTGATGATCTATTATTATTATTCAAATCCATGATTTATGGTTTGCATCCAGTTGTACCTGTGGATGGAGAGGTTCGCGGTTCATTATTTTCCCAATGAAACAAAACAGAAGATTGAGTGAAAACTCCAATTATACCTGAAGATTTCATCATCCATCCTTATCTTCATCCACCTCTCCTTCTTTATACATCTCTATACTTATACGATGCTCCATTTATATATCCTTGAAATAATAATATCTACTGGGAACATGACACCATTTGTAGATTCCCATTGAAGAAATATCTTGACACGTAGAAGATTCAGTTAGTCAAAGTCCACGGAGGATTCAATTCACGATAATGGTTCGAGGAGCCGTCCACTTTATCTTTTTCCACAAACTGATGGGTTCACAACACAGTACGTGGAGAGTCATCACGCGTAAGAATTCATCTATCATCATGGTTTGTTATTTTCCTTGTTCATTGTCCATCGACCTACGGGCCGGTAGTTCACAGAATTTTCAACCTACCTACTAGTTCGTGGTCTTGCTGCTTTGTGTACCCTTCTTGGTGATGGTATGTGGGCCACATGACATGCCTTTGGAAACATGAATCTCTTCATGTTTCTTCTGAACTTTTCAACTCGATACGAGTTCATTCACCTTTCTAGACTTGCAGATTCACTTTCTTACTTATGTAAAGATATTTTTGGGGTATTTTCTTCCCTTGGAGGGATTTTCAAGGCCCTACAAATTCTTCCATCAGAATGGAGTCCATTCGGTATGAAAAAGGGACTATTCATATATAGAAGTGGTCATAAACAGAAATGGATCTTGGTAGAACAAATGGACGAGTGGGAGGTGACCACACCATTTTATAGGTGACCATTTAATTTGTCTTTAACGTTTCTCATGTTAAAAAGTGCTCTCAATTTCCCCAAATTCCCCTCCTCTCATGTACTATGCTACGAGTGAAAATCAAATACTTGAATTGCTTTGTATGTACCTCGAACAGATATTTTCGCCAATCACTCTGTCTACATACTGCATTTTGGATTCTGCGAACGGGACTATGTCATTTTTTGTCTTAAAATCCTGATTTCATGTAGGACAATTCTATGCGACAGGCTTGTCCACATAAAACAATATGATGGGCAAACCAGAATTTAACGAATATTAACAATCTGAACCTAAACATTAACTAGTAATTTATGAACGTGAACTCAATCAAACTCTGGGTTCACGGGCCATTTTTTGAGAATCATTATGTTCTTCGACCAATGATCTTCAGGGCCACACCTCATGGATTTTTCATGTACCATGGTTTTACGTGGTGGGTGGGCCTGCATGGTATAAGAGGGGTTACGTCCACGTACCATGTAGTACACGGGATGTGGCTACCGCATACCATTTCCATAATCCATACGTGGAGCTTCATGTGGATACATTTTGGGTCCTTTAACTACTTTTCTATTTACTTTATCCAAAATAATTTATTGGACCGACTTTTCATCAGCTTCTAGATCTTCCCGTGCATGGTATAATGGCTGATTCATGGGATGATTCCGAATTGATGAAGACAAGGTCATCCTTGGCGAGGAATAACGACGATCATATTCATGCCCACGTCATTCCCTGTGAAAGGGTTTGATAGTCTTCTTGATACCAAAGATCTTATATTTCACATTATCTATATACTTTCCACATTATAGCTTCAGCCTTCCTTCCAACGTGAATCTACTGTTGCTGGCCACTGACATCCCTGTTATCCTCTTGGAGGCACCGCATTGTCATGACTATGCCAACATTTCCCCAGTAAGAGAAGTCGTTGCCACTCCAATTTAAGAGAACATATTCAAAATGTGAGGCTTGGTATGGAATTAGGGAAACTGTGAGTGCTGTGACGATGTCCCGAGACTAGACCCTAAAGACAATCCATCCATTACCAGCATCACCTGATTAAATCCTTACGGCAGGAGAAGCACTATATGGGATTTTTGGGCTACATGATGTTTCTCTGAAGAGTTGGACTGGGCATTCTTGGTGCATCATACATGTCTGGAGTCCCCCAACAAGCTGGAGTTGGTGGGCTAGCACTAGGCAGCCTGGGTTTCTCAGTTTTCAATAATTTCTCTGGGCGAAATTCTTCGGGAGCTGCTAAGCCGTTGGTGTTCGAGCACCAAAAGCTTCCACATATTGCATGGGGATTTGGGGATCGGACTATGGGATATCCACCAACATAGGGGACTCCCTATCCTTAGAGAAATGTATGACATATTTCTCTCACTAGTCCCCACATGGAATGATACTGACCATGTGTCTCCTCTTACAAGGAGTCTACTTGTTACGAAAGATGGATTACTTGATCATCCCCTCGAGGCTCACTCTCTCATCCCATTTGAGACATGGATCAGGAAATTTCTATAGATAAATTGACCCAAGACGAGGGATCTCCATAGTAGAACTCATCCAACCCGCCAGTCCTGCCAAACTCTAGGGTCATATTGCGCTACCCTTGAAGCAGGGTGATACACTACACGAGGATACGAGATTCGTTCATACATTTAACCTACGCTCAGGGTGGCAGGTTTCGTTTCTATGTCCTAGAGCAGATGGATTTTCCCATCCCATTATGTATTCACTAGGGTTCAAGCTTGCACTTTGATGATGGAGGCCATGATGGCAGAGGGCCAACCCATTAATTTTTCCCTTCCTACCCTCTCCCAGTATTATGATGTTTTATGATAGATACAGGAAAGCAGACCTATACATCGTCCCAGAAGACCGTCCCAATTCTTATATGGGTGGATGGTGGAACACTTACCTGGTTATGAATACTGTCATATCGCAAGGGTTACCCATTCTAACCTTCATCTCGTTCTTCGCAACATTCCTTCTATTTATCCCAGGACTTTGAGCATTAGCACAACTGTTGGGAAATTGAACGATGCTTCCCATTTCTTGTTCGCACCACATCCCACCACCCACTAGTCATTGAGAGATGATAGGAGTGGTTCCTTGGGAGGAATTATAACATTTTATCAACTTTAGGGATGGGGTTCTCAATACTTTTATAGACCAAGTAATAATTTGTGAGCCATACCTCCCCTACCGATTTTCTAGGTAATTTGGATGTATTCAGCCGACTACGCTGATTTTGGTTGCCCAACTATGGGAATAATCTCATCCTAGGGTTATTTTCCAATTTTGTCTTATGATGATGCATGAAGGGACTGCTAGGGAGATTATCATTCCTTACATAATGGGCCCCAACATTCTATCACTACAGTATCCCAACAATGGGTAGATTTTTACCCTAGTCAGATGCTAAAAACAACCTAAAATACATAAAACCCCTAAAATATAAACAAACCCTAAAAACCTCTAAAAACCCTAAAAACATTAAAACCCAAAAAATCACTAAAACCCCATAAAACCCCTAAAACACATTAAAAACCATGAAAATACCTAAAAACAAAAAAAATAAAAAATACCCTAAATAAATGTCCAAATCCCTAAATTCCAAACAACACGAAAACCCCAAAAAACATTAAAAATACAAAAACCCGTAGAATCCAAAAAACATTAAAAAATTTCAAACCCATAGAAACTATAAAAACCCTATATCACTAAAATAGCCCAAAAAAATAAAACCACTAAAAACCATAAGAGCTTATAAAAACCCTAAAAACATTAAATAAAATATAACCTTATGAAGACCTGAGACACTAAAAACACTAAAAACACTAACATCACTAAAAACCCATAACCCCCCCCCCCCCCCTAAATCCCAAAAAATGTGAAAACCCCATTAATTCTATAAAAATCCTTAACCCCCACCCCCAAAAAAATTAAATAAGCCCTAAAATCATGAAAAATAACTCTTAAACCAATAAAAACACTTAAAACTCCTAAAGTACCCAAATACCCCTAAAAACACATAAAACACTAAAACACTTTCAAACCCCTAAAAATGATAAAAACCATAAAACCGTTAAAATCCATAAAACCCCTGCAATATTATAAAATCCATAAAAACCCCAAATATAATATATCCAATAGAAACCTATAAAATGAGAAAACCTCCAAAGATACCTGTCTAAAATACCGTAAAATCCCAATAAAATAAAAGACATTAAAACACCCCTAGAAGAGAAAAAAATACACTATAAAACACTAAAAGACTCTAAAACCCCTAGAGGACACTAAAACCCCCTTAAAACCCCTAAAAGACGTTAAATCCCATACTAACCCTCTAAAAACCTAAAAACTGGAAAAAATAACTCTACAACCAATAAAAACACATAAAACATATTAAGGACCCTAAATCCCCTAAAAACACTAAAACCCCCCAAAACCCTCAAATCCCTAAAAATGATAAAAATCATAAAACCCTTAAAAACCATAAAACCCTTTAAAACCATAAAACAATTATAAAACCTAAAACCCCTAAAATATTATGAAATCCATAAAACCCTAAAATAAAATATTTTGACTAAAAACCCCATAAAAGTCCAAAAACCAAAAAAAATCTCTAAAATACCCTAAAATCCAAAAAAATAATTAGAGCCACTAACCCCCCCCCCACCTTAAAGACCATAAAGTACACTTCAAAACACTTAAAGACTATAAAACACCTAGATGACCCTAAACCTACTTTAAACTGTTAAATGAACCCAAATCCCATATAAATCCTATTGATACCGAAAAATTGTAAAAAACATATAGCATTCTATAAGGTCTTAAAAACCCTAAAGGACCTAAAACACCTAAAAACCCTAAACGAACCTAAAAACCATAAAACCCATGAAAGAACCTAAAATACTTAATAAACCTTAAAAATACTCTTAAAATCACTAGTAGATCCTTAAAAACACTAAAAATCATAAGAAATCCAAAAAACAATAAATTAACCTAAAACCCATAAAAAAAATTAAAGACCCTTAAAGTCATAAAAACCCCTTAAACCCAAAAAAACACTAAACCCTTAAATAAATTCATACCATAAAACTCCATAAAAACCTAACATCACTAAAAATTAAAAATACTCAAAAAACCATAAAACAAATTAAGAAGCCAAAAAAACCTAAAAAATCTAAAAACCCTAAAAACCAATAAATCCCTAAAACCTCTAAGAACACAAAAAAATCCCTTAAAAACCATAAACCCTAATATTTTACAAAACAAAAACCTTACGAAAACACAATAAAACCTTAATATCCCCAAAGGACCTGGAATAACCAAAATGAATCGAAAAAACCCTAATAGAACATAAAAAATCTAAAAACCCCAAAATCCAAAAAATCCCATAGAAAAACTAAATGCCATAAAAAACTTTGAAACCATAAATAACTAGAAAACCATAAAATAACCTTAAAAGACACAAAAAATCCCAAATACCTAAAAATAAATAGAAAACATAAAAACCATAGAAACATTATAAGACTAAAAAAAGATATAATTATTAAAATCCCTAAAATTGTAAAAACAATAAAAACCCTAAAAGACCCTAAAACCCCAAAAAACCATTTAAACCAAAAAAATAAAAACCATAAACCCCTAGAGTCCCTAAAACCAATAAACCCTAAATAAACCCCCAAAACGCAAAAATATAAAAAAACATTTTAAAAAATTGATAAACTCTCTAAACCATTAAAACCATCAAAACCCTAAAAAATAAAAAAACAGAAAAACAATAAAAAATTCTAAAAACCAGAAAACCACAAAAATACTAAAAAAACCCACCCTAAAAGCCCATAAAACCATAAGGTACCTAAAATATAAAAACCTAAAAAAAACCCCTTATTCATGCAGTATTTTCATTCCTATGCTCATTTTGAGATGATGTGGACTTTATTTCCAAAGGCGGGTATGCAGATGGATTTCTCCAATTAGGCCTTAGAATGTGTATGTTCTATGATAATGGGATTTCATCCTCATCACACCATTCTAGGGATAGGTATTTCCTAATATAATAATTTCTTAAATATTTAATATGTATTCACATATCATTTGATGAATATGAAACATCATGAGGGTATCCCTTCTGAGGACAATCAATTATTTAGAATTTGTTGATTTCACAATCATATATATATAAGAGGTTCGTCATATATGGATAAAATTTTATTTATCTAATTTCCTCCTTTAATGATAACCATTTTTAAATAGATTTGATATTATTATTCCATTTATTATCAAGATGCTGGTTTTAAGCCACACAGATGTATTCTTGGGAATCTAACATCATCCGAAAAGACAAAAGCTGTTTTGATAGCAAGATCGAGCCCTTGAGATGGGATTATTATATATCCATGAAAAAGGAATCATCACACATATAGTTTAGTGACAGATAATATAATACATCATACATTTTATGGTTATGTGATGTGGAAAAAATATTTTAGTTTAATATAAGGAAATAAAATGGTTTAGGTGAAATAAACCTAGCTAATGGCTAGTGAATGACATATGTCGAAGATTCCCAAAGGACATGGAAGGGATGTGGTATTACCATTGGATGAATCGTCTTATTGAGTATGTAATATAATAAGGATGGTGATGAAGGATACATGGAAGGAATATGACCCTATGAGTCGGATATAACCCAATAAAAGATATAACTCAGATAACATTAGTGTGAATTTGGGGTGTTGGGTTTATACTTTAGGGAGGATTCCTATATATATCATTTGTCTAGGAATCAATGCACATATACTCCTGATTTTTTGGGGATTAAAACTTTTGAGGATTCAAATGATCTCAAAAATCATATGAAAATTTAATATTGATACGTGTATTTGAGGACCCAAACATATAGAGTCCCAATAAGAGAAGGCAAGAGGAAGATCTGGAAAAAAATTCTATGCAAAGACATGCATCTAATCATGTAGACACCATGATTGTAACTAGACTCTAAGGCCAATTGAGTCATGATCCATGTGAGTAACAAGAGTAATTAAAATATTCTGAAAAGAAAACAATCTCCTTCATCCTATAGTGGATGAGGATGGGGTGGTGGGAGAGAAAAGTGGATCTAGCACAATTACTCTCTTTTTTCATAACCCGAGAAGACAAAGGGGAGGGGGGTGTATTCTCCTGAAGTAAAGGATATGGGATTTATCATGGAATTAAACCCTATTACTCATTCCAAGGAAGATAGGATCACAGGGAACTAACTCTTACTAAATTTAGTACCTAGAAAATCCCCTCTCACCAATTTGAATGGGGAGTCCCCTAGTACTCCTTCAATGTTTGGGACTGTCATTACCATGGGAATGTATGATCAGGAAGATTTAGAGGATTCTTCTCTTTTGGTAGGTAACCATCGTGACATCATTTACCATAGGAATTTATGATTGAGTGGATATGCCGGTGTGACCTATTTATTTGATCATATAGATCTAGATGCTTTGGAATAGTTCATGGTGTTGTGGTTTGTGAATGGGCCGATTTGGTACTTGTCACTTAATGGTAGTGCATGACATAGAGGGTTGTTTGTATAGTTTGTAGACTGGTCAATATATATATAAATGGTTTGTGGAATGATGCTATGGTTAATGAACCCCATCACATATACTATTTTCTATTTTCGATGGTGACCTATAAATATTTCTTCAGCATGTGGTGCATAGAATGGTGGTTCATAATTGGGTTTTACATTGGAATGGATGGTCCAAAAAGGGATCACTAATATGAAGATTGTTTTTTATGAAATGTGGATAGATTATTACTCCCTATTTTACTATGTGATATCAGGTAAATAATTACATAATGAAATCACTTGCTCGAACTATATCTTCTATAGTATATGAGTTTAAATATAAGAATTCTTCTCTACCACCCCATCACTCCATGTGTTGGTGTTTTATAGGTGTATGGATGAAATCTCTCAAATTCCGCCTATGAATGATTTTAGTCTATAGGATGCCTCCACTACCTGGGAAGAAAATTATTTATTGTGGTCACCGGAAAATCATTCCTCATCACAAAATTTGATTTCTTTTTTCATTTTCAGGGGGTAAAATTAGGTTTCCTCACCATATAAAGAGGTTTTTCATTTACGCGGGGGGGGGGGGGGTGGAGACACCATGCTCCACAAATGAAATTTCTTTTGTGGGGGAACTATGTGGAGGTTCAATGTGGAGAATCAAATCACATAACAAGCATGTTGTCGCTAAGGTTGGGCCCCTTTTTAGATCATGGTATTTATAATTTTAATAGCTAAATTGAGATTAACATAGACAATCCAAAAATGAATAATATCCTTCTAATTTTCAAGGATAACTTTTCCCGAAACAAAAAAAATGCACCCCAACAGAATGCGGTCTAATCATCATGATGATGGGTCTACTCTATAGGACAAGTTGGTCTAGATGAATGTTCTTTCTAAATTATTTGTGGGGTATATGTCGACCTGAAGAAGGAACCATTCCTATAAAATGTTTAATACTCAACTCATTTGTAGTTTTTTAAATCCAACGCTCCACAGTATATCATAGAAATTCTTCATACCATACCACCTCACATAGAATATCATTCATGAACAACCTCTTTATCATAGAGAATATCATCCTCAAACTTTTATTTTCCAAAAACTGATTATTTTCCATTATAGTCAAATAATTCCCATGTAAAGAATAATTTTTCCAAATAGCGGCAAGAGTGATTTATGATGTACATAGAATCTTAAGTACTTAGCATTCTGCATATCCCTGAATTTTTATGCTATGATAAATCTGATATATTAAAGTTGATTTATCTTATCACATGGATATAATAATAGATTCTATCAAAAAGCTTCTTTCTAGTTTATATAATGATTTCTCTTTGATTGAGAGAATAATTTCTATTTCTCGGAACAATGAAGCTGATCCTTGATATCATATCATTCCTCGGGATGGTATTATGAAGATCCTCCTTTCACTGTGGATTTAAAATTACACATTATCTAGAAAATACTCATATATAACTTTGGGCATCAAGATGATGTTCCAATTTTACCAGATGATCAAAATCATATGCCCCCTTGGTTTGATGTGTCCTCGGATCATGTTCAATTGGAAATTCATTCCACATGACACACCATTTTTTAATGGAGAGAATATATGGTTTAAATTATAAGTGGTTCATAATTGACACAAAGTAACCAATATAATCAATAAATATTCCCGTATTTTGATATTGAAAATCATCCATCCAATTTTAATATCTCATGAGACATTCACAATAGAGGGTGGATATCTAAGTGGTATTTGTGGTCAAGTGGGGATTTTTTCTATGAATTGGACAAGTCATTCCAGGTGTTCAATAATGGAAAGTAATTTCCCAAATGATTAGAGTTCCACAACTTGTATTAGGTAGCACAGATTTCTAAGTTCATGGTATATTCTCTAACCGAGGTCTTACATCAGTTGACCAATCATTGATGTTTGAGTTCCAAAACCTTTCATTTACTATATGTTGAGGTTGGGATCAGCATGGGGGATATTTACCATTTAGGCGGAATTTCAATTTTTGGGAACATGAATGATGAATTCCTTCATGTATCTAACACCTATTAAAACATATAATAGGATTATCCATTAGAAAGAAACATACTAATCTTAGTAGATATCACATGGTCATCCCCGTCACATCTATTTACTCATTATATTAACTGGTTGGGTAAATATATTTATGAAAACTTGTTTTCTAAGGAATACGTTTTGATGAACCTGGACTCATCTAATAGATCAATATTGAGGCGTTCCTAGTTTGTATTGAACCACACTTGAGGTAGGAAAACCTTTTATATAGGGTTACTAAATAAAGTTAGATGTAACCCCAAAAATTTGGTTAGTAGAGTTTATATATTTGTTTTTATGTCGATGGATCTTCCCATTTCATGACTCTTATACTGGTGTTATGGTCTTCCATGTAGTGATAGCATCCACATTGGTGGAGGCAGAACCCATCATTCAAACTATACCCACTACCACTCATATTTATGATTATTGGGTCATATATTAGAGGGGATATCCCCTTATTAAATTTAAAGACTATTTAAATTATTATATTCCCATATGGAAGAAAAATTATGATGTTATTAATATTAGTATAACTTGATGATCCATCGTTCTACCATTTTCACTACACTACTCTATATTACATCCATTCTCCTGATATCCATTAGTATCAATGATTCTATTGTGTTATTAAATAACCTTTCCCATTTTGAGTTCATTCCTTATTAAATATGTTATAATTTGGTGGTATATAATTGTACATAGACATTATAATTATTCCCTTAAATTGTCTCATTGCGAGAAAATATGCAGATTGTTCATGTAGATAGAGTGTCCTTTTGATATCATTATTCCCTATATAGGATCACATGAAAAATTGGATTCTTACAATAACTTTCATATTAAACCCTCATCAGGATAAAATGAAAATCACACACATTCATCATTCTTCAACTATGGTTGGGGATGATTTTTGATGATTCTAGCATGGAAATTTCATTACTCCAATAGAATATCTGACTAACATTTCCTATGGTTATACCAAATTTTGGGTGGAATAATATGCCAATGGGGTGTTGGGGAAACCAATCTGATGGGTGAATAAACCTTTGGATTCTCCATGTTCTATTAAATTCATGATATCCCCTGAATTTATGTGGTTGAAAGTCCTAATTCCCATGTTCTAAGCATTCTGCGGGAGTTTCACCTTTATGTTCCATTTTTAGAGAGTGGTGCAGTCCCCACATTTCTTAATATCACCATTAGCATAAATAATTAATATAGTCCTAGTGAAATAGTGTTGTGTATTCATCTAATTAATTCTAAACATGGTGGCTTATTCCCATATGTTAAACATGATGCATCGATGGAGTAATTTCTTGTAACTTCATCAAAATTTAAAGCAAACTCGCCAATGACAAATGCAATCCTATATTAAAAACCTTAATGGAATACATATTGGTACAAGGTCCAAATAATTTCATAGTAAAAAAATTCATGATAAAGAGGGCTTGTAGGTAGGTTTATACTACCATTAGAGAGACACATGTAGAGAATATTGCAGAGAAAGTGGATAACCTTTATCAAATTTTACTTGTCTTCAGATTTGGAAAGATTGATTACCTATATTTTCATTTCCATGTTCATAAAGTTATCATTTATTATGTGGAGTTGGCCACTCATGACTGAGATATTATCTAGATTAATCTTAATATAATAAAGCACTAATATTATTAACAAATAGAGATATAGAATCCATTAAACAAAAAAATATAGAGTGAAATTCCTTCATTATGAGAATGCTTGCATTTTCTTAATCTGATAATGGGAAAAACCAATCTCAAGAAGGACCTCATTTCCCCACATTAGGTATTGGTAAATATATTGAATAATTATGGTCAAATTCCATTATATCCCCTTAATTTTATTCTAATTTTCTAATAATGTAATCGAGGGACTCTAGGATGTGGATATTCCTCCTAAAATTTTTACAATGTAGAGAAATTTCATATTCTAAATTATCTATTTTGTTCATTCATATTTCCATTGAAATTTTAAAATTAATACTCGATTTGACACACATTTTGAAATTTCCATGTATTAGTGTTTTTAACTTGCAATAATGGGAACAAGAATATTCTCTGATTTTGGTAGTTTATTGAATTGTAGGACCAATACAAATTTTTTAGGTTGAATATATTTGGTCGATATGTTTGAGAGTATTAATCACAAACAAGTGTTTGCAGGCCCTGAATGTGAAACTCCTTAAATAGATTTCACTGTCATATTTGGAGGAGGGAGTTTTATTCATATCATGTATCTAATAATTGGAAAACATGTTTCAAAATCATTGAGTTAGATCAAATTAATTCAAAGAAAATTGGGTATTAGTATTTTGAGGTAAAAATGTTTTTTTTTGAAAATAATTCAATAAAAATCATTCTGACATGTAGGAATGGAAGTGGTCATTATAAACGGGTCACTGGATAATTTATCCTGCCTATCTAAATTAATCTCCAGTTCTTCTAATATAACATGATTCATGATCGAAGTGATAAATAAGAAGTGACTTGGGAAATCATTTAATTCAAACTAAATGTGAATGGTAGAGTAAATGTGGTGGAATTTTTTCCTAAATAAAATTTGGTAATTGATTTCAACGAAAACTTGAAACTTGTGGCCTCATCCCCATTGAAAATTAATACTTGATAAAGTAATGTACCCCTATATAGATCAAATTTTTATATATGAGAATGGAATTTTTAAATTTCATCATAAAATGGGATTGAAATAATGTGAGACTCTAAAACAAGATCACAATAACTTCAAATGGATCTATCTCTCATGCAGGAAAGGGGTAATATAGGATTGACCATGTTTCATGAAGTTTAATGTCAAACTTTTACATTTGTGTTCTATAGTTTAGGGTCTCGAGATAAGGACCTTTCCTTACATTTTAATGTCCTATGACTTGGATGAGAGTCATACATTTTAAAATCCTTGTGACAAGGACATTGCTGCAGAGTTAAATGTCATGCTGTAGTGACAATGATTTTTTCCCCATGTTCGCATGGATTGGACCAATATGTTATTGATTTTTCATTCCATGGTGATCTGATCGAGAATGATCTATCATTATTCAGGCATGATGAATGAAAATTTTATGCTGTAGTCTTGGGGCTTCTGACTATAAAAAGGTGATATGGTTCATGTATGTAAGGAACGACCAAGAACCGTGTTTGAATGTGATTTTATCACATAAATTTTTCAATCTGTATGATGAAAGATGTGGTGTCTACTAAGGATGAATATTCCTTTGGTTATCTAATCTTTTAATGCGGAATTATGAAGAGACATACTAGGAGTTTTTTTGAATATTCAAAATCAATGTATCCTCTATAAGATGACATTTCATCATAGGTTTTTGTGGGAAGTTTATTGAGATTTATATTTTCATAGATAAAAACATTGACTTGTTTATGGAAGGTGACATAGAATATTGAGAATAATTTATGTCCAAAACACTCTGTAATGGAGAGAAATGATTTCTATTCAGGTTTGATGCATATACAGAGGATTGAATTTTTGTTAATCATGGAGGGTTCAAGATATTGAAGGTTTAGGCATCACTAAATATCTCACATGTATATGAATCAAGACACACATTGTTCTACATAACAAGAATGGAATGATCATAGGCCATGTTCAAAATAATGTTTCCAATATAAATAAAATATACACTTGATTGAATATTTGTGCGAGGTTGGGAAGATTCTTTTAATACAGGCTCAAAATGGTGTATGAATTTCTACGGGACCCTCTTATGCATATTTATCTCGTACATAGAAAGGGGGAATTTTATATTGCAGATCACACATGATATAGGATCTAGGGGATACTACATATCGGGTAATGATGAGGGTAAATCTATATATAGTTCCATTTTCAAATATTTCAATGTTTTTATGACAGATTGAAAATAAGTTGGGATAATTTTATGTTGTCTCTAGACATAGAAATATAGATTTAGGTGTCACTGTGTATTTTGTGATGATAGGAATCAATCTAGACGTATTTCATGAAACCATACAGTTAAACATTATACGAAAAAGGAAAATATATATTTCATTTATTAAAATTTATTTAGAACCATGTTAACCAAGAAATTAACTAATATTCCTTGTAAAAGTTTGAATGACTTCACCTAAACTCTTAATCCCACTTGAACTATTCTAGGGTTGAGAAAAAAGGTATATAAAAAGGATTTATTCCGGAAATTGTGCAATTAAATATAATGACATGGGATATTTTTGTATCATGTGGTGGTCGGGAATGGATGTAGGATCTGAACATTAATATAAATATTTTAGTGGTGAGAATCATGATGTACATAGTACAGGAAAACCATGAAATTTAACATCATATGGAATGGATAAAAGATACCATATTTCAAGACACATTGATTGATATAGGGAATATGAATCCAATTATGTTATAACATTCTTAGGATGTGTGGAAGGAAGATCAAAACAATAATATTGGGATATATCAAATTTGGAAAGATGATATGGGACAAGTACGCATGGGGCGATTTTATACCATGTCCAAATAGAGGTTACTAGTATGAGGTTTTTTGAGCATAGACGAATTGTAGGGGTCTCTAGTAAGGATGAATATTCATATATTTTTCTAGCCTTTTAAGGTATGTTTTTATATATCCCAACTATGGCATGTTATGTATAGTCAAAATAGATGTGTCATCAGGAATTTGAAATTTCATCCCTGATGGAAAAGGAATGATTATTGATATATTATTATCCTAAGAAAAGGAGTATGACCTATGGAAGAAATGTATCCAAGAACAAAGGAGTCATTTCAACCACCATGGAAAATGGGGTGTGGATTTACCTGTATAGATCTAACTTATATGTGGGAAAAATGTAAATTTTTGTATCAATGATAGGAACCTAATTGAGGAAACAAAATTAAGATCTCTTGAAAAGATATTTTATTTAATGTTTGAGAGGGGGTATTTTAATTTTTCATAGTTAGTCTCAAGACATTGGGTCTGTGAATCACTATGAATCTCATTATGATGGGAATCAAGACATATATAGTTATAGAATGTTGGTGTTATAGGAGACCAACACCCATAATTGGGATCTTCTCATGTGCGTACCAAAATATGATGAATTTTAATATCATGAAACAAGAATATTAACCGTGCTCATAAAATACATGTGACTTGGATGATGTCATATAGGTTTAAATCGTCTCACTAGGACATTAGGATATGAATTTTAGAGTCTTAAAACTCATACTATGGTTTCTTGTATTTTTAAGTCGCACGACTAGGACCACTAGTTTTCCATCAATTATATGTCATAAAGCATTTTCCAATATGAGAGTGAAACAAAATCCTCAACAAAGAGTAAGTGACAAAACCATTGTGAAGAAATACCCTAGGTGCAAAAGTTTGGATAATACTATCTAGTTAATGGATTTATTTGAGATTCAACCAAATAAAGCAGGTCTAGTCATCAGTACATTTCTCAATGAGATGATAATAAAGACAAACATTGTTTATAAATGTAGTTGTGGTGGTATAATAACAATAATTATCATGGTCCATTCATGAATTGATCAAAATGTTGGGTATTTTTATGTCATGTGATAAGGGTGAAAACCATGTTGTTTAACATCATACCGAAAATGCATTTGGATTAGTAAATCCAATATTTATCATATAAGGAATACTGATTAAATATGACTTAAGGATTACAATTTAACATCAATTGGTGAGATTTTTTATTGGATAATATACCTAAATAAGAGGCCCATAATGTAAATTTTGGCTGATACAACTACAATTAACAAATGGTTTTGCAGTGAGGCTATGGTCGAGTCTGAATAAAAAAGATTTTGGAATCAATTTATATCCCAATACGATGGGAATCAAGTAAAATGTAGATCTGAAATGAAGGTGTTAGAGGGGACCATAATCTAAGGTTGTGATCTGATCCATTATGTTCTGAAAGGTTTTGTAGTTCAACATCATGGATCAAGGATGTGTACCATGTAGTTTGACATCATTCATCTAGTATATTGATGTATAGTTTACTGTCAAGTGACTAGGACATAAAAATATAGTTTTATATCATTCGTCTAGGATAGGATGTCTAGGGATTTCACGTAGGAGTATACACAATTATCATGAACCATAATGAGTGTCTCAATACGTGGAAATTAAACGAATTTGGTTGGAGCATAAATATAGAAGGATTCCCATGATATTTTGGTCACATGAAGTATTTCCAAAGAAATATTCAATTGGTTGGGGTGTAATGTGTTCCCATCCATTGGAATTAATAACTAATCTCTATTACATTGGACCTTGTGTGTGGAATAAGGTCCATACCAATTTATTCAATATTTCAATGTTTCACCCCTAGTATAAATAAGGATATAAGGACCTGTACCAGCTGTCCTTAATGGAATCAGAGGAGAAACAAATTCTCAATGGTGGATCATACTATCTGATTATAGTATGTTTTCAAATGATGAAGGTGATAAAAACATTTCTTTTTTATTTTTTCTAATACATTAAACCTCTTTTATGATTAATCATCATCTGAGATTTCTTCATAGATAGATCTTTGATCGGATTCAATTAAATATCAATTGAATCACTTATTATATTCAATAAACCAATGTATATAGGTTTTCATGATTAGTTGTGTGGGTTATAGGTCTGTATTCCCATAAGGTGTGCGAATGATTTTTGGTCTAAAAATTCATTTCAATATCCACCCTTTTTTGAAGAATGTTTAATCAGGTTTTGTTTAAATCCTCCGTTGATCCATTTTATGTAGCATAATAGAGATAAGAATTGATAGAACTGATGTTTTACTCCTAGTAATGATTATTCAATTTAGAATAATAGAAGTTTGTGTTGTTCTCGGTAATCATTTTTTTCAAGGGACACCAAATCTGGAGATCCTGTTTGAATTCATGAAATTGATGATACATTTGGTCCTAAAATCCTTAAGTGGTATCACTATAGCCCATTTAGAGAATAAGGAAGTAGTAGCAAGGATATACATAAACTGCTTAGAAGTAGCTAGAGGGTATGACACTATAATATATGTTACCCATAAAATGAATGGTTGGGAATATCTAAAAGTATGAAGCAACTCTAGGGGTTGATGGATGATGTTGGAATGAATTTTGATGGAATGAAAAAATTTACTAATTGTTTTAAATATTGTGTCATTAAATCCTAGAAATATCTATGCCTATTGATTTGGTTAGAAATCCTCATTCATGACCTATATTAACTACAATAATAAATAAAAACAACTCTCATTGTGTAAATAATATCTTATCCATCAGTTCATCTAAGGATAATTCTATCAAAGATTCACTTATAAAGTACATTATGATGGATCGAGCTATCAAAAAGTGTAAAATTCGATTCTGCTCAACAAATGTGTTCTTTTATAGATCTATTTGGTGGAAGGTCCCAAATTTGATTATATTTTAGGATAATATTCGTCCACCCATTCCTAGAATTATATGGATTATGGATATAATTTATCTCATTGATATATTCCGTGACACCATTACTAAAGAGAAATATTTTCCATTTATGGGCGATGCTATTGACTATTTCATTTAGATATGGACATGCCAAGGATGTAGTATCATTTTCTACTGCATTTTCATACAAGTTTTTTGAATTAAGGGTATGAATTAGTGTTGGATCATAGGTGAATTCCACCATTAATCCTCAAACATTATTTTTAAAGAGGGTCAACTATTATTTTCTAATGGTGTAATCATCATTGATCTACTTAATTACAAACTCAGAATCATCATTAATTCATATTTGAGTTTCTGTTATTTGAAAATATAGATCTAAAAATGTAATGAGATCTTGGTATTTGGCCACATTGTTGGTGAAAGCATCTCATATCTGAAAGTAATATGGTAAAACATCATTTTTTGTTTAATTGAGAATGATTCCCATCCTGAATTTGATTATCGTGGGGTCTTATAATAATTTTCTAGTTGGAATTTTGAATGCACCATAAAATTACATTTCCCACATTTAGGTATAGTCTTGGATGGAAAATATTTCCCTGGAAGGCTTTTCAGTACACATCGGTACTTCTCCCAGAGATGGGTATACTTTTGGTAAATCAAATAAGGGTTGTCTTTTTATTGACTTTTACAATATGAACTAGATGTTGAAGTATATTAGAATTTCATCCCATGGTGAAAAATATCAAATAATCAATGGTTTATTAAGGACATATTTGAGTTAGTCAATTCGGGATATCATATGGGAGTCATGTTTTTGCAGGTAATGCCTTAATTTTTGAATTGAAAAAAATCAAGGCCAAATAGTTCTTATCTATATTTAAATAATGTGTCTTAGTATCAAGAATGATTATACTGAGATTGAAATGTTTTCATTCAGTACAACCATCACTTTTATATGTAAGGAATGCAGTCAACATACTTTTCAGATCCATCACATGTAAGACGAGAGACATTCAATTGATTTGTGGAATCGACACTAGAAGGGTCAAGATATATTTATTACAATCAATAAACACCTCTTGGAAATCATCAGTCCACAGAAACATGACCCCTTTCTTCATTTACCATGTCAAGGGAAAAATATTTCTTATGAGGTTTTCTATGAAGTGTTGATTATAGGATAGGTTTCCCTAAAATAATCTCATCCTATTGATATTCTGAGGATGAAACATTCCAATAAATTATGTTTCTTCTCTGGGTCAACCTCACTTTTACAATAGCTTATAAAAAAGATAATAAATTTCAATAATGTAATGTTAAAATCACACTTCTAAGGCTTCTTATTTAAATTTTTTTATCAATGTGTTTTGAAAATTATTTTCAATTCAATAAGGATATCAATATTTTTTTGTCATTTAACCACAAAATCATCGATGTAACATTTTACTGATTTCCACATGAAGGGTTTTAAGATGCTATGCATGACACATTCATATATAGCCCAAAAATAAGTAAAAACAAAAGGCATCACCTGATATCAAGAATAGTCCATGGGGTCATAAATAAATTGTAATATTAGTCTTATATGTCCAATTGTGTTTTATTGTACCTTTAATAGATATTTATAATGGAAAGGTCCTAACAACCATTTGTTTCATTTATTATATATTTAGTAATTATAATTGGGAAGTCATTTTTTAGAAAATCCCTATTGAGGTCTCTGAAATTGAAGAAAACCCTACATTTCCCATTCTTTTTCTTGATAGGAACTATGTTAGTGATCTATTTCATGTATTTTACTTCATTAATGAATTTGTACTTTATGAACTTATCAACATCAGATTCATCCTTGACCTCATGAGTTATTTGATTCATTATTGATGACATCTTGTAGTCATGATGGTCTAATGGTAGACCAAATCAATGGGTATCCACATCAAGATATATGTTTCTAATATAAATATAGTTTCAAGAAAAAATATTCATATTTATTCTAGAGGTAGTTGTAAATTTCTTATTCATCATGCGATATAACTGTACTGATCAATATTGGTCAATGATCCACATTTGTACCAATATTGATATATCATAGTTTATTTATACAGTCGGAGACTCCTTCAAAGTATAGTGGAAAATATCTATTTTCATTTTCCACCTCTTCTTCATTTTCATCTTCCTCTATGTACATATAGGGATGGATGATAAATATAGGGAAATCATTGAGGTTAGGGGAATGTTCCATATCCTAAGAGCTAGCTTCCAATTGAGATATCACAAACTCTGTTAGTTTAATGAATAAAGTGGAATCATTTTGATTTTTTGAGGATATATAGGTTGTATATTTTCCTTATGAAATATTACTACCAATGGAGGAAACAGATATTTACTCAGAATTTTTAGTTTCGACAAATGAGGATGATATCAAGAAAACTAGTGATGAAGTCTCTTAATCCAAGCTGATATCTTTGGCCTGAAAAGTTGGCAACACAAATTCATGAAAAAAATATCTAAATGGTTTAGTTTAGTCATTTAAAAACTATTATTTGTGGTAACCAAAGTGACATCATCAGTTGTGGGTTTCTTCCATTCTCTTCAGTACAATCCAGCATTGATAAATTGATATTTATGGGATTTTCAATATTATTTTTCAAAATGTAATGTTCCAATATATCTATTGGTATAGTATTTTAGGAATTGATGATATGAAAAATGGATCACGAAGAGTTGGTACAAACAATTCCTTCCTATAATGATATTAAAATCTATATCATTCTAGCTGATCAAGAACTCAGAAGTGTACACCAGATCTCCAAATTGAGTTCTAAGCATAATGTGGCCGAGAGGTTTTTATTTACTTTTATCTTAACATGAAATAACTAAAGTGGAAGTGGACAAATAATCTTTAATATATCTCAATTAGTGAATAGTTATATCAATAATTATGTTAACACCTGATCTATTATCAATAAAAGATCAACTATTTTCTACGTTTTCAAATCTGTTAGATATGTATAGGTGCATGATGTGTCCCTTATATAACATTATCTCTATCTTATCTATTGGATGAGATTCCTATTGTAAATTCTATTGGATAAAACTATACAAAATAAACCTTAGCGAAAAAAAATAATCATCGAACTCTTAAGGGAATAAAGGAGCCTCTATAAGTGAATATCATAAATCCTATGACATTATGAGAGAATCTTAAATTGAATGATTTGTCAGAAATGTGGAAAATTTCTTTAAGATGTTATAATTTTTGGTTAGAGGTCTAATTTTCACTATAGTTAACTATTCACCAGGAGGTTATTTTGGATATGATGCCCCTAGGGTAGATTTGTAAGATGATCAAGTAGATGCAAAGGGAACTCTGTATGTTGTTTAATGAAGCTACCTCGGCCTTCTCACCTGCTTGGGCTGAATAGTTTGTTTATTACTCATCAAACAGTCTTCCAAAATGATTGGTTCAAAAATATTTTCCACTTATGTGTATGAATCTTCCATCCCCCTTAGTACTCATAGAAGGTATTTCCCAAGTGTTTTACCAACATAAATAGCACTAGTTGGGATGTGGTAGGTATTTTTTCGGCTGCAGTTATGATCCTCTAGTTTTTCTTGGAATTATGTGTCCTCGATTCATGTCTCAAAAATTTTTCATTGGAAGATCGTGTTAATAATATTAATCATTATTAGAAAAGGAATCAATTAAATTAATGAAATTTATTGATCTAAGGACGAATTCTAAGTCTAAAGATCTATTAGATTGGTTGGTTCTTATTTTTCCATTTGGTGAGTGGAACCCATTGTACCATTTGTTGGTGCATCACCCAATATATTAAGACTGAATTCATACATTTTTTGAGAGTCAATTAGATATTTTTCCTTGGTGTAGGTTTATAGTCCTATTTTTTTCCACCCTTCCAGGAATTTAATTTCTTAAAAAATTGGCATATCTAGTGTTGGGGTGCTGACGGTGTTAGTTGTTCCATAGTGAGGTAGATGGGTAATAGTTGGTTGTTTCAATTGTTTTTTGGTTATAATGAAATATTTTTATCATCCATTTTTCATCCAATCAATTTAATTACATGAATTATTTATATTGAACTACTTTTATTCAACTTCTTCTTCTAGAACAATGGAAAAAACACATGCTACTTATGATGGTGGTTTACCCTGTTTTTATTTATAAAAACAACCACCTTTATTAGAGTTAGTTGGTTTTTTTCCAATGATAACATGAAATATAAAAAAACCATCTAATCTTGAAAGGAATAAACCATAATTTTTTGGTTTTCAAATTGGGATCCTTTTGGATCTGTCTTTTCATCCCGATAAGGTTTATTTATATTTTTTTCATGGTAGAGGGGGAGCTGCATTATAATGAATAAGTTTTAGAGTAGAATCTAGAACAAATGATAGATTTAGAATAATGGTTTTATTTTATACTTTTCCTATCATATTTCCATTAGTTGTTGGCCCAATTATGGATTTTTCTCTAGGTCACAATATGTAGTTTTCTAATATTTATCAACAATGGTGAGGTCTCAGAACCAGCCTATGTTTTTGAATATAATAAGTGGTGTACACAACTCATCGTTGAAGTTTTCTATAAAGAGAAAAAAAATTATTATAGTTTCCTTTGTAAATATGAGGAGTAAATTTGACCCTTCCACCTATAAATGAAGTTAGAGACTCTCATTTTCTCACTATTTTTAGTTTGAGAGGTATATGACCATTTTATTTTACAGTTTTAGGATGAAATAGTAAATAAATATTCAATGGAGGTCTTCCCATCCCTTGATAAACTCTCCTAGTAAACTAGTGTACCATACAAAGGTCAGTCCTTTCAAGGTTTTTTTAAAAACATAGGAGTTTAGTAGCTTCTTATTTTAATAATTTTCCTATCATAAGGATACACTAAGACAAATAATACATAAAATGTTAGTCTGAATCCCATAAACAATCGAGTATTGGAAACAAGGGATTTTCAAAACTAGTTGGGGGAAGAGATGTTTATATACACTCTAGGTAATGTTTTCTTTCCATCTATATTTTTTTACATTTACCTTCCCAAAAACCAATTTGGGCCTTCAATTATTCAATAGTGTCAAAAAGTCTTGGGGTAATAGAAAACTATGAATGGGATATATTAGGGGGGAAAAACAAGATGAACTAGATGTGTAACACCTATCCGCACTTACTTGAGTTGGGTGATTGTAGCTTGACTAAACTTAGCCATATTATTTATACAATGGAGGGAAACATTGGTATCTCGTTATCACTAGTTCCAAATAGAATGGTTTCCTTACTATTTTATAGAGTGGAATTTCAAATCTAGTTTCACCATTATGAAAAAATCTTCGTTTGAAGGGATATCAACTAGAGTGAAATGTGGTTCCATTAGAAGAACATGTATAGTGGGAATATGACCCATGACTTTTTTTGACATTAAGACTCTTCAATTCTTTTATTTCAATCTCATACTAAACGAGTCTCTCTTCAAGTGAAAGGGGTTTAATACCGTTAGGTAATAAGTAGGGATAAATCACAACCTTAATCTTTTCATTGACTAATTCATATCATGTAGGAGGAATTTTATCACTCAGAGGAGTTCCCAAATTTTGGGAAATCATTTGATTTTGGGTATGCACACCTTCTTAAGCCATTTTTATGGACACTATTTTGAATGGATATATACTTCTAATGTTCAAAAATATTGGCATGATGTTCTGTAGTACTTTTTTACTCTTTGATGATGTTTACTGATGGAAATGACATAATGAACATTTCATTAGTCTCCAAATAGTTAGAGATATGGTTGACTTAGGAGTGTCTACCAGAAGAGCTATGAATCATGGGAACAATGGGGTTCATAAAGGCCCTTTTTCTATTTAAGACAATCATGTTATCTCATCCATTCATTCATGCATCTCTTATACTTCATTTCGTGAAGGGTAACGTAAAGGGAACCTCCATATAATTTTTTCATCCACATAATTTAAAAATATTCATCATCATAGGATGGTTTGATTTGTAATGGTTCATTTTTTACAATTCCTCAAAATCAAGAAAAGGATAAACTTCACTGATGATGATGTAAATATTCCTCGATCCCTATTGGATGTGGGTTCTCCTATTCCACATTAACTATGTTATGATTCAAATTTGATGACCTTTTAAATTGGGTTAAAAATTTAGGCAGACATGTTAGCTTGTGATTAGTCTATACTTCGACATCAGTAATTGTTTTAGATTCTCTTACAATTTTATGGATATTCATATGGACATGGGTTGGGTCAATTACTTGAATTGTACCTAAGATATCTACTTCTAAAGAGTGTTTCATCATTTTTTATATCCAACTATTGACTACCCATATGATAGAGGGATTCCCAATATTCTCATATGCATTATGAAATATTCATTCTGTGGATTTTCTCTTCTAATATGTTGTTTTTGAAAGGTATTGTGGGCCTATTTTTGTTGAGTAGACCAGTTATGGTGTCTATAGTCTCTTTCATGAAACTGATTTGGGGCTATGACATTACTTGAAATCACCATTCCCATACATTACTAAAATGGGAGTGAGTTGAATAAAAAATACCCATGTTTTACCCTTCCTTTAATGTGAACACCAGATGGGGTATTAATGATTTGCTAATGTATTCATTATAAGACTTTAATAGAGGTGAATTTAAGGTCTTTTTGATAATTTTCAAATTACAGGATCCTTGTATCTTGTATGGCTTCTATGTCAATTTGGTGGTGCATCTCTTCTATCACATTGATGTGATTTGGGTATTCATTATAAATAAATCATTTTTATCAATTGAATAAGAGCATTTCATATGTATAGAAAACTGTTTTGTGAAAAATCGCCCAACAAAGCCTTTGGAATGGAAAATTATGGAGCAGATAAAGGAAAAATCATTACTAGTATATTACCCATTTCTAATTGTATCCTCATGATAAATATTTCATCTCCATATTTTATGTGAGGTTCCTCAGCATCATCTGACTAATGTCGATATTTTCCTGATTCTTTATTATAAACAACATGATCGGCAGGGATTTCCTCTATTGTATTAGAATAGAGGAGATCCAAGAAGGATTTATATAACAACTACTTCCTTGGGATTTATTCGGGTCAATAAATAATACATCTTTTCAATGACGAGATATTTGTTGTGAATGGACCCATTATCCCAAGTGGATCATGGTTGGAGAGATTTCTCATAGTTGATTTATCATGAGAAGTACATTCTTGGTGAAATAAAATTTCATTTTGGGGAGGTCCATTTCAATGACTTCCATCATGAATAGGAATACCATAATTAATCCATGTCCAAATGTTCCGTTAAATTCTTTCATGTATACCTTGGGGATGAATTTAAGGAAAATGGTAACAATAGTAGGACCTTCTTTCTATTTTATCTGCTGGACATACGGAGGGGTCCCATGACACTCATTAAGAGATTGGCTCACGAGGTCGATCCAATTATAATCATTAATTATCCCTCATTACTAGGTGCATGGGGAGGACCATCGGAACTGTTGGAAACTAAAATATGGAGAGGACTGTAAAAAATGGAACTTATATTTCCATAATTTGGTCATGGATGAGTAAGACCTTTATCCGCTATATGTATACATCTATGAGATTCAAGAAAACCACCATTCAGTAGAGTAGGTTCATGGAAAAACTCTTCATTTACCAGTTTTCTTAGGTGAGTCTTATTTTTAGATGTCTTTCCTGGGGTGACTATAACTGTCTATTGTGGTGAGTACTTTCATATGTGGAATCATATATGATTAGTTCATGTAATTTTTGTACTTATTTTATAACATATTTGTATAACTTCGGCCTAGAACTATGTGTTCTTCGGTGTGTCCTACGGAGTAAACCAATGGCCTCCATTTGGAACATGGATATGGGTCTAATTCGGATTTCTATTAATCATGGGATGTCCACAACCTTTAAGGATGAGATTAGGGATATGCATCTACTCCAAGGTGACTCTCAAATTATTCATTTGAGTAACCTCAAATGTGGAGGCAATGTTGTGTTCCCAACTACTAGTCACTTCCTATGATGTCATTATACCCTAAAAAACATGTAGAATATGGAAATGAATAGACTCTTATCCTTCCATCATTTCTAGGACAAAATTAGTGACATCTTCACCTGGAAGGGGAATAAATACCCTTTTTATCTGGAGCTAGTATGTATTCCTTCTCTTTTACTCCATTTATTTCTAGGATATTCCACCCATAATCTGATGAGGAGATAAATATATTGATTTTCCACTATTTTTATCCAATATCTGTTGATTTGTTTCTCCATGTGCCTCCAAACTTTACTGGTAAGTTTTATGGATATGATTAGGTGTGTTTTCATACTCATAGATTTCCACTAAATTTGATTTGAAATATTATTGGGATGATGTTGAACTATTAGATTAGGATTCGATGGTTCTAGAAGGTGTTTGTTCTTGCTCACGATTTGCCGCCAAATTTTTTAGAAGGATTATTTTTATGGTAATAAATATACATCCCTTCACCCTGATAATTGATCACTTCACATGAAAAAATGTATAGGGTTTGTAGGAATAAGTGTCCTTGGAATGACTCTCAATATACACACCCCCTTCACATTTAGGTTTCATTATGGTGTGGTGCTGGTGGTAGTGGATACTATAAGGACACCTTTTATGGGATACCTTTTTATGTATGGATGAGGCCATCAGGGACTGATTGATGGGACCCACTTAGACAAGGGATGAATTTGGTGTTGTGTTTTGAGTATCTGCTCCTAAAAGTTTTGACATAATAACTGGTGTAATATTCTTATCCACCACCATCCTTCAATGAGCATATGGATGGTGGGACATTATTTTATGAAGGCTTTATCGAGATATCTCTATGGTTGGGATGATACCATTTTGGTGTCACCCATAAATGAGCATGTTTGAAACCTATAGTTGGAGATGCTGGGTGAGTGACAATGTCCTCTAATTGGATGATTTCCCAAAATTAGTAACAAAATTTTGAATTATTTAAAAATTCTCCATTGGATTAGATAGAAGTGAGTTCTTGATAAAAGTACATGTATACATATGGAAAAAAATAAGAATACCCCATCAATGTAGCATTTGAAGAAATGATCACATGTAGAATTAATTTTCTGGGATCCATGTTGTGGGTCCTTTTAATTTTTTTGTGAAGGAGATAACATGTGGGTGACACAATAATCTTTGTTAATGTATTCATATCAAGTTCACTATTTTTTTATTGTTTTTCATGATGTATGCAAAATCAAAATGGACAGATGTATGATGATCAGAAAAAGGATTCACATCGGGATCAATATTTTTTGTTCTCATCATGGTTTTCTTCCGACGCCTATTTAGAGTTGATGTAGACTTTACTTCCAAATGTATACGACAACTTGTATTTTTCCAGTGAGGGCTTAGAAGGCATGTGGATAGAGAGGATGGGAGGTTGGGATCAGAGCACCATTTTAGGGGGAACTATTGACAACTATGAGACTATAAATGATTTAAAAATAATTCATGAATCATTTATTAAATCCAAAAATTCATACATGTCTATATGTTGTGAACAATCAATTATATGTCATGTGTTTATTTTAGAATCATATCTATGTATTCACGGTTTTTCCTTGATGGATACATATGAATGAATATGAGGTTCTCCTTTGATGGAACCCATTTTCAATTTGAGTAGAGATTCTTATGTTAATTATTAAAAAGAATCTATTTAATGCCACATAGTTTGGAACTCATGAATTTAACGTCATCTGAAAATATGGAAGTTTTTTTGTTGGTAAGATAATGACCATGATATTGGATTCCTATGAATCCTTGAAAAGGGAATCAGAACCAACATAGTTCGTTACCACAAAATAGAACACGTCATAACAAATATGGTCATGTGATAAGGACCAAAATTTTCAGTTTAATTTGGTTTATCAAGGAATTTTTTTTCAAGGATTCTTAGTCAATGTCTAGTGAGATACTTACCTAAAATCATCCCAAAGGATCCAAGAATGGATGTGGCCTTCCATGTGGGGGAATGATCATATTGAGAATCTAATCCAACAAAGAGGGTGATAAAAGAGACCCATAAAGTTTATGAACCTCTAATTTGGATATAACCCTACTGGGGATATAACCTAGAGAACATGAGGTTTAATTTTGGTTGTTGGGTTTGTACATTTGGGAGGCCTCATACATATCCCATTTGTCCAGGAATCATATCCAAAGTAGTTCATATTGTTTGGGTCTTACAAATTTTGAGTATTCCTAAGGTCTCATAGGCATTATGACAATTTGGGATTGTTACATGGCTTTGAATACCCACTCTTATTGAGGCCTTCTGAATTAAAAAATATGGGAGACCTAAAAATAGATTATTTAATGAGACATGCATTTGATCATGTGGATTCCATGATCATATGTAGACTCTATGCCTAAGTTAATTAATCTCACAGTGTGAAATGAGAGGATGTAAAAGATCTAAAAATCAAACAATATTCATCATCGACTGGTGGATGAGGACGAGGTGATAGGAGAGAGAAAAGGGATATGGTGCTCATCCCATCTCTTGTTTTCATAACCCAGGAAAAAGAAGGGGAAGAGGTATGTACCTCCTACAAGAATGTCTTTGGGATTAATCCTAGAGGGATTCTATATTCCCAATACCGAGGAATAAAGGAGGGTAAGGCACTAACCCTCATAAAAAGGAATGTAAATTTTCTACCTTATCACCATATGGAATGGGAAGTCCCTTCCACGACCTCAAATTTTACGATAATCATTAGAATGGGAATTTTTGATCGAGAATGTTTTGGGGATCCTCCTTTTTAGGTAGGGTGACAACATAAACTCATTTACCATATGAATGTATGATCAAGAGAACATGTTAGTTTTCCCTTTTTTGATAATACAAATATGGAATCTTTAGAATAGGTATTTATTTGATGGTTTGTGAAGGGTCACAGTTTGAAAATATATATTCTTGGGAGAGGTTGGAAGAGAGTGTTGTTTGGACAGTTCACAGTGGGGGTAAAATAAGACCGAATGCAATGCGGAAGGGCATATATGTTGAAGGACCCCATCCCACATACTATTTTTTTTGTGAAGGAGAGTGGCTTGAAAAAAATTTCAAACACATTTGGTTCATGGAATGGTGGACCACAAACAAATTTTCTTTTAAGATGTATTTTCGCAAAGGGATCTTTGCTATGCGGACCAATTCATATGCCCTATTTTACTTCTCGATAAGGAGTAAATGATTACCTACTAAAATAACTTTCTTGTAATACCATGTCTCTCATTAAAGAGTTACACACAAATAATTTTAAATTACCTCCCTATTAGTCTGTATGTGAGGGGTTTATAGTTGTACTGATACAGCCACTCAACTGCTGGTCGTAATGGATTTTGAATTCCAGGAGCCCTCCTCGCCCTGTAAAGGGAGATTTCATTTTTGGGGGCCTTAAAATCACACATCACCCCCACCAAGTGAGTTTTTCCTTTATGGGTGGAAAAGAAGACAACTCATCATGCAAATAGATTTATCATTGGGGGGGGGGTATATACATCACTCCAAAATGACTTTTTCTTATGGGTTCTCTATGAGGAGGCACTATGCAGAGCAGCAACTCACATGGAGAGTAGGTTATGTGAAAAGAGCGGTTCCTTTTTCGGCACATGGAACTTTACCATTTTAATAGCTTAATTAATTTTAATCCAACCTCTCCAATAACACATAATATCTTTATAATATTCAATTCCATATTTTCTAGACAAAACATCACTAAAAAACTTAACCCCCCCCACCAAAACCTGAAAAAATCACTGAACCCCTAAATGCCCTAAAGACACCCTAAACCCCCCCCCCCCAAAGTCTGAAAAAACTCACGAAAACCTAATAAACCCTATACCCCTAAAAACCCAAAAATCATAAAAACCCAAAAATTACCAAAAACACCACAAAAACAATAAAAACCATAAAAATTGTTAAAAACATTGAAACACTTAAATAACAAAATACACCTAAAAATAATAAACAAAACTAAAATCTCCAAAAACCCATAATATCCTAAAAACACTAAAATCCCTAAGTAATCCTATGATCCTAAACCCCCCTAAAAACTCTTAAAACCTCTAAAAACCCTAGACCCCCTAAAATTCTGAAAACCACAAAAACATTGAATATCACTAAGAACACCTAAATCCCCAAAATATATTAAAACCTTAAGAAACACTAAAAAATAAAAAAACCATGAAAGCCATATTAAAAACAAAAAACCACTATAAAAACAATAAAGACTCAAAAACCCGTTTAACGCACTAAAAACACTAAAAACCCTAATAACCCTAAAAACCCTAAAACACCAGAAAACCCTAAAACACCATAAAAATCATCAAAAAAAATCTCTAAAACCTTTAACCACTAAAAGCCTAAAACAACCCTAAAAATCCTATAAAATATGAAGAAATCATAAAATAAAATTAAACCCCAAAAAATTATATATCACCCAAAAAACAATAAAACCAATTAAACACCCACAAAACACCAAAAACTCCCTCAATCCCTTAAAAACCCGCAAAACCCTACAAAACCAAAAATCCAAAAAAAACTAAAAAACAAAAAAACCCCTGAAATGTCCAAAAACACTATAAAACCAATGAAAAAATTAAAGATAATTTACAAATTATGAACCCTAAAAAACATAAAACCCCTTAAAACTGAAAATCGTAAAAACCAAAATAATCCTTTTAAATTCATAATCCTCGCTAATAAACCTTAAATTTTTAAAAATACCTAAAAAACTCAATGATCTATAAAAACCATAAAACCTCTAAAAACAAATTGACCAAAAAATAAAAAAACCATAAAACCCTAAAATATAATAAAAACTCTAAGAACAACCAATAAACCCATAAAATCATAAAACCCAAAAAAAACCCTAGAACAGAAAAAATCTCCCAATAACACAAAATACCCTTGAAATACATAAAAAATAAACAAGCCATAAAACCAAAAAAAAACAAGCCTAAAAAACTATATGGAACCCTAAAAAATCTATATTTACCAACAAACCCTTTAAACCCTAAACCCCAATAGAGATCTAAAGACACTAAACCACTAAAAAAATAAAACAATAAGAACATAAAAATTCATAGAAATTCTAAAAATAGGTAAAATATTGTGAACCCCCCCCCCAAAGCCCTCAAAACCATTAAATGTTCTTAAAATCGTGAAAATCAAAAAAAATTATTAAAACACTAAAAACCTAAACAACCAGAAAACCTAAAAAACCCTAAAATTCCCTAAAACCCCTAAAATCTATAAAAAACACTACAACACCCTAAAACCACAAAAAACTAATTAAAACCTTTAAACCCCCTAGTAAACCCTAAAAACACTAAATATTATAAAACCCCTATAACCCTGTAAAACCCCTCAAAACCCCTGAAACCCTGAACAACCCTTATAATCCCTTAAACCTAATAAAATCCCTAAAATCCCAAAAATACCCTAAACCCATCAAAAACCGAAAAATCTTAGAAAAACAAAAAAAAATTAAAAACCTAAAAATATCTAAAACCACCTAAAAAACCTCAAACCCTAAAAACATAGAATCCCTTAAAAAAACTAGAAACACATAAGAACTCTAAATCTTTTAAAACCCTAAAAACCCTACAAATAATAAAACCCTAAAAAGCACTAAAAACCTTAAACCCCTAAAAACATTTAAAAAATAAAATGTTATAATGATTTCTAAAAATGATAAAGACCCAAATAAACACTAATAACAAAAAAACCACAAAAATATATAAAAAAATTTAACATCCCACAAAACCCCTACAACCATCAAATACATTTAAAACCTTTGAATAGCTATAGAAACCCCAAAACCTAAAAATTATAAATATAAAAACCCTGAAAGCATAAAAACCATATAAAACTAAAAACCATAAAAACAGTAAAAATATTTTAATACAAAAAACTCCCCAAGCCACCAAAAAACACATAAATATCCATGAAAACCCTAAAAACCATTAATAACCCTAAACCACTGAAACATTAAAAAAACCATAAAACTCATAAAATGAAAAAAAAACCTAAAACCCCAAAAATTAATAAAACCCTAGAAAAACAAAACCCTAAATACCCAAAATAGATAAAACCTCCAATATAACTAAAAATCATAAAAAAAACTTAATAAACCTAAAAAACCTAAATACCCTAAATCCTTAAAAACCATAAAAATTTTAAAAACCCTAAACCACTAGAAAATCCTTGAAATTGATAAAAACCATAAAAACATAAAATCACTAAGAAAACATAAAATATCATAACAACATAATAACCCAAAACCCCTAAAATATCCTATAAAACCTTATAATATTAGAAATAAAAAAATCCCTAAAACACACAAATAACACTAAAATGGTATTAAAATCAATAGATACCATAAAAGCCTAAAATTGCAATATCCTATATGACTGTTAGAAACCATGGAAAACAATAAAATACCTTAAGATAACAAAATACCTTATAAACCATAAAAAACCATAACCACCCCCTATAAAAACTCATAAAGCCCAAAAACCCAAAAACCCTATTAAAACCCAAAAATCCTAGAAACTCTAAAAATTTTAAAACCATTAAACCCCACCAAAATACCCTAAAACCATAAAAACTATAAAAATTCCAAAAAACTCTAGAAGGAATTAAAAACCAAGAACCCCTAAATCTATAAAAACTAAAAAAACCATAATGAAACCAAAAAACCAAAAAAAACTAAATGACCATCAGAAAACCTAGAAAATATCTACAAAACCCTTAAAATTCCCAAAAAATATTTCATACCATAAAACCCCAATGAAAATCCAAAAAACCCCTAAAACAACTAAAACTCCAAACCCACCCAAAACCAATGAAAAAACCCAGAAATCAATAAAACCCAAAAAAATTTAAAACCGCCAAAAATTCATGAAATCCTAAAAATAAAAAAACATGACAACCAAAAATAAAAAAAAAAACCATAACCATAAAAACTCAAAACCTCTAAAAACTGAACAACAATAAAGGACCCCTAAAACCCCTTGTATCCAGAAAAACCAGAAAACCCCTAAAACCCTAAAAACCTATTTGACCCTAAAAACACTAAAACCCAAAAAAACTAACAATCCTACATCCCTAAAATACCTTAAAACCCATAAACCACCTAAAAACCTAAAAAATCCTAAAAAACCTTACAAGTCCTAACACCACTAGAACACTAAAATAGAAGAAAAAATCCAAAAAACCCCAAAACACTACAAACAATAAAACCCCAAAAACTATAAAACCTTAAAAAATATAAAACACCCCTAAATCAACCTAAAATACAACAAAACCCATAAAAGGAACCAAAAACCCAAAAAACCGTACAAGAATCTAAAGATCCAAAAAAACCCACAAAAGACCCTAAAACCCTTAAAGTACGAAAAATGTCCCCATAAAATCCCTAAAACATTTTATATACACTTAAAATTATATCAAACATTAAAAAACCGAAAAATCCTAAAACTGTAAAAACTCAAAAAAAATATTAATAACCAAAACCACCATAAAATTCGTAAAAACTATAGCAACCAAAAAAACCACAAAACCCTAAAATTTTTTGAAACCATTAAAACCATACAAAACTGAAACACCTTAAAAACCCTGAAACCCTAAAAAACGTAAAAATTAAAAAATCCTATAGAACCTAAAATACCTAAATACACTAAAAATCATAAAACCCAAAAAAACCTAAAAAACTATAACAACCTAAAAACTTCATAAAACCCTAAAAGTCTAAAAAATCCAAAAACACTAAAAAAACCCAAAAATACCCTAATAATCAATAAAATAGCCTAAAGGACCTTAAAACCCATAAAATACACTAAAATCACCAAAACCCCTTGAAGAATATAAAAAATCCTAAAAATAAAAAAAAGACCCTAAAATCCCCCAAATACTCTAAAAATCCCCATGAAAACCATATAAACCCTTAGATATCATAAAAAATGAGAAATCATAAAAACCCTGCAATCCTAAACCCATAAAGAGCTAATAAAATAGTAATACTCAAAACATCCTAAAACCCCAAAAAACATAAAAACCAAACAAACCAAACAAAACTAAAAATAGTAAAAACATTTTAAACCATAAAAAAAATAAAACCATAAATTACCATAAAACCATTAAAGACTCTCAAAACCATAACAATCCTAAAAATCATGAGAAGTCTTAAAAACCCTAAAACAAATCCTAGAAACCCGAAAACCCCTTAAAAACCCAAATACTATACCAAACTAAAATATAATAGAACACCCTAGACCACTCTAAAAATCCTATAACACCCTAGTAGAACATCAAAAATTCCAGAGGCACTAACATACCAGAAAACCCTATAAGAACATGTAAAACTATAAACCCTAAAATATCCTAAAAATCCCAAAATACCACATAAGTGCCCATAAAAATACTAAACCCCCTAAGGTCCATTAAATATACTAAAAACTCTAAAACATCTTAAAAACCTATGAAACATAAAACCCTAAATCCCCTAAAAACTATAGGAACCCTAAAACATCCTAAAACATCCTAAACCTTCTAAAATCCATAAAAAAGATAAAAACCAAAAAAACCATTGAAACTGTAAAAACGTGAAAAAACACTTTAAAATCTTAAGAACCCGTATAATATCAAAAAAACCCAAAAACCATAAAAATAAAAAACTCTTTAATACTTACAATCCTAAAAAAATCTAAAACACCTTTAACCCCCCTGAAATTCTAAAAAATCCCTAAAACCAATAAGAAAACCCATAAAACCCCTAAAATCCATTAAAACTCGAAAAACCCTAAAAAACATAAATCACCATAAATCCCATTAAAACCCTAAAAACCTTGAAAAGAAACAAAATACAAAAAACCATAAAAGAACCCTTAAAATGCCCCAAAACCTAAAAGACCCTGAAATACATAAAAGAATCTAAAACAGATAAAACACTAAAAACACCAAAAGGCCCTAAAATCCTAAAAACCCAAAGTAACCATAAAACTGATTAGTAGCCAAAAAACACTAAAACCCATAAAACCCCAAAGAACCAAAATACAATAAAACCCCTAATAAACCCAGAAAACCTAAAAAACCCATAATTCCCCTAAAATAACATTAAAACTATAGAAATATCAAAAAATAAAAAACCCTAAAACCCATAAAAAACATAAAACCATAAAAAACCTATAAAATACCCTAAAAATTATATAAAATAATTCCCTTAAACCCCTAATAACCCTAAAAACCACTAAGAAAAAAAAACACAAAATCTCTATTAACTCTAAAACACAAAAAACACCCAAACCCCCAAAAATACAATAAAAACCCCATAAAAAATAAATTCCATAAAAACCCTAGGAACAATAAAAACCTTAAACCCCATAAAACCCCTAATACTCTTAAAAATAGAAACAACCCTAAAACCCCTAAAAACTAGTTGAATCCCTAAAATAGATAAGAACCCCAATACCCCTAAATAAATGTAAATACGCTAAACACCCAAAATATATAATAGAACCCCAAAAAACCCATAACACCCAAAAACCCCATAACACCCAAAAAACCCACTAAATCATATAAATCCTTTCCAAAACTAAAACCTAGTAAACTTTTAAATTCCATAACAACCATTAAATCCTAGAAAAAATCCAAAAAAACACCTGAACGAACATAAAACACCTTCAAACCCTAAAATAACATAAAATATCCAAAAATTCCCTAGAAGCTGAAAAACATAAAAGACCTAAAACCATAAAATCACTTAAAAACCATAAAAACCATAAAGAACTATAGAAACCTAAAAACACATAATTTACCCTCAAAACCATAAAAACCATAAAACCCACAAAACCTATAAAACATTCTAAAGCCCTTAAAACCCATAAAACAATTAAAACCATAATACCCATAAATCCCCCAAAAAAACCACTAATAACCCGAAACCCTTTGAAATCAATAAAAACCATTTGAACCTTAAATCCCCTAAAAACTATAAAACCCCTAAGAATATAACAAAAATACAATTCCATAAAAACCCCTAAACCCCTAAAACTCCTAAAAACCCAAAACCCACAAAACCTGCAAAAATAATAAATGCCAAAAAATTCATTAAATCTAAAAAACCTAAAAAACCTCTAAAACCCAAAAATCTTAAAAAACCATAAAAACTATACAACACATAAAAATTTTAATACCCCTTTAAATCCTTGAAAAAACATCAAATACCTAAAACCCCTAAAATCCCTAAAATTATTAAAATTCTTAAACATACCTAAAACATTAAAACCTATAAAAACCATAAAAACTCTAAAACCCCTGAAAACCCCCCTAAAATCAAAAAAATAATAAAATCCCTAAAAACTAAAAAACCCAAATACCCAAAAAACTAAAACACCCTGAAAACCATAAAAACTCCTAAACCCCTCAAAATTAATTAAAATCAATAGAAAACTGTAAATGTAAAAAATATCAAAAAACACTAAAAACACTAAAAGTCAAAAAGTCATAAACCCCTTAAACACTAATAACCCGAAATACATACAATTTCTTAACAATACAAAAAAATTCTTAAAAATGATAAAACCACAAACAATCATAAAAACTAGAAAAATATTAAAAACTCTAGAAAACATAAAAAACTCTAAAAACAATATAAACCCTAAAAACCTATAAACACTAAAAACTATAAAAAACCTAAAACCCCCTAAAAACAATAAAACAAATAACATCCATAAAAAACATAAAACCCATAATAATACAAAAAACCTATATACACTTAAAATATATAGAAACTCATAGAACCACTAAAAACTACAAAACCCCAAAAAAAGATAAAAACATTGAAGGACTATAAAATCCCAAAGACCCTTATAGACCATAAAAACCTCTAATGGATCCTAAATAACACTACAAACCATAAAAAGCACTGAAAACCATTAAACACTCAATAAATTAAAAAACCTCAAATAAACATAAGCAACAAAAAATACAAAAAAACACTAAACCCCCTAAAACCTATAAAAACCATAAAGAACTAAAGAATCATATAAAATAATAAAAAACCATAAAATAGTAAAAATATCTATAACCCTTAAAAATATTTGAAAAAAATATAAAACACCTAAATCTCTAAAAAATCCAAAAATCCATAAAAATCCAAAAAGTTCTAGAAACCCCTAAAAAACAAAAAAAAACTCTAAAACCCTAAATGGTAGGAGATCATACCAGGTGCCGAATGGTAGGAGAGCGTTTTATGTACGTTTTTGGATTTTCTCCTTCAATTATGTGGTATTCTTTGGATTTCATGCCGAAGAGTGACCTGAAGGGTGACCTGATATTTCCTCACAAAACTCCTTCATCCTAGGGGGTATGAAAAACAATATGGGACTGAATGTGTGTCCTATATTTCTATCGTTCTTCCCAGACATTAGAAAATAGACCTCTATTGTAAGGGAATTTGTGTTAAAAATTCTCCATCCATGTAGGCTGGGGTTGCTCATGTTCTTCCATTGATGAGTTATGAATTGGATTCAAGGGTCATATGGGGGAATTTTGAGTAAAAAATGCACCCAAACCTGGGGGATGGGACTATTCTTATGTTGCAGCAGTAACTACTGGTATTGTTTCCTTCTTGATTTCATGCAATCCCACTCGGGTGTTAGCTGGGTATGGTGTAGGTTTTTCCTTAGATTTATTTGCTTATGATTAAATGATAATTTCCTGTTTTTTTGATTACCTTTGGTAGGAATCTTGGTTGATGTTTTCAGTTTCCTAGCTCAGAGTCGTTTTGACGGTTTACTCTCATTGGCCCTGATGCTTTTGAGACATACCCAAGGTCGGTTCTTATTGAGAATTCCACCATTCCTAACATGGGATTCCATTTAATATCTACCATTGGTAAATGACATTGAAAGATGTCACGTCATGTGATTTCCAATGGATGGGGCATGGGGTGAGGTTTAGGTCTATATTCACTCCCCATCCCAAAATGTAAACTCTTGATGGGGTGATGCTGATAAGACAATGAAACTTATGACATTCATGGACACATGGCAGTTCATGGTCTTTCTTTTTTCCATTCCGATTGATGTCTCCATGTAGAGTGGAGGGATTCCAGGTTGATTAGATGGTGATGCTCTCCTAATAGTTTTACAGGGCCTGCATACCCTTCATAAGGAATAAAATTTTATTTTTCATGGCAGAGAGTTTTCTATATGTTTAGACGAATGTTATACATACATTCCTGATAAAAATCCCTTGGAATTGTAATGTGATAAGTGGTCTTGGGCCAATACATCTCTAGTACATCATCTTTATATAGTAGTCTTCCCACGTTCAACATTTCATTTTTCTGTTCTTCCAGGGAATCCTCTACATGATATTCCCAACATTACTGCTTCTTAATGATTTTGTTCTATGAATTTGGGATGGTAGGATCCTCATTGATATGTGAGCAGTTTAGGGGGTGGATCAAAGGATGAGCATGGCCCCAGACCATTGTCCAGTTGAGAAAGGATGTCACTCACCATAAGAAACGTTTATGACATGTTCGGCATCATTTTTTCAAGAACATCTTCATACGTGGGCTTTCTCATATTTAATCCGTTGAGGAGAGGATCTTCTTTTTAGTGTGAGTTTTGACTATTGGGAGGACCTTCGCAGTTGGTACTACAATGGAGAGGAATATAATCACAACTTGTCTTCCTGCTGCTGGGAATGTCCCTAGGGTGTTACACTAGTGAGGACCTTCATGGCAGCCTAAAGAGAGAGGAGAACCTTCTAAATTCTTGATGTTATTGCAGGGAGGTCCTTCCTAATAACTGCTATTATAGAGAGGAATACCAAAATATCTCTAGGTTAAGGGGGAATATAAAAAGTTAATATCCTAGGAAGGAAAATCAGAATGAACGATAATAAGAGGAGGACCTTCTCATTGCTTTATGTCACATTGGGGAGGGAATTCGTAGCAACAATCATTGGGGGTATGTCCTTCATAGTCTCTAACCCCATGGGGAGAACTATCTTCTTGACATGACATTCGACTATAGAGAGAAAAAATTATGCAATGTATCCCCAAGGGAAAACCATCAGGGATGATAATTGCAAGGGGAGGTCCTTCTTTGTGATTTGTTTTATGTTCTAGGGGTGGTCTACCTTCATGCGCATTAAGAGATAGTCCCTCATGAGAAATCGTTCCTAGCCCACTGTGTATGCCCCCGTGGGTGCTCTGGGGAGGTACTTTAGAGTTGTTGGTAACTAAATTGTGGGGAGGGCCCTCGTAGATTCTTCTTGCACTTCCATAATTTGGTAATGGATGAACATGGTCTTGAGCCTCCATTGATATATGATTTGTCTCATCAATAATTCTGTCTACCAACAAAGAATAATAATTTATATGGTCTTCATTTTCAGGTTTCCTTTGGATCATTTCATTTTTGGGAACTCTCATGCAGGAAACCAGGGCAGTCTGCTATCGGTAACAGCCATCGTATATGCATTCCACTTTTTATGGTTCCCATGATTCTATCAGGATATGTCGACATACATCATGAGTTTTGGTATGGATATATACCTTCCCTAGAGCATACAACTCATTGGACCTATATCCCTTAGTTAGAATGTGTATTTTTCCCCATCTAGTTATCCTTGTATCATGGGATATTTTCATCATCCTTCTTGGACTAAAGTATGGATGAATAACTGCTTTGGAGTGACCTACCCATTTTGTGTATGAGTCATTCCCTTCAAGTGAACTAGGTCATGAGCTTGGTTCCTCCCCTTTTCCCTTGACACAATGATGTTTTGAAATGTTTTCTGTATATGGTCTGTAATCGATGTGTGATCTACAATCATTTATAGGATGTGCTGAGATATATCTTTGGGTGGAATGGGTATGATGGCCTATTATAGATATTAGAGCTCGAGTTTGTGCATTCTCTGCTCCTCTATAGGTTTCCAATGGTTACTTATTTTTTTCATGTGCCTGGATAGAGTAACGACTCTGCTATCAGATTTCATTCAAGTATCCACAGCATTTTACTAGATGGATTTATATTTATGATTATGATTTTTTTTCTAAATCCACTATATTTTTCTCACGGAAATTGTATTAATCCGCAAGAATTTGACTCTACTCATATTTGTCTTCCTCCATATTTCATTGGCAGGCTTGATACACATCAGCATGTGTTTGTTCCTTCCTGTAGATGGTTCCAATCCAATTTGGATGAATAGATTCTTGTGCATCTGTAGATATTTACATCTACCTATAATTTGTCACTCTGTATGCACAGTGAGACCAGTGAGAACTGGTAGGAATATGCACGTGCCTGTATTTTTCCACCCTATTTGTGTGGTGGGCTTGAGTGAAGGGGGTAGAGTTGTATGTCTACCAGTCAGCTCCCCAGAGTTTTTATGGTGAATTTACTCTCCATGAATAAGGGTGATTATCAAATCTTAGTTATTTTTCTACCACCCATAGTGGTCTGCCTAAGGGCCTATGTCCTTTGGAATTTACTAGGTTCTTCTTTAGAGTGAGAACACCTAGTCACCTAGTAATGAAAATAACACTCTCCAGTAGGGCCCCATGAGTAATACCCTTCTGCATATTGGATGAATTCATCGATATCAACTTCATATTACTCCCTGAGATAATGGAGGCATATGTTATCACACTTTGGGGACAGGCTCTCGAAGCAGGTGGAGACGGCTAGCAGGGCTACCCTATGTTGGGGTTCCAGCCACAGTTGAGGATGAGGCTGAACAACATTTCATGATTGGAGGGTCTTTCTTATAGCCTTCACTATTTAAATAGCACCATTTTGGTGGTACTCTCTAATCATCATGTTAGATACCCCCCATTGAATACACTAGGTAGGTGAGGGGGTACTGTTGTTCATCGGGGCCCCATTCGCCTATGGGATCGCTGAGATTCTTGTCTTCATTGGTTGTCAAGTTCCCATTTAGATCGAATGATTATATATAAACCTACGGTATATACATGACATATACAAAAAACAAAATCCCATCATATTAGCATCTCTTGATCACATGCATAATTGAGGATTCATCTTATCCCCCTTCTTTTTATGAGGTGGAGGCACTTGACTTGGGTAAAACTGCAACCTTTTTGTGCATTCATGTCGTATTCACAATTTTTTTATCGTCCCAATTTGTGTCACACTAAGGATTGTGGGAAGTGACCGACCAATAAAAAATGGGAAATGTATACTCTTTTAGGTTATTAAGGAGGTTCCAAATTTGAATGATCTAAACTGATGATTCAAAGGTGGGATATGTGTATGTGAAGTTATCCTTTGTTGGGTACTCTATCCACATATGGTCTTCAATGGGACTATTAATGGAGCCAGAAACACCCAAAGACCCTGGTATTCTTGATTCAAGGACATACATTCTAAAGGAAGGTGCTCGTTGGATGATGATTTGGGCAACAAAACATCAACACTCCATTGGTCAAGAGGGTGGGAGATCAGGCTCCTCACAACCTTTTGGGGGGAATTATTTCCTACTGTGATAATCCCTTATATATTTAATAAATTATCATATGTTAATGAATCCTTGCTTCATTCTTATATAGTGTATCCATGGGTTACCCCCAGGTTGCAAAATCATCAAGTATATACATTGATTTGATTCCAAAAATCCAATATTGACTTAAGACGTGAAACGAGGCTCTCTAGAGTTTATCATCATCCAGGAGAGACTAAAGGTGGTTTGATGTAGAGTTTAGACCCATAAGATGGGATTCCTACATATCCTCATGAGAGGAATCGGAGCTCATGTAGTTCAGCTACCTAAATAGATACCTCACCTTTTAAGGTTGTGGGACAGTGACTAATCCATGCAGTTTAACGTCATGTGGTGAGAAAATACAGGTGAAAGATGCTTGGTCAATACATGGTGTAGGACACATATCGAGGCAACCCATAGTGCCTAGGATATATGCGGTCTCTTGTGTGGACATGACCCTATCTATCCAATGGCTTGGAGAACATTAGGGTTGATTTGAGGGTTGTATTTGGACCCCAATGAGGCTTAACAAGTATCCTAGTCCAATGGGGATTCCAGGTCAGACGATTTTTTGATGAAAAAGGACTTATAATCTATGGAATATCAGCAAGAGGGCATGGTTACTAGGGGATTATGTAGAGTTGTTGTCTATTTGACGGGGACATGATTGGCGATTACACAATAGATGAGGCCATAGTGTGGGAATTTCATTAGGAATGACTCAGCAAACCATCCCCTGAGCTCGGGATATATATTGTCATCATAGATTTTTTTAGTTGGAGAAGGAATCATAGTTTTCATGGTAATTTTACTTCAGGGATTACATCTGGGAGGAGGAAACATTGTGGGAGTTGATTCGGGAGTAACACTTAAAGAGGATTCCCTTTTTTCGAGAGAATAATTGGGATAACCTTGGGGAAGGGAACCCTTTTGAGCTTGGGACATCAAGAATGTGTCCTACATATATTGGATGGAGTAGTAATTAATATTTTCATAGTTTGTTTCTATGTGGGTGAATGTTGTATCATCACAAACTCCTCATCCCACGTGATTCATGATAGATGTGAGAAAAAATAGGGTGTGAAAGATTCATCAAAGGAAATTTTTATCTTCTCCACTGATAGAAAAGTAGGATGATGATGATAGAAGAGGCCATTAATATGACTTCAACTAGATATGGATATATCATTGGTCATGTCAATTCCGTCCCATGGTCCCATGTCAGGATGATGGTGGGAAAGGGTGTAATGAAATAAAACTTTAAATGTGGAATGACATTGAATGTCGTGTGGTTATGCTCCTAGAAGGCTAGGGGCTAACCTCAGTGGGTCTCCCACAAAAATGTTTTTTGGGAAAGGGGAGGAATGTCACCTCTCATCATATGAAAAAACAGGCATGATTACATTGACTAATCATTATCCCTCATTGAATGGAAAATCAAGGGATCATCCTTTATACCTAGAATTATGAGGTTCAAATCAATATCCCAAGGCTAGACTCTTAGTTACCATGGGAATGTAGGAATAGAGATATTTCAAGTGTCCAAACAGTTGTGGGGATAGCCTTTGTGAATCATCTTACCATAGACATGTAGACTTAGAGGGGTGCACTGATGCGTCAGATGATCTAATGATACGGGTCTAATAGCTTTGGAGGTGCCTTTGTCCTGATTCCATTGGACTGGTTCATGGAGGAGCTATGGAGGATTGGATATAAATTGAGGGAAATGATTGGAGCTTGATGGAAGGACACCCAAACACCCCACATTTTAGGTACTGTATTCTCATGCAGGATAGGGACAACCCTGCATAGCATACTGCTATGTTGGTAGATGGTTCGTCTGCATATCGAAGTGGTATTTATACCTAAGTGTGGACCACCACTTACAAAAGTGGTATGTAGTCCTATATTTTGTCCGCATACATGAATGTTATAGGTATCTAGATGTGGTTCTCCATGCTACCCCATGGTTCCATCCTCAAGGGATTTATGGTTCATGATTTCACCAATTAGGTTCACCTTTCACCAATCATTATTTTGTTCCTTATTTTCTTGGTTTGCAATAGGTTCTACCTATATAAAAGTGGTCTGTGGTTTGTACTTTGTCTATTATTCAAAATCGAAGTCTAAATCTTCTCTGTATCTGAATTCTCTCTTCCAGCCTCTAGGTCTCCTTCTTGTTCTCATCCACCCATCTCCATTTTCAGTTCCTATTGTGCTCCTTTTATAATGAACTAGGGAAATTATATCAGTGGGTATGGAGCACCATTTGCGTAATCCCATAGATTTATAATTCATACCGTGTAGGACTCGGTAATATAGGGAATGTAGATGTTGTGCTTCACGGGACATGGTTTGCGAAACGAGTCAAATTTCTTCTACAATGAACTTATTAGTTGTACAGAACAATATGTAGTTGAATTTCCCCATTACATCCCTCCAACGTCATTGTTTGGGGTGGCCTGGGTTTTCTGTCCATTTGATGGTAGGAAAGTGCCTCGCATGTTCTTACATTCACCGATGGTTCGTGGTTCACGCTCCCCACAAACATTTCATGATAATGGTACGTGGTCAGCTGAAAACCATTTACAATTTTTGATTTCTTCATGTTTCTTCTCAAATTTTCAATTCAATTTTCATCCATTCTCATTGCTGGTCATGTATGAATCTTTTATTCCTTCTGAAAAGTTATTGTGATGATATTTTCTTCCCTTCACGAAGTTTTTAGGACCCTAAAACCCCCTGTAATTCCAACTAAATAATATAGAATCCTTAAACAACATAAAAATATTCATGAAAACCCGAAAAAAACTTTTTCAAACCAATGAAACATACACCCTAAACCCTATACTATGCACCGTAAGCCCCAAACTCTAGACCCTAAAACCTCTATCCTAAACCCTAAACCCTAAACCCTAAACCTTAAACCATGTTCCCAACAACCTAGACCCTAAACCAAACACCCTAAAACTGATTATCGAAACTCTAAACCCCTGAGCATAAACCCTATATAATAAATTGTACCCTACGCTTTGAACACTAAACCTTACACCCTAAAATCTATAATATGTACCATAAAACCCAAACCCCACACCCAATACACTATATTCTATACCCTAAATGCTAAAATATACACCCTAATCTACATACCCTTCACCATAAACCATAATCACTATATCCTTTATCCAATATTGTGTACCCTACTACCTAAATCCTAAATCCTAAACCCTAACCCTTAAAAAACATTAAATGCCTCCAAAACATAAAAATATTTAAAACAACCAAAAATTAAAGAACCTTAATGGGCCCTAAAATACACAAAGTATCTCTAAAAGGACCCAAAAAACATATAAAAACCCCTAAAGGGCTCTAAAACCCCCCAAAAGAGCCTACAATTCCCTAAACCAGAAATTCCTCAATAACCCCTAAAACCCAAAAAAAACTCTAAAAACCCAAAAACCAAAAAACCCTAAAAACAATAAGAAAATATTAAAATAGAAAAACTCTCCAAACCATAATAACCCTAATAACCTCGACACCACCCAATCCAGTTAAAACCCCAATACACTTAGGAATCCTAAAAAACCAAAACAGTTGTCAAATCACTTTAAACTCAAACAATAGTAAAATACATTAAAACCCTAAAAAACATAAAACAACTAAAAAAATAATAAAACTCATAATATACTATAACAATATAATACTTTAAAAAAATTTGAAAATCCTGTGAAAACCCCTAAACCCTTTAAAACACACAAAACTCCATAAAATCCACATAAACACAAAAAATACCCTAAACATCATAATAACCCACTAACCCCTTAAAAACCCTAAAAATATAAAACCCTTAAAACCATAGTATCCCCAAAACCCATAAAACCATATAGAAGATAATACCAAAAAAACACTCAAAAACAATATATACACTATAAAAACTAAAAACCGATAAAATCCCTAAAGAAACTAAAATAATTAAAAATATAAAATCCAAAAAAACCCCAATAACCACTAACATACAATAAAACCCATAAAACCCTAAAATTCCCAAAAATCTGTTGGGACCATGTAAACTAGATATGGATTTCGTATTTAGTAGAATGTTATCTCGATGGTATTACCTTATGTAGGTCACGAAAATAAAATCACCTCACATTGAAAAACTAGGTATTGGACTCAAAAATCGTATTCGAGAAATAGGATTCACCATTCTTAATAATGTCCATAATATTTAGAGGATGTTTTCTAGAAGAAATGGCTCATCATACTCACATTGGGTCTGGAATGAGGTTTTGATCGTAATGAGAAAGAGAGTCCCAATTTGTATCGAACCAATATAAATTTAATGATGATTTTATGTTTTGTAATTAAAAAAATCATAAGTTTCCTAAGAAAAATGTGATTTGAGATTCGTGAAAGAAAGTGGGAGAGGAGGTTCCACTAAACATAAATTTTATTTGGATAAAATATGATGTCAATAGTTTTCAGGCCAATCTTATTCATACCAATAACATTAATTTTCATATTAGAAATAATTATGATTCTAGAAAGTAGGTTATGATACAAGAAATTCCCTTATAAGTTATCCAATTCTAAAAATTGACTTCAATGTAATAAAATTAATAAAGGAAGTCATTAATTCATGTAATGATTTGTGGAAAAATGATGTTGATAAAGTAAAATATTTCCTATATAGGATCACTAGATTGAATTTTTTATAATGTCTAGGTCGTCTTGATAGATCGAAATGAGATAAATTTAATGTACTGGTTATCATTTAGAGTAAAAACTTAATGATTTAAATATGTATAGAATAAAGTTGATGAGTATCATAAAAGCATAATATAAAAGAGTTGAGTATTAAAATTTAATTGGTATCGTATTCAAAAAAATAAGATGTAGAAGCAGTTAAAGTAGTATGAATGAATTTGTTGTCATCATCATAATGAATAAAACAGAATGAGAGTTGGTTCTGAGAAACGTAATGATAAGGCATATGTTTTCATTTTTAACATTTGCTGTAAAGCAACATAATGAGTAAATAATTTTTGAAACATATGCTTCCATTGTAATGAGGAAATAAAAATGAGAAGATAGTCTTTTAGGTGTTGTAGTGAAATTTAATGAAATATCTTCATTTATGATTTGTTTTCCAGTAGGTCCTGAAAATCATTGTGGTGAAATAAATTTATTATACGATAGAAATAATATTTTTCAATAAGTATCAAAATCAAAATCAGAATAAATTTTGTTATGAAATATTCAATTCTATATTTACAAGTGTACCAATTAATCTAGATGGCCATCTCCATGATAAATCTTAATGTGAAAATAATAATGCAAATTATAATCATGATTTGTTTGAAATTATGCTGGGAGATAAAATCAAGATAATATATGAAATTCATGGAAGGTTGAAGAATTCAAATAATGATCCAGATTTCAAGGATAATTTAATGAATCAAAGAATGATCCACGAATAATGGAAGATTAGAGATTTAAGAGTTTTTGAAAATCAGGAGAACCATTTTTGGATCTTGCCTAAACCGTTCTTAAGAGCCTATAAATATTAGGAGAGTACTTCATGTAATTTATGACCTATATATATTGTTAATGAGGAGAGATAATCTCCAAAATTATAGTAAGAATAATTTTTCAGATTGTGTATTCCTAAAGAAGTTATTTGTGTAGAAGAAGAAGAATTTTAAGAGGAAGAAGAATCATTAACGGATGGAGTTTGTATTTATCTAGCATTTGTATTGAGGTTGATAATCAAAATGCGAATATTTTATTGAGATTACAGTACTGAGGAATAATAAGTTAAGATTTTTTTCATGTTGTATTCTTCCAATGATATATCTTCTGTATTGAACAATCATATTTTGGAATCGAACATGGAAATTAGACTGAGTGTGATTACAAAATATAGGATTATCTTACTAGCTTCTTGGTAAGAAATTGAAGATTAATTTTGAAATATCACACATAATAATGTTGTAAAAGAATCATTGTGACATAATTTATACAAAAAATTTTGTTCATCATTTCATTCTACATGAATCGCATGCACTATTGTTTGGAACATAGGGTTACACTAGTGTAAGTGAATATCTTTCTCATAGTATTCAACACACAATTATTTTTTCTAATAGATTGTGACGAATTGGATTATTTACATACCATACTAAGGATTATATCCACTTGTTCGGTAGTGATCATTTTAAATTATTATGTTCTGATGGTTTTGAGTTTGATTTTTTTCTAGTAAAAAAATGAAATATTTATCAGGAGGTGAAGGTTGTTTCTATTGTCAAGAAACATAATATAAAAAAAATATCATAGAATCACCCCTCCACCTATCAGTGATACATGAATCCTATTTAGTTAATCTCAATTGGTATTAGAGCCAACATTCCGTTCATTTAATATTTTTTTATTTTTTGAAAAATAATTTTTTGGGGGAGAATTTGAATTGTGTTAACATTAAAGGCATTTCAATCTCTAATGTTGTTAAATATCATATCTAGATAAATATAATGTTTCATTTTCTTATATACATTGGTTATGATATCATTTTAGTTACAATATATTATTTTATTCTTATTTATTACAACTTTCCTATTACTATGACTGAAAATAAAAGTATTTAGAATGGTGGAATATGGAAAATTGATTTATTCTCATAACTTTAGGAATGTTAGTTTTTAATAGTAAAAGTTGTTTCCCATAATATTGGTTTCTAAGATATATTTAAAAATATTTATGAATGTAATAAATATGTAAAGAAGATAAATTTCATAATATGGATATTGAAGTACGAATATCTCATGAAAGTTGAACACAAATCATTTGGTGAAAAGTTTTACGATTTTATGTTTGATGAAAATATCTTAATAAAACTTTCCAATGTATTTTATGTCAATGTTTCCTCATTAGAAGATTAATATACTAAATCTCTATCTCCATATGATCTTTATAATAATATCATTACATATTAAATGGGTTGGAGACAAGTTATGAATTAAAAAAAAACATGACAGATAAATGTCTTTCAATGATTCCAATAAATAAAACTCTAAGAAGGTTCCAAAAGAAGATGATGTTTTTGACCAAGAATCTAAAAACTATGTATGTAAAATGATTGGTTATTTTTTTCCTTATTTCCATAAAATTAATGAAATGGTAAAGGTAAATATAAAAGAAAACTTACTATGAAATGTTTTAAATGTGGATTCATTGTCAATATTGTGGCTAATTTCCCTCGAAGAAATATATCAGAAGAGAGTGATATAGATTAAATAAGGAAAAAATTTCATGGAAGACTTAGGGTGATAAGGATAAATATTTTCCTATATGAAAAGATAAAAATTTAATCAAATATAAAATAAAAATCATTTTTATAAATATTATGAAGAACAATATAGTGAAGTTGAGTCTGAAAAAATACTTTGCTGAGAATGCTGGGGAGAATAATTTTATTAAAATAGTGAATAATGAAGACATTGGATGTAGTAGTTCTAAATAAGAATACAATAAACCTGAATTTTATTTAAAAAAATATTTGAATGAATACCAAAGAAATTTTATAAGTCTTGATAAGGAAAATTTGTAGTTGATAAATGAATGTTCCTTAAAAAAAATCTAGAGGGTTTTATTGATGAGATAGTAATGTTGTTAAAATATATCGATGATTTTAATAATTTTCATATGAAATAAAAGAATTATAATTAACATCTAAAAGTAATGATGAATAAAAAAAGAATAGGAATAACTTTTACCAAACAAACATTCTAAAGGTGAACAGATATGTACAATTTTTCAAATAGCTATCTCTAAAGTTGGTGAACATTACCATAAAGAGGAACTTGATAAGTAAAAATAGTCATCATTAATTATTGAGAAAAATTATGAAGTTCTTCTTGAAATAAAATCTGAAAATATTTCTAAAAATAAGAATGCTGGGAATATTATATATGTGGCCAAAACCAAAAAATTCATGGAACCAGATGTTTCTAAAATTTTATAGTCTAAAAAAGTCTTCAAATATGATTATTATGAAAAACGTTCAATTAAATCTAGTTTTGATAAGGTTGGAAGAAAATATGAGTCGAATAAGAAGGTTTCATTAGATTATAGAATGGTTGGTGGTCAACCAAGTTCTTTTAAGAAGGTTACTAAGAAATATACTCACAACAGTGTTATATCTAAATATTTTTGAGGAAAATAATCTTTCTATTAATAATATTGGTATTGTGGTGGATTCATACATACATAAAATATTTTTGGGATCCAAAAACAACATTACAACTATTTTACAGGTAATGTAAGGATCAGATTGAGGTGGAGTCTATCCTCTCAAAAGGAGAATCATGAGAAATAAGATATAAAGAAACCTGATAAGTTTGGTGTGAAAGATGAAAATAAGTTTCAACCCCTAAAAAAAATTTGTGAAATATGTCAACAACCATCACATATTGTTATGGGTTATCATGTTTTTTTACCAACACAATAAATGATTTTGAAACAATTATTAGAAGAAACAGGTGAATAATGAAATTTTTCTTGTTGCTGAAACTACTTAGAAAGATATATAAATAAAATGACCGTGAAATATTTATAGTGGATGTTTTTTCATGTTATATGAGACTTATTGAAGAGAAATAATTTTAAATACTTTAATGAAGGAATGGTGACATATTGAAATGATGAATCACTGAGAATCAAATATGTTGGATCATCCTTCATTGGTAATGTGACGATGAAATCCATGAAAAAATTATATGTGATGGGCTGAAACATAACATAATGAGTGTTTCTCAATATTGTGATGATGGTCACAATATTATCTCCTGAAAATATGGTCTTTTCCTTAAGAGTTAAGAATACATAATGATAGTTAGGTGAGGCCAACGTACAATATGACGCTTACTTCATGTTGGGGAAATAAAAAAATCATGTTACATGGGCATGGGGGAAGATAATCCGTTGTGGCCTAAAATTATGGGACATATGTGTCATAGAAACCTGAGAAAATTATCAATGTGATATAGTTTTTGAGATATTTTTTACATTTCAAGAAGTATATATTGAGGTTACATTATTTTTCAAAAAAAGAAAGATTACAAATTACATTCATAAAAAATATGGAATTATTTCAGAATGACCACTAAAACATATTCTTTCTGATATCTATGGTCGAATGAAAAAATAGTAAACTAATATATACAAGTACATAATAACTTTTTTTGATGACTTTACTTGAATTACATGGGATATATATATGAAACATATGTCAGATGCTTCGAAAATATTTAAAAGTTTCAGGATGAAAGCTGAAAATTATTGTGGGTAATCATTAAAAAGGAAATGAACTGATTATGGTGGTGAGTATAATAATAAAGAATATGAAATTTATCATTAGGAGCATAGAATTTGGAAGGACTTCCATTCACCGTGAACCTATCAAAAAAATGTGGTTGTTGAAAGGAGTAATAGAATTCCAATTGAAAAGGTAAAAACTATGTTACTTGAACATGGTCTCTCTCATTACTATTGGATAAAATCCATGAGTACTTATATGTATATTTAAATCCAATGTTACTATAGGAAATTTACAAATATAACTCCATCTAGAATTTTTTTATGGAAAAAATCCTTGTATGAATCAATTAATAGTTTTTTGAGTACATGGATTATAAAGAATTAAGGTGGAAACCATTGAATGTTTTACTAGAGAGGTAAAGATTGAATTTTTATTGTCTATGATCTAGAAGGATGTGGATAAATTTTTTTAACTAATAAACAACAACAATTATTGATTTTTTATTGCGAATGTCATTGAAAAATATGATGAGGATATATAGAATCATTCAGATAAGGATTTCAAGAAAGATAAGGAATGTTTTGTCAGCATTTTTGATAAGGATACATACAATTGTAATCCTACTCAAGAAGAATAATCATACAAATCTATTTCATGTGATGAGTATGAAACTCACATAACACATCCTAGTCTATGGAAGCTAGTGTATTTGATGAATATTATTGGCTATTAGCATCATAAGGTAAAAACCAGAAGACCCTCAAAAAATTGTTACACATACTAATTTGTGTTCAAAAGTCAAGCTGAATGATGTGAATGAATATTTTTAGAATTTATAATGGGTTTGGTCATAGAATTATGATCTATATTTGAAGTATATGAATGATACATGGGAACCCATATCCTCTCTGAAAAAAAATTACTGGAACCATGTGGGTTTTTTTCGAACAAGTCTATGTGATAAGGAACAACGAGAGATTAGTGTGAAATGGTTACTCATAAATTGAAGGTGTTGATTTTGATGATAATTCTTCTCTTTTGGAAAGGTTAAAAAAATTCTTTCATTATGTTTCTAAACAATGAAGATACAAATTCATTCAAATGTATGTGATGTATGCCTTATTGAATGGTGATATTGATGAAGATGTTTACATTGAACAATCTTGTGTCATTATTTTCAACAACGATCAATGCTATGGGTTTATGTAGAATTGATATTTTTATGGATTAAAACAAGTTCCAATGGGATGATATTCCATATTGGATACTTTATTTAGGAATATGAGTTTTTTTTAATGTAATAGTTGACAATAATATTCACATCATGGGAAGTACAGAGTTTTCCCTAATTGAAATTGTTTATGTTTATTAAATTATCTTTGATGGGTATAATGAAAATACTTGTGAAATATTTGTTGAAGAGATTAAAAGGTTGTTTGAAAGGTACATGTTTGGTGAAATGAAATATACTCTTTTGTTAAAAATATTACAGAATAAGAAAAAAAAAATTCCAGAAAAGTACACTAATGTAATTCTTATTTTGTTTGGCATGAAAAATTAGAAACTAATTTATACAAGGATTTCAGTGGGAACTCTGTTTTATAAATATGTAGAAGGTGAAGAAGTTTATCAGATCGAGTTTTGATAGCTGAATGGATTTTTTTTTTATTTTTGACTACCTCAATACCCAAAATTGTTTATGTGGTTACCTTATTTGAATGATTTCAGAGTGCTCCTACAGAATAAAGTTTACATACAAGAAAAATATTTCTCAGATATGTCAATGGCATAATAAATTTTAGAATCAGGTAGGATATCTTAGAATGTACTAACCTGTTTGTGTATATAGATGCTGATTTGGCTAGAAATGTTTAGGTATGAAAATCCACATATGGTGGAGTTTTCGTTTTGGGAAAATATTGTGTTAGTTTGAATAAAAAGAAACAAAATTCATTAAATCTTAGTATGAATAAATATTAGTATGTTGGTGCGACTCAAGATGCTACCCAACTTATGTATATGAAAACTCAACTATAAGAATTAATATTTGAATCTAGGTTACCATTTTTCTTGGGAAGTGATAATCAATGGACAATAAACCTTACAAATAATCTTGTACAACATTTTACATAAAAACATATTCAAAATAAGTAATAATTCCTCAAAGGTCGTGTAGTTAATAATGAATTGAAGATGGAGTATGTTCTTGCATCGAAACAAGTTGCTGGAATATTCAAAAAACATTTACTAATTCATACATTTTATAAATTTAGTTTGAACATGGGAATCCAATCTCTCTATCATCAAGTTCAATGTTTTTTGTCTCCCTATCTTATTTTACAATTCGATTGTGTTTTAAAGGGGAATAATGTTTTCATAAAACAATCCTTATGGAATGATTCACAAAGGGGGGGGTGTGGGTATGTTTTTATTTCAGCATGTAAGTGTGTGAACTATTCTAACTATTTTTTGGACTGGTTGAATATTTTTTTTGAATTCCAAGGATTTTGATTAAGTGAGGAAAATATGAGGAAGAAAAATAAAGGAAGAAATCAGAGGAATAAAAGGTGATGGACATTTTCGTGAATCAATATGTTTTAACATTAAGGATTTTCTGTCAATTTTCATTGTTAACTACAATGAGTTTTCTCACACAAGCATAGAATTGTTGATAAGAAATCCAAATATTAAGGTTACAATGTTTAGAGATTTAAATACCTTGGTTGATAAAAAAATCCCATGATATATTTTGGTGGGTCATTGTTAGGTAGAGATGGATTTTGGAAGTGAAAAGAAGGTAAAGTTGATAGTATTGTCATTTTTTGGTCAATGAAATAAGACCACATTGCTTTGTAAAACTGGTGACCCGAATCCAATATTTTATTTAGGAAATTGAACTCAAAATGATTAAGAATTTCCATCATATTGAGAACATGTTTTATGGAAGAAATGTATCATCGATATCACCTTGGGTCTGGAATGAGGTCTTGATCATAATAAGGAATACAATCTAATTCATCATGGATACAATTTAAATATGAAGATACAGTGTTATTTTTGTAAAAAAAAATTCATATGTTTTTTGAGATCCATGTGATGAAGGCTTGATTCATAAATGGTAGATTATAAGGGCTGACAATCATACTAAGTATTAGATGTGGAGAAAAGATGGTTTTAATTATATTCATGAAAATCATATTTAGAACAATAACATTCAGGATTGGATTGGAAGTAAAACATTTCCTGGAAATGATGGGAAGTTAAAAAAATTAACATTATAAATAAAATGATTCTAAATATAATCTTAAATGTAATCTAATTCATGAATTTTTACATTCATGTAAGAAACGATTTTGGAAGAAGGATGTTGATGAAGAAAATGATTTCTGGTCTTCGATCATCAGATTCAATTTTTTTATTGCTGGGAATATTTAATTGATCGTAGTGATGGAAACCAAAGGATATTTTTTTCTATCTAAAAAAATCCACAAAATTCATATCCGTAGAGAAGGACACTGATGAGTATCGTAACCAGAAAAGAAATTCGAGTTTAGTGATGAAGGATCATAGGTATTGTATTCATGAATGAATAAGTAGAAGTAGTTGAATAAGATTGAAGGAATCTTATTTATTCATCGTAATGAAGAAATAATAAAAAGAGTTGGTTCCAAGCATCGTAATGAGAAAACAAATTTTTCCCTTTTTAAATATTCTATAAATAAACTTAATAAAGAAACTGTTATTGAAACATATGCTTCTATCGTAATGAGGAGATCAGAATTGGTTTATAATCGTTCAGGTGATGTAGAGAAATATAATGAAATTTCATCAATTCTTATTTTTTGGAAGTGGGTCAAGAAAATCAGAGTGAAGAAATGACATTATTATAATGAAAAAATATAATTCAGCAATAGGAATTAGATTCAAAATCCAAATTATAAAAAATATGGTTACAAAGTTATCAGTTCTTGATTTATAAGTTGGTCAAGAAATCAAAATGACCATCATAATTGAGAATCCTAATGGGAAAATTGGAATAACAACTAAGAATATAGATTTTCTAAAAATAAAGAAGGGAGATATTTTCAATAGAAGGATTGAAATTCTAAGAAGGTTTCTAAATAAAAATAATTATCTATATTTTAACGGTATTTTAATGAGTAAAACAAATATACAAGACAAATGGAATATTGAAGATTCATGTGTTTTGGTACTATGGGAAAAAAAATTTAGGATCCCACTTGAACCATTATTGTGAGCATATAAATATGTGGGGAGTAATTTTTGAATATTGTGGGATTCATCTCTCTTAAAAGAGAAGATATGAGCTCCAAAACACTTGTAAGAATAAGTTTCTGGATTGTGTTTTATTGAATATTTTATCCATACATATAAAGAAGAAGAAGAATAAGAAGAATATGTAAGGAAATAGGTTTTATTTATATGGATTTTGTATTGAGATGGATAATTGGACTCGAAAAAACATAATGAGGTTTCAAGATAGAGGAATAAGAAGTTCAAATTTATTTCCACATGCATTTTTTCAATGTAACATTTTCTATATTGATCAATCAGACTTGGAAATCTAATTGGGAAATTGGATTGAGTGTCATTACAATGTCTAGGATGTTCTTACCCACATCTGTGTAATAATTTTAATAATTTTCTTCAAAGATCGTATTTGGGAAATTTCCTCAAGAATTATTCTAACATGTTTGTTATAAAATATATACTTCATCTTTTCATGCTACATGTTGCAAATTCACTATTGTATTGATCATAGCGTTGCATGAGTGTGTGGGAATATCCTACTAATTGTATTATACACAAAATTATTGTATTTTAGTTGATTGTGTGTTATTGGATGGCTTTGAAAACCATACCATGGAACTTCTACTCTTGTTGAGTAGTGAACCATGTAATTTATTGTGTTCCTATTGTTGTGTGTTTGATTGGTTTTTAGTAGAGAAATAATTCTTTAATATGAGGAAAATGTTTTTATAATCTAATAAAAAAAGAAAAATATATCACTTGTTCACTCCTCTCCATCTTAGTGATAATTTAATCATGGTTGGTTAATATCAAAACCACAGAAAATTAAACGACCCTAAAACCCCATAAACACCATATATCATCTAAAGAACCCTAAAATATTTAAACCGAAAAAAATAATAAAAAAATGTAATACCAAAAAATATCAGAATACCTTAAAAACCCATAGAAACCATAAAACCCGAACAACACAAAAAACCCCCTAAAAGACCCTAAAAAATACAAAAACCTATAAAAGACCCCAAACCTATAAAATAACCTAAAAGACTCTGGAAACAAAAAAATCCCAAAATACCCTAATACCCATAAAAACCCTGAAGGACACTAAACACATAAAGAACCCAAAAGGCAACAAAATCCACTAAAATCTTTATCAAAACATAGAAATATGGCAAAAAACTAAGTCTCAAAAAACCCTATAAACCCAATAAACAACAAAAACCCTAAAATAAACTAAAAAACATAAAACCCTACATGAACATAAAATGATATAAAATCACAAAGGAACCTAAAAACCATAAAAACCCTAAATGACCCTAAAACCCTAAAAGATCTAAAGGACCCTAAAAAAACCTAAATAAACCTAAAAACCCTAAAACCGTAAAGGTCAAAAAAAACCCCTACAAAGTCCTTAAGAACCTAAAAACATAAAAAACAAGTAACACCTCCTAAAAATACTAAAAGATACCTATAATGGATGAAACCCATAAAACAAAATAAAAAACATTAAAAGACATTAAAACCATAAAAAGTTTACAAACAAAATGATCCCCCCAAAGCCAAAAAATAATAAAAGAACACTTGGGGGAGATTCTACTATCATATTTTCTTCCCATCAGATGATTTGAAATAGGGGGCATGGAGTTTTGGATCCCTCAATATAAATCTCATTATCCTTAAGATCCAGGATTGGGTTAGAAATTTTGATCCCCTGAATGTATATAATACCTCTGTGTAGGTTTGGATACGAATTTGTAAGCTCAACTGGATTTATTGGAACCCCCATATCCTCTGGGACATTTCCCCCTTAGTGGGTTTCCCCATTCACATAGACAAAGAGACAGAAAATCCAAGGTATGGTCACTATGAAAGCATACTTTTTGAGGTGGATATGGCATCAATGTTGGTTGAGGAGGTGGTTATCAACACCATTGAAGATAGTTTCATGTTGGAAATTCAGTATGCAAGGATGCCGAGGTTCTACTCCCATTTCAACCTCCTTGGTCATCTTGTTGATAACTGTTCAAGGATGGAGGAGTGTCCCAACTGAAATCTCAAGGGGCATGATGCTGAATTAGTCAAGAGGAATCGTGGTTCTGGGTTAGGAAAGGTTAAGGTTTTACCTCCTTTACCTCAGACCCCCATTAATTCTGTCTCCGGGTAGTCCTCTGATAACAAAGAGGTTCCTCCAAAGGGGCCTCAAAATCCAGCTCCCACTAAAGCAGGGCCCCCTACACATGCCCCCTCCAGGACTACTGAGGTGGTAGTAGAAGATATTTCTTGTTATCTGGAGACAACCCCTCAGGTGAACGGAGTTGTAGTCTCTCTTGCCTCTTCAGATGTCGAAACCAATGGTCATGTAGTGTTGCGTGATTCCTAGGAACCTGATTCCCCCTGCCCTTCCCTAGCTAGGATGGATGCTTCCCACTCTCATGGTTCATTGGTTATCCCAATAAATGATGTTACTCTTAATCCATTACCTGTTGGTATGGCTTTTTCTAATTCTTCTTTCTCATTGGCTACTCTGGTCAAGGGTTCTACACCCGACCTTTCTCCAAGGTCTTCTATGATGAACCCCATCAGTTATTCTAAGAATAGTTCACACATGAGGCATCTTTTCTTGCATGTGATGAATCCTTTACGAACATTTATTTTGGTAAATAATATAGAATTAAAACTATAGAGGGCATTTTTGAAGGTCCATGTCCTCTGAATATATTCACCCCTCTCAGTGGAATCTTCTGGTCTGATGAGGTAGAGGATAAATCTAACAAGGATAGCGGTCAGATGGAAGAAACATCCATGCATGTTGATAGTGATCATCCCATTGTAGTTGGTACCCACCTGGTGGATATATACGGATCAAAATACCAGATTATAGAAGTAATAAACCCATCTGCTAGGAATAATCCTGTAGGATGGACCAAGAAAAAAGGGAAAAAGGAAAAGGAAAGGATAAGGATCCATCCCCTATCTCTGGATCCAAGAATCTGCCTCACGAGAGAGGAAATTCTCCCCGGATAAAATGAGGATCAAGTAATGGAATTACCAAGGGTTTGGAAACTCTCCAACTACATCGAACCTTCAGCATATTACCTCTTCCCAGAGGCTGATGATTTTTGGAATTTTTGAACCTATGATTTCCATTGATAATTTGAAGGTATTGAATTGGGGGAAGCCTTGGTTACTCCATTGTTGCTAAATATTGTAATGAGAGTGTTCTGGATAATTTATGGGTTTTGAAACATGATGAAGTCTAGTTTCTGTCATTTGAAGGAAGTCCTCAAGTCACCACACTATCTATATTCTTGTATGATGGTACTTTTTCTTTTTTTACTTTATATATGCATCATTCTCATACATCCGGTGAAGGGTTCAATGGAGGAAGTTGTCTCACCTGTATGAGTCTATTGATCATAAATGGATTGTCATTAGAGATTTTAACAATGTTTTTAGACATAATGGGAAGATGTTCTCCGACGTCTCCCACCAGGGTACTGAGGAGTTCTTTCATTTCATGGATACATGCGACCTTAATGATGTTCTCATTGCCGAATCCTCATTAACTTGGGGACGATTCATAGTTAATGGTAGATAGGCTATCAAGGTGGATAGATACTTCTACCAGATTAGTGGAAATAGTATTTTCCTGATCTCTTTGTGTTCACCCTCCCCAAAATAAATTTGGATCACAACCACCTTATTGTTGATTTCGTAGGGGGGCTCTCCAAGGTCATATCCTTTTTCATTGAAATTAAACAATGTCTGGATCATGATTCCATGTTGTAGGGAGATTGTTACTAATGGGTGGAATGGATCCTTTCATGGGATTAATTTTTTATTTTGGTTTCTAAACTTAATATTATCAATGTTCTACTAAAGTAGTGGATCATGACATCATATTCAAGGATGGATGATGATATTAAGTCTGATGAAATTTGGCTTACCTCCATTCAATCTTCAATTCAGTAGCTTCCATTTCCCTATCTTGAGGAGGTGCAACTTCATGAGAAATTAGTTGATCTTCTAGAGCTTAAAGAGAATTTGGAAAAAATCAGTAATATATTAGTTGGCTTAATGATGGAGATAGAAACTATAAATTCTTCCACCGATTGGATAAAGAAAAGAAGGTTAATAAATTTTTTCATGCTATTTGTATTTGAGAGTCCACCTTTACTTAGGATGTTGATATTTCCCTCATTGTAGTGGACTATTTCAAGGGGATATACACTGGAGATGGTGGGAATTTCTCCCTTCCAATGACAGATTCCATTTTACCTTGTGTTGATGAGCTGCCGAATGAAGCCTTAATGAATTCTCCCTTGGAGGAGAAAGTCAGAGATACTTTATTTTCTCTAAACATTGACAATACAGAGGGTACATATTTTTTTAGAAATATGTTCTTCATGTTTTTTTGCAATATTATGCGTGTGGAAATTACAAATGCTGTGAGAGAAATATTTTTCTCCAACTCTTTCCCACATGAAACAAATTCAAACTTTATTTCTCTTATTCCTATGAATGAAAATGCTATTAACTTTGGGGACTTTCTGTTGGTCGCCATTCAGAACACTATCCCCAAAATTATAAGAAAATTTCTGGTCAAGAGGGTGTGGAAATTTATGGGGGAGCTTATCACACCGAATCAATTTGGGCTTGTCTCAGGGAGGAACATTCATAATTTCATACTTACTGCCTCAGATGGTAAAAAATCATGATAAATCATTTGATTCTTGGAAATGTTTCCCTAGACCTAGATATTTCGAAGTCCTTTTACACCATTAAGTGGAACTTCATCTTTCAGGTGCATCACAAATACGGTTTCTCGGATAGCTTCATCAAGATGGTTGCATACATCTTAAATAGTTCAATATTTATCATCCTTATTAGTGGATCCCTTAATGGATTCATCACATAATCATGTGGAGTCAGGCAGGGAGATCCTATTTCGGGTATTGTATTTTCGATTTCAGATGATTATTTAAGCAGATGCCTCATGGATATTATGCAAGATAGCCTCTTCAAACAAATTAAGGTTGGAAGAGACCTCCAATTTCCATCTCAACTTTTTTATTATGATGAAATGCTCCTATTTGGATATGCTGACAAGCAGACCTTTTCCACAATTCTCATTATTTTCAATCACTATGAATCTGTGGTGGGACAATCCATTACCTAGTACAAATCCAATATTTTCTTCAGGGAGGGGGTTTCCCCCTATCGAAAGTTATGAATTTCTCTATCCCTTAGGCTGAAGAGGGGATCATATCCCTATTACTATTTGTGGGTCCCTATCTTTTGGGGAAGAGTCCAGAGCTATTAACTTGAGAGAACGATGAACAAAATTACCCAATAACTTTCTTAATGGAAAGTGAAGTGTTTATCACGGGCTGGGAGAGTCTGCCTCATAAATTCGGTTATAACTTATACGTTCAGTTATGCCCTATCTATTTATAGGTGGCAGGTTAACCTCATTAATGACTAGTAGGGAAAGATCAAAACTTCACATGGACATGATGCATTAGTCAATGAAAACTAATTTATGTGGCTTGAAAAGATTGAAATAAACCAATTTATCTAAGATGACTTGGAATAATGGAACATAGAATATTTAATGATTCCCTCCATGCCATGTTTACGTGGAGCTTGTTTGATACAATGGATTCTGAAATGTGCTTTTGTCGATAGAGTTTTGTGCTGAATGTTTTTGATGGGTTGATAGGTTACATTCCCTCCTGTGTTTGTCCAGCAATCCGAGCATCTTATAAGGTAATTAGAGATCACTTGAAATGTATTGTCTCAAATCACTCAGACCTAAATTCATGGTCCACTATATAGTGTGGTAGGCCTTTACTGGATTTCTTTGTTCCTCCTGCTAATCTTAGAAACATGTAAATCGCTGATCATATTTATCAAATGGGAGAGTATGAAGTTCTCTTTCCAGTACACATTCTCATGTAGATTCAAAGATACACCTTCATTGATAATTAGACCTTAATTTTGAAGGCCAATATTGTTAGGCAGCTCAATGGGAAATAATTTTATTGGTTCAAGTGTGCTCACGGGACATCCCCTTTCTCCTAGCAGTCAATGTTCATGAGACCCTTTATTCCCATATCTAATCAGCTGTTTCTTTGGAAACATTAGAAGAATCGGCTACTGCTCCATGATCAACTACAGAAGGATGTGCATAGCCTAAGGTGGGTCTTCTTCCATTTTCTCTAGGTTGGATAATATGTACATCATACATTTTTCCAATGCTAGTTCGCAGTGGAATTTTGGGACTACTTGCAGAAACTGTTCAGGTTATCAGTATGCTTGAACAAGCCATTCCTTGAGCTACTGGACAGTCTGGTTAATTGGCCTTGTATCAATAAGGTACCCCACTTCTGGCTCGTTTATGTTTCTACCATCATTTCTTATATTTGGGCTGCCCATAACGTGGTTGCCTTTAATAAGTAGCGACTCTCTATCCATGGCGGGGTCATGAATATTAAACGGAAATTCAGGTGGCATCCCATGTTCAGACATGTTCGATGTAAAATGATGTTAATGATGTTATAATTTTTCGATTTATGGGAGTTTTTGGTAGGACAAAAAAACCATAGGTTCTCATGTTCATCTGCTGGATCCCTTCGATATCCCCATGGATTATGGTTAATGTGGATGGTGCGACTTTGGGAGAACCAGGTACCTCAGGATATTGTAAGGACTTTTTCACTCATCGTGGTTTCGTAAAAGGACGTTTTCATAATTTTATTGGCAATGGGTATGTGATTGAGGTGGAATTTCAGGATATGATGAAGGTGATCAAATTTTCTGTTCAATTTGGGTGGAGTCCTCTCTGGCTTGAATAAGACACAATGCTTATGGTGGTGGCCCTAAGGAACAACTCTGGGAGTGTACCTTGGAGGATTCTTCCTCAATGGAAGGAATGCCTGACCCTTTTTCAAGGGATAAACCTTAATATTATCCATGCTTAATGAGAGGTGAACTCGGATACGGATTCTCCCTCCAAGAATAAAATCATGGAGAGGTGTCTGATATGGTATTTTTTGGCCTCGTCTTTCTGCTCATGGTTTGTGGAGACTAATTTGATGGCTAAGCTGCACACCTATTTTTGTAATCCATGTTTATAATATTTTTTTGTTTCTTTCTTTTATAAATTTTGGGGGACCAGGTTCACCTGCTCTCAATACTTTATTACTGTAAAAGACCCTAAAACCCCTAAAAATGCCTATTTGACCCTAACCCCTCCCCCCAAAATTCCCCTTAAACACTAAACGACACTAAAACCCCTAAATAACTATAGAAACCTAGAAAAATCCTCGAATACACTAAATAACCCAACAATTCCTTGTTATACCACAAACTCTCTTAAAACCCTACAACCCATAAAACCCCAAAAATAATAAAATCCCTAAAACCCTAAAAACCCTAAAAATAATAAATCTAAGAAATATTTAGAATCCCTAAAAACCCAAAAAACATAAAAAAACCCCTAAACCCCTAAAAACAATAAAACCAAAAATAAACCCAAACACCCCATTAACCACTAGATACACTAAAAACCCGAAAAACCTTTTGAATCATAAAAAACATAAAAATCCTTAAACCATAAAAAACCTAAAATTGCATCAGACCCATAACAATATAAAAACACTAAAACCCCTAAAAACCACTTAAAGTATATAAAAATTACTACAACCCCAAAACATCCTAAAAAGACCGAATCCCAAAAAAACCTAAAAAGTCAAAACCCCATAAAAACCTAAAATCCGAAAAACTGTAAAAACACTAAATACCCTAAAAACTATAAATAACCAAAAATCTCTAAAAGCTCTTAATCACACTAAAACGCTCTAAAAAACCTAAAATCCCAAAAATCCAATTAAGTCGCTAAAAGCACAAAAATATAAATAAGGTCTAAAAGACCGTAAGAACCCTAAAAAAAAGTTAAAACCTAAACTTTCCAAAATTGAAATAATAAATAAAATATTACAACCATAAAACAATAAAAATACTTAAAAAAATTCAAAAACCATCACACACTATAAATCCTAAAACCATAAAACCCTAAAAAACCCTAAAAACCCTTAAAACCTATAGAAACCCTAAAACCATAAAAATACAAAGAAAATCCACAAAACACCTATGAAACTCTAATAAACCCATATGAAAACCCAGAAAACCTAAAAACCCTAACCCCCTAAAAACTCTAAGAACCCTAATAATCCTTAGAAAACCTAAAAATCTCCAAAAACCCAATAAAACATTTAAAATCCCTGAAATCCTACAAATAAAAAAACCCTAAACCCCCCTAAAACACACAAAACCTTAAAACCCATAAAAAAAATAAAACAAAAACCCCACTAAAATCCAAAAAAAACCCTAAAAATAAAAAAACCAATAAACTCCACAAAAACCCTAAGAACCATAAAAACACAAAAAACCCAAAAAATCCTAAAACACCATAAAATATCCGAAATGACCCTAAATCCTCTAAAAATTATAAAACCCTTAAAACATTAAAAAAACTTAAAACTCTCAAACACCCTAAAATATCCACAAAACTCTAAAAAAATCTAAAATCCATAAAATCCTAAAACCTAAAACACTTAAAATCCCCAAATAACTATAATATAACTAGAACCCCATAAAAACCATTCAAAAATCCTAACAACCCAATTACCCCTAAAAACATCATAGCCAAAAACCATTAAAAACCGTAAAACCACAACAACACCTAAAAACCCATAACACCTCCCAAAACCATAAAATACCTAAAATCCTGTACAACGTTGAAATCCATAAAAAACCTAAAAAACAATAACATCCGTAAAAACTATTGGAAAACCCAAAACCATTAAAACCCATAATCCCCATTAAGAACCATAAAATCACCTAAAAACACTAAAACCCCCTAAATCATGAAGAAAACATGAAATATTAAAATATATTAAAGTCCCAAAACCCCTAAAAATACATAAAATATCTAAAAATATAATAAAACCATTATAACCCACATAATGAACCTAAAACTCAGTGATAATACCATAAAATACACTAAACCACCTATATCCAAAAAATTTGTAAAACCCCTAAAAACAACTAAAGACTCAAAATAGTGTATAAAACACTAACAGACTCACAAAATCTATGAAACAACCTAAAATACATTTAATAACCATAAAAATCTTTCTAACCCTATAAATTCAAAAAAAATACTAAAAAAATAAATTCTTTAAAAAACACTAAAAAACTTTTTAAACCTGTAAAAACCTAAAAAACCGCCTAAAACTATAAAAACATAAAATCCAAAATAAAATAAATATACCTTAGAAACATAAAACTCTATAACATTAGAAAATTTATAGAAAACACCTAAATACACCTAAAACAATAAAAAACCCTATAGTCCCTAGAAGCCAAAAAAATACCTTTAATAACAGTAATAAATCAGACCCCTATAAATCCTAAAAATAACTAAAAAATAAGATCTCTAGAAAATCCAAAAAACACTTCAAACCCTAAAAAATATAAAACCCTAAAACCCTACCCAAAAGTCTAAAAAACCTAAACACCTTAAAAACCATAAAATCCCTAAAAACCTTAAAAACTATATGACCTTATAAAAATCCATGAAAACACCTAAATACCCTTAAAACTATGGTAAAACCTAAAAAGATGAAAAATAACTAAAAACCATAAAATTTATATAAAACCAAAAAAACTAAATAACCAAATAACCCAAAAAACACTTTAAACAATTAAAAGTTTGTAAAACTCCTAAAAGACTATGGAAATCCAAAAAACACACAAAACACCCAACCCTAAAACCCCTACCCCCCCAACCCTAAAACCATAAAACCCCTAATAACTTAAAAAACCGCTAAAAACGCTAAAAAACCCAAACACTACAAAACCCCTAAAACTATTTAAATCATAAAATCTTTAGGCCCTCAAAACCCCTAAACACTAAAAGACCCTAATAGTATTTTAAATCCATAAATCCCCAAGACCCTGAAAATCCCTAAAAACCCCAATAACAAAAAAACCTAAAACCTTAATAACCCCTAAATAATCTTTAAAAACCAATAAAACCCCTATTAAATCATAAAAACATAAAAACCCTAAACCCCTAATAATCATAGGAATCCTAAAACTGTAAAACTCCAAAATAAACCTAAAAATCCTAAAAACCTCTAAAGACCATAAAAACCCCTAAAAATTCCTAAAAAGCTAAAGAAACCCTTAAAAGCCTTAAAATAACAAAAACTCTAAATACCCTAAAACTGATATAACCCCTAAGATACCCTAAATACCCTAAAAACAAATAAGACATAAAAATCCTAAATACATAAATGTCCACAAATCCATAAAAACTCTATAGACCCTAAAATTCGTAAAAATCAAAAAATGAATCTAAAATTCCTAATAACATAAAAGGATGATAAAACCGATAAAATCCCTAAAGGATCTGAAATCCCCAAAAACAATGAAGGACCCAAAAGTCACAAAAATGCCAAAAGGACCCTAAACCCCTAAAAATGGTAGATGCCTATAAAAACCCCTAATACACGAAAATCCCTAAAACAACCCCAAAGCACCCTAAATCACATCAAAATCACTAAAGGTCCCTAAAGTCCGTAAAAACCCAAAACTAACCTAAAATCACAAAACCCCATAATGGAACCTATAAATCCCTAAGAATCCTAAAAGATCAAAATATCGTAAAAAAAACTAAAAACACTTAGTTACCATAAAAACCCTAGAAGTCCATATATTGATAAATGTCCATAAAATTTTCAAATCCCCTAAAAACCCTAAAGGACCCCAAAACACTATTACACTAAAAAACCAACCCCCCCCCCCTAAAAACCTATAAAAAATTAAAAACCACTAAAATGCCTAAAACCTTAAAATAACAATACAAATTATAAAAAACCAATAAAAACTGATAAAATCTATAAAAAACATAATAAACATAATAACCCCAAAAATATCAAAATAACATTAAGAACCATAACAAACCATAAAAACCCTAAAACCCTAAATCACATAAAACCTTTAAAATTCTCGAAAACCCCAAAATACAGCTGTGTACCTTAAATGTCTATAAATATCCTAATGTTCCCCAAAAAACTAAGACACCTAAATGACCCGAAAAATTCAAAAGGGTCCTAAAAACATTAAAAGAAAATAAAATCAAAAAAACAATAAAAGAAAAGAAAAAACCGTAAAACCACTAAATTAACCCGAAAACAAAAAAACCTAAAGGGCCCAAGAAACAAAAAAAACATAATATAATGTAAAATATCATAAAACCCCTTATAACCAAAAAAGATCATAAAAACACAAAAATCCAACAAAATACATAAAACCCTGAAAACCCTCAAACCCCCTCAAACCCTAAAAACCCAAAACCACCAGAACAACCACAAAAAACATAATAGTACCTCTAAAACCTAAAAACCATAAAACCCAAAAAACCCACTAAAACACCTTAAAGCCCTATAAAAACACAAGAACCTCTCAAACACTAAAAAAGAGTAATATACCATAAAACATTAAAAACCAAAAAAATCACAAAAACCCATAAAACCCATAATAGCATACAAAACCCTATAACCCTTAAAAACTAGTAAATACACATATATCCACTGAAAACTCAAAAACACCAAACACCAAGAACCCACTAAAATTTCCGAAATGCCTTAAATGTCTAAAACCCCAAAAAAATCCCTAAAACGCCAAAAAACAATAAAACCCACTAAAATCCCTAAAAACCCAATAACATAAAAAACACTAAAAACTAATAAAATAATAAAACCCCGAAAATACCATAAATCACTTTAAACACTAAAAAAATCCTAAAACAATATAAACTAGAAAACCAAAAACACCTGAAAACCCCTAACAAAAAAAACAAAAAACAAAAAAACACCTACAACCCTAAAACCCTAAAACCCTAAAAAAATAAAACCCTTAAACCCCCTAAAATAAACTAAAATCCCTAAAAAACCATAAAAACCTAAAGACCATAGAAAAACCTAAAAATCAAAAATACCCTAAAAACATAAAAAACTCAAAATAAAAATTTAATATGAAAAACTAATATAATACCCTAAAACACCAATAAATCATAAAAACCCTAAAAACACTAAAAACCCTAAAAAATATGAAAACACTTAAAAACAATAAGAACCCTAAAAACACTCAAAACCTTTATACCTCAAATAAAAACCCTAAAAATCATAAAAACATAAAAAAATACTTGAGAACTCAAAATTACCTTAAATGAGTTCAGAAATATTTAAATACCTAAAAATCATAAAATTACTAGAAACCCTAAAAATGATAATATCGTAAAAACAATAAAATTCTAAAAACATAAAAAAACCCTTACAACTCCTAAAACCCATAGAAAATTCTACCAACCTATAAAACCATAAGAAACCCAAATAAATACCTATATAGTGAAAACTCAAAAGAATCATAAGTACCCATAAAATTCATATAGTTCCCTAAAAACACAAAAACCCATTTAATAGCCTAAATATCATAAATCTTTTAAAACCCTAAAACACAAAAAACCCATACTGAGCCAAAATGAACCCAAAACTACTAAAGGAACATTAAAAATGATAAAACCCCAAATATTACTCAAGAAAATTGAAACAAACAATTATAAAAACCCTAAAAATACTATATACGATAAAAAGAAACTAAGAAACCTAAAAACAAAAAACTCAAAAATCCCTAAAACACCATAAAATTCCCTAAAAATACTGTAAATTCTAAAAACCCCTGAAAACCCTAAAATACAGTAAAACCATAAAATAAATCCCCAAAAAATCCTTTAAAGATTCTAAAAATCCCTAAAGCACTTAAAATCCCAAAAAATCCAAAAAGGAACCCTAAAAACCCTAAAAACTACATTATGTGCTAAAAACCATAAATGACCCTTAAAACCCAAAAAAACCTTAGAAACAAATAAATCCTTAAAACCCCCAAGGAAACCTAAGACCCATTAAATTCCCTAAATCTCATAAAAAATAAAAACCAAAACTATACAACCCCCCCCCCACCCCTCAGAAACCCCTAAATACATCGAAAACCCTAAAACATTCAAATACCCTTATAGTCCCAAATAAATATGAAAAATAAAATATATAAAACCTATAAATTCCATGAAAAAATTTATCTCCCTTAAACCACGCTGAAAATAATAAAAAACCAAAAACTATTAAAATAATAAAAATTTCTAACATCTTTAAATAAAAGATTAACCCCCTTCGACACCTGAAAACCGCTAAAAACACAAAAACCATTAAAAGCATAAAAAAACTAAAAACCTAAAAAACACAAAAAATAAAAAAAAAACCCAGAAAACCATTTAAAAATATCAAATATCCTAAAAAGAGATAACTAATAAATACCCTAAAATACCATAAACCCCTTACAAAGTAAAAAAATGACAAGACACCTTACAAAAACTAAACAATCTAAAACCCACAAAGTCTAAAACACCACTAAAAATTCTAAATAACCCTAAAAAACGAAATAAAATTATAAAATTTCCTAAAAATAATTAAATTCACCAAAAACCAAAAATACTAAATACCGTAAAAATATTTATAAAACCATTAAATGCCTAAAAATGCCAAATCCCTTAAAACACTAAAAAATTATTAAAACCTTTAAAACATAAAACAAACTAAAATCCCCAGAATCATTAAAACCCTAAATCCTTCCAAACATATGAAAACCCATAAAACACCCCTAAAAACATAAAATCCTAATACACCCCTAAAGGAACCAAAACCCCCTTATACCCCAAAAAGGCCATTAAAAATATTAAATCCACAAAAACCATAACATCATTTGGAGACCCTAAAAACCTAAAAAGCAAAAAAGAAAATAAAAATAACTAGATTCCCTAAAGACACTAAGATAACAGTAAAATCTAGAAGACTCAAAAAACCCTTAAACATTAAAAACCCTAAAAACCCTAAATATCCTTACATTGAAAAAACCCTTTGAAATTCAAACACACTGTAAAACCATAAAATAAATACCTAAAACCCTATAATAACCCTGTAAACTCTAGAAAAATAAATAACACTAAAAAGAAAAAAACATAAAACACTAAAAATCCCAGAAACCCCAACGACCCTGATAGACCTTAAAATCCATTTAAACCCCCTAAAACAATATAATATTTTAAAGCCCCTAAACCCAAAAAAAATAAAATAATTCTAAGATTCCTAAAATACAAAAATCTCGAAAAACCCTCAAATATATCTATATAAATCCTAAAAACCATAAAAACCCATAACAGACCCTATGATAACCTTGAAAACAAAAAAAACACAAAAACAGAAAACCCCCTACAAAACCAAAAACGCCCAAAAACCTATAAACCACTCTCGAAAACTAAAAAATCCCTAAAAACAATCAAATACCTTACAGAACACTAAGCATGATAAAAATACTAAGAGAACACTAAAATCCGAAATGAACCCTGAAACACTAAAAACACTAAAGATCTAAAAATGTTGACAAATCATATCAACACAAAAACCATAAAAGATAATAAATATGTTGAAAATATAGAAAACCTAAAACCCCATAAAAACACAAAACCCTAAACACCCAAAAAATCCAAAAAAACTCATAAGACCCTAATGCTCCTAAAGGACACATAAAGATCCAAAAAATACAAAAATCCAAATTATAACCAAAAAAATCCTTTGAAAACACTAAAATAAAAAAAACCCAAAAACCCAAAAAAATATCCAAACCCTATAAAAAACCCTAAAACACAAAAATCACCATAAAACTCTAAAAACATCTAAAAACATTATAACCCCTAAATACCCCTAAATACCTAAAAGCAAAAAACCCAAAAAACCCTAAAAAAATTTAAATCCCCAAAATCCATTAAAAACTAAAAATAGCTAAAAATTGAAAAAAATCACTAAAAATGATAAAACCCCTAAAAATATTTAAAACCCCGCAAAACCCTGAAAAACTAAAAACCGTAAAACCCTTAAAAAACATAAAAATTTTCATCAAACCGAAAAACCTCTTAAGAACCATATATCTCTAAGAAACCATAAAAATCCTTAAAGACCCATAAAACCCATAAAACCCCTAACAAAATTCTAAAAATATTAAAATCCCTAAAACTTTAGAAACCCAGAATCTCTAAAAACCTTAAAAAATAAAATAAAACCCTTAAAAACATAAACCCCTAAAAAAAATAAATCCTTAAAATAACCTAAAACCCCTAAAAACCTAAAAAACCTGGAAAACAAATAACCCAAAACCCCTACAAACTCAAAAGAACCTAAAACCACTATAAAATCTGAAAAAATATAAAGAAATCCTCAAACAACCCAAGAACCCCTAAAAACGTAAAAACCCTACAACCCTAAAAACATAAACAATAATGCCCCTAACAACACTAGAGAGTCTCTAAGAACCCTAAAACAACCCTAAACTGCCTAAACACATATTGTTTAACACAAAATAAAACCCCCTAAAACTCCTAAAAACCCTAAAACCCTAAAAACCCTAAAAATAAAAAATGTCTCAAATAGACTAAAACACTCAAAATCACTAAAAATTCAAAACCGCCAGAAAAACACAAACAACCCTAAATCACATAAAAACATTAAAACCAATTAAACCCCCTAAATACATAAACCCCACAAACCCTAAAAATTGATTCACAAACCTAAATACCTAAAAATACCAGCAAAACCCTAAAAACACTAAAAACCCATAAAACACTAAAAACCATAGAACACATAAAAACCCTAATAAACATAAAAATTCCTAAAAACCATTAAAAACACCTAAAACACCCCCAAAAAACCAAATAATCCCGATTCAACTAGAAAAACTCTAAAACCACTAGAATAGCGTAAAACCCCAAAAAACCCATCGACCCCCCAAAAAAACGAAAACCCAAAGGAAACCAAAAAAACAAAAAATACCAAAAAACCCAAAAATCCCTCCTAAAACCATAAAAGAAACTAACATAACCTAATACCCAAAACCCCTAAAAACATAAAAACATAAAAAACCCCAGAAACCCTAAAACCCTTATAAAATCCATAAAAGACCTGATAATTACTAAAAAGCCACATAAAATCCTAAAACACCTAAAAACCAAAAAAATACATACAAACCCAAAATATCATGAAATTTACATAAAACCCTAAAAGTCATTAATCCTATAAAACCCATAAGAAACACTACAACCCCCAAAACCCCTAAAATCCACTAAAAACATGAGAAACTGCTAAAACCCTAACAAACCATAATACCATTAAAAACTCTAAAAATAAAAAGAAACCATAAATCAATTATAAAAGTATCTCAAAACACAAAAACCCTATAATTCTACATAACCAATAAAAACCTAAGTACTCAAAAAACCCCACAGAAAACCCTAAAAATCTAAATGACCTAGAAACGACCAGAAATCCCTAACTAAACCCTAAAAACATTTAAATACCTGAAATTCTAGAAACCCCGAATCACTAAAAACCATAAAAAATAAATTAAAACCCTTAAAACATAAACCCGTGAAACAAAAGAACCTCTTTGAATAACCTAAAAACCCTAAAAACCAAAAAACCCCCCTGAAAACACTTAATGCATAAAAAACCCTACAAACCCCAAAGTCCCTAAAACATCAATAAAACCCCAAAAAAATTTAATAAAACCTCAAAAAACCTAAAAACCCATAAAAATATAAAAACCCCAAAGCCCAACAAACATAAACCACAGAGCCCCTAAAAACACAAGAGACACTCTGAGAACCCTAAAAAACCCTAAACTACCTAGAACTATGAAATGTATAAAAATAAATAAAACCCCCATCAAAACCATAAGTACACTAAACTCCCTAAAACTCTAAAAATCAAAAAACCCAAAAACCCCTTAAAAGAAAAAAAGTCATAAAAATCATAAAACACTCAAAATAACTAAGAATTCAAAACCCCCCAAAAAATGAAAACAACCCTAAATCCCTTTAAATCCTTAAAACCAATAGAGACTCCAAAAAACATAAAACCCTTAAACCCATAAAAACATAAAAATACCTACAAAACCATAAAAACACTAAAAATCCTTAAAACACTAAAAACCATAGAACACATAAGAAAACTTAATAAACAAAAAATTCCTAAAAACAATTAAAAACACCTAAAACCCCCCAAAAACAAATTAATCTTCGTAAAACCATAAAAACTCTAAAACATCTAAAACAACATAAAACCCCAAAAAAACCATCAAATCCCAAAAAAACAAAAACCAAGAAAAACAAAACAAAAACTCTAATTTCACACAAACACAAAAGCCCTCCAAAAACCCTAAAATAAACTAACATAACCAAAAACCATATAACCCCTAAAAACCTAAAAACCAAAAAAAACCCCAGAAAACCTAAAACCCTTATAAAATCCCTAAAAGACCGGATAATATCTTAAAACCCACGTAAAACCCTAAACCCACTAAAAACACTATAAATAACTACACACCCTAAATATAATGAAAATAACATAAAAACCCTAAAAATCATTAAACCCATGAAACCCATAAGAATCACTACAACCCCTAAAATCCACTAAAAACCGGAGAAACCACTAAAACCCTAAAATACCCTAAAACCCATAAATACTCTAAAAATAAAAAAAATAAATCAATTATAAAAACACCCCAAACCCCTAAAAACCTTTTAATTCCACAAAACCCATAAAATAATAAAACACCTTTGTACTCCAAAAACCCCACAAAAAACCCTAAAACCCATTAAAGACCCATAAAACACAAAAAATCCCTAACAAGGCGCTAAAAAGAATTAAAATACCTAAAAGTATAGAAACTCATAATCTCTAAAAACCATACAAAATCAATTAATACCCTTAAAAACATAAACCCATAAAACACAAAAAAACCCATAAGATAACCTAACAGCCTGAAAAAACATAAAACCCCTTGAAAACACTTAACACCCAAAATTCCTACAAACCCCAATGTCCCTAAAACCGCTATAAACACCGAAAAAATATAAAGGAAACCTCAAACAACCTCAAAACCCATAAAAATTTAAAAACCCAAATGACCTAAAAACTTAAACCATATAGCCCCTAAAAACACCAAAGACACTCTATGAATAGTAAAACAACCCTAAACTGCCTAAAACCACAATATTTCTAACACAAAATAAAACCCACTTCAAAACCATAAGTACACTAAACACCCTAAAACTCCGAAAAAGCCTAAACCCTAAAAACCCTAAAAAGAAAAAAGTCATCAAAATCCTTAAACACTCAAAATCACTAAAAATTCAAAACCACAAAAAAATGCAAACAACTTTATATCCCATAAAAATCATAAAACCAATTGAAACACAAAAAAACATAAAACCCTTAAACCCATAAAAATTATTCACAACCAAAAATACCTAAACATACCAACAAAACCATAAAAACACTAAAAACCATAGAACACATAAGAAAACCTAATAAACATAAAAAATAATAAGCACCATTAAAACACCTAAGACCCACCAAAAAAAAAATAATCCACATAAAACCATAAATGCTCTAAAACCCATAAAACACCTTAAAAACCCAAAAAAAAACTAATCAAACCCCAAAAAAACTAAAAAAACCAAAAAAACTATAAATACAAAAAAAAACCCAAAGGCCCTCCTAAAACCCTAAAAGCAACTAACATAACCTAAAACCCTAAAACTCTTAAAAACATAAAAACATAAAAGACCCCAGAAACCATAAAACCCTAATAAAATTCAAAAAAGACCAAATAATTACATAAATCCCACGTAAAAGCCTAAAACCGATAAAACACTAAAAAAAACTACAAACCCAAAATATCATGAAAATGACATAAAAAACCCTAAAAATCATTAAACACATAAAACCCCACAAGAAATAGTAAAAACCCAAAACCCCTAAAATCCACTAAAATCCTGAGAAACCGCTATGTCCCTAAAATACCATAATACCCATAAAAACTCCAAAAATAAAAATAAATAATAAATCAATTATAAAAATCCCTCAATCTAATAAAAACCTTTTAATTCCACAAAACCCATAAAATACTAAAAACATAGGTACTCTGAAAACCCCACAAAAACCCTAGAAACCCTTAACAACCTAGAAAACACCAAAAATCCCTAACAAAACTATAAAAATATTAAAATACTGAAAATTATAGAGACCCAGAATCACTAAAAATCAAATAAAAAATCAATTAGAACCCTTAAAAACATAATCCCTAGAAACACAAAAAACCCCTTAGAATTACCTAACTACCCTAAAAGCCAAAAAACCCTTGAAAACACTTAACGTCCAAAAAACCCTACAAACCCCGAGGTCCCTAAAACCCCAATAAAAACTGAAAAAAATATAATGAATACATCAAACAACCTAAAAATCTAAAAAAACATAAAACCCCAAAAGCCCTAAAAACTTAAACTAGAGAGGCCCTAAAAACACTAGAGACACTCTAAGAACCCTAAAACAACACCAAATAGCCTAACACCATAAAATAACTAACAAAAAATAAAATTCCCTTCAAAACCATAAGTACACTAAACCCCCTAAAACTGCTAAAAACCTTAAATCCATTAAAACCCTAAAATGAAAAAAATTTGTAAAAATCCTAAAACACTGAAAATCACTAAAAATTCAAAACCCCCCAAAAACACAAACAACCCCAAATCCCCTAAAAACCATAAAACCAATAGAAACACTTAAAAACATTAAACCCTTGAACCCATAAAAATCTTCATAACGCATAAATACCTAAAAATACCAACAAAACCATAAAAACACTAAAAACCCTTAAAATGCTAAAAACCATAGAACACATAAGAAAAACTAATAAACCTAAGAATTCCTAAAAACCATTAAAAACACCTAAACCCCCCAAAAAACTAAATAATCCCCATAAAACCATAAAAACTCTAAAACTATTAAAACAACTTAAAACCCAGAAAACCCATCAAACTAAAAAAACAAAACCCTAAATAAAAAAACAAAAAAAACTCTAAATACCCAGATACCCAAAGCCCTCCAAAAACGCTAAAATCCATTAACATAACCTAAAACCCTAAAACCCATAAAAACAAAAAAACCTAAAAAACACCAGAAACCCTAAACCCTTATAAACTCCTCAAATGACTCGATAATTACATAAAACCCACGTAAAACCCTAAAACCCCTAAAAAATATAAAAATAACTACAAACCCAAAATATCATGAAAATAACATAAAAACCCCAAAAATCATTAAACCCATAAAACCCATAAGAAACACTACAACCCCTAAAAACCCTAAAATCCACTAATAACATGAGAAACCACTAAAACCCTAAAATACCCTAAAACCCATAAAAACCTAAAAGTAAAAATGAAACCATAAATCAACTATAAAAACACCTCGAACCCCTAAAACCCCTTTAATTCCAAAAAAACACATAAAATAATAAAATCCATAAGTACTCCAAAAACCCCAAAAAGAACCCTAAAAACCCTTAATGACCCAAAAAACACAACAAATTTCTAAAAAACACTAATAGTATTAAAATCCCTAAAAATATAGAAACCATGATTCTCTAAAAACCATAAAAATCAATTAAAACCCTTAAATATAACCTAACAAACCTAAAAACCTAAAACCCATGAAAACATGTAACAACCAAAAAACCCTACAAACCCCAAGATCCCTAAACCCCCTATAAAACCCCAAAAAAAATTAAAAAAAACCACAAAAAACCTAAATACCCATAAAAATATATAAATCCAGAATCCATAAAAACATAAACCATAGTGCCCCTAAAAGCACTAGAGACACTCTAAGAACCCTAAAACAACCCTAAACATCTTAAAATAATAAAATGTATAAGACAAAACAAAACCCCTTTCAAAACCATAAGTACAGTAAACCTCCTAAAACTCCTAAAAACCATAAAACCCTATAAACCCTAAAAAGTAAAAATTTCGTAAAAATCCTAAAACACTCAAAATCACTAAAAATTCAAAACCCCTAAAAAACGCAAACAAGCCTTAATCACCTAAAAACCATAAAACCAATAGAAAACCCTTAAAACATAAAACCCGGAAACCCATAAAAAAGCCTCACATCCCAAAAATACCTAAAAATACCAATAAAACCATAAAACACTAAAAACCCTTAGAACCATAAAAACCATAGAACACATAAGAAACCAGAATAAACATAAAAATTCCTAAAAACCATTAAAATCTCTTACCCCCCTCCAAACACAAAATAAACCCCATAAAACCATAAAAACTCTAAAACCCTTAAAACAACTTAAAACCCTGAAATCCCATCTATCCCCAAATATAGCAAAACCCAAAAAACCAAAAAAATAATAATTACCAAAACCCCTAAAAAAACCTCTTAAAACCCTAAAAGCAACTAACATAACCTAAAATACTAAATCCCCTAAAAACATAAAAACCAAAAAACCCCATGAAACCCTAAAACCCTTATAAAATCCCTAAAAGACCCGATAATTACTTAAAACACACGTAAAACCCAAAACCCCCTAAAAACACTAATAATACCTAAAAACCTAAAATATACTGAAAATAACATAAAACACCTAAAAATCATTAATCCCATAAAACCCATAAGAAACACTACAACCCCTAAAACCCTTAAAATCAACTAAAACATGAAAAACCGCTAAGACACTAAAATACTATAAAACTCATAATACTCTAAAAATAAAAATAAACTATATATCAATTATAAAAACACATAAAACCCTAAAAGAATTATTTCCACAAAACCAATAAAATACTGAAAATTCGTAGTACTCTAAAAAACCCTACAAAAAACCCTAAAAACAACAAAAATATCTCCAAAAAACATAAAAAATCCTAAAATCGCATAAAACCCAAAAAAATTCAAAACCCCCTAAAACAATAAATTTAATTAAAACACCCTATAAATATAAAAACCATCAAACCCCTAAAATATCTAAAACCTCTAAATTCCCTAAAACCCCTTAATCCCTAAAGACACTTATATCCCTTAAAAACCCTTTAGACCATTAAAAATATTAAATCCCCATAAAACACTAAAATTACTAAAAACCCCAAACCCCCTAAAATAATTTAAACATATAACCCCCAAAACCCATCAAAACCTATGAAAAATCATAATATCATTAAAAATTCCATAAAAACTTATAGAATATAAAAGAAACTTGAAACCCCTAAAAACCCTTAAGGAACCGAAAACCCCCTATTAAACCCTAAAACCCTAAAACCCTAATGCAATAAAAGCACAAAAAATTAATAAAAACACTAAAAACAATTAAAACCACTAAAAACCAATGAAAATCCTAAAACCCCAAAAATTTCTAAAAATTTCTCAAAACATTAAAAATTACTAAAAGAACCTAAAATACTTGAAAATTCTAATGGACACTAGAAACGCTAAAAACATAAAGACCCTAAAATAATTTAAAACACCCAAATGACTCTAAATAACCAAAAAACCCCAAAATGACCCAAAATACCAATAAAAATATGAATGGAAAATAAAAACCCTAATGTTCCTCAAATACCACAAACCCCGTTAAAGACTCTAAGTAACCATAAAACATTTAAAGGACCCTAAAACCCTTTAAAATCCTAAGGGAGACTAAAAACCCATAAAAGGTAAATGACAAAAATAACCTAAATAATCCAAAAAATAATTAAAGAACCCTAAAACCCCCAAAAAAACTAAAACCCCTAAAATCTTATAAGACATTTAAACCCCTTAACGTAGAAAAAAACCTCTATAATAACCCTAATAGATGCTAAAAACACAAAAACCCTACAAGTGATAAGAATCTCGAAAAAAACTTTATAACTCGCTAAATCCCTTAAAATGTCCAAAACCCCGAAAGGACACTAAAAACATTAAAAAATCATTAGAACCCTAAAGTCCCCAAACAACCATTTAAACCTCGTAAAGACCCTAAAAACATTATCAAACCCTAAAAACACTAAAACCCCAAAACCCCTTAATACTAAAAAAATACCATAAATATCCCTAAAACCCTAAAAATATAAAAATATCATAAAAACTATTAAAAACTAAAACCATAAAAAACACTAAAAAAAAGTAAAACAAAAAATCAAACTTAAAATAGGAAAAAACATAAAACCCTAAAAACAATAAAAATCCTAAAACCCCAACGAACCAAAAAAAACTAAAAAACAATAAATACATTAAAACCCATATTTATTTCTGAAAACATGAAACACCCTAAAAATTCTAAAAGATACTAAAACCCTGAAATCCATGAAAATATAAAAATACCTTAAATTACCTATAATTCACTAAAAACACAATATACCTAAAATCACTAAAACCATTAAAGTCCATTAATAACACATTAAAACATAAAAATTCATAAAAATTCTAATAACCACTTTATCTAGGGAAAACAAAAATTATGAAAACACTACAACCATAAAAAAGGGAAATAAAATTGAAAATACCCCTTAAAACACTAAAACCATAAAAATTTAAAAATTTCCAAAAACCATACCATCACCCCCTCTATAAATCCCCTAAACCCTTAAAATTACCTAAAACCCTAAAAAACATTAACACCAAAAATAAACCACTAAAACTCCCAAGAAACCTTCAAAAACCTACAAAAACTCTAAGAATAACAGAAAACCAAAAAATTATATAAGACTCAAAAAAACCCTAAAAATTCCAAAAGCCTATAAAAATACCTAGACAACCAAAAATCCATAAAAAAAACCCAGACCCATAAAAATACATGAAAACATTAAAAACCATTAAATCTATAAAAATAAAAAATAACCCTAAACAAACCTAAGAGACCATAAAACCCCTTAAAAACCCTTAAAGACATTAAAAACACTAAAATAAATAAGAGACTCCTAAACCATTTAAAAAACCTAAAGGACACTATAACAGCTAAAACCCAAAATGATCGTTAAAAACACTAAAAACATTCAAATATCCTAAAACCCTATAAAACACGTAAATTTCCCTATACCCCTTTAGTTCTCTAAAAACTGTAAAATCCCCTTAAATACAAAAAACACTAGAAAAAACTCTAAAAACACTAAAACAACCTTAAATGTTTTTTAAAACCAAATACCCCTAAAAACCCTAGAAAACCAAAAATACTAAAATTCAAAAAAACCTCATAAAACCCAAACCCCTAAAAACAAATAAAATTATAAATGCCAATAAAAATATTAAGAAAACAAAACTCCCCAAAAAATAATTAAATGTATTTTAAACCCAAAAACTAGAAAAACCCCCCAAAAAAACCTAAAAACCCCCAAAACCCAAAAAACTCAAAATCTCAACAAACATTCTAAAAAACCAAAAAAATTATTAAAAAACATAAAACCACTAATGGTTGAAAGAACCCTAAAAACCTAAAACCCCTAGAATTATTTTTATATCCATAAAACCCTAAAATATTACATAGAAACACTGAAATTCCATAAATACGCTTTAATCTCCCTAAAATTAATAAAAAACCAAAAAAATCCCCTAAAACCTCCTAGAAACCTAAGAACCCTAAAAGCACCCTAAAACCCAAAAAAACCCAAAAAAACCTAAAAAAGAACTAATGCCCCATAAAACCCTAAATGCCCCTAAACCCCCTTAAAAACCCCAACCCCAATCTAAAAACCCCTAAAAATCACAAACCCTTATAAAACAATATAAACCATAGAACCCCTTAAAAACCTAAAACACCCTGAAAACAGTAAAAATACCTATACTGCTAAAAAATATTAAGAACCCTAAAACAATAGTAAAAATCCAAAAAATAAAAAACCCCTATAAATCAAAACAACCGCAAATCCAAAAAAATACGAAAAACACAATTAAATCTTTTCAACCCCTAAAAACTGTTGAAACACATAAAAACCGTAAAATAACCCAAAACCCTAAAATCTATAAAAAAATCCTAAAACCATAAAAACTTTGAAAACCATAAAAAATCCATGAATACCTAAAATTCCATAAAACCTTGCAAAAACCATATAAAAACCCTAAAATCCTAAAATTGATGGGGAACCGTATGGGAGCTTTAAAAGACACTAAACACCCTACAAATCCCTATAGATAATTAAAACACCTAAAAACCTAAAAACCCTTTTAAAACCCTAAAAATTAGAAAAATTAAGAAACCTAATAAAATATAAAACCCTAAAAAACATAAAAAATCTATAAACCCTAAATAAAAAATATACTCTAAAAAACCCTAAAACAACCCTAAAACCATAAAGTAACCTAAAAAATTAAAACAATTCCTAAAAGACAAAAAAAACCCTAAAACCCTGAAAAATATATACCATAAAATACATTAAAATAAAAACACTAAAACCTGAAAAAATCTAAAAACCCAAAAACCCTTAAAACCCCAAAAAACCAAAAAACAATCCTAAAACTCTAAAAAGAATTAAACCAATATATGATGAGAAAATATGTAGAAGAGCCTAAGAACATCAATACCCTAATACCCCTACAAACCTTTTAAACCCAAGAAGTCAATAAAAATCACTAAAAACCAAAAAGAAGCATTAAAACCCCAATGAAATCATAAATACTATAAAAGACCCTAAAACACCATAAAACACATAAATGTATAAAAACACCTAAAAAATGTAAAACCATAAATACACTTAAATCCCATAAAACCCGATTAAAAATCTAATACCTTATTAAACCATGAAACCCTAGAAATTATTAAATCGTGTAAAAACCCTCAAATTATAAAATCACTAAACCCCCTAAAAATCTTGAAAACCAAGAAAATCCTTAAACCCCCCATAAACCCCCTCAAAATTCCCTAAAACCCATGAAAACCCCTAAAGACCCTTAAACCCATAAAAATACCCAAAACCCCCCTAAAATCCTAAATTCACTAAACACCACAAAAACCGTAATAACCTTTAAATCATTAACAACCCTCAAAAACCCTATACCCTAAAAAAAATTTAAAAAAATATACTAAATTCCCTAAAAACTCTAAAATAACCTAAAACCCTATAAAACCCCTAAAAGAAATTAAATATTTTAGAACACTTACAAACCTAAAAACCTAAAAACAAAAGTAAAACATAAAATAGTAAAACCCTGAAAACCCCAAAAAAACACTAAAACCCAATAAACCCCAAAAAACCATTAAAACCATTAAAAATAAAAAAACTCTTTAATCCACTAAAACCCCCTAAAAATATAAAACCCTCAAAAACAACATGAAAATCCCTAAAAAAATAAAACCCTAGAAACCAGAGAACACCCTAAAACCCCACAAATCATTAAATAAAAAAAATTCCCTGAAAAACCCTAAATTAACTAAAAAACCTAAAAAACTTAGAAACACATAAAACCACAAAAACCCTAAAATTCATAAAATCTCTAAAACCCTTTATAAAATCATAAAAATCCTTAAACACAATTAAACCATAAAAACTACAAAATATTCTAAAAATAAAAAACCCTAATATCCTAAAATCCCATAACCCCTAAAACAATATAAAACTCTAATATAATAAAAATCCTCAAAGCCCTAAAAATCATAAAAAAACATAAAAACTGTAAAGAAAATAAAAAAACCCAAAATCCCCAAAATAACCCTAAAAATATTAAAATTCCTAGAAACCCTAAAAAATAATGATGTATCACTAAAATTCTGCAGTTTCAATTTTCGACTACTTACAGAACCTATCCGAGTTCCCATTTTTCTTAAATAGATAATTGTTTGAGTTTCTGTACAGCCTGGCCAATTTTACTTGTAGTACAAAGGTGTCTCACTTTCTTCTAGTTGTCATTACAACCACCATTTCTTATATTTGGGTTTCTCGGAATGTGGTTTCTTTTAATAAGAGGTTACTCTACTTCCATGGTAGTTTCATGACACATCATACATAAATTCATGTGGCATATCATATTTGAACACATTCTATAGAAATTTTTTTTAATGATTTTATTATTTTACGAATGTTGGGTGTTTGGGGAGGACCAAAAAACCACAGGCTCTGAATTTAATCCACTAGAGCCCCCCGATCAACTCATAGATTACGGTTTATTTGGATGGTGTGTCTTTTAGAGAAGTAGAACCCTAAAGATGTGGTGGGGTCTTCTGAACCCATATGTGCTTTGTTAAATTTTGTTTCCATCACTTTATTGGCAATGGGTGTGCCCTCAATGACTAATTTTGGGCTATGATAAAGACAATTAAATTTTTTTTTTCAGTTTGGATGGAGACTTCCCTAACATGAATTGAACTCAATGCTTATGGTAGAGGCCCTTAAGAACAAGTCTGGTAGAGTCCCTTGGGGTATTCTCCCCTAATGGATGGAATGCCTCAACATTTTTCAAGGGCAGAACCTCAATGTCACACATGCTCATTGAGAGGCAAACTCGGTTGTGGATGCTATCTCCAAGCAGGAAATTGTGGAGAGGTGCTCAATGTGGTATTTTTCTACCCAATCATTCTGGTCATGATTTTTGGAGTCTGATTTGAATTGTGAGTTGCACACCCAGTTTTGTAATCACTCCTTGTAATGCTCTGTGGTATTATCCTCTTCTTAGAATGTTTTTGGGGGGACCAGGTTCATCTGGTCTCGAGCCTTCTTTTCCCTAAAATATTGTATATTTTTAAATGGTTCTAAACCCATTGAAACAATAATAGTATATATAAACAACATAACGATAACACCTTAAAACCCATAGACACCCCTAAACCCCATAAAATAATAAAAGATTATAAAAACCCTATAAAACCCCAATAGTAATTAAAGCCCTTTAAAATACCAAAACTCTAAAAACACATAAAATCACTAAAATATCATTAAAAACTAAAAAATACCCTAATAATATTAAAATCATAAAAAAAAAAGAATTGAACAAGAACCCCAAAAAACCCCTAAAAACCTCAAAACCCCAAAGATACCCTAAAACCCATGACAATCCCAAGATAAAATAAACCCACAAAACATTAAAATTATTAAAAAAAATTGACCCATAAAAACCTTTTAAAAGAAATAAAACCCAATTTAAACCCCTAAAATATCAATAACCCCATAAAAACCTTTAGAAAATCTAAAAACCCTAAAATTCACCGTAACTATAAAAAACCATGAAAACCCAAAAACTGCTTAGAAAATACAAAAACCCTTAAAAACTTATGAAAACTTAAAAAAGTCTAAAACCCCTAATACTCGTCAAAAATCGTATTAAACACAAAAAAATATACATTAAACCCTTTAAAGACTTATTAAACTGCTAAACCCTAAAAGAAACCTAAAAACCCTAAAAACCATCAAAATCTCCCAAATGCCTATATCCCCAAAAACCATATAAAATAATAAAAACCCACCAAATCCATAAAACCCAAAAACATCCTAAATCCTAAAATTAAACTATAAAAAATATAAAAAATCTAAAAACCCAAAAGACTGTAAAACTCTAAAAAACACTAAAACCAAAAAAGATATCTAAAAACAAAAACAAAATCCTCAAAAAAACCATAAAACCAAAAACCATATAAAGGACCATAAAATAATCTAAAAATCCATAAAACCCTAAAAAATTATAACACACCATAAATACTTCTAAAAACTACCAGAATCAGTAGATCCCTTAAAAATACTAAAAATCCTTGAAACCCATAAAACCCCTAAGGTCCATAAAAACCTCATAAAACCCCCTAAATAAAAAAATAACCAAAAAATAGAAATGTAATGTCCCCAAATTAATCACTCTTTGACATGGATTGAAAGGGCTTATTACAATTCCGGAAGAACATCTCCCCATAATCCAGATGGACCCAACTATGAGTGGGCATGTAAATGTATAGTGGTGAGAATATACCCCTTGATATTAAGTCTCAAAATAATAGAAAAAATATTAATAGATATAATAATCAATATACATATGTATATGAAGATAACAATAAGGGAGATTTTAATAATCCAATAATAATGATGATATAATATAAAGACATGCTAGAATTTATAAAATTTCATTCTATAAAAATAAATGAAAAAAATTATAAGACATAATAAAAAGACTCAAAGTCCTCGGTCGCAAACCCCATGCTCATCCCATATCCAAAATCTATCCTAAAAACAAACAGGCAATCAACAACAAGGTCCCTTTCCCTTATACAAAACTGCATCCACAAAATCCTCATGGGTGCCAACGGTGGCCTAAATATGGTGTGAGTACAACTCAAACGATCAACACCACTATTTTATAAAAAACTATATGATAAAAAGAGTATAATATAAAGTGATAAACAACTATATTAATTAATTAAATAATTAAATACATACAACAATATTCTTTGGTACCATTTTAGAATATCTTTGAGCACTTATTAGTTCCTTTACAACCACAACCATAAAACCAAGGTAAATAACATATATCAACACTATGAAATAATATATCAGAGCATGTATTACAACCCTGGGAAAAACCACATAACCATGGAATGATCACAATAATCAATCTGGGTGAATGCATAATAATATTTAAATAATATCTAGTTCAAATACCTATAAAAATTACAACATTTTATGGTCAAATTCAAATAAGAATTACAAATTTGGACTGGGCCAAGCCAGCTCACTGTAATAATTTCATAAAATTCATGTGGAAGTTCCTAGGCCGTTCCCAATATTTAATCAACTCATCATGGAACACAATTTCTATCATACAATATGGATATTACAAAAACACATCATATATCATAAATGTTAATTATGTGAATCACCATTACTCATTCATCTTCCACATTCAATTCAATTCATCATTTATTAAAAATTATATAAGTAATAAATAATTCGTAGTTTAGGGGTTATATAATAAGATATTACCCTAGGTCACATGTCATGTTTAGAATACATGAACCAATTATCCAAAAATAAATCCATTCAAAAATATATATAAATTCAATAGATAATCTTATTCAATTATTTAATAAATTTGGGGGAATGTATTGAGGGATAAATCATGAAATTACAAAAACATTACATTAAACAAACCAAAGAGTTAAGATTTATACCCCTACCATATATCGATGATTTGAAAATGCTTATTAAGGACAACTCCCATGTGGAAGAAGGTAAATATTATTTCAAATAGGATCCTATATCAAAACAATCCATGATCCAAACCAACATTGCAATTGAGTAAAGTATTTCACTACAAAAGGTTGTTGAAGGAAGAAAAATAGTTATAAATCTAACCAAAACCACATACTAGAGATTTATCACATAAATAGGATGTATGAACGGGATATTGGAACCCAAAAATAACTTGGAGATCACATTATGGTCAAATGTATAAGAGATATAAGAAAAATAGAACAAATGACACCAACACAACATGTTAAAAACAACAGGTCAGTCGTTTACATGTCATGTAACATAGTCATACATTATGTAAATGTTTTTAATGTTATTCGAAAAAATTGCCCACTCATATTTATTTAATTAAAACCCAGGAAACAATACACAACATGTAATCCCTTAAATGATGTTTAAATGTCATAAAGTTGAGTTTTCCTCCCATTTATCCCATTAACTGTCTAAACCTACTTTAAAGATTGTCAATTTACAAAGAACCCATATTAATAATTACTCTCATTTATACCCAGACATCATTAATTCAAACAAGCTTACATCCCCAAAAATTTGTCCATTTTCCCCCAAAAGGCATTCCAAATCCAAAGAAGACACGACCACCATGTCTCAAATGAAAAAATAAAAGAGAAACATACCTAAAAATATGGGATTTTAAAACCCTCCCACCTTATAATAGTTTTTCATTGAGCTCCCTCAATTTTCACAGTGAGGTTTCAAGGAACTAGTATAGAAACTGTGTCTACATATTAGAATCCCTCTCTTAGGTCTCCATGTAAACTCTCTCATGATGCCACTGTACTCAATCCAAACGTATAGTCCTACGCTAATGATATTTCTCACAAAAATACACAAGTTGTGTTATATTTTCCTACAAGGACACATCATGATTATATCTTCATATTTGTGACACATGTAACATGTATTGCATGGAAATGTATGACTTTGGAAGGTATATATGATATTCCACCAGACCAAACATTTCAACTATTTCAAACGGCCAAACAAACCCATGTGCTATCTTTCCCTATTTCCTTAAATGGTACTACCCCAACCAATGAAACACCCAAAGTAAAACATAATTTCCGTCCTAAAATTAAAATGTCCGTCTCTATTTTATATCATATGTTTTTGTCATACTATGTGTAGTAATAAATCATTTTATATCAACTAACCATGTTCACATGCCTCCTATATGAGACTAGTCCCAACAAGTGTTGAATCACATGCATCCATCCAAAAAATAGTTGATGGTTGAAACCTTCAATAAGAATCCTTAAAAAGTGTCCATTTTTATTTACTCATGGAAAATATTTTTATATGTATACTCCACGAGATTCATATGGTTCTCCCATGAACCACCAAAATTAAAAACAAAAGTTCGTATCATATCCTCCTGAACCTAAATGGTCTAATCAGATTGAAAATCAAGTTGTTGATGATAGGTTGTTCGTAAAATAACATACAATCCAAAAACTTTCTAAAGACCCAACCAGAAATGTGCTCTGAAATAAGGATCTATGTATAAAATGATGCTCCTCAAAACACCAAATGATCTTATTGCTCCATGAACATAAAGGGTTCTTATATCCTCAACTATAATTGTTTCCCTAAAAGTTATGAATTGGGATACCATATTATGTCGACCCACAACAACCCAAACCACATCATTCTTATGAGTCGTCTTGGGAAATCTTATCACAAAATGTGACATCATCCAATTTCTACTTCGGGGATGATAAAGGAAGAAAATGTAACACTCCGACCCCAGTTACCCAGAGTCGGTGCATTATTACATAACATTGGCATGATCACAAGAAGGATCAAATCTCGAAAGACCGATTGGTTTAGTAGCCTTGGAAACACTAGATATATTAATAATGTTTTTCATTACATCATAATGTGAAAAACTACTACAACAACATAGTCTCCATATTCCACCCTAATATCCCCACATACTATCCCTACAGGTCATTCATAACTTACTTCTTCATATCCTGGGAAAAATAAAACATAGAAAAGGGGTGAGCTCAAATGCCCAGTAAGGATAAGAATATAGAGGAAACTTTCATAAATAAGAATAAAAATTTAAGGCAATGTATAACTAAAAAAATCCTTTTAAAATTGAACTTCAACATAGTACGGAAAAAGTAAAATGAAATAATTCCATTTACTTATTCACATGGATATTCTACTAATCGAATAATCACATGCAATATCAATAACCACTTTCATAATGATGGAATGCATAATGCCAAACTATCATAACCACATAGCCAAGGCCTTGTGCCAAGACTACAAATAATATTTTTCCAAGGCCTTCTTCCAAGACACTATTTTGTCTCATGAGACCTACCGATGCATCGAGGAGCTATATCGGGCTCCACCCGTCACATATTAAGTCCAATTCATTCCCATATGAAAAGGTTTAAACATAACATAAAAATTCGTATTAAAACTAGCATACGAAATGTCAATACTTTCACCATAAACTACGAATGGTATAAAAATAGCACATCCATAGTCAAACATATCACAAAACATTCAATACAATATAGAAGTTTTGTATCATAATAAATCAACTTCAAATAAGCGTAAAGTCCATCAAAGGATTTTGACATAGATGAAATCAAAACTCTTTCTAGAGAAATATCTCTTTTTATTTTGAAATAATTTAAGAGTCATAAAACATTTTATTTGAAAATTTTCTTATAAGCTTTTAAGGGATGCTTCGACGATTTTATAACGGTGGAAAATAGCCGCACCCTCCCTATAAGTTAAAAAAACATTCTTACCTTAATTTTGTTGAAAAGGTTAAAAAGCACCTTGTTTGGAAAACGACGGAAATATTCCTTTATAAACCTATTATAAAAAGTCAAACAAGGGTATAAATGACTTTAACCCATATTCTTGTAAATAGTAAAAATGTTTTGAAATACATTTTTAAGAAACATGGATGTGGATGATAAAGAGATCCCAGTAGATTATTACGTATAAACAACCTCAGATAATGAAGAGATTGTGAAATAACCCTTACCTTGTACTTTTCCTTGGTTGGGGTAGGCTAACCTCCTGTATAATGGTGAAATAATTGTAATTAAATTATACAAGAATCATATACATTAATATGATATCATATATGATCTTTTAACATTTATTTGTTAATAATATCTTAGTATTATCGTTGTTTCGGGTGTGAACTTACTCGTTTTATTTTATATGTTTTGTTATGTAAGCCATGTTTGTAATGGATAGGTTGTAGATTATTCATATCCATAATGATATAAAGTCCTTAAAAATCATTTTTAAATCATCAAAAAATAATTATACTTGAATGGATACGATGGAGAATGAATCTCATCGCGTTCGTGGAGACGGTAGTCCGTACGTACGCACGAGAGACAATATCATTCTTTTGATATTAAAATAATATATAAATGGATGGTATATCATATATACAGAATCATTAACATGTTATATTTATTATTTTCATTAGTTAAACATCATTATTATACCCATCCAAATAATAATATATTTAATAACAATTACACCACGACGTGGAGACGGTAAGCCGTACGTACGCATGTATGGTGACATGTTATTCAAAAGGGTGGATAGAATACTGAATATGGTTTCACCATATTTATAATAACATCATATTATATATATTATACTGGAGTTACTATTTTAGAATGGTAAAAACAGTGGAAGAATAAGTGGAAGAATAAAGGAACTTGGAAAAGGTTGGTGAAATCATTACCTCTTCTTCGGGTTCTTCCTTTTGATTTGATCAAAAGGGCTCCATAGGTTGGATTTCTGATCAAACTAATGCCTCTAGGTTGTAGTGAGGAATGTTGGGAGAGTATTTGGGCCGATTTTGGCAGAACCAAAAGGCTTTTACGGTGTGAAAAAATGAGAAGGAGGAGTGCCCTTTTATAAGAGGTGTGAGGGGCACCTTTGGAAAAGCTAGAAATATTAATTTATAATAAATTTTTATTCGGTTTTTAATGGCTCCAAAGTTTATTATTAAAATATTAAGGTGGGGATAGGTCGAAAACAACTCAAAAAATAGAATTTAGACAGGTTTGGGTACTTATATTAACCTTATCATTAAGTATTAACTCTAAGTTAATAAGTTTCACTTTTACAATGTCTCTTGGTATTTTTATATTATATGATTAATAAAATTACCATATACATCCATGAGACCCCCAAGTGGTCAATTAATGATGAACCTATCATGATATATGTCTCTTGGCCGAACCTTATATTTTTAGGAATTTAATATCAATTAATAATATAATATATGTTTAAAAAACTCTTTTATGTCAATTTTGAAACTATTCAATAATTGATTTTTGTAAAAATCATAACAGAATGATTACTTCGAAAAACGTTAATTGAATCAATACTAACATGTAATATTAAAATAGAAAATTAGTGTAATTCCTAAAACGTCTCAAATTAATTTTATTTGGGAATTTATAATATCAATTATTTTAATTTTTCACAATTATGGTAATTACTGCATCATCATTGTGTCATAAATAAATTAAACTATTTAAAGTCTAAAAATTATAAATAAAATATCATCATGTAGTAAATCTTGTTATAGTTCTAATGAATATTTATAGTCAAAAATCCAACATATATAACCCTATGTAAAAATTGTGTTTCTAAAAGATATATACTTATGTCATTTTTATATTTATTTTAACTTAATTAAAATAATGTGTCCCTATCACCTAAAAATGGCTCCATGGGGTCCCAAAATCGACCCAAAGATGCCTATGGTCAAACAGGTGTCAACCAATAAGGCTAGGACATGTTTTAGGGTAATTTAGTATTATTATAATATTATTTTTAACCCTTATTTACCGAATTTACCCTTAACCATGGTAAATAAAATATTTACCGCAGTAATTATTCAAAATGTCTAAAAATAAAAGTTACCTATTTACACAATTTGAACATCCTGATTGCAAATATGGAATCCATTTTTCCAAATTCAAAACACAGAAGTGGCAGAAATTAATTTAAAATTAATTCCTGTTGTTAAACAAAAAGCGTGTTTTTAAGAGATAATAACTATCAAAAGATTGACACTTGTTTATGTCCGGTTTAATTGTAAAATTATGTCCAATGACAAAAATTATATTAAATGGTAAAAATATATTCTAAATATACTTTAAAACCACTCAAGTTCATAATTTATTGGTATTAATTATTTTGATGAAAAAAGTTGTTTTTAATTAAAATTTAGTAATCTTCACTATTCATCAAAATATTAAAGTTATCCAAAAAGTACCAACATTTCACCTTAGGCTAAATTCGATATTATGAATCCAAAAATGAAGTCCATTTTAAAAATAAAATATTTATAATTTCAAAAAGTAGGTATTACTATTTATAACAGCTAGTTTGATTGGTTATGGTGTGTTCGGTGTTGTGTACAACACACGCTATCACATTATTCAAAGAGAAGCGTACCGTAGAAGCTTGGGGTGTTACATTCTCCCCTCCTTCAAATAATTTCGTCCTCAAAATTTCTAGAATAATTATCCAATGAAAAGACTCGGGTGGTTCTTCATCACAAGTTCCCCGGGTTCCCACGTTGCCTCTTCCATCTTATGGTTTCTCCACAAAACTTTTACCAGACGCATCGTCCGGTTTCTCAGTACTTATTCTCTTGTATCAAGAATCCTGATGGGATCTTCGCAATAAGATAGATCGGGTTCCAATTCTAATTCCTCGGAAGTGAGTACATGGGTTGGGTCAGACATGTATTTCCTCAACAGAGATACGTGGAACACATCGTGAAGTTTGGAGAGACTTGGCGGCATTGCCAATCGGTAAGCTACAGCCCTAATTCATTCTAGATTTTCGAAAGGTCCGATGTTCTTGGGACTCAATTTACCTTTCTTACCAAAACGTATGACTCCCTTCCATGGAGATACCTTCAAGAAAACATGATCACCAACTTGAAAATGAAAAATCCTTCCTTCGATTATCGGCATAACTCTTCTGCCGACTTTGAGCTTCTTTGATGTGATTTTGGATTACCTTCACCTTTTCCATCGTTTCCTCCACCAGTTCTAGACCTACAAGTTTTCTTTCACCAACGTCATCCCAACAGGTTGGTGTGCGACATCTATTTCCGTATAATGCTTCATATGGTTCCATCAGAATACTCGAATGAAATCTATTGTTATAGGAAAATTCTACCAAAGGTAAATACTGATCGCACATACCCTGAAAGTCAAGTGAGCAGGATCTCAACATGTCTTCTAAGGTTTGAATAGTCCGTTCTAATTGTCCGTCTGTCTAAGGGTGGTAAGTAGTGCTCAAATGAAGTTCAGTATCCAAGGATTTCTGATGAATTTTCCAGAATCTTGAAGTAAAATGGGGATCACGATCAGAAACAATCGATAGGGGTACTCCATGAAGTCTCAGAACATCATTAATTTATAGTCTTGCTAGACGTTCTAGTGGTAGATCTTCTCTTATAGCAAGAAAATGTGCTTACTTGGTAAGACGATCAACAATAACCGATATTTCATCATTCCTTCTAGGATTCTTTGGTATCCCCATAAGAAAGTCCATCGTAATATTGTCCTATTTCCACTCTGGTATGGGAATAGTTTTCATAACTCCTCCAGGGTGTTTCCTTCCATCTTTCACTTGTTGACAAACCATACATCGTGACACAAAATCAGAAATCTCCCTCTTCATATTGTCCCACCAAAAATGTTCCTTCAAATCTCTATACATTTTGGTGATCCCAGGGTGTATAGAGAAATTGGAACTATGAGCATCATCCAGCAATTCCCTTTTTAGATCAGGTATATCGGGAACACAAAGTCTCTTCCTGAATTTCAAAATTCCATCTTCGTACACAAAGTCTCTCAGTCTCCCATCATTCACAACATTAATCTTCTTTTGAAATTCTTCATCATTGGTCTAAGAACTCTTAATCCTTTCTAGTAAAGATGGTTTGGAAACCATTTGAAAAAGCATTGATGTCTCTCCTTCCCTGGTTATTCCCATGTCCATCTTCACTGGATCCATAAAAATTGGATCCCTTTCAATTCTCATATTGTTCAAAACTCCATGATCTTTTCTTCTCAAAGCATCTGCCACCATGTTGGCCTTCCCCGGGTGGTAGTGTATCGTGAAATCATAATCCTTGAGTAATTCAAGCCATCTCCTTTGCCTCATGTTGAGTTCTTTTTGTGAGAAAATATACTTCAAACTCTTTTGATCAGTATAAATCTCACATTTTTCACCATAGAGGTAGTGCCTCTATATCTTCAAAGAAAAGATCACAGCAGCTAACTCGAGATCATGAGTAGGATAGTTTTGTTCATGAATTTTCAACTATCGTGATGCATAGGCAATAACCCTATCATTCTGCATAAGGACACAACCATGTCCTTTCTTTGATGCATCACTATAAATAACGAACCCATCATTCCCCGATGGTAGAGTCAATATAGGAGCATTGACTAAACTTCTCTTCAGTTCATCGAAACATTATTCACACTCTTTTCTAGAAACAAATTTAACCCCTTTATGTGTGAGATTCGTTAATGGGTTAGCCAATTGGGCAAAATTCTGGACGAAACGTCGATAATAACCTTCCAAACCAATAAAACTACGTACCTCAGTTATACTCGTAGGTGCTGGCCATTCTTGGATTGCCTTGGTCTTAGAAGGATCAACATAGGTTCCATCTTTATAGACAATATGGCCAAGAAAAGAAATCTCCTGAAGCCATAATTCACACTTGCTGAACTTCCCATATAATTCATGCCTTCTCAGAGTCTTCAAGATAATGCGCAAGTGATTTTCATGATCTTTGTAGCTTTGGAGTATACTAATATATCATCAATAAATACCACCACAAATTCATCGAGATACACCTTGAAAACTCTATTCAACAGATCCATGAATACATAGGGTGCATTAGTCAATCCAAACGGCATTACAGTAAACTCGTAATTCCTGTACCTAGTTTGAAATGCTATCTTCAGAATGTATTCCTTCTTCACACACCACTGATGGTATCCAGATCGAAGGTCAATCTTTGAATATTATTGATCTCCATGTAGTTGGTCAAATAACTCATCAATGTGAGGTAGGTGATACTTGTTCTTTATTGTTATAGCATTGATCTCCCTGTAGTCAATACATAGCATCATAGATCCATATTTCTTTTTAACAAAAAGAACAGGGGCTCCCCATGGAGAAACACTAGGGAAAATAAATCCCTTATTACTCAATTCCTCTAGTTGTTTCTTAAGTTAAACTAATTCTAAAGTGTCCATTCTATAAGGGTCTTTGATATAGGCCTTGATCCAGGAATTAAATCAATGGAAAACTCAACTTCTCGTTCTGGAGGATGTCCAGGTAAATCTTCCGGAAATACGTCTACAAATTCATTCACAAAAGGTACATACTCTATTTGAACATTCCTTTCCTCACCCACAGTTATTTCATTCTATTTCTCCCCAATAATTGAATTTAGTTGAGCTACTGGGGGTGGATCTAAATAAGAATTAGGTGGTGAAAATTCTGCTCTAAAGATAAGGTGTTCCTTATCATTGTCATCAAGAATCGTAACCTCTTTATTCTTACAATAAATCTTCGCATCATAGTCTGAAAGCCAGTTCATACTGAGGATTATATCAAACTCAACCATAGGTATGACGATTAGATCAGCAGATAAAAAATATTTATGTGCTCTAATGGGGACTGATTCACAAAACTTTGTTGCAATCATACATCCCTTAGGAGTTTTAACTGACAACTCCCTTATTAAATAAAATTGTAAATAGCTAATTTTCTTATCAAACTGGGAAGATATGTAACAATGCGATGATCCAGAATCAAATAATGCATTTTCTAAACTTGAGGAAACCATTAAATTACCTGCCACCGCGTCTTTCAGAGCTTCTACCTCAGCAGTACTGATAGCATAAGCTTGGACTTGATCCCTTGGCATTTTCTGAGGTAAGTTCTCCTGATGCTTAGGACATTCATTTCCATAATGTCCCATCTCCCTGCAATTGTATCACTGAACATTGGTAGCTTCCTTCTTCCCCTTGCAATCATGATCTTGTGGACTTTTTCACCACACTTGTAACAAACTCACATTCCCTTCAAACAAGTACCAGGGTGTTTCTTCCCACATTTACCATAGGATGGATATTCAACCTTTCCCTTCTTCCCCTTATTTCCATTCACAGATTTATCAGAAGGTCTCTTCTTCTCTTGATTTTCTTTAAAGTCACAAGACTTAGAGAATTCCTTTTCGGTCTTGATAGCACATGAGACAATGTCTTCGTATGACGAGAAGGATTGTGAGACTAATGCTCGATGGAGAAATGGTTTTAACCCATCAAAGAAACGATCAATCTTACTTATTGGGTTATGTATAAAATATTCAGCATACCTTTCTAACCTTGTAAAGTTAGCCTCATACTTTGCGACATTCTCATCCTCCTTCTGTCTCAGACTGAGAAATTGCCTTTCCATATCTGCTCGATGGTCGTGAGGAAAGTATTTTTATAAAAATAGATCTTTGAACTCCCTCCATTCCATATTTGATACTTCATCATCTTCCTTCATGTTTTGAATCAATGACCACTATTGATCAGCATCTCCAGTGAGGCGGTAAACTGCCATGATAACTTCTTCCCTTTCACTACTCCCCAAAGCCTGAAATATTTTCTCTAGGGAATTTATCCATTGCTCAGCTACTAATGGATTTATACTCCAATTGAACGTTGGTGGTTGTTGCCTCATGAATAGATCTAACATTGATCATCCACGCTGTGGATCTGGGTGCTCCATATGGGTAAGGTTATTATTCATAACCTGAGTAAGTTGTACCAGTATGGTGATTAGCTGATCGGCACCAGTTGCATCACCAGCTCCACTATAATTATATTGAGCAGGAGGGAAATCCCTACATGGAGTGAATGCATTGATACGGTTTCCATTTCTTCCACTAGGTGCCATTTCTAAACAATGGAATAAACTAGATCAGTTTATGAATCAAAATACATAATCCCATACTTATAACACACTTAACATAAATTGAACTATTTATGGATATGATCCATAATCATAAAAATGTTTTCTTAGAGGAATTATATACTCATAAACCCTTCACAATTATTTTTAAAGAAAATGAGAGTTATCCTAAGCATATCCCCCGGGAGTGTCGTAACCAAGAGTGCAGCAAGGGCCGTTGTCATGCACCAGTTCCCATTCGAGTCTAGCTCAAAGTGGTGTTTTTGGGTTTTACCCCTAGGTACATCTATACCAGAGCCACCTCTACCTGCTCATATCCAGACAGGGATGTATTGCTCGGAAAACTCACAAAATCTCTACAATACCAAAATTCTAGGAAGTTCTTCTATACTAATCCTCAAAGTTCATCTTAGGTCTATGAGTTCTAATCAGAGTTTATCTACATCTAGATTCCAAGGTTTTTACTAAACTTCCTCTGATACCAACTGTAACACCCCAACCCCAGTTACCTAGAGTCGGTGCATTATTACATAGCATTGGCATGATCACAAGAAAGATCAAATCTCGAAAGACCGGTTGGTTTAGTAGCCTTGGAAGCACTAGATATATTAATAAAGTTTTACATTACATCATAAACTGAAAAACTACAACAACAACATAGTCTCCATATTCCACACTCATATCCCCACATACTATCCCTACAGGTCATTCATAACTTACTTCTTCACATCCTAGGAAAAATAAAACATAGAAAAGGGGTGAGCTCAAATTCCCAGTAAGGATAACAATATAGTGGAAAATTTCATAAATAAGAATAAACATTTATGGAAAAGTATAACTAAAAAAAATCATTTTAAACTTGAACATCAACATAGTATGGCTAAATTAAAATGAAATAATTCCATTTACTTATTCTCATGGATATTCTACTAATCTAATAATCACATGCAATATCAATAACCACTTTCATAATGATGGAATGCATAATGCCAGACTATCATAACCACATAGCCAAGGCCTCGTGCTAAGACTACAAATAAGATTTTTCCAAGGCCTTGTTCCAAGACACTAGTTTGTCTCATGAGACCTACCGATGCATCGAGGAGCTATAGCAGGCTCCACCCATCACATATTAAGTCCAATGCATTCCCATATTAAAAGGTTTAAACATAACATAAACATTCGTATTAAAACTAGCATATGAAATGTCAATACTTTCATCATAAACTATGAATCGTATCAAAATATCACATCCACAGTTAAACATATCACAAAACCTTCAATACAATATAGAAGTTTTGTATCATAATAAATCAACTTCAGATAAGCGTAAAATCCATCAAAGGATGTTGAAATAGATGAAATCAAAACTCTTTCTAGAGAAATATCTCTTTCTATTTTGAAATCATTTTAGAGTCATAAAAAATTTTCTTTGAAAATATTCTTATAATCTTGTAATGGAAGCTTAGACGATTTATAATGGTGGAAAATAGCCGCACCCGCCGTATAAGTTAAAAAAACATTCTTACCTTAATTTTGTCGAAAAGGTTAAAAAGAACCTTGTTTGGAAAACAACGGAAAGATTCCTTTATAAACCTCTTATAAAAATTCAAACAAGGGTATAAATGACTTTAAACCATATTCTTTTAAATAGTAAAAATGTTTTGAAACACATTTTTAAGAAATATGGATGTGGATGATAAAGAGATCCCAGTAGATTATTACGTATAAACAACCTCGGATAATGAAGAGATTGTGAAATAACCCTTACCTTGTACTTTTCCTTGGTTGGGGTAGGTTAACCTCATGTATAATGGTAAAATAATTGTTATTAAATTATACAGGAATCATATACATTAATATGATATCATATATGATCTTTTAACATTGATTTGTTAATAATATCTTAGTATTATCGTTGTTTCGGGTGCTAACTTACTCATTTTCTTTTATATGTTTTGTTACGTAAGACAAGTTTGTAATGGATAGGTTGTATATTATTCATATCCATAATGATATCAAGTCCTTAAACATCATTTTTAAATCATCAAATAATAATTATACTTGAATGGATACGATGGAGAATGAATCTCATCGCGTTCGTGGAGACGGTAGTCCGTACGTACGCACGAGCGACGATATCATTATTTTGATATTAAAATAATATATAAATGGATGGTATATCATATATACAGAATCATTAACATGTTATATTTATTATTTAAATGAGTTACACATCATTATTATACCCATCCAAATAATAATATATTGAATAACAATTGCACCACAACGTGGAGACTGTAAGTCGTACGTACGCACGTATGGTGACATATTATTCAAAAGGGTGGATAGAATACTGAATATGGTTGTACCATATTTATAATAACATCACAATATATATATTATACTGGAGTTATTATTTTAGAATGGTAAAAACAACGGAAGAAGAAGTGGAAGAAGAAAGGAACTTGGAAAAGGGTGGTGAAATCATTACCTCTTCTTCGGGTTCTTCCTTTTGATTTGATCAAAAGGGCTCTGTAGGTTGGCTTTATGATCAAAATAAGGCCTCTAGGTTGTATTTAAGGATGTTGGGAGAGTATGTGGGCAGAGGTTGGCTGAACCAAAAGGCTTTGAAGGTGTGAAGAAATGAGAAGGAGGAGTGCCCTTTTATAAGAGGGGTGAGGGGCACCTTTGGAAAAGCTAGAAATATTAATTTATAATAAATTCATATTCGGTTTCTAATGGCTCCAAAGTTGATTATTCAATGTTTATGCTGGGGATAGGTCGAAAAAAACTCATCCAATAGAATTTAGAACGGTTTGGGCACTTATATTAACCTTATCGTTAAGTATTAACTCTAAGTTAATTAGTTTCACTTTTACAATGTCTCTTTGTATTTTTATATTATATGGGTAATAAACTTACCATATACATCCAAGAGACCCCCAAGTGGTACATTAATGATTAAAATATCATGATATAAGTCTCTTGGATGAACCATAGATTTTTAGGAATTTAATATCAATTAATAATATAATATTTGTTTTAAAAATTCTTTTATGTCAATTTTGAAACTATTCAATAACTGATTTTTGTAAAAATCATAACAGAATGATTACTTCGAATAAAATTTAATTGAATCAATCCTAACATGTCATATTAACCTAGAAAATTAGTGTAATTCCTAAAAAGTCTCAAATTATATTTATTTGGGAATTTATAATATCAATAATTTTAATTTTTCACAATTATGGTAATTACTGCATCACCATTGTGTCATAAATAAATTAAACTATTTAAAGTATAAAAATTAAAAATAAAATATAATCATGTAGGAAATATTTTTACATTTCTAATTAATATTTATAGTCGAAAATCGAACATATATAACCCTATGTAAAAATTGTTTTTCTAAAAGATATATACTTATGTCATTTTTGTACTTATTTTAACTTAATTAAAATAAAGTGTCCCTATCTCCTACAATTGGCTCCATGGGGTCCCAAAATCGACCCAAAGATGACTGTGGTCGAAAATTTATCAACCAATAAGGCTAAGACACATTTTAGGGTAATTTAGTATTATTATAATATTATTTTTTAACCCTTAATTACCGGATTTACCCTTAACCATGGTAAATAAAATATTTGCCGCAGTAATAATTCAAAATGTCTAAAAATAAAAGTTACCTATTTACACAATTTAGACATACTGATTCCAAATATGGAATCCATTTTTCCAAATTCAAAACACAGAAGTGGCAGAAATTTATTTAAAAGTAATTCTCGTGGTTAAGCAAAAAGCGTGTTTTTAAGAGATAATAACTATCAAAAGATTGACACTTGTTTATGTCCGGTTTAATTGTAATATTATGTCCAATGACCAAAATTATATTAAATGGTAAAAATATATTCTAAATATACTTTAAAACCACTCAAATTAATAATTTATCACTATTAATTATTTTTATTAAAAAAGTTGTTTTTAATAAAAAATTAGTAATTTTCACTATTCATCAAAATATTAAATTTATCCAAAAAGTACAAAAATTTCACCATAGGCTAAATTCGATATTACGAATCCAAAAATGAAGTCCATTTTAAAAATAAAATATATATAATTTCAAAAAGTAGGTATTACTATTCACAACGGCTAGTTTTATTGATTATGGTGTGTTCGGTGTTGCGTACAACACACGCTATCACATTATTCAAAGAGAAGCGTACCGTAGAAGCTTGGGGTGTTACAGAAAATGCCCATATAGCCTCTAATGTTCAGATATCACCTGTTGAAAAGTGAATAATCTAGCCTGGAATATTTCCACCTCCTTCTTTATTCCGGGACATCAATATTATCTACATAGATCACTATACATGTCAGTTAATCCTAGATGCATGGTTCATTTAGAAGCCCAAATATCTCTCATCATCTCACTATGAAAGCTCGTAGGAAGCCATACATGGACACATAAAATAATATATTTTATTCTACTAAGATAACATCCATATGGCATCTCCAAGACAAATATTTTTTCCCACAAAACATATCCCTCCAGATCAAAAAACTTCTCGGTCTTAATTTGTTCCAAAATAATAGGTATAAAAGATGTCCCTGTTAAAGTAACTCCCCCTTGAGATACCTGAACATCCAGATGCGTATCTCAAAAAAGGGATATCATCATCCACTCATCAGAAGACTCTCATACTTCATCATTTATTTTATTTACAATTAAATATTCTTCAATGAAATTTCCCTTGCCTGGTGTATAATCCAATTCAAGGATGAATGATTGTAGATACCCAAGACAACTCCTCTATCGAAGGTTATTGTCTTACTAAAAATATATATATATGTTCTGAGGTCATCCTTCAATTTAACTGATACAAATGTTTCTCATAGGCGTCAGACCACAAAACATCACACCGTTATTGGTTATCCAAGACATTGGTGCTACCAATCTATATAAATCATGGATAAAATTCATAGAAAAACAGGATAAAACTTGAATGATATATATTTCAAATATGTGTTTTGTTGTTACCCTATATACCATGGATGTGACTATATCTAGTTCAACTAAAACTCTAGAATATGAGATGACATGGCCTTTATAGTTTACTTTATTTATCCAGAAACTAAATTTAATTAGCTTAGTGAAAAGTTGATTCTATCTTTATCTACATAGAATGATGTTAAGATGTTTGTAATGATCATATTTAAAATGGTATTAAACTATGATATCATCAATTAAAACCGCAAAAAATTGATTGAGATAAGGATGAAAGATCCTATTCATTAAGGCGATGAATATTGCAGGTGAATTAGTAAACCCAGCTGGCATGAATAGGAATCAGTACAAGCCATATCTTCTCCTAAAAGCAGTATGAGGTATGTCTGATAGTATCACACTTATCTAATGATATCTTCATCTAAAATTAATCTTGGATAATATCTTAGAACCTCTCATATGATTTAAAATATCATCAAGGATTGGAAGATGTTACTAGTTCTGGAATGTCATATGGTTCAACCTATGATAATCCTCACATAAGTTCTAGGATCCATCAAACTTCTTGGTAAATAAAACTGGATAATCCCAAGGAGACATACTCTATTGTATGATTCCCTTAGACTCTAAATCTTTTAAATATGACTTTCATTCATGTTTCTCTGTTGGTGTTATTTGGTAAGGTGTAATAGAATCTAGTTCTTCTCCCAACACTAACTCGATCAGGGACGCGACCTATCACTCATGTAGTAAACCATTCAACTCTTTAGGGAAAACATACTAAATTTTTTTAACAATGAATGAAAATAATAATTCTAAATTTCACCATTACCTATACAAATATAGACAATGTGGTCCATGATACAATTCTATCTTCACTGAATTGGTCTCTTAAGACAAGCATGAGGATCCACTAACCTTGATGAGAATAGATTATTCCTTATGGATATAGAAAATTAACACTCATCCTATAATAGTTGATATGATCATTGTATAGAACTAACAAATCCAGACCAAAAATCATGTCGAAGCCTGCCATTTTCATCTCGGGGATTTTCTAAATTAAATAGTTACCATCAATCTATAGAGAACACAACTTCAGACATTTGATATTATCTGACTGAACTCCCAACAACATGTAAACTGTTTATACAAAATCTAATAATTCAACATCCATGAAAAAAATAATTACAAAAAAGTAGATAGAAAAGAATGTGATGATCCTGCATAAAAAGCACAAGACAAGGTAGGTGATACATGAATTGTACCTTTGATGGAAGATGGTCTTACATCCATGTTAGCTGGATTTGTCTCTATAACATGTAATTGAATCTGAACTATTACCTAGGATCTAGTCATACTTCCATATGATATTTACCTTACTCAGTAATGTTTCTCATTCATTAGGGTACCATGTCCCCTGTATTGGCCAGAACGACCTGTGGAACTCCAACTACCATCCAGTTGAGGTGTAGTAGAGCCCCTTCCCAATTATGATTCTTGACCTGATTTTTGTCACCAATGTTCTATGTAATGTTTTTAAATAACCTCTTTAGATGACCCATCCTACCATAGATGTGACACTCGACAGTAGGGTAATGATACAGTGACAAATTCTGAACAAACATACCACACTAATAGGAGTAGAATGGAACACTGTCTTCAGATGGTATTCCACTACCCTTACTGCTCTTTCCATTAATTCCTTTATTGAGACTATCATAACGGTTCCCTTTAACACTCCGATATGAGCTCCTAGATTGCCCAAATAAAATAGCATGGCCATTGTTTGGGTCCTCTCTTAGATTTCCTTCTATGATGAGTTCATGATTCATCACTTATTCAGATCTATTTAAATGTATAATGTTTATCTATGACCTAATCTCATTGCAAATAATGTCCTGGAAACCTCTCAAAATGGAGATTTTATTATATTCCAAAGATGGAACAAAGCAATATAGGTTGGTAAAACTTCCAACATTATCTATCACTGAAAAACCCTATTCCATCAGATGCATGAACACATTATATTTTTTGTCCCTCAAGGTTTCAGGATAGAAATTACTCAATAAAATCCTCTTGAATTTTTTCTATCAGCTATCATACTGCTTCTGAATTTCTTAGATAATATCCCACTAACTCTTTGCAGTTCCATGAAGCATATACACATCAATATTCACCCTGATATCTATGGGTGTCTTGATTTGTTTGAAGATTTTCTAGACTAACTCAATCCAGAACTCAACTACATGGTGTTACCCTTCCCTTATAAATATAGGCAGATGATGAAACTGAACCTGACTTATCATCTCATACATCAAAGTAACGATACAAACAATATCACTTTCCTTGTATCGCATGACCCTCATGATGTTTTCACAAAACTGAACATCTATCTAATCCTTAATAATATAGGATGTTATGGTTCATCAATGTTAGCAGTGTAAAAATTTCATCTCTTGTAATTCTCGAGTCAATGAAGATGATGTGATATTTTCTATACAAACCTATCACAAACATTAGAGAATGATATAGAGAAATGGTAAACCCAATAGGTGGTTGTAACTAAGAACCACTATCTAATGGTGTCTATAGACATGGATGGAAAGTATATTACCATGAAATGAATTCTCATTTCATTTATCCAGTTAACAGATATCTCATATTAAAGTTCAACATGAAAGTATATATTACATGAAATATTAGATATTTCATTACCATGAACAATTAATTTCAATAAATCCCTATTTTAATATTATGATTCATGCATTCTCTTCTCGTTCCATATCATTTCATGAGTACAAATATGAAGAATTAGCGACATCATAAAATTAAAAACCTCACACATCATGTGAATCACCTCAGTTGAAATAACATCAACTGTAACAAGCACACAACAAAATAGAAATCCTATCCGTGGGTACTCATATTTTTCCCCATACATTAGTTAGATGATACCATTCATAATTCCATTACAAAGTCCCAAAATATCCTAGTCTCTCCTCTAGCATTCCCCAAATATTAAATTAAAAGAAAAATAAAAACCCTCATCTTTGATACCACATTGTAACATCCCCAAATCATGACCAATCTCAAATAAAGTAACTCAACTATAACTCTATATATGTCAAAGTCTTCCAAATGTTAGAGAGGTTGTAAAGTGTATAGTGGGGAGACTATCACCCATGTTATGAAGTGTAATTTCATTTGAATAAATCAAAATAAGAACGTAAATAATAATCAATGTCATAAACTGTGAAATATAACAATAAGTTCGAACCGATTAATGCAATAATAATAAAGGAATAATGTAAAGAAGTTCACAAAATTAACTAAATTTCGTACCAAAACAATTCATGAAAAATAAAAGTTGTCTGTAACAAAATACTCATTATCCTTATTCTTAAATCCCATAGATATCCCAATTCCTAACTTCTTCCCAAAAGAAAATAAGTTATTAACGACAAGGATATTTTCCCATTTCCAAACATGCATCAACGAAATATGTTCATGTTCCAAATTATTGCATGAATATGGTGTGATTATAATTCTGTAGGTCGACACTGTTGTGAATAATGAATATTTAACTAATAATAAGTGTATGAAATAAAGTGATAAAAAATTGAATTAATTAAATCCACAATTAAATAAATACAAAAACCCGATTTGACTCAATGTAAGAATATCTCTGAGCATGTCTTAAAACCACACCAATAAGAAATGTATAACAAAGGTAAACATCCTTTTTCGCCACCATGACAGAATATCTCAGAGCATGTCGTATCACCATTCCAACCAACATATTACCATGGTATAATAACAAAAATTAATCCTAGAAAAAGCCTAATAATTATTACAACATCTCTGGGTAAACTCCCTATAATAATTATATCATTTTCATGTCAAAGTCCTATACTCATTACATCATTTGACTAGGCTGAGCCCTCTCTCTATAAGCAATACAGCATATTCATGTGCAAGTACCTAGGAATGGACCGTTATATAAGAATCTCATCATGGAACATAATTGTTTTCATTAAACATGGATATCAAAATATCACATCATTTATCTCATTGCTTAATTATGTGAATCACAATTATTCATTCATATGCCACATGAAATTCAATTCACAATTTATTAATAATAAAGTCAATAATTAATAAGCACCTATTTAGGGATTCTATAACAAGAAATCACCCTAGGTCACATAGAATCCAAAAAGTACTTTAATCCACTATACAATTATAAATCCCTTTGAAACAAATGGAATTTGAGGGATAATCTCATTAAATTATTTAATAAATTTGGGTGCATCCATCATGGTTGCAATCATGATATTTAATAAACATGACATTAATAAAACCAAAGGGTTAATATTTAGGCCACTTACCTTATAACAATGATAGAAAACATCATATGGAAAATTAACATGAGGAAATATGTCTGGATGATTTAGAAGAGGTTCCTTGATAAAAAAAACCATGATAAAAAAATGAAATGGGGTAAAATATTTCACCACATTGGGGTGGAGAACGAAGAAAAGGAGGAATAATCCTAACCAAAACCGCTTTCCAAGAATTTATCACCCAAACAAGATGTCCGGAAGGGATATTGGAACACAAAAATTTCTTTTCAAATATGCCATGGTTGAGAAGAGAGGATATTAAATGAAATATAACAAATTTCAGCTATAAAACTTTTAAAAAAATTCAGAATAGAGATTTTCATTTTCTGTAATAGAGTTACACGTCATGTAAATGTTTTTAATTATTTTATCGGAAGAAAAAACCACCTATGATTTATTTAATTAAAACCCACAAACATTACGCAACATTTAATCCCTTAACACATTGTGTAAATGTCATGCAGTTGGGTTTTCAGCCCATTTTTTTCTTTAACTCTACTGACCTCCTTTAAATCTTTCCAACATACCGATAACCCATATTAACACTTAGTCCCATTTATACCCAAATACCATTAACTAGACCAAGAATACTTCCCCAAACCTTATGTCATTCCCCCCCCCAAATAAATCTATCTCCAAACAAGACCTGACCACCAAGGCTTAAATGAAAAATTTAGAGAGAAAGGTACATGGAAAAGGTGGCATCTTACACTAAAACCTCTCAAAAAATCCAAAAAATCCCTAATAAATCAATAAACCATTTTTAAACCAAAAAATCCCATAAAGATAGAAAAAAAATAAAAACCCTAAAACACTGAAAAATAGTCAATAAACCCAAAAAAACCATTAAAACCATAAAAATCAATAAAATCCCTAAAAACCTAAATAACCTAAATAACCAAAAAAACCAAAAAACCCCTTAAAACACACAATAAACCATTAAAACCTTCAAATACCTTAAGAAACACCAAAACACCAAAAAACTCTAATAAACCAAAAGGCATAGAAACCCATAAACCCCCTAAAACCCCATAGAAGCCCTAAAACTCTAAAACTCATAAACACAAAGAAAACCCTTTTGAATCCCCTAAAACAAGTAAAACCCCTAAAAATCCTAAAACCATAAAAAAAATCAATCCACTAAAAACCATTAAAAGCCATAAAACCCCAAAAACCCTAAAAACCTAAAAACAACTAATTATCTAAAAACACATAAAGACCATAAAACCAATAAAACCCCTAAAACACCCCAATAACCATAAACACACTAAAAACCCTAAAAATCATAATAACCCTAAAACCCCTAAAAAATAGAAAAACCTTAAAACCCATAAAAACCATAACAATATCCTAAATAACCCTAAAACCCTAAAAAACCCAAAATCCGTAAAATTCAAAAAACCCCTAAATCTTAAAATCCCCTAAAAACATTATGTAACCCTAAAACCATAAAAAACCCTAACACCCCTAAAACCCTAAAAAACAAAAAATTTGAAATACCTCAAACACCTAAAAACCATAAATGACCAAAAAAATAAAATCCCCTTGAAGACACTAAAACCCCACAAAAACCCTTAATCCCTAAAGACCCTAAAACCCCTAAAACACTAAAATTCCTTAAATAACCCTATAAAAATTATTAAATCCCCAAAAAACCCAAAATCCTAAAAATCCTACAACACTAAAAACCCCTAAAACCAAAAAAAATCCTTGAATACTCCAAAAATACACTATAACCAAAAAACCATTAAAATATTAATAAAAAATCATAAAATCAAAAAAAAACCACTAAATACTATAAATCAAGTAATACCTTAAAAACTATAAAAACCCCTATGAAACCCTAAAACATTTAAAACCCCTAAAACCCTGAAATCCTAAAAAAACCCAATAAAACAGAAATAATAATAATAACCACAATAAACATAAATAAAATAAACCCCTAAAAATCCTACAAAACTATAAAACCCCTAAAAACCTCATTATCAATTATAAATCACTAAAATGTTTAAAAACCTATTAAAATCAATAAAAATACTAAAACCAATAAAAAAATGAAAAATTCAGAAACACATAAAAAAATCTAAAAACCATAAAAATACGAAAAACCCTAATACACTAAAAACCCCCAAAATTCGAAAACCCCCTAAAACACTAAAAACCCTAAAACCCTTATATTAATTAGAACCCTAAAACACTATAACCCCTAAAAACCATAAAAATACTAAAAACACATCCCTAAAAGACCCTCAATATCATAAAAGTACATAAAACCCCAAAACGTCACTAAGACCCTAAAAGACAAAAATATCCATAAAATACCTAAATCCCAAAAAGTTTATAAAACCCAAAAAAACACAAAAAGACACTAAAAACCCTAAACAAAGATTATAAAATACCATAAATGCGTAAAAGACTCTAAAACTATAATGGTCCCTTTAAACCAAAAAACCCAAAGATTACCCTAAAACACTAAATCCCCTAATGGACCCTAAAACACAATAAAGTACTATAAAACCCCTAAAACCCTAGATGGACCATAAATCCCTAAGACTCCTAAAGGATTCTCAAAGGACAAAAAATGACTAAATTACCCTAAAACACCTCAAATACACCAAAAACCATAAGCCCCTGAAGACAATAAAATACACTAAAACCCCTAAAACTTAGAAGAACCTATAGACCCTAAAAAAATAAGAAACCAAAAAAACATTAAAGGACCATAAACACCATAAAAAACTATAAAAATATTCTAAAACCCCAAAACAAAAAAATATATTAAAATATACTAAGACATTAAAAACTCTTACAAAACCCTCAAATCCCTAAAAACTAATAAAACAAAAAATACCTAAAAAATATTTTATTCATCTAAATCCATTACCCACTTAAAACTCATAAAAACCCACCAAACCACCTAATGACCCTAAATAAAAAAAACATACACCCCTCAACCCATAAAAATACTGAAAAAGCCTAAAAAACTGGGAAAAAACCTAAAACCCTAAAACCCATAAAAACCTAAAAACCTACTAATAAATATTAAAATCCCAAAAACCACTTAAAAACCTAATGTTCCATACAGACCGTAAAACTCTCAAAAAGACAATAAAACACAAAAACAATTATAACCCTCTAAAAACTCTAAACTACCCTAAACTCCCAATAAAATCTTAATTTCAATAAAACATTTTAACAACTCTTAAACACACATAAAACCCTTTAAATACCCAAAAAACACTACAAATACTTAAACCTTAAAACCACTAAAAACTATAAAACCATAAAACCCACTAAATATCATCAACCCCTAAAATATCATAAAACCCCCCCAAAAACCCTAAAAATTGTAAAAAAAACTATGAAACCCTAAAACACCTATAAACCATAAGAACCCCTAAAACAACAATAAAAATACTAAAAACCAAAGAAACATTAGAAACTATAAGAAAAAAATATCAATAACATTAATAAACATAAAGAAACATGAATAAACTCAAATATACCTTAAAACCATAGAAAATCCCAAAACCCCTAAAAATACATAAATCCCCAAAATAGAAAACTAGATTCTAAAACACATAAAAGCATTATGAAACCATTAATACCCTAAGAAAAAAATAAAACCACACAAACTCTAATAAATATCCAAAACCCATAAAAACCCATAAAATAATAATAACCCCTAGCACCATGTATACCTTAAGAAACACAAAACCCAAATAACTGAGAAAAAACCTAAAACACCAATATCCACAAAAATCCTAAAACAACACGAGAACCCAAAACCCCCGAAAACAATTAAAAGCCATAAAACCCTAATGAAACTATAAACTCCCCAAAAATTCTAGAAATATTTAAACTCTAAAACCCTCAAAAAGTATAAAAATCATAAAACGCCTAAAACTTATAGAACCCGTAAACCAAAAAAACATAATCCCTATACCCTACACCTTAAACTATAAACCGTACACCCAATTCCCTACACCCCAAACGCTAAATCGTACACTTTAGACCATATATACAACACCCTAAACACTACACCCATTACCCTAGACCATAAAACCTAAACCCTATACACTACGCCAAAAACCCTTAGTAGTAAAACTAAAATAAAATACCCTACACACCAAAACATAAATGATGAGCATTGATGGGATAGGAAGTGTTTCTTGTCATTTGAATGGTTGGATGAGTGTTGGCATTCAGAAGCTGAGATGCTGGATGACAACTTGGATGGATTTTGAGCATACTTATGTATATACTTGGTTAGGTTATGATGGTTCCCAGAGAGCACTGGAATCCTGGGATACATCTATTTAGGTGATACTGGATGCTGGAATTTGAGTTGTTGGATACTATTTTCTGGTTGGCTAGGAGGAATACCCTGGCCCTGGAATATTTTGAAGGAGATGCCGATGCTGAATGTGATGGATGATGGAATATGTGTTGTGAGAATATGGTCATTGATTGGCTGGGAGGTGCTGATGGAGATGATTTTTGATGTCTTCTTTGGTTGGATTTTTTTTGTTTTTTGCGTTTCCGGTTTTTATGGGTTCGGGGTTTATAAGGGTTTTTGGGTGCTGGTCATTCGACTCCTCTGCTCCCTTGTTTTCTTGGTAGCTTTTCTGTTATGTCATTATTTCTAATAAATTTTTGGGGTCACGATTAGCCGGACCCCGCACTTTCCTTACCCTAAAAACCATAAAACCCCTTAAAATACATAAAATCATTAAAAAACCTAAACAACCAAAAACCATAAAATCCCTAAAATCCCATTAAAACACCGAAACCACTAGAATACTCTAAAAACCTTCAAACACCCTATAAATACTTAAAACTCTAAAACTCTAAGAAAACCAAGAAACATAAGAACAATCTAAAAACCATAAAAAATATTGAAAACCCAAAAAATCCAAAAAACCCTATAAAACACTTAAAACCCAAAAAACCATTAAAATCCACAAAACCCTAAATACCCTTAAATCAAAAATAGCACAAAAACCCCTGATAATTTAAACAAAACATGATAGAAACGTTAGAGACACAAAAAACCTTTAAAACCCCTTAAAACTCCTAAAAACCTAGAAGAACTAAAAAACCCTAAAATAACCCAAAAAAACTATAAACCACTAAAAGACTACTTAAAATCATAAAAACTAATACAATACTAAAAAACCATAAAATCCCTTAAACCCCTAAAAACCAAAAAACCCATAGAATACTATAAAAACATACAACAACAAAAATCAAATAAACCCCTTTAGACCCCTCAAAACACTAAAACCCTAAAAACCCTAAAACACCAGTAAAGACTACTAAAACCCCCCTAATACCCATAATATATCCAAAAATCATAAACCCCTAAAAGTACCAAAAACCCAAAAATCATCAAATACACCCCCAAAACCCATGATATCCCTAAAAGACACAAAAAAACCCCAAATTCATCAAATACCCCCCCCCAAACCCATGAAAACCCCTAAAACGTAAAAAAACTACAAAAAACACAAACACAAGAAAAACCTAAAAAAACTGGAAAACACTAAATGGAACTTAAAACAATAAAATTTCTAAAACACTAAAATCCCTCAAATACAATACCACCCCCTATAAACCCTAAAAAAACTAAACCCCTTAAAAACCATAAAACACAAAAAAATCCATAAAAACCCATAAAAACCTAAAAAACATTATGAAAACAAAAAAAAACTCTAAAAATACCATAAAAACCATAAAAACCATATATCCCCCCAATAATCCATACAAAACCCAAAACCCATAAAAACCCTAAAAACCATACCCCCACCACCCCCATAAACATAAAATAATGTGAAAATATTAAAACTACCGTAAAATAATTAAAAATGATTAAGAACCATAAAAACCCGATAGAAAATTCAAATTACGTAAAATCTCCTAAAAGCTCTAAAACCCTCATAAAGTCACAAAAACCATTAAAAACAACAAAAAACATTAAATCGCAAAAAAATGAAATGACCCAAAACTCTTAAAACCCTGAAGACCCTAAATCCCTAAAAGATCCTAAAAACAACATGAATACTAATAAACCCTTAAAACCCTTAAAACCCCTAAAACATCTCTAAAACTCCCTAATATCTTAAAAACCAAAAATTAATTAAACTATAAAACACCATAAAAGACATAAAATCCCTTTAAAACAAAAAACCCTCAAAATACCCTTAATACCCTTTGTTACCATTAAAACCCCTAAAACATATAAAATCCCTAAAAACCGTAAAATCTATATAAACCCTATAAGACCATAAAATACTCTAAAAATTATAAAATCCCTGAAAACTCTAAAATCCTTAAAAATCATAAGAAAATACTTAAACCCATAAATCCCCTAAATATCCTTATAAAAACCTAAAACCCTAAAACCATAAAAATCCACCAAAACATTAAAAACCTGCAACACAACAAGAAACCTTCAAACATCCCTAAAAAACCCTAAAACCCTTGAAAAACCTATGAATTCTAAAAATCCATAAAATGCTAAAAAATTAATAAGAACCATAAAACCCCTAAGACACTAAAAAACTAAAATACACTAAACCCCATAAAACCAATAAAATTTCCTAAAACAGTATAAACCATAATGAAACCCTAAAACTCCAAAAGAACCCTACAAACAATAAAGAAACGTAAAACCCCTAAAATCCCTTCAAATGCTAAAACCACCAAAACCATTTAAACACTTAAAAAGCACTAAAACCCCAATGAATACCCTGAAAACCATTAAATAACATTAAAACTCAATGAAACACATAAATATTAAAAAAATTAAAACCCATACCCCACCCAAACCTAAAATACCCTAAAACACCACTAAAATACCCTAAAACAACTAAAACACCTTAAAACCAAAAAAACACTATAGAATAAAAAGAACCATTAAATCTCTAAAACCGTAGAAACAATAAATTGTCACAAAACCTCAAGAACTATAAAAACACATAAAGCACCCTAAAATTCCATACAATCCTTAAAACCCTTAAAAGCCTTTAGAACCACAAAATAAATCTTAAAAACTATAAAAACATTAAAAAACATTAAAACATTTAAAAACCTTAAATCCCCACAAAACCAAAATAAAATCCCAAAACCCCTAAAATCATGAAAAGAAACTAAAAAAATTAAAAAAATCACTTAAAACCCTAAAAAACTTGAGAAACACATGAATAAATTAAGAAAAGCATAAAAAAAGCGAGAATCCTAAATAACCCTAAAAAGAGATAAAACACTGAAATCCCTAAAATCCTAAAAACCATAAAACCATTAAAACCATAAAAAACACTAAAACCCTAGAAACTTGAAAAAAAACATTAAATTCCTAAACAACCTTATAAACTAAAAAAACCATCTAAAACACCGCAAAACACCCTAAAGACCCTATAACCCTTCAAACACCAAAAGACCCAAAAAAACATAAAACACATAAAAGAACATAAAATCCATATATTGACACTAAAAACCAATAAAACATTAATACCCATAATAAACTAAAAACTCTAAATATCCCTAAAGATGAGAAATCCTTAAAAACCATAAAAAAATCTATAAACACCTAAAACCCCCTAAAAAATAAATAACCATTGAATACATAAAAAAAATACCTTAGAACCCCCTAAAAATTCTAGAAATACCTAAAATCCATAAAAATCATAATCCCTAAAAACACAAAAAAACTAAAACCCATAAAACTCTCTAAAATCCTAAATACTCATACACCCTATACCATGTACCTTACGCCACAAACACTAAACTCTACACACTAAACCATATAACCTACACTCTAAACCCTAGTCCATCTACCCAAAACCATATACCCTATATGTTAAACCATATAACATACAACCTAATCCAATAAAATACCTAAAACTGTAAAACTTAAAACACTAAAAACCTATATAAAACCCCAATAAACCCTAAAAACCCTAAAATAATTACAATCCTCAACCCCTAAAAGATATTAAAATCCATAAAAACCTAAATGACCATAAAATACATAAACACACCTAACATCCCCAGACAAATTTAAAGAATATAAACACCAAAAAACACCCTAATGACACAAAAAGTCCTAACAGCCCCTAAATGACCCTACAAAACCCAGTAAAACATGAAAACACCCTCGAAGCCCCCTAAAAACTCTAAAATAGCTAAAAAATTAAAACTCCCTAGAAACATTTAAACACCATAAAACCATAAATCCCTTATGAAACCCTCAAACCCCTAAATTCCCAAAATATCTCAAAAAAACCATAAAAACCATAAAAACCATAAAAACCCAAAAAACCACTTAAACATTAAAAAACATTTAAAACTAATAAAACTCTTAAAATCCCAAAAAATAATAAACCCCCTTCAAACCATTTAAAAATACTAATGACCCTAAAACACCTACAACCCAAAAAATTCATAAAACACTTGAATCCCTTAAAACCTAAATGTCCCAAAAACAACTAAAACCATAAAAAACCTAAAAATACAAAAACCCATAAAAACTAAAAAATAAAATTAAAAATGAAAAAACAACCTAAAAGACCATAAAAGCCTAAAATATTCTAAAACCATGAAAAGACCATAAATCCCCTAAAGACCCTAAAACCCAAAAAACACCTAATGACCCTAAAAGACCATAAAATCCATTGAGAATAATAAATCCCCTAAACGACACTAAAATCCCTATAACTTTGAAAACGCCATAAAATACCTTAAAATAACTAATAACACATTAAAATATCCCAAACCCACGAAGGACATAAAAACATTGAAATAGACTAAAAACTATAAAATTTTTAAAGGAATCTAATAACATTAAAAACCCTAAAGAAGTATAAAATCCATAAAACCCATAATGGACGACCAAAACCAAAAAACCCATAAAAACTAAAAAACTAGATACATGAAAACCATAAAAACCATCAAACCCTAAAACAAATTAAAACTCTAAAATACCATCGATATCTCTATACCTCTATAAGATCCATAAAATACCCAAATACCATAACCCCCCCCCCTACCAACATAAAAATGTTAAATCCATAAAAGACACAACAAAACCCTAAACACATTAAAAGATAATAGAAACCATTAAACCCTAAAAACCATGATTATCCTAAAAACCCTTAAAAACCTATTAAAACCTCTAATACTCCAAAAACTCAAAATACCCGTAAATCCACAATAACTGTAAAAACTAAAACACATAAAACCCCTTCAAATCACAAAAAACATTAAAATCCCTATAATATTTAAAAACCAAAAAAAAATCCCAAAGACCTAAACAAACCTAAAAATATCTAAAAACTATAAAAACATTATAAAATCATCAAAACCACCAAACCCCGAAGGACCCAAAACACCCTAAAACCCAAAAGACCACAAAAAACCATAAACGAACCAAAAACACTAGAAAAAAAAGAACCTGCAAACCTTATAAACACTAAAGTCTCCTAAAAACCCTGAAAGACCTTAAAACCCATAAAAACCGTAACATCACTAAAAAAAATTATAAAATACCCTAAATAAACCTGTATAACCCAAAAATAGGGAAAAACATATAAACATCCTAAACCCCCTAAAACCCCACAAAAATATTTTAAAACACCAAAATACCCTAAAAACACATAAAAATCATAGAAACCCTAATACTGATAAAACCATAGAAAACCTAGAACCCCCTCGAAAAACATAAGAATCCATAATCCCTTTAATATCCCCTAAATACCCTAAAATCCCCATCCAATACCCAAAAAACTAAAAAAACTAAAACCCCTTAAAACCTAAAAAACACACATTAAACCCCATAGAACCTTAAAACCCTAAAAATCCTAAAAACCATAAAACCCTTAAAATTATAATAACCATAAAAAAATAAGACCCCAAAATGCTGTAAATACCCCTGAAAACATTAAAATACATTAAAACACTAAAAAAAATTCTATAATCCCTACAAATCCTAAAAATCCCTAAAAAGACATACAATCCCTAAAAATATTTAAAAACCCCTAAAACACTAAAAACCATAATAAAACACTAACAACCCTATATAATATAAAACCCCTTAAAACACCTGAAAGACTATAAATATCCTTAAAAACTCTAAAAAACCCAATAAAACCCTAAAACGATCTTAAAATACCCTCAAACCCTTAAAATATCCTAAAACCTCAATAAAGAGCCTAAAATCCCTAAAAACATAAACACCATCAAACACTCTAAAAATACCTAAAAACAATAAAAGATCCTACATACCCATAAAACACAAAATAAATTCCCTAAAAAAAATAAAAACCCATAAAACCCCTACAACCATAAAAATAATAAATAACCATAAAATAACCCTAAAAGCTATAAAAAAATGAAAAAAACCACTAAAACCCCTAAAACCATTAAAATATATAAATAAAATAAAAACCTTAAATCCCCCAAAAAACATCAAAATCCTTCAAAACCATAAATAATTTTAAAAAACAATTAAAACACTAAAACCATTAAAAAATAAGATTACAATTTTCAAAACAAAAAAAAAACTCTAAAAGCCCTAAAATCCCTAAAATCTCTCAAAATCCCAAAAATCGATAAAACCCCTTAAATCGTAAATACCACATCAAATAAAAACATTAAACACACTTAAAACTATTAAACTCCAAAAAAATTCCTTAAAACTATAAAACCCCCTAAATTTCCTTTCTGTCCCTAAATCCCTAAACTCTCCAAAATCCATTTAAAACCCTAAACCCCTAAAAATCCCTAAAAATGCTAAAAACACTAAAAAAACCTTTTAGAACCCCTAAAAACAACTAAAAGACAATAATACACACTAAACCCCTTAACAGACTCTAAAAACCGATAAAACACCTAAAAGACCCAAATACCCAAAACCCGCTAAAAGCCCTAAAAACATAAAAACCGATAAAAGACACTAAAACCCCTAAAAGGACAATAAAATACAAAATAAAACCCTAATAGACTTTGATATTCCTAAAGGACCCTAAAACAATTTAAAGATAAAAAATATCACAAAAAAATATTTAAGGACCCTAATAATCCCTAAAACACTAAAGCACTATAAAACCCTTTAACAAAACCTATATGTCCCTAAAAGACCAAAAACCTCTAATGATCCTTAAAACTCATAAAGGACACTAAAAACCATAAATCCCCAAAAGGACCATGAAAATTCTAAATGACCCTAAACCCCCTCAAAACCCCATAAACCCCCTAAAACAATTTAGTACTCATTTTAGACAACCTAAAAACATTAAAAGACACCATAAAACCCTCGAACCCCTAAAATATATTAGAAATAAAAAAATTAATATTCTTAATTCCCCTATAATACTAAAAACCATTATAAGTCTCTAAAATTATTTTAAACCCCTCAATACACAAAAAGACCCTTAAAACATTGAGACAATATAAAACCATCATAAACCTGTAAAAACCAATAAAAACACTAATACCCATAAAAACAATATAAACACTAAAACCATAAAAATCTAAAAATATCATAAAATTCCCTAAAAACTCTTAAAACCCTAAAATCTCATGAATCCCTAAAAAAATTCAAACTCCTAAAATACCTAAATAATCATAAAAATATTAAAAAAACTACAACAATAAAGTAACCTTAAACCCCTAAACACCCCAAAATGGCCCTAAAACCCAAAAGGAACCTAAAAAATCATAGAAGACCCAAAAAATACTAATAACACTAAAGACCCAATAAAAACTAAATGACCCTAAAACCCCTAAAAAGCAAAAATTACCACAAATACTAAAAAGTTCTAAAAGTCCCTTAATGAACATAAAACCACCAAAAAAATTAAAAGAGAGTAAAATCACTAAAACATTAAAAAAAGATAAAAACCTAAAAAATCAAAAAATCCTAAAACACCTAAAAGATCCTAGATAAACTAAAAAAATAAAGACCTTTAAACCATCTAAAATAAATTAAATACCATAAAAAATTAAATAAATAAATACCCCTAAACCCCTAAGTGGTTATAAAATACCAAAATAATAACACAAAATACATGAAAAACTCTAATACCCATGGAAGACCTTAAAACCCCTAAAATATATAATACCTTAAAAATTATAAAAATAATAAAGGTAACTAAAAATATAAAAAAACATAAAGAACCCAAAAAACCTAAAAACCATTAAGGACCCCAAACCCCCTAATAACAATAAAACCATAAAACCCCTAAAAACGCTAAAGTCCTTAAAACCATAAATATTTTAAAAACAGTAAATCAATGTAAATGTAGTAAAATAACATTGAAACAACTATACTACCCTAAAAATCGTAAAATACCACAAAACCCTAAAATCCCCCCAAAACCATAAAAATGTTTATTTCCTATAAAAGTGAGAAATTTGTAATTATTTGATATTTATGGACAGTTTCAAATGGGTTTTTTCATAGAAACATAAATACCCAATGGTTCTATATCTGAATGGACCTTCATTCCAATGGTATGTACTCGTTAGGGATAGTTTCCAACGATTCTTAAGAACTCACATTGGTCAAGAGGATGGGAGGTTGGGGTCATCAACCCTTTTGGGGAAAATTATTTCCTACTCTAGGACTCTATAATAAATTTATGATTAATACTTTAATCATTCATTAATTACCATGTATGATGTTGGTCATCTGGGGATTTACAATAAATTATTATCATGTATAGATCTTATAATCCTTTCTATGTATCAATGGTTCTTCCTCAAGGGAGTTATCTATATAATTCTAAGGATCTCCATTGATGGTATAATTATATATACTACATAGTGATTCTTTGGTCATTATGATGATGATTTTGGTTTCCTATACACTTAGGGGGACACTCTGGATTATATTTTCATCTATGAATATGGGAATTTATATAGATTATTGCATCATATAGATAGACAGGAATTGTTTTGATTTTCGGAATCAAACCAATGGATGAGCTTCATACATCTCCTTGTGAATGGAATAATATCCCAGGTAGTTTAGTACCACATAGCACTGACCATCATAAATTTTAAGGTCATGTGATAAGGCTTAAACAGTATAGTTTAAAGTCATGTGTGAAGGCTTCATAAGCAGAAGGTGCCTTGTCAATGTTTGGTTCATGACTTATTACAAGGAGATCTGTGGAACCTTGAAGGAATATATATTCCCATGTTGAATTAGGCCCTACATGGACTAGGTCCCATGGAGAATAGTGTTGTTATTGAGAACTGTGATTGGGTCTTGGGGAGGCTCCCTATGTATCCCATATGAATGGGAATCAAATCCTGTGTGGTTCAGTTGAGAGGAACCCCATATATGCAGTCTTTCTGAGTGTTTGAATCATAGAAGATTACAGACCTTTTAGAGGATTAAGTTGAGGATTAATACTAATAAGGATGCATGGTTGGAGATAAAATGAGTGGTATGTTATCTCATTGTGATCTAGAGGACTATTTCGAGCTTATATTTAAGGAGGAGGAAATTATGAAGATTTGTGGGGATTAATCCTAAGAAGGATTCCCTAGTGAATTAAGGATTTTGGTTGGGATTACCCTTGATGAAGAATCCCTTTGAGGAGTATGGATTCCAATCTCAAGGATGATATATTATAGGTCCCAGACCATAAGAATAAATGCGATGTATCCCAATTATGGATGGAATAAGAGTTTTCATGTTTCATTATGTCATAGGGTCTATGTTGGTACCCTAATCACCATAATCCTAGAGTCATGCTCATTGTGAAAAAAAGAGGAAGAAGATGATTCGAAAAACCACATAATTCTATTTTTCAAATAATAGATGATCATTGTAATAACTATAGGATTATTCTTATGGAGGATTCCCATGTACATGTAGGGTATAATTCCAAATAAAGCTTCCAATTTTTGGTTGAGTTGGGGTTGCTCCTAAGGAGGATTCACAATGATTGGGTGGAACTTATACATAAAAATAATGACCATTTGAGGTTTGGTTGGGGATTATCCCTTAGTAGGATTCCAATGTGTTGGTTTCATCTTATTCCAAATGAGGATGCCAAATTTAGGTCTGGTTGGGGATTACCTCTAAAGAGGACACACATGTATTGCTTAGGTCTTACTTCTAAGGAGTATTCCAATTTGATGTTTGATTGGGGATTTATCATAAGGAGGATTCCAATGAATTATCTTGGGCTTATTCCTAAAGAGGATTCCAATTTGAGTATTGGTTGGGGCTTACTCTTGAGGATGATTCCTATGTATTGGTTTTCTATTATTCTAAAGGAGGATGTTTATTTGAGGTTTTGTTTTGGATTACTCCTAATGAGGGTTACCATGTATTGGTTATGGATTATTCATAAGTAGGATAACCATTTCAGGTTTTGCTGGTGATTAATCTTGAGGAGGATCCCATGTATTATTTGGGTATTATTGCTAAGAGGGATTCCCATTTGACATATGGCATGGGATTACGCTTATGGAGGATTACCATGAATTGGTTGGGGATTATTCCAAAGGAGGATTACAATTTGAGGTTTTGTTAGGTATTACTTTTAAGTAGGATTCCCATGCATTGGTTGGATATTATTCATAAGGAGGACACCCATTTGATGTTTTTTGGAGCTTACTTTTTAGTAGGACACCCACGTATTGGATGAGGCTTATTCTTATGTAAGATTCCCATTTTATATTTTTTGGGGGATTAATCCTGAGAAAGATTCCCATAAATTGGTTTGAGATTATTCCTATGGAGGATACCCTTTTGAGGTTCGGTTGGGGATTACTCCTAATTAGGATCCCAATGTATTGGTAGGGGTGTATTCTTATGGTGGATTCCAATTTGGATTTTGGTTGGGGCTTACTCGTAAGGAGGATTCCCATGAATTAGTTAGGGATTATTCCTTAGGAGGATACACATTTGAATCTTGGTTGGGGCATAATCATAAGGTGGATGAACATATATTTTTTGGTGATTACTCTTATGGAGGATATCCATTTTGATTTTGGATGGGACTTACTCTTAAGTATGATTACCGGGTTTTGGTGGAGGATTATTCCTATAGAGGATGCCCATGTGATGGTTCTACTGGGCATAGGAGTTAGGTGATAAGGATTTTTTGGAGTTTCTTTAGGAGTGTATAAACTCAAGGAAGTCAAGAAACCAATGAATAGAATACCAAATCATAACACTGGAAAGGGACCAAGAGAAGTTATTTGACTCAAGGAATTTCTAGGATTGTGGAGGAGTATCCCAAATCATGGTATTTTAGGGTGGATTTTAACACCATATATGGAGAAATCTAGAATGCCCTTGGCCTAGAACAAAATGTTTAAAGTGTGTCTCTCCATTTTTCATGTGGGTGAGTGATGGTAGTAAAGGGTCTGGACAGAAGTTTCTGGACTACATGCTAGTAGAGATCTCGAGTGGGGGTACGGGGGTGCGGCCCCTGTTGAATGGACAAGTGGAATCACACTGGTGGGTCACCTAGGTGGGTCATGAAGATGGGTCATGCAGGTGGGTCACCCGGGTGTGTTGGGGGACTCTCCCTAGTGATGGAAATCCATGTTAGGTCACCCAAGTAGTGATGGACTACATTGGAAAAGAGAAGTGTGGCCAGATCCCTCTCTAGGATTCACCATTCGTGAGTTCTGTCATCCTTTATAAATTTGAGGTTAAAGGGTCTATTTATAGACCAAACAGCGGGCCTGCATTGTTGGACCTACGAGGATTGACATGCATAGATGGACCAACATAGATGGGCCGGCATATATGGCCTTTGTGGATGGGCCTGTATGGATACCCTATGCGGATGGGCCTATGTGGATGGCTTGCATGACTGGCCTATGCGGTGTTGCGATCACCATTATAAAATTTTTATGTTTTCGCAGTTCCATGACATTAAATCAATATGTCCATTTGGGATCCCCGAACATTGAAATAAAAGATCATGAAGGGATATTCAATCCTAGTGATAGAGAATACACCAAATTTTATTTATAAGTAATTTTGAATCATCATTTTGATGCATCAACCCCTTTTTATCATCGATCTTGGAAATTCGCCTACCAATCCTGGACGGGGGATCATTCCACTAATTCCTCATTATGGAGTTGTCTTGTGGCACATGTAAATCCACCCTAAATTTTCTTCAAAAATGTAAAATCCTCTCTATAGAAACACAACATTTGTTGTCTAAGTATGGATTCCATAATGAATACTGCAGAAAAGTGCATGAGCCACATGTTTTGGTGTCAAACACATTAAAACCCATAAAATAAACAATAAAACAATAAAGTCATTAAAAGACATTAAAAATTGTAAAACCCTAAAAATAATAAAATTCCTAAAACCCCTAAGAAACCCATAAAACCTTCTAAAATTACAAAAACCCTAACTCCTCTAAAACCCCTAAAAATAAAAAATATGTTAAAACCCCTAAAAATACATAAAAACTTTTGAAACCCTAAATAATCCTTAATACCTTAAAAATGAAATACTGAAGAATCCCATAAAACCCTAAAAATTCCTAATAGCTTAAAAACCCATTTTAATATTTTAACATCCTAAAAAATGAAAACATACCCAAAACAGAATAAAAACCATAAATGAGCACAAAAATCTAAAAATTTCTAAAATACAATAAAACTCTATAAAAACAAAATTGACACTAAAAACCAAGAAAACACTAAAACCCCTAACACCCCCTAAAACCACTATATGACCCTAAAAAACTATAAAACACTTAAAAACATAAAAACATTAAATATACAGAAAAGGCACAAAATAACCATATAAAACACTAAAATAACCTAACAAATATGTATAAAATAAATAAAACACTATGAACTCAAAAAATTCAAATAATCCGAAACATCCTAAAACCCGATAAAAATGTAAGAAAACCAAATTTCCCTTAAAACCCCAGAAAACCTAGTACCCGCTAAAGACCCATAAAACCCCTAAAAACCCTAAAAATACACTCCAAACAACAAAAAACACTAAAAAACCAAAACCTTATAAAACCCATAAAACACCCATAAAAAACAATAAAACCAATAAAAACCATAAAATCAATAAAAACTATGAAAACCCTAAACAACCATCAAAACCAAAAAGATCATAAAACCCCCTAGAAACTTGAAAAAAACTATATTGATAAATTCCCTAAAAATTGAAATATTCTAAAAAATTATTACAATTCCAAAAATTCACTAAAAGGATAAATCCCCAAACCCCATAAAACCCCAAAAAACCCTAAATCGAAAATACCAATAACATCCCTAAAAATATAAAAACTTTAAAAAATAGATAAAAGATCCTAAAACCCCTTAAAAATATAAACGGACTTAAAACCCTAACAGATATTGAAATAAACCTATAAACTAATAAAATATCCTAAAAATCTATATAATCCAAAAAACCAAAAAAACCCACAAAAACCCTAAAAATATATAAGACCCCTAAAACAGTAAAATATCCCAAAGACACATAAACCTGAAAAACCGCAATAATACCCGAAAAGCTGAAAACCCCCAAAAAACATTAAAACCCAAAAAACCCTAAAATCCTAGAAAACCATAAAACCACTAAATCCACCTAAACCCTAAAATCCTAAATAAAAAATATAAAAAACCTAAAATCCCCTCAATGTCTCATAAAATTCTGAAAACACTAAAAATCCTAAAACCCATAAAAACCCTAAAAAGCCCAAAACAATAAAACCCCATAAACAAACCTAACACACAATAAAATCATAATGAAAAAAACTTATTAGAAAAAAAGCCTAAAAATCCAAAGAACCCTATAACCCTTAAAATATAAAAAAACTAAAAACACTAAAACTATAAAAATCCTAAATTCATAAAAACAAATAAAAGAACCAAAAATCCTAAAAACAAAAAAAACACCAAAAGCACATTCGTTAACCCTAAAAAACCAGAAAAATTAATAAAATGCCTAAAAACCATAAAAATCCTAACAACCCTAAAACCCCAAAAACCCATAAAACCCCTTAATATCGAAAAACTCTAAAAACCCTACATTGACTAAAAACTCTAAAAACTCTAAAAACTACTAGAGGACCATAAAAACCATAAAAGAACCTTAAAACATTAAAAACCCCAAAAAACACACCCTAAAAACTTTCAAATCATAACAATCCAATACAAACAATTAAAAACATAAAAACATAGAAAAATAACAAAAAAAATCCTAAAATCCTAAAAAATCTAAAAAAACCCAAAAACCCCTGAATGACCTAAAATATCCTAAATCCCCAAATATAATAAACACATAAAAAACCATAAAAAACAAAATAACCCTAAAAATTGTAATACCAATGAAAATATGATAAAAACATACAAAACCTAACAATCCAAAAAAATGATAAAACACTAAAACCAACTTAAACAACCTAAATCTATTTAATCCTCTAACACCATAAAAATCCTAAAACACCCTAAAACCCTAAAAATCGTAAAATATTTAAAACCACTTAAAACCCCCAAACAACCTAAAAAACATGAAAACCACTAAAAACCATAAAACCCAGAAAACCAAATGAACCCTAAAACAACAAAAAAAACCCTAAACACCAAATATCATAAAAACCATAGAAAACCTTTAAAAACAAATACCCTTAAAACCCTAAAGACCATAAATCTCAAAAAATTCCTTATAAAAATGAAAAACATTAAAAAAACATAAATTACCCAAAAACCCACAAACATTATGAAAATCCTAAAAACCCCCGAAACCCAATGGGTAACCATGAAAATAATGAAAACCATAATACCTTAAAAACCCATAAACCCCAAAATACTAAAAACTCCTAAAATTCCTAAAATCCCTAAACATATGTTCAAATCCCAACAATACCATAAAACCCTAAAAAAATAAAAACCCTTAAATAATAGTAAAAAGCCCAAAAACTATAAAACCCTAAAAATTCATAAAACCCTAAAAAACCAAAAATCCTTAAAAACCCCTAGAGACACTGAAATCCCTAAAAAGACACTAAAAACACCTAACAACCTGAAAATCATAAAAATCATAAAAAATTTATTAAATTACTTAAAACACCATAACTAACTCTGAAATTCCTAAAATCCTAAAACCCTAAAAACCCATAAGACCACTAAGAGACGCTAAAAAACATGAAACACTACATGATTGAAAAAACAATCAAAAATATCATCAAAAACACTAAAAATCATTTGTACCCCTAAAAATCCATTAAAAATATTAAAAAACCCAAAACCCCTAAAAATATTAATAACCATGATTCCACAAAAGCACCCTAATCCCCTAAATACCCTAAAATCCATAAAATCCCAAAATCCTCCTACCCCCCCCCAATAGTAAAAAACATAAAAATCACTTATATACCCTAAAAAAAAATTCCAATCATCCTAAAAAATATAAATAAACTTAAAAACACTAAGAACCCTAACAAACCCTACAAATTAATAAAAAATCCCTAAAATACCCTAGAAACTTATAAAACCCTAAAAATACCCTAGAAACCTATAAAACCCATAAAACCACTAAAAACCCATAAAATATCTATAACTTATAAAAGAATTATAAAAACCATAAAAACTCTATAAATTAAAACAAATCCTAAAACCCCCTAAAACCCCAAAAAACTCCTAATCTAGCCCTTAAAAACCGAGAAAACACTAATACCAAAAAAACCTAAAACTAAAAAAAGAAAAAAACACATTAAAACATATTAAAATAAAAAAAAACTTTAAAACCCTTAAAACCATAAAAACACTACAAAACATAAAATCCCCAAATCCATAAAATGCCTAACCAACCATAAAAATCCCTAAAAGCCCCAAAACCACTAATCCCTCTTAAACTCCATGAATACCATATAAATCCTTAAAATCTCTAAAAAACCTAAAAATCACGTAAACCCCTATGAAATCTAAAATACCCAAAGCCCCTAAACAACCTAAAACATTAAAACTTCTTATAACCAAATAAATCTCTAAAAACACAAAAACCCATCAAATATTGATATAATGAAAACCCTAAAACCCTAAAAGCCCTATAAACCCCATGAGATCCCTAAAAATTATAAAAACTATAAACCCTAAAAATTTTAAAATCCTTGAAAAAATAAAAAAAAAATATTTAAAACCCAAAAGCACAAAAATACCTAAAAGATTTTAAAAATACTAAAATTCCGAAAACTCATAAAATTACATACAAACCCTAAATACATAAACCCCTTAAACCCTAAAAAACTTAAAACCATAAAAAATAAAATAAATAAATAAAACAACCAAAAAAATTTATTACCCTAAATGAACATTTAAAAACACATTGAATTTCAAAAAAACAATCAAAACCCAGAAGATCCAAAAAATCCCACAAAACCCCAAATAACCCAAAAAAAACCCAAAAACTATAAAAACCATGAAATAATAAATTTGATAAAAACTCTAAACCTCTAGAACCTCTAAATCCCTAAAAAAATTATATACCATAATAACTACAAAAAAATTGAAAACTATGAAATCCTAAAAATCATAAACCCCTTAAAATATAAAAACCCTAAATACCATAAAAAATGCCACAAAACCCTAAAATTTCTAAAACCCTAATGTCCAAAAAACCCGACCACCCATAAAAACCCTAAACACTATAGAAGACGTAAAACCCGTAAAATACCCAAAACCCTAAAATCCCCAAAAAAATCCCCTCAAACACATTAATTTCCATTAATACCTTAAACCCTTAGAGACTCAAACTTTCTAAAAATCATTAAAATGACCTAAAACCCCTAAAAATTAATTTCCCTAAATTCTCAAAAAAATCCTAAAACCTTTATAAACCAAAAAAATGATTAGAACACTATAAACCAAAAAAATAAAAACACCCTTGATCCCCAAAAATACCCTAAATAAATTATAGTCTATAAAGGACCCTAAAACCCCTAAAACATCTAAAACCCCATAAAACCCTATAAACCTAAAGGAACTAAAAATGTAACACCTAAAAGAATCTAGAAGACACATAAAATACATAAAATACCCAAAAAATAGTTAAAAACCATAAAATAATTCTAAATTCATTAATCCCTAAAAACACATAAAACCCCTAAGAACACCAAAAATTGAAAAACAAAATAAAAAAGAATAAAACCCCTATAAACATAAAAATATGGAATAAATCCCCAAAAGACCTAAAACCCAAAAAAACCTAGAAATCCCCAAATACCCTAAATCCCTTGAGAATACTTAAAACCCAAAAAAAATTAAAAACCTAAACCCCCCTAAAACCCCAGAAAACCTGACTGATTGATAATTATATCTTTATTATTCAAAAATTGTTGAGTAAAAAGAGAGAAACCCAAAGGTCAACCTCAAAGAGTGATAGATGTACCATTAAAGTGAAGTATAAGACTACCAGATTTAATCTCTTTTAAATGTTTCCATGAAATGTTACTTACCTAGGTGTTTTGTTCGTCTGTTAAGAGATATTCGAACAAAAACACCAACTTGTCCAAAAACTGGATGCACTCCTCAAGGATGAGAAACCCATTATTGAAACCCACAACAAGAATTAGGTGTAGTATGTTGATCTAGGTGTAGTGCTCCTCATTTGGAGTCATCATCAGAGGTCTCCCCATCATCTTGGTAAATTATTCATCTGTTGTGTTAAGTGAAAGAACATGTTCAAGAGATTTATCTTCTGAACTCATAATCAATTCGTGGGAATGGTCTAGAATACCACCATCGCCAGCCTTTATAGGATGTTGATTGTAATTTTCCAACTTCTTCACTTTTAGTTTCTTTGCCGAACGTGTCTATATGGGAGGAGGAAATATGTAATAATACCTTTTCCACTTTTGAATGGATTTCCAACTTATGTTTCTCCTCAGCCTAGAAATCCTATCACCCTGAGAAACCTCAATTCCTCCCGAATAATGGTCTTCACCTGTTTCATTCCTGGTAAAATTTTTCCCTTCTATGGAGGTTCTAATTGGTTCATCATCAGACACCTAAACCACATCCTCAATAAACATATCTGCAAAGAGACTTCCCAACTCCATGGTTTCCACCTCCCTTCTGGGACTGATCATGATGCCTGGAATGTCCATTGCTAAGAACACCACCTCATCATATGAAGCAGCTAGGTGACCTAATTTACCTCCATCAACCACCGTTTAGGACTCCATTTCGTGCCCGCTGCCACCTTGAGGACCCTCTAGTGAAGTGACCACATGTTCCACTCCTGCCTCCTCATGAGTAGCAATAACTCTTCCCTGGTCATCACATAACACAAAATCTGTTCCTTGAATATATCCTTCCAATCTTGTTATATCTTGTCAAAAATATCCTTCACCTTTGGCTGGGGATGTAACACTAGTTCTTGTTCCACTACATCACCCAAGAAATAGACCCAATCTCTGTTCCAGTAGTAGAGCCTCCTTAGCCCAAGAAAATCTTTGTGGCTACGGATCAACCACAACTATCCAAAACATTCAACGCCCATCCCTTTCCCTCAACACCAACTAAACATGACTTAGTCACATCTTGGAGCACATCCTGATGAGAATTTGAACAAGTAATAATAGTGGAATCTTGTTGGCGAACTGAGAAATACTCCGGAAGAAAAACATTCACCCCATTCTGGGATTTGGAGGATTCAAGTCCCAACCGCTAACAAGAAGAACAGAAGCCAACCCTTGATTCAAATCAGACCTTCTACTACCACTGGATCCCACCTTCAAACACGATGCAAACGAGTTCCAATGGATCCTTTGAGACATCCACCTCAACACAAATCCTTTAAATGATATGATGACATAGAGTGTTAGTGCAGGTATCTAAACAAAGGAATCTACCCAACATGTTTCCAATCATCCTTAGAATTGTCTAATTCATAAACGGAAGAGGGATCCCATGTAGAGTAATCAAAATTGAAGTACGTGGGGGGGGGGGGTTATTTATATGAAAGTAGAAGGACCAGAAAAACATGAATAAATTAAAACCAAGGAAAGAGCTCCGAGAATTCGCCTCGGATGAAAGGAGTTCGGCTTCAGATGAATATAAAATAAAGAATTTATGCTGAACTAGAAGGCCTACAACTGCATGATCAAGAAAACCCCATGATTCAAGGATGTACCTGTCGAATTCGTCAACTAAACGATGGTTCTTTCTAAAACGAACCACCAACATTAACTCAAATAGTGAAGAAGCATGCGAGAAATACCAACAAGAAATCAGGAGAGAATGAAGTCCATCGATGCACGAATGGAGTATAGGTTACACAACACACTTAGGAAAAAAACAAAAAACCATACAAACATCTATGAAAATATTAAAAATTCCTAAAACCCCTATGAAACCCTATGAAAACCCAATAATCTTACAAAAAAAAAATAAATACCATAATCCCCTTTAATTTTCCAAAACCCCTTAAAAATACTAAAAAAACTAAAAACCATAAAACTACCAAAAATTCCAAAAACCCATAAAGGTCCTAAAATGTGTAAATTCCCAAAATTATGAAAAAAACCAAAAATCCTAAAATAGTGAAAAAATCTTAAAAATTGTTAAAACCCTTAAAATTCAATAAAATTTCCAAACACCCAAAAATCCTAGAAAACCCCTACACCCTTAAAACCCCCCAAAACCCCAAAAACCTTTCTAATTTCATAGAACCATGTAAAATACATAAAACCAAAAATGCCCCAAAAACCACTAAAACCCCATATAACCATTAAAAACACATAAAACCCCAAAAAATCCTAAAACTCAAAAAAATCCCAAAAAATATATAAAATCCTAAAAACCCAAAAACCAATATATACCCATAAAACTCAGAAAACCATAATAGTATAAAACTCTTAAAAAATAATACCCCTAAAACCCAAAAAACCATAAAAAATTTCTAAAAACCCAAAAAACCTCTTTTAATCCCCTAAACCCCTTATAGATTCCTGAAAACAATGAAAATGTTAGGAAATTACTCCCACAAATTTTATGAAGAAATAAAATGCAGGATCGATTGAAAATTTGAAAATAATATTGAAGAAATTTATTTTTGCAAAGGACCAAAGTGGTCAGTGTACTGATTTATAAGAATGGTACATATAATGAATTTCTTTGGAACCAAAGGGTATAAGGAAAACCCACAAAACACTAGCTCACAAGGATTTTTCCAGTGAACAATTAGGTTTTCAGAATAAATAGGTAATGGCACCGATCACCCATGAACCACCTCCTTGGTGGAATGAAGGTGAATAAATTCCACCTATGAACCATAGCCCCACGAACAACATCATAAAAAAAATTATGGATAGGTATGCCTTTTCACACCACCATCGCAAACTAATTTCATAGACAAGGCAAGGCCAGTGGAGTCCCACGAGCCCTGTCATTCGTAGGATTGAAATGTTGATTTCCATTGCAGCGAACCACAACCCCGCGAACATCAGCTTTGCAAACCTTAGTTGACCGAGTCGTCTGCTAGACGAATGATTTCCCCATGGACTACTGCAAAAGGATCCATGTGACTCATATATACATAAACCTCGACACTCTAAAAAAGGATCCCAAGTGCCGTTGATATAGGGAGATATAGATGGATAAGGAAAGAGGATCGTATTTTTTGGATAGCTTGTACTTTACGAACAAAAGTATTCGAAGGAAAATGATAAAAAATTTACAAAGCGATAATGGTTTCAATAGGTACAAAAAAGAAGTGAACCATAAAAATAAGGAATTATAATAATAGGGGAAAAAGGATGATCCTAATTTTTGAACTACGAACCATACTCTCTTCATGGATAACCTTCCCACAAACTATAGGAATAATTCCACTTCTTCAATCTGATATTCCACATAGCACATATCAATGCAGAAGAAACCATGACCTGCAAAGAATTCCCCCCAAAAAATCTAATACAGTTCCACATAACACCAAATTTTTCGGATGGAACCAATGAGAGAATACCATTATGGTATGAATACCAAAACTAAGTCAACATACTACTTTGGTATGTGGATGGAATCCAGGTCTGCATACCCCTTCAGTACGTGGATTGCATCCAGGTCTTCATACCAATTTGGAACAACAAAGTCATCCACATTCATATACAACCACATTATGTGGACGACCCCTCCACCTACATAGAAGAATGCCATTCGGAAGGTACCCCACCCCCATAAACAAATGATATGCAGATTAGGGTACTTTTAGCCATTCCACAATCCATCACCGATCGTTCATTTCAATTTCCATCCCATCCTTTGAATTCCCTATGATAATATGTCCATCATTATTAGACCAAAGCCTCTTCCAAATCTACCAGACCTTAATGAAAAAGCATCAATCTCATCATTGTGTCCTTATGAGTTTACATACCCATGCTATGTAAATTCACATTAGTAATCCAAGCAATGGTATGGACCCCTGAAATGTCTTTAAGTCAAAATTCTCGTTTTAACTCAGGGACCAACCTTGGAATGCTCGTGGGAACCTCCCAATTATATGGATCAAGGGTAATAAGTGGATTTTTCATTCATTTAGGTATATTCATATGTCAAATTTATCATTCATGTATTTCCTTTGGATGAGGATCTATGCTTCTTCCATTCCCAAAACCACCATTAGGTCACCCCCAAAAGGTGACCCCTTATAACTTCTACAAGTGTTGGAATGCTTTCTCCTCATAGGATTGGCCTGAGACATGTCTAGAAGATTCTCAAATTTTACTATCCTAGATATGAATTCAGGTGATATTTGGAACATTTAAATCCCCCCTCTCTCCCTTATCGAGCTATCACCCCGACATCTTTCAGCATTATCCTACTTTTCCATCAGTGTATAAGGGAAGTTGTATGGTTTTTTAGATCTACAAATTATTCTTATTTATCAAAAAATTCCTAAATCAAATGGTCTTAGATTTTTTCAATGATCAATGCATCCAGAACGCACCCTAAATGAACTAAGAGAACTATGCTTCCTGCTCTAACAAGGATACATAGAATGCTTTTCTGAATTCAATAGCTCAAATGGGAAGCTTCAAGAATATGACTAGTATAAAATGAACTATGATAACTATGATTCATTCTCTAACCATGATATCTAGGATTCCAATATGAAGGACCATGATTGAATGGGAAACTTCCACATGTAAGGACCACATAAAATGAACTACAAGAACTATTATTTCTTATCTAACAAGGATATACATGATTCTTGTCTAAAGGACCAAGCTAAAATGGGAATATTCCATGTGTAATAACCACAAAAAATGAACTAGAAGAACTATAATTATTACTCTAACCAAGATGTGTAGGACACATGTCTGAAGGGCTGAGCTCAAATGGGTAGCTTCCACACGTCATCCCACATAAATTGAACTATAAGAACTCGGATTCCTTCTCTAACTAGGATATGTTGGATACATGTAAAAAGGAACAAGTTCAAATGGTAAGATTTCACATGTAAGCCTCACATAATATGAAATATGAGAACTCATATTCCTACTCTAATAAGGATACATAGGATGCATGTCTGAAGGCCCAAGCTCAAAAGGGAAGCTTTCATGCATACACCCCACATAAATTGATATACGAGAACTCTGATTCATTCTCAAACTAGGATATGTAGGATGCCAACCTAAAGCACAATCTCGTGGTACACTCTCCAAAAAAGTCATTCCTAATAAGAATTCCCCCTGAATCACTAGGGAATCCTCTTCCAGAATAAGCCCCGATATAAATCATTCACGAAAGGCCTCCTTTATGGTGTAAGCCCCAACCATGTCTTATCAATTGGGAAGAACCAATGGGTAAGCACCAATAATGTCCCCTCATGATAGGGAATCCACTTTAGGATTAATCCCCAATTTCATTCTCACAAATGGACCTCCTATAAGATATAGGTCCCAACATAAACTGAACATTGATGGATTTAATTACAAAATAATTGGGATACAGAGGAATCCTCCATGGGGTCCAAACCCAACATCCAAATCTTCCTAGTGTTCACCTAGGAAAATCCCTCATAGGGCCATATCCAAACAAGAGACCATGCCTCTCCTAAGAGTCCTAGGCCACCTCAATGTAAGTCTCACATGAAATTTTGACTAGTCATCCTTCGCATAGGCGTACTCACTGCATGCTGCTAAACAACATTCATGGGTCCCTATCACACAACATTAAAAGTTGATGTGTCCAGTTTAGTATCAACGAATAACATGGGTTCTAATTAATATCATGAGGATATGTAGGAATCCCATATCATTGATTTTTATCATGATATCAAAACAACATATGACCCCATGGAAGATAATAAAAACCATAGTACCTTATCATTTGACATAAGTTAGATTTGTCTTAGAAATCTCTAACCCATGTATATATATGGTTAACTATGCAACCTAGGGTAACCTGCTGACACATGATTCGAAAAATATAAGGATTTACAAGCATATAAACATTACGTAAATCTATAACAATGTCCCGAATTAGGTAATAATTTTCCCCAAATGGGTGTGATGATCCCGACCTCTCATCCTCTCGACCAATGGAGTCCTTATTTTTCATTGTCCAAATCATCATCCAATGAGAACCTTCCATTGAAATTTAGGTCCATGAATTATGGATACAAGGTCCTTTGGGTGTTTATAAATCCATGACTAAACCCATTGGTGACCATTCAAGGAGATCGTACTTGACATGAAACTATTCATTAAAACCGAAAACGGGCTACTATCTGTCAATCCCTTTCATCCACCCCCATGGTACGATGCTGATCGGGTTGAAACAAAAATGGTGAAGTTGACGTGAATCTTTAACCAAGGTGGATATATTATGCCACCATAGGCCCCATTCATCCAGTAAGGAAGATGTCCAACCAAGATCCTTAATTATACATTTAACCATTAGATGATACTTTGATGTTGTTTTATTTTATGTGTTTGTTATATATATATATATATTGTTGGAATTTCATAGAGCACTCTTCGATCAAAATAGAAACATGAATAGTTATCTCAGACACACATGTCAATTACCACATAGGAGGATGGGTCCCCAACAAAGAAAATAACTACCTCAACAATCCAGTTTCTACTACAATGGGATTCTAACTTGATGGTAAAAGAGTGCCACCAAAATGGTACTCTCTTAAAGTAGAGGCTATAAGGCGGTCTCTCTAATAAGTGAATGCTCCATATCTTCCTATTTAGTCGCAACTGGCATCCCAGCACAGGATGGACCAACAGGCCATCTCCAACTATTTCAAGAGTCTTTCCCTGGAGAGTGACAACAAGTACCACCCTTATCGTAGAGAGGCATATGAGGTCAACACTAATGTATTTTTCATAGCTTCACATGAACCTCCATCAAGGAATCCAATAGGAGGACATCCCCACCAGTGGTGTACAACCCAAAATTATCATCTTGAAGAGGATCCCAGGTCAAGGGAACCTGATAATGTCTATAGACATGGCCCCATCAGGTTACCTAACAAGGGAACAAAATGCATAATATAGAATATTTTTATTTCCCTGGTTCCTAAGAGGAGGTCCTCCACAGAAATGCAATAGCATATAATGGGAAGGGATACAATTCTTCTTCCCCTGCTAATGCCTACCACAGATATAATGAAGCGATTTACAATTTTATGGATATCACTGATCAATACTATGATGACCACAATGAAAATAGGGTTGAAAAATATGAGAAAATACACATTCCATATAGTTCTTGTAGGTTCCTCCCTCTATATAGAGTGGAAAATTATTGGTAGATGAAAATCTCAGCTAATACACAAGAACACCATAATCCAAATAGGATGGAACTCAGCTATAAGAGAACACAATTTCCTACTAACTCACACAGTGCCCTGCTATTAAATAGAATAAAACATTGGGAATTCATATAACTCTACTGATGCATATGAACCCCACAAGTCAAATACGATGTCCATCAATTGGAAGATAAAAATTCATACCTACAAAAAAAAAACCCCACCAGTAAAATATGATGGAAAGAAAATATGAGAAGATTCAAATTCATATGGATGCACACAAGGCCCACCAACCAAATCTGGTAGAAACCCGAGAAGATAGCCGAAATAAGAATCATTCCTCTATCTTGGAACTCGAGAACTACCAGTACCCACTGGAAACTGATGCAAGACCAATGTAGCGACCAAATTCTACTCCAACATCAGAATGGGGATTAATACCTATTCCATCCAAATAATAATCTCAACATATCTTTCCCATGATGGAGGATCATATTTTGATCCCAAACCATATCCACAAAATGTGTCAAAATGTCATTATGTCATTGGAAAAGGGGAGGAGTCAGGCTCATGATACCATCTCCTCAGGTGGGGTGATTCATCCAGAAAAATAGATAGTCACTGTGGAGCAGACCCACATACCTGATCTAGCATAGGAGGGTCGATGACCATATTCCATGATACAAGGAAAACCAGATTGAGAACAAACACCCCTTGAAACTGAGGGACATGGGTCCACCATGGTGGCACTTCTGGGTAGGAATATACCCCTATCAAATTTCATGATGCTCGTCATCATATCCTGGTAACGTTGTGGGAAACAACCAAACAAGTTCCAATATATAAAGGCCACTACTAATAGCATGGGGCCCCAGTTTCCTACAAGAGAGAACCAAAACATGAAGACCCCAAAGAACCCTGAAAATGAAGTGAAAATTCATGATTATGCTCTGCTAGAAGCCGGAGTTCTTGACATCAACAAAAATCATTCAATAAGGGATCAAGATGATGTCATTCCATTACAAAATTATGGATGTAGATGTAGAAGTTATGGAGGTCCTCCCTGCAATGTTTCTACGAGAAACTCTAATGGTCCTCCACATATCACCCATGGGGGCTTATTCTGTGGGCCAGAAACGAACGATCACGAGAGCCTATCTTCTGATGTGTGTCAGGGTAGCTCTACCCTTGACCAGAATATCAAACAGTAAGAAGGTCCACCCCTCACTATTTTCCACCATGATGGTCATCCCTGTGGTATACAGCGTAGATATGGTTCTCCATATTGACATGTGTAAAGTTGTGATGGTATCCCTCTCCATAGCGGAAATAGCTACGAAGGCCCTCCCCATAGTGACATCATGTGATGAGAGGGTCATCCCCTTATTGGAGTCCTCTAAGATGTTCCTCCCTATGGTATACTCTACACAAGTCCTCTCTACATTGGGATACTAATCTATTATGGTAGTCCTTTCCATCATGACACCAACTTCGAAAGTCCTTCCCTTAGTCAAAATTTACAATGACGAGAATTTCCTCCCCTCATCGGGTCAAATACGTGAAAGCCCTCATATGTCGAGGCGCATGAAAAATTGGAGTTTGACATGTTGGATAACATCTCTGTGAGAAAAAAAATCATGTATCAACTATAGGACAACTCGGGCCTATTCTCATATTTTGAGCTAGCCTTGTTCCATTAACAAGTCAATGAGACTCCCAGTGACACTACTGCTTTGAATGAAATATTTAAGGAGAAGTCCAACCAAGAGGATCAAGAAGAACTATCCCTAGAGGAAGAAAAAAAAATATTTTTCTATTGATAAGAAAACTTGCTAGGGATGACATACCAGTGATGTATTATCCCATATCCACTTCTTGGTTCAATATACCAAGAGTTTTTTCAGAAGAATGTATGCGTAAAATTATACTCAATATCTGGAAAACCCTCCACCAGTTAAAATATATTTTTCCTTATAATTGATATGAAAACCATGTTGTTGTATTAAGAAAGATTATAAATAAAATTGAACTAGTATCCATTTCATCCAAATGAATCCACAATCAGAAAGGTGATGGAAAGACCATCTATTATCCTGCATACATGCGCTGCACAAGTTTCACTACCTTATCATCAAGGCCACATCTCGTGTGTATATATCTGTGGATGTGGACAAAATGGGGTACTAAAAATCATCCCAAATACTGTCTAGAAAAACAAACTAGAACTGAAATCTTAAAATTTCATCATCCTCATACAACATTCAAATTATGTCCCTGGTCAATAAAGGTAGAACACTAGATAATAACTGACCATGAGTAAGTCTCAGAAGCATCAGGCCTCATGGGAGAAAGCCATCGAGAAGCTCCTAAACCATTCCACCAAGAAAAACTATAATTCCTCCCACCTAAGAGAATCCAATCTATGATCACTTCTCATTAACTCTAGAGAAAATAACACACATGAATACTTGGTTCCATATCTAGATCACACCCGCATGGGAATTCGTTAGATCAAGAAAGTGGTAATAGTGACAACATATTGTACAACATGGGATCAATACCATCCCATAGGGATGGGGGAATTTTTTACAATGAAATTCCCCCATAGGACTTGAAAATATGGGCACAGGAATGTTAATAATAGAATGAGAGAAACCCCAACCCGTAGGGTAGGTGGATTTTTTACCTTAAATTCCCACCCAACAAATGTTGGTCTTCTCACAACTTTGAAGAACAATGGATAGAGGGGTCATTCATTCCATCTAGTCATGTGACTCACATACCATGGAATGGATGTGTATTGAAAGGCCATATTAGGGCTCACCCCAAGCCACACTTCTCCATGAAACTTGAAGACCATCATAGAATGGCCGGGGAAGATCCAAAAAATGACGCAAGTATCCCTCCTACCATTCCCCACATGGTATGCCACCTCAAATGAGGTATGAATTAGTGAATTTCATGGACATCATAACCATATACTTCACATAAAATGATACATATAACATGGAAATAGTATAAGAGAGATCCATCTCGGGGACAGTCTACATTGAGCCTAGAGGTCTGCACACCAAAACCAAAAGAGTTGTTTTAAATTTGGGCCCCCTTCAGTAAATCTTCCATTACCTGCCACAAAAATCCCCAACAAGGAGAAGAAAAAGAGCATGTCCTATGACCCACCTCCACATCCTTGTAAAAAAAATTCCCCATAGATGAGGATAAAATCTCTTGAGAGGAAGAAGAAATTAAAAAGGAAAGGCCAATAAACACTGAGCTACTAATATCAACCCGTACAACTAGGTATTTTCCTCAGTTGGAGCATCAACAAAAACTTCCATCATATGTACCTTTTCCTCATAGTCTCATCCAAATGGATGAAGAATGCCTAGAAATTTCATTAAATGAAACGCTAGGACCATCAGTACTCCTGATCCCAATTCCGGTAGGATATCACGATTTCCCTCCATTGGGGAAGAAACTAGAATGATTCAGGAGAGTCCATAAATGATTCCTATAGGTATGTATGACCTCAAGTTCAAGATGTGTTGACACATCCAATATAGCTACCTTATACACCCACTCATCCACAAGTCCAATAGGATAAGCATCAAGGTCTTTTAAATAACGTTGAGTCGTTGAAAACTCAATTTGAATCAATAAATGGATGGCATGCTCCAATACAACTGGAAAATAAGATCTATCCTAATTGGGTAAGAAACGTCCATCCACCGCCAAATTTTGGGAGCCCCTTATTCATAGTGTTCAATGAATTAGAGGTCCCCGAGAACCATCAAATAAACTACTCTTATTACTGTGATCCCATGATGGGATCCCAGAGTAACAAGAAGTTGTGAAGCTTAGATGCTTTGTGAGAACCATGGAATGATCAGCCTTTGTGTTGTACACTAGTTTCCAATCTAAATAAATAATAGGATGGGAGGATCTCCGGATCCTATTATTGTTCTAGTGAGTCTCGGTGTTACCGAAAACAACTGTTAATGACCTCATGAACTACAAATGAGAGAACGGGAGGGTTTTAAACATTGTTTCCAAATAGATGGGTCTAAGTTACTCCTTTAACCAGACTCTCCACCACGATGTGATATTGTCTATGTGAATCAATAATATTTGAGATTAGCTAGGAATTCCACTCATTCTTGGGATGTATACAAGTGGGTCCCAATAATTATCCACTATCACTCAATGTATACAATATTACTTGCAACAAACTAATCCTTAGCCTCAGGTGGCCCAATCATATCTAATAAAATGAGTAGGGAGATATAATGTGGATTCAATCATGCCTAAACCACCCACTACACTATCTACATATGCAAAGCCCCCACAAAACCATGGAGGGACCTTGGGATATTAGAAAATACCAAAAACTTATCAAAAAGTGCGCTATTGGAAACAAAATAAATCAATTTGATGAATGTATAAATAAAGTGTATTCATTATGGGTTGAACAAGTATGTAGATACTTTGAATCATCCCTGAATTGTAACTTACATTAGCTTACAGAGAAAAATTAAGCTGATGAACTAGGTCTTGATGATCATCCAGATTATTTCGCTTCCATCAAATATTAGGGTAAAACTTCAAGAGTTCTTTTTCAACAAGGACCTCATGAAATGAATCATTGAATATAGATAGGTCATCCTAGAACCACTTCCAGTGATAGTGGACTATGCTTCCACCACAAAACTAGATGAAAAGGTGGAGTGGAAAAAAGTTCACAACATAAAGGAGAATCATTTCAACAGTTGGATGACATGAAAAACAATCAACTAATCCCACAGTATCCTCTAGACATAGCTAAAGAAAATGGGTGTGCCTCCAATAGCTCATGATAGAACACAATCAACATCCTTGGCCCCACAACCCTCTAAAAGGCGATCAGCCAAAAAGTATCATAATCAGAATGGAGGAAAGAAAGAACATAAAGATGAACATATAATAATTCCAATGTTGTATTTGAAACTCTCAGATTCTATTCCATATGATATCAATACACGGGCACAACGCCACCAAACGACACCACCAGGGGTAGAGGATAAAGAAAAATCATTAGAAGAAGAGGATCAGATTTTTGGATTCATCATTGTAATCATATTCCTAGACCCCATATTTGATGAGGAATATGATTATCAACGTGAATTCCCCACACCCAATTGGGTTCCTAGAGGAAGAAGCCACATAATCTATAGATATCAAGGGAGATGGAGCTGTGTAATAAATCAAGCATATGGTCATGCCCCTACTCAAAACATAAATGTTGTAGAAACCCAAGAAAGGACCCTCTAGTGGATCTGATAGGAACCAGAAAATTATTCTACCCCCACAAAAAACCACCCATGTCCAATTATTCTGAGATATCTATTAGAGGAATAAAAGAGGAATAATTTCCCTAGGTTGGTGATCAGATCTTCTCGGCCCCATCTAAAATGGTTGGATGCTCCTCCAACTCAGACCCTAAAGGCCAAATCGTCATCTAAAAATGCTCAAGCCCCTAAAGTGAATATTAATGTCAATCCCTAGTTTGGAACTACCAGCCTTTATATCAGAAATATGACATTGTGAAACGATTATCTTTAGTTCTAACTAATCTATCAATCATGGATGTACTAAATTGATCAGTAGATCCAAGTGAGGAACTCATAGAATCTTTTCAATGTCCCTAGGAGTTCGATGATGAGGTGTTTTCCACAAAATTATTTCGAATGGAGACCAATACAGTATAATGTGACACATTTATCTCCATCATAGATCATGATGAAAACACAATCATGAATGGACAAATCAAACCCTTATATGTGTTTGGAATTAGAAATGGTTACTATACATGAAAATTATTCATCTAAAATTGAAATTGAGTTAATCTCCTCCCACTATGGACACATCAATGGCTCAGTTGAAATGAGGATGATCTGATGCCCTGCACTATGACTCTATTGTGAAATGAAAAATGTAGAAAAATCCATTATATCAAATCATGCTCAAAAACTGGTTCGGTGACCTTACAGTGCACTTATAATTTTTTATGTTCTGAAATAATATGCCCTTTATTTCCCTTCTAAGGAGGCCTTGGATACATAAAAATGTAGCAATACCCTCCTCATACAATCAGTGTCTGATATATAGTATTAATGGATACAATGGGACATTGCAGGCCAATAAGCCCCCATTCGACCTCTACGAATCATACTATATTATTTTTTGGTTCTATGAACAGAAGGGGAAACATACCTAATCTTATATAATTGATTGGGTGACTTCCCCAAATGATTTATAAATGATTATTATCGATCCCCTAAAGAATATGAGGGTATAATATGTTCAACCCATCAATCAGATTGAAAGAACAAGTCCAAATTTGGATGTGTATTCAGATGTCCTCATGATTTCAATCATAGCCTCTGAGCTTGATAATGTTGAAATGTTCCCAGACCCCCAAGATAATGTTTATGGATCTGATAGAAATGACCCGGAACAATCATTAAAACCCCAAAAAATTCTAGTCTCACCCACTATTGTAGGAGAATGTGTCTCATCAATCATCAAAGATGAAGAAACTCCTTTTCCCCTCACTGCAACTTCTCCAGATAAGCCCCCTCTAATGGTCGAGGGAATAGTGATGACTTCACCTCCCAAACACCAAAATTACATATTCTACCCCCAACTATGAAGAAAAAGTTTCAAGGATTATTTTACCATCATAAGATGTATTGGAAGACAATGAGGATGTAGAGGAGGAATAAGAAGACATAAGTGATTCCCATCTAGTGTTTTAGGACTGCGTCTCCACCACTTTTAATGAACTCAAGAAAATAAACATGGTTACAAAAGAAGACCTATGACCTACTATGGTTTGTGTGTCCATGACTTCCGAAGATAAAGTGGTATACACTTATTTAATAATCCTCAATTGAGATATTGATTCCTAGAATTAGAAAGAAATTTCAGGTCTCGATCTAGAGGTGGCCTCTCACCACCTGGGCCTACGAGAGGGCCATTGAGGTTACAAGAAAGATTCCAGAATGACACACCTAACACATGATTCCAAAGTATAGGATGAATTTGGAATGATAATTAGAGATAACATCATTCAAACGGTCCAATAACCCAACTGTATAGAGGTAAATATCCTCGTTAAGAAGAAAAATGAGAAGATCATGGTCTGCATTGATTTGAGGGACCTCAACCGACACTACCCAAAATACGATTTCCCAGTCCTGATCACAAAATTGTTCATTGATACAACTACTGTAAATGAGGCTCTCTCTTTCATGGATGAATATTCTAGATATATCCAGATCCAAATGGCCCAAGAAGATGAATAATCTATAGCCATCTGAGCTCCCTAGGTAGTGTTTTTCTAAAAGTAGATGCCTTTCAGTTTGAAAAATATCAGCACCACATATCAACACACCACACACTGAGTTTTGAAACCCTTCATGAGAATGTTGATTTAATGTTATGTTAATTATTTGGTGGTTATATCATGACAACACACAGACCATCTAAATCATCTTGAAACCATCTTCAGTAAAATATGATAGGATAGTCTGAAAATAAACCCCCTAAAATTTGATTTTGGTGTTATCATATAGATATTCCATGGCTTCATCGTACACCACTAGAGAATTGAATTCTACCGTGGGGAGAAATTTTCCATCCTTGTAAGGTCACATCTTCAAAACCCCAATGAGTTGAGAGGACACCTAGCCTACATTTATCACTTCCTAGCTAACCTCACATGAAATTTCAATCCCTTCACCAGATCATGGAAACTTTGTTTGAATATCAATGGACTAAAAACTGTCAGGATGTGTTTGACTATCTTTTGAAATATATATTAAGATCACTGGTTATAATTTCTTATGTTGATGGAAGACCACTAATTTTTTACATAACTACCTTGGAGTGATCCCTTGGTTCCTTCCTCACATAGAAGAATGATGATGAAAGAGAGAATAGTCTCTATTACATCAGCCAAACCATGATCGATACTAAGTCACATTATTCTAATATTAATAATAGCTACCTTACTATAATATTTGGGGTCTAGAAGATAAGGAATTACTTGAAGCACCACAAAATCTACTTGGTATCACGTAGAAACCTGATCAATTATATTAACATTCTTCCAATGTTATCTAGAATCCTATCCCAATGTGTGGTCATCCTACATCAATTCTATATATGGTTTATACCATATAAATTCATCAAAGACTAAGAATTATAATATTTATTGGTATAGAATCCCTCAATAGAGGTGGCCCCATTAGATGTTCTACTACCTGATGTGGAAGTGCTATCTATTCAAGAAAAATCCCAGATGTGGGAAATGCACATTGACGGTACATATAAAATTCAGACAGGACTAATAAATGCAGACCCCAAACTCAAAAAAGTGGGTCTAGGAGTCATACTTATATCCCCAGAAATGGATGTTCTACCTTATTACATCATACAATTATAAGGATGCATGAACACATAGAGTATCAGACCCTCATCCCCAGCCTAAATTTGGAACTTCAAGCATAAGATGAACACCAAATTAATAAATTCAATTCATAAATGTTCATCAAGAATGTCAATGGTTACCATAACATCAACAATGAGGAGGTGATGCCTTTTATAAACCATGTCCGACAACTGATCGATGAATTCCCATTAGATCTGACATTGAATTATATTCTTCTATCACAAAATGTGAAAGTCGATCCATTTTTAAATGTCCCCACAGCTCTGGACGACTCGAATCGGAAAATAATAGTCATCAGTATTTCCCACCGATGGATGGTATTACCATTAATTTATGCCAAAATGGAGGAAAATAATTATACCACTCCCATCACTAAGATGTATTGCCCCACCACTGGCTGGATGACTCCCATTACATATTACATCCATAGGGGAGAGATCCCACCAAATAGGAATGGAAGGGTACAAATCCAGAGATGGGAAATCAAATTCCAAATAGATGATGGAAAAACCTGATATAAGTTTCTTTATAAGAGAGGCCTTTATGGAATCCTTCTTAGGTACATTGATGGAGAAGATACCACCACCATTATAAAATAATTACATGTCATATCTTTAAGAGAACATCTATCAGTTTCCATGCTCTCACAACATATTAAAAGGCTTGGAAAGTATTGGCGAACCAGGATGAAGGATTTCACCACATACACCAGGAACTGTCATTCCTGCCATGTTCATGTAAATTTCATCCACTATACCCCATAGTTACTTCACATATCTATGTAATCCTTTCCATTTTCAGTTTATGGAATGGAAATCGTGGGACCATACCCTCCTTCCACAACCATAAAATTCAAATATATTCTCAAAATACTTACTTATTTTCATAATGGAAAAAAGTTGTACCTCTCAAAGAGTTCGGGGCATGAATCATAGTCAACATTGTATATGAGAACATCATAACCATGTTTTGTGGCCCTCGTACAATAATAACAGTCAATGGTACTGATTTATTCTCTGTTAAATATGACATGACATATCAGAATTATGACATCAAGTCCAACCATTCATCCTGCTATCATGCAGTGGCCAACAGTCTGATAGTTTCCTTCAACAAGACCCTATCCAATATACTATATACAATGTTAGACAATGACAAGAAATAATGGGCAGATAAGATCCCCCATGCTAGGTGGGATTATCTGACTATGACCTTCATCACCACTCAAGAAACCTAGTACTCATTAGTATTTAGATCATAGGAGGTTATACCCATTGAATTTCTATTACCATCAATTTGTGTGGCCGTATGTGACAAACTATCCACATATGAGTAGTCCCAAACATAGTTCAATGACCTAGAGCAGTTGGATGAGAAAATATTACACACTCTACACCATTTGAATGTTTACTAGTATTATATTTCATGAGCCATAAATAAGAAGGTTCTCATAAGATCTTTCCCTGAAGAAGAAATAGTGTTGGTCCATAGAAACCCAATGATGCGTGGAAAGAAACCTCCAAATTTGGAACCAAATTAGAATTTACCAATTATTATAAACAAGTTCTATTCTAATAGACCATATGAATTAATTTCAATTGATGTAAAGCTCGCCGTATCTAACAATAATGAGAGGATACGAATGAAGTGCATTGTTTAATCCTATTGAACTCTTCTTAGCTACATGCTGTTACAATTCATAGAACTACGTATGTAAATGTCACACAATATTAAATTTAGCAAAAATGGTCATGATCCCATGATATTAAACTTCATTATGAACCTATCATAAATTCAAAACGTTAAACTATATAGCGACATATGAATCCATTGTCTACGACATTAAATTGTAGAGAATATTTTTAATTACCACATGATGATAAACTTCATGGTGATAAATTTGTACTGAAAAATGACTTGTTGTGTATGAATCAGGTCTGTGCAAGGGAATGATAAAAATTCCCCCTCATTGCATATGGGTCAGACTAGCACATATAAGGACTTTTATATAACTTTTTATCAGCTTGATTCCAACCATTGAAGGATATGTAGTGACACCCAGATCTTATGTCCTAGTACAACCACCATCAATAGTAAACAAACCCAAAAAATTGTCCCCTCTTTGGGTATCTCTCGATCCTATGAAAGAAAGGCCTTTTACAAAACTACTTATAGCATCATTTATATTTATGAATGGGATACATATATACATCAGGACCCTATGTCATCGTCAATCCATCTCATGACATGGAATGCCTCTATTATGTCCTCTATTTCCCTCGTACTATAAGGGGACTCCTCTTCACTCCTTGTTACTCACACCAATTATAGCACATCTGATCATTGTAATGGTGGTAAGGATTCCCACCACATAGAATAAGCACTGAGGAGTATAATAATCTTGTCATCGTGATATCATGGTATAAAATTACCCACTCTCCATTTAAAGGTATAATTGGAATGTGGAGTCCTTAGAACTATGTATGGATTCATTCCCATTCTACATTAAGATGTGTATTGATGCTTGGATCCTACATCTAGGTCCGACCACTAATCAAGGAAAAAAATTCACATCACCCTGCATAGAGGATAGACATGCACATGGGAATCCATGAAAATTCATATCCTTATGATGTACAATAGTATGGTACTTCTAGAACTACGTATGAAGATACATTCATTCATAAATGGGATACGTAGAGACATATTGACCATAAATCTTGGTCCAGTCACCATACGATACAAATAAAACCCTCTCTATGAATATGTCATACAAGAATAAAGAGTTCTCAATAACTACATGTGGATTTATTCCTACCATCATAGGATATGTAGTAATGAATAGATCCTTGATCTTGCTCCGGCCTGCATTAAAAAAACTACTCCTTTCTTAAGAATTTTTCTGACCAACACCTAGAGAATTTTTTCATAACAATGTGGACTCCAATTCCCAACTAATTGGGACACATAGGAATCCACCATGTGGTTGTAGCCCGAATCTTCACTCACCTCATTCTTTTCAAGTGTGTTCACTCTCATCACTGCCGTATGAAATTAAACTACATAGTATACTAGAACTACATGTGGGATTGATTTATGCCCTTGTAGGACATGTAGTGATGCTTAGATCCTAATCCTGGTCCATCCACCAACATTAGACACAACAAAAAAACAAAAAATAATTACTCTCCCTCCTTGAGTATGGAATAAGCCTATGCAAGGAGGGACTTTTAAATAACTATATATGTCTGGATTACTATTCATAAATGGTATACATATAGACACATTGACACTAAGCCTTGGTATGTCCATCACATGACATGGAACACCTCTTTTATATCCTCTATTTCCCCTTACTACAAACGGACTCCTCATCGCTCCTTTTTCCACACTGTGTATAAATCACAGAAGATTAGGAATGGTGGTAAGGATTTCCCCATAATGGGAAAAAATCATAGGCGAGTATAATAAGACCATCATCTTGAAAGCATGGTATAAAATTCCCCCCTCTTCAGGCATAGGTCATACTGGCATGAGGATTACATAGAACTATATATGTCTTGTTTCAAATTCCTAAATGGGTTAATTAGTGATGTATGGATCCTACATCTTTTTCCAGCCACAAGTCAAGGGAAACAATGCCTCTCTTCCAGTGTACAGTTCAACCTTGCACAATGGAATCCATGAAAATCCTAACTGTACTACATTAAACTATAGGTTACATATAGATCAACATATGACTCCACTCTCATTCAGTAATGGGCTGCATAGAGTCACATTGACCCTAAATCTTCTTCAATCCACCAGATGATAAAAATACCCCCTCTTTGTGCATAGGTCAGACTTGAATGAATAGTTTTCAAGAAATATGTGTGTCTAGATTCCTTCCCTTGTATGATACATTGTGAAGCTTGGATCCTTTATCCTGGTCCAACCTTCATTCAAACAAAAACAACTCCTTTTCAATGCATGTATCATACTGTCACAAGAAACATTGTTTTATAACTATATGGACTTTGATTCCCAACTAACTCAGATACATAGAAAACCTCCATAAGGATCAATCCTGAAACATAATTCACCACATCGTTTTCAGGATGGATAACTCTTGTCCTTACCATATGACATTAAACTATATAGGATACGAGAACAATGTGTGGCTTGATTCCCATCCATCAATGGGACGTGTAGTGACACATGGGCCTTCCTGGGTTCAACCGCCATGTAAAAAATGCCTACCATACATATAATCCATACCTTTTCAGAGGACATCGTGTTTCCTAACTGTATGAAGTTAAAATAAATGGGAAAATAATTCCTTAACACAAAACATTAAACTATATGTTATCTCAAGAAGTACATGTGGCTTGATTCTCATTATAATTATATACATAGCAACACTCGGGTACGAAATCCATGGTCCAGCCACACAGAATTAGACAAGAAAATGTCCTCATCCCCAAAATGTGAAATAAAAATAGATGCAGGGGATTTAAAATATATACAATTATATCTAGAAAGTGACACAATACCATACTTTCCTTAAAATTTGAATAATATCAATGATGAGGATATCTTACCTTAGAAGTAATCATGGTTTGGATATATCTCACATACCCAAAAAACCCATTTTCATCCATTAAACACCATGCCATGGGAAATGTAGGATCACCATAATAACCCACAACTATCGGAAATGAACGGCTACCGTCTTGCATAAACCTTTTTTTGACTATGAACACAATTCCTCGATGACTCTACATATGTTTCACACAAAAATGGACACTAACCAAAGGAATATTAATCCATGGGATAGATTGTTCCTACTTCCATAATCCCATTGGATCATAAGCCTTGCATAATCTCTCCTAACTTGAGGGCTCAAAGAATCAGGTTTTACAACTTCCTCCCCCACTGATGTCGATGGTGTATCCGGAATATCCCAACCTAATTATCTCATATTTAGGCATGATAAATTGGATATTTTATACCATAAAAATTAAATTAAACTATATTGAAAACACCCTTTCCGCAAGGCTTATAATATCATGGACCCAAAATAGCTCGCTTGTTTACATCGGGCCACCCATGTCCTCACCACATGATGTCAAACTTCATGGTCCAAAGTTCTAAACATAAGACATTAAACTACAAGGAACACCATATATAGCTAAAATTCCCCCACACCTTGGGCACAAAAAAAACTTGTATGGGGAATCTAATCATGGGACACCAGGAACTTTAAAAATGGTTCATGATCCGACAAGGGAGTCAAAATATCCCACCTTACATATTGGTAAAATTTGTATATAACGAATCCCAATTCCTCTAGTAATCATAGCCTGCGTGTTTCTGATATGTCCAAAGGTACTCACTCCATTCATCAAACTCCATGCATTGAGTGATTCTAGACCATCATAATCCGTCATGTCTATCATGAATGTAATTTTAGTGTCCTATGGATTCCTTTGTTTGACTATGCATACAATTCCCTGATGACAATGCATATGTTTCCCACAAAATGGGCAATCAACCACAGGAAAACTTGTCTCCAAGAAGGGATTTTCCAATTTTTTATTCCTAATAGTTTCTAATCGCCATGTTATTTCACCAAATCCAATATCCCTTGAAAACATGGTAAACAATATCCTCCCTCTCCGTGTCCTGGACATGTCAGAAAATCCTGGATCAATTACCCTCTCATTACTCAGGGATTCTATATGAGCATCATAATCGCATGAAATTTAAACATCAACATACTAGATATTTGTTATTTACCCTTACTCTAGGTCATGACAAAATGGTTTTTCCCTCATGAACCTGCAAAATAAATGAATATGTGTAGTAAAGTTCAACATATTCCTCGCCTCATTGGTGAATCTGTATCTAATACAAAAATTCCCCATAAATATGTTTGAATCATATCAATAATGGAATGGTCCCTAAAAAAGTACATACAGTTTGATTCATATCATCACATGATTTGTAGTGACATCCAAAAATCATATGTCATATTCATCCGTGAAACAATATTGTCGCATCCCTGCCCACACAATGTTCAAACTTGTGAAATGAGAAAACTCACATTGATGGGATATAAAATCTTCATGATATTGCAAGTAATTTTCAACATGAAATTCCCCTTTTCATGATCAAGAACCCCTCTTCACATACCCTAATCTGCATCCAAAAAGGTTGTAATCCACATAACTATCCATGGCCATTAGAAACGGATGCCAAGTGTCTTAAAGACACCTTTGTTTGACTATGTACACAATACCTAGATATCTCTGCATATGTTGATCATAAAAATGGCATGTCAATCAAGGGAAAAATATTCCTTAATAGAGTCATTTTCTATCTTTTTATTCCCCTTTGTCTTCTACGTCTCAACTCATTCCGCAGTTTTGGAAACCCCCTAGATTACAATTTACATCATTCTCCCCTAATGGCTGAAGGTGATAGAACACTGTTGGCCATACTGTAGGGGTAAATGTGAATTTTCCTCCTTTGGTTAGAGTAAAAAAATCATTAAACAATAATAATCCAATGAACCCTTTATATGTTGTTAAACTATGCCATTCACAAGCCCTCCATTGCCCAACTCATCTTCATGTTGGAGCAGTTTCAAAACTAGAACCAATATAAATGCCCCATACATTCATACATCATTACCTCAATATGCAACCCACAGTGTCCCTAAATAGAAAAACAAAATAAAAATTCTATATGAATTTTCTATCATTTGAAATGGATGGACAGTGTCCTATAGACACATTTGTTTGACTATGCTAACAATGAACTGATGGCTATGCACGCGATGAAGACAAAAATTGACTATCAACCATGGGTAAATGCATCCTCAAGAGAGGCCATACCCACTTCTATATTCCACATGGTTTTCATTTTCCATATCATGTCCCATATCAAGAAATCACAAGATAAATTCAAAAAAAATTCATCAACTATGTCTGAATGTTTCGAAGAAATTATCAGTTAATGAGCCTAAATTAGGGCCCTTTCTCAAAAATTCATGGTCATTGTTTTTTGACCTAAAACATAATTAATGATAGTCTAGTTGGATAAACTCTAAAATACCAATAAAAAGAGACCGAACACTCTCCAAGATGAATACCCACAATGGGAAACATGTACAAAATATGAGTACCAACATGCTAAACCTATACAATGTTCGATTTAGGCAAAACATCAAGAAATAAAAAATCATCATGATACGTAAAAATTCTAACTTAAAAATCCCAAAAAGCTAGACTACGAAAAATTAAAGTTATAACCATTAATACCACATTGTAATATGATTAGGAAAAAATTTTGGTGATCACAAAAATGGTAAAATGTCTATGGTGTTTTTCATGCGACCCTAGTAAGAGTCGGACTACGCTCTCTGGGTCCCTCCACTCAGAAAAAAAAATTATGGAATGAGTTGATTATTTTCTTTATCAAATATTATAAATCAAATTGATATATAGTTGATATTATGGTTTCAATTATAGTTGATCATGATTACTTGATGTTGCTGGAAAATTATTGAAAAACATTGGAGAGAAAAATCATTTTGTTCTATTATAAAAATGTATTGAAGGAATCCATAACCCAGTGCCTATCCATGAGGGAACCACTTGATCATTAAAAAAGTTGTTCAGTAGACTCACATATTTGTATCAATTCCTGATTTTTCTCTTCAATGGCATGAACAAGATTTTACAATGTCATGGTCTCGACCTCTGTACCTACCCACAATGACTCTTCCTTATATGCTACCTCAAATCCATTCCTTTCCCCATCCTCTACTAGAAATTATCCCTCATTAACAAAGACTGCGATGTAGGATCAATCCTCTTCAAGTCACTCTAGTATTTCTGCTTCAATATTCATGTTCCTGATGGAGCTGCGCCACTATGAATTATAGTTTTTTGAGTTCACTCTAAAACCTCACTACCACTCTATCTTGTTCAGTAGCTTCATTCATCATAACTTCTCTAGACATATCATGATGATCCCTAGATTATGAAGCAGAAATATGGGACTCAGGCACCCCATATTTCTCCCTTTCCATGAAAACCTACCTTACTATGTCATAAATTTGGTTTTAATTAAATCCTACAAACGCTAGGACCAAAAAATGGTTGCTTAACTTGGGCAGCTTATTTAACATATCGGTAAGAATTTTTGATAAATCTCTATCCAGATGTTCTTCCACCCTATTTGATGACTGGGTCAAAGAATGTCTCAGGCCACCCGATCGGGTTTGGAATCACTGCCATATGACGAAATATATTCATGAATGAATGTCACTTGGGAGGGACCTAATTCAATTTCTATAGTGTGACTGGATCTCTGACCATCCTTACACATAAAAGTTACAAAAAATGGAAGGATCAAAGTCTCTACCATAATTACTAGAAATTTCGTTTGTGATCATAATTTCAATAATTAATCATGTATACTTTCTCAATACCCTAAAAAATGGGAAATTAAATGGTGGTGGTTGGAGGATTGGAAAACTTACCTCCACTTTTTGAAACATTGATTCCCTCAACATCCTTGTTGTCATTTGCACTAGATGAATATGGTGTTGTTTCTTCAATGTGAAATTGATTTTTAGAAATGTCCAAGGGCACCCAAGACTCAGGTCCATGCCCAACTAGACTAGAAACCTCTGAAAAATCTTCTACAATATCACTCATTGAAATTAGGCTCACATGAATAATCATCATGGAATAAGGTGTGATAGCCTATTCTAAACCCACAGAATCCCATTCCATGACCACTCATGTACTCATTGAAAAAACCACAATGGATCATTCTAAATTTTCAAGAGATGTGATACCATCCTCTCTTGGGGGTGTTACTCAAGGGGGAGCATGATTATTTTGCTCAATTATGGGGTCAATTTCCAAATGCATTCCTTCCATGAGGGGAGGGTACATCTGGCCTGGGGAAATGGACTCCTCAGGGCCTAGAGCCCCTCCAGTAGCCTAAGACAATTGGGTCTCTTCACCCAATCTGGCTTCTACAATCAATGTTGTCCCATCTTTTACCATTATAGTAGGATTAGCATGCAGGATTGGGATTTCAACCTCTTAATTATCCTCCCTTATCGAGAATATGATTTATGATTTGGGGATGGGACTTTCAAAGTGCACGGAATATCGCTGGTCTCCACAGAATGTCATGTATCTCCACCTTGTCCAAACATGATAGCATCTGGTCCTTCTTCTACCATTTAAGGAAAATGATCCACATACACCTGGGAAAATGTAACATGATTACTTATTTGTTCTCCATCAAAATATGCATGAAATAAATGTTTGGCAAGATAAAATTGTTTGTCTAACAACCAGATGGGAAGACATATCAGTTACATGTAATTCCATTTCTTATGTCTTTCGGTAGCTGAGCCACTTGTCAGCATTTCATGGAACACCATGGGGATGGTTCCCTGACGCAAATATCTACTGGACCTAGAGGATGTAATTACCTAGTGGGATCTGTAATAACAACCTTCATATGTTTGACAACACTTGGATGGCCTTCCCCATTATTCCCCACATCTGGAGGGACATGTTCCTAAGATACAGTGGCCCTGGGTGTGTATATTAGAGAAAGAACCATCTCTCAAGACTCCACAAGTACCTATTGAATTAATATAAGAGAGTTCAGAATCATCACAATGAAATAAATTAATTTCAGGATTAGTAAATATAATGACCTCTCCATCAATATTGTTTGGCTTCAAAAGTACTTCCATCCATGCTACCCAGACAGAACAAAAAAGTATGACTTTGGAAGCATGGAGATACCTATCGCTCTCACTCGGGAATGTGGCTACCTCATCTGGCTATTCATCAATAGAAATAAATATAGGGACAATTACTACCACAATACCCAGAAGATCTAAGTGCCCTTCATGAAGCGGTTTCCAAATGTATTCATCATGATCATTTTCCCATGAGTCATCCTAGAGCCTCCATGCTCATGGAAACACAGTTTTAATTGGGATGAATAGTGTTGGAGGATCAAAATAAGGAAGCATAGCAGGTATAATCAGTCAAAATTTCATCCTGGTTGCCTCTGTATCCCTGGGACCCTCAGTAAATGAACACTTACAAGGCTCCATGCAAGAGTGAGGAACTTCCCACACTCCATCCGCAACATGAAAATTATCAATATACTCACCCTCTAAAGATTCATCATCATCATCACCCTCTTCATCAATCTCTGACAGTAGGATGGAATGTAATCAATGAGAGTTCATAGAACGATTTTTCAGGTCATGGATTAGGGTTTCAAGGTCCTAAAGGTAATTTTTTACCCTCTTAATCTCATCATCACAAGAAATGTCATATAGTGTTGAAATCCAACCATGGATAGTGAGAGAATCCACTCTGTCTTAAAGGAACTACCACATTGTGGGAGGGTTCTGATCATAAAATATCGTAAATTCTTCAAAATATCCCGTAAGCACTAGGCCACTGGAAAGGCAGCATCAGAAGGTATGGGTGGTTGACTCCTAATACAAGCCTCGATAGCATGTGAGGTAACATCCTAGTGTCTCAAGACCATCCTTTTGTGTTTAAATATAGGAGGATTTAGAAGGACATCCCTTGGTCATGAATGTCTACCAACTTCCTATTTTTTCCCCTTCCCCTTAGCCTTAGATGCCTTAGGGTTTTTAAAAGTGGGAACGGGATCTCCCATGTGGACATACAGATGTGATTGAGCCCAAGACTCAACATAAACTCTTCTATAAAAGGGTAACAAACCATTATACTATGTAAGATTGACCATGAAATGAGTATCCCCATGAGTAAACATTATCCAAATCTATGAGGCTATCCAATGGTGTTTTTTCAGATGTGCATTATTAAGGGTAGGGGACACAACATCTCGACATAATTAAACTGATGTAAAAAACATGCATGGCACATATCCATCACAGATTAGTTCCTTATAAATACGAGAAACCAAAATACACTCTTTCAATGATAGTAGGTATACTCAGTTTACAATTTATTCTAAATAAACATTCTAAATGGAACATTAAGATTAATCATAATGATGATAGATGAAGCAGTCATGATCATTTATTTGAGACACCAACTCTCATTTGTTCCTTTCATTCTGGTCCTCTAGCTTATCATGGGAATTATAGCCTAATGGAATAACCCTGATGGGGATTTTAATATATGGTCAAATAATATCATGTTGAATTGGTAAGGGATTGATAAATGTGTAGCATCTTATGTGGGATTTATTCTATCCCTAGAGGATTTGAAAGGGCCCAAACATCAAATGGGGTGGACATTCCTTTCTATCCCAGCCAAGTAAGTGATATATTTTTTCAATGACTAGAATGGCCAGTTGATTCATTTTTCAGTGGCCAGCTAAGCCGCCATAACGAATGTTGTGACACTCACACCTCTAGAGTCTCTCATCGGTATAATCTAGCTATGAAAAAACATGGCCAAAAGGCTTCCATCTAAAACATGTGATCCACATCAAGGAAAATTTCCCATACCCATTAAAAGAACTGATGCTCCTTCAAGGTAGGAGAATAGGAACCTGCTCGGATCTGAGTTTCCTTAGATCGATTGGACATGGGTCTTCACACAACAGGCTCTTGACCACTTAGATTGGAAAAGAAATTAATCCACTTTGAGAAAATATTTATTTCTTTGTCCATGGGTTTACATTCTTAAAAATATTCTTTGATTGGGAAATGAGAATTTTCACTAAAGGATGATTCCTTTCCTTATTTTGCAAGGTGGAAGCAAGAGGATGAAACTCATCATACATGTACTAGAAAATAGGGATCCTAGAAATTAGTCGAACATCCGAGTGACTGATGTTGACCTCTCTATGGTCTAAATGAAATGTATTGTTATCCAGACTCCATCTTCTCAAAATTTGTGAAATCAGGGAACTAGTACAATGAGAATAGGTCAAGGATACTCAGATAGCTTCATATAACCCCATAAAATCCAATTTGACCCATAATTATTCACAAATATGAGGGACCCAAAATGGCCATCCCCAATCCAAGCCAAATGAACCTCCATATTAAAGGTCCTAGTTTTATGAGCATCCATGTTTCTCATTTGATATATCCCTTCACATAATGATATGGTAGAAATGGGGAATTTAATATGGCTTCCCCACACATCCAATGAAGTCTAAGGATCATAGTTCGATAATAACCCAACAGAGGTATCATTATGTATAAACTATCATCTAGACAAGATAAGGGCTATAGGAATGGATCATTTGATTATCCAAGTAGCGGGTTTGTTAGTCACACATGTCTCTAAAATAATTGTATCAGATAGTAGAATGAATCCATAACTGGGTAGCTAGGCTGAGATTGGATACTCTGGTTAGGTCATAGTAATCTGTTTCACTAAGGATTTATGTGATGGGGTGATAAGAATTCAATCGTCAACAGATTCCACCAAGATCTTCTACCTTTTCTCAGACGCTTAAAGGGGAACGACAACATCATCATCTATAGAAAAAGCAATAGAATGATTCATCTACTTAAATAATTAAAAAGTACACCCAAATGGTCAGTACAAAAACATCATTGGTAAAGAAACAAACAATTGAAAAAGGAATATGAAATTATCTAAGAATAACTCCACATACTAAACACTGAAAACAGTTCATAGAATGCATTCCCCGCGAACCAACAGTATGCGGAATTCTCCAAAAGAGAAACTGGTCCATGGCATAATGACCAAAAAACTGATGGTTCGCTAACTAGGTGAGTTGTGTACCGAGCCTCGCTATATTTTCATCTGAAGTGAATACATAAATGTTTAATTTTATAATTCAATATCCAGTTCCATGAATTTAGGTTTAGTCTATGGAGTAGGGGAACTTCATAGTGATTTACTTATTTGTAGTTCAAATATACGTTTTAGGATTCAAAATATATGTTTACAAATTCAAATTTTGGTTTGCAGAAGATAACGATCATGAAGAGTTCTTAGTTCACAGAATGCGAAGTGCAGTTCATGGATGACGGATTCCACAAATGATATTGTTCAGGGAAGTTGTGGAAGATGAGGTAACTTTGTGTAGATCTTTTTAATGAGAGGTCCAAAAAGTGAAAAATGACATAGGCCCCCTATATATAGGCATTGTACCCCCCAACGAGCTCCCTCTTTCTACCACAAACAGGTTCAGTTCAGGAGAGTCTTCTATATCAAAATATCCTCTATTTTATCCCAATCATAACCCATTCCGATGGGGGAATTTTTGGGTTCCAAAAAAGTACAAAAAGTAAAGTAAAATACACAGGAAAATTTATGAAGGAATAATATGTGGGCTCAATTGAAAATTTGAAATGAATATTGAAGTAATAGTATTTAGAAAAGGACCCAAAGTGGTCAATGTATTGAGTTCCCATAATGGTACGCGGATGATATATCCCATGAATTTAATGGTACATGGATATCCCATGAAACACTTACCCATGAGGCATTGTCCAGTGAATGAGGTAGTTCAGAGAATAAATAAGGAATTGTATTGATTCCCCAAGAACCACATCATTGGGTAAATGGATACAGATAAATTCCACCCATGAACCACAACACTGTAAACCATGTCATTGGAAAAACATGACAGAGAAGAAGTACTCCCCCACACACCATCCCCAAAAACTAATTTTGATGATGGATCGAGGATGGTGTAGACCCATTAAATGCATTTTTTGCGTGATTGAGGAATTTATTTCCACCACTATGAACCAATAGCCCCACGAACCTCAGCCCTGATATCCTTGGTTGATAGAGTTGTCTATGGGTTGGATGATTTACCCACAAGCATTGACAATTGGTTCTGTGTGACTCATACATACAACCTCCTCAAAACTCACTAAATGAACCCCAAGGGAAGTTGATCTATGGAGAGATAGAGGGAGAATAAATGAGGATCTGATATTTGGAGAACATAGAGGTTATAGATGGAAGACTTTGAAGGAAAAATATCGATGAAGCATGGAACCCTAAATAGATTTGAGAATTTATAAATAAGATAAAAACCATAAAAAAGAGGGATAATAATATGGGAAAAACCACTGGCCAATTTGGAGAACCGTGCACCATAATCCCTTCCCGGATGAACATTCCGTTAACTACAACACCAATGTGCCTTCCTCAATCCAGTGTGCCACATAAATCATCATTATGTGGACGAAAACCTGTACTGTATATAATTCCTCCACATGTAAGGACTCTTGTGCTTCATACTGATACCTTATACAGATGGAACCTAAGACTGCGTACGATTACAGTACAAGTACTACATCCATGTCCGCGTACCACTTAGGTACACATAAGGAATCTAGGTCCGCATACAACTTAGGTATGTAGATGAAATTCATGTCATAATACCACCACGGTACATAGATGAACCCTCCACCTATATAGAAGAATTCCATACATAGGGTACCCCACCTCGCATGAACAAATTATAATCCAATTATGGTACCATCTAACATTCCACCATCCAGACTCAATATTTCCCTTCTATTTCCATCCCCTCTTATGAATTCACTCCACTAACCAATCCATCAGCATCAGGACAAAGCATCTTCTAAATCCACAAAACCCAAATGGAAAAACCCTCAGTCTCATCAATGTGTCCTTATGATTTTATATACCCATGGTAAGAGGGGTCATGTGGGTAATCGTAGTAAGGTTTCAGACCCCGTGAATGACTTTAAATCTACATTCCCATTAACCCATGGCACATCCTTGGAATACTTATGTGAACCTCCACAATCTAGGGATCATGGGTAATCATTGCTATTTCGATTCAATGATGGACCATTTTAAGTCAAAGGGATCCTGAATTCATATCCTTTTGATGAGGAATTGTTCCTCTCCCCTTTCCCCAAACCAGAATTAGGGCACCCCATAATGTGACCACATAGCCACTCTACTTGAGGTGGCACTCCTACTCCTCTTTGGCTTGGCCCGGGACATGTCTAGATAGATTCCCAAATGTGACTATCTTGGATGTCAACATAGGTGATAGTTTAAACATTTAAAGCCCCTCTATCACCCTCATCAATCCATCTCCCCAGCCTTTTCCACCTCCATCAACCTTTTCCACTAGCGGAGAAGGGAATGTGTGTAGTGTGACGGATTTACCGCCTCCTCTTTTTTCTCACACCAAAAATTGATCACATGGGATTAGAGGATGATGGTGATCACATCATTCTCACCACACACTAAATGAACTATGATAACTCTTATTCCTGCTCTAACCAGGAAACGTTGGTCATCTGTGTGATGGCCTGAGCTCAAATGGGATGCTTCCACATGTAATACACAAATAAATTGAACTATGAGGACACCAATTCCTACTTAACCAGGATATATAGGATGCATGTTTGAAGGCCTGGTATAAAATTGGAAGCTTCTATGCATAATACTCACATAAAATGTACTACAAGAACTCTGATTCCTGCTCTAACCATTATTTGTAGGATGCCTATCTGAAGTCCTGATCGTAATTGGGCTACTTATATGCATAATCCCCATACAAATTGAACTATAAAAACACTGATTCCTTCTCAAACTAAGATACGTTGGATGCCTTTTTGAAGGAATAGGATTAAATGGGTATCTTCCATATGTATGCCCCATATAAAATGAACTATGATAACTCAGATTCCACCTCTTACCAAGATATGTAGGATGCTTTTCTGAAGGTCGGAGCTCAAATGGGAATCATTCACGAATAATCCCCACATAAAATGGGCTACGAGAACTCTGGATCATATTCAAACCAGAATACGTAGGATGCTTGTCTGAGGGCCCGAGCTCATATAGGAAGAATCCACGCATAAGCCTCACATAAATTGAACTATGAGAACTTTGATTCTTCCTCGGAACATGGTACACTGTACGACTACCTAAGGCCCGAGATCAAGGGACACTCTACCTAAAATCAGTCCTAATAAGAATTCCCATCGACTCACTTGGGACTCCTATTTAGGAATATGCCTTGACTTAACTCTTTTAAGAATGGTATCCTTTACAGTGTAAGCCCCAAATCTGTCTACTCAAATGGGAAAACCCAATGGGTAAGTCCCAATCATATCCCCTCACAAAAGGGCATCCTCTTAAGGAGAAAGCCTAAATTGAATTCTCACAAATTGGCCTACTCTATGATATAATCCCCAATAGAAACGTAACTATAGGGGGTTTTATTCCATCTTATTGGGATACATGGGAATCCTTCATGAGGTCCAAACCCAAGATCCAAACCATCATAGTGTTCACTAGTACATATCCCCGGTAGGGCCATATCGACTTAGGAGAGCATGACTCTCATGAGAATCTTGGTACACCTTAGTGTATGTCCCACACGAAATCTTGACTAGGTATCCTCCACCTAGATATCCCCACCACATGGTACTAAAATGCATGGATGGGTCCCCATATCACAACCTTAAAAGGTGATGTGTCCAGTTATGTGGCACCAAACTATGGGGGTTATAATTCATCTCAAGAGAATAATTTGGAAGCCCATCTCATAGGTTTGATCCATATATCAAAACAACTTCTATCCCCCCTGAATGATGATAAACTCAAAAGCTCCTCATCAAACAGATTATGCTATAAATTTATGGCCAATTCCTGATCCATGCACATATATGGTTAATCATGCAACCCAGGGGTAGCCCGTAAACACATGCATGGGAAAAACTAAGGATTCATGTACATATGAACATTTCTTAAATCGATAAGAGAGTCTTAGAGTATGCATTAATTCCCCCACCCAAATGGATGTGATGAGCCCGAACTCCCATCTTCTAGACTAATGTAGTCCTTAAGTGTCATTCGCCAAATAACCATCCCACCAGTGCCTACCTTTGGAAAGAAGGTCCCTAACTAATGAATACATGGGTCGTTGGGTGTTTCTGGTTCCATGAATAAACCTGTTGGAGATGATCCAAGTACATCATACTGACGTGGAACTCATCATAATAATGGACAACAAGTTACTGTCTTTTGGGCCATTTCATCTTCCCACATGGTACGATGCAAATCGGGTAAAAAAAACCTAAACAACGTAACATAACCAAAGTTACCATAAAAGATCCTAAAAATAACTAAAATATCCATAAAACCCTTTAAGTACCCTAAAACCCACAAAACCATAAAAAAAGAAATAACATAAAAAAAGAACTCATCAAAACCCTAAAAACAATAAAATCACTTTAAACCTTAAAACTCTGTAACAACATTGAAAAACCTATAAAACCCTCAAAACTCTAAAAACCTCAATACAATCCTAAAAACCCTAAATTTTCCAAAAAATCTGAAAACCTTTTGAACACAAAAAAATACCCTTTATAAAAATAAAACCATAAAACCACAAAAAACTATAAAACCCAAAAAAATATAAAACTATACATAAAATCCTAATAATCCCAAAAACCCTAAAAACCTAAAAACCCATCAATTACATAAAAAATTGAAAATAACTTTAAACCCCTAAATACTCAATGAAAACAATAACAACCCTAAAACCCATAAAAACCCCAAAACGCTAAATATCCTAAAAACAAAAAATCCTTGAAAAAGCCAATAAACAACATAAAAACATTCAATAAACCTTAAAACCCACAAAACCATTAAAACCATAAAAATCTAGAAAACCCCAAAAACCCAAAAAAATATTTATAAAACTCCAAAATAAAAAAAGCCTAAGCCCCATATGAACAACAATACCCTAGAACAATATAAAACCCTAAAATCCATAAAACCCTAAAAATCACATAAACACCATAAAACACTAAAACCGCTAAAAACCCAAAACACCATAAAACTGCCTAAAACCCCTAAAAACTAAACCCTCCAAACATCCTAAAATCCATGGAATCCCTAAAAACCTATAAAACTATTAAAAATAATGATAAACACCTTAAAAAAACTTTAAAAACTCTTAGACATATAAAAAAAATAAAAATCCTTAAACCCTTAAAACCCAGAAAACATAAAAAACCCCAAAAAACATTTAATTTCTTCAAAACCATAAAATACACTAAAAAATTAAAAAACATTAAAAATCCTAAAAAATACATTAAAACCCATAAAACCCATAAAACCTACAAACCCTAAAATCCTAAGAAACATAAAACCCTCAAAACAGCCAAAAAAATTAAAATTCCCTAAAAAACTAAAAATTCTAAATAACTCAATGAAAAACCCTTTAAACCAATAAAAACAAAAAAACCCCAAATACTATAAAAACCCCCAAAGACCCTAAAAATACAAAATGAAAATAAATAACTATATTAGAACCATAAATATCATTAAAATAATTGAACAACCTAAAAACCCTAAAAAAATCATAAAATTTTAATGAACCCTAAAAAACAAGAGAACCCCAAAAGGCCCTAAAAACATTAAATGACCCAAAAAACCAAAAACCAAAAAAAAACTATCCAAACCCCACAAAAATGATAAAAAATTCCTAGAAATGTATTGAAACACTAAAAATTATAAAAAACCCCTAAAAACCCAAAAAAACTCTAAAACCCTAAAACCCTTAAATATCCTTGAACACAACTAAAACCCCCAAAACCCCAGAAAATCCTAAAGTACCTAAAATACTGTAAAACGGTAAAAACCATACATGCACGCAAATCCCTAAAATCATAAAACCCTAAAAACACTACAAGAATGTAAAACTTGTCAAAAACACTAAAAACCCAAAAAACAGTAAATAAACCTAAAACACATAAAAAACATAAAAACTAAAATAACCATCAAAACACTCAAACCTCTTAACACACTTAAAACTTGAAAAAAAACCATAAATAACTTAAAACCACTAAAAACCCTAATAAAATTAAAAATACTAAAAACCTAAAAACACTAAAACCCTAAAAAACACTAAATACCATAAAACCCATTTAAACTCTAAAAAATAGATATTCCATAAAACCATTTAAAACCATAAAAACATATAAAAATCCTAAAAAATCCCAAATATCCCATATAACCAAACAAATACCCTAAAAAATTCTTAAAAGAACATAAAACCCATAAATCCCATTAAAACACATGAAAAACCTAAAACCCTAAAAGACAATATAAACCCTCAAAACCCTAAATCTAAAAAATTAAAAATGAAAAAAATAAATAACCTAAAATAACTATATAAATATTTAAAGATGATAAATAACCAAAAAAAATCCAAACCACTAAGAACCTCAAAACACGTAAAACCCATAAAAACCCAAAAACCCCTTAAAAACTTATGAATCCAAAAAATTCTAAAAACCCTAAAATCCTAAAATACAAAAAAAAGACCCTAATAACCAAAAATAATATATTAAAAACCTAAAACTCCATAAAATTAAAATATCAAAACCAATAAAACACTATAAAAACATAAAACCCATTAAATATACACTGAACCACTATAAACACCAAAAACCCTAAACCCCGTTAAAAACCATAAAACCCTACAAAAACAATCGATGAATCTGAAAATACTTAAAAACCTATTTAAGAAATCAAAAATATTAAAACCCCTAAAAACCTATAAAGATAAATAAAAATCCCCATAAAATCCAGAAAACCATTTCAACCATAAAAACGTAACTAAACTCGAAACCCCTATGAAAACAATAAAGGACCCTAAAAACTCTTGAAACCAAAAAACCCCTGAACCCCATAAATACTATAAATCCCATAAAACCCTAAAAACTAGAAGAACCCTAAAACCCATCAAAATCACTAAAGACTAATAAAATCATTTAATAACCACTAAAATACCCAAAATTCAAAAAAAAAAAACTCATAGAAGACCATAATACCATAAAACACTTAAAAGATCCAAAGAAACCATAAAAATCCTAAAAGACACTAAATACCCTATAAATCTATAAAAGGCCATTCTATACCCAAAAATTATTAATTTCCCAAAAAGCCCATAAACCCCCTAATGAACCCTAAAAACAATAATAGACAAGAAAATCCCTAAAATCCCTTAATGACTCGAATGATCCCTAAACAATTAAAGCACCATAAAAACACTAAAACCCCTAAAGGAACATAAAAACCCTAAAACTCTTAGACGAACCAAAATCCCTAAAAACTGTTAAAATCACTAAATATATCTAAAACCACAAAAACCTAAAAGGCCTAAAAAAATAAATTTCCCTAAAAACCTTAAAAAATCCCAAAAATCACTGAAAAAACAATAAGATCTTAGAATATAAAAAAACCCCTAAATGACCCAAAAACGCATAAAAATACCTAAATCTCATGAAAACCAATAGAAACTTCAATAAAATCATAAAGGACCATAAAAACACTAAAAAAAATTGAAGTCCCAAAAAACTGATAAAATCCATAAAAACCCTCAATGAACAAAAATTCATAAAACTACAAAAAAACTAAAAACCTTAAAATCCCGTAAAAATGAAAATAAAACCCTAAAAATACTAAAAAACCTTAAAACCACAAAAAATTGAAATAATAATAACCCTTTACCCCCTCCGCTGAATAAACCTTAAAGGACTAAAAACACTTAAAAATCAAAACCCAAAAAATCCCCTAAAACACAAAAACCCCTAAAATGCTAGAAAACCTCAAAACCCACTAAAAAAATTAAAACACTAAAAACCTAAAACCCCAAAAATACCCCAGTTAACTAACAATAAATAACCATAAAATGACTGAAAACTATAAATACCCTAAAACCCCAAAAAATAAAAAAAAATCAAACACCATAAAATCCATCAAAACAACGAAAAATAAATTAGAAAGGCCTAAAACAACTAGAAAGACCCTACAACCCCCCTAAAAACCCTAAAAACCCAAAAACCCTAATAACTGATAAAATACTAGAAAAACACACAAAAGACTCAAAAAACCAAAAATCCCAAAAAACAAAAATACACCTCAAACCCCTGACAATCCATAAATCCCGTAATTTATATAAAACCCTAAAATTCGTTAAAAATCCTAAAAACCTTAAATAAATGAAAAAAATAAAACCATAAAACCCATGAAAACCCCATAGAATCTATTAAAAACTTAAAAAATACTATAATATCAAACAAAATCCTAAAAATAATAAATACTATCAAAATCCCTAAAATCCCAATAAAAACCGACAAAAACCTACAATCCCCCCAAAACCCTAAAAACAACCATAAAATCACGATACACTAAATGAACCCTAAAAACCACTAAAACCGATAAAATAATGCTATAAACCCATAATACAGTAAAAAATGATTCAAAAACATTAATCCATAAAAACCCAAAAAACCCAAAACCCAATTAAAACAATTGTAACAATAAAAAACATTAAACCACTAAACACCATAAAAAACAAAAAAACTCAAAAAAAAAACATTTAACCCCCCCCCCAAATTCAAAAAACCCCCAAAACCCCTTTAAAAATCCCTTAAAACCCTACAAACCCAAAATTATTCGAAATATCATAAAAACCCTAAAAACCAAAAAAACTCACAAACTAAAAAACACTAGAATAATATAAATGTTATAAAAAATACATAGAGTTGTATGAAAACCTAACATAAAACACACTAAAAACACGAAAAAACAAAAACTCAAAACCCCCAAATCCCCCCCAAACCCCCCTTAAATTATAAAAACTGAAAAACATCACTAAAACAGTCTTAATTTATTTATAAACACAAATAATCATTAATCCCCATAAAAATATTATGACCCTAAAAACCCTAAAACCCATATAAACACATAAAAAACCCTGAATCCCCTAAACCATAAAACCATGAAGACCATGAAAACCATACGAAATACTAAATCCATTAAAAACCCTTGAAAACCCCTAAAATCATACAAAATCCATTAAAATCTCTATAATATGCTGAAAACCTAAAAAACTGAAAAACCAAAAACCAACTAAAACTCCTAATGAAATTTCAAAAACCCTAAAAACCCAAAAAAACTAATAGACACTTAAAATCCTAAGAACCCCAAAAACCATAATAACCCAAAATACCATAAAATGACCATAAATAGCTTAACAACATAATGAAAAACCTAAAGTACCAAAATTTAGTTTGAAACTATTTAACCACTAAAACACCCCCAAAACCCTAAAACTCCAAAATAATCCTAAAAACCCACTAAACCCCAAAAAAAAAATTAATTACATAACAACCATAAATAATTTAATAAAACATAAAAACTATCAAAAATTACAAAAAACAATAAAAATAATATAAACTATAGAATAATCCTAAAACCCTAAAAAACATCGAAACAATTAAAAAACTCAAAAACCCCTAATACCCCAAAAATTACTAAAAACCGCAATAAAATACTTGATAACATTAAATCTTTTAACACCCAATAAGAATGAAAAAAAATTAGTAAAACCCAAAAAAATCCCTAAAAATCCTAAAAAAACACTGGAAACCCAAAAAACCTGAAATCTATAAATACTAAAAAAGCCCTAATAAATCACTTTAAACACTTAAAATCCATTAAAACCCCAAAAACAACTAAATCCTTTAAAAGAACCTACGAACCATTAAAAATCCATTAACCCTAGAACCCTTAAAACCTGGAAAACTCGTAAAAACCATAAAACTCTAAAACCCATTATGAATACCATCAAACCCCTAAATAACCAAAAAACAAAAAACCATAATAAACCATTTAAAAAAACTAATATCATTAAATACCCAAAAATCATTAATCCCCAAAAATATCCCAAGAAACTCTAAAAACCGTAACAACCCTAAAAACTATAAGAATCCTAAAATATTTAAACATCCTAAACATCCACAAAACACAGAAATACCTAAGAAAAACCTCCAAAAACAAATACCAATGAAACCCAAGGAAAAATGTAAAAACATTATAAATACCTAAAACCCTAAAAACATACAAAATTCTATAAACCCAAAAAACAAAAAATAATAATAATTCACATTAAAAACTAAATAATCTTAAAAAACAAAAAACCATGGAAACCATTCATAATTGTAAAAAAACTACAAACCTAAAAACCCTAAAACCACAAAATAATGATAAAATAACACTAAAACCCCTAAATAAAAAATACAACCCTAAGATAACTAAAAACCCTAAACCACTAAATCCCAAAAAAGACATAAAAAACGCAAAATATAGTAAAAAAAATTAAAATACACGTAAATTCCTTAGAACCAAGAAACCAACAACTAAATATCCCTTAAAACACATAGAATTCTATAAATACACTAAAATCCAAAAAACCCACTAATAGACACTAAAAAATCGAAAGAGACCCTAAAACACCTTAAATATAAACTTAAATCACTTATAAATCAAGATTCATGAGAAGCCATAAAAATACAAATAAAATACACTAAAATACATTAAAATCCCTTAAAAACTAACCAATAACTAAAACACAAAAAACCCCTAAAAACACTAAAACACTACAATCTATAAAAATACCCTTGAAATCCTAACTCCCTCCCCAAATTCTAAACCCATTAAAACCCTTAAAATCCCCCAAAACCCAACAAAACCCATTAAAAACCCAAAAACCATAAATCCCTATAAAACACTAAAAATAGTAAAAAACATAATATCACCTAAACCCATAAAAACCGAAAAATCCCTTAAAAAAACCTAAAAACCCTGATATGCTAAAAATCACTAACAAACCATAAAAACACTAAAACATCATAAAACACCATAAAACCCCTAAAAAAAATAACAACACTAAAAACTATGAAATATATGATAATTAATTAAAACCATAAAACACCTTAAACCCTGTTGATGCTCCTTTTCATCACATTGTCTAAAAGAATGGAAAGGGAAATGACTTAGCACAAATTGATTCATCCTTTGAAGAGAACATCAAAAATCAACAAAGGAATGAAAAAGGAGTCAAAGGACCTAGGGTCACGCAAGTTCCCTTATTTTCATGAAAGAATACTTGTGCGCCGCCTAATGGTCGCGCAAGTGACTTGCGCTCCCTAAGTGATAACCGCCTGGGGTCTTCTCCAGCCTATAAATACCCCCGGTGGGCCCCCCATTTCATGAGAAATTTTTCCAGAATTCAGATACAGAGCTCTGAACGCCCAAGTCTCTTCTTCAAGTCTTCTGAACACTTCTAAGGTAATTCTTTACCTAGAATGGATGGTCTAAAGAAGAGTAGTATGGTCTATGTGTTATAATTCACTAACACTTGCATGTCTAAGGTGTTTTACCCTTAAGGGAAATGATCATACTTGCGTGACTTCTTACCTACTCACTAAAACGTGCACGCCTCTCTTCTGGAAGTACATAAAGATAATTCTAAAGGCTTTGGTCAAGGATATCCTAAGTATTACCCTACTAGTTTACAATCTCACAAGTACCCATGTGCCACGCAGGTATACCTACGCGACTAGGGACCTGCACGCCCACGCAGTACTTGCACGCCTGCTAGGACTTTTACGCCCCTGTCTTTTTGGGTGCCTTTCCTGCCCATTTCACCTCTCTTATAACATTACACATCTCCTATTCAAGATTTATTCTTTAATATACTCTCCAATTCCATTTATGGCATGATTTCTTGATTTGACTTCCTTATCTGAAAGGAACTCTGTGGAACATCTCTCAAAACCTAGTGATTTAGATATCTTTATGTCACTAAAATTAGAGATTTCATTCACTCACCCTCATCCTTTAAGATGAGAGAACCTTATTCGTGGGCATCCTTTTCAAGAGTAAGACCCATGTCCCCTAATTTGGGCATCCTTTTTAGGAGTAATCCCCATTCCTAAAATTCCAAAATATGGGCATCCTCCTTAGGAGTAAGCCCTAACCATAATTCTCTTAACCTGGGCTTCCTTTTCAAAAGTAAGCCCCAAGTCCCTTTAATTTTCAAATCCCTTTAACCTGGGCCTCCTTTTCAGAAGTAAGCCCCTGTCTTAATTTCTCTTAACCAGTCCTAATTTACTTTTGATATGGGCTTCCTTCTCAGGAGTAAAACCCAATTATAAGTCCCCTCCTAACTTGGGAATCATATTTAGGAGTAAGCCCCAAGATTGGAGTATCCAAATCTCCATAAATCACATATACCTTTATGGACCATGTTCTTAGATTTCTTCCCTGAAGTAACTCTTACTCTTCATTTATTCTAGGACGTCATACATATATAAGACCCACATCATTTCTCATGATTGCATCTTTCATGGAAAAATTTTCCAATTTTACCAATACCTATTGTTTCTCACACCGAGCATTACTCATGTGAGCTTAGAGTGTAAAAGTAATTATGAAATCCTTCTTTGAGCCATTAATTGTGCATAAACATCATAATCCCTTCACCGAACTATGTGGGTTCTTATTACTTTTCCAAAACAAAGGATACATAGGTAGCCCATCTGCGGGTACGATCCCAACTCTGAAATAATTCATGTCCTTCTAAATGACAATAAACTTCATGTGCCCCACTAAGTGGATTTAAAACTAGTTTGGTCATCATAATGACCAAGAGACTTTTATGTATTGAAGGATACCATTTACTAAGAATCTCTAACAAATACAGATGATTCTCCATTGATGAAGAACCTCAAATACATATAAAAGATTTGAATTTCCTACATATCAATCATTGATTGTCAGACTAAAGTAAAGCTCATTATATTCTTGGTAATGTAATAAGGATTCCCGAACATAACTTAAATATATAAAGAGATTCCCAGAGTAGACAATAATTCCCCTCAAAAAGGTGTGATGAGTCCGACCTCTCTTCCTCTCGACCAATGCAAATTCTTAAGCCTCATCAGTTCACAAATAATGAGTGCCTATATTTGGAAAGTAGGTCTAGATGGATATAGAATCATTGGATGTTTCCGGTTCTACGAAATAAACTGTTAGAAACCGATTGGAATGTTTGAACCTTAAATCAACAAAGCCATCCCCAATTCCAGAGGGAAACAAAAAATGGTGAACCTGACGTGAATCCTTAATAAAGTTAAAATGATGTTTTACTTATTTGTTAGGCCCCTATTTAAAACTATATGAGAGGGCCAAAAAACCATTCATTGACATATTTTCTCATCTAAAATATTTAGTGGCCGGACTTATCTTGATTATGTCTGTTATATCAAACATGCACTATTTTCCATGATTTTATGCATTCTAAGAAATGGATGTTCTCAAGTTCACACCTATGAATACCGCTACTATGAATTCCACTACTGCTACTCCTGCTGGATTTCCTTCCGCTCTAAGGATGAAATCACCTACACAGTGTCTTCAACGCTGGGTATCAAATGCACTAGTTAAGGAGTACCGTAAAAATGGTAATATTCCAACTCTGGAGGCTGCTCGACGAGCCCTCCAAGAAAACAATTCACCCTGGTCATCCGGATAGAGACGACCAGTGATCAAGAAGAAAGCGGTTCTACCCACCGTCTCCAACCGTTTCGGGTTGTTATCCCCGGAATGCAATCTCTACTCACCCCCATATTCTGGGGAGGTGAATGAACAGGCCCCTCATGGCCTTAATTCAAGGAGAAAGGAGTCCTTCCTGAGGGCTCCCATTAACAATCGCCGCCAGAATCGTGCGGCAGTTCACCCTCAACATGATGAGGGTACCGACTCCAGGCATTCGGCTTAGGATCCTCGAACCCAAGCAGTCAAGACGAATCTCCAGAGGCGAAATTCGGTTAACAGTGAACAGGTACTCATCTCTACCATCTCCAGAGAAGTCCACCAACCTAACTTGGTGGAAAACAACGAGTGGGCACACACACCCACCCATTTTAATTCTGCTATCTAGTAGACTCGTCTAGCAGTATCACGCCAATACCGCCAGGAAATTCCGATGGAGTACTATAGGCAGGAACATATACCTGTTTATACATCATCAGCTGGTCAGCAGGCTCATCTGACTACATATGATGGAGCTCATCAACCACGTTCGATGAAGTGCAATCAGTAGGCACATACACCTGCTAGTATTGATCAAGACTACCAACAGTCTCGCTTGTTAGCACTCGGATAAGTCAGTTGGAAAGCTCCAGTGACAAAAAAGAGGCAGACTCAACTCTCCGCCCCTACACTGCAATAATATCAAGATTCATTGACAGGAAAAGGAGGATAGGAGCAGGCACATACAGCTACTCCAAGCACGGAATGGATGTATATCCCTGTTCCGGCAGCTAAAGTCACCAATAATATTCTATCAATGGTGAATGGGCAGAAGAAAATCCCTGCTCATATTCTGGATGCTTGCCAGGATATTATAACAACTTCAGTAACATCTCAGGGAAAGGAACATAAATCTATCCCTGCCAGTGGAGTGGCACATCAATAGTTCACTACGGAACATACACACACATCTGTTCCAGTCCAAGAGGGTTGTGTGGAATACTCCGCCATATCATACGGACAACCAAGTCAGGCACATACACCTGATTTGTGTAGAGATCGTCAGCCTAAACTGGCCATCTCTCCTGATCAGGCATATAAACCTGCTCAGAGTAGTGACTTTCGTCAACAAGTGGTTTCCAAGGAGAGTAAGAAGACGTCTAAGAAGAAGACCCACCCAGAAAAGTCAAGAGATCAAGATCCAATCTGTAACAAGTCCTTGCTTGATGTTGGAGTTTGGGAAGCCCTCAGACAGTTATCTATTGGAATTCAAGATTCTACTCCCTCATTTCCCAATAGTGGGAACATTAATTTTGAACCTCTTCAATAGACACATCCTCATGAAGGCTTTCTTCATGACAATTCGGTCGATCTTGATGTTTCATCTTCAGATGAGAGCCACAGGAACCCTCTGTGTGGTTATAATACCAAGGAGCAAGAGATATCATCTTTTTCTATAACCCACCATGTTGGTCCTCCCCATGATGATAAATTTCGATGCGAATGTCCTCTCCGTAGTTGTGATGCACATTTCCCGGAAAATGATCTAGTGGAAAATGTAGTGCTGGGAAAGCACTCTTATCTTGAGGCACTTGAAAATGTGAAACCAGTCATGTCTAATGCTTTATCGCTAGAAGGTAAAATACTTTCTCAATTGGATGATAGCCCAGGGTGTAGGTCATTCCCCAAACCACCCCTAAGTCATGCATCTTCTAGTTTGGTCAAGGATTTTTCTACCAATCTTATTGAATCCAATGAAGAAATAGGGAAGCACCATCTCTGGTCAAATCAGGTAGAAGAATATTCATTGAATGATAAAGAGGAAATTATGAACACGAGAAAACAACTGGAGAAAGGTGAAGTACCAGTTAAGATTTGGCCTCTGGTTGACTCTCAGTATGACATTCCATAGATGTTGACGGAAGATGGAATTAATGATATTAGTCTTAACATATGGAAAGCTCTTTGTCAGTTGAAAAAGAAAGTATTATCTTATAATGAATATGAAAATCATGTTAAGATAATATAAGGGATACAACGTCAGATTGATTTGGCATCTCTATCAGTCTCTCGATATCCGAATGCTGAAAAGCAGTAGGGAGCCCCTCATCATTCATGCCTTAGCGCACTAAGAAAATTGAACCAGTTAATTGATGATGCCCCATCTAGTATTCATGTCATAAGATGGGGTGTTCTGGGAGAACTACATTTCATTGTGCTCTCTAGTCAGCAAAGCCCGCCGAAAATGGTCTCATGCAATGTTATTGCCTGTGGCCAGCCACATTCAATGGGTTTTTTAGTAATCAAAAAATTTACCAAGAACAGGCCTCAACTTGTTCTTCTAAAAATCAAGAATATAGAGAACACATTGTCGAATTACTCCTTCATCATGCAAACGAGAATATTGAACATGCCTCTCATATGGAGCAGGCACATCATCAAGTGACCGAGGTGTCGGAAATCATCCAATGGTCTTTCAAGCCGGGTGATAAAAGTGGATGTAGATTGATGCATCCAGCTAATTTCTAGACTAAGGTCTATAAGATCAGGAGAGCTTTTAAGAAAGTCTCAGACATAGCATGTCAAGAGCCACCCCAGCTTGCTAGACTGGGGACTCTTTTAACTCAACCCTTGAAATCAAAAAATAAGATTCGAGGAGTTGGTTAAAGACAGCAGGAACAGCCCCAGTCCACCAGACTGGGGAATTTTTCAAATCATCAATCCCTTCATCAGATAAAGTCGGTCTTTTCTCGTTTGGGGAGGAAGCCTCAAGTGGAACAAATTTCGAAATTATCAGGAGATTCTCTCCAAATTACGGTTCTCCAAGAAGTTACTGAGGGATAAAATCAACAAAAGGCAATGTCTCGTCAAGGGCATGGCAGAATACAATATCAAGGAAATGATGATAGAAGGGATGCAATGCATTATGAAACAATTAATGTCATCAGTGCCATTTTTGCTGATCCACCAAATGAGGCTCACTCAGAGGGACGTGATGAAGAGGTTCCTGTTCAAGAAGTTGTACGCACAGACACAAATGAAGAAGGTGTGCGTACACGAAATCAAAGGTTTACCCAAAATCAGGGTGTTCCTTCAAATAAACCACTTACCCCTCTCCGAAAATGATCAAATAAGGGGAAGGGAAAGAATCAGGTTACATATCCTTCCTCTAGAGAAGTTCAATCTCTCTCACTAAAGAAAATATTTGTGCAAAAAGAGGAAGAAGTGAAGGAATTGAGGAGGTTGAATGCAGAACTACTTCAAGGTAGTCTTCCTCCTAAGTGTACTGGAGTCAGTCAGCCAAGGGATTTTGTTGCAGATACTGAGATGGATCAAGAATATCATTCTCTATCATTACACCCTCACAGGTCTAATCCTGCGTGTCATGTGCAACAACAATTGGCAGTTCTTCCATCAGTTGTAGTACCAGCTACCATACCTGTCCAAGCTGTAGTAATTGCACCTACCCAGGTCCAAGATCAACCAAATGTTTCACAAAAGTTAATAACTACCATTAAGTCAATAACATCTCAGTTGGAGACTAAAGAAGGGAAGCGTGCACATGTACAACCAGAAAAGAAAGCTTACCCTGAATGGGTAGATTCAATCTCTCCCCATCTTGTTTTTTGAACCTTGTATTCCCTATTTTCAATGGATCAGGCGACTCTGAACAACATTTGACGCATTACGTGTCTTGTTGCAATCCTATGATGGGAACTCCAGAGCAGCAAGAAGCAGTAAAACTCAGATGCTTCGTGCGAACCTTGCAAGGACCAGCCTTTGTCTACTACACAAGATTTCAATCCAGGTCAATTACCGGATGTGAGGATCTTCTCCAAAGATTCCTTCTCCAATTCAGCTAAATTTTTCCAAACAAAATTGTTTTCGATCTTAAAAACTGTAAGCAAAGTGAGATCGAAAGATTCTCTGATTTCATTACTAGCTGGAAGAGATTAATATATTCCTTAAGCTTAGCACTCCCTCAAGAGGAACTGTTGCCAATCAATGTGGAAAATCTGCATGATGAATTACACACACCACTGATCCCTATGAAATACAGATGAGGGTTTTGGGACCTTACTTCAATCTCTCAACAGATTGAAGATTATCTTATACAGACTAAGGCTAAATCTCATGTAATTCCATCAGCTTCAGGAAGGAGAATGGATAAAGAATAAACTGCTATAGTTATGCTTAAACAATCTCATGGACCAGCTTCTACTTCAAAACCTTCATCTTCTCGAAGGGCTCAAACTCCTGAGCGCCAACAACAGAGGTTGTTTCATCAAGATAATCAAAGAGATCAAAGATGAAAACCATTTGAGGATTTAAAAATAAAATTTTACTCTTTCTGAAATGAACAAGTTATTGGTTATTTCGTTTCGGCTCTAGAAAATATTTTGGTTCAAGTTCAATGCCCAAGAGGCCAAACAAGGAAGGAGATGAAAACCATCCCAACAGTTTCCTGTTTCATCAAATGTTGGGGCATCCCATTCAAGAGTGTTTTGTTTTCAAGGACCTCCTGCAAAAGATGGTCGAATCGGGACAAGTCAAACTGAATGGTTCTTCAGCTCATGTAGCATGTGTTACTACTACAGTTCTAGGGGAGGAAGGTGAATGTCAAGAAGTCAAAAGAAAAAATGCACAAGAATATGATGATTGGATGGTGTGAAAGACAATTAACTAAACTCATGCTATTATGCGAACACAATTGACGAAACCCATTGTGCCTTCTTCCATGAATGTCGTAGAAAAACTCTCTTCATTAGAAGAAAAATCCTCAAAGAAACGGCACAATTCCAGGAAAGAGGAACAATCAGAAGAAGATGAGTATGTGTCAAAGCCTAAGCTGTCTTTGACTCTGGAAGATTTCATGCCATATACTTTGCAACAACGGGCACCGCCCCACCAAATGGTACATCCTAAATTGTCTAGTCAAGAAGAGTCCTCCTCGGATGAAGAGTTAATCATTGGTTTTGTTAATATGATTCAATTAACAGATCCATATGCTAATCAGAGTTTCGATTTCAATGAGCCTGAATTCCCTGTATCAAATAGAGGAATCAGAGGATGTTCCAGAGGATCAGGATACAGGGGAAGACGTGGATCTTTCAGAATCCACTATTCCAATTCTACCCCTGCTAGAACTATGTACGCAGTAGAAAATCGTGGTAGAGCCCTTCAGCGAGATCGGCAAGAACAAGCAAGTTCTTCCACCAATAGAAAATTCTGTCCTGGAAAAGTTATTCTGGATGATCAGATGAGGGTTCCATATTATTCCTCTCAGTAAGTAAATGGATCTAATCAGTCTAATCTTCCAAAGCCAGTAATATTTCCAATTCTTATCCTGATACAATATGCATCAACTTCCAAAGCATCTGATTCCAAGTAACCTGCTAAACCACATGTTCCTATTGGGAAACACAGACCTCTGGATCAAAAGTATGATGTATTGAAACACTTGGACCAAGTACCGGAAATGTTATCAATTCTGGATGCTTTGAATCTATCAAAAGATCATCAGGAGGCACTCATCGAGGCTTTGTTAAGTCCTCAAGATTTTGAAACTGAAATTGTTGCAGCTGAAGTCTATCACATAGAGAATAATCATGGAGAATGCCACGAAGTAATATATTTTACTGATGATGATGAAGATGATGTTGTACATGGGAATATTAGACATTAGTACTTATCTGGAAAGGTCAATGGCATAGACGTCCGAAGGGATTTCATTGATAATGGTTCAGGAGTCAACCTCATGCCCATTCGTACACTTCGTCAGTTGGGCCTCACAGAATCTGATTTATCACCTTCGACTATGATGTTACAAGAATATGATAAAAATGAACAAGAACCACTGGGTGAAGATACACTCATAACTCAGTTTGGAGATATTGTATCCAATTCAAATTTCATGGTTGTTTATCAAGACTCAGACTTCAACATCTTGCTTGAAAGTCCCTGGCTACATCAACATGTGGCTATCCCTCCATCATACCATCAATTTCTCTAATATTATTTCGATGGTCAAATTGGGACATTGTATGGTGATAAGGACCCATTCAATACATGTGAATCTCAATACATTGGGGTGGAATTCTATCACATGAAGGGAAGTGAGGAATCCACAACAAAGGAGATTACCAAAGTTAATGCTCCATATGGTTTGGAAAAGATTCCAGTAAATTCATTTGTTCATGTGAGTACGGATTATGTGTTGCCTATCAGTCAAATTTATAGGATAGACCCAAATCCAAATACTCTTATGGAAAGATACATAATTTCAATTATGGCAATTGAGCCATACAACATGGGAGAAATTAATGATCCACCAGGCAATGATGAAAGCTCAAATGGATATGACTTCATTTCATCTGCTGAAATCCAAAAAGTCTATACTTCTCCAATCGGGCCAGAGGAAGTTATAGAAACGTCAAAGGTAAAAAATGATATCGATTCTCAATCCATCATCTCCTCTTTATTACCCAAGGAAGACCCTCCATCATCAATCGGGTTGGAAATTGAAGCCTCTTCTTCAAGATGTTCAAATTTTAACATCTCTTCTGATTTTGAAATTTTTTCTTCATCATCTACTTTGTAAGTAGAAAAAAGAGAAATAACACATGTTAAAGAAGAAAAAGAAGATCTCAGAAATGCTCCTCCAGCATTTGAAGAGGGTATCTCTACCACTGTGGATGAACTCAGAAAAATAAATCTGGGTACAAAAGAATATCCACGCCCCAGTTTAATCAGTGCTGCCATGACTCTTGAAGAACAAGAGATGTATATTTCCTTTTTAAAGAAAAATCGATACATATTTTCTTGGAACTATACAGAAATTCCCGGGCTTGATCCTAATGTTTCTACTCATCATTTGGGTTTACCAGAAGAACATCGATGATTTAAGCAAGCCCTGAGAAGAACACACCCGACTTATGCTTCCAAAATTGAAGCCGAAGTGGATAAGCTTATTAAATATAACTTCATCAGAGAAGTTCAATATCCCAATTGGTTTTCTAATATTGTCCCTGTGAAAAAGAAGAGTGGAAAAATTAGAGTTTGCAATGATTTCAGATATCTTAATCGGCATTGTCCTAAGGATGATTTTCTTGTTCCGATTATATAACTCTTGATTGATGAAACACCTGGCTGTGAAGCACTTTACTTCTTGGATGGATATTCTGGATATAATCAAATCTGAATGGATCTAGAAGATGAGAAATATACAGCTTTCAGAGCCCCTCAGGTGACTTTTTCTATCGGGTAATGCCCTTTGGATTAACGAATGCAGGCGCAACATATCAGTGTGCCATGCATCGTATCTTGAAACCCTTTTCAGGGAAGTTCATTGAATGTTATGTGGACGATTTGGTGGATAAATCCAAACAACTTTCTAATCACTTGGATGATTTGGAAGTCATATTCTGCAACCTTTGATAACATAATTTGAAGATGAACCCCTTAAAATGTTCTTTGGGGTAACCTCAGGGAAATTTCTTGGCTTTGTTGTACACCATCGTGGTATCTAAGTCTATCCTGATAAGACTAAGTCAATTCTGGGTACGTCAGCTCCTAGAAATTTGAAATAATTGAGAGGGATTCAGGGAAATTTAGCCTATATTCAGCATTTCATCACCAATTTGGCAGGGAAATGATTACCCTTCACCAAATTGATGAAGAAGTGAGTTACTTACTAGTGAACTGAAGAATGTCAAGAATCATTCGATATTCTCAAGAAATACCTCTTGAGTCCACCGGTACTTATGCCACCTATTGAAGGATGGCCACTTATCCTCTATGTGACATCCTTAGAGTGATCATTGGGTGCCATTCTTGCTCAAAAGAATGATGCTGGGAATGAAAACAACCTATACTATCTCAGTCGAACTATGCTTGAAGCAGAAACCCAGTATTCAAATATTGAGAAGTGCTGCCTGGAATTAATCTTTGCAGTTCAGATGTTGAGACACTACCTACAACATCATGATTTCCAATTGGTATCTCGTAATAACCATCTCAAATTCATCCTTAATCGTCCTATGCTTACAGGACGTCTGGCAAGGTGGGAAGTTATTTTGTAGCAATTTCATATTCAATATGTGTCTCAAAATCCAATAAAGGGCCATACTTTGGCTGATTTCATGGATGAACACCTTTCAGTGGAAGATACATCTTCGGATATTGAACTCCATGATGAGAAAGTCTTTTCTATTCAGGATAGTCCTTAGACATGGGAAATTTACTTTGATGGTGCTTCCAGAAGTCCAACCGGGAGGAAAATGGAAAATCATAAATTCAACAGGTTGGTTTAGGAATTGTACTCATTTCTCCAGAAAAGGCAGTGTTACCTTATTCCTTCTTATTGTGGGAAGGTGGTACCAATAATGAAGCAGAATATCAAGCTCTCATCGTAGGATTGGAGTTGGCACTTCAAGAACAAGTGAATCACTTAAAGGTGAAAAGTGATTCTTACCTAGTAATAAAACAAGTCAATGGGGATTATGCCATCAGAAAAGAAGAACTAATCCCTTTGTATGATTATGTCAAAGAGTTAATGGTTGAATTCCCTTCAGAACCGACATTCTCTTATGTCCCAAGATCACAAAATGCTCAAACTGATGCACTGGCTAATATAGCCATAGCATTGGAAGATCCAAATCGGGATGAGACTACCATCAGAATTGCCCACCGTCATGCAATTTCACCTTATGTTCGAACCAGAACATAGGAGATCAATTAAATTAGTCCCATTCCTAACCATATGGTCATACTACAGGATGGATGACACCTATCAGGAAATACCTTCAAAATGGAACACATCCACCTGATAGAGCCAAGAAAGAACAAATCCGGCGACGTGTGGAGAATTTTACTCTTTATGATAGCCCAGATCACCTAGAGAAAGTTTTCTACAAGCGTGGTTTTGATGGAGTTCTCTTCAGATGCATTGATGGTGAAAAGACAATGGGTTTCATGAATGAAGTACATGCAGAAGTCTGTGGTGCCCACCAGTTTGGACATAGATTGTCTGATCAAATTCGAAGGCTAGGATTCTTTTGGCCTTCAATGATACAAGATTGTGTTGATTTCACAAAGAAGTGTCATTCATTCCATGTACATGCCAACTTCATTCATCAACCTCTAGAGTTGCTTCATAAAACTAAATACTCGTGGCCATTTTCCACATGGGGAATGGATGTGGTGGGACCTTTCCCTTTAGCTACAGCCAAGCTGTTTAAGTATATTCTTACTACTAATGATTTCTTTTCCAAATGGGAAGAGGCAATACTTATCAAGGAATTCAGTTCTAAATGAATTGTTAGCTTCATCAAGACTAATATTATTAGCAGATTCTGTGTCCCTCATACCATATTGACAAAAAATGGCACTAACTTCTATTCATCCGAGGTGAAGAAGTTGTATCATGAATACAACATTAAATCCAATCATTCATCTCGGTATCATGGAGCAGACAATGGACCGATAGAAGCCTTCAACAAGACACTTTCAAATATACTGAAAAAGATGGTGGATAAAGATAAGAAGTCATGGCCTGATAAATTGTTTCATGCTTTATGGGCTTATCGGACCACCACCCACACTACAATGCAGTCAACTCCATACTCGTTGGTATATGGAACAGAAACAGTCTTGCCAATTGAAGTTAAAATACCCTCACTCAGAATTTCAATTTGTGATCAATCATCTACAGATGAACAATCTCAAAAGCAATTGAAAGAATTGGAATGGTTAGATGAGAAAAGATTGTGCACTTTTCACCACATAGAAGTCTATCAGAATCGAAAAGTATGAGCTTTCAACAAAAAAGTTTGTCTTCGTTCATTTGATCAGAGAGAATTTGTATTAGTTCTTAGAACACCAATGATACCAGGAAAGAAACCTCCCAGGATTGAGCCAAAATGGGAAGGAACTTATTCAATACATAATGTCTACTCCAATGGAGCATATTCCTTAATCTCGATGGATGGAGAACTCATCACTACTCCAACAAATTCCATATTTCTGAGGAAGTATTTTGTATAAACCCATAATATATCATTTCTTATCCAAAAATATGTTAAACTTTATCCCCTTCATCATCCTTGCTATATGACATTAAAATATACAGCAACGGCCCATGCATATGACCCTAAACTATTTGCAAATCCCTTACGTCCAGCAAGGCGTTAAACTACATCATCCATAGTCCATGCATATTACTTTAAACTATTTCCATTTCTTTCATCCAACATGACGTTAAACTGTAAAGTCTTAGCTACATGACGCTAAAGTTTATAGAAGTCCCTTTCGTCCAACATGATGTTAAACTACATAACCATCCAGGTCCATGCATATAACCTTAAACTATTCGCACATTCGTCCAACATGACGTTAAACTGTGAAAAATTCCCTAATACGTCCAACATGACGTTAAACTATGTCCTCTTTTTATCCTCACTGCAAGACATTAAACTTCATAGTCCTCTTTTTGTCCAACATGACATTAAACTATATTTTCCCCATCGTCCTAACTACATGACGCTAAACTGTACAGAAATTCCACTAATACATCCTACATGAGATTAAACTGTACTTTTTCCCTGCTACATGACATTAAACTATGCATCACCAATAGTCCTACCTGCAAGATTTTAAAACTACATAGTCCCTTCATATGTCCTACATGACATTAAAATGTGCATCGTTAAGGTTGTTGCTTCCTCTTGTTTCTCATACCGAGTATGACTCACGTGAGCTTAGAGAAAACATCAACCATAACACTCTCTCTGGGATACTAACCATGTTTATGTCCCAATAATATTTTTAGGTCATTGTCCCCAAGAACAACATGATCACTAATTCATTCTTTAATTGAACTACGCGTAATTTGATCCTTGGCTTCTAGGATGGGTACGTAGGCAACCTAGTGAGGTTCCTGCACAAAACCAATCTCTTCACATCGGTTCACCTCTATCTTGTACAATGTTGATTCGTGAAACCACCACTACAATCAATATCTTTACACCGGTTCACTTTCGTCCTTGCTATATGACGTTAAACTGTACAACATTTCTGTCCGGTATGACAATAAACTATAACATTCTTTGATACCCTCACCTAAGAGGGAATCATTATTTACATTGATTTTCAATCATATTATATTTCAAAGACTATGTGCATACATGGAAATGCCCGAACCTTTTATCTTGGGTTAAACCATCATTGCACAAATGTTCCCTTGCACCCTTCACATGTACGAACAAAATTTGTACAGAGGGTATTTATAGAACTATGTGGGATTTATTCCCATCCTTATGGGATATGTAGGAATGTTCTAGTGTCCCTCAAATCCAGCCCCAAGTCTTTTGGGCCTAACCACAAATTCCACTTTCAGTCCCTTGCTGAAAAGTCCCCATGAAAGCAGACATAGTGTATTTCTGATAATGGTCCGAGCTCTATGACCCTAAACTAAGATCTCCAATCCTTTTTCCACACATGACGTTAAACTGTAGATTAAGAAATAATTATGGCTTGATTCCCATCCTTATGGGATACGTAGTGAAGTCCAACATTTCAATTCAGGACCCAGCCACAACATTATTATGGTTAGCATTGATATGTGTATCTCTACATAAATTGAACAATATCCATCTTTATGTTTCATAATCCTAACCTTAAATATTTTCAGATCTTCATAACCCTTTTCTTATCTTCTAATCACTAAAGGCCTGAAATTCTGAGAGTTATTTTGCCTGACCATGTAGCACATTCCCTTAGGCGGCCTTGCATAAAAAATCTACATAACGGACCTGTCAGCCAAAAGATGATATTATTTGACTATACAGTCAATGCCCTTAGGTGGCCCCGTATAATTCAACCCCCTAACGGGTTTGTTAAATATTGGAAACTTCATTCTTGGGAGGAAAACCACTTTTGTCTGTATTTGTCTTGATAATATGTTGGGATCCGGAAAAAGTATCCATCCTTAACATATTTGTCCAATATCCTTGTTCATGATCTCAAAGTATTCAAGTCTATGGTTTATATTCTCCTTCCCTACGTTTGGGTCAGACCTTCGTAGGAGTGATATCCATCGTGTTCATCGATAATCATGTTTGTAAATATCTTCTACATATTCAATTACCTCTTTCCATATAGCAAACTCTATACTTTGGAAAATTTGAATCTCCATAAACATTCACTGGCTTTTTAGCACTAGGAATGTAAATTTCTGAGAGTTATTTTGCCTGACTCTGCAGCACATTCCCTTAGGTGGCATTGCATAAGTAGTCTACATAATGGACATATCAGCCAAAAGATGCTATTTATTTGACTATGCAGCCAATTCACGTAGGTGGCCCTGCATAATTCCACCCCCCTAATGGGTTTGTTAAATAATGGTAACTTCATTCTTGGGAACTACTTCTTCTAGTAACTTTTCGATCTTTTTCATATCATTCCTCAGATTCAAATTTTCATAAGTTATAGTTTACATATTTTCCCTCATACATGAGTATGGTAATATGTTTTTAGATAAATTGTCAAAGAATTGAGTCAATTCTAATTCATTCGGTCAAAGCTATTTCGACCTTAAACATTAGTGTCTTTTTGTCCGACGTGCATGACTTTAAACTACACACAAAAGACAAGGGAACTCTGAATAAAAGTCAAGTTCCATCTCACTAAAGATACATTTTGTATTATTTAGGTAATATTGAGCAATTAAATAATTCAAAGTTTGTAGGGTTAATTATAATAATCCATGTAAAAATCAAACTATGCTTACTAGGCCCATTGGATTAGGTAAAATTTAAAGCAGGTCGCATGAAAATTCATGCACAAGTGATTGACGATGAAAGAATTCTTTCCATTTGATGCACATGAATTCGAAGGAAATCCACAGATTGGAGCCACTTCTCTTTTTCAGGAAATTACAAAAGACAGTCAACATATGTCTTTATTTGATGTATAGTATCCCGAGCTTCATCAGCAGCTACTTGAACCTCATTCACTCGACCAACTTCACTCTTCTAAGCTTGATTGAGTGACTTCATGGCATATGAAATGGCTTTCATACCATTTGTTTGAGCTCCCTCCAATGAATTATTGAGATGGTCACGCTCACCAGGAACAACATCTAACTATTGCTGTAGATGCACCTGCTGGACGACTTTTTCTTTGATCTTATGCTTTAGATCCTTCATCTTGGTAGTATAATCAGCCTCATCTCAGGATACTGCAGCCTCAAATTCACTGATATTGACTAACAACTTCACCCTGGTCAGATCTTCATGGCACGTTTTCTCCTGCTCCATTCTTCATCCAATGATATTTCAGAATCCTTGTTAGTCTCACTAGTGGGAGCATTTGATGTGTCTTCTTGGTGACCCTCATTCTGTGGCCCCTGACCCTGGACAGCTTCATCAAGAAGGATGGAAGATTCAGTTTCTGCAGCCGCCAATTATTCTGGTGTAGGTTCTTCTCTACTTGTAACAGTACCAGGAGCAGTACTGAGAATAGATGTTGGCTCTTTTTCAGAAGCAGGCAAGTTAGCCTGAATTTTTGTTTGTTCCACAGCACCCTCTCTGGTCCTTAAAAGAGGATCAGTCCATCCCTCAGAGGGGAAATTGAAGAATCCCCTGCAATCCCAAGGAAAATGAGAAATATTTTTCATGGTTTTAAATTCATGATTATCAGAAGGACATACCACTACTGATAAAGTGTTTACCAGTGTACTTCCTCCTTCGTCGCCTTTGCCCTTTTGGCTTTTTGGGAGTGTCGGCAGTCTCCCTTATTGGCACTTGAATTGGCGAATGGAAAGCTATGTCCAATTCCTCATTCATTGCATGCTGGCCCGGAGATATCTCACTCGGTTTGCGAGGAGATTCAGAAGAAGACCCGATGGCAGTACCATCAGGGCTATACTGTGGTGAAGGAACCTCAGTACTTCCTTTATTTTAAAGCTACAAGATTAAGAAAATAACTTCCTTAAGTAAATAAGCTTCGAATGGAATCATGTTTCAAAGCAAATAATGAAATAAAACTTACATCTTTAGGAGGCACATAATCATGCCACTCCTCATCACCAGAACCACCACCCCCCTAAGTGGCACCACGATCAATCATTTCCTTCACCCGCCTGGTGACAGGAATGGACTCGTCAGTGGAATATATAAGCATTTACAGCTCTCTGATGTAAGCTCACACATCATTGGGGTTATGCTTGTATTGGATATTTTTAAAAGCCATAAGATTACCTATTCTAGGGAGTTATGGACCCTAAACAAATCCAGCAAGGCGGTCTCAGTACCACATTATAAACTCTTCCATGTCTGGACAGCCTCTGGTCATAGATATGAAGGCTGTGAGGAAGGTCCTACAATCTTTGATTTCAGTTTCTTCCCATCTCCTGCAACTACAGATAGAGAATAAGAAAATAAGACTTATTGCTTTATAAAGTAGTAGTGATTAAATTAACACAATGACGTAACTCACCCGGAGTTGATGGAGTAGGTCTTTTGATTCTAACCGGATGATTATATCGGGCACGAGGCTGCTTTGTCACTTGTTGTACCTCATCATCCCCATCATGGGAATCCGGTGAATCAGCCCTATAGGATGAATCTGGAAAATCAGCTTCAGGTGGGGAGGCATCACCTTCATGAGGAATGGTTTCTTTCTCTACATTCCTCTTCCTTTTCCCCACCTGATAAACTGGGTGATTCAGCACCCCTTTAGGGTATGATTCTATCAAGTGCTCGGCATACCATGTAGTCAGGTTATGTGCTGCTTTTTCAACTAGTAGATCAAATATCACCCCAATCAACTCCCTTGACGTCAGCAGCCCTAGTTTCCGAGCAACCATCGTATGTTGCTCTAACCTGACATGTACCGGGGGAGATATAGCAATATGTTGCAGACACTTGAATTAAATCGAAAATGTATATGGAGCATAGGCCTCACATATAATTTCTCCATCAATATTGGAAACTAGTACACCATCTATGCAAGCAAGCATGTATGCCCTCAAATCCAAGTGGGTTGTTGCATCATCAACAAACCGCTCGGTTGGAGGATTTCCATAGGGAAAGAAGTTGAATTCCTTAAACATGATCAACATCACATTCATGTCATAGGCATTAAGATCTAATGGAGCAACTCCAGATAATTCTTGCACTAATGGACTGAAATAACTTCCAGGAATTTGTAATCCATTCTCTACATAGTATGTCCTAAAGTGAGCGGCGATCCATCCCCATAAAACTTTTAATGGTCCCACTATTATTAAAGGATATTTAACCATGGAGACATGAATTAAACTCTTTTGAATATTTGCTAAAATGGGGGTAGCCAACCCAACCATTTTTTCCTCATCCAACTTTTCCGAAATGACGAAGGTCCCTGGCCTGATGCCTCCCTTCGAATCCCTGACTAGCAAGAGATAAACGCTAAGCCACAAATCCAAGAAGCCCGCCAGATGAGTCTTCTTCGGGATCCTTTGATTCACCTCATATCCCCATTTCTCAAACTCTCTTGCTTCTAGAGTTGGCCAGAATGTGCCAGAAGCACCCCTCTTCTCAGGTGTTGGGCAGGTGGTTGGATGGGTGGGAATCTTGTCCTTGGATTTATTTATCTTGGACTCTTTCTCCTTCGGCTCCATCCCCTTTGGCTCCTTTTCTTTCTTATCAATAAGAAATATATTCATCCACTCCTCCTGATAAATATCCTTTCTAGAATGAGTTAAGGAGGTCTCTGAACTCTAGATCTTGTGGATGATTTTAAATAATTCTCGAGCTAAATCAGGAGTCTTCTATGAATCATTCCTAGTCACCTTGGGAGGAATGAATTCATCATACGTGTCACCCAAAATGGGACCCCCTAATATCCTGTGGACAACCCACAGATTGATGCCTACTTTTCCATGATTCAAATGGAAGGAATTGGTTTCTGGGCTCTAGTGGCTGAGTATCTCTGGCATGAAGTTATCATGCATGTAAACATTTGTTTTCCCAACCCAAACAACTTCGTATATCGCCACTCCTTTCAGATCCTTGACAAACTCAGCACAGGTTTATCACACTCAGTATGCCCACATCAAAGTTGGCTTCACACCTCCCCCAAGACGGAAGTCCCAAATTTTCATCCAGCCTTTGGATTGATCCATCTGAGCATTTCAGAAGATTGAAAGATGACAATGTCGTTGCAACTCAGGATTATGAGGTTTCAGATCTAGCATACAAGGGCTATGATGCATCATGTGGGCCTTCTCCACTATTCCAGCATTTATAAATCCTCCTCCACATGAGATATTTGCTGAAGCAAAGTTGGTGTAATTCTGAAACCATGAAAATGGGAGATAGTTCTTTGCTTCTAAAATAGTGAATTCTCGTAGATGACCATAGCCATACAAAGGTAGATAAGTGCTTTATGGGAAATCAAAGTGATATTTCTTCAAATACATAGCCAAATACGGAAGAGTGCTATCACAAATGGTATAATAATCGTGGACAATGATATCCATCATATAATCAAGATGTTTTCTTTCCAGTTCATCAGCCGTTCTGATTCTCTTGGGAGCCATTGAATCTGCACAAATATTGAATAAATTAACTCTTAAATGGGTTTATTTTTCATAAAATTTGTGAAGGAATTTAGAAAAAATGGCGAAGGCATTAAGGTGGACAAGTATAACCTGGAGCGCAAGTGTGGACGTGTCACGCAAGTATAATATGTCGCACATGTATTTGGCATGCAAGTATCACTGTGCAGGTCTAGATACCTTGACAGCAGCGTGGCAACAAATGGAATGAAAAAAAAGAGAAACATGCACGGTAGAGATGAACTATGCGGCGAGAGCTCAAAAATCCAAAGTCTTGTGCAATGCACGACAAAAAAAGAGAATCTATATAGGCCAGGTCGGCCACCTGCGCGCCTACAGCCAGTGCGCTCCAGCCCTACGCTACTCGCACCTGCGCGATTATGGTTGGGTGGTGACCACCTGCGCCCCTCTTTCCCTTTGATTTTCTTTTTTTCCTCAGAGTCACATGCTTATTCTTTGGATCCAACTTTGAGGGGGGACTTTTGTTGACGCACCTTTTCGTCACAGTGTCTAAAAGAATGGAAAGGGAAATGACTTAGAACAATGTGATTCATCCCTTGAAGAAAACATCAAAAATCAACAAAGGAATGAAAAAGGAGTCAATGGACATAGGGTCACGCAAGTTCCCTAACTGTCGTGCAAGTATACTTGTGCGCCGCCTAATGGTCGCACAAGTTCCCTTTCTGTCGCCCTAAGTGATAACCGCCCGGGGTCTTCTCCCACATATAAATACCCCTGGTGGGCCCCCCATTTCAGGAGGAATATTTCCAGAATTCAGATATAGAGCTCTGAATGCCCAAGTCTCTTCTACAAGTCTTCCGAACACTTCCAAAGTAAATCTTTACCTAGAATGGAAGGTCTAAACAAGAGGAGTAAGGTCCTAGTGTTAGAATTCAATAACACTTGCGAGCCTAAGGTGTTTTACCCTTAAGGGAAATGAACATACTTGTGCGCCTTCTTACCTACTCATTAAAACTTGTGCGCCCCTCTTCTGGAAGTACCTCAGGATAATTTGAAAGGCTTTGGTCAAGGATCGCCCATGTATTACCCTACTGGTTAAAAATAGCGCAAGTACCCATGTGTGGCGCAGGTATACCTGCGCGACTAGGGACTTGCGCTCCCACGCAGTACCTGCGCCCCTTCCAGGACTTGAATGCCCCTATCTTTTTGGGTTCCTTTCCTACCCATTTCACATATCTTATAACATTCCACCTCTTCTATTCAAGATTCAGTCTTCAAGACACTCTTCAAAGCCATTTATGGCATGATTTCTTGATTTGACTTCCTTGTCTGGAAAGAACTCTGTGGAACATCTCTCAAAACATAGTGGTTTACATATCTTTATGTCACTAAAATTTGAGATTTAATTCATTAAACCTCATCCTTTAAGATGATAGAACCCTATTCATGGTAATCCTTTTCAAGAGTAAGCCCCAAGTCCCCTAATCTAGGCATCCTTTTCAGGAGTAAGCCCCAATCTTAAAATTCCCAAATATGGGCATCCTCTTTAGGAGTAAGCCCCAACCATAATTCTCTTAACATAGGCTTCCTTTTCAGAAGTAATCCCCAGTCTCAAATATGGGCATCCTCCTCAAGAGTAAGCCCCAAGTCCCTTTCATTTTCAAATCTCTTTAACTTGGGCCTCCTTTTCAGGAGTAATCCCCAGTCTTAATTTCTCTTGACCAGTCCTAATTTTCTTTTGATCTGGGCTTCCTTCTCAGGAGTAAAACCCAATCATAAGCCCCCTCCTAACTTGGGAATCTTCCTTAGGAGTAAGCCCCAAGATTAGAGTATACAAATCTTCATAAAGCACATATACCTTTATTGACCCTATTCCTGGATTTTTTCCCTGAAGAAACTCTCAATCTTCATTTATTCTGGGTAGTCATACATACATAAGACCCACATCATTTCTCATGATTGCATCTTTTGTTGCACAATTGTCAGATTTTAGCAATACCTCTTGTTTCTCACACCGAGCATGACTCACGTGAGATTAGAGTGTAAAAGTAATTATGACATAATTCTCTGAGCCATCAATTGTGCAAAAACATCATACTCCCTTTCTCGAACTACGTGGGTTCTGATTCCTTTTCTAAAAAAAGGATACGTAGGTAGCCCATCTGTGGTTATAATCACAACTCTGAAATAATTCATTTCCTTCTGAATGACAATAAATTTCAAGTTCCCCACTGAGTGTATTTAAAACCAATATGGTCATCATAATGACCAAGATACTTTTATGTATTGAAGGATACCATTGACTAAGAATCTCTAACAAATACAGATGATTCTCCATCGATGAAGAACTTTCGAATACATATAAAAGATCTGAATTTCCTACATATCAATCATTGATTGTCAGACTAAAGGAAAGCTAATTTTATACGTGGTAATATAATAAGGATTCGCGAACATAACTTATATCTATAAAGAGAGTCCCGGAGTAGACAATAATTCCCCTCAAAATGGTGTGATGAGTCCGACCTCCCATCCTCTCGACCAATGCAAATTCTTGAGCCTCATAAGTTCACAACTAATGAGCACCAACCTTTGGAAAGTAGGTCTCAAAGGATATGGAATCATTGGATGTTTCCGGTTCTACAAAAAAACCTGTTATAAACCGATTAGAATGTTTAAACCTTAAATCAGCGAGGTCATCCCTAATTCCAAAGGGAAACAAAGCCCTCAAAACCCTTGAACTCCTAAAAACCCAAAAAACCTTTAAAACCCCTTTAAACCTAAAAAACTAAGCCCCCTTTTAAAACCCCTAAAACATCTAAAACCCCAAAACCATATAAAAATAATAAAATGAATTAAAAAATTATAAAATAAATCAAAAAACCATCAAAATACATAAAAACCCCAAAAACCCAATGTGATCCAAAAACAATAAAATCATATAAAATCCATAAAAACCCATAAAACCCTAAAAACACCAAAAATAATAAAATAAAATTTAAAACGCCTCAAACACCATAAAAACTAGAAAACCCCCTAAAAACTATAAAACTAAAACAATCCTAAATAACTTTAAATCCTTAAAAATATTTCAAAACACTAAAAATCCTAACCACTCAAATAATCTGAAAACCATTAGAACCGATTAAAATACAAAAAAAAAATAAAAACCCTAAAAATTCCCCTAAAAACAAGAAAATGAAAAAATTCATTGAAAATAAATAAAATCTTAAAAAATATTATAAACCCTAAAACCCCCAAAAACCCGAATAACAGAAAAACACCTAAAATACCCTGAAAAACCTAAAATCTCCAAAAATACTAAAACCTGAAATACTCTAAAAAAGTCAAAAAATTCCTTTAACCTTATAAATTCATAAAAACACTAAAAACCCTAATATAAAATTAAAACCCTTTGAAACAAAAAAAAAAGAGAATCATTAAAAAATCTAAAAGATTTGTAAAAAACCTCTAAATCATTAAACTCTAAAAAACCGTAAAACCCTAAAAAATTAAAAACCCTAACAGTACTAAAAAATATTAAAAAACACTAAAATTTTAAACAAACATTATAAAACCTTAAACCCCTAAAAGACAATTGAAAACACTTAAAAGTTCTAAAATCCTTTAAAACCCTAATGAACCTCAAACCCATAAAAAACTAGAACACTATAAAAACATAAAAACCCTTTAAAACAATAAAAACATTAATAATCTCTAAGACTACTAAAAAATCTTATTGACCCCAAAAAACCCCCCAAAAAAACAAAGAAAACACTTTAAAAACAGTAAATTCCCTAAAAACCCATAAAACCATTAAATCATGAACCCCTAAAAGTATAAAAAATTCTATAAAAACCCAAAAACCCCTAAAAACCCGAAAAACCCAAAAAAAATCACTAAAAATACATAGAGACATAAAACCCCCAAAAACCCCAAAAACCCATAAAAATAAAACAAAATCTAAAAAACCCTTAAAAACCATAAACCCTATATAATCCATAAATAGTAAAATGTCCCTAACTTCCTTAAAAACAATTAAAACACCCTAAAAGTCCCAAAACAACTTCTAAAACACATATAATACCCTAAAACCATAAAAAACTATAAATACGAAAAACAAATGAAAACCATAAATGAACCTAAAACCCCTAAAACGGCCTATGAAAATCATAAAAACCATTATACTCGTTTGAACACCCAAACAAAACTCTAAAAACACTTAAAACCCCTAAAAATATAAATAACCCACATGCCCCCTAAAACACTAAAATCCCTAAAAACCAAAAATTGTAAAAAATATAAAATAAAACTAAAAACCCAAAATAACTAATAGGATCTAAAAAATTAAAAGAGTATAAAACCATAAAACCCTACAAATCCCTAAAAACTCTAAAAACCCCTAGAAACCCTAAAACCCTAAAAAATAAAAAAAACTATAAAAACCCAAAACCCAAAACCCCGTAAAATCCCATAAAACATTTAAAAACACTAAGAACCATACAAAAACAAAAATCTAACAACCCTAAACCCCTAAAACCTAAAATCCCTAAAAAACCTAAGAAACCAAAAAAGAACACCTAAAAACCATAAAAACCCTTAAAACCAAAAAATAAAATAAAAACCTCTTAAAACCATAAAACCCCCTGAGTAAAAAAAATATCCAAAAACCCAAAAACCCCTAAAAAACATAAAACCCCCAAATAACTGAATAAACTCTAGAAACTCGAAAAAACTGAAAAACCAAAAAGCCCCTAAAACTAAAAAACCCTAAAACAATAAAATTTTGAAACCCTTAATAAACCTCAAACCAATAAAACACTAAAAACCGTACAAACGATAAATAAAATTACTAAAAGAACCATAAAATTCCCTAAAAACATTAAACCTGTAGAACACATGTAACCCATTAAAGCATAAAAATCTATAAATTCATTAAAATAAGAAACACCTAAAAACCAAAAACAAACTATTGAAAATATCTAAAATTACTAAAACACTAAAATCCCTAAAAATGAATAAACACAACTAAAACCCTAAAAACTGCTAAAATACCCTAAAACCCCTTAAGAACCTAAAACCCCTAAATGCCACTTAAATACACAAAAAACCCTACAGACCCATAAAAAACTACAAATCACTGAAAAACATATTACCCTAAAAAAACTCAAAACCCCTAAAAACCCTAAAACTCATTAATAATCTAAAATTTAAAACAACCCAAAAATAACCCAAAACCCTTTAAAAGTATATAAAAATTTGAAATCCCCTAAAAATCCTAAAAGAACCCAAAACCTGAAAAGATATTAATAAACATGAAAACCCCTAAATAACACAAAAAATCCAACTCTTATAACAAAAACAACCCTAAAACCAAGAAAATTAGAACAACACAGTAACACAAAAATATTTCTTGAAAATACCCAAAGCCTAAAACCCTAAAAGACATCTCAAAACCCTAAAAAACCTAAATCCCCTTAAAACTCTAATGATTCATTAATTATTATAAAAACAATAAAAAACACTTAATACACTAAAAACCCAAAAAAATCACAAAAAACCTCTACAAATACTACAAACTCACAAAAATGATCAAGAACCATGAGAACCACTCAATCCCTTCTAAAGACACAAAATGTACTAATAATCCTTTAAAAACCATAAAAATCCATTAAAAACATTAAACCCCAAAAAACTAAAAAATACTAAAAACCCCAAAAAAAATCTAAAACCCATAACTAACCGAACAACCCCTAAAAAATTTAAAAATACTAGAGAAATTAAAAATTATTAAGAAACCTAAAAATTGGAAAAAAAAGATAAAAACCGCTAAAAGATCAAAAAATGAACAGAATAATAAGAATCCGTTTTTAATCTATAAACACCTCAAAACATAAATAACCCAATAAAAAAACCCCAAAGACCCTAAAAAATTAATCACCCTATAAACCCTAAAAATATAAAAACACTAGAACCTCTACAAAACATAAAATACCCAAAAAACCCCCCAAAACCCTAAAAAAGATAAAAACCTAAAACAATCGTAAAGACTCCCAAAACCTTACGAAAACCTGGAAAACAATAAAAACCATATATCCATTTAAACCCCTAAAACCTGTAACCCCTTAAAAATCCACGAATCCCCTAAAAAAGAATAAAAACTACAAAACCACATAAAACCTGAAAACCTGAAAATCCTTAATCCCCCCCCTCACACAATGATCTAGAATCACTAAAACAAGAAACACTATAAAACTCTAATGAACATAAAAACAAAAAAAAATTCAAACCCAAAACCCCATAAAATATGAAAACAAAAAACTGAACAAACAAAAAACCATAAAAATCAGGAAAAACAGAAAATCCTAAAAAACATACTAATAACACTAAAACCCATAAAACCTATATAAAATAAAAAACTCTAAAATGTCTACAAAAATACTAATAAAACCAAAATAAAATCTAAAAAACAGAAAATCCTAAACCCCTAAAATAATCTAAAGCCCATTTAATCCCCCAATGACCCTAAAGCATCCATTAAAACCCCTAAAACCATAAAAACTATTAAAATTCTAAAACCCTAAAAAACCTTAAAAACCTAAAATCCTAAAATAACACTATAAATATTAATGTTCCCATATACACCAAAACACCCCCAAAAAACCCCTACCCTTAAAAGATTAGAACCCCTAAAAGTCCATGAATCCAAAAAAACACCAAAAATTCCAGAAAACTCAAAAAACCCAAAAAACCATTGATATGATAAAAACGATAAAAGAACCTAATTTCCTACAATCACTAAAAAACCCAAAAATCCAAAAAATCCCTTAACCCCTTAAAAAATACTAAAACACTAAAACCCCCTATAAATCATAATATCCCATTAAAAACAAAAAAAATCTAAAAAATAGAAAAATACTAAAAATCCCAAGAACCATTCAATTACCTAAAAACTTTTAAAATCGTGAAATAAGTTAAAAATATAAAAATGTAAAAAATAATAAAAAATCTATAAAATCTGATAAACCCTAAAAAATGAAAACCTTAAGGAAACCCAAATGGACCCTAAAAACCCTAAAACACCAAAAACATATTAAAACCCCTAAAACCCATAAAAACATTGAAAAAATAAAAACACTATAAACCATTAAAATGAAAACTATCCCACTAAAAGAACCTGAACGACCAAAAACCCCATAAAAAACATAAAATATTAAAAAAACCCTAAAAACCCAAGAAGAAAATATAAACCACTAAAAACATAACAACACCTAAAATAACTAAAAAATAGTTAATGATTCTGAAACCCCCAAATGTGCCCTTAAAAACTAAAGGAGTCTAATGCCCCTAAAACCCTGAAGGTCCCAAAAAACACATAAAACCCTAAGGGTCCCTAATACCCCTAAAAACATTTAAGGATCCCAAAAATTAGAAAATATCCTAAAAAACGTAATACCATAAAATTCCAAACACCCATAAAACTCCAAATTGAAATAAAAAACCCTAAAAACCCTAAACTTCCCTAAAAACTATAAAAACTAAAAAACTGAAAGAAGAAAAATCCAAATACCACTATATGTCCCAAAAACCCTAAAAGTCCCATGAAACCTACAAAAAAACCTAAAACCCATAAAAAAAATAAACCCCCTAAAAACCTTAAATGACCCTAAAAACCCTAAAATATATTTACAATACCTATAAAAACCAAAAAACCACTAAAAACCCAAAATGCCCAAGAAACCCTACAAAACCAAAAACACTACAACCCCTTAAATCTCAAAAAAATCACTAAAAAGATGAAAAACCTATGAAAACACTAATCATACTAAATTCCATAAAAACCATGAAAAACCCTAAAACCCGTAATAACCCTAATACCCTTAAAAACCCAAAAAACCCAAAGCCCCCCAAAACCAATTAAAAATGATAAAAACCTAAAATATCACCTAACCCCCCCCCCCACTCCCCAAACCCTTAAAATTCCTAAAACCCTACAAAACCCAATAAATACGTTAAATCCTTAAAACCGAAAAAACACTTCAAAAACTATAGAATGATAAAACACAGAAAAATCCCTAAAACCAATAAATCCCCATAAAACTCTAAAAATAACATAAAAGACCATAAACACCCTAGAATATATTAATGATCCAAAAGACCCTAAAACACTAAAAATTCAAAAAACCACTAAAAACCCTAAAGATGCTAAAAATTAGTAAAAGATTATAAAATTTAAAAAAGTCCCAATAAAATATAAATATATTTGAACCCATAATACCTGAAGAACCCCTAAAACCTCCAAAATGCTAAAATTATTTATGAACTATAAAATAAAATTAATAACCCTCAAAAAATAAATCCTAAAAAAACCATGAAATATTAAAAACCCTTAAAACCCCTAACAAACCATAAAATCACAAAAAGCACTGCAAAACCCTATAATACCCTAAAACTCTAAAAAACTAATAACCTTAAAAATTACAAAACCCCAAAAATCCTATCAAAAACCTAAAAACTTTTAAAAACCATTAAATATCCTCGATACAATAAAATCCAAAAAAACAACCTTAAAACTATTGGAAAAAACCATGAGAACCCAAAAAAGAGTCCCATAGACCCCCAAAACCCCTAGAAATAGTAAAAAAATTAAAAACACTAAAAATACCATTAACTATAAAAAATCATAAAAACCATAAAAACCCTGAAACACAAACGATATATATATACAACCACTAAACCCCTAAAAACCCCAAAACACTGAAAAAGTGCCTAACCCACCGAAATGCCCACAGTAAACCTAAAACCCATAAATTTCCCTGAAAACCATAAATCCTTATAGGATCCTAAAACCCCTAAAAACCATAAAAAAACCTAGAAGAACATAAAAACACTACAAATATCTACATGTCCCAAAAAACCCCTTAAACACCCTGAAAAACTAAAAACCAGGAAAACCCTAAAAACCCAAATTAAATTTATAGACCCCCATAAAATCCATATAACACTACAAAAAACTCCTAAAACTCTAAAAACGTAAAATAAAAATAAAAATATTTTAAAAATAATAAAACAATATGAAAACTTTGAATACCTAAATCCCTTACAACCCTAAACCACTAAAAACCATAAAGTCCCCTAAAATACAAAAAACATTAAAATTACTTGAAAACATGAAAAACCCAAAACAACCCATAAACACATTGATAACCTCAAAACACCATAAAAATCACTTGCAATCCTAAGAAAACCTTCAAGAAAAATAACCCTAAAGATCCCTAAAACACACTAAAATCCATGAAAATAAAAATATCCAATTAAAATTCCTATACACTCCAAAACAAAATAAACCAAAAAACCAAAAAAAATCAAAACCTAGTAAAAACCCTTAAAACTCTAAAACCCTAAAAAACTAATAGACCCTAAAACCCTAAAAACCATAAATAAACTTGAAATGACCTAAAACCCATAAAATCCCTATAAATCCCAAATAAATCACCCAAAACTCTTAAACACTCAAAAAACCCCTAAAAACATGAAAACCATAAATAAAATCCCTAAAATAATATTAAACCAATGAAATTCCTAATAACACTAAAACCACATAAAAACACTAATAACCCAAAACCCATGGAATCCCTAAACCATACAATCTCAACAAACATAAAAACTCTTAATTCTCAGAAAAAACAAAAATAATCCTAGAACCCCTCTAAAACATTAAAAACCCCTAAAAACCATAAATGAGAAAACCCCATACAAACCCTACCCCCATACATCCGCTAAAAAGAAAAAAACTGAAGAACCCCTTGAAAACCAGAAACTTCATAAACCCCTAAAACCCTAAAAATCCCTTATAATCCCAAAAAACACTAAACCTCTCAAAAACACAAAAAACCAAAAAAATTAACACAAAATTACTTAATAAAATACTATAAAATATTAAAGAAACTCCATAAACCATTAAAAACCCTAAAACACTTTAAAAATTTTATAGCTATTAAAAATAAATTAAAGGGGTAATGAACCTAAGCACCCTAAAAGACCTAAAGCCCAAAAAAACCTAAAAGACTCTAAACCCCCTAAAATACTAAAACCCCTAAAACAACAAAAACCCAAAAACATCCATAAAAATTAAAAATAGTAAAAATTCCTAAACCAACAAGAAACCTATACAATAAAATACAACTCATAAAACCATGACAGTCCCAAATAACAAAAAACCCAAAAAAAAACACTATAAATTCCCTAAAACCATAAAATCACTAAAAATTCTAAAATTCCCTATATACATTAAAATAACCTAAAAATATTAAATACCCCCTAAAAGGAAATAAAATTTTTAAATATGATAAAAAAAATAAAAATACACACATAAAATACAATAAAAGACCCAAAAACGCACTAAACAAGATAAAAACACACAAAAGTCCCCTAAACACCCCCCCCCAAAACCCAAAATGAAATGAAAAGCACTAAAACCCATAATAGGACCTAAAAAATATAATAAAACTTATTATATCCATAAAAACATAGAACCCTCTAAAGGATACTATAACCCTAAAAACCCTAAGTAGACTAAAATAATTAAAACAATAAATGACACTAAAGCCCTATGAAGACCCAAGAAACTAAAAAACCAAAAAACTAAAAACCCAAAAAACCCAACACCCCCCCCCCCCAATATGAAAACACTAAAACTACTAAAAACCATAAATGGCCCGAATAACCCAAAAACCCATTAAAGACCCAAAAAACACTTAATACCCCTTACAACTCAAAAAAGACCCTAAAACCTGGAAAACATTATTGGACCCTAAAACCCGTAAAACCCTTACACCCTTTAAAAACAATAAAATAGCATGAAAACAACTCAATACTCTAAATTCATCTAAAACCTCTAAAACCCATAAAAAATAAAAAAACCCACTAATAACTATAAAACCATAAAACACTAAAAACATTATTAAAACCCTTAAAAACCAAAAAAATATGAAGACCTTAAAAATAATAAAACTCAAAAATATCTTCGAAACACTGAAACATAAAAAAGGCACAAAAAACCCCCACAAAATAAAGAAAACATAAAAAAACCTAAAATCCCCAAAAAACACTAAAAATACTAAATACCCAACAAATCATTAAAAACCATCAAACCTTGAGATACCATTAAAACCAAATAAACCATAAAAAACCTAAAAATATATAAAACCCTTTAAAATAAGCAAAAAAGAAAAATACTATAAAACCTAAAACCCTTAATCACCATAAAAACCATTATAACCACCCCCTGAAACCCAAAAATCCCAAAAAACCAAAAAAAAACCCTAAATACCATAAAAACCCTAAAACCCCTAAAACCCACTAAAAATACAAAAACCCAAAAAACACTAAAACATTAAAAAATTAAAAACCCTTAAAACACATAATACCCTAAAAGATACATAAAAACCCCAAATTCCTAAAAACCATCAAAAAAACATAAAAACTCAAAAAAACCCTGAAAAACCTAAAACCTCTAAAAATCATAAAAATTGTACAATAACATAAAAATAGTATGAATGCAAAAAAACGATTAAAAGAACCTAAAACTATGAAAACCCCTATAAACCTAAATCACCTCTTAATGAGGAAAAAACCCATAAAAGACCCTATAACCCCAAAAAACGAAAATCTCACTAATAGCCTTAAAACCCTTAAAAATAATTAATAGACTTAAAGGAAAACCCTTAAAACCCTAATATTTTGAAACAAACACTATACCAACAAAAACCCTAAAAAACTAATAATCATTAAAAACATAAAATCCAAAAAAACACTAAAACACATAAAACCCATAAAATTTCATAACATATCTAAAAAATCCCTATAAAATTAGAAATATCTAAAACCCCTAAATACCCATAAACCCTTAAAACTCATAGAAACCACAAAAATCCAAAAAATATAAGAAACCACTAAAAACCCTCAAACCCCTACAAAACTGCAAAACCTCCCAAAAAACCATAATGAATACAAAGCCCTAAAAACCTATAACACCCTATAGAACCCTAAAAAACATAAACTTTCTAAAGACCCTTAAAGAACTCTAAAACCCTAAAAGAAACCTAAAATACAGAAAACAACTAAACCCCAATAATCTATAAAAATAACTAATGTTATTAATAATTAAATAATCTAAAAATTCACTAAAACCCCTGAATAGATAAAAAAAATCCTAAAAACACTAGAAACTATTAAAAAATCTAAAACCCACCAAAAATAACCTAAAACCCTAAACCCCTAAAACCCATAATTGAAACTAAAAACCCTAAAATCAATAAATCCAATTAAAATACCATAATACCCCAACCCCCAAACCAAACACAAAAATTCCACAAAAACCAGAAAACACCAAAAAATTTCCAAATATCCCTAAAAACACATAAAAATTGAAAACATATAAAATCCGAAAAAAAATAGAAACCATCCAAAACCCATGAAAACCCTAAAAACTCTCACAAATCATAAATAAAGACAAATACATAAAATCCTAATAGATTCCTAAATAACTATAAACATAGAAAACCCTAAAATAATTTAGAAATCCCTAAAAACCACTAAAAACCCTGACAAACCAAAAAACAATAACAACACTAAATTCCCTTAAATCAATAAATCCCTAAAAAGCCTAAAAACCCTAAACCACAAAAAACCTAAAAAACAATAATAACCATAAAAATATAAAAACCCCTTAAAAACACTATAAAAATCGATAAACATTAAAACCCATGTAACCCTAAAACCCCATAAAAACTCGAGAAACCCTATAACAGTTAAAACCCCTATAAACCCCTAATAACATGAAAAACACCAAAAACCATGTACCCCCTATCACTAAGATTCCAAAAACCCCCAAAACCATGAAACCCTACAAACACTTAAAACCTTAATAGTAATCAACACCTTAAATAAAATAAATCCCTCTAAAGGTACCAAAAAAAATTAGAAAACCATAAATACCCAAAATAACCTTAAATAAAACATAAAAAACCAAAAATCCTAAAACCTTTAAAATTGAAAAAAAACCTATAATTTCTAGAAATCCCAAAATACCCTAAACCACACAAAACAAATCACCCAAAAACAATTAAAATCAAAAAATTTAGAATATAAAAAAAACATTAAAAAAACTAAAAATAGTAAAATAGTATTCCAAACACCAAAAAATGATAAAATATCCTAAACCAATAAAAACCATATAAAACACTATAAAACCCAAGAACCTATCCAAAGCCCTAAACCCCATTAAAACTCATAAAATCCCTAAAACCTCTAAAAATAAATGAAAACAAACAAATAAGACTAAAAATACCTAAAATATAGAAAATAGTTTAAATTATTGAATTATACCAAAATCACTAAAATATCCCAAAAATATAATCCATATAAACCTTGAAAACCCTAAAACCCACTGAAATCCTAAAACCACAAAAAATGCCAAAAAACTCTAAAAACCCTAAAATCCTAAAACCCATTAAAAACCTTTAAAACCATAAAAATTTAAAATACCATGATGACCAAAAACACTAAAATCCTTTAAAACAATAAAAACCCTTAAATCACAAATGATACTAAAAAAATCTAAAAAACATTAAAACCCTATAAAACCATAAATTTGATAAGAACCAACAAATCCCATTAAAACACTAAAAACCCTAAAACCCGATCAAACCCCAAAACCACTAAAATTATAAAAATACTCAAAACAAAAAATTGCATAAAAACCATAAAAACACTTCAACCCCGAAAAACCATAAACACCTTTAAAATGCTAAAACCATAGAAAACCCTAAAACCCCATCAAAACCCTAAAAATACATTCTTGAATTATCATTTTTATCATATAGGATTAAAAAATTATGGAGGTATAATTTTCCAAACTCATGTTCTAGATATCCTAAAATAGAATAAAGGGGATTAGCTAAAGCAACCTACTTTTATAGATTCCAGCACATTATATAAGTTGTGTAGCAGCCCTATGTGGACTAAAATGGAAAGACAACCTTGTGCGGGAAACCTAAACCGGATAACTACATCTTGGAACTTCATGGGAAATCTCCTTCACCAATGGTACAATATTTTCCTATAAATAGATCCAATGGGATCCTCATTTACATAACAAAAAAATATAAAGAACACCTAGATCACTCATTGCACAACACCTTTTACTAGGTCCCCAAAAATTTCTCAAGTTTCTATCTAAAATAGGAGATAAGAGAGAATTAAAGGGTATGAGAAAGATAAAAATCCCTTTAAGGTCTAAATAGAAAATACACCTTGATGGGAACCATTATACTATATGGAGAAACATACTATGCGAGGTTTATCTCCCTAATCAGGGACCTATATGAGACCCCTTTAGGGACACTAGAGGAGAGCTTGGGGTGCCTTTGATGAATTATCAACTTATATTTTCACACTAGTGGAAAATTATTTAAGAAATATGTAGCTCTAAAAACACATTTTCCCCTACATGAATCCATTTTAGTTCCTCATAGACCCTACACATCACACCTGCATGGAATACATACACTGAGCACCTACAAAAAGTACCTATGTGACTCACCCTTTGATCCCCCTTCCAAATCCTCCTATGTAATGGATCCTATATCCTTGGTTGTCTTGTCTAAACGGGACCAAGATGAAACATCCACCAAGGCCTCAAAACATACCAAACCATAGGGAAATCCACACCAGAGTGTATCCAATTTGGATTTTTATTCACATGGTTAGAGGATTCCCACACGTGCCCTACCATATGGTTAGGATTCTCATGGTACATATTGATTATTATATTTACATTCCTGGGGAATCATATCTTAGCGATAGTGTTGGGAAGCTTCTAGTCTCATAGGATTAGGGTTTGGATCATGTATGACCCTTCTCATCTCTAAGACATGAATCATGAGCTCCCTAAAATGGAAGTTTATGATTAAACATTAATTTAAATTTTACGTGGAATTACATAATACTTCATTGATATGTGAATAATTTTATGGAATCTGATCTAGATGAATTTCTTATCCTTTTCCTACAGAAGGTATAACTCATTCTCATCTCTTCCTCCTGGAAACTATGTTAGAGTGCGGATGGGAACACGAGTCATCTCTCCTCTCACCTCATCACCCTTCACATTCATTATTTCAATATCATTGACTCACATCCATCGTAATGTGAAGAGAGGGATGTTTCGGTTCCCTGACGTCTTCCACCGTCATTCGGTCCTCTTCCACTAGAAATAGAGGAACGATTTGTGGTTTTTCAAATCTTCCACTTCAATTTTTTTCTCAAACTAATCATGACTCACATATTTTTATATTCAAGTGATGATCATGAAACCTTAAAAAAACATAAAACATATTGAACTATGAGAACATTGATTCATTCAATAACAATGGTACGTAGGATTCCAATCTAAGGCCTAAGATCAAGGGATATCCTCCTTACGAAATTTTCCCAATAATAACCCTCATTCCATTATACGAGCCTCATCCTTAGGTGTAATCCCCTAATATGAGTCTAAATCACAACAAGATAATACATCAGTCATGGTACACTTCTAAATGGAATCCTCTTCAAGAATAATCCCTAACTTAATAATCTTAAATAGACATACTCCCCTATAATTTTCACCTAACTATATGAGAAATGATTCCCATACAGATGGGATATGTAGGAATCCACCCTATAGTCCAGCCCAAAAACCCCAAATCGAACTTATTTCTTTTTGATACATATCCTTGCGGGGACTAATTTGACTTATTATCCACATTGCTCTCTGGTTTTCTAGGCTCCATCAACATAATTCCTACACCAAACATTAACTAGAAACCTTTATATTGGGCTCCCTTTCCATATAATGTTAAACTGTATGGTTAAGTCCCTATCCCATGACAATAACATTTATGATGTTCCTATTCAAGCGGCACTAAACTACGTGGTTTTTGATTCCATTCACAATGATATATAGGATTCCATTCCATAGGTTCTATCTCGAGAGTAAAATTAATTTTCATCTCCCTATATGATTATATAATCCAGAGAAATTCCCACCTCCATAGATGATGATATACTCTAGTGTGAATCCCACCATCCTATATGACTATATAATCTAAACTGCCCCACTGTGTGGCAAGAAAATCAACATCGTAATAATAATGATCAAAGAATATCTATGTCACGTAGGAGGATACCACATATGGAGAACATAATATTTATACTGATATCTTCATTGATAAAGAACCTCAGATACATAAAAAATGATTCTTTGATATATACATTTTAATAATTGATTGTTCTCTAGGATGACCCACATCATACATGAGAATTAATGAAGGATTCATGATCATGTCATAAATTTCTAATAGAGTCTTGCAGTAGGCAATAATTCCCCCCAAAAATGTGTGATGAGCCTGACCTTCCATCTCCATGACCAATGTTTGTTCTTACCATCTTTGGACAGAATCCCTAACAAGCACATTCCTTTTCAAAGTAGGTCCTACTGGATATAGAACAATTTTTTGTTTCTGGTTCCATGAAGAAACCTATAGGAAACTATTAAAATATAGAATATCATCAGGTGGAATAAAATCATAAGGGAAAAAAATGGTGAATCAAATTTGAATGACTTAACTATGGAATCTCCTTCAGAATATAGAAGGGATTAATAACCAGTCTTTATGGGACCATTCAATTACTCGAGGAAAACCCATTTCCATCAGGAAAAAAATGATGAACCTAACATAAATGAATTAACTATGTCATATAGTTTTTAATTATATAAGGGATGTACTGACTAGTCTTCATTAAACCAATCTACTCCTTAAAAGAAACCCATTTCTATCAGAACCAAAAAATGGTGACCCAGATTTGAATCATTAACTATGAAGGAAGTGTCCTCTTTCTATTTTCAACCCACTCTAAAAGGTAACTAGTTCCAACCATTATGATCAATCATGCATGAATTTTAAATTCTTATTTTAAAGGAGTTAAATTTTTATGTTTTTCATATATATAATGTTACTTATCACTATGAACTCTGTTTACTCAAATGGATTCCTTCAAGTGTTCATCGACAAACACTTTGGCTGCTACTCGAATAGGATCTTCATCTGTATGAAGGATTTCATCACCAAACCACCTTATTAAATGTTGAGTTTCAAACTCATTTCCCTAATAATACTATTAAAATGGTATAATACCAACCCTAGAGGCCCCTCAATAGGTCCTCCATCTAGACCCGCAGCACCGATCATCCGATAAGTTATGAATGGTTTTATTACAGAAAATGGTTTCCAAAGAAATCATCTTCCGTTTCAGGAGATTATCCTCACAATGCAATAAAAAGTCCCTCTAGTATCATAGTAAGGTAGAACAAGAGGCCATATATGGACTTATAAAGGAGACACATGGGTCATTCTTAATGGATCTTTCCAGCAATTTCCACTTCCAATTCCATATGACAGTTAACCCTCAACATGATGTGGGATTTTTCCATAGCTGACCAAACCAGATCCTTCAAACCATAGCACATAAGATGGCCCACTACGGACACCAACCGAGCACGAGGGAGTAGGTTAAAACATTTTCTCCTATAGATATATCTACTAACTTTTTTTTGTGGAAAACATCATGTGGGAACATACGCTTGTCCTCATTCACTTTACCAACCAACAGACTCACCTGGAAGCATTCAAAGAAGACCGCTAACCATAAAGGGATAGAACTTTCAAGAAGGAATATACCCCTACATTCACCCACCATGCTTGATAGTAGTCAAGTCTAGTAATATTCAAAGACAATTTCAAACCCTGTTTGGTAGAAAGTAGAGACCAGGCACACACACCTACATGAATTCATCAAGTCTTCCACCATTCCCATCTAGTAGAACTCAGAGAAGTCATTTGGAAATTACTGAGGATATATAGAAGGAAAACTAAAATCTATACCCCCATGAATGAGTACTGTTAGTATCCACTGATAAGAAAGGGAGTGATATAGAATAAACAAACACTTACTCTAGTTATGGCATTGCAATATATACCAGTTACCACTACTGAAGTCACCAAACACATTCTAGTAATGGTGAAAGGGAAGATGAAAATTTCTCCCACATCTTACAAACATGTCAAGATATCATCATAGTGAGAATATTAGTTCCTTATTTATAGAAACATAAATATTTCCCCTTAAATGGGGTATGTCATCATCAAACTCCCTATAGAAGAAACACAATTCAGATATCATCTTGGAGTTTCATGGGAAAAAATACAACATACAATACATAAAACCTGATTGGGAACATACAACCACTCCATTCGGAGGTAATTAGAATATTCAAATAAACACCCCAAGGTAGGCATTAACACCTGCCCATGAAAACTACTTCTCCCACCAAGTGGCCCCAATATCATGGAATAAATAATCTATGTAGATTCCTCATCAAACACAATTTGAAAATCATGTTCTAATCTATGATTACGATTTGATTAATGTTGGAGTTGATAAAACCCCTAGATGCATGTTTTTAACATCTCAATATCCTCCACTCACATTACTAAATTATGATAGATTTAGTAGTATTTTTTATGGTCTTTATTAGTCACATCACCATGATGTATTTATTCAAAGTATCAATTCATTCAATAATAAGAACCTATCACTAGATGAGATCCACAACAACAAGCAATGTGGCTAGAAGACCAATGGGTAGGAGGATCATCCATGTGCTGTAATCTACTATGGTTGTCCTCCCTATGATGGTGTTCACTACTAATGTTCTCTCCATAGTTTGGTTTCACATTATATTGATAATTCTCCTATTAGAAATGTAGTGATGATAAATCCATCATATTTTAAGGAATTTGTGGAAATAAGGATCATCATGTGTCATTCCTTGTCAATGGATATTCAATTTATTTCTAAACCGGAGGAGAGACCAAGGTGATGAAAATTATCTAAACCTACCTTGGATCGCATGTCTTACAAAATTGCAGATTAAATCTCAACCAATCCCATTGCTTGTGGTAAAACAATAAGAAAGTGTCCACTATGGTAGGACCAAGAAAGAAACCTCTAGTGAAAGACGATAAATATCTACTAAACTTGAGGAAATAACTGGATAATGATGACATACCAGTATTCTTCTAAACTTTTTCCACCCCCTCAATACTGCATTCCAAATATGTTGGAGGAATATTATATGCACTAAATCCACCTCAACATATGGAAACATCTTCATCGCCTCAACTAAAAGGTATTACCTTATGATTAGTATCGAAATCACATCATTGTAATAGAAGGGTTGAAATTCCAAATTCACATGGCATCTCTACTAGATTCCCAAAATCCAAATATCGAGAAATGGTAAGGATAACTTCAACATGCATGTCGTGATGCATTAATGTGGTTGTGACGATTGATCTCAGATACCCCATATGGTGTTAGCATAAAAGGATGTGGTGCAAATGGTGAATTTCATTTCAATGCACTCTATAATCCGGAAAGCTTACCATAAGTGGAATCACAAACTTAATTTTCATATTCATTCATTAAAAAATCAAATTGTTTCATGACTGATGATATGATCAATAAAAACATGCCCCGAGTGACTCTCACCAATGTTAGGGAAGAAGATAGATGGTTTTTAGATACTTTTCAATCAAGCATCTACGATTATGGAGAAGGAATACTTCATAGAAGATGCCAGCAATGATATTGCCAAGCTCTTAGTAATTGCAAAATGGTCTTAATAAATATGCAATTCTAGTTCATACCAAATTATTCACACAAATCGTGATTGAAAAAATACGTAAAATCAGAAGACTTGATGTGGTAATATCATCTATTGTACTTTTGGAACAACCCCATCCCACAGGTCTGGGGTCCTTTTTAACCCAACCCTCATGAACAAACAATCCATACTATAGGGTTTAGAATGTGAAACAAGAACAACCCCAGTCCTTAGGATTGGGTGATTTTTCACCTCAACAATCCCCTCCTCAGCAGGAATCTATTTTCTCTAAATTATGGAAGATGCCATGGAATTAAATCTTCTAGTTCATCTCATTATATTATATGATACATTCACATGGAAACACTTATGGTTTAACTCTCTTGAGATACCATTTGGGTTACTATCCTTCAAACCGATCCTAGAGAAACAAATAAAGAAGAGGAAAAGGTCATGTGGAGTTTATAGAATAAGGTGATCTCATAGAGACACCAAAAAATGCATGTAATGAATTAAATATTTTTGAACAAAATCAATGTTGTCATCAAAGACCCTCTAGTAAAAATGGATAATTTATGGGATTTAGAAGAGGATATTCTATTTTAGAATATGGCCCACATTGAAATGAATAAAGGATGCGTTTTTACTCGAAACCATAGGCTTTCCCTAAATATAGGAACTTCCTCAGATAATCCAACATTTCCTCCTCAATAGGCACCCAATACATTGAATGGTAAGGGTCAGACTATATATTAACTCAATCTTGGGGATGGTTTATCTATTTACATAGAGGAAAGGTTTAATCATCAGGAGGAAAAATTAAATAATATAGAAGACTCATGGATGAGTTTTTCTAAGATAGCCTTCTTCCCAGATTTACTATGTAATAAGATCCTCAACATGCACTTCCAAAGGCACTATTTAGTAAATATAGTTTTCCACAATATCTAAAATAGACTTGGAAAATTCGCTCAACATGGGAAACCATCCATAAATTTATTTGTATCCCATAGTAGCATATATGGAATTACTTCTTTAAGGTAGAAATCTAGAACATTGTTAGTCACGTGCTTAGAGGTCTTCCCCTTTTGGTTACTCATGGTAGATACCAGTATTGTCACCACCATTGGTCCTACCAATTTCTTCACCCATTCAGGCTCCATCCACAGCACCTTTTGAGATCCCAGGTACATTAGATATTTCTTTAATACTCATAAATACTATTGAGTCAATAACTAACAAATTGGAATCTATGTAGGAGCTTCATGCACTGATAAAACCCAAAAATAAGTCTTATCCAGAATTCATATAGCCTAACCCTCCGCTGAAAAATGTTTGGAATTCTATATTTATAATTTTCAATCGCTCAAGTGATCCAGCGCAGCATAAGATGAATTTTGTCTCTCACTATGATCCAATTATGGGAACCATTGAACAGAAAGAGGAAGTGAAAGTTAGATTCTTCGTTCAATCATTGCAAGGGACATCCTTTTTGTTACACGAGTTTTCTATCATGATCGATCATTGGATGGGAATATCTCCATCATAAATTTCTCTTCCAGTTTTTTTAATGATAGATAGTAAAATAGTCTTCAATATCATGAACATAAATCAAAGGGATAATGAAAGGGTCTCATATTTCATTTCTAGGTGGAAAGGATTATATACTCTTTGAACCTACCACTCCTTCAAGAAGAGTTGTTTCCCATCAATGTGTAAAATATTCGTGATGTGTTTCTCATGTTGTTGATCCCTGTAAAATTTATAGTAGTGTTTTTTGACCATCCCTCAATTTATCAATATATGGAAAACTGCATTGTAGAGATGATATACAAGTCCCTGGTAATTCCATAAACTCATGGAAGTAGAAAAGGAAAATCAAAATCTTCTAGATTTACACATAAGAATGATCTTTTACCCGATCCTACATCAAATCCCGCACCATACCATAGGGCTCCACTAGTAGAGCATCCACAACATTTCCTACACCACCAGGATTAACAAATGTATTAGAGGTGGAGATAGTTTTAGTAGATAAAAAATAAGGTCTATTCATTTCAAAATTACCATGTATGCAACTACTTATTTTTGGAATTGGAAAAAAACTTATTCAGGAATTAAAATCCAATGAAGCCTGACTGTGATGGTGATGAATATATCCCAAACTATTTCCCTTTCAATCAAATCCTATCCCCCCATCTAAGACTGGTTTGTTTTTAAATACTGCATAAAAATGTTAGTGGAATCTGTGGAAGTAAATATGAAAAATTTACAAGCCTATATAGGACATGTTTCTAATACCAATCCAAATGAGAAAAGTGAGTGGAAATAAGTTAAGGGAAATAATACCCAGATGTTAGTTTACTAGATGTTCAAAAAAGTTCAACCTGACTCATGCTATTCTCCGAGCATATTTGAAACAACCAATTTTTACCTCAACACCTTCCACTACAGAAAATATATCTCCATCAAAATTCCAGTCCTTAGAAGGCTGATACATAAAAAGAATCATGCCTAGAAGGATAAAGAGAAAAAAGAAGTGGAAGATTTTACATTTATTCCAATGTTTTCCATGGCATTGGTGGAATTCATTCCAACCATCCCAAAATCATGAACACCACCCCATAAAATGGTAAACCAATAATTGAACGATCAATTCTAATCTTCTTCAGATGATGATTTGATCTTCAATTCCTTATTTTTATTCACTCAATATATCTCATCTCAAATGATGATTCTAATTATGAATCTTAATTCCCAACACTTGATTTCTAAACTAAGGGTGAGGTTTGCAAGTTTCAAGGTATAGGGGATGATGTGGTAGTGCTAAGATCCACGCCTTCAACCGAACACCCTATCAAACCATCTACATGGTCAAAAATCATGGGAAATATCTCTAGTGATCTCAATTGGAACATTGTATTTATTCCTCCATGCATCATAGGGTTAGCACGGACATGACCATCTTGGAAGACCTTTTAGAGTATATTCGACTACTTCTTCAGTGTGAATGTAGACCTATCCAACCTAATACACCAATAATAAGAGAAATTCCAGCTCCTACCCCACTGAATGACACATCCACATCAGGGACATCATCTACTAATGTGTCTATAAAAGTGAATCCCCATGTTTGTATGCGATGAAATATGGATCAAAAATATGTTTTATTGAATCGAAAAACCAATGTGTCTACCTAATCATCAATCCTGGATGCTCTAAGTCTATAAAAGATACTCCACAAAGATCTTATAAAGGCCTTTTTAATCGTTCGTGAATTTGAAGTCAAAATCACCACTACCGAGGTATATCATATAGAGAAAGGTCCATAAGAATTCCATGTAGTCATATCGTTAATATGTAATGTTAAGGATAATTTTATACAAGGAAACATTACACCCCTGTATTGATCTAGTAGAATAAATGGAATCAGTATCTGAAGATTATTTATTGGAAATGGATTAGGATTCAACCTAATTATGATCCAAAAACACCGCCAACTGGTTATCAATGAATCACACTTGTATCCACATACACTGATAATATAGGTTTATTATAAGAATGATCATGACCCTCTCAACAATATCACAATCAGGACTCATTTAGGGGATCTTCTGTTTAATATAGAGTTCATGGTCGACCAGCAAGATACAACTTTTGATGTTCTACTGGGATGACCTTGGCTATATCATCATGTTTTCCTTCCTCCTTCATACCACCAATTTCAAAAACATTGTGGAAAATAGAAAATTTGAGATATTTCAAGGTAGAAATCACCCTTTCGAACCACATGAGTCATAATACATTAATGAAGGATTCTATCACAAATGAGGAAAATATTCTATTACGGATTATGTTTCTCGAATCAACTCCCCAATTGTTATTGAGATGATCCCAGATAACCCCTTATATTATCTCATTGAAAATTATGTGCTGCCTATTATTCAAATTAAATTTGTGGGATCAAATTAAATCACTTATTTAGAAACCTCCATAATAAAAATCACAACAACTGAGGCCAATGGCACTTAATAGGTTACCAACACTCCGAGTGAAGGACAAATATTGAATGAAAATGTTTCCATTCATTCCCATGATCTCAAAAAATGATAGGTTCTATCATCTTGAATAGAAGAAGCATTCATTACAATTGGATAATGTTAATAGAAACATTATTAGTCCCTTTTTCCCCATTAGGATAGGAAGAAGGCTTCACTTCACCAACTGACCCTGAAATGATTTATATATCCTTTTGATGCCAAAATGAATGATCTTTTCTTCCCTATGAGGAATTGGTTTTATCATCTCCTTCATAGGGGAAATCACAAGCCATATATCCCGAGGAAGAATAATAAGATCTTATGGATGCCCCTCCATCATTTGAGAAAGGAGTCTCTACCACCAGGGATGAACTCAGAGAGATAAATCTAGGTAAAAAAGATGATCCATAACCCCACTATGATTAGTGTGGCCATGACACCTCAAGAACAAGAGGTATATAACACCTTCCTAAAAAGACATCAGAATTCGTTTTCCTAGAAATACACTAACATTACATGCCTTAAATCAGATGTTTCCACCCATCATTTGGATTTTCTAAAGGATCATTGTAGATACAAGCAAGATGCCAGATGAACACACCCAGGTCACACCTCCAAACATGTGGCTGAGGTGGATAAGCTCATCAAGGACAATTTTATCAATGAGTTTCTATATCCAAAATGGATATCCAAAATTTTACATATGAAGAAGAAAAAGGAAAAAGTTAGTATTTTCATCGATTTCAATGATCTCAACCTACATTTTCCCGAAGATGACATCCTGGAGAAAATTATGGAACTCCTGATTTAAGTGATAGCTGGTTTTGTATCCCTACAATTAATGGATCGATATTCTAGATAGAACCAAATTAAAATGTCCCTATAAGGTGAAGAATACACAACCTTCAAGTCCCCTAGGGTGTATTCTTCTATTTGGTAATTCCCTTTGGCCTGAAGAATGTCGGTTCCACTTACCAATGTGTTATGCATCACATCATAAAACCCTTATTGGGGATGTTTATTGAATTTTATCTTGAAGATCTAGTGGTTTAGTCAAGATACCATTCTGATCATCTAACTTGCTTGGAAACCATATTTATCAATATTCAACAACATAATCTGAAGATGAACCCCTTGAAATAATCTTGTAGAGTAACCTTGGGAAAATCTGTTAGATTCATTGTATGCAATTGATTCAATTATGTAAATCCTAAGAAAAAAATATATCCTTGGAATGTCACCTACTCAAACTTGAATGAGTTTAGAGGACATAAAGAACACTTTTCCTACATCTGGTGGTTCAAATCCAACCTCACCCATCACCAAATTGATGAAGAATGGGGTCACATATCATTGGACCTGTGACAATAAACAAGCATTGGATTACCTCAAGAAATGCCTATTTAGACCACTTTTATTGATGCCACATGTTGTTTTAAATCCACTCATTCAATACATAATATCACTGGAATGATCATTAGATGCCTTACATGCACAAAAGAATGATGTTATGAATGAAAAAAAACCTTTATTCTCAAAGTAGAACCATTCTTGATGCTGAGACCATTTATTACGATATCGAGAAGAGATTTATATAATTAATCATTCTCATTCATAATCTAAGGAAATACATAAAACACCATGATATCCACTTGGTTTCTCACAATAAACCACTCAAATTTATAGTCAGTTGGTCTATGATGATAGAACACATGGTATGGTGGATAGTTATTCTACAGATATTTTATATACATTTTATGCCATAAATGGTAGTGAAAGGGAAGGCTTTGGTCGATATCCTTGTAGAAAACCCATCTGCAAAAGATATTTCCTTAAAAACTGAACAACATAATGAAGAAATACTATATTTTCAATTCAGCCCCAATCATGTTAAATTTATTTTGATGGTGCATCTAGGATCCCTTCATAAAGGTGAATGTAGTACCCTACAATCAACAAAAAAGGTTTACGGACTGTTCTTATCTCCCCATAAGAATTTAGTATTTCCATACTCCTTCCTATTAATATAAGGTTTCACCAACAATGAGGAAGAACATCGGGCTCACATTTCAGGCCTAGAATTGGTACGTTAGATACTAGTAAACCACCGGGAGGTGAAAGGTGACTTAGCATTTGTAGTAAAGCAAATCAATAGGGATTACACCATTAGAAAAGAGGAGCTGATCCACCATTTTTATATTTTCTGAGGCATAATAGAAGAATTCCCCTTAGATCTAACATCGAATCATGTTCCAAGATCATAGAATGATAAGAATGATGTCTTGGAAAACGAAGCTATAGATTTGGTACATCCAAATCAGGATGAAACATTAATTATCATTTCCCACAGCCAAATGGTTTCTTCTATTTTTCATATCAAAAATGAATATATAAATGAAATTAATTGCATACCTTAGCCTTATTGTCCTACCATGATAGGGATGACTCCAATAATTTAATACCTTCCGGATAGGGAACTCCATCTGTATGGGTTTCGAAGATAGTAGATCCAGAAATCGGAAGCCAATTTCACTCTCAATGATGGACCAAATCAGTAGAACATCCTCTAAAAATGATAATTTGAGGGATTATTTATAAATTGTGTCAATGGATAAATAACTACAACTTTTTTTGGAAGAATTACATTAAGGATTGTTTTGTTTCCACCATTTAGGATATAATCCTTTTGATAAAATCTGAATGAATGGATACTTCTACCCTTTGATGACACATGATTGCACAGAATTCGCCAGGAAATTTCATTCGTATCATGTGAATGAAAAATTTATCCATCAACCACCTAATTTTATACATACAACTAAATATTCATGGATATATTACATTGGGTGGGGTGGATATTATTATACTATACTGACCTGTTACAACTAAGTTGTTTAATTACAGCCTTACTACTACTGATTTCTTCTCCAAATGGGCTAACATGAGACTCTTCAATGAATCCAGAGCCAAAAGAATTGTTAGATTCATCAAATCTGACATCATCACCAGATTTTCTTTCCCTCATTCAATATTTAGGGAAAATGGCACCAATTTCTACTCCACTGAGTTGGAAAATCTATTCCAAGAGTACAATATCAATTCCAACCGTTTATTCTGCAATCATGCAGTAGGTAATGGAATGATAGAGGATTTTAAGAAGACCGTATCAAATATAATCCAAAAGATGGTGGATAATGATAATAAGTATTTCCCTAATAATCTATTCATACCTTATGGTCTTACCTGACTATAACCCATTCTGCCTAATGGGAAAACTAGTACTAATTAGTGTATGGAATGGATGTGGTCCAACCCATAGACGTTCAATTACCATCATCATGGAGAACTATTGGATAAGGCAAGGTCCTTCTCCTAGAGATGGTGACTTGACCACCTTGTAATTTGAGGTGCTGTTCTTTGAAACCTAGCATACTAGGGTGAATTTGTATGAGAATGTTATGATAAAACCAAAACCTCTACATCATATTGGGTTTGTTCCTTCATGATATGGATACCAGGATAAGAAATTGTCATTTAATTCACCCGATAGGTTCTATTTTTCAATGCCCCATGAGGGTATAAAAATATAAATTCCATGGTAAATCCATCCTCCATCATGATTGTTTCCTTTAATGGATGTATCATGATTGGAATTTTGGATACCTCTAGAGCCATTATAATCTATAACTATTGGGATAACATCATATTATTCTACCTAACATGTGTAGGTGGGAGATAACTGATTGTTGAATACATTTAAACAAGAAAGCAAACTGATAGAGAGTGTAAGGCTCACAGATAATCTCACCTTCAATATGGGATACTAGTATGCTCTCCCTGAATGCCATAATATATTACATCGGCTCATATTTCCTCTCATCAAAATCAAGAGTGAATGTTACATTTGGTGGATTACAATAAGTAAAGAAATTAATATCTCCATATACATTAAACACCTTTAGTACATCATGAGGATTCTAGTTTAGAGGTTGAATCCTAGAAACCTTCTAAAAAATGGACTGAATCAGCATTGAGGGATTTTAACTGAATTCAACATTAAATATGAGCAGAATTGTGTTGTGATCTAGCCCCACGTTATCTAAAATAGCCCTGATACTTTAACTGGGACCTCCCATTGTAGTAATGTTGTAATAGGCGATATAGTATTTCTAGGATGGGGGAAGACAACCCCATGTGCTTACCAACTTCTAATTTGGATGCAATGAAAATAGTACCTATCCTTACACCATTATTGGATTCATAGACAGGGATCAGAAAAACTATTAGCCACATTTAAATGAATATTACCATATGAGATTTCACATCAATATTGGGGTTAATTGTGTAGACCCAACGATTTTAATCATCCTTCTTCGTTGTGGGACATAACATGCCAGAAGCACCTCAATTCACCAATGTGGGAAAAATAGTCGGGCACCTTCAAGTAGGAACTTCTCTATCTAATTCCAAGAAATCCATCATCCATGTTTCTTTATGTACATCATCCATTTGGTTTGGATCTTGGTTTTTTGGATTCTTCTTTTCTATCATAAATATCTTGTGATCCAATGGCATTTTCCTCTCAATGTCATTTCATATTGACATTGGTGGGATAAACTCATCATACATTACTATGTGAATAGAAGACCCAATGATTAGGTTGAGGTTCCATAGGCCGATGGATAATTCACCATGAATCAACTGAAAAGTATTTTTCTACAAACCCTGTCAACTCAGTAATCAGGAATAATGTCCAGGTTTTTGTAATCACAGGTTTTACCTACACATATATCCTCTTATATTTGAAAATCATGGAACTCATTCTTGAATTCTACCCAAGTGTGGCACACCTAGAATGCCCATATCCACTCTATCATGACTCCCCCTTTAGAGAGGAAGTCCTAGCCTTCTTTCTACCCTTGGGTTTTATATATATCTGAAGCCTAAAAAGATGAGTCATAAAAATGAGGCCTTGACTCTTCGATATGCGACATCATATCTGGAGTGAAGCCATAATGACGTAGAAAACAACTAAGAGGGAATTTTCCATCCATGATGAAAACACCCTTTGATGAAATTTTGTAACAAGGGAATTTGATGTGCTTCACGAAAAAAGAATCCTGGAAGTATTTCTTTAATGTCGATATATAGGCATCCCTCAAAATTCTCCATTCATAAAGAGGCAAGTAGTTACTTCATGATTACTAAAATTGATAATATATCAAATGATTCAACAAATAATGAATATTAGATCCAATGATTTCATAGTAGTAAGGACCTATGATATTGATCATTGAAGTTTGAAATGCATCATCTTGCTTAGTCATAATTGTTGAAGCAGCCATGGAAAACATATATGAAGGCATCAAATTCTCTAATTAAGTTGAAATGTTGATTTAATAATGTTCAAATATTAATGTATAATAATACATGAATTTGGAAAAGGTATGATCCAACATAGGACCCTCAACAAGGTTCCCCACAGAGTTCCCTTAGTGAGGTAGTTCCACACAACCCTTTCTCCCAAGTCTATTAGGCAGTTCCATTGATGAGGGACCTCATCAAGGCTTCTCTCCAATATGACTCTGCACATCCCCATCACTCAGATGGTTTTACCATAAGTGAAACATCAGAAGACCTTCTATTAAGAACATCATGATGAAACTATATGGGAAATTAGTGTGATGAGATATAAAATCAGAATCCATGAATGAGATGAAAATGATAGGAAAATTTGGTTTTTATAGAAACTACCAGTTTGCGTGGCATGCCTACGTCGACACCCTGCACCCAAAAACTATGAATTATGCCACCAACTAAAACCCTACTCAGATGAAATGTTTTCCCTTCCTACATGATGAACCTACACGATCTAGAATTATACCCATTCATGATATTTTTTCAATTCTATTTTCTTAGAACTAGACCCTCTTATTTCATTCAGATCAAATCCAGGGGGATTTTGTTGACACTCATTTTTTATGTAGGAGGATGAAAAGTTTATGAAGGGAACCTTGGTAATACTACATTTATAATGATACTTAAATATAACAAAGGGGATTGGATGAATCGACCTACAAAAACAAACACCTACTCATTACATAAGCTATGAAACTTCCTTGTATGAGAAAAAAAGGGAAAGGAACACCTGCATGGGATACCTATACCGAATAGCTGCATCTTGTACCTATGTGGGAAAACTTTTTCTACAAGAGTCTCCTATTTCCTTATAAATATCATGCTTAGTCTACTACTTTACATAATTGAAAAATCATAAGAACCCACCATAGCTCTCATTGGGCAGCACCTTCACCCAGGTCTAATGAAATTTCTCAAGTAGATCCCTAAAACACAAGATAAGAGAAAATTATAGCGGATAATAAAGATCGAATTCACCTTATGGTTTGAATACATAAGTCCACTTCATGGGGACCACTCTCCCTTAATGAGAAACCACCTGCATGAGGTCCCTCTCCCTAATCATGGTCTTCCACGAGACCCTTTCGAAGACACTATAGGAGGCCCCTGATTCCATTTATGAAGACTCACCTATGTTTTTTCACTCATGTGGTCTATTTCCTTATTCATATTTAGCTCGCGTAGCCCTTTTTCTCTTATGTGAATCAATTTTATTTACATGTAGTCCCTACGTAGCACACATTCCCGACATACCTACGCCAAGAACTTACACCTAGGACCAACACATGTCACACTTTGATCCATCTTTTAAAGACACCTATGGAAAATCTCTTCAATCCTCTATCTTCTTGTATGAAAGGGGCCAAGATGAAACCTCAAACAAAACCTCCAAACAAACAAATCGTGGGTAATACCACACTAGAGTGTCTCCAATTTGGATTTGTATTTCTATGGTCAGTGGTTTACCACACTAGTCCTAACATACAGTTATGATCCTTTGGGGACATGTAGATTTTTAAATCTTTGATCACAAGTTCCTTTACCCCAGGGAAAGTGTTGGGATGTTCTCGGTCTTAGAGGAATAGGTTTGGATCATGTCTGACCCTTATTTTCTATAAGACCCATAGCATCTTATTCCTAGAAATGAGGGTTAGGATTTCACTTTTGTTTCCTTTGGACATGGAATGAAATCCTCCTCCATCTCTACGTGACCAATTTTAGGGTATCCCTTCTAAAATAATTTCATTTCTTTTCATGAAGGTGGGTGCACTATTTCTCCACCCAGCCACCTGGACACTAGTTTATAGAGAGTGTAGGTTCTCGAGCCCTCTCCCATCTCACCATCATTTCTTTAACCTTCATTCATTCATTACATTGGACTCACACCTAATGTAAGGTGAATAGAGGGATTATCTATATACATATAATCTTCCACAATCTCCCCATACTCTTTCACCAATGAAAGATGAAAAGTGGGTGGTTTGTCAGATCATATTCTTCATCTTGTTTCCCACAATGAGCTTGAATCACATGAGCATAGAGGTTGTTGATGATCATGACATATGGAATATCCATGAAATATATTAAACTATGAAAACTCTAAATCCTTAAAAAACAAGGATTCATAGGATGCCTATCAATGACCCAAGATCAAGGGACATCCTCCTCAACAATTTGTCCCAATCATAACCCCAAATCCATCATATGAGCCTCCTCTTTTAGCTTAAGCCCCAAATGATCCTCTAAATCACCATATGATAATACATCACCCATGTCTCCCTTGTACAGAGAATCAACTTCTAGTTTAAACCCCATCATAGTAATCTCAAAGCGCTATACTCCCCTATGAGACTTAGGAAATTACATGGGTTTTGATTCCCCGACAGGTAAGATACATAGGAAGCCTCCATGAGGTCGAAAACCAACACCAAAAATCAACCGTGTTCATTCTTGGGACATATCCCATAAACTATATAACATAAACCCTAAACATTAAACCCTACACCCTAAACTCGATAGTGTACAAACTAAACCCTATACATTACGCAACAAAAACCTATACCCTACACCCAAACTCTATTCAATACACGAAAACCCTAACACCAAAAAAACAGAAAACAAACCTAAAAACACTAATAAAAACCCTAAAAAAAATAAAAACTCACTAAGAACCATAAAAAATATAAAAATATTAAAAAATTAAAAACCTTTCATAACACAATAAACCATATACCCTTCACCCTTCACAAAAATACCTATACATAAAACATTATTTCCATTACGCAAAACCCTACAGCCAGCACCCAAGACCAGATACCTTACCCCAACACCATAAACATTACTCCATAAACCCTAAACCCTAAACCCTAAACAATATAACCTACATTGTAAATAGTAAACCACTCACCATACACCCTAAAACCTATAGCCTAATCGTTTACTCAAAAATCATAAACCCCAAACCAAACACCCTAAATAATATACCCTGATCCCCAAACCTAAAACCCTAAAACCTTAACCATATTCCCTACACAATAAACAATAAACCCTACACACTAAACCCTACACCCTAAACCCAAAAACCTACAACCTAAACCATAAACCCTACACCATAAACCACAATTCGTGCACCCTAAAGTCTCTACAATATGCCATAACCCCTAAAACATAAACCATAAACCCTGTACCCAGCATCCTAAAAACTAAACCCCATAAAATATACCCTCCACCATAAACCATACAACATAAACCCTATACCATACACCCTAAAACATAAACCCTACACCCAAAACCCTATAACATACACCTCATTTCCTAAAACCAACACCATAAACAATACACGCTACACCATAAACCCTAAAACCAATAACCAACACCTTAAAACCTATACCCTACACTCAAAAAAAACACCCTATGCAGTAAAACCAAAAAAAAAACAATCCAAAACCCCCCCCAAAACCTCATTAAAACCCCTAAAGGTCTTAAAAACTTAAAACCCCAAAAAACCATAAAAAATAAAAACCATGAAAACTATAGAAAAATAAAAAACTCTAAATCTCCAAAAAAATCCCTAAGATCCCAATGAAAACCTTGAAAATTCTTAAAACCCCTAAAAACTCATGAAACCCTAAAACCCTTAAAAACCCTAATACAAAGATAAAACCCTAAAACCCTAAGAAAAACTAGAAACCATAAAATCCCTAATAACACTAAAACCACTAAAAAAATATATATATAAACCCCCCCAAAACCTAAAAACCCTTAGAAAACCCATAAAGTCCAAAAAAACCGACTAAAAGTCCCTAAATACCTAAGAAGACCCTAAAAACCAAAAAAAACTAAAACACTAAACGATATTGATAATACTGAAAAACGAAAGATGCTTAAATCCAAAAACTCTGTAAACACCGAAAAAACCAAAATACCCTAAACCCCTAAAAATAAAAAAATGTCTTATAAAAATATAAAACCCTAAAAACCATAAAAAACCTGAAAAATCCATTAATAAAAAAATACCATAAAATATTAAAAGCCCGAAAAACCCATAAGACCATTTATAACCCTTAAAAACACTAAAATCCCATAAGATTTATGAGAATACCTAAAACACCCTAGAAACCCTTAAACCCTAATAAACACCTTATATCCCTAAAAATAAAAAAACACTAAAACTCGTAAAACATTAAAAGTCCCTTAAAAACAATAAATCCCACTAAAAATATATATTTTTAAAATAATTAAGAAACAAAGAACCCAAAAGATCCCATAAAACCCCTAAAATATATAACAACATAAAAATCGTAAAACACCTAAAACCCTATTAAACTGAGCAAAACTAAAAGAAATTTGAATCCCTAAATATTCTAATGACATTAAAACCTATAAAAACCATAAAATAACCAAAATACCACAAGAGAATTAATTTACATAAAACCACAAAAAATAAATAAAACCCCTAAAAACATAAATAACCTAAAGGACCATAAAAACACTAAAACAACCTAAATCCCTAAAAATAATATATGGCCCAAAAGTAGTAATGAAACTGAAAACACCATAAAAATTCTAAAATACCTAAAATCCTTAAAAATCGAAAAACCCCAAAAAACCATAAAAATCCTTAAAACCATAAACCCCCTAACAAACCTAAATACCCTAAAAACCAAAAAACCCCAAAAAACTGAGAAACAACCTAAAAAACTAAAAACTATAAAACACCAAAAAACCCTAGAAAAACTCTAGACACCCCTAAACCCTAAAATATAAAAATACTTTAAAACCCATAAAAACCATAAAAACCATAAAACCCAAAACCATTAAAAAACACATAAACCACTAAGAATTATAAAAACCCCTAAATAACCATTAAAAATAATTAAAACCAATAATCCCAGGAAAACCCTAAAATCGTAAAAATTCCATAAAACCCTATACCCCCTAAAAATAGTTAAAAAATAAACCCCCTACCCCATAGAAAATTGTGAAATACCATAAATACAAAAAAAATCCAAAAAACCTAGAAAAACTATAAAACCCATAAAACCCTAAAAACCCCCAAAAACCTAAGCACCGCTAAAACCAGAAAAATCCTAAAAACCTTAAAACCCAAAATTCACTAAAAACCTCAAAAGACTAAAAAATAAATCCTATAACCTAAACCTTATGTCCAAAACCCTAATATTTAAACCCCAAACCTGAAACCGTAGACCCTATGCACTACACCCAAAACCATACACCATATTCCATATACCCTACACCGTAAACCCTACACCCTAAACCTCGTACCCTACACCATAAACCTAGAACCATATGAACTAAACCCCAAACCTTAAATCTAAACCCCTAAACCCTACACCCTAAACCCAATAACAAACACATTAAACCCAAATGTTTATAAAAACCCTAAAAATCCAAAAAGAAACTAAAACCCCCCAAATACCCAACATTCCTTAAAAAAGTATAATAACACTAAATTTCCTTAAAGCACCTTAAAACACTTAAAGTTCCCAGAATACCCTAAGACCCATAAATGACAAAACCCCCAAAAACCGCTAAAACCCTAAAAACCCAAAAACCATAAAAGCTCAAAAAACCCCTTTAAATCAAAAAACACAATAAAAATAAAAAACCCAAAATACTTTAAAAACTTGAATGTCCTATAAAACCATAATACCCCTAAAATATTACAATCCTAAAACCATAAAAAATCATAAAAATCCCCCAAAATTCCCGAAAACACAAAAAACCAAAAAAACCCCTAAAAACCCTTAAACCTATAAAATACCCTAAAACCCAAAAAAAAAACTCAAAAACCATAAAACCATTATAAATCCCACAAAACCATAAAAATACATAAATAACCTGAAAACCATAAATACCCTAACCCACTAAAATGACTCTAATACACCCTAAAACCCCCAAAACCCCGTTAAAACCCTTAAAATCCTCTAACAAATATAAAAACCAGAAAACATAAAAGGATTAAAAATTTCCTAAAAAATCTAAAACCATAATAAATTTACAAAAAATATTAAAAATACCCTAAAATTCCTACCAACCACCTTAAATATCCTAGAAAAACTAAAACCGTAAAACAATAAAATAACATAAAAACCTCTTGAAAGACATCAAACGTACATAAAAACCTAAAGGTCCTTAAAACCCCTATGAAACTATAATACCCCTGAAACCCAAAAACATGCCTTAAAATCAGAAAACCCCTAAACCACATTAAAATTCCTAAGCCCCCCCCCCACACCCACCTGTGGGGCACATGTGATTTGGTTAAAGGTGGTGGCGTCTGGATCCCGAGGTTCTGGGCTCAAGTCCTTGCAAGGCAATAGACACTATATGCTTGAAAACCACTCATCGACCCCACTAACCCATTGGGAGCTGGCCTAAGCCCAAGGGTTGGCCACCTTGGTCCTTGTTGGGGACATGCGGTGCGCAGGTGGGCAGGCCATCCCAATACCTCGTTACACAAAAACACTTTTGAGGAAAAAGCTGCATAAGAAGATGGTGGGTGAGTCTCTGGGTTCTCTCCCATTGCGATCTCCTTCTTCGTCGCCTCTCCTTGATGGATCATTGTTTCTACATGGAGGTGTTGTTGATATCTCGGTGGCTTGGACGCGGTCTTGGTAGATCTTCTGGTCTGGGGCTCGATGTGGTTACTCATGCCAGTGAGTTGGTGGAATGATTTAGCGTTCTTGTTTGGCCCCTTCCTTGTCAATTGCTAAGAAAATCTCAAAGACCACTTCAGATCTGAAGTCACATAGGTATTTATGGTTTCATGATGGTGTTTGGAAGGTGTGGCAATTGTCTCAACGATTGGGAAGAGGAGTACTATGCCTGATTTTAAGGCATTATTTCCAGATCTGGGATCGATCTAGGATGTTCTGGTCCATTGATGTTCAGTTCTTTGGATCTCATAACTCGTGCAACAAGATTATCTGGTGGCTTTGTCTGAATGAGTTTTGGATTTTCCTCGGTGAATAAAGAATATGACGGGCTTTGCGGTTTCTTGGCGGTGGTGTTCATGGTCCTACGCTCAGACCTGCGCATCTCGTTGGGACCTTAGGAGGGTCTCACTGGTTTTTATGGTTTCACGATGGGTCATGGTGGTTTCTTAGTGCAGAATCACAGGTTCCTTTCACTGGTTATTCTTCCTTTCTCTTGGGTTTTTCTTTTGATGAAGGTCTGGTATTTTTGTGTTGTTCTCCTTTTGATTGGTTGGGTTGTGGGTTTTGGATATTTGGCTGCTTTAGTTGTGAGTTATCACTGTTGTTTAATTATAATTTTAAAGAGTTGTGGATGGTGCGGAATGGGTTTAGGCATGGGTGCTGGCGGTTTTGTGAGTCTGGCTATGGTGGGATTCTGGAGCTCGCCTGGCCAGGAAGAGATGGTTTCTGGTTTTTGAGCTACTGTATGAGTTTTGTTGCTGGTTGTTGGTTTTTTCTTGAGTTGCTGCTAATTTTTTTCTGGATTTTGATTGGATGGACGATGATCTTATGGACTTCATATGTCCTCGAGGATTGGAGGTGGTGGGCGCTGGAATTTTTTTATGGTTGGGATGAGAGGAATTGGTGCTGGTGGTTGCAGAGGTGGAAGCAGGATTCTGGGAGATGCTTGTTTGAAAGCGGAGCTCGTTGTCTGAAAACGGGGTATTGTATGTTGGTTATTGTATGATTTTGTTGTTATAAAGCTTTTGTTTATGATTCTGGTTCTGGTTCTGTGATGTTGGTGGTGGTTATGATTAGCGGGGAGCTGATAGAGGCCGAAGATAGTGAAGCTGGGTGGTGGTTGCTGCTTGGATGGGAGGTGCTGAAGGTGCTGTTTTTGAACAACAGCCGATTGTTGTTTGGCTGGGAGATTTTGGGGACTTTTTGGTTGTTATTCTTTGTTTGGCTTTGGGTGTTTTTTCTTGTTTTGGTGTGGGTTGTAAAGGGTTTTTGGGTGTGGGTCGTTTGACCCCTCCCCTCCCATGTCTTATGTGTCTCTTTTTTCCTTTCTAATAAATTGGGGGGGGGATAGCCCGTCCCTCGCATCTTCCTTGGTGCTAACGCCCCCCCCCCCGCACCCAAAACCCCTATAAACCCTACAAAATCTTAAAGACATAAAAACCCATAAAATTGTAAAATCCCAAGAAATCCTTAAAAACACTTACAGCACTAAATACATTAAAAACCCTTAAATCCCAAAAAATAGTAAAAACCCCTAAAAACCCATAAAAATCCTAAAAGGCACTAAAACCTAAAAAGAACCCTGAAACTCCGAAAACACAAAACATAACCCAAAACCCCATAAAAATCCTATGTCCCAAAACCCCCTAAAAGGCCCTAACATCATCAATGTCTATAAAAACACAAAAGCCCCAAAATACCACAAGAATCCTAACCCCCCCAAAACATCTTAAAAAATCCTAAAACCACATTAAAACCCTAAAAACATAAAATCCCTTAAAATTCGTTTAAAACCCAAAATAATCTAATAAACCCTAAAACCCCTATTAATTCAAAAATCTTCTAAAAACCTGAAAAAACATTACAAACCCCTAAAACCCCTAAAATATATATATAAACCATAAAAACCCTAGAAATACCTAAAAACCCAATAATAAAATTAAATCCCATAAAAATCCTAAAAGAACCCTCAAACCCAATGAAAAATTTGAGAATCATAAAATATTCTTTCAAAACTCTAAAACACAAAGACCCCCTAAAAACCATAAACCCGTAAAAACCTTAAGAAAGCCCCTAAAAACTATTAAATTTTTTAAATACCATGAAAGTAGTAAAAATAATTTAAACCCCTAAAACCCAAAAAAAACCTAAAATCCCAAAAAACCCAAATAACTCGTACAATATCCTAAAACCCATACACCTATAAAAGACCTTAAATACCATAAAAAACCTTAAAAACCCAAAAAACACTAAAATACAATAAAAACGTAACAACCTTAATAGATTCCAAAATGATAAATATCTCTAAGAGACACTAAAACCCCATTATTAGCCAAAAAATCATAATAAACCCTTAAATGAAAATAAGAAATCTAAAAACTCCTAAAAATCATAAAAACCCCTAAAACCATAAAAATCTAAATTCATGTTTAAAAAAAAATAAAACTCGAAAACAATTCCAAGAAATCATCAAAATCATTAAAACCCCCTTAAAACCCTAAAAATCATAATAAACCCTAAAATTATTATAGAACCAAAAAACCCTTCAAAACATTAATACCCCAAAACCCTAAAAACCACTATTATCTCCAAAAACACAAAAAACCCTCAAACCCCTAAAAATAATAAAACCTCTAAGACCATAAAAACCCCTGAAAAACCATAAATCCCAAAAACCCACAATAAACACAAAATACACTAAAAACCCTAAAAAATCATAAACACCCGTAGTGCCCCAAAAAACACAAAAAACCAATAATACACTAAACCCTTAGAAAATATAAAAACACATAAATAAATAAACAACCATTAAAACCCAAAATACTACAAAAGTCTATAAAATAAGTAAAAAAACCCTTAAAACCCCTAGAAACCAAAAAATCTGTAAAACCCTAATTGATGTTCCAAATTCCCTAGTCCCCTTAAACAAGCTAAAACCCTTAAAAACAGTAAACCCCCCAACACCCTAAAAACCCATAAAAACATAAATACCCTTAAAACAATAAAAGCAATAAAAACCAAATTCCTCAAAAAACAATAAAACACCTAAAATTCATAAAAATACACAAACTCTTCAAACCGTAAAAAATGATTGAATCCAAAAAAAAACTAAAAAACCAAAATACCGTTAAGATCCCTATTGAAACATAAAAACTATAAAAAAAACTAAAAACCCCTTCAAATAAAAAAACCCTAAAACACCTAAATCCATTAAACCCCCTAAAATATAAAAATCAATAAAAAATGTAAAAACCCTAATAAAACTAAAATGATCTAAAAACACAGAAGTCATGAAAACTCAAAAACCAAATAAAATGCCTTCAAAACCATAAAACAAGGAAACCCAATAACCCGAAAACACAATTAAAAAACTAAACCCCCTTAAAATACAAAATAACCTAAAGTTCATTAAAAATAATCCAAACCCCCTAAAGTCCCTAAAATTTCCAAAAATACGTGAAAACCCATAAAGGACCCTAAAAACCAAATATACTTAAAAATATTAAAACGCACAAAAACCACTTAAAACCCTTAAAATTACTAAAAAAACTAAAACCCTATTAAAGTCCCTAAAACCATAACAACATGTAATGTTCATAAAACCCATAACTGACCCTAAGAGTCCTTAAAAGACCCCAAAACACCTTGAAGACCCAAAAACCCCAAAAAATAAAAGAACACCATAAAACCACCTATGATACCCTAAAATTATAAAAATCTTAAAAAAATAATAATAAATCATTCATGACCCCAAAATACCCTAATAATTGCTGGATGTCTCAAAAAATGTTAAAACCCCTAAACAACCCTAAAAATACATAAGGGCCTTTAAAAACATAAAACCCTAACTGACCCTACAAACAATAAAAAAACTAAAAAACCTAAAAACCGTCAAGCATCCTAAAAAACCCTCAAAACCACTAAAAATTCCAAAATAAATGAAAATCATCAAAAACCATATAAATTTGAATTAACCAAAAAACCCTAAAAAACTATTAATTTCACTTAAAACACTAAAAACTCTAAAAAACTATTAGAGGCCCAAAAACCCCTAAGATCCTAAAAGGCCTAATAAACCCCTATAATCCATGTAGAAAACATAAAACCTATAAAAGTACCTAAGAACCACATAAACATTATACGCCCCCAAAACCCCTAAAATATGTAATAACCTTATAAAACCTAAAAAACACAAAACCCTAAAATCAATAAAAAAACTATCAAAACCCTAAAACCTAAAAAACAAATAAAAACATTGAAACATCAAAAAATCCCCAAAAACTAAAAAATCCAAAAAAAGCTAAATAAGCCTATAAATCGACTAAAACCCAATAATACCCTTAAATCACTAAATCAGTAAATGATCCTAAAACCCATGAAAACAATAAAAAACAAAAAAACAATGAAACCGAAAACACCCTCAAAAACCATAAAACCACTAGTCCCACTAAAAAATCAAAAATAATCAAAAAATCAAAAACCCTAAATATCCAAAAAAAACTACTACACAAACACCGGTAGAGAACCATAAACCCCCAAAAATCCAAAAGAAACCCTAAATCCATTATCCCCCCTCCCACAAAAAAAATTAACCCCCAAAATATAAAAAACATAAACCTTAATACCCTTAAAACACAAAAAAAAACATTAATAACATATAAATCTTTTTAAATAGCTAAAAATCCCTTAAAACCCCTAATATGAAAAGAAACAATAAAACCCCCCTAAAAATATAAAAAAACCTAAACCCCAATAACCTTAAAAACACAAAAAATCCCAAAATATATAAAACTCCAAAAACCACATAAAGATCGTAGAAACCCTTAAACTCCAAAACTGTAAAAATACTTAAAAAGAATAAACAAATATAAAATATTTTAAGAACCTACATGGAAATGAAACACTAAAAATCATAGAAATAACCCAACCCCCAGAAAATAAAATAAAAAACCCCAAAAATCCATAATCCCCCCAAAAAACACTAAAAACTGAAAATAACTGTAAAAAATCCTAAAAACTATAACATCCCCCCAAAATAGAACCTAAAACCATGAAATACCCTAAAAACCAATTAAATAATAAAAGATACTAAAAACACTAAAAAACCAAAAAAAATTATATAAATCCCTTAAACACCCTAAAAATGATTAAAAAAATACTGAAAACTATAAAGCACCCTAAAATCCCAAAAACCTAAAAATTCATAAAAACCACTAAAAACCTTTAAACCTCATAAAAACCATAGAAACCCTAAAACATAATAAAACACCCTAAAACCCCTAAAAAATGAATAACCTATAACATTAAAATCCCTAAAAAAATTAAAAACCCAAAACTACTGCAAAAATCAATAAACCCTTAAACAGCAAAAAATCCGTAAATGCCCTAAAAACAACCCTAAAATCCCTAATAATCATTTTTAACATTTTAAAACCCTAATAATCCTAAAAATATCTAAAAAAACATAAATATAAAAAACAATGAAAACCGAAACAATCAATGAAAACCTTTAAAACCATAAACAAACTCAAAATACATTAAACTCCCTAAAAATCCTAAAACTCTATAAAACTAAAAAAAATTAGTAAACTTAAAATACCATAAAAAATATAAAATTACCCCAAATATTATATAAACTCTAAAAAAATTAGTAAAATACGTAAAAACCCATAAAAACCCAAAAAACACAAAACACCCTAAAAGAAAATAATAACCATAATACATGAAATCCCTATAAAAATCCTAAAAAATCTAAACCCCCAAAACACATAAATAATTGAATCCCCACTACAATACCCAAAAAACCTAAAAATCAATGAAAAAAATCTATAAATTCCCTTAAAACCCCTAAAAACCCTTCAATCCATAAAAATTCCTAAAAGACCCAAAAACTCCTAAAAAGGCATAAAATCCAAACCCCCCATGTAAAACCAAAAACATTAAAATATCATAAACAATAGAAAAAGAAAAACGCCTAAAACCCCAAATAACACTAAAACCTCCAATGTCCTGAAGGCCTTCATTTTTTATTGATTTTGATCATCCACCTTTCAAGGGGTGAGGTGGAACCCTTACAAGGCCCGTAGGCGTAAGTATTACATGGATCGTATGACTTAGAGTAATTCATTGACCGTAGGCTTCAAACATTACATACAACTCGTACTAACTACTCGGAACTGCTCCTCCCTAGCATCTTCATCGTGAAATCAGCTCTCCACCTATGCATGGCTGATCGGCTAGGCATTTTCGTGCATGCATAGGCTTGTCCCGATGGCAGGTTTCATACCCTCATATTCTTGCAATTCGTTTAGTTTTTTCTATGTTGAAAGGTCCTTGCCCATCCTCCTTGTAAAGCTTGTTCCTTGTAGGCTGTCTGGTTTGAATCTGCACATAAGGGGGCCCGAAGGCATTGAGGTGGCCCAAAGGCCTTACTGACCCGAAGGCCTGGGTGGCCCGAAGACCTTACAAGACTCAGGGAACAAATCGGTGACCCGAAGGCCCAAACGGGGGGCATATTTCCGGCTGCTACAGTGCCAAACTGTTCCTTCTACAGTTCCCACTACAGTACCCACTACAGTACTGCACAATTCCCACTATAGTACCCGCTACAGTACCTGCTACAGTACAGCAACAGTACCTACTACAGTAACCTGGAATTTTTTCTTCCACCTGGATTTGATCCCTAGTCTCTTGGATGCACTTACAGAGTCCTTACGAACTGGGCTAAGGCTCATGTGCAATAATAACCCGAAAAACCTCAAAAGACATAAAAACACTAAAAACTGTTAAAACAATTAAAACTCCTAAAACATCTAAAATGCATTAAACTCTTTTAAACCAATAAAACCATAAAATCCCTAAAAACAAATGGAAACACTAAGTCACTCAAAACCCTAGAAATCCTTAAAAACCATAAAAACCAAAAAAACACAAAAAACATTAAAATCCCAAAATCCAGGAAAACCCCTAAATTTAGAAAAAACCCTAAAAACCTAAAAACCATAAAAATCATAAGACCCTTAAAACTGAAAAAACCCCAAAACCCCTAAAAATTAGAAAACCTTAAAATCCATAAACGCCCTAACACACCATGAATCCATAAAAATCAAAAAATATTTCTAAAAACCAAACCCCCTAAAAACCCTAAAAACTATAAAACACTAAAACCCATAAAATCATAGAAACCCTAAAAACAACAGAATACCACAAAACCCCCCCAAAAGATCCTTAAAACATCTATAAATCATAAAACAACATGATTTACCTAAAAAACATAAAAATCTCAAAACAACATAAAACCAAAAATACCCTAATAACCCAAAACATCCCAAGAACCTGAAAAACATAAAGGACCATTAAAAACCCAAAATCCACCATATTCCCCTTAAAACCCAAAACCACTAAAAAACCCAGAAAAATTAAAAATAATTTTAAACAAGAAAAACCCTAAAACCTCAAAAAAACTAAAAACCATAAAAATTATAAAAAAAATTAAAAACACTAAAACTATAAACCTCTGAAAAAACCCAAAAAACCAAAAAACCTTAAAATCATATACAACCCCAAATAATCCCTAATGGTCTCTAAAGTATCTAAACACCTCTAAAATTGTACGACATTAAAACGCACCTTTAAACCCTAAATCCCTAACCAACCTCGCCAACCTAAAAATCCCAAAATACCCAACCCCCTAAAAAACCCAATAAATGATAAAATCACAAAACCCTACAACCCTAAAAATCTACCACAACTTGGTAAATCCCCCTAAAACCTAAAAACCTAAAAACCCAAAAAAACACCATACAACCAAAAAGGCCAGAAACCCCATTAAAATTCCTAATAAGGCAAAAAAATCACTAATCCCACAAAACCCTAGAATGCATAAAACACTTAAAAATTCCTAAAAATATATATTTTATTTAAAATCATTAAAAAAAGATAGAAAAATTACAAACTATAAAAATTTAAAAAAACAATTAAACACAGAAAACATTAAACCCCCTAAACCACTAAAAACCATAAAACCCATAAAACACTAAAGACCATAAAAACCATACAGAACCATCAAAACATAAAAAATTAGGATAATATCAAAAAAATAATCAAACCCAAAATCCCATAAATGATCCTCAAAATTCTAAAAACCTACAACCCTTAAAACATCCTCAAAAACCCTAAAATCCTTTAAACAATAGAAACACCTAAACGACCCTAAAAATTCCAAAAAACTATAAAAACCCTAAAAAACATACAAAAATCCCTAAATACCATAAATATATAAAAAATCTATAATACCCAAATAACCTACCACCCCCCCCCCCCCGCAAATCATAAGACCTCCAAAAAACAAAAAAAAAACTAAAATCCCCTAAAACCGCAAAACCCCATACCCCCCTAAAACAGGATAAAACCCATAAATCCCAGTAAAACCCTGAATCCTCTAAAACCTCCAAAACCCCACAATACCCCCAAAACCCCCAAAACCCCAAAAAAATTTAAAACCTCCAAAAACCATAAAACCCCTAAAATAGTAAAATCATTGAAAACCCAAAACCCCAAAATTCAAAAAACCCCCCAAGCACCATAAAAGGCCATAAAAATCTTTAAATATCCAATATCTATAAAAACACATAAAAACCATAAATCCTATAAAACCCCTAAACCCTAAAAACTATAAAAACCTTAAAACCCAAAATCACCCTTAAAAACCTAAGGACCCCTAAAAACTGAAAATATAACCCATAACCATAAGACCCCTAAAAGACCTTAATGATCCTAAAATACCATATAAAACATAAAAACCACTAAATGACAAAAAAAAATATAAAACCAAAAAACACACTTAAGCACCCCGTTTTTTTAAAACCCCATGAAAACCATGAAAATACATAAAATTCCATAAAACTCCTAAAACCCAAATAATATCCCAATATACCTAAAAATACAAAAAAACACTAATACCATTAAAACATTAAAGAGCCCTTAAATTAGTAAAAACCTTTAAAAATATTATTTTCTTAAAAACCATTAAATTAATAAGAACCCAAAAGATCTCTTAAGACTTCTAAAAACCATAAAAAAACTTCAAATTCCTAAGGCTCCTAAAACCCTAAAAAACCTGAAAATCATGAAAGAAACTAGAATCCCTAAATACCCCAAAAGACACTAAAAATATCAGAAACCCAGAAAATAACCTAGATACGTTAAAAACATAAAAGTACAAAAAACCACATAAATCATTAAAAACCATAAATGCTTAAAAAAATCATAAAGGACCTTAAAATCCCTAAAATACTCTATAATCCTTTGAAACTATAAATGGCCCAAAAAGAATAAAAGAAACCAAAACAAACTAAAAATCCGAAAATAACCTACCAACCATGAAAATCCAAAACACCCAAAAACCATAAAAAATCATTAAAACCCATAAAACTTTAAAACCAATAAATATCATAATTACTTGAAAAACCAAAAAATGAAAAAAAACTACCTAAAACAACTGAAAACTAAAAAATCACCATAAAACCCTATAAAAACTATATAATCCCAAAAACCCAAAAATATTAAAATCCTTTAAAAACTCTAAAAATCATAAATACCATGAAACCCTAAAAACCAAAAAACCATTAAAACAAAAAAACCAGAACCCGTAAATATTCTAAAATTCTTTTAAAACCCTATAATACCCAAAACCCAAAAAACAATAAATACACCTAAAACCATAAAAATAATTAACCCCTTAAAACTACAAAAACATTGAAACAATCCTAAAAAATAAAAAATCCATAAAACTCCAAAAACCAAAAAAACTACCAAACCCCAAAAAACACTTAAAAATCATGAAAACCATAAAAATCAAAAAACCCATAAAACCACTGTAACCCCCTAAAAATATTAAAAAATATCTAAAACCATCTAAACTCCTGAAAACATTATATGCTCTCAAATCCGGTAAAACACCAAAAAACCTAAAAAATCAACAAAACCAAAAAAATAATAATTAAAAAAATCTTCAAATACTATAAAACCTCCACAAAACCCAAAAACGCTTAAAACAAGAAAAAAATATAAAATATATAAAAACTATAAAAAATTATGAAACCTAAAATAACACTAAAACCCGTAAATACTGCAATAACATTTTAATCCCCGAAACCTGTAAAAACCCTAAAACATGAAAATCCCCTTAAAAATATATAAATAAATAAAAAACCCCCTAAACCGCTAAAACATTAAATAAACCTAAACATCATTAAAATTCCTTGAAAATCCCTAAACAAATTAAAAAATCAAAATAACCTAAAAACCCCTAAAAACCCATAAATCCCTAAAATCCATAAAAATCCTAATTGCTCTTACAAACCCTTAAAACCCCAAAATAATGAAAAAATACAAAAAAAACCCTTAAAACCCATTTAAATAATAAAACACACTAAAACCTCAAAAACCCTAAAAATGTAAATAAACTGTTAAAACCAAAAAAACATAAAACACTAGAAAAAAAAATTCCTAAATCCCAGATAGTAATAAATAAACAAAAAATCCCTAAAAACACTAAAAACCCTAAATCACCAAAAAACAATTAAAATCACAAAACCATAAAACCCATAATTTATGCAAAAAACTCCTTAAAAACCTAAATGAATCTTAAACCCCTAAACCATGTAAAGAAACCTAAAAATCCAAAAAACCATAAAAACAATCCCCTAAAAACCAGAAAAACATAAAACCCCATAAAAGACCATAAACCATCTAAAAAATCTAAACCCGTTTAAGCTCTTAAATGGACCTAAAAAACATAAAACTCCATGAATCCCTAAAAACCACTAAAATATCGTAAAACCCCTAAGAACCCTAAAAGACACTAAAATCCACTAAAGTCCCAAAAATTTCCACAACATTCCATAAATCCCTAATAAATCAAGAAACTCTAAAACCCGTGAAGGTCCCTAAAAAATATTTAAAAAAGTAAAAAACACAGTAAACCCCATAAAGGGCCCAAAATATCACTAAAGGACCTTAAAAACATAAACCCTTAAAAACCCTAAAAACCTTAAAGGACACTAAAACCTTCTAAGGTACACTAAAACCCCTAATGAATCCTTAATGGGAAAAAATCCAACTAACCCTAGAACCCTTGAAAATCGTAAAAACCCTAAAACTCTCTAAAACCCATAAATATTCCAAGAGAACTTTAAAAACATAAATGAACCTGAAAACCATAAAACTCATTAAAACCCATCAGAAGACTAAAATCTCAAAATCCCCCAAAAGAATAACAAAAACCCAAATAATATTTAAAAGAGCCTAAATCCTATAAAATACCATAAACCAACATAAGCCCTCTAAAAGTCTTTGAAAACCATAAAAACACCTAAAACCACTAAAAGAACTAAAAAACATAAAAAAAATAAAAACCCAACAACCCATAATGACCACAAAAACCTTAAAATAAATAAAACCCCCAAAAAACCAAAAAACCCCAACAACCCATAAAAAACAAAAAATCTGTAAATATGAAAAACACTAAAAATATAAAAACCTAAAAACACTAGAGGATCCTTAAACCCCTAAAATTAATATAGAACCTAAAAAAATCTAAAACACTAAATCCCCATAAACAACTAAAATATCCTTACTACCCTAAAAACATAAATGAAACTAAAAACCTAAACAAAACAAAAATTCCATAAATAATACAATGAAACCCTTAAAAGACCCTAATAATACATAATCACCCAAGAGAACCCTAACTACCCAAAATAACCAAAGTATATTAAAAAAATTAAACCCTTAAAACCCTTAAAACCCCTTCAAAGCATAAAAAACCCTTAAAACCCAAATCCATAAAAATCTAAAAACCTTTAATTATAAAAACTATTCTGAACCCCCTAAAAATAATCACTACACCCTAAACCTATAAAACACCAAGAAAACACAAAAAGTCAATAAAAACCCTCAAAAAATGTAACAGTCACTCCCAAACCTAAAAGCCCTTAAGACAGATAAAAATTCCTATGAACTAAAAAACCCTAAGGCCCAAAACACCATAAAAACAAAAATAAAACAAAAAAACCATAAAAACCCTTAAATACCTAAAAAACATTTATAACAAAAAATACCATAGAATATCATAAAAACCTAAGAGACCCAAAAAAACAAAAAATACACTAAAAACCTCAAAAATACTAAAGAACCAAAAAGAAGCTAAAGCACTATGAATGTTAAAAAACCCTAAAACTGTAAGAAGCCCAAATAACCCAAAATTACACCTAAAAGACACTAAAAACAATACAATACCATAAAATACCCTAAATAATCTTGAAACACGTATCCTATAATACTAATAAATAACATAAAATATTAAAAATTATTAGAAACCCTAATAAATCATAAAACAAAAAAAACTATAAAAACCCATAAAATCCAAAAAAAATCCAAAAAATCATTAAAATCCCTAAAAAACCAAAAGGAAACAAAACAAAAACAAAAAAAAACCTAAAGGAAACTAAAACTATAAAAATCCAAAAAGGATCATAAAAACCCCTAACTATAAATATCCATAAATATTATAAAACCCTCTAAACCCCTTGAAAGACCCTTAATACTCTAAGAACCCCCAATGTAACAGCCCAAGATTTTATAAAAAAATATTCTTTTTAATTTTATTAATGTCTTGTGTTGTACTCTACACCAAAAGGAGCTTGCACAACACACATCCTTTACTTGTCTTGCATTACACGCAATCGCGACCTTCCTCGATAGCGTGTGTAGTACGCAATACCGAGTTTCACTAAACAACGATATGCTATAAAAATATTATTAAAACTAGCCGTTATGAATAGTAATAACCACTTTTTGAAATCCAGTAAATCTTATTTTTCAAAATGAACTTTATTTTTGGATTCGGAGTATCGAATTTAGCCTAAGGTGAAATTTTGGTACTTTTCGGATAACTTTCATATTCTGATGAATAGTGAAAATTACTAAATTATAATTAAAAACAACTTTTTTAATCGAAATAATTAATAGTGATAAATCATTAATTTGAGTGGTTTTAAAGTATATTTAGAATATATTTTTACAATTTAATACAATGTTGGTCATTGGACGTAATTTCACATTTAAACTAGACATAAACAAGTGTCAATCTTTTGATACATATTGTTTCTTAAAAACACGCTATTTGTTTTAACAGCGGGATTTAATTATAAAATTAATTAATGCAACTTTTATGTTATGAATTTGGTAAAATAGACTTCATTTTTGAATTCGGAATATGAAATATAGCTTGGGATGAAATTTTGGCATTGTTCTGAAAAACATCAATTTTTGATGAATAGTGAAACCACTAAGTGGTAGGTTAAAAACTGAATTTTGCATAAAACTTATTTTTACCGCTTCTGTGAATGGAATTTCGAAAATCCGAGAGACACAGTTAATATCAAGGACTAAAATGTGGTTCAATGAGATGAAAATAATTTTTTGGTGAATAGTAACTTTTTACGATTTTTACCGCGGTTAATAGTAAATAGGGTAACTAAGGGTAAATATGATATTAATATTACCCTAACACATGTCCTAATTATATTGGACAAGTGTAATTCGACCAAAAACAAACTTAGGAATAAAATATGACCATTTAGGCCCACTTGGATTAGATTAGGACATTTATTATTAATTTATTTAAAGAAGGGTTAAAATAGTTAAAATCAAAGTTTAATAAGTAAATAATTTTTAATATGGGGTTATACATAAGATAAATTAGACTATAAATATTCATTAGAAAGCTAAAAAGATTTCCTACATGATGGTATTTTATTTTTAATTTTTAGACATCAAATAATATAATTTATTTATAACACAAAGATGATGCAGTAATTATCTTATTAATGAAATATTGACATAATTGATAATATAAATACCAAAATAAATGTAATTTAAGACTTTTTATGAATTCCACTAATTTTCTAGGTTACTATGATATATTAGTGATTATTTAAGCAACTTGGTTCGAACATATAATTCTGTTATGACTTTCACAAAAATCATATATCAAATAGTGTCAAAATTGACACAAAATAGTTTTTAAATCAAATATTATATTATTAATTGTTATTTTATTCCTAAAAATCTAAGGTTCGGCCAAATGACTTAGATAAGGATATATATATTAATAATAAACAATTTGGGGTTCGTTTGGCATGTTATAGTAAGTGTATTAACCATATTGTGAAGGAAAACAAAAAGACATGGTAAAAGTTAAATTATTTAACTTAGAGTTAAATCTAATTGATAAGGTTAAAATAATATCCTAAACTTGTCTAAATTCTATTGTTTGATAGGATTTCGACCCATCCCCACTTTAGCTTCGAAATAAGACCCTTTGGAACCATTATAAACCGATTTTGACTTTAATATAAAATAATATTTTGAGATATTCCTAAGGTGCCCCTCTCCTCCCCTATAAAAGGACACCTCCTCCCCCTCCTCCTCACACCAATTTGAGCACTCAAGCTCGGCCAACCCCTGCCACAATCCCTTATCCACTTCCCTAGCAACATCCTAGAGGTTCTGGTCTTCCTCAAAGACCAATTCTAGTGCCCTAAGAAGAGGTCTCAAAGAGGCACTTCAAAGAAGAGGTAATTACCGTTACCAATTCTTTCATCTTTATTTCTTCTTCCACTTCTTCTTCTTAGGTTGTTTCATTATGAAGTAATAACATCAGTATCACTCATATACTGATATGTTATTATATGTATGAAACAACCCTATTTCACCATCTATCCATCCTACGGAAAAAGAAATCACCGCGCGTGCGTACGTACGGAATACCGTCTCCACGCCGTGGTGTAATCTATTTTCCACCACCACCTTACATGGATGGGTATAATGGTGTAAATAATAACTATACATAGTTATTACAACATCATATTGATTCTGATATATTGTATAATCCACTCCAATTAAATTCAATATTTATAGAAATGATATCATCGCTCGTGCGTACGTACGGACTACCGTCTCCACGACGCGATGAGATTCATTCTCCATGTTAACCATTTAAGAATGATTATAAAGTATATATAAGAAAAAATAATGAAATATATGACATTTTAAAGCTACTGGATTTATGTATAAATATATATGTATGCCATCTACTTACTTCCATTTCAAGACAATAAGGAAAGTAAAACAGCGTTCATGCGTACGTACGGACTACCGTCTCCATGAACGGTGTTTTTCATTTTATTTATCTATCTATTATATATATATATATATACTGAATATATATGATATATAAATCATATTTTATATTCTGGAAGTAATTAAATCATGATATAAGTAATAATGATGTCAAGAACAACAAGTCAAAACACCTACGATAAATGAAACGATTTTACCCAAAACGCTTCTTTAACATGGAATTTACAAAAGAACGGGTAATATAATGTCATAAGTGAACCATATATGATATCATAACAATTAATATGATTCTGTAATAAGTCAATAACATGATTTAAATCATTATACAGGAGGTTCGGACCCTTACAAAGCAAGTCGGACCTAAGGTAAGGGAAATATCACAATCTCATTTTTATTCGAGATTGTTTATTCGTAAGTATTTACTGGGGTGTATTTTATCATCCACATCCATGTTTCATCAATATGTAAATCCACCTACAATTGTTTAAATCCATTTTTACCCTTCGGTGAGTTTTTAGTAAAAGAAATAAAAGGAATCTTTTGTCGTTTTTCGTACGAGGTACTTTTTGACTTTTCCGACAAAAGTACGAAGAATGTTTTTTTTAACTTATACGGCATGAATAGATTTTTAAAACATTATTTCCAAGAAGCTTCCTTTACAAGTTCTCAAGTTTATTTTTAATCAACTTCTTTTATTTTAAAGTTATATGACATGTTATGAAAGGAAAAATGTTTTTGAAGAAGAAAGGATATTTTCCTCAAGAATGGAGTTCAAGTGTTTTATCAAAATTATTTTCCATATAAGATAATAAAGGGTTCTGTTTTTATCCCTATTATTACATTGATTTGATCATGTTGTGATGGAATTATTTTTATGAATTCCTTTATCTTATATGAATTGATTTATGATGTCATGATGTTTCAAGAATCCCATTTTTGTTTCATGTGTTATGCGATGATGTATGTTTTATGATTATGTGGCACACATAAGAAAGGATTCATTATAAGATGGGTGGGACCTATATCTCCCTCCAATGCATTGGGTAAAGATTTCATATCTCATGAGATAGACATGGCTGGAATGGTAGGTTATACCGGTTCAGTGAAACAGGACTGAAACGAGGATTACTCGATTCAGAAAGGGACTTTGTCCACTAAGATAGTCTTGGCAATGAGTCTTGACTAACAAGAAATGATTCTCTATGATTATGTGTGTATGCCACAGTGAGTAATGTTTTAAGTTATGATTTCATTTCACTACTATGATTTATCTCATGTTAGGAAATTATTCTCTCTTTTGCAGGTTAAGATTTCCAAAAAATGTTATGTTCTTATGAAAATTATGTGATTGATATTTCCTTTGTTTACCCTTACTGAGCATTTGAGCTCACCCTTTTATGTTTTCTTTTCCCCAGGATATAAAGAAAGGTTTTAGGTATAAAAAGGAAGATCTTTATGGGAGATGTTGAAGATCTTCCACCACAATTAGAAGATTTTATTCCGAGTTTCCAAAGACACTAAACTATTACGATCCTTGTGTGTGTGTTTTTGTTATGTACTAAGTATTCCGCAAATGTAATGTAATGTCCATGTACGATAAGCTTCGGGTCTCTACAGTTGGTATCAGAGGAAAGGTTTAGTCAACCTTTGGAAACTAGGATGCGAAAACGTTAGTGAGATCCCTAGAGATATTTCTAAGGTATGTCTAGGGATGTATCTAAGGTTAAGTATACATATAGGTTATAGTAATAGAATTACGCTAACGATCATAGAATTAAACCTAAGATGTTGGATATTGAAGGTACTCCCCCTTTATTATGTTGTTTTCCCTAGCATGATTTTTGCCTCTCACACTATTCTTTTTGGGTTTTAGATGATGGCTGGAACCCGAAGGAACCGTGTTGATCAATGCAATGGACAATGAAATGATTGCCCTCCTGAACAAAAAAATGTTATGGGAGATGGAGTGCAAAATCTTATTGCTATACTTACACAAGCTATGAATCATTCTGGACTACCAAATGAGCAGAGAAGGGAACAATATTCTATTGAGTCCTTCATGAGGCAACGTCCACCTTCTTTCAGTGGGACTTCCGATCCACTTGTTGCTGAACAATGGATCAGTACCACTGAAAAGATATTTTCAGTTCTTCAATGTTCTAAACATGATAAAGTCATCTTAGCAGTATATCGTTTGGAAGGTGAAGCTGATCAATGGTGGAATCTTATCAAGAATACGAGGCCAAGGGATGAAATTGAGTCCATGGAATGGGACGAGTTCAAGAACTTGTTTTTCATTAAGTACTTCCCTCGTATTCTTCGAACAAAGATGGAAAAGGAGTTTATTGAGCTGAAGCAGAAGGATGATGAATCTGTTGGTATATATGAAGCGAATTTTACAAGACTTGCAAGGTATGCATCTGGCATTATCATCCAACCTGAAAGTAAAGTTGATCGATTTTTCAGTGGCTTAAAACCAAGTCTTTGAAGGGCATTAGCTATAAGAGACTTCAGTAGCTATGAAGAAATTGTGCGTTGTGCTATCAAGGTAGAAATGGAAGTTGGTGTTACATATCCATCTCATGGTTTTGACAAGAAACGAAAGATGGAGTTCAAGGAGAAATCTCATAATAATGGTGAAAAGAAGATGAATGTTTCCTTATGCACAAAGTGTGGAAAGAAGCATGGTGGAGATTGTCTTAATGGAACTAGAAAATGTTTTATGTGTGGAAAAGAAGGTCATCGAGCAGCTGAGTGTCGAAGTAATGGAAAAAGGGTTTCTAATGATGTGAATAAAGCAAACACTGCAGAGAACGCACCACCAACACTTCAATGCTTCAAGTGCAAGGAAATGGGGCATTATGCTAATAATTGCCCTAATCCAAGGGTTAGTGATGATCAACATGAGCAACCACTGAAGGCAAAGGACAAAGGGAAGTCACATGCGATCACTATTGGCAATGTTGAATATGACAACGATGTAGTGGAATGATTAAGTGTTTATGTAATGGGATTCCAAAATAATGTTGTATCATTGAGTATTGCAATATTTATTGATGTGGTATTCAAAGTGATTGAGATATTTTTTGGAAATAAGATGATATGCGCATAATGAAGATGAGAAAATGAAATGTTTAATAGTATTCATGAGATCATGATTGATATAAGGACTAAGTGATATCATGGTTTGAGTATATAGAATTTTGAGGATTTTGGTATGTGGAAAGTGTTAACTTTTAACTGCACTCATGTTTTCACTAAGGTATTCAAGAGAATACACGATTAAGGACTTTGAATGTTTGGAATGTGACCAACAAGACATATCTTATGATATATGGGGATCAACGATGGTATTAAATCTCTGGTAATCGTTTTCACTATGTTATGAGAGTGGACTGCAGTATTATGGATAAGCCTAAAGATTGAAATGGATTATGTTGGACATAAGTGATTATTGATAGAAGTATTTTTTTGATATTATTGATGGGATGTTATAGTAATGTAGTTTTAGAAAAAGGGACAACCTACAGGACGGGCGACAGCCCATCGCTTCGGACAAGGCTGTAGGAATCGAACCCACAACCGAAGTGCGACTGGCCTTTATCGCCTACCACTAGCCTACAGGAAGTCCCTGTTTAGTAGAAACTAGTTTTATTATATTAAGCAGTATGATATATGAAGTATAAGTCCATATGTGATTAATCTCACTATAGATCGACTTATGTATATAATTTTGCTAACCTTTTGTTTGAAACAGATGGAATGACCCGTCATTCTATCACATGATCTGCTAACACTTCACGAATAACAAATTCAACTTAATTTATTTAAGAGATGAAGTGGAAATTGTTAAAGGCACGAACAACAGTGAGATTGTACCAAAATAAAGTAAGTATTTATTCTAATTCAAATTCTTTAACATTAGGGAAATGATCTTGAAAACCAAAAATGTTGTCCTAGTTCTCTTATACCTGATGAATCAGATGGTACCTTAGATCGTCACAAATTTATGGATTTGTGATTACTGGATTTTCCATAGCCATGTTCTCTACCACTCTCCATCAGAACATGATGGTTAGATTTCTCTTCCATATCCATAATTTCACCTATGTGGAAACCCAGTGATTAGTTTATTTGGGTAATCGTTACATTTCATACTTTAGTTTTTAAAGCCAAGTTTTGGTATTCCCTTTTATGATGTGGGTTTCTATTAAAGAAACTTTCAAATAGTAAACCATTTATAACCCCGACGAATTTCGAGGGCGAAATTCATTTTAAGGGGGGTAGAATGTAACAGCCCAAGATTTTATAAAAAAATATTCTTTTTAATTTTATTAATGTCTTGTGTTGTACGCTACACCAAAAGGAGCTTGCACAACACACATCCTTGACTTTTCTTGCATTACACGCAATCGCGACCTTCCTCGATAGCGTGTGTAGTACGCAATACCGAATTTCGCTAAACAACGATATGCTATAAAAATATTATTAAAACTAGCCGTTATGAATAGTAATAACCACTTTTTGAAATCCAGTAAATCTTATTTTTCAAAATGAACTTTATTTTTGGATTCGGAGTATCGAATTTAGCCTAAGGTGAAATTTTGGTACTTTTCGGATAAATTTCATATTCTGATGAATAGTGAAAATTACTAAATTATAATTAAAAACAAATTTTTTAATTGAAATAATTAATAGTGATAAATCATTAATTTGAGTGGTTTTAAAGTATATTTAGAATATATTTTTACAATTTAATACAATGTTGGTCATTGGACGTAATTTCACATTTAAACTAGACATAAACAAGTGTCAATCTTTTGATACATATTGTTTCTTAAAAACACGCTATTTGTTTTAACAGCGGGATTTAATTATAAAATTAATTAATGCAACTTTTATGTTATGAATTTGGTAAAATAGACTTCATTTTTGAATTCGGAATATGAAATATAGCTTGGGATGAAATTTTGGCATTGTTCTGAAAAACATCAATTTTTGATGAATAGTGAAACAACTAAGTGGTAGGTTAAAAACTGAATTTTGCATAAAACTTAATTTCACCGCTTCTGTGAATGGAATTTCGAAAATCCGAGAGACACGGTTAATATCAAGGACTAAAATGTTGTTCAATGAGATGAAAATAATTTTTTGGTGAATAGTAACTTTTTACGATTTTTACCGCGGTTAATAGTAAATAGGGTAACTAAGGGTAAATATGATATTAATATTACCCTAACACATGTCCTAATTCTATTGGACAAGTGTAATTCGACCAAAAACAATCTTAGGAATAAAATATGACCATTTAGGCCCACTTGGATTAGATTAGGACATTTATTATTAATTTATTTAAAGAAGGGTTAAAATAGTTAAAATCAAAGTTTAATAAGTAAATCATTTTTAATATGGGGTTATAGACAAGATAAATTAGACTATAAATATTCATTAGAAAGCTAAAAAGATTTCCTACATGATGGTATTTTATTTGTAATTTTTAGACATCAAATAATATAATTTATTTATGACACAAAGATGATGCAGTAATTATCTTATTAATGAAATATTGACATAATTGATAATATAAATACCGAAATAAATGTAATTTAAGACTTTTTATGAATTAAACTAATTTTCTAGGTTACTATGATATATTAGTGATGATTTAATCAACTTGGTTCGAACATATAATTCTGTTATGACTTTCACAAAAATCATATATCAAATAGTGTCAAAATTGACACAAAATAGTTTTTAAATGAAATATTATATTATTAATTGTTATTTTATTCCTAAAAATCTAAGGTTCGGCCAAATGACTTAGATAAGGATATATATATTAATAATAAACAATTTGGGGTTAGTTTGGCATGTTATAGTAAGTGTATTAACAATATTGTGAAAGAAAACAAAAAGACATGGTAAAAGTTAAATTATTTAACTTAGAGTTAAATCTAATTGATAAGGTTAAAATAATATCCTAAACTTGTCTAAATTCTATTGGTTGATAGGATTTCGACCCATCCCCACTTTAGCTTCGAAATAAGACCCTTTGGAACCATTATAAACCGATTTTGACTTTAATATAAAATAATATTTTGAGATATTCCTAAGGTGCCCCTCTCCTCCCCTATAAAAGGACACCTCCTCCCCCTCCTCCTCACACCAATTTGAGCACTCAAGCTCGGCCAACCCATGCCAAAATCTCTTCTCCACTTCCCTAACAACATCCTAGAGGTTCTGGTCTTCCTCAAAGACCAATTCTAGTGCCCTAAGAAGAGGTCTCAAAGAGGCACTTCAAAGAAGAGGTAATTACCGTTACCAATTCTTTCATCTTTATTTCTTCTTCCACTTCTTCTTCTTAGGTTGTTTCATTATGAAGTAATAACATCAGTATCACTCATATACTGATATGTTATTATAAGTATGAAACAACCCTATTTCACCATCTATCCATCCTACGGAAAAAGAAATCACCGCGCGTGCGTACGTACGGAATACCGTCTCCACGCCGTGGTGTAATCTATTTTCCACCACCACCTTACATGGATGGGTATAATGGTGTAAAGAATAACTATACATAGTTATTAAAACATCATATTGATTCTGATATATTGTATAATCCACTCCAATTCAATTCAATATTTATAGAAATGATATCATCGCTCGTGCGTACGTACGGACTACCGTCTCCACGACGCGATGAGATTCATTCTCCATGTTAACCATTTAAGAATGATTATAAAGTATATATAAGAAATAATAATGAAATATATGACATTTTAAAGATACTGGATTTATGTATAAATATATATGTATGCCATCTACTTACTTCCATTTCAAGACAATAAGGAAAGTAAAACAGCGTTCATGCGTACGTACGGACTACCGTCTCCATGAACGGTGTTTCTCATTTTATTTATCTATCTATTATATATATATATATACTGAATATATATGATATATAAATCATATTTTATATTCTGGAAGTAATTAAATCATGATATAAGTAATAATGATGTCAAGAACAACAAGTCAAAACACCTACGATAAATGAAACGATTTTACCCAAAATGCTTCTTTAACATGGAATTTACAAAAGAACGGGTAATATAATGTCATAAGTGAACCATATATGATATCATAACAATGAATATGATTCTGTAATAAGTCAATAACATGATTTAAATCATTATACAGGAGGTTCGGACCCTTACAAAGCAAGTCAGACCTAAGGTAAGGGAAATATCACAATCTCATTTTTATTCGAGATTGTTTATTCGTAAGTATTTACTGGGGTGTATTTTATCATCCACATCCATGTTTCATCAATATGTAAATCCACCTACAATTGTTTAAATCAATTTTTACCCTTCGGTGAGTTTTTAGTAAAAGAAATAAAAGGAATCTTTTGTCGTTTTTCGTACGAGGTACTTTTTGACTTTTCCGACAAAAGTACGAAGAATGTTTTTTTTAACTTATACGGCATGAATAGATTTTTAAAACATTATTTCCAAGAAGCTTCCTTTACAAGTTCTCAAGTTTATTTTTAATCAACTTCTTTTATTTTAAAGTTATATGACATGTTATGAAAGGAAAAATGTTTTTGAAGAAGAAAGGATATTTTCCTCAAGAATGGAGTTCAAGTGTTTTATCAAAATTATTTTCCATCTAAGATAATAAAGGGTTCTGTTTTTATCCCTATTATTACATTGATTTGATCATGTTGTGATGGAATTATTTTTATGAATTCCTTTATCTTATATGAATTGATTTATGATGTCATGATGTTTCAAGAATCCCATTTTTGTTTCATGTGTTATGCGATGATGTATGTTTTATGATTATGTGGCACACATAAGAAAGGATTCATTATAAGATGGGTGGGACCTATATCTCCCTCCAATGCATTGGGTAAAGATTTCATATCTCATGAGATAGACATGGCTGGAATGGTAGGTTATACCGGTTCAGTGAAACAGGACTGAAACGAGGATTACTCGATTCAGAAAGGGACTTTGTCCACTAAGATAGTCTTGGCAATGAGTCTTGACTAACAAGAAATGATTCTCTATGATTGTGTGTGTATGCCACAATGAGTAATGTTTTAAGTTATGATTTCATTTCACTACTATGATTTATCCCATGTTATGAAATTATTCTCTCTTTTGCAGGTTAAGATTTCCAAAAAATGTTATGTTCTTATGAAAATTATGTGATTGATATTTCCTTTGTTTACCCTTACTGAGCATTTGAGCTCACCCTTTTATGTTTTCTTTTCCCCAGGATATAAAGAAAGGTTTTAGGTATAAAAAGGAAGATCTTTATGGGAGATGTTGAAGATCTTCCACCACAATTAGAAGATTTTATTCCGAGTTTCCAAAGACACTAAACTATTACGATCCTTGTGTGTGTGTTTTTGTTATGTACTAAGTATTCCACAAATGTAATGTAATGTCCATGTACGATAAGCTTCGGGTCTCTACACCCAAAAGGACCTAACCCCCCCCCCCTAAAAAATTATAATTCCATAAATTACCCTATAAATACATAAAAATGCCCTAAAATCCATTAAACGAAAAAAAACCATAATCCCCAAATAACCCAAATAAACTATTCAACCACAAAAAGATCCTAAAACCATAAAAACTATAAAAAAACTCTAAAACCCCCCTAAAAACACACAAAACCAGAAAAACACCTAAAAACTTAAAAACTGATAAGGCCCCCAAAAACCAGAAAAACACTAAAACCTTATAAAAACATAAAAAATCCAAAACCAACAAATAATAATTAAAAACCATAAAATCCTAAAAACAGTAAATACCATAAAAAATACTAAAAACCAAAAAACACATAAAACACAAAACTCCCAAGAAACCATAAAAACCATTAAGCACCCCTGAAAACCCAAAAAACCATAAAAATACTAAATGTACACAAAACCCTGTAATCATTAAAACACTAAAAACCCATTAATACCCCTAAATACAATAAAAACAGAAAAATTATAAAACCCAAAAAACCATATAATCCTCAAAATATGACTAAAAATTATAAAAACTGTAAAACCTATAAAAATCGAAAAAACACCAAAACACCTAAAACATACCTAAAAGGCCAGAAAACCCTTATTATCCTTAAGTAATTCAAAATCGTAATAACCATAAAAGAGCCTAAAAACATTAAAACTAAATACCAAAAAAGAAACTCAAAATTAAATAACCCTAAAAGTCCATAAAACACACAATCGAAACCCTAAAAAACCATAATAATTCCTAAAACTCCTAAAACCCAAAAAAACACGAAAACCCCCAAAAAATTGAAAACCTGCAAAAACCAACTAAAAATTCCTAAAAACCATGAAAACTATGAAAATATCTAAAATTACCAATAATTCATACACCCTTTAAAACCCTAAAAATCATAAAAACCCATATATCCAATAAAAACCATAAAAACCCTAAAACACTAAAAATCCTAAAATACCCTAAAAACATATGATAATCATAAAAAATCCCTAAAAATCCTAAAACCCTACAAGATCAAGAATATAAAATTTAAATAGTTAAACACACTAAAAAACTAAATAGAACCAAAAAACAAAAAACCAAAAACCCCCTAAACCACTAAAATTCCCCAAACCCTAAAAAATGATAAAAACCCAAAAATCCAAATAACCCAACAAAAACCCGAAAACCATAAACAAATCTAAAAATTACCAAAAATAATTAAAAGCCCTAAAAATATGAAAACCCCTTAAAAACCATGAAACCCTTTAAAAATCCTTAACAACCATGATCAACCCTAAAAATAATAGAAATTATAAAAAGGACTAAAACCCAAATATCACTAAAATCTTCGAAAATACATTAAAACCCCTAAACAAAATAAAATAACTAAATACCATATAACACCCAAAAAATAGCTAAATCCAAAAAAAAAACTTTTAAAACCATAAAAATCCACAGAATCCCAAAAAACCTGAAATCCATACAAACACTAAAACCATTAAAACCCCTAAAAAACTGAAATACACAATCTACTGTTAAAATTTTCAATGAAAAATGAAAATCCCCTAAAAACCAAAAAATCCTTAAATATATGTTAAACCATAAAAAACTAAAAAACACTAAAAAATAATTAAACGATAAAAAACCTAAAAACAATAAGCCGGATTTAAAAACCTAAAACACCAAAAAACCCAAAAATCCCAAAAATCCGCAAAACCCTGAAATCCCTTAAAATTCCAAAAACATACACAAGAAACCAAAAAACCTACTACCTAAAAATATACCCTACACCATAAAAAGTAAAACATATACCTTAAACCCTACAACCTACAACCAAATCTTACACCATACACACTAAGCCTGAAACTCTACACCATAAACCATATACCATACAACCTAAACATTGAACCCTAAACCATATACGATACACAAAAAACCCTATATCCTACACCCTAAACCCACACCCTACACCCTAAATCCTAAAACATGCACACTAAACCATATACCTTACAACCTAAACATTTAACGTAAACCTGAAACCTTATACTATACACCCAAAACCCTACACCCTACACCCTACATGCTAAACCCATACCCTAAACCCCAAAACCCAAAACCTACATCAAAAACCATGTACCCTACACCCTAAACCTTATATCCTACACCATAAACCCAACACACTACACCGAAAACTCTAAACACTACATCCTAAACCCTATAACTTGCATTGTAAACCTTATAACCTACACTATAAACCATTTACCATAAAATGTAAAAACCATACCTTACACCCTATACCCTATACCCTACACCATAAATCCAAAACCCTAAACCGAAAACCATATACCCTAAACCCTAAACCCAAAACCCTCTACTCTAAAACATAATCCCAAAACGTTACACTCGAAACCCCATACCATACACCATAAACAATATACCCTAAACCCTATAACCTACACCCTAAAACAAATACTCAACTCCTTAAATCCTTCACCATAAACCCTACCCAACAAACCCTATATGTTACACCCTAAACCCCAAACCCAACACACTAAACCAGATAACCTAAACCATAAACCCTAATTCTATATCATTATACAGTACACCGTAAAAACATAACCCTACACCCCATGCAATAAAAAATACACCATTAAACCTAATCCACACATCCTAAACCTCGTACCCTATACTATAAACTGTAATCCATACACTCTAAACCATATACCCAATACCATAACCCATAAACCCTAAACCCTACACCCTATACCCTACACACTAAAACCTAAATCCTAAACACTACCCTATACCTTATATAATAAAACATGCACCTTAAACCCTATACTCTTCACCCTAAACCCTAAACCCCAAACCCGAAACCTCACACCCACACCATAAAACATAAACCCTACACCCTAAACCTTATGCCCTACACCCAAAACCCTAAAAATTATTACCTAAAGCCTATATGATTCACCCTAGACCTTGAACCCTTCATTATAAACCATATTCCAAACACCCTATAATGTAAACCATACACCCTAAGCCTTATACAATACACTCAAAATTCTATACACTCCACCATAAACCTGATACTATACACCGTAAACTCTATACACTACACCATAAACTATAAACCCTAAAACAACCCTAGATTCCCTAAAACCACCCAATAAATAAAAAATTGGTGAAATTCCCTAAAATACATAAAAAACTAAAAAAATACAAAACACTAAAACCCAAAAAAACGGTAAAATTCATTAATACCTATCTTAAAACCCAGACCCTAGAAACCCTAAGAAACCTCTCAAAACTGTTAAAACCCTAAAACAACTAAAAAACCCCAAAAAACCCTAAAATCATAAAAATCCCTAAAACCCAATAAATTCATTCAAACCCCTAAAACCCCAAATAAACCTTACAGAATTCTATGAACCCCTAAAAAACTAAAAACAATTACCACTTAATAACTTGTAGATTTATAAAAATATAAAATAAACTGAAATCCTTAATAGAATTCAAAAACCCTAAATGAAACATAAAAAACTAAAATCCTTAGTAACCCTAAAACTCCCCAAAAACTCAAAAACCCTAAATATCTGTGGAAACCCCTAAAAACAAAAATAACATGAATACTACTAAAACCATCAAAATCCTAGAAAACACAAAAACCCAAAAAAAACTCGTTAAAACCATGAAGCCCTTGAAAACCCTTCATTTTTTAATAGATCCTAAATACTCTAAAAAGTTTGTAAACACAATATAATTACCCCATAAACCCACGAACCCAAAAAGAAATAAAAATCCAAAAACCCCTATAAATTGTAAAATCACTAAAATACCAAAGAAAAATACAAATCTTAAAAATACCAAAAACTGTAAAAAAATCATAAATACCAGGAAAAACCATTTAAGACCCCTAAAATACCCAACAACCCAAAAAACCATGAAAGACTCCAAAAATATTGAAGGATCCAAAATGTACCCAAACCCATAAATGAACCTAAATAATCTAAAAATAAAAAAATACATTAACAAATATGAAACTCATAAGAACCCAGAAAAATCCTGAAAAATCCTAAAAAACCCTAAAAGGAATCAAAGACAATAAAACCCATTATAAATCTTTTAAACTCCTAAAACACTAAAAATCCTAAAATCCCTAAAAATTATGAAAACCGCAAAAAAACATAAAACCCATAAAAACACTATAAACCCATAAAGAAATCATGAAACCCTAAAAATAATAAAAACCCAAAAAAAACACTAAGAACCTTAAAAAGACCCTAAAAACCCAAAAATTCTTTCAAACCACTAAACCCCCTAAAAACCCTATAAAGACCATAAAATAGAAAAGAGCCCCTAAAATACTCAAAAGACCAAAAAAATCCCTAAAAATCACTAAAACACATATAAAAACCTAAAATAGTTTAAAACCCCCTAGACTAAAAAATAAAAATATAACCATAAAAAACAATTAAAAATTTTAAAAACACCCTGAAACCCCTACAGGACCCCAAATATCAATAAAAAACCTAAAAACTATAAACACACTAAAAAACATTTTAAAAACCCTAAAAACAAAAAAACACTAAAAGGATATAAAAACCCTAAAACCAATAAAACTCATTAATAATTCCTAAAACCTTTATACCCCTAAAACACTAAAAATCTCTTAAAACCCAAAATATAATAAAAAATACATATACCCTAATAACATAATGACCTCTAATACCAGTAAAACCCCATAAAACCCTTTACGACCCTAAAACCCCTAAGAAACACTAAAATTACCAAAAAACCCCAAAAATACCCTAGAAGACTCATAATAAACAGAACCTCCTAAAACCGTAAAAACTCTAAAGGAACCTAAAAATATTAAATTAATCATGAAAACCCTAAATCCTATTAAACCTGGAAAATCCATAAAAAACTACAACCCATAAAAACCCTTGAATCCCTAAAAACCCTTGAAAACCATAAAAACACATTAAATCCCCCCTAAACCTCCTAAAACCTCATTAAATCCCTAAAATTCTATAAAACCCCTTAAATACATAAAAAATTCAAAAAAACCCTAAAAACCCAAAAACCCTTTAAATAAAATAAAACACACTAAAACCATAGAATTCCTAAAAAACCTAAAAATCATAAAAAAATAAACTATAGTAAAAAACTATAAGTAGTATACCCTACACCTAGAACCCTATACCCAAACCCATAAGGCCTACACAAAAATCCCAAAACCCTACTCCCTAAAACCTATAACATTCACCCTAAACCCAAAACTCTACACCCTAAACCATAAATCCAACACCTTAAACCATAATCCCTGAAAGATGAAACATGTACCAAACACCTTGAACATTAAATCTTATACCATAAGCCCTATAATGTACCTCTTAATCCCTACACCCTTAACCCTAAACACTAGACCTTATATCCTAAACACTAAAAGATCCTAAAAACACTAAATGAACTATAAGATACTTAAAAAATCATAAAAACGTTCATACATCTAGAAACTGTAAAATTTAATAAAAACCAAAAAATACACAAAAAATCAATCATACCCTAAAAAAATTAAAATACCCTAAAATCCTTATAACCCCAAAAGTCCCTAAAACACCGAAAAGACTGTAAAATCCCAAAAACACCAAAAAATTCTTCAAAAATTTAAACCCCCACCTAAATATGTAAAAACCCGAAAGGACCCTAAGATAGTATAAAACACCCATAAAAGATATAAAAAACCTGAAAACTATAAAATAATACTAAAAAACTAAAAACCATATAAATAATAAAAGACTATAAAAACACTAAAACAACTAAAAACACTAAAACAACTAAAAACCCTAAAGACTATAAAAACACTAAAAACCATAAAACCATAAATGACACTAAAATTTGTAAAACCGCCTAAAATCCCTAAGAACACCTTTAAACCCCTACAACCTTCTAAAAACCCGAAAAAACCGTAAAAAGCCTAAAAACCCCTAAAAACCCAACAAGACCCCAAAAGACCCTAAACACCCTTAAAATATCCTTAAAACCCATAAATCCCCTAAAAATATTTAAAGTAAAAAAATTAAAAAACCCTAAACTCCTTAAAACACTAAAACCAGTAAAAAACCCTAAAAACCTAAAACCCCTAAGGAATTATAAAATCTTTAGAACCCCACAAATTTATAAATTCCACTATACCACAAAAATCCATAAAAACCATAAAAATTTCAAGCAGCATCAAAAAACTAAAACCCCACAAACCTCTAAAACCCTAAAGACTCTAAAAAACCAAAAAAACACTAAAACCCCGATATATTATTGAACATTCTAAAAGACCTAATTTTTTTGAAAACCCTAAAAACCCCAAACCCGCCTAAAAACCTATAAGAGTATTGAAAACACTATGAAAACCCATGAAATACCTAAAACCATAAAAAATTAAAATCCCTAAAAACTCTATATAAACCTAAAACCATATAACCCCAAACATACCCTAAAACCCCTAAGGCCCCTATAAACATATAAAACTATAAACATACTAAAAGTAACTAAAACCCATAAAACAATAGAAACCCCTATTAAATTGGGGGGGAGGGATAGCTCGACCCACACATATTACATTCCCTAAAATAATTTAATGTCCCTAAATATCTATCAATGTCCTAAAAGACCATAAAATTATAAAGTACAGAAAAACCCTAAAAACATATATAAATTAAATCCAAAAAACGATACAATTCCTAAAAACCCCTATAACCCTACAAACACCTTGAAACCAAATAAACCTAGAAAAAAAATTTTAAAACCCCTAACACCCCCCCAAAACTCCTAAAACATTAAATGAATATAAAAAACCCTCAAAACCATATTGAAATGCCTAAAGGCCTAAAAATACCTAAAATCATTGAACAACCCCTATAATCCCTTAAAACCCTAAACACCCAAAAAAAATTAATACCAATACAATAACCCTAAAACCCATAGAGAACTAAAAAACATATAAAACCACCAAAAAGCCCCCCAAAAATCTAAAAACCCAAAAAAACCAAAAACACTTAAAACCCGAAAAAATAGATAAAATCTTAAAATACCCTTTAAACCCCATAAAAACAAAGATACAATAAAAACCCTAAAACCCAAAAATAAAAACCAATAAAACACTAGGAAACCGATAAAACCCAATAAAACTAAAAAATCCATAATAATCCTACAAATCATTCAAACATAAAAAAACCAAAAACCCAAGAACCCCTATAAAACTAAAATAATAAAACTTTCAAGAAACCTAAAAGACCCCCCAAATCCATTAAAAAAATAAATGTCCCGAAAAATATATAAAATAACTGAAGACCCAAAACACCCTTAACCACGTTTAAAACCATAAAAAACCTAAAAACACTAAAAACATTTAACAAATATAAAAACCCATTGAAAACCTAAAATACTCCCAAAACATCGAAAACTCTAAAAAACAAAAAAACAATTTTAAACCCCCCAAAAAAATAAGAATCCTAAAATCCCTAAAATAGCCATGGAAACACCTAAAACCCCTTATAAAACCCAAAAATCCTTAAAAACCCTAAAAACACTAATAAAACAAAAAAACAAAAAACACATATAAAACCTAAAACCCAAAAGTGACGAAAATATACTAATAACCTTAAAACACCCAATGAAGATAAAAAACCCAAAACCCCCCTTAAAATACTAAAAATGTAAAAACCATTAAAAATAGTTAAACCCATAAAAAACCTTAAAACACCTTAAAACTCCAAAAACTTATAAAACCCTCTAAACCCTACAAATGGTAAAAACCATTAAATACCCTAAATTTAAAAAAACTCCTAAAACCCCATGACAGTTATTAACCCGTATGGTCCCTACAAATAAATAAAGACACCAAAACCCTGACCATCACAAAAATCCATAAAACATTAAAAAGCCAAACAACGTCAAAAAACACATAAATTTCCAAAAAACCCAAAAAAACCTAGACACCCAAAAAAAAATATAAAAATCATAAAACCCCCATCAGGCCTAAAAATTTCTAAATAACCCTAAAAACATCAAATAAACATAAATACCCATGAAACCCAAAATACGAAAAAAAGACCCCTAAAAATAATAATAGATCCCGAAACCCCTAAAAGTCTCTAAGAACCATCAAATACCCTAATGGAGGCTAAAACCCCAGAAACATTAAAGGATCCTAAATACATATGAAGAGATAAAAACATTAAAGGAACCTAAAAAACCTGGAAACCTTAATGATCCAAGAAACCCTAAAAACACTAAAGGATCTAAGGACCCCTTAAAAACATAAAAGACTCTAAACCCCTAAAAATGACCCTAAAACCACTTTAATATTCCAAAAAATCATTCAAACCCTAAAAACCCAAAAATAATCAAAACACTAAAAACACAAAAAGGACCTAAAACACTAAAAACCATAAAAAACCTAAAGAATTTGAAAGACCCAAAAACATAGAAAACATAAAAAGTACCTCAAAAGAAAAAAAATCCTTAAAAACACTAAAACATCTTAAACCATAACAAAACACTAAAACCCCAAAAAACCTATTTCATCCTAATCCCAAAAAAATTACTAAAACCAGTAAAAAATGTAATGAGCCCAAAAAATCTAAAAACACCAAAACGCTGCAGAAACCCTGAAAACCCTTTAAGAAAATAAAAAACCCTAACACCAATAATGTATTATGAAACCCTTAGAGGACCCTAAAATCCCCAAATGACCCAAACACCCTAAACACACTTAAAAGACCCTAAAACTTTTAAAACATCAAATATACACTAAAATACCATAATACTCTAAATTCCTATAAACCATAAAATCCAATAAAATAACCTAAAAGACTCTTCAAACCCCAAAAAACCATAACACTCTAAAGCCTATAAAAACATTAAAAGATCCAAAAAGATCTAAAAACCCATAAAAAATATAACCCCCACCCCTCAGAGATCCAAAAAACCACTAAAATTTCTAAAATAATAAATACCCTAACAGAAATATAAGAAACCATAAAACCATAAAATCCTAAAAACATGAAAGATTCCCAAAACCCAAAAACCCTACCCCTCTGAACCCTAACAACACTAAACCCCCTAAAACCCCTAAAACTCAGAACCCCTAACCCCACCCCCCCAACACTAAAATCCCATAAATCCCCTAAAAACACAAAAAAAAAACCCTAAAACCACCTAAAAGCCTAAAAAAATTATAAACCACTAAAACCATGAAACCCCCAAAAAACCTAAAACCCCTAAAACCTGAAAACCCAAAAAACCGTAAATTTCATATTCATACTTAAAAACCTTTAAACCCCCTAAAAACTAGAAACTCCAAAATACTATAACAGCCTTAAAAACACTTAATCACACAAAGAAACCCTAAAACAACATAAAACCCCTAAAAACCCTAGCAGAGCCTAAACACTTAATAAAAACTCTAAAAGACACATAAACACTATAAAACCTCTAAAATATCTTACAAGAAAAAAATAGAAAAAGCCCCTTATAGTAACTAAAAACCCTAAATATAAAAAATACACAAAAAAATTGATAATCTAAAAATAGTAAAAACAGAAAAAACCCATAAAATTCATTAAATACCACTAAAACCATATTAAACCATAAACACCGAAAAAAGGCCAAATACCTCAAAAAATGAATAAAATCCATAAAAATTTAAAAACCCCTTTGAAAACCCAAAAAAACTAAATCCCTAAAAAACCCTTAAAATCACTAAAACCCTTAAAACGTTAAAACCCATGAATCCCAAAAATAATTTAAATCCCAATAAACCCTAAATATTCAAAAAAAAACCCTAAAACACTAAATCAATTAAAAGATTCCAAACAAGTTTTACAAATCCTAAAAACCAAAAAAGTCCTAAAATGTGAAAAAAACACTAAAACACTTTAAAATCCCTAAAACTGTTACAACTTGTAACATAAACAAAAATACCCAAAAAACCAAAACACCCTTAAATCCCTAAAATATTGAAAAAAACCTAAAAACACTACAGAACCTAAAAACTCATAAAAACCCTAAAAACACCAAAAAACCATTAAAATATCTACTCCCTAAACCTTGATCCTTAAATCATAAACCCAAATTGTTACGCCCCAAACACTAAAACATACACCCTAAATCAAAAACCCTACACAGTAAATGTATTACCCTACAACAAAAACCCAAAACCCTACACCATAACCATATACCCTATATCCTAAACCCAAAACCCTACACCCTAAACCCTAAACCAAATACCATCACTATAAACTCTATCCCCTACACCTAAATCCCTATACCCTACACCCAAATCCAAAAACCATAAACCCTATTCACTATACCTTAAACTCTAAACCCTAAATACTATAAACTAAACCCGAAACCCTACACCATAATCCCTAAACCAAATATTGTACTCCCAAAAACCATTACCTGACACCCTAAACCCTAAACCCTAGTTTGTAATCCCAATACACTACACCCAAAACCCAATACCCTATACCATAAACCCTAAACCTTATACCCTACACTCTAAAACTTATACCGTAATGTCTGAACCGTAATCCCTAAACCATAAACCCTAAACCCTAAACCCTATGCCCTACACCATAAACTCTAAATCATACACCCTAATCTCTATATCCTAGACCATAACTCCAAAAACCAACACCCTAAACTCTATACAAGACACCCTAAACCATACACCTAAATCACTAAAGCCTATGTCCTAAACCCTAAATGATACACCCTAAACCTTATACCATACACCTTAAACCCTAAACCCTACACCGTAAACCTATTAACGTACACCTTAAACCCTATACACTCCAACAAAAACCTATCACTCTAAACATTCAACCCAACAACTGAAACCCTATACCCTACACCCTAAACCCTATATCATTCACCCAAAAACCTATACCCTAAACCGCAAACCCAAAACTCTGCACCCTAAACCCAAAAACCAACACCTTAAACCATAAACAACACCCTTATTCCCCAAACCCTACACCATAAACCATAGAATACATGCTTTAAATACCAAATATACACTAACACATATATATACATTAAAAACCGTAAAACAACAAAAAAATTCAGAAATAAATATAAACATCGCTAAACCCTTAAGTACCCAAAAAACACCTAGAATCCTAAAAATATAGAAAAAATCTCAAAGGGCGTAATGACCCCAAACCTCTTAAAAGATTATAAAATACATAATAAAATAGAAAACCCTAAAACCCCATAAACCTCGAAATCCCCCTAAATACCCACACAACACCTAAAAACCTGAATACCCCAAAAAACATAAAGACCCTAGAAACAATCAATAAAACCCAAAATATATTAAAAAACATAAAAACAGTAAAAAATTATAAAACCTGAAAAACCCAATACCTCATACACTAAAACATAACCCATAAAAACACCAAACCATTTTCCTTGGACCCTAAATTGTAAATCCTACACACTAAACCCAACAACATGTACCCCAAACCCTAAAACTTTTCCACTTAACCAAATACCATATCTACAAAACCAAAAAACCTATACCTTAAACCTGATACACTACATTATAAACCCTTAAACCTATATGCTAAAGCATATATACTATACCATAAACCCTAAACTAACACCCTAAATCTATACCCCACACCAAAAAATCAAATCCCTACACCCATAACCCCATACCGAACACCCTAAACCCTAAACTGTGGACCCTAAACCTTGTTCCCTACACCCTATACCCTAAATCATATCACGTAAACCCGATAAACTAAACCCTAAACTCAAAACCCTAAACCCTAAACATGATACACTACACCCTAAACAATAAACCCACACCCTGAGCCCTATTCGCTACACCCAAAAACCAATACCCTATAGTTGAAACCCTATACCCCACACACTAAACCCTATACCATACAGAAAATACCATATACCCTACACCATTAAATCTATAATCTACACCCTAAACACGAAACCATGTATCCAATACCCTAAACCCTACACCCTACACCCTATACCCTATACCATACAGAGTACACCCTAAAATTGTACACTCAAAACCCTATACCCTATACATTAAACCATAAAACATACTCCCTAAATGCTACACCCTATTCCCTAAACATTAAAACCTACACTCTAATCCCTCAAACATATAACCTAATAAATATTACCTAAATCCTATACCCTAATCCCTACACACTAATCCTAGTACCCTACACTATAAAACCTAAACATTATATCCTACACACTAATCACTAAACCATACACCATAAACCATATACCCTTTCTATAAACCCTAAACCTGATTCTATATACCCTAAAACTTATACAAAAAAACATTAACCTTATTATGTACACCAAAAAACCTAAAACATACACCCTATTTCTGATTCCGTATATTCTAAACACTACAATCTACACCCAAAACCATTAATCCTAAACCCTAAACGTTTTATCATATTACCTAAACACTAAACACTACAACCTTTTACTTATACTAGGCACCGTAACCTCTTAACCCTACACCCTAAATCTTATACCTCGAACCATGAGCCCTACATCTTTAACCCTGTACTGTGCACCCTAAACCCAAAACCAAAAACCCTATATCATAAGCTATATACCATACACCATAAAACATATACTATACACCCGAAACCCGAAACCCTAATCCATAAACCCTATTCCCTACACCCTAAAACTTATAGCCTACACCTTAAACAGTGTACCATACACCTTGAACCCTAATCCAAAGTGTTTAAACCCAATATCCTAAAACATAAACCTCAAACCCTAAATCCAAAATCACAAAACAAGACCCATAACCCTTCAACATAAACCCTATAACCAATACTCTAAACAGTTCACCCTTCACCCAAAACCCAATAACCTACACCAATAACAGTATTCCCAAAATCCAAAATATTGAACCTAAATATCTATAAAAGAACCCTGATTATCCCTAAACATTTTAAAAACCAAAAAACACCAAACTTCAACCTAAAATCCTATGAAACCCCCTATAATTCATGAAACCCCTAAAACCACTAAAACCCCTTAAAACTCTAAAAAACATATAAACCCAAAAAAACCTATAAAAAATGCGTAAAACACTAATAAATTTAAAAAAACAAAAAATGTGAACAAAAAATCATGAAATCGATAAAAAAATAAAAAATTCCTAAAATCCATAAAAGCCCTAAAAACCCTAAAAGCCTAAAAATCTTAAAAGACCCTAAAAACAATAAATCAAAAAGAATAACCTAAAATCCATGAAAATCAAAAATTATCCTAAGATCCCTAAAGCAACTAAATGAGACATAAAAACTCTAAAACCACTTAAAAAATTAATACTCTTACAAATCCTAAATACAAAAAAACCAAAATACCCCCAACACCCTAGAACCCCTTAAAACCCTAAAATCCCCCAAAAGACCTAAAATATTTAAAACCTCAAACCCATTAAAAAGAAAAAATTATAAAATCCCAAAAAACCTTTTAAACCCCCCCAAGAACCCCTAAAAACATAAAAACCATAATACACTAAAATGACACTAAAACCCCTAAAAAACTATAAAACAACCTAAAAACCATACATTCTCTAAACACCTAAAACCCCCTAAAACCTTTATATAATATTAATAATAATAAAACATTTAAAACACTAAGAGAACATAAAAAAAATCAAACAGAAAAAATATAAGGGACCCTAAAACCAAATAAAACCCAAAAAAACACATAAATCCCAAAAATCCCCAAAAAATCCTAAAACCCAAAAAACCCAAAAAAACCCATAAAATCACTAATGTTCCCTAAAAGAACCTATCAGTTCGTAAACCAATATAAAAACATTAAAAGGAACCTAAAACCACTTAAAACCCTAATAATCATTTAAAACATAAATAACCATTAAATCTAAAGACCCATAGAAACCCTAAAACCCATAAGGAGAACATAAAAAACCCTAATGAGATGGCGGCTCGGGCGCTCCTGACGATTCTGCTCCCCTGTGATGTCGATTTCCCCTCGGGATGAATGTGATGGTAATCAAAGCTCCTCCCCCTATCTCTACGGGGGAGGATCCTCTCCCTGATGATTTCTCGTCACTCTATTCTGTTGATTTGTTACCCGCCTTCCCGCGAAAGGTGCTTGGCCCGAAGGTTCCGGAGTTCTTCGATGGCTACCCTTAGCTTCCTCTCTCATTTAGGGAGTTCACTGAGGCCGCGGATCTCCACTGATTGACTCTGGTGGGAAGCTTTCCGAGGCGGCGACCCCCGGTGGTCACCTTCGACATGTTCATTGTGGCTTCCTGGAATCATAGGGCTCGCGCGACTGTCGGCCTGCTCGACAGCTCTCATAACATGGTTCGGTTTGGAACGGAGGATGATCTCATCCTTGCCTGGTCAGTGGCTCCTCGGTCATGCAATGTCGCTCGATTCTCCCTCTTTTGATGGAGCTTTGATTTTCATATGAAGAGAAGCTCCCCGATTGCTGCTACCAGGGTGCGTTTTCCTGAACTGCCACTCCCCTTTCAGAATTTCTCAATTATTTCGATGCTTGGAAACCTGGTGGACGATTCCTCTGTGTGGATAGTAGGACGAGGGCTCTATGTCATCCGGTTGCTCCAAGGGCTTTTGTCGAAATTGACGCGTCGAAACCCCCTGTGGACTCTGTCTGGATTGCTGTGGGAGAGCAGCTCAAATGGAGACAATCTGTTGTCTTCGAGCAATGGCTAGTCTTCTGCTCTTTGTGCCGGAGCTTTGGGCACAGTGACTATTCTGGAATTTGTTCTGGGGCTTCTAGGGGTGGTGAATCTCGGTCTGCTGGTGGGAGCGTCCTCCCTCGGGTGGAGGTGAAGGGGAAAATTGGGGAGGTCTCCCGATCTGTGGCTACCGATGTGCCCTGCTCGTCTCCTATGATGGCTGGTAATAGGTTATAAATCTCTCTGATGGATTCAGGTGGCTTCTTGGTGAGTCTGGAAGCAAGCGCCGGTGTCTCAGGGAATGCTGTTGAGGACGAAGTCATGCTCGCTGAGGGAGGAATTCATGGCTCTGCTGAAGGTGTTCACGGGTCTTGTGAAGATATTAGGAAGCAAACTAAGATAGATAGGACACATTCGATGGATGTCTGGCCAGGAAATGTGAAAAATTCCTGCAAGGATCTGGGATGGGATGACACAACTGGCTTAAAGGTTGATGAGAATGCTGGTGGATCTTCTCTAAAGGATGAGGATCCTGTGAATGTTTCTCAGGCTGCAGGTTCGGCTGAGCCTGCCATGGTTGGGGTGCGGGTGGAAGATGCTGCAAAGGATGATGTTGTTTCTCAGAAAACCAGGTCTGGAGATGACTGGAGTTCATGCTCAGCTGAGGAAAAGACCATACTGGATGGGGATATAGACTGGCGTGATGCCCCGTTGGTCCTGCATGGGTATCCTGGCATGGGGGGACCCGACAAGGGGCCTGGGTTACCATTCCCCTCTGACGGCAGTGCTGAGGACCTGCCTAGTGACCAGCTCCGTGATGCTGGTGATACTGGTGGTCGTTCCATGGACCTACAGAGGGTGATGATCCTTCATGGTGTTCCCTCTGCTGAAGACTTTTCTGTGCAGCTCCATGAGATGGTATGGGTTGAAAGGGAAAGGTTCCCTCTTGAAGATGAGGCAAGGAGGATTGGGGAGAGGTTTGTTGAGGCTGATCAATGGATAAATGATGCTATGGTCACATTAAGGGAGAAAAAAAACAGCGGAGGTGCTGAAACTCTTGAGGCAGAAAGCATGATGGGAAAGGCACCATTAGCCGCTAGTGATCGTGGAAATGGAACAATGATATCTGCTGCAGGAACCTCCTCTTCCCCACCAAGTCGAAGAAGGAGGAGGGATTACTCTTCCCTCCCACGCCCAATGGCAACTAGGGCCTCCTCACGAGCTTTCAAACTGAATCTAAAGGTGAATAAGCATGAGAGGCCTTTTTTTTCTGCTGAGCAGGTAAAAGCTATGGAGAAGCTGCGGTCCAGACTTGGCATGCAAGAAGATTTTGACCCTAGATGTGACTCAATGGACCAGGGTGTTGAATCAGATTTTAGCTTTACTGACGATGGCGGCGGCTTTGGTGTTGGCATGGGGTTTCGTGATGTAATGCTGGAGGATTTTGGCGGCGATGTTGACTGATCTACTATGTGTATGATTTTCTTTTGGACACTATGTCTTTTTTGGTCTTGCGCTCTGTTTCATTTTTTCTTTCCTTTTGTGGCCCTTGGGCTGAGGTCGTAAGGGGTTTTGGGTGTGGATTGATTGATCCCTCCCCTCCCTTGTCTGCAGTGTCTGTATCCTTTGTTTATAAATTTTGGGGGGTTCTGGGAATAGCCTGGACCCGTGCCTTCTTTGCCTAAAACCCATAAACCCTTATGTTCCCGAAATCCATAATAAACAAAAAATCCATACACCCAAATAAACCCTAAAAATTTTAAATTATTAATAATACCTTAAAAATTTATATAATAACTATAAATCCTAAAACCCATAAATCCCATAAATCCTCTTCAAAGTCCATGAAACACCTCAAATAAATCTAAAAAACCAAGAAACCCAAAAAACGAAAAATAACATGAAAAATTATTAAAAACCATAGAAAGTTACAAATAAAGAAAATAAAAAGAAAATAAAAAACAATGAAATCCTAAATAGACCCTAAAAACCCTATACAACCTAAAAAACCCAATCCCTATAACCGTCAAAAACATAAAACACCAAAATCCCCAAAACCCCCTAAAAACCTAAAAATCCATAAAACAGTAAATTCCCCAAAATACCCAAAGAAGACCCTAAAACCCTAAAAATAATATAATAACCTATAAAACTGTAAAAAACACTATAATCATTTAAAATGACTATATTACATAAAATCCTAAAATACCATAAAAATACTAAAAACACGAAAATCTCAAAAGAACCCAAAAAATTCCTAAAACCCTTAATAACTATAAAATCATTAAAACACTAAAAAAATTCCATAAAGATCCCAAGACCCAAAAGCTCCCAAAAACTCCTAAAATACCCTAAATGACACTAAACTGTCAGAAAAACCATAAAAACTATAAAAACACCTAAAACACTAAAACATTCCTAAAAACCATAAAACCCCTAAAACCCCTTAAAACCAAAAAAAGTAAATAAAACCGTAAAGCCCCATAAAAACCCTATATCCCAAAAAACACAAACCCCCCAATCAAAAAATAAATTAATCAAGAAAAACCCATAAACCCACTAAATATCCTTAAAAGATTTAAAATTATATGAGAATCCCAAAATGATTAATATAAAAAAACCCTAAAAACATTAAAATACAAACATCCCAAATACAGGAAAAACTGTAAAAATAGCGAAAAACCTAGGTCTTATAACCTACACCGTAAAACCAAATCCATGTACCCTACAGCCAATACCCTACACTATAAAATCTAAATACTATGAAAAACCCCTATACCTTACCCAATAAACACAAAACTTGACACCCTAAACCCTAAACCATACACCATATAACCTACACCATAAACCATGTATCCCAAAACCTTATATACATAACACAAAATCTGAAACCATAGAGCGTAGAATCTAAAGACTACACCCTATGCATGAAACCCTATAAACAAAACCCTATACACTTATCCAAAAAAGACATTAAAAACAAAAAGAACCTAAAAACCCATAAAATACCATCAATACATTTTAAATTCCCAAAATACCCTAAAACCCCTAAAACCTTAAAGACCACAAAAACACTAAAAACACAAAAACATATTGTTTAATCATAAAATCACTGTAAAATATCCTAATACTCTCAAAACTAAAAAAACCTATAACCCTAAAAATCCAAAAATGATAAAAACACAAAAAACCAATACACACAAAAGGTAACCCTAATGACACTAAAATATTTAAATGCCCCTTTCAACCCAAAAAAACCAATAAAATACCATAAAACATTGAAAAACAAATACAAAAAACTCATAAAACCCATAAAACACCAATATAATCACAAAAACACTAAAAAACCATCAAATTTCTAAAACTCCATAAAACACCCAAAAGACCCTAAAATCCCTAAACCATTAAAAAGACCATAAAACACAAAAAAATATATAAACCCCATACAAAGTTATTAAAATCAAATACAATTATATAAGTCCATAAAAACCAAATAAAACAAAAAAAACACCCACGAAGCTCGTAAAATTCATACAGTTCCTAAAACCATTAAAAATCTAAAACCCTAATAATCTTTAAAAACCAAAAAAACCTAAAAAAACTCAAATAGGCCTAAAATCCCTAAAAGGCCCTAAAATTCCTAAAAAGGCTCTAAAATAACCTAAAATTTCCTAAAACCCAAAAATACATAAAAAATATAAAACCCCTAAAACAGAATATAAAGAAAAAAACCAATAAAAACACTAAAAACCCTAAAAACATAAAACACATAAAAACCATTAAAACCTCAAAAAACTCTAAAACTCATAAATACCCAAAAACACCATAAATCCCTGAAAATAGATAAAAACACTAAAAACCATAAGACCCCAAAAAATACAAACCCCCTAAAAGACCTGGAAATCCTTAAATGACACTAAAACTGAAAAAAACATCCTACAACCCATTATACCCCCATAAACCCTAAAATAAGCATAAAACCGCTAAAAACCCTTCAAAAGTACGAAAAATACATAGACACCCCTAAAAATGCTAAATCTGCAAAAAATCCTAAATCCACTCATCACCCTAATAATTCTTAGAAAACCATAAACCAACCTAAATACATTAAAAATCCATAAAAAAATTAAAACACTATAATTACCTAAAAAATATTAAAACACAAAAACACAAAAATAACCCTCAAGAAAATAAAGATTCATATAAATCCCATAAAACTCTTAAAAATAGTAAAACCCCTTGAAATACCCTTGGACCCAATATCATCTAAAAATACCTTATACATGAAAAGACTGAAAAAGCCTTGGAAATCCCAAAAGACACTAAAACCCTAATACCCCTAAAAGACCCTAAAACACTAAATAACTATAAAAACTAAAAACCTTGAAAATAATGAAAATCATAAATCTCCCTAAAAACCCTGAAAACATTAAAACCCATAAAATACCCTAATACCCTCTAAATGTTCCTAAACAACTCTATGACACCCCTAAAAGACTGTAAAACTCCAAAATCATCATAAAAACATAAAAATCATAAAACCCTACCCCAAAACCCCCAAAACCCCTAAAAATATATAAAACCCCTAAATCCACATAAAAACCTAAATAACCCTTAAAACCCCATAAAACACTTTAAAACTACATGAACCCTCTAAAACCTCAAAAAGCGTAAAAAACCTAAAAACACTAAAACCCATAAAAATATCTAAAACCCTAAACCCATTAAAAATTCATAAAATCCTAGAAAATCATATACAAAACCTAAAAACCCTCCAACCCACAGATAACCCCTAAAAACTATAAAATCTATAAAAACAAATAAAAACAACTAAAACCCTCAAAATGTTTTGAAACCCATAACAAACCCTCAAAAATAAAAAAATATATATAAAATATAAATAACCTAAGCACCCTTAGATCCCCAAAACCATAAAAATCACATAAAACCATAAAGCCCCCAAAAGACCCTAAAAACATTTAAACCCATTTAAACCCTCAAAAAACTCTGAAACCCTAATGAAAACCCTAAAACCCTAAAAACAAAAAGAAAAACCCTATGAAACTCTAAATATAATAAAACCACCCTAAAACTCCCACCAAAGACCCTAACAAATTATATGAAGCCCAAACATCCCTAAAACTATAAAATACCTTAAAATTATAGAACCCCTAAAATCCCTTTAAAATACTAAATCCCTAAAAACATTAAATGAACCTTAAAATCCAAAAAAATTAAAAACCAAAGATTTTATTCAAATCCCTTAAAACCCATAAAAAACTAAATACCCTTAAAATTCCTAAAACCCTATAGAACCCATAAAACTATGAAAAATTCTAGAAACACGCAAAATCATTTAAATGCCCAAAAAATTAATAAAAGACCCTAAAATCCCTAATATACTATTAATAATTTTGAAAACCTAAAAACCCTAAAAGACCTAGAAACCCCTAAACATCATTAAGGACTCTAAAATCCCATAAAACTCTAGAAGGATCCAAAAACAATTAAACACTACTACAAAACTAAAATACTAGAGTACATAAAAGCCCTATAAACCGTAAAAAGGCCTAAAACCCAAAACCCCTTAAATAATCCATGAAATTCCCTAAAAATCCATAAGACACATATAAAAATTAAAAAACTATATTACCCCATAAAACCATAATAATCTATAAATCCTTAAAAAACCTAAAAATAAGTAAAAATCATAAAAGTTTAAAACTTTAAAAATCTATAAAACCCTTAAACCACTAAAATCCTTTAGTAAACCTACGTAAAAAACTGCCTTAAATACCTAAAAATCCGAAAATACCATAAAAACAATTAAAAATAATAAAGTAAATTAAATCCCCTTAAATCCATTAAAACCTAAAACCACTCAAAACCATATGTGTATGAATGTAATATAAAAACTAAAAAATTCACTAAAACCCTAAATGATAATGAAACCGTTAAAATACCTAAAACCAGATAAAGACACAAAAATATTAAAAACACCGAAAATAACCTAAAACCACTTTATGCATCTAGAACATAAAAAAATTCTAAAAGAATCTAACACATCTAAAATCCCTAAAAACCTTAAAGGACCCTAAACCCACTAAAATTAGAAAAATGACCTGAAATCCCCAAAAATTTACTAAATGAACCTAAAAACCTAAAGGACCATAAATCCCATTACAACCCTAAAGGACCCTAAAATGCATGAAAATCATATTGGAATCTAATACCCCAAAAATATCTATAAAAACAATCAAAACATTTAAAGACCCTAAAATCCCAAAAAACCCTAAAACCCCCTAATACCCCATAAGACCTAAATAATACTAACACCCAAAAGGCCCTCAGACCATAAACATACTAAAATTATTTATAACCAATTAAAATCCCTAAAACTCTTTAAAAAAATAAATGAGCCTAAAATTGGGAAATCCCTAAAAACCCCAAAAAAAATTATACCCTAAAAAGCCCTAAAACCCCAAAAATCCCTTTGAAAACTATAAAAAACCTAAAATAATTAAAAAATACCTAAAACCCTAAAAACATTTAAAACCCTTTAAAACAACTAATAAAAAATTAAATCCCTGAAACCCCTAAATCCCCTAACCGATCCAAAAAACCCTTAAAATCCAAAAGACCCAACTAAACACTGTGACCATTAAGGAAACCCTAAAAGACCCTAAACCCCAAAAACCCTAAAATTAAAAAATACCCTAAAATACTATAAAATTTCCTAAATACTTTAAATATGTTAAATTACCCTATAATAATAATAACCATAAAATATCCAATAAACCATATAACCATAAAAATCCTTAATACCCTAAATAATCTAAAAAACCGAAAACCCATAAAATCCATAAAGGCCTACCAAAACCCAAAAATAACCTAATAACGATAAATCTATAAGATAAATTACCCCCAACCCTAAATCCCCTTAAAACACATAAATCGAATAAAAATCCTAAACTCCAAAAAAACCAAAAAAACCCCTCAAAAACCCTTCAGACCCCTAAAAACCAAAAAATACCCCCAAAAACCCTAAAAATACAAAACAAAAAAAAATACCCCAATAAATTACTATAAACACTAAATACCCCGAAAACCTAAAACAACCAATAAACACCCAAGAACCCCTAGAAACCATTAAAGTAATAAAAATTAATAAAAACAATAAATTCCAAAAAAACACTTAAAAACACAAAAATCCCCATAATTGAACATAAAACCACTAAAAACCTTAAGTGAAATAAATTTATCTAAATAAATAAAACCCTAAAACCATAGAAGAACCTACAACAACTAAATTTATGTTAAACACATTAAACACACAAAATCCCATAAAATCGTACAACCCCTAATAAATAAAGGGTGCTAAAAACCCTAAAAACATTTAAAATAATAAAATACATGAAACCCAAAATAACATTAAATCAAACATAAGAACATTTTAAACAAAAAAACCCAAAAAACCCAAAAAAAATTAAATACCCTTAACACCATAAAAAACCTAAAATCCCTAAAAGCAAAAAAATCCAAAAAAATAATTAAAAACTAAAAAACTAAAAACTCATAAAACCTCATAAACACTTTAATAGTACACTAAAAACAAATAAAAATACCTAAAACTCTAATAAAATAAAAACACTAAAACCCCATAAATCTCCAAAAACACTAAATGACCCTGAATGAAAAATAAACATATACAAAAACCCTAAAACCATAGAAAACCTAAACCCCTTAAAAACCATAAAACCGAAAAAACCCCTATTAAACTCCAAAACAATAAAAACCACTTAAAACCCCTATATAAAAAATAAAATAACCTAATACACCCAAAACTCGATAAACACTTATAGAGTCTTAAAAACCCCAAATAGCACTAAACACCATAAATCCCTAAAAATATAAATAATCATAAAAATAATTAAAACCAATGTACCCTATCTAATCCACCAGAAATAATAAACCCTACACACTAAAACCTATACCCAACAACCTAATCCCTAAAACCTACACCCTAAAAAACCTTTGAAGATCCTCTATGATAAATTGTTTAATATATATTTTTTTTATTTTTTTTGCAGCTAAACATTTGTAGAAGAATGATTTTGTTATCTAGGATTGAGAAAATTCCATCGTAAGGACATTTGTAAGAATGTTGAATTTTGTTGAATATTTAAAACCAAAAATAAATGGGGAGAAATTTTTTCCTTTAAATGTTCTTTTTTATGATTAGAGGATCAAAATGAGAAGCACCAGATATAGATGTGGTGGGAAATATGAATTTTATGATCGAAGGCACCATCTATCTCAATTGAATTAGTTTGAAGTTCTAGATCCATCAGACTCGGTGATTGTTATAAAGAAAAAGGTTGTTGAGTGAAGTAGTTTTATTATTGTTTAAGAGTTCTAAAATTAGGTTTTGGAGTCATAATTTAATATGTTTGTCATAATTTCTATAAAAATCATAGGATTCTTTTCGGATCATGGAGTTCTCCAAATTAATGAAAAATATCATGATAAAAGTTTTTAATGAAATGGAGTAATCATAATGATGGTATCAATTTTTCCGAGTGGTGAATTATATCATAATGATTATTCGATCGTAATGAGATGGGAAATTAAATAAGATCATAATTAGATGAGAGAGAAATTCCGATCATAATGATTTTAGAAAGAAAGGAATTTTATGATGAGATGAGAAATAAAGAAAAATTGTAATGAGACGATTATGAAAGGCAGATTATATTGAGAAGAGCAGGATACATCCTAAATATTTTTAGGAAGTTACATGATATTGAATAAAAGTTAGATTATTAAAATTTCAATAAATCTCATAGAAATTTTATAAGTTTTTATGAATTCAATTTTGATGTTTAAAAGCGAGTGATTTATAGAGTTTTGGAATTTGAGGAAGTGGGTAAAGTATTTAAGTTTCCTATTTTCCATAGGTAATTCTCTTATAAAGAGAGGGACAACTCATTTTCATTTTTTTACTTCTGAAAAAATAATAAAAGGTGTAGCGTGGAAGAAATCAAGTGAGAGTTATTTCTAGAGAAAGATATCACATAGAAGACCAGGCATTTGTTGTTTAGTCAACCAAAATGAGAAACATCTTATTGAGATGATCGTATTGAATATATAAATTTGAAGAATATATTAATGAGTTTCTGAGTATAGTTTGAGAAATTTTAATGAACATAGTTCATTGAACCCATCATTATCTGATAGAGAAAATAGGATCCAACCAAATTAAATTGGGGATTGAAACTGTGTAATTGTGGATAAGTTTCCACAAAGCCTTTACTCTTATTTTGGCTCAACTGTTTTATAGTAAAACATTGTAAAATGAAGGGAGTCTGTATTATCTTTCATATAGTGAAATAGAATGTGTCTAAAAATATTTGGAAAAATTTTCATTCACTTATTCTTAATATTGAATTTACATAGACCCGTCGGAGTGGTTATGTAAAGATGTAGGTGATCACACTAAGGTCGAACCATGTAAATATTGTGTTCTTTACTTTCTTTACTAATTTATCATGTACGAGTATTTACAAAAATATTATAAGGAAATTAATCTTAAATTTTTGTAAGAGTTATGTTTTTAAAATTAATGAAACTTATAAATAGTGAACAACTGATTACCCTCCCCCCTTCTCAACTGTTATTCGATCCTTTAAAACATCAATTATTGTCTGGATGAAGGTTCATTTGTTGAATCCTTATAATGGAAAATCTATATTCTTTGAAATGAAATGTAATTCATGCGTTTTATGGAAATAATTATTATGTATTGTAAAATGGGATGATTCATTATCTCCTATATATTGGATTGGATGTTCTTGATGTATCTATAAATGGTTTTCCCCTTATTTATAAGGACACCCCAATGAATTTTACTAATAAGAGAAATATCAAATTTATTTGAAAAGAAATAAATTATATTTTTTTTCTTAATAAAAAAATGTTTATATCAAGGTTATGGATCTCAAAATATCAATGAGTATGTCGGATAAGATGGAAAGTATTTTTGAAGAGAATAATAATGTGAACAAAGAAGATCTACAAATCTGGAACAGTAAGTATGAAGACGTCAAAATGAAATATGAAGAAAGTATTGATGAATACTTCACTAGGGTAAATAAATTTTTTCATAATCATATGATTTGGAGATTTCTTGAAATATTATTCAACTGTGAAGAAACATATTAGAAACCTTTCAAATAGGTTTTACTCTAAAATTTCATCTTTATAAGTTAAGGATGATTTATCTCTTGATAAATTTTATTACATTATTATTTCTTATAAAATGAGGAAATCTCTAGTGTTAAAGAAGAATATGAAAGGCGAAATAGATTTTTAATTTATGATAAAGATAAAAATATGAGATTTTGAAGATGGTGATCCTTGTGAGTCTAAAGACAAATATAATGATTATTTGAATGACAATATTATGTCTCTTATATCTAAAATTAATCTGAGAGGATGAGGAAATTATGGATGTATACATCCTGTCAAATGTTTTGAGTGTAGTAGAATCATACACATTGTAATGAATTTTTCCAAGAAGAATGTTTGATAATGTCAATATGATTTTTATGAAAATCCTATATAGAATAAGTAGAACAAAAATGATAAAGAATAAAATTCATCTAAATAATCAAGAAGATGTTTACTTGAAACAAATAAATATATTGACTAAGATAGTTTAATAAGACTAAATGGATAATAATTCTTCGAAATATGTATGAATAGAAAAATTCAAAACCTTCATAAAATATATTGAGAAAATTATAGATTCCTCAGACATTGTAGAAGAAGGTGTAGAATCTTATAGAGAGTATCAAATTAGAACATAACATGTTCCATGTCTTGAACAAAACAAAACTCTCAAAAAAGAAATTAGAGTAATGAATAATGATTGTGAATAAGATGTTTAGAGAATAAAATATTTCATCAAATAGGATAATGAATACATCAATGAGATATTAAGCTATAAACATAGAATTGTTGAACAATGAAAGATGATTTAATATCTTGGTTAGAAGATCACAAAAAGTAATAAGAAGTAATCGATTTTCAATAAAAAATATATTGAGTCTAAAAAAACCATTAGGAATATGAATAAAAACATCAACAAGGAATTATATTTAAAATATGAGACTTCTAAATTTTCTAAGAAGGCTTAAAAAAAGAACGGGTGAATGACAAAAATTCCAAAAATAATGTTTCATCGGATTTGTCTATCATTCCAAGGTTCTGAAAATGTGTTTCCAAATATTGGGATTTAAATGGGTTTGAGAAATCTATTACTTATTTGAATGTTAAAAACTCACATATGATGAAACATAGTCAAATCCCATATAATTTTAGAGTAGAAAGAAGATATCAAACTCAATAACGTTTCTTAGAGAATTAAATTACATAAAAAGGAAAACAAGATTTGATGTCTATTACTGGTCTATTGTAATCTATGGGCATAACAAATATTTTCTTTGGAAAAACATATATTTACCTTGACAATTAATTTAGAAAAGTAGAAGAGATGGTGGAATTAAAATGAGAAACATTCTTAACCCAGAGGAAGATAGAAAAGAAAAATCTCATGATGTTAGAAATCATCCAATAAAAAATAATATTGAATGGCTGGAAGAAGTTTGTGGAATTTGTGATGAAGATGGTTGTCAGGTGAAAAAAATATAGGACACTCATTCTCGAATATGTTCCTTATTTTATAATGTAAAATAGATTCTAGAAAGAATAATGTAGAAGAATGATATTTTTTGTAGATACAACTTTAATATAATGTAAAAAGAAAAACCATGAATACTTGATCATGGTTGTTATTCACATATGATGGTTGATATCAAAATATTGGAACATGTTGAAATTAATTATATAGGAGTATTTACCTTTGGTAATAATATTTCTATAACAATCAGAGGAATATAAATGGTTGATATTGAAGCAGAAAAGTTAAAATCTAAAGTTGTATTATTTTTTGATGAGTTAAAACATAACATATATAGTGTATGTTAACATTGTGATAATGATAAAGAATTAATCTTCAGAAAATATTCTTCTATGGTAAATGGTTGTAAAGATGGAATCGTGATTACAAAAGGAAAAATTGCTAAAGGTAATCTTTTCTAATTAGTATAATTTAACAAATCTTGTTAAATAAGTTCTAAAGATGAAAAAAAATTCTAGAAATAAAGGCATAGACATATTAAACATAAAAACATGATAAAAATTTAAAAAATTTATGCTATCTGAAAAATTATAGAATTTATAAGAAGAAAATATGATGACTTTATTACATTTATGAAATAGAAGATGACTCAAAAAAGTCAAAATAGATTTGAGATTTAGTCTACCAGACCTCTTGAACGTATTCATTCAAATTTGTGTGGACCAATGAGAAATCAGTCATCAAAAGAATATTTGTTCTTTATATGTTTCATAGACGATTTCACTCAGATGATAAACATCATGATTATTAAGGAGTTATAGGTTGTGGAAAAGCTAATATTTTTAGAAAAGATGATGACAACGAAATAGTATCTTAAATAAAGAAGTTTGGAACAGATAATTGTACAAAATTCACAAGAAATAATTTTGAAACCTATATGAGATAACTTTGTACTAGAAATAATTATAGTTCTTATTATACTCACAAAAAATGAAGATTAAAAATAAATAATAAATGTTTTGTGGAAATGGGAATAATTATATTAGCATAATGCAATTTTTCAATGTTCTATTGGATAAAATCTATTTTTACTATTGTATATGTTCAAAATTGATTTTTGTTTTACCAAAAACCAACATGACACCTTATGGAATGTAATATATCAAAAAATATTCATTGAAATACTTAAAAGTTTTGGGAATTCTATATTTTCTTAAAATAAAAAATATAGATATGGGAAACATTGGAGAGAAATTTGGAGAAGATACTTTTATGGTTTATTAACCAAATGGAAGATGTTACAAATATTGGGACAAAAATTTACAAAATTTAGTGGTCTCATAAAATAATAATGTAAATAAAAATAAAATTCCAATAGTTTTTTTAGAGTACCTAGGATGATAAAAAGGGGATTTCCAACAATAGTGAAAGTAAGTCAAATAATCCTTATAAAGATTTAGAAAATTCATGTGATGAAAAAAGAACCACTGGGATTTTTTTAAAAATTTCCTACTTTTAAAAAACTTATTGAGTCAAAAAAAATTTCAAAATAAAAATGATTTATTTTAGAATAGAATAGTTTTGATATTAGATAATCAAAAACCACATATCTCAAAATTTTAACTAAAATAAGTTTCAGAAGTGATTCAACACATGGAATGGTAGGATTCTATAGAGGATTAGTTTGATCCAATTCTGAAAAATAAAACATTGGACCTTGTTCCACATCCAAAAAATAAAATTGTTAACAGAAAAATGTGGGTTTATAGAAACAAGTTGAATGATCTTAGATAAGTTTCACAAAACAAATCCAGACTTGTTTTAAATGATATGTATGGGTAAAGGGTGTTGAATTTGAAGAAAAAATTTATCCAGATGAAATATTAGAAACTATTAGAATATTTCATTCAGTGGTTGCATATTGAAATTACGATGTTTATTAGATGGATTGAATGTATGATTTCATAAATGGTGAGATTTATGAATAAATTTACATTAAAAAACATTGTGGTTTTAAACTTTAAAATAATGAAAATAATGTTTTCATATTTAATAAATATTTTTATGGGTGAAATGAGACACAAGTTCCTGGTATAATAATTTTTTTATTGTTTGTGAATGATGAACATTTCTAAAGGAAATGTTGATTGAAACTTATATGTGAAAGATCTTGAATTTGGAACTCTTATTGTCATTTTTTATGTGAAACTTGTATTTTTTATTCTGAGGAATCAAGAGACCATGAAACATTTTCTGAAGAAAAGATAAAGAATTTTGAAAAGTTAATTATGGGATAATTAACATTACTCATGGGATTACATGTTCAAGTAAAGTATATTTTATTATCTAGGAGAAATTGTTCCAAGGAATTGTTATAGAATATTGGGATGGAATAATCCAAATAAGTTTTTTGTCCTATAACATTGAGAAAAAAGTTGAGTAATAATAAATATAAAAAAATATTGAATCAGAAAACTTTTGAGAGATAATAGGATGTCTACTTTAACTTACCACCTCAAGTCCTAATATTGTTTATTTTTTTAAGTTATGTGCCTAGTATCAAAATAATCTGAAAGAATCACTGATGTTGGTGGAAAATTGTATTATGAGATATGTCAAAGGAAAAAACTTCCAATGGGTTATTATACAAAAGAAATTTTGAAATTATGTTTCATGGTTATACAGTTGTCGATTGGGATGTATATTGTAATGATAAAAAATCTGTCACAGGGGGAACACTTTTCTTAAGAGAATTTTTTGTAAGTTAGAATAGTAATAAACAATGTTCAATAACTTTTAGAATAGTGTAATCCAAATATATTTTGACTACTCAAGATTATACAAAAATATTATTGATGAATGTTCATAGAAATTCCTATAAATTGATTATTTCTAAACCAATAGTGATTCTTTATGATAATAAGAGTGAAATTGATCTTTCTAAAAATCCTTTCCAACATTCAAGATCAAAATTCATTGATATATTGTTTTAAATTTTAAAATATAATGTTGTTTCTAGATATGTTATGTTGGAATACGTCTCAACAAAGTATCAAATTGCTAATATTTTCCCAATATCCATTCTGAAAAAATGATTTGTGGAATTGAGGCTGTAACTTTAGGTCCATCCTTCTACCATGACTTCCTAATCCTTATAAGAATTCTCCCCCACTATGTATAAGATTATGTTGAAAAATAGGGAGAGAATGTAACATCATTTTTGCTTTTTAAGAAGTGATTACTTATCATTATTTAATTAATCAGAATTCATAGTTTTCCTAAAATGGGGTATAGAAAAGGAAAAGTGATAGGAAAATATAAGAGTGAGTGGAAGTATATCTTAACATGTATACAACATTTTCTTGATAATTAGGTATGTAATTCCTTAAAAACAATAATTTATTCCATAGTTTGGTGTCTAGACACTCTCTTTTGATAAATGTTGTGTTTTTATAAATTCAAAAAACATAATATGTTTTCCAAACATGAGTTTTAAAAAAATTACTGAGTTGAAAAAGTAGTTAATGACAGTTGTCAAAAAAATCCAAATGGGGTATTGAAGAAACAAATTGATAAATTAATTTAAAAAGTTTCTTTGTATTTGTTGACAACTAAAATCATGTAAAGAAATGTTTTTGTTTTCCATTCCATCATAATGAGATTTTTATGAATGTTGAATGGTGGTGAAATATTGAACCATGAAATAATATGGGAGAAATATTTTTCTTTTTATGTCATTTTATAAACTATGATGTTCAGAATGAGAAACACCAGATGAAGCGTATTGGGCCAATCATCAATTGATGCAGAGGTTTTCAGAAAGATGAATTTTTTGATCGAACGCACCAAATGTCTTAGATCAATTCGTATGATGTTCAAGATCCATTGGACTCAAAATTTAATAGGAAGATTGATGTTTCTATGTGAGGAATTTGTATCTTTTCTGAATAGTTTTGAACGAAGCTTGTGATGTTAGATGTTATAACGTTTTCAGGCTTTCTAAACCAAATCATTTGATTCATTTTTGATCATTGGGTTCTAAAAAATAGTTAAAACTATCATGATAATGTATTTTATGAAATGGAGGAATCGTAATTATTGTATTGGTTCTAGAAATCTGGACACATATTAGATCCAGAAGTACTTGACTCAAATGTTTTTAGATGAAAGAATGTGTAAAGAGGAAGTGGATTTATGAATTTCAAATATACAAAATGGAGAATTACATAATAATAAGAATTACATTTTAATGATCTGAGAAAGAAGGAACATCATAAAAAGATAAGAAAGGAAGGAAGATAACAATTAGTTGAGAAAGAAAGGGAGGTTGTAAAATGCTGATAAGGAAAGGCATATCGTAATGAGATAAGAAATAAAGGTATATCGTAATGAGATGACAATGAAAGGAATACCATAATTAGCTTGGAAATAAAGGAAGATCATAAATATTGGATAAAAAGGGCACATCGTAATGAGTTGATAATGAATGGTAGGTGTTAATGAGAAGAGTAATATACATCCCACTAAAGCTAACGAAGTCACATCAGGTTAATGAAAAGTTATATTATTCAATTAGGCATAAATATCAAGGAAATTTGAGAAGGTTTTATGAACTCAACGTTGAGGTTTAAATGAGAGTTATTTTCTGATTTTTGATATTTGAAGATGTAGGGAAATTTTTTATGTTTCCATTTTTTTCTAGGTTTTCTATAAAGAGAGGCACACCTTGTTTGATTTTGGGGAGTTTATAATAAAGCGGAAAATGAAGAGAATTGAAAAAATCAATTGATTTTTTTTTCAGAAATAATTCATAGGAAGAAGATAAAACATATGTTGTTTTCTATACTGGACTGGGAAACATCATATTGAGAAGACCGTATTGAGTCGATAAAATTGATGAATATCATTCTATGTTTTTTAGTACAGTTTGATATGAAGAGTTTGATAAAGGGATTATTATATTGATTTTATCATACTGAGTTCATCAGACCCTACCTCATCATATAGATTAAATCGGACTTCAGAAAATTGGACAAAAGATTCAGACTGATAAATTGTGGAGTAGTTTCATAAAATTATTAATTCAGTGGTTTGTATAAATTTTTTTAAAAGAAAACATTGTAAACTAGAGAGGGTGGGTAAAATCATTACTAGTGTGAGATAGAAGGTCTCTAATGGGAGTTTTCACATGTTTTATTTTCTTCTTCTTAATAGTGAATTTCCATAGACCTATAAGAGTGGATTTGGAATGGATGTAGGTTCTCACACTAAGGGTGAACCTTATAAATCATGTATGATTTTCTTTCTTTTCTACTTTTTTCATGAATTATTATTTAAAAAATATGATATTAAAATTAATCATTATAGGTTGCAGGGATTATGTTATAAAAATTATTGAAACTTATTAAAAGTTTTAAAATGACCCTCCCCCCATTTGAGTGATTATTCAATCATATAGAACTTATACCATACACACTTTGACCTATAACCAACTCCCTAAACTACAAAAACTACCCCCTAAACCATAAAACATAAAACCTATATCATAAAACCTAAACCCCACAACCCATGCCTGATACCCATATAAAAAACCAACACTCTACACGACAAGAACTATACTATATTCCCTAAACCATAATCTAAAAATCGTAAACCCAATTCTCTACACACTAAACCCAAATACCAAAACCTAAAACCCTATACCAAACACCCTAAACAATACGCTTGAAACCCTATACCCCACACCCTTAACCCTAAACCCAAAACCCCAAAACCAATTTTCATATCCTAATACCACACACCCTAAACCCCAAACTCCACACTATAAAACCTACACCATATTCCCTAAACCCTAAACCCTATACCCTAAACCCCAAATTTACACCTTAAACCCCAAAAAATACACCCTAAACCATAAAACATAGAACGTAAACCATATACCATAAACCATGATCCCAAAACCTTATATCCCACACCCAAAAACATGTTACAAACACCCTAGACTCTGTACCATATGCCCTACAACCTATGCCCTACTCCTGAAATGCAATACCTACATCCTAAAACCAACACCATAAACCATGTACTCAACATCCTAAACCCTAGACTCTAAAACCTAAACAACACACCTAAAACCCTATACCCTACACCTCAAAACCTAAATCCTACACTCTAACCTCTATACCATTCACCCTAAACCGTTTATCCTACACCCTAAACCATATACATATACCCAAAATCGAAAACCCTAAAACATACACCCTTCACCCAAAACCCTACACCCAATACCCTAAACCAAAAACCCTACATCCTACACCTCATACCTTACACCATAAAACCTAACCCCAAGACCCAAAACCGTGAAAACTAAACCCTAAACTCTACCCCACAAACTATATACCATACACCATAAAACGCAAACCCTAAACACAAAACCCTCAACAGTACGCCCTCAATCATAAACCTTACAACCTAAATCCTATAACATATAATAAAAACCCTAAATCCTAAACCCTACAACATAAACCATATACCTAACAACCCTTCACCCTAAACCCAATAATGTATACCCTATAACCGACACTCTAACCCCTACACCCTAAACCATAAACCCTAAACCCTAAACCATTCCCCTAAAACCAAAAACTCTACACCCATAACCCTATATCATGAACCCTAACCCCGATATCCTAAATCCTAAACCCTGAACCCTACACCCTAACCGCTAAACCCTACATCATAAACCCTATTCCATTCACCCTAAACCCAAAAACCTATACTCTAACCCTTATAACGTACCCCCTAAACATTAAACCCTACACCAAAGACCTTATACCATAATACCTAAACGTTATACCCTCCTCCCTAAACGTTACACCATACACCCTAAACCCCAAACCATATAGCATAATCCATATAACCTAAACCCTTTACCATCAACCCCATATCCTAAACCCGACACCTTACACTATATACCCTAAACCCTATAACTGACTCTTAAAACCCTATACCATACACCCTAAACCCTTTACCATTCACCCAAAATCATAAATCATTAAAACTCTACAGCAAAAATAAAATGCTAAAAATAATTTGAAAAAAACCCTTAAAAATTTAAAACACTAAAATGACTAGAACCCTAAAACCCTATGAAACCCCTAAAATACATAAAACCCATAAGTTTACCCTAAAAATCCTACAAAACCGTAAATCAAATAAAAACATCTGAGAAACCCTGAAAACCCTAAAAACATTAAAAAAATTTCTAAAACCCTAAGAAACTCAAAAAAAATTAAACCCTTATGAATACAATAAATCCCTAAAGACCCTAAAAACTAAAATCCCTAGAATTCCTTAATACCCTACTAAACTATAAAACCCAAAACTAACCCTAAAAGGACCGTAAAAACATTTAATGTTCCATAATCCCCCAAAAGAACCCTAAAACCCAAAAGAACCATACAACCCCCTTTAATCCCATTAAACCCCTAAATCCCAAGAAAAAATTGAAATCCACTAAAAATTATATAAAACGCTGAAAATATCTAAAATCACGGAAACAATAAAATCCATGAAATGACACTGAAAACTCTAAAACCCTAAAAAACCACAAAAAAAACACCCCCAAAACAACTTTAAACCACCAAGAGATCCAAAAAATACCATAATCCAATAAAATAATCTAAAATAATATAAAAATACCTTAAATCCTAAAACCCAAATTACCATGAAAGCCCTTAATGCCTTAAAAACCATAAAAACCCAAAATAACCCTAAAACACTAAAAAGATCACTATTACTCTAAAAAAAACATAAGACCCCTAAAATACACTAATGGAACTAAAAACCCTAAAAACCATTAAAAACCTCTTAAATACAACCTAAAATTATAAAAAACCGTAAAAAAATAAAATCCTTTAAGAAACTAAAAATACAAAAAAAAATAAAGATCCCAATAAACCCCTAAAAACTCTACAATAACATAAAATCCTAAAACCCTAAAAATACCCTAAACACTAGAAATCATAAAAACCCTAAAAATTCATAATATAAAAAGATTCCTCTAAAATCCTAAATATATGAAAAACAAAATACCCCTATGACCCATTAAAACCCGAAAACCCAAAAACCCGAAAACCCCTAAAAAACCAAACCCCATAAAACCCCTAAAATGGCCTAAATTTCTAAAACCCATAAAAAGACTCTAAAAAAACAACAAAATAATAAAACACCCAATTAAAACCCTAAAAACCCTAAAGGACCCAAAATACACTAACAACACTCTAAAAAATTAAACACCCTAAAGACCTTAAAATTATAAATACCATAAAATATCCTAAAACCCTAAAAATAATATAAAATGCTAAAAACACAAAAAATCCTTTAAAATCTAAAAATCCCTAAAACCCACTAAAACCCCTTGGATCCCCTAAAAACATTATATTATTTTAAAACCATAAAAACCCATAAAACAATCCTAAAACCCATAACAGACCTACAATCCATAAAATCCCTAAAACTATAAAACGATAACAAATCCTTAAAATTCATAGAAAACACTAACCCCCCCCCCCCCAAAAAACAATCCATGGAAGCCCCTAAAAACATAAAAAATCATAAACACTCTAAAAAACATGAAAACCCTATAAATACATAAACCCCTCATAAACACTAAAACATTATAAAATTAAGAAAACAACTAAATCCCCTAAAAAATCCCGTAAAAACCTAAAAACCAATAAAACCCCTAAAATTCCCATAAAACGCCATAAAACATTAGACAAAATAAAATATGTAAAACCCCTAAAATGACTAATACCCCTAAAACACTAAAAATCTATAAACCATAATAAAAAAACTCAAAAAATCCTAAATATACCAAAAAACCCTATTTGACGTTATAAACCGCTAAAACCCCAAATAGCCCCTAGAAAACCAAAAAACCAAAAAACCCCTAAAATCATTATAACCACTAAAAACCATAAACAACCTTAAAAACATTAAATACCCTAAATTCCAAAAATAACCCACAAAGCGATTAAAGATCCCAAACCCTTAAAAATGCTAAATATCATTAAAAACCAAGAAACCAATTAATGAACATAAAACCATGAAACACTAAAAAACAACTAAAATAACTAAAAGGACTAAAAACCTAAAAGACCCCAAAATCCCTTAAAACTTATAAGTTGAAAAAAACCAAAAAAAAATTAACCCAAAATCCTAAAAGACATTAAAAACCAAAAAACACCAAAAAGACCCATAATGAAAAAAACCCGAAAAAGTCCATAAAAACAGTAAAATTATTAAGGGGCCATCGAAAACCCTAAAATCCATAAAAGCACTATAAACCCTAGAATACCCTAAAAACATTAAAATACCCTAAAACTTGTAAAAACATGAAAAAAACAAAAATCATAGAAAGAGAATAAAAACCATAAAACCCCAAAAATCCCATAGAACACCTAAAACACCAAAAAACCATTCAAAACATAAAAACCCATAAAGTACTAATAGACTAATGACAGAAATCATAATGGTCCTAGAAACCCTAAAAACAAAAATATCATAATACCTAGAGAAAAAAATCCAAAAATCACCAAACCCTTAAAAACAATAGTAAATCATAAATGACATTAATAGGCCATTAAATTCCCTAAAAAATCCTAAAACCCCTGAAAAACTAGAGATCCATGAAAATCAAAAACCCTGAAAAACAAATAACACTAAAAACCATTAAACCCCTAAAAATATTAAAGCAATAAAAACCCTGATAATTCATAAATACAATATATACTCTTTAAATTCCAAAAACCCTAAAAACATTAAAAACCCATAAAACAACAAAAAACGCTTAAAAATACCTAAAAACAATGAAATAACCATAAAACCCAAAAAAATCTAGAAAACCATAAAAACCACCAAGAAACCAAAACACTGTTACAATCCTAAAAAACATTATAACCCTAGAAATTCATAAACACCCCTAAAACCAATAATGAAAAGAAAACCATGAAAACCCTAAAACATTAACCCCCCCCCCCAACTGTAAAACCTCCTAAAACCCCTTAAATGTAAACCATAAACCCTAAACCTTACACTATATGCCCTACACCCTAAACTCTAAAACACAAACTCTGCACCTAATACTCTATAACATACACTAAAATCCCAAAATTGAAAACACTAAATCCTACACTATAATCCCTTAACACTAAACCCAACACCGAAATCCTATAGCGTACACCCTAAAACTTAAACCTAAAATGTCACAAGAAAAAAACTATTTATAAAGTCTCTTTTTTCACATTAAGTATTGAGAACAAACATGAAAATCTATGAAAATTGATTTTTCATGTTGATTATTCATGAATTGAAGTTAAAAAGCCATGTCCACCAATTTTCCACATCATTTATATAATAACAAATGTTAAAAATTTAATTTTCAAATCGGTTTTTATATAACTGATGGGAAAAACATTATTCAGGTTGGCTATATGATAATTGATGTTATATATATTTCAAAATATTATGAATCATTGGTGGATTCATTTTGTGGTGTTCCATTCTCACAACCCAGTTCTCGTTTCTCTCTCATCCAAGCCCTTAGTCTCTAATTTTTTCAATTAGGTGATCCAATATCACATTATAATATTAATAAAAACATAGGTTTCATTAGCCTTGTCTTTTACATCCAATATAGACTTGATCGTCTATGAAGTAAGCCTGACACATAATTTTTTTCTCTCTTTTCAGTTGTACTTTGGTGCGGACTTTCTAATCATTTTTAGTTCAATCTTGATGACTCCATTTCCACATTACAATCATCTTACAACCCCATATTTTTTTGGCCTCATCATTTTGCATTCGAATATAGATCTTTGTTCCACCTCTGAGGTGGAACATTTACCAACGGTGTGGAAATTCGACAATGAGGATCGTCACCCTTCACTTTCTCTAAAGAGATCGGTTTTCGTCGAATTCACAATTCCTTTTGTTTCGACCCATTCAGTGTCATTATCTTTAAATGAAGTTTAAATAACCCTACGGGATCTCTTTGTCCTAGCGGGCGACTGTGTGGGGGACAATCACTTGTGAAATCAGTCATTCTCAGATATTACTTCCTCGGATTGTCTCCAACAGGTTTATTCATGCAGTCATGAATTTTCAGTATCCCTGGTATCCATGATTTGTGTACATGATTCCCAAATTCAGGAGCTCGTTAATTGATGATTTATAAAATTACACTTAAGGAATCAACTGGTCGAGATTATGAGAGGACAGGCTCACTACACCCTTTGAGGGGAGGATTGATGAATTTTTGGGGCCTCTGTTATAGATTTAAGTCATGTTCATATGTTTTTGAAACCTTTTTTAATTCCCTAATATTGTGTCCATGGACTACCCTTGGTTTTCAGGATCGTTGTAGGGATGCATATATTTGATGCTATGGAGGTGACGCTAACTTGAGCGATATAATAAGGCGTTATGGATTTTATCGTCATCCCGGGGGACTGAAGGTGGCTTGATATTGGGATCAGGCCCAAAAGAAGGGCTTCCTACATATTATCAGGAGAGGATTCAGAACCCATGTCGTTTGTATTGTGAGGAGGTTATGCATTAATGCTTCCCATTTAGGGGCATGGTTGGTTGTACCCTTCAATGAAGGGAACCCTTTCGAGCTGGACCCTTCTGGAAGGCATCCTACATATCTTAATTTAGTCAATAATTATAGTTCTAATAGTTCGAATGGTGTGTATGTTATAATCCTCACGAAGCTCTAATCCCATGTGAGTCATGCTTGGTGTGAGAAACCAGAGGATGTAAAAGATTCCACAATGCACAAGCATCCTCCTCTGTTGGTGGGGGAGGTAAAGATCATAGGGGAAGTGGCAGGGGTGACCATGGGAGAGGGAACATTGTAATTAAACCTTCAATGTGAAATGACATTTAAGGTCACGGGGCCCTAACTCAGAAGATTTGGGACATAGCTCAATTTGAGGGCCCATGAATAAAGTCCAGAGAGGGGAGTAGTTTCATCCTCGTCAAAGGGGGGAGCGAACATAGCCCCTCTGACTGATCAGTATTCCTCATTGAATGGAAAATAATGTGAATACCCTTAATACATAGAATGTGGAGATTCATGTTAGTGTACCAATGTTGAAATTTGGGTTAACAAGGGAATGTAGACCCACATGAATTTCCGAATCCAGAATCATTGTGAGGAGAGCCTTTGAGACTCCGCTTACCATAGGTATGTAGACTTAAAGGGGCACATTGGTTCGCCAGATGGTATGATCATATGGATATGGTGGATTTATAAGAGGCTTCAACCTAATGTAGGATGACTAGTTAGTAGAGGGATCATGGAGGACTTGACAGTTATGGAAGGGTGAGGTTGAAAGAGGAGGAAATAATACCTGAAAACACCCCATTCCGTGTACTAGCTGGTTTCTTCTGCGAAATCGGTGAATCTACTCATACTTTAGTTGTATGCAGGGATAAGGGTCATCCATGTACTGATGTGGTACATGATAATGGTTATAGATGATAGAGTACCGTAGTGGTATGTGACCCATCACACCGCTTTTGGTTCTATCAACATATCGACGTAGTACGCGTAGCCGGGTTCCCCCCACGTAGTGGTGCACTATGCGGAGCACTATATTGAATAAGGGTTTGGGGGATTATTCTTTTTAGGGAATTCATCTGCGAGAAGTAAATGGTTTGTGGTTCACCAGTTAGTTCCATGATTTCATTATAATTATTCAATTCTCTTATTGTATGGTTCGCGGCTAGAAGTACCTACAGAGGGAGTGGTTCATGATTCGGGCTTTGTCAATGAATCAATATGTAATCCATAGTATTCTTTTAACTCTTTCTGTGTACCACTGAGTCCCCTTCAATCCTTCCTCTTCCTTCTTCCCTTGTCCCTCTTTGTCTATGTCTCTGTTATTGAGCATTGGTACACTTGTATCTACTGGGAACACAACACCCTTTGCGGAGGCCCATACAGTTATCCTAACCTGTAGAATCCTTGGTCAACTGGTGTTTGTGGAGGTTTTGGTTCCCGATAATGGTATGCGGAACCCTACGGGTTCTCTTCTTCGGTGAACTAATGAGTTTGAATTATGGTATGTAGATTGACTTTGTGCATACAATTTCGTCAGTGACACGGTTCGTGGTCTGCCTTGCTCTCTGGCCATCGCCTCATGGATGAGCAGTTCGTGGATCGTTCCTCGTACTTGTTAGTTCCCAATGCATCTAGTTCGCATACCATTCCCTGTGATGGTACACAATCCACTTGAAATTATTTGAAAACATGAATTCCTTCATGTTTCTTCTGAATATTGCAACTCAATTTGAGTTCATCCAACATTCTAGACTTGTAGTAGTACTCACTTCCTTCTGTAAAGTGATTGTGGGGATATTTTATTCCTTATACATAATTTTCAAGACCCTAAAAACTCTCCCAATTAGAATGGGGTCTGTTTCGAACAAAAAAGGGACTATTTCGATGTAGAAGTGGTCCTGAACTGAAATGGTTCGTGGTAGAACATATGGAACAAGTTGGAGTGGACCACACATATATATAGTGGACTAAGTCATTTTACTTTTTCCGTTTCTTGTGGAAAGAATTTCTCTTTATTTCCCCAGATTCCTCTTCTCTCACGTACTATGATCCTTGTGAAAATATTGTTTGAAAACCACTTTGTACATTCCACAAACCGATCTCCTCTCCATTGCTCCATCCTCATACCATATTTTTGATTCCAAAAAAGGTTTTGTGGAATTTTATGAATTATAATCCAGATTCCACAAAAGAGGATGCTATGAGGCTTGTGTGTCTATATACTAAAATTGGATTGGTGAACCAAAATATAAGAACCAAAACTATGATCATTAATCATTAATCCCGAACTTCTGAATATGAACATAATCAAGGCCCAGGTTCGTGGTATCCATTTTCGATGATCCATTCTATTCACTATCCAATGATCTTCAGGCCAACGCCTCAATGATGGTTCACATACCTTGGATTTATGTGGGGATATGAATCTGTATTCCATAGGTTTAGGCAGGGTTACCTCTGCATATTATGCAGTACATGGATTGGGCCCTCCACACACTATACAGTACGTGGGATGTAGCTACCATGTACCATTTCCAAAATCCCTATGTAGAGCTTTATGCGGACATATTTTGAGTCCTTTAGACATTCTTCCATAACCATTATCCAACAATTTTTTATAGGACTAACTATTCACTGGCTTCTGGATATTCCAATGTTTCTTACAATGGATGATTCCCAACCTGCTACTAATGTCGGTGCTTTTTCAGAGGCTACTATTGCTGCCCCTTTCTCTGATGTTGGAAAAATATCCAAGGACATGTTAGCTTTGGTTGACAACAAAACTCTAGTTTTTCCATTTCCCCAAACTATTGTGAATCTACTCATAGTGGTTCAACGGGAGTACCCAGTCTCCGAAAAGCTTCCTTCATACAGGTTTCACCTTTTTTCTGACATAGGTTTCCCATAACCAAATACGACTGTTCATCCTACCACTTGGATAATTAATACATCTATTCTGAAATCTTTGATCTCTTTCAAGGGGTGGTACCTTCAGAGAGATACTATCTCTAGGTCTTTTCTACACTACGCACCACAAACCTTAGATGGGGTATAGAGAAATCTCAATCAGATGGCCCAATATTACCTAGCATCATAAAGAAGGATAAAACAAATGATAAGCACAGTTGGCCATCCCGATGGGACCTTCACTATGGAGGCTCGTTTGGCATCGACTGGGGGACACGCTTTTGGGTTCCCCAGTGTTTTCACGAATTCCATGTCGAGCTACCGACTGTGGGACTGTATGAGGCCCCTTGGGTTTCTCAAACATACACCCACCATCCTAATTCCCCTGTTTCATAGTTCTTAAATAGGTGGAGTCCAGATATCAACACATTCCATTTGACGCATGGGGAGGTCGACCTCAGCCATTGAGACATAGAGCTTATTTTGGTAGTCTCTATCATTGGGGACATGTACGATGAATTTATTCCTCCCTCAAGTGTTTATGATTATGAGGAAAGAACCCCCCCCCCCACTGTCTAGGAAACTAAACATCCAAGAGAAGATGATGATAAAGGAAAGAAATCCCATCCAAAGTAGGATGTTCCTTTTGATAACTAGTTTGGAATTTTTTTTAATCATACGGGTCTCAATCCTGGTCCTCAGAGTCCCATGGCATGTCCCACCAAATCCACCCAGAGACAAGAACGTACTTATTGGCCCACCTTGGAAGAGGAGGGTTTTCATAAATGGGGTTGGAGGATATTCCCTGACATTGATCCGTTATTTTGATTGGCGGCTTTATTTTCCATGTTTCTTAGTGGGTGGCTCCTACCAGTGCTGAAATATGGTGGTGTAAGGACCCCAACCATTATCATGGATGCTCATTTGGCCACCAGAAAATGCATCAATTTGGCTGTCCCAGTGTTGGACATGATATTCCGCCTACTAGGTCAAATCAGTAAAGGGGGTCACCCTACCAGATGACTGGCCCATTTCAAATTATTTGGAGCGAGTTGAGAGCCTACATAGGGGGTTATTCCTTCATCAATTCCCAACCAATTACTCATTCATCCCATTGACCGTATCTTCAGAGCACCATTGGGGTAATGTTGGTGGATTGGGCTTTACAGGACAAGAAATAGGAGAAAACTGAAAAGAATGATCATTACTTGATGGTGTATCTCAACATTTACAAATTTTTCTCTTACCACCTTTATGATTACCATACTAGTACTATTGCAAATATTGTATCTGGAGATTTCATAAACTAAGGTTACTCAATTTCCTTACAAGAAGGCGCCCTAGTTGACCTTATCAACGGGGAACATATTAGTGAGGGATATGTGCCCATTATATTTATTCGACAATTCAACTCCATCTAGAAGTTGTGTCCCCAAGACATTAATGGTACTCATTAGTAGAAACATATGATGATAACCAATCAATTATGGCTATTGTTTACTTGGGAGGACACTAAGAGCTACACCAGACTTCCGGATCATGTGGATTCCATGCCCTTCCTTACCAAGAACATTATTGAGGGATGGGTTAAATCATATCTCGATGGCCAATTAGTCGACCTAGTATCCATTGTGACGACTTATAAGGCATCAAAGGGAAAGGGAAAGGAAAATAAAAATGGATTTTTTTAACACTATCAACTGATAAATGTCCACCAAAGGAATCTTGACTCCACATCATGGAAATTTGTGAAAGATTGTGTTATGACCTCACAAGTGTCCAATCAAGCTACTAGAGCTGCTACCAGGAGTCCATCATTCATTCCTTCTAGGGATGATTTTCCAGTATCCTGCAGGCAATGGGACATTTTGAAATGTCATCTATTGACCCATGACTTGGCTCCTCATGATTTATGGAATCTCCTCCGGACTAGAGAAGTCGCCCTTACAGGAATTGTCTACGTGTCATCACATGCTGATATTTCTTTTGATGTGCATCTTGATATGGTGAGTGGCTATCTTAAGGACCTCAAGACCATCATCCATTCTCAAAGTGTTCTATATATGTACTCGCATCGGGTACATTACCTCCAACGAGTAGAAACCATTTATGAGGATGACAACGTCATTGGATCTCCTATTGTGGGATCCATGGAAAAAGCTCCCTACATGCTCTAATAAATTGATAAAATTTACACTTATCATGGTCTTGAGATTACAGGGACATCCAGGAAATGTTTACAGTTTTTGAAACCTCCTCTGCTTCATTGCATCAGCCCTCTATCTTTTTCCTTAACAATTATGACCACATTTCATGAGGATTGGATAGTATTGGATGAATAAAGGGAATGAACATTAGATGAAGGTATATGGAGTCTTCTAAAGATGGAATTCATTGATCTTCCAGGAATGAGGGAGACATTGATCTTACAGGTATTTCAGCTGATGAAGATTCTGATGAGGTGTCATCTTACTTGACTGGAATGGATAGGTGTCTTCACCCTCCTACGGATAGGCATTACTCATCGGACCATGTGAAATTGATGGAGGTATTCCCACGACTGATGGGAGAGGTCTTATCTACAACCTTTGGCCATTAATTCTTTTATATCAAGGATTCTGAATGTCTACCCCATTCATTTTTATTCTTCATGGACCTACCGGATCTCGGGAAAATGAATTTTCCTCGACTTATTCTCTCAGAGGTACTATGGCTGGGGAGTATTCCCCATCAAAATTAAGGGGTATTGAGAAAGGATCACATGGAGCCCAAGAACAAATGGAAGTGGTTATTATATAAACTTATAGGGTATTTCCCCCCTCCATCTTCCCTTGGTCATCTTATTCCCGATGCATCCACCTAGCAGTCAAAGAAACCCAAGCAAGCCACTCAGATGTCCAAGCGTATTCGAGAGGGGATCAAAAGTAATTATTTATTTATCTGGTGATTGAACCATGTAACATTATCTATTCAATATACTGGTACATATATTTACATTGAAATAAGGCCTATTGTTGATCAAATGACGACCGCTCAGGTATCTATTTCTCCTGTCCCTTTTAGGGAAGAGGAAGGGCCACCATCTGTAATGTATGATCAAAACAGGGAAGAAGGGCCATTTAAAGAGACTGGGGGAGCGGCTGAACCCTCAGGATTGCCTACTACTACTCGAACAATCTCTTCCCCAAAAATAGAAATACATCCAGAAGTTTCGGGCTCACTTGACTGTGCTGACCTGACTCTCATGGGGAGAGACATGGTAGTCTTTATGGTAGGGGTTGAGTTAGTGTCGAGCCATGTGACTTGCTGAATCTATGAAGGGATTCAAATATTTAGTATCCAATAAATCTTGATTGAGTTGATTTTCCCCCAGTATAGTGAGTCACTTCATTGACTAGTGTTCATAGGCACATTGTGGATCTAGTGATGTCATAATCAGAGAAGCTGATGTTCTGTCCCCTACAAATTTGGAGCGGGCTATCGTGCCCATTTTCCCAATTCTATGAAGGGTTATGTTTTATTTACCTATGATTCCGGGACCAGTACCCTTTTCTGAACTGACTATCCACACATTCTATATATTAACTCAAAAACCTTTTGAGGGCTTCATTGAGGGATACTATTTCTGCCAAGCATGGCCCTGGGTATTCAGTGTTCCTGCGTATCCACAGAGAGAAAATGATGATTTAATATGCAACGTCGAAAATGTTAGATAGTGATTCCACTATGGGGGTGGGAGGTATTGAAGTCGTCTCTCCTCCAACCCCATAATCACAACCACAATACTTTGTAATGGCGATGGATGACCCAACCTTGTCATCTATTATAATTAACAGAGATGAAGTTGTTGTAGGGTCAAGCGGTGTTGTAGATACCGAGTCAAGTCCATATATGGTGATGTTAATACATGACTATATTTCATCATTGGTGAGTGATTCTTAGACCGATTGAGAAGGCCTAGTTGAGCTTCGTCCCACTTGGTTAAAGGCACAGAGGAACATTTAGTGATTAATCCCCCAGACTTCATTGGATGAGATTCCAGTAAAGTTTCCAAAGCTACACAACCAGTTTTTGGTCTCGGGAATTCATTGATTCAACTATCATGGAGTATATAATATAGTAAGATAGGTATTTTCTGATCTATAAGCACCGAATTATTTTGAATATTGACTCTATGTGGGAGAGTCAACGGATTATCTGGTTGTTACATGAAAAATTCACATTGAAAAAGCTGTGAAGCATGCTGGAATAGTTGAAAAGTATTAAAATGAACTTGTGAATAAAGGATAATTTATTGAATAACTCAATTAGGATGTGCAAAAAGAGATCCAGAAACTTGAGTGACTCAAATAGAAGCGGGAACGGGCCACCGCTACGGTTGAGGAGGGGCAATAGAAAATGCATGAGGGAGAAAGGACCAACCACCAATATATGATGGAAGAAGAGGCACAAAGTTTGAGTGCAGTAGTAGAGACTGTGAATTTATTGATGCTTCACCATGACGTTGAGAATACTCACAAATTGTTTATGCAACTTTGTAAATCTTCCAAACTTCTCCTATAAAGGTCTTGTATTTCTCACAAGGATAGGCCCGAGGCCGTGGACTCCCACCATATATTTTTATGGATTATTATAGAATTGATTTTCCTATAAAATCTATTCCTTTTCCTTTTACAGATATGTCAATTGATCAATGATTCATATAAACATCATTTCAATCTAGTATTTATTTTAATCCATGATTGGAAACTAATAAACTAAAATAATCAAATCATGCTCTATGTTTTGCTTGTGCGGCAAGAATCAGTGAGCATAGATCAACTATTTTTGGGGTTTCATGGAAAAAAAATGAACCATTATGTATTTTTCATTATTATTACACTAATTTTTTCCTAATCCATCTGGACATGGGATTAGCGGGTATAAGTTGACTTTTTCTTCAGACCTTTACGGATTTTTGTCCTAACAATATTTATGCCTTTTCTGATGGCTCAATTTTTTTCTCTATTTTAACAAACTGGTAATTGACTATTACCAAGAGGTGCCTTCTGTGGATTTTACCTTTGGAAAATATGGAATATATTTTTCTAGAAGTTCACAATCCTACCAATCAAAGATGTTTTTGATGTTTTATATCAAACAACTTTGACCAAACTTAATGGGGAAAGGGCCCCAATTAAAAACCGTTATCCAGGAATGTTCTAATATCCTTCAAACATGGATTAGGGTTTTTTATTGACCTTGAATTAGTGATTTTGAACATTCATAAGTCTTGGAATCCAATTTAGGAATTCATAGGTAGTAAATGACTCTCGTAGTGATGAATTTTCCTATGATTGATGACCATTTATGTGGGAAACATACGTAGAGCCACCAGGGCATGATGTGTGTAGTCAAAAAAGGTTCCCTCATGATAACGTCCCTCAATTTCTAATGTGCTGGTAAGATTTGAAACATTTTGAATTTATTTCAATGTCGGGAGCTACAGCGGGTGGTTGTCCTGGGTTGTGGTGTCTGGAGACATTGGCAGCATTCATGTCACCTCTGAGGGGGAAATTGTTCCCTCATGGTTCTTACTTACATGAGGATGAGATAGAAAATGGTCATTTCAGATATAAATATTCCCTTATTTTTTATTTTAGGGGAATTTTGAAAAAAGATGTTATATAAGACATTATCCTGGATTTTTCCAAATTTGGGGGTGTGGCGAAACACGAATTTCATTTGAGCATTCGAGAGCTGGAAATACTCTCTTGGGTATGAATTGGCCTTTGATTGATGGAAAATTTTGTGGGAATCATATGCAGAGCCTTCTGGGCATGATGTGAATAGTAGATCAAAGGTATTTGTAGGATACAATCCTTCATTCTCAAATGGCCATTGAGGATTAGGGAGTTTGGGAACTCTCTGAATACCATATGTGACCTTTGACAAGGGGTGAATCTGAACATGAAAAGGGGAATTTTAACTGAACTTATTCGAGGGTAACTCATAAATGAGTGGAGGAACCCTTATTTTGTATGCGGATCAACTTAACTCAAATGGATTGGGTATCCTTATAAAACTCAAAAGTGGCCATAGATGAATCAGGACCACATGTCTCGATATATTCAGGTTGTCTGTAAAGTGGAGAATGTAAACATTGAATTTGAGGGCCCATGAATCAGGAGGGATGGAATGATGCTTGGAATCCATGTGGCATACAAATATAAGAGAGGAATATCCTAGGGATGAATTTTCCTTTTATTGACTACCATTTCTATGGGAAACATATGCAGATCCACCAGATCATGATGTGGATAGTAAAACAATGGTGACTGCAAGACACTGGCCTTCCATCCCAAATAGCCTTGGAGGGTTAAGTAGATTCAAGATCACTTAGATCACAGTGTCTGAAATATGGCAGGAGTGTATCCCCACATATTGGGGACATTTGGGGTATTATTTACTCATGGAACCGAGTGTCCCTTGCGTATATCTTACTCATGTGAAGGGCGATTCATTCGTTCCATCTTTGGGATACCGGGTCTTTTAACTTCATAAGGCCAGGAGACAGGGTTTTTCTTGGGGGAGGGAGCAATGACATACAATTTAGGGTCATGCTAGTAGGACCAAATTCTTTGGTTGTTTTTCCACAATTTCATGGCGTATCTCTTGCTAATATCCCTAATCTCACATGAGCTATGCTCAGTGTGATAAATAAGGGATTACGGGGATTCTAGGTCATTTCCTAAAAATGGAAAAACTACCATTATAGTGCAATTTAGGATTAATCCAATGCTATGCAGTTTAACGTCGTACACTAAGAACTATTTTGGCCTCTCATTTAAATGGCATGCAGTGAGAACATGACGCCGTGTAGATTAGAGTTGTGTCGTGAGGATGATTATACTTTCATAAAGATCTTTAATAGTTTTGAGTTTGATTCAATCAGAATGCTCTGAGGATCCCTAGACATGATTGATGATAGAAGGTGTAAACCAAAGTCTCGGGGGTAACATGAATTAGGGGGGATGACATGGGTCCTAGAATCCATTTGCCATGCTATGATAGGAGAGGAAAATCCTAGGGATAAATTTTCCTTTTATTGACGGTCTTTTCGGTGGCCCACATATGTATAGCCACCAGGGTAAGATATTCATAGTCAATCAACGGTTCTCGAAGGAAACTAGCCTTCCGTCTAAGATAGCCTTGAATGATTATGGGGATCCATGTTTTCTCGGAGTATGGAGTTTGAAAAATGGGAGATATTTACCTTATAATGTGAGAAATATCTATATTTTAATTACACAAAATCTATTGGAGCTTCCACATAGATATGACTCATATGTAGATAGGGAAGAAGGATCTTTTTAATTCTCATGATTGGAGGGAATGTTCGGGATCTTGTAACACTGAGGACTGAACCAAACATAATGCTCAATGAATTTTTCTGTTTATTGTCTTATGATCAGGACCTTTCATGTGCTCCCTATAAAATTCTGACTAATGTATGGGAAAAAGAAGCATTTGTTGTGGTGGTTGGGCTAGGATGTCAAATTCGGGCATCACTACGTATCCTGTGAGGGCAGGAATCAAGAAAGACATTGTTCATAACATTCCCTATACCGATATAGCTCGGTCCATACGTAGTGACATTTCTGTTACATTTGATAGGGGTGTCGGGCCCACCATACATGTCTATAAATTATTTTCATAGGATAATCCTTACAACAAATCCTAATCTCACGTGATCCATACTAATTGTGACAAATAATGAGTGGGAATAGGGATTCCCCTAGCATATGTTGGGAGGTAGAGGATATGGTGGGGAAATTTTCTTTTTCATCCATGGTGGGGCTAGGCCAAGATTAAGGATTGTGGCATCTTTATGTATCCTGTGAGGGCAGGATTCAATCCATACGTAGTTCTACATGTACCCTATACCAATTCAGCTCGGTTCATGTGTACCGACAAGTGAGGGAATTTTTTTTTGATGATGGATGGGCCATGATGCCAAATATATCATCAATATGTATTCTACAAGGGCAAGAATCAATCCGTACATTGTACTGAATGTACCCTACCGATCTGACACATTCCATAGGTAGGGGAATTTTTGTTCTATCTATCATGATTGCCAGGTATTCCATGTTACTCAATAGTTTGACATCATAAGAGAATCCCTACCACTGATCCTAAGATCACATGAGTTATACAAGATGTGAGAAAGAAGGAGTGATATGGGTTTCCATTATAAATAATGGTAAGTAGGTGGCATGATGGTGGCATTCTTTTTTGATGGGAGATGGGCTAGGATCGAGGATCGATGTGTCACTACATATCCGTCAAGAAAAGGAATCATTTCACAAGTAGTTTTCTGATAGATCATGAAGTTAATTATCATGAGATTAAGAGGTTTTGGTGTCATGTAGTTTAACGTCTTATGAAAATTACATGAGTCAAAGTTTAATTTCATGTTTTGTGGACAAGTTCCATACAATTTAACGTCATGTGGAAAGGACAGTGACTCATAGTTTAAGTCCGTAGAAGTTGGACCATGGAATTTCAGATTAATTTCATGTTTCAAGGACTAATACCATACAGTTTATCATCAACTGTCTCAGACGATGAATCATAGTTTAGGTTCATAGTGTTTGTACCATTTCTAAGTAGTTGGTTATTACTCATTGTTTATGGTCATAGAGTTTGGACCATGGAATTGTTTGTTGTTTCTCATTTTATAAGGTCTTACAGTTTTAAACATGGAAATGGAGGTATTATGAATCATATTTTAGGGTCATAGATCTCAGACCTTGGCTTCATGGTTGGATGTTAAGTGAAGTATTTCATCAAGAAATTCTCATTTCTAGGAGTCATGGTGAGTTTTTCGTCCATTGATATCAGCGAGTATGCTTCATTGGAATAGACCATATGTTTTCCATATGGTCCTTCCCACTTTGGTTCGCGCTTTGGGGGATTATTCCTAAGTATCATCAGGGTTATTAGGACTAAAACCATTTCTCCTTTGAGAAATTATCGAAGGAAAACCTTTTGTTTAAGGCTTGTGCAATCTGGTTTTGGTAGATTTCTGAAAGGTTCAAAGTGGGAAACCTTTTTTTGTCTAGCTGCTCTAACTCATCAAACCATCTATCAGATTGGTCTTCCATGTATAAATGATCACAAATGGACACACGAAGTGATGGAACATGGATTTTTATATGCAACACCACCTCTTCCCCATATAATATTGAGTACGAGGATTCTTGGGTGGCAGTGCTGGTTGTGGTCCGGTGTGCCCATAAAGCATGAAAGAGCATGTCTGGCCATAATTTCATATCCTTATCGACAATCTTTTGGATTATTTAACCCAAGGTCTTGTTGAAAGCCTCGATTTTCTATTTGGCTAACGTGTTGTATTAGGATGACTATTTGTCTTTAATCCCATACTCCATATACAATTTTTCCAACTCAATAGAGAAGAATATGGTTTCATTGTCCAATAGGATGGTACGAGGGTCCCCAAATATAGTAATGATGTTAGAATCTACAAAGCTGATACTATTTTTCTCCCCTACTTCATTAACGAGTATGGATTCTTCCAATTTGAAAAATAAGTCGGTCTTTGTGAGTACGAACTTGAATTTTATGGATGTTGCGGGAGGATATGGTCCCACAACATTCATCCCCCCAGGCAGCGAACGACCAGGAGTACCTGGATATATGAAATAACTTTAGGGGGTGGTGTATGAAATTTTCTATACATGGAAGGAATGGATCTTCATGGTGAATATGTAACAATATTGTATCATAGTGTGTCAGTAATACCCAAGCCTTTGAATTTGGTGAGAGTTCTTGGTAGATGATTGATGCACTCCACAAGCTCCGGTTTGCACTTCCTTCATGATGGAAAAAGAATCTCCTCCATCAATTAACCTGAGAAGAACTCCATCAAGGCCTCATTTGTAGAGAACCTTTTCTTGTTTTAACCCATTGTACATGACAGAATTGACTGACCATCTTCAGATATGATCCCTATCAGTCCTATATAGAGGGAGTTCACCATTCAGATAGAAATTTTCAATGGGAGTCATCCAAATGGTTATAGGACTATAAGGCTCAGATACGGGGCTAATTTCATCGATTTCCTCTGTATTTCTCTAGATTAATGGAAATACCATCTGGAGATGACCAATGCTAATGACTAATTCTTCTAATTCTAGATTGGCCAAGGTTGTGGATGCATTTTCTAAAGTGTCTACTTGGGAATTTTGTGTTCGGGTGATATAAGTAAATGTTGGTTCTGATGGGAATTCTGTCATCAGTTTTGGAACATGGTTAATCACTGTAACAGATACATCTTTCTTACTGGTGTAGTCACCATTGACCTTCTTGATATCTAGCTCTAAATAAACTTTTATTTTTAGGTGTTTGGCTGCAACATGAAGTGCCAATTCTAAACGTTCATTGAGGGACTGGTGTTCTTCTTCATTATTTGTACACACTTCTGAAAGAATGAAAGAGAAAAGAAAGATGACCTTTTTGGAGGATATGAGTATAACTCCCAACCCCACTTTTTGAGCTTGGGAACTTATATCAGTTTCCATGTGGAGCTTTATGATGCACCATCGAAGTAAATTTTCCATTTCTGGGGGTCCTCCTGAACATAAAACACTTCTTCATCCAGAAGTTCGGCATCCAATAGTGTTGTATCTACGAAGGTTCCTCGGCCAGGATTTCTGCTAATGAATGTCCTTTTAATGAATTCTAAGTCACATAAGCTATGTCAAACTATTATTGAATGACCTCCCATCATGATCACATCTATTTAGCATTGGACGGTTGAGTATATATTTAAGCGGGTTGCAGTGGGAAACCAAGGGGACCTCATGGTGGTGCATGTAAAGCAGGTGTTTCTAAACTGTGAAGATTAGGGATAGAATGTTATTATCAATTTTTGAATATTGGATTTGGGCATCAATCATTGTTTGGATAAGGTAATAGAGGTTTTTCTCACTACCGAAATCATTCTTTTGGGTGAGGAAGATTCCTAATGACTGTTCAATGTAAGTTACATAAAAAATTAGTAGCATCCCCTAAACTGGTGGCATCCGCACTGCCATTCTTAGGAGTTATCTTTTTAAATTGTCGATTGCCTCTTTGCAATCATTATCCCAATCATACGCAACACCATTCTTCATGATCTAGGTGAAAGGTAAAAATTTACCTACATGGTTGGCTATGAATCGGTGAATTTAGGCGAGGTGCCCCTGGAGACTTCTCAACTTGGTGAGGTTTCAAGACAGGGACATGCCATGAATGAATTTTGTCTTCTTGGGGTCGAATTCATTGTTGTGATGGCGTATGACAAAGCTGAGGAATTTTCTTGAAGTATCGCCAAATGTGAAATTTAGGGGATTCATCTTTAAATTATGTTTTCGCAATTTTTTTAAGACAGTTTCATGATCATCCAGGTTGTTTGTACAATATCTTGATTTAACCACCAGATCGTCAAAAAAAACAATCCACAAATTATCCCAAAAAGGGATTGAAGAAGTGGTGCATGGCACACTGATATGTGGCTCCAACATTATTTAGGCCAAATGGAATCACATTATAATAGAACACCCCCTGAGGGGACCTAAAAGAAGTATCTTTTTCATCTCCTCAGGCCATCTAGATTTTATTATATCCAGAATAGTTTCCCATGAAAGGTAGTTCTTCATATCCAACTGTTGCATCAATCAAAATTATGTGTTCAGGGCTAGGAAGTCTTCTTCCAAGCAATGCCGATTAATGTCCATGAATTCAATGTAGATTCTAATATATTCATACTTAATTTTAAAATGAACTATGTTTGTCAGCCAGATCAGATACTAAACCTCACATATGATGTTTTCATTGATCTGGTTGTCATCATCAGCCTCTATTTTGACATCATTCATTGGGTGGGTCATTCTGGATAACCACTTATATCACTAGTGATCATCTGGTAATCCCAGATGATGGTTGGTGACCTCAGGATGGGGGCATGAAATTTCTGTGTAACTCCAAGAAAAATCATCTCTATTTTTCTATTGGAAGGAGTTATATACCTCATGCTCCCTGAAAAGCATAGGAAAACTAATAATAGTGGGATATAGGTAAGCTTCAGTGCCCAGATTTAACTCCCTATGTTCATCTGTTGTGGTGGAGATACCTTCTATGAATACAGAAGGGACATCATTGAGGTATTCATCCTCTTATTCTTTTTCTTCGTCATCATCATAAAGTTCCACTTATGATGGAGAAAGAATATTTTAGATTAACTCTCCAGTGTTGGGAGAAAATTTGTGTTTTTTCCTTAGTGTGTGAGGAAAGGGTATAATGATTTCCCATAGATAGGTCAAGATCATCATTAATAGGGATTTTATAGATATCGTGGGAGTCATCCTGCTCTTCTTGGTCCTTGGACTCGGTAGCCACGATGGAGATCATGTAGATGATTGAGTCTACATCTAGAATTACACTTATGCATTCAACTTGGTTGATGGGTAGTACATACTCTTTCCCAAGTTGTTGGAGGGGGTAAGTGAGAACCAATAACTATCCATTCGAGGCATTGATCCAATTGATGTCATCAAATGAAATATGTTTTTCATTTTATTCATAGAGCCCTACATCGATATAATGTGACACACAGGACCGAATCATTTATTTATTAGCGCGAAACATCCTATTTGTTCCATTAGTAAAATATTTGATGCATTGATGGTATGATGATGGAATTGCAGTGCGTTGATGCAGCCAAGGATTCACTAACTATATATTTAAAGTCATACTTTGCCTCACTAAAAGGAACACAGAATCTGACATGAGATCTCCAATCCATGTTTTAATCTTGATTCTTCCCAACGGTTTACGCTTGCTTTTTTTATACCAGTAGAGTTGTATTGCAAGGTGTCAAGCAATATTCACTTTATCTTAGTTGATGAAGCGTTTGATGTGAGAGGAGGTTAACTCTAGATCTATTGTCGATGAAGATCCTACGTATGTAAATTCAATTTATCATTCCAACCATATATAAGGGGTTGATATTACCTTTCATGGTAGAATCTTCATCCCTGTCTATGATGGAGATGATGACCTGACATTCTTTTGGAATGGGCTCTATTTGATAGACTTCACCTGCTGCAAAGTCATCCTCGAACCACTGGGGACTTAAAAAAGGATTCTATGAATGACAACCTAAGATATTCACAATGTCTCACGCATCCAGGATTGATAGCTTTGTTGTTACTAAAACTAGCTGTTCTAAAATATCATACTTCTTCTCTAAAGGTTGGTGCTCCCTATAATGGGGTTTCTCTTTCACAGACACTTTAGGGGTTTGATCTTTTGACATCGATGGTTCAACCTCTATGGTGGGGGCCGGTGGTGTTGTGTTCCTTTCCACATATGGCCAAACTGGCCCACTTGTATGGCTTGGGAGATTTGGTATTTTTACTTCTCTTAATGGATATTAAAATATAATTGGTCTTGGATTTCTACCAATTGGGGCGGAGGAGATTTTCTACTTTTTGTGTTTTTTGGAGGGTCCTTCTGTGAGTTTCCATGATGTTAACAGTTTGACTTGTGGTGTGGCCCGAAATTTGATTCCATCCATGATCATGCTTTCCAGGAAACCCCAGACTATGCAGCCTCTTCCTTTGGCTCTCCGTTTGGGTGTAGGGAATTCATGTTTATTTCCATAGTATTTATCAGAGAAGGGTTCCATCAAGTGAATATCATTAATAGAGTCGAAAGATCAATTCTTAATCCAAAACTGTTTCTATATGACTGTCTCTTTCTGATGGTGTCATTTGGTGGGTCAGTTCCCACTGTGAAAAGTATGTTGTCTTGAATTTTAAAATTTTCAACACTAACTTTGGATATGGTGTCAGATCATATTATTTCTCTTTCTTTATACTTTTCTGTCCTTTGAGGACCATGGGGTTGAGGAGGATGGATGTGTTGTATTGGGATATTTTGGGGGCATAATTGGTTGTTTCAACTGCACCTGATGGATTTCATGGAATCTATTGATGGTATCTCGGGTCTTCTAGTTGTCAATATTTTTCTCCTTCTTACTAGAGACTATTTTCCAATCCTCTTTTTCACTTGAGTCTGAGTTGGAAACATACACCACGTGTGATGCTTGTGGTCCCAACTTGACTTTCCCTGAATCCACCATCTTTTGTTGGAGATTGTTAAAAGGGTAAAATTACTGAATGGTGTGTCCTAGTATTTGATGATAGGGAAAAAAATTGGACGGTCGTTGAGACCCACTTCATCAGCTTTCATTGGTTCAAGTAGCCGAAGAAAATTTAAATTCATAGCTACTATTAAATAGCCGCAGACATGGTCATCTCATAATGAGTAAAATTTATTTCTTTGTTCTTATAATTGATGTAACGCCCTGACCCTAGTTACCCAGATTTGGTGCATTATTACACAACATTGTCATGATCACAAAAGATCAAGTCTCGAAAGACCGATCATTTTAGTAGGCTTGGAAATACTAGATATATTCATAAGTTTCACATTAAATTTTAAAATGAAAAAAAAACTACAACAACATAGTCTCTATATTCCACACTCATATCCCTTAGACTATCCCTGTTTGTCAGTCATAATATACTTCTTCGTATCCTAGAAAAAATAAAACAAATAAAGGTCTGAGCTCTAATTCTCAGTAAGGATAACAATAAAGAGAAAAATTTAATAAATAATCATAAACTTTTAAGGAAATATATAAGACTAAAATAAAAGCCTTTTAAACGAGAAATTGAGAATAATATGGAAAATATAAAATCAAATAATTCCATTTACATATTCACTTGGATATTCTACTAGTCGAATAATCACATGCAATACCAATAGACACTTTCATAACGATGGAATGCATAATGACAGACTTCACAACCACATAGTCTAGGCCTTGTGCCCAGAATACAAATAAGATTTTTTCAAGGCCTTGTATTAAGAAACTCGTTTGTCTCATGAGACCTACCGTTGCATTGAGGAGCTATAGCGGGCTCCACCCAAAACATACTAAGTCCAATGCATTCCTCTTATGAAAAGGTTTAAACATAACATAAACATTCGTATTAAAACTAGCATATGAAATGTCAATACTTTGTTAAAAACCCATGAAGTGTATAAAAATAACACATCGATAGTCCAAAATATCATAAATCCTTCAATACAATATAGATGTTTTTTATCATAATAAATCATCTTTAAATAAACTTAAAATCCATCAATGAATGTTGACATTGATGACATCAAAACCTTTTTTAGAGAAATATCTCATTCTATTTTGAAATATTTTAAAATTAATATAATTAAAAAATAAAACATTTATTCTGAAAATATTCTTATAAGCTGAAAAGGGAAGCTTCGACGAGGTTATAATGGCAAAAAATATTTTCACCCACCATATAAGTTAAAATAAACATTCTTACCTTAATTTTTTCGAAAAGGTCAAAAGTACCTTGTTTGGAAAACAATGAAAAGATTCATTTCAACCATTTTATAAATAATCAAACAAGGGTATAAATAACCTTAACCGTAGTCATGTAAATAGAAAATATGTTTTGAAATACACTTTTAAGAAACATGAATGTGAATGATAATGATGTCCTAGTAGATACTTACGTAAAAAAACCTCAGAAAATAAAGAGATTGTGAAATTAAACCTTACCTTGAAATTTTCCTTGGTCGATGGTAGGTTAACCTCCTGTTAAATGGTGAAATAATTTTTATTAAATTATAAAATAATAATATACATTAATATGATATCATAGTTTATCTTTAATAATTTTTTTAATAATATCATAGTATTATCGTCATTTCGGGTGTTAACTGATGTGTTTTCCTTTATATGCATTTTTATGTAAGTAACTTTTATTAGGGATGGGATGTATCTTATTAATATTCAGAATGATATTAAGTGTTTAAAAATAATTTTTAATCATCTAATGAAAATTAGTCTTGAATGGATATGATGGGGAATGAATCTCATCGCGTTCTTGAGACGGTAATCCGTACGTACGCACTGGCGACAATATCATTATTATGGTATTAAAATAATGTATAATTCGATTATATATCATATATACATATTAAATATCATGTTATATTTATTATTTAAATCAATTACATATCATTATTATACCCATCCAAATAATCATGTATTGAATAACAATTACACCACGAAGTGGAGACAATAAGCCGTATGTACGCACGTATGGTGACATTTCATTCAAAGGATGGATAGAATAATTAATTTTGTTGTACCATATTACCAATAAAATCACATTATATAGAATATACTAGAGTTATTATTTTAGAATGGAAACAACAAAGATAGAGGATGTGGTAGAAGAAAGGAACTTGAAAGAGGTGGTGAGATATTTACCTCTTTTTCAGGTTCTTCCTTTTGATTTGATCAACATGGATACATTGGATGGAGTTATGACTAAAGGAAGGCCAATAGAACAAAGGGATGAAAATTGAGAGGGTATTTAGGCAGGGTCTGGTTGAGCCAAAATGCTTTGATGGTGTGAATTTGGAGAAAGGGGGAGTACCCATTTATAAGAGGGTTAGGGGCACCTTAGGAAAAGATAGAAATTATATTTTATAATAAAAGAATTTTCGGTTTCTAATTGCTCAAAAATTAATTATTTAAAGGATAAGGTGGAAATGGGATGAAAACCACTCATCCAATAGGTTTTGGACAGGTTTGGGTCACTATATTAACATTATTTTTTATATTCAACTCTTAGTTAATTAGTTTGACATTTACCATGTCTCTTTGTATTTTTATATTATATGGTAAATAAACAGACAATAAACTTTCAAGTGAACCTCAAGTAGTTCATTAATGACATATATAATATTATTTAAGAGATTTGGCCGAATATTAGATTGTTAGGAATATAATATCAATTAATAAAAAAAATATTTTTTAAAAAACTCTTTTATGTCAATTTTAACACTATTTTCTATTTTGTTTTTTAATTCATAAAAGCATTATTACTTCGACAAAAATTCATTTAATCAACCCTAACATGTCATATTAACCTATAAAATTAGTTAAATTCATAAGAAGTCTCAAATTACATTTATTTGGATATTTATAATATAAATTATTTTAATATTTCATTAATTAGGTAAATTCTACATCATCATTGTGTCATAAATAAATTAAATTATCTAATGTCTAAAAATTATAAATAAAATTCCATTATATATGAAATTATTTTTTCTTTCTAGTTAATATTTTTATATGAATTTATCTTATGTGTAACCCTATATTAAAAATGGTTTAGTTATTAAACTTTTAATTTAGCACTTTGAACTCATCATTGAATTAAATAATAATAAATGTTCGAATCTAATCCAAGTTGACCGAAAGGATAATATTTTATTCCTAAGGTAGTTTTTGGTCGAATTATACTTTTCCAATAGAATTATGACATGTGTTAGAGTAATAATAATTTCATTTTCACCCTTAATTACCCTATTTGCTTTTACCCTTGGAATATAAAAGTAAAAAGATACTATTCACCAAAAAATATTTTCATCTTATTGAACAACATTTTACTTACTGATATCAACCGTGTCTCATTGATTTTTGAAATTAACTCACAGAAACCGTAAAATTATGTTTTATGTGAATGTGCAAATTTTCATAAGAGGTGGGTAAAAAACGCTAAAAAGTTCAATAAAATTTTTATATATCTAAAATTGCTAAAAACTAACTCCAATGAATTGAATTGAAATTATATAGGTATTATGTATCTATTTTTACCTAAAATAAATTTAAATAAAATAAATAATTATTTAGATAAAAATTCGGTTTTAAACTATAACTCAGTGTTTTTCACTATTCATCTTAAAATTGAAAGTGTTCAAAAAAATACCAAAAATTCACCCTAAGATAATATTGATATTACGAATCTAAAAAAAATCCATTTTGAAAGATAAAATTTATTAAACTTCAGAAAGTGGGTAATACTATTCATAACGGCTAGTTTGATTGGTTGTGGTGTGTTAGAACTCGATGTTGCGTACAACACACACTATTGTATTATTCAAAGTGAAGCATAACATGGAAGCTTGGGGTGTTACATTCTCAACTCATTCAAATAATTTCATCCTCAAAATTTCTATAATACTACAGCAGAAAATGATTCGGGTGGTTCTTCATCATATGTTCCTCTGGTTCCAACATTGCCTATTCCATCTTAGGGTTTCTCCATAGAACTTTTACCAGACGATTCATCCAGTTTCTCAGCACTTTTTCACATGTAGTAAGAAACTTGACAGACTCTTCGCAATAAGACATATCGGGTTCCAGTTCTAATTCCTCATAGGTGAGTATATGTGTTGGGTTAGGCATGTATTTTCTCAACAATGATATATGGAACACATCATGAAATTTGGAGAGACTTGGCGGCATTGACAAATGGTAAGCTACATCCCCAATTCGTTCTTGAATTTCAAAAGGTTCGATGTACCTAGGACTTAATTTTCTCATCTTACCAAAACTTATAACACCCTTCCATGGAGATACCTTCATGAAAACATGATCTCCAACCTGAAATTCCAAATCCTTATTTTTTTTATCAACATAGTTCTTCTATCTACTTTGATCCACCTTGATGTGGTTTTGGATTACCTTTACCTTTTCCTTCATTTCCTCTAAATGTTCTAGACCTATGAGTTTTCTTTCACCAACATCATCCCAACAAGTTGGTGTGTGACATCTCTTTCCATATAACGCTTAATATGGTGCATCTGAATACTTGAGTGGAAGCTATTGTTATTGGAAAATTCTACCGGAGGTAAATATTGATCCCAAATAGCTTAAAAGTCAAGTGAGCATGATCCCAACAAAGATTCTAAGGTTTGAATTGTCACGACCCGCCCTCAGGGTCCGTTCTGTGACTACCCCAAGCCCGTCTTCCATAGGCCAGGGGCTGGCGACTAGCACCAAGGCGTAAATCCTGGTAAAAAGGGAAGGCATTGCCTTTGAAAAGTAAACTCACACCACAGAGTAAACAAGCGGAAAGGTAAATGGGCCAGAATACAAACCCAAACTCAAAGTAAAGTACAACTCGAAAAGGGAAAAACAGCAACTGAAAAGTAAAAGCCGCTACTCCGAGCTGTCCACTGGAAATCCCACCTGAAGGGTGGGTACAGATAGCTCCTCTGCTTCACGGGTCCCGCCGTCCGCTCCGAGCACGTCCCGCCCAATGGTCCACCTCCGGGTACCGTCCCGCTCTGTAAGCCTCAGCTAAGGTCAACGCTGTCCGTCGTCTGCAACCAACACAACGTAGTGCGGGAAAGCCCGTGCAGGGGTGAGTATAAGCTACTCAGTAGGGACTCCGAGACCCCTGAAGGTCTCTCAAATCCACAAAGGATAAGCCACGAAGAAAAGTAAAAATCACGAAGTAACAACTGCCACTGCTTGGGTATATGCCCATACATATACCTAAGTCATCAATTTCCGCTTGGCTCCAACACCGAGCCCAAGAACAACCCAATCCACAAGGAAGAGTAATCAGAAAATCCACACAGATTATAACAAGTTTATGAAATCAACGGATTACCATTACCCAGGTATATGCCCATACATATACCTAAGTTATCAAGCGACCCATCTCAATCATGAGGAATCACAAAGATCATGGACTCATCTCAAACCAGGATTTTCATTATCGAAACCGTAACTGCTGAAGAGCTCCGTCTCTAGAGTGTACAGTGGTCCTGTCACGACTCCGAGGTACTGCTCACTAACCTAAGACTGCTGAAGTACTCGTCCTGTAGAGTACCGCGGGTCTGCTGCCAACTACCGGGCGCTCCGTCCGCTGAGGGTCTGCTGCCAAATACCGGGCGCTCAACCAGATAGCCTACTGAGGTACTCCTCCTGTCGAGTACCGCGGGTTTGCCGTCAACTACCAGGCGCTCCGTCCGCCGTGGGTCTGCTGCCAACTACTGGGCGCTCCGTCCACTGGGCTAGTCGACTCACTCCAAGTCGAGTCGGTCAAGCAGTCGTCAGGTCTCAGTCATCTACACGGTCTCCGTACTCCGCACGCACGTCTCCACCGTCGCGGGTCTGTCGCTACAACCAAGCACACATACTCCGTAGAGTATCGCGGGTCCGCCGCTACAACCAAGCGCTCCACCGCCAAGGGTCTGCTGCTGCATCCAAGCGCACCACCACTGACAAGTACCACGGGTCCGCCGCTACACCCAAGCGCTCCACCGCCCAAGGTAAAAAGAAGATTCAACTCACACAGGTTCGGTAGCACTGTTCCACGTAGGATCGCTGAGTGCTGTAGTCGTCATCGTCGAATCCACACAGGATCTCTGTACTGTCGTCGTCGCAGTCACAGTAGCAGTAGTAGTAGTCGTCACAGTAACAGTCGCAGCCAGCACTAGGGTTCCCGCATACAGCAAGCTCGTTCAGAGGGTCCGCTCCACGAGCCGAGAGGCTGATACATCAACTGTCACAAGGTCCAGAGTTGATGTATCCAAAAGTTCCGTATCGTCAACAGGAACTCAACGCAACAGACGGCGCGTCGATCGGATGCCCGGTCTGAGAGTTATTGGCATTTTCGTCTCCGAGGCCCGGTTGGTTTTTAAGGCAAAACCAACCCAACCGTACTCCACCTGCGTCCAAACCTTAGGCGGAGTATGCCAAAAGATCCGTCTCACTAAGAGGAACTCAACGCGACTGACGGCGCGTCAATCGGACGTTCGTGGCTCAAGATATGAGCGTTTCCGCTCCGAAGGCCCGGTTGGTTTCGTGAACGAACCAACCCGGCCGAACTCAAATTAATCCGAAACCTTGAGTGCAATATACCGAAACGACCGTCTCGATCCAAGGATCGCGTTGCCGCAGACGGTTCGTCATTCGGAGGTCCGAGGCTCATGTTATAGCCAAAAGACCGAAACAGGTTCAAAACGGGGGGTCCGGGTCCGGGCCGACCCGGCCCTCCCCCCCCCCCCCTCCCCCCCCCCCCCCCCCGGGGCGGCGCGGCGGCCTGGCGGCGCGGCGGCGCGGGGTGCCGCGAGGAGCCGCACGCGGGGGCTAAGCCCCGCTGATTTGGGAAGCGGCGCGGCCATTAGTGCCGCGCCTTTGCAACAAACGGCCCCCACGTGGGGGCCGGTTTAATTAAAAGAACCGGGGGGCTGCTGCCCCCCTTTCATGGAACCGCCCCCCTCTTAAAGAGGGGGGTTTTACATGCTGGTCGGGGGATTAATTCCCCCGGTTTAATGCCTTCCGGCCGGCCAGCTGGCCGGCCGGTTTTTCTCCAACGGGACCGGAAATTCCGGTCCCCCCTTCGGCTTCCGACGCCGGCGGCCCGGCCGCCGGTCTTCTCTTCCGCCGCGGCCCGGAACCATCCGCGGTCTCCTCGTCCCGCCGCGGCCCGGAACCGGCCGCGGTGTTCGTCGTCCGGCGCGGTGCGACGGCACCGCGCCCCTTCGCCGTGCTTGATATTCATTCAACGCGGCGCGACGGCGTCGCGTTCTTGTTGTTTCTTCCATGGTGCGCGCGCGACGGCATCGCGTAAGTTAAACGTACAATTATCCGCGTGGTGCGACGACACCACGCCACCTTGCTTCCGCCCGCAAGAATAATCAACATGAACGATGGAGGGGGGGTTCGGCCATGTTCATGCGGTCCGGCCCCCTCAGGTTAAAAATAATAACGCAACTTTTAAATAATACAAGCTACACGTTAGTCTTGCTAAAATCACGATCAAGAATAAAATAAGGAAACCAAAAAGAAATCAACAACCCCTACCTCGGGTATAAGGTTCGAAGATTCGTCTACGTTCCGTGGAAGACGGCGTCACGGAGGTCGGGCGTCGCGGTCGCCGTTCGTCAAATCCGTTGACGAAGGGATATGCCCGAAGAGATACGTCATTGGAGAATCTTCGTATGCCGACGAAGAAGGTCCGAGGAGGAAGTGGCGTCCCCTTCGTTGACACGGTAAACGAAGAATGGAGGTGCGGCGTTCTTCGTCGGAGCTTGAGCGTTCTTCGTCAAGATGAACGTTCTTCGAGTTCTTCGTCAGAGTTGAAGAAGAAGAAGAGCTCTCCACCTCTCAAGAAGACAAACAAACAACCCCAAAATAAAATAAGACAACATCTTATTTTATTATCACATAACACAATAGAATTTCAAAGGTTTGAAATTCAAAAGGTTTAACTCCCATACTTAATAAGGTAACTCAAGCCAATAAATGAGGCGTTAAGGGAGTTGGGAGAATTTGAAAGGATTAGGGGTTTGTGTGGGCCCCACCACACTTAATCCTCCCAAGGGAGGTTAAGTGGGTGTGGGTCCCACTTCCAACCTCCTTTGATAGGATTTAACAAGTTATAATAAAATTGTTCTACACAATTTTATTTAACTCAAACTAAAAACCCCAAAACTAACTTTCAACCCGCAACAAACGCAACTCCCGAAAAGGTCTCTTTAAGCGAATATCGGCGCTGCGAGTTCATCGGTGCCCTCGGATTTCAATTCCGAGCACCGGATCAAAAGTTAGGAATTCCCGCTCGTTCGTTCACTGAACGTACCCGAGCCAATCTTCGGAAATTAATTCCGGGCACTCCGGACCTCGGAATCAGGTGCCGTCTGAAACCGCGCTCTTGTAAAATTCTAAAGAAAATTAAGAAAAAATTTTCCTTGAATTTTACGGGTCTTTACATAACTCCCACCTCAGGGCTTTACGTCCCCGTAAAGCTACATCAAAAAATAGGGAAACAAATGAGGGTACTGAGCACGCATCTGAGCCTCCCGCTCCCATGTGCTCTCCTGGAGATTCCCGTGCTTCCATCTGATGCGCACAAGAGGAATCGATCGCCCACGCAGGACCCGCTCCTGTCGATCCTCTATCTCCACCGGGACCTCCGTAAAAGTCGCCCCATCGTCAACGTCAAGCTCCCCATGGTCAATGATGTGCGTCGGGTTGTGCACGTATCTCCACAGCTGGGATACGTGGAAGACGCCGTGCACCCGGTGCAACTGAGGTGGTAGAGCCAGGCGATAAGCCACCTCGCCAATCCTGCTGAGAATCTGGAAGGGTCCGATGAAGCGCGGAGATAACTTGCCGCCTCGGCCAAATCTCCGAATACCACGTCGAGGTGAGACCCGCAAGAGGGCGTGGTCGCCATCCTCGAACTCCAGTGGCCTCCGCCTCCTGTCAGCGTATGACTTCTGCCGGCTCTGAGCTGTCCTCATCCGCTCCTGGATGACCTGGACCTTCTCTGTCGTGGCCTGGACCATCACAGGTCCACAAGAGCTGCAAGATTTCTTCTTTGCCGAAAAGAAAAATCTGGTCTCATCCCCTGGATGAACCACATTCCTTGCCTAAAACAGTCAATCCTAACATGGATGATACTAATCCATACCAAGGATGACGTCGTAAGGCCTCGACGCTACTACTAAGAGATTCAACCGTTACTCTCGCCTCCAAGGGTTGAGTCACACTGTCGGCATCAGTGTGTGGTAACTGGGTCTCCTCCAGTAGATGTCTCACAAGTGAGGGTCAAGTCAACAGCCAAAACTGGAACCTCTTAGTAACATCACGAAAGAGGACAGGAACGCAAATATCACAAAGGTATGCGTCTTTTATTATTGCAGCTCATAATACAAGACGCTACACAAAAGCAACAAGGAACCAGAAGTACAAAGGATGTTATCCACTAGTTCTGCTCCTATCCATCGGCTCCCAGAGCTCCATGATCGAAGGCCTCGGCTGCCTGAAGCTGAGCTCTCCCCTGCGGTCGGGGTGGACCTCCTGGTGGTGGTGGTGGAAGAGCCTCAAAGCGTCGCCCACCACCGGCTGCTCGTCCAGCTCCTCTGCCTCGTCCGCCTCCTCCCTGCGGACCGCCACGGTCGAACCTCTGCCTCTGCCTGGGAGGTTCTTCACTTAACTGCTGATCATCAGCATGGCGGGTCGGACAGTCACGAGCCATGTGACCAATCCCGCCACAGGAGTAACACTGCCCACTCTCGGCACGCCTGGCTCTGACTCCACCCCGTCTTCCCCGTACAACTGAGCCTGAGTCGTGCAGTCGGCCACCGGTAGGTCTGGTCTGCCTGGAACCCTGAGTCATCCGTCGGCTACCAGCTGCAGATGACTCTGCCACGTGCCGCCCTGCGGTGAGTTGCTGTGCTGGTGTAGACTCAGCAAGGAAACTCTCGATCAGAAGTGCCCGCTCCAGTACTCCTGTCTGAGTCGGTATGCTGAGGGAGATCAGCGATGCCCTGATCTCGTGTCTCAAACCCTGCTCGAAGGTCCGGGCCCGGAAGAAGGGGTCCCGTACCATGTCTGTCGAGTTCCGAGAAAGGTCGGTGAACCTCGCCGCGTACTGAGCGACCGTCATGCTGCCCTTCCGCAGCTGTAGAAGCTCCTGAATACGCACCGCACGAAGGGTGGCTGGGACGAACTCCGAGTGGAAGATGCTCTCAAAGTCCGTCCAAAGTAGAGATGCCTCATCATGCACCTGGAGAATCAAGCTCCACCATCGTCCTGCTGCTGCGTGTAGTAGGCTCGCAGCGAGGATCACCATGAGGTCTGCTGGTGTCCTCACTAGCCTAAACACTCGTACCACTGCCTCCAGCCAGTCCTCTGCTGCCTGGGGATCCGTCTCCCCGCGAAACCTGGGCGGTCGCTGGCGCTGAAACTCATGCAGTGCGCTGAGGCGACGTGCATCGTCAGCGGCTGCTGCTGGAAGCATCGGGGGCTCGGCGGGTAGAGCTACCGCTGGTGCCACTGCAGACAAAGGGCCCTGTACCAAGGCCTCGTCGCTCGGTGGGCTGTCATCACGCTCAACTCTTGGAACCCTAGCTGGCTGCCGTCGTGGGGCCATCCTGAAAGGAAACAGGTGTGCCACGGTCAAACAGTATACCTGGTGAGCTGACACAAAGAAATCACAAAGAAAACTTTGAAACACACACGCAATCAATGTTTTCGTGTATTAAGTCGGAAATCAGAAGTCAGGGTCCTGGTGTACGGATACGTCGGCCGCCGCACCAACACTGGACTCCCTGGACTGATAACCACACTCAATACGCTAAACATTATTGCTTCACATAGAAAAGATCAGAGTTTGCGGTAGAACCGAACTCCTCTGATACCAATTTGTCACGACCCGCCCTCGGGGTCCGTGCCGTGACTACCCCAAGCCCGCCTTCCATAGGCCAGGGGCTGGAGACTAGCACCAAGGTGTAAATCCCGGTAAAAAGGGAAGGCATTGCCTTTGAAAAGTAAACTCACACCACAGAGTAAACAAGCGGAAAGGTAAATGGGCCAGAATACAAACCCAAACTGAAAGTAAAGTACAACTCGAAAAGGGAAAAACAGAAACTGAAAAGTAAAAGCCGCTACTCCGAGCTGTCCACTGGAAATCCCACCTGATGGGTGGGTACAGATAGCTCCTCTGCTTCACGGGTCCCGCCGTCCGCTCCGAGCACGTCCCGCCCAGTGGTCCACCTCCGGGTACCGTCCCGCTCTGTAAGCCTCAGCTAAGTTCAACGCTGTCCGTCGTCTGCAACCAACACAACGTAGTGCGGGCAAAGCCCGTGCAGGGGTGAGTATAAGCTACTCAGTAGGGACTCCGAGACCCCTGAAGGTCTCTCAAATCCACAAAGGATAAGCCACGAAGAAAAGTAACAATCACGAAGTAACAACTGACACTGCTTAGGTATATGCCCATACATATACCTAAGTCATCAATTTCCGCTCGGCTCCAACACCGAGCCCAAGAACAACCCAATCCACAAGGAAGAGTAATCAGTAAATCCTCACAGATTATAACAAGTTTATGAAATCAACGGATTACCATTACCCAGGTATATGCCCATACATATACCTAAGTTATCAAGCGACCCATCTCAATCATGAGGAATCACAAAGATCATGGACTCAGCTCAAACCAGGATTTTCATTATCGAAACCGTAACTACTGAAGAGCTCCGTCTCTAGAGTGTACAGTGGTCCTGTCACGACTCCGAGGTACTGCTCACTAACCTAAGACTGCTGAAGTACTCCTCCTGTCGAGTACCGCGGGTCTGCTGCCAACTACCGGGCGCTCCGTCCGCTGAGGGTCTGCTGCCAAATATCGGGCGCTCACCCAGATAGCCTACTGAGGTACTCCTCCTGTCGAGTACCGCGGGTTTGCCGCCAACTACCAGGCGCTCCGTCCGCCGTGGGTCTGCTGCCAACTACTGGGCGCTCCGTCCACTGGGCTAGTCGACTCACTCCAAGTCGAGTCGGTCAAGCAGTCGTCAGGTCTCAGTCATCTACACGGTCTCCGTACTCCGCACGCACGTCTCCACCTTCGCGGGTCTGTCGCTACAACCAAGCGCACATACTCCGTAGAGTATCGCGGGTCCGCCGCTACAACCAAGCGCTCCACCGCCAAGGGTCTGCTACTGCATCCAAGCGCACCACCACTGACAAGTACCACAGGTCCGCCGCTACACCCAAGCGCTCCACTGCCCAAGGTAAACAGAAGATTCAGCTCACACAGGTTCGGTAGCACTGTTCCACGTAGGATCGCTGAGTGATGTAGTCGTCATCGTCGAATCCACACAGGATCTCTGTACTGTCGTCGTCGCAGTCACAGTAGCAGTAGTAGTAGTCATCACAGTAACAGTCGCAGCCAGCACTAGGGTTCCCGCATACAGCAGGCTCGTTCAGAGGGTCCGCTCCACGAGCCGAGAGGCTGATACATCAACTGTCACAAGGTCCAGAGTTGATGTATCCAAAAGTTCCGTATCGTCAACAGGAACTCAACGCAACAGACAGCGCGTCGATCAGACGCCCGGTCTGAGAGTTATTGGCATTTTCGTCTCCGAGGCCCGGTTGGTTTTTAAGGCAAAACCAACCCGACCGTACTCCACCTGCGTCCAAACCTCGGGCGGAGTATGCCAAAAGATCCGTCTCACTAAGAGGAACTCAACGCGACTGACGGCGCGTCAATCGGACGTTCGTGGCTCAAGATATGAGCGTTTCCGCTCCGAAGGCCCGGTTGGTTTCGTGAACAAACCAACCCGGCCGAACTCCAAGTAATCCGAAACCTTGAGTGCGATATACCAAAACGACCGTCTCGATCCAAGGATCGTGTTGCCGCAGACGGTTCGTCATTCGGAGGTCCGAGGCTCAAGTTATAGCCAAAAGACCGAAACAGGTTCAAAACGGGGGGGTCCGGGTCCGGGCCGACCCGGCCCGACCCCCCCCCCCCCCCCGGGGCGGCGCGGTGGCCGGCGGCGGCGCGGGGTGCCGTGGCGGCTCGGGGTGCCGCGAGGAGCCGCACGCGGGGGCTAAGCCCCGCTGATTTGGGAAGCGGCGCGGCCATTAGTGCCGCGCCTTTGCAACAAACGGCCCCCACGTGGGGGCCGGTTTAATTAAAAGAACCGGGGGGCTGCTGGCCCCCTTTCATGGAACCACCCCCCTCTTAAAGAGGGGGGTTTTACATGCTGGCTGGGGGATTAATTCCCCCGGTTTAATGCCTTCCGGTCGGCCAGCTGGACGGCCGGTTTTTCTCCAACGGGACCGGAAATTCCGGTCCCCCCTTCGGCTTCTGACGCCGGTGGCCCGGCCGCCGGTCTTCTCTTCCGCCGCGGCCCGGAACCGGCCGCGGTCTCCTCGTCCCGCCGCGGCCCGGAACCGGCCGCGGTGTTCGTCGTCCGGCGCGGTGCGACGGCACCGCGCCCCTTTGCCGTGCTTGATATTCATTCAACGCGGCGCGACGGCGTCGCATTCTTGTTGTTTCTTCCATGGTGCGCGCGCGACGGCATCGCGTAAGTTAAACGTACAATTATCCGCGTGGTGCGACGGCACCACGCCACCTTGCTTCCGCCCGCAAGAATAATCAACATGAACGATGGAGGGGGGGTTCGGCTGTGTTCATGCGGTCCGGCCCCCTCACGTTAAAAATAATAACGCAACATTTAAATAATACAATCCACACGTTAGTCTTGCTAAAATCACGATCAAGAATAAAATAAGGAAACCAAAAAGAAATCAACAACCCCTATCTCGGGTATAAGGTTCAAAGATTCGTCTACGTTCCGCGGAAGACGGCGTCGCGGAGGTCGGGCGTCGCGGTCGTCGTTCGTCAAATCCGTTGACGAAGGGATATGCCCGAAGAGATACGTCGTTGGCGAATCTTCGTATGCCGACGAAGAAGGTCCGAGGAGGAAGTGGCGTCCCCTTCGTTGACACGGTAAACGAAGAATGGAGGTGCGGCATTCTTCGTCGGAGCTTGAGCATTCTTCGTCAAGATGAACGTTCTTCGAGTTCTTCGTCAGAGTTGAAGAAGAAGAAGAGCTCTCCACCTCTCAAGAAGACAAACAAACAACCCCAAAATAAAATAAGACAACATCTTATTTTATTATCACATAACACAATAGAATTTCAAAGGTTTGAAATTCAAAAGGTTTAACTCCCATAATTAATAAGGTAACTCAAGCCAATAAATGAGGCGTTAAGGGAGTTGGGAGAATTTGAAAGGATTAGGGGTTCGTGTGGGCCCCACCACACTTAATCCTCCCAAGGGAGGTTAAGTGGGTGTGGGTCCCACTTCCAACCTCCTTTGATAGGTTTTAACAAGTTATAATAAAATTGTTCTACACAATTTTATTTAACTCAAACTAAAAACCCCAAAACTAACTTTCAACCCGCAACAAACGCAACTCCCGAAAAGGTCTCTTTAAGCGAATATCGGCGCTGCGAGTTCATCGGTGCCCTCGGATTTCAATTCCGAGCACCGGATCAAAAGTTAGGAATTCTCGCTCGTTCGTTCACTGAACGTACCCGAGCCAATCTTCGGAAATTAATTCCGGGCACTCCGGGCCTCGGAATCAGGTGCCGTCTGAAACCGCGCTCTTGTAAAATTCTAAAGAAAATTAAGAAAAAATTTTCCTTGAATTTTACGGGTCTTTACATGAATAGTCCATTTTGATTGTCCATCAGTTTGGGGGTGGTGGGCAGTGCTCAAAACGAATCTCAGAATCCAGTGATTTCTGAAGACTTTTCCAGAATATTGATGTAAAATGGGGATCACGACATGAAAAAATTGATAGGGATACTCCATTAAATGTCACAACTTCATTTATATTTATTCCTGCTAAATTTTCAAGTGGTAAATCCTATCTTATAGTATAAAAATGTACTGACTTGGTAAGATGATCAATTATTACCCCTATTCCATCATTCCTTCTATGAGTCTTTGGTAGTCCCATGACAAAGTCCATTGTAATATTATCCCATTTCCTCTCAGGTATTGGAAGAGGTTTCATGACTCCTCTAGGTTGTTGCCTACCTGCTTTCACCTGTTGACAAACCATACATCGTGATACAAAATTAGCAATCTCCCTCTTCATATTGTCCGACAAAAAATGTTCCTTAAAATATCTATACATCTTCGTGCTACCAGGGTGTATAGAGAAATTGGAACTATGAGAATCACCCAACAATTACATTTTTAGATCAGGTATATCAAGAACATAAAGTCTCTTACCAAATTTCAAAATTTCATCTTCATACACAAAGTCACTCAATCTCCCATCATTCACAACTTTAATCTTCTTTTGAAACTCTTCATCGTCCGTCTGAGAACTCTTTAACCTTTCAAGTAAAGATGGTTTGGTAACCATTTGAAAAATTATTGATGATTCAACTTCCATGGTGATTCCCATATCAATCATTACTATATCCATGAATATCGGATCCTTTCCAACTCTCATCTTGTTCAAAACTCCATGATCCTTTCAACTCAATGCATCTTCCACCTTATTTTCCTTCCTCGGGTGGTATTGTATTGTGAAATAATAATCCTTGAGTAGGTTCATCCATCTCCTTTGCCTCGTGATGAGTTATTTTTGTGGGAATATATAATTCAAACTCTTGTGATCAGTATAAATCTCACAATTTTTACCACAGATATAGTGTCTATATATTTTTAGAGCAATGATTATAGAAGTTAACTCAAGATTGTGAGTAGGATAGTTTTTCTTGTGAATTTTTAGTTGTCGTGATGCATAGTCAGTAACTCTATAATTCTGCATAATGACGCAACCAAGTCCTTTATTTGAAGTATCATTATAAATAACAAACCAGTCATTCCCCGATGGTGGAGTCAATATAGGAGCATTGACTAATCTACTCATCAGCTCTTCAAAATATTCTTCCCAATCATTTTTCCAAAAAAAATTAACCCCTTTTCCAGTGATCTTTTTTAATGGGATAGCCAAACGGGAAAAATTCTAGACGAAAAGTCAATAATAACCTGCTAAACAAATAAAACTACGTTCCTCAGTTATACTCGTTGGTGCTAGCCATTCTTGGATTGCCTTGGTCTTAGAAGGATCAACATAGATTCCATCCTTATAGACAATATTGCCAAGAAAACAAATCTCTTTAATCCAGAATTCACAATTGCTAAACTGCCCATATAATTCATGTCTTCTAAGAGTCTTCAAGATAATGCACATGTGATTTTCATGATCTTCATTGCTTTTGGAGTATACCAAGATATTATCAATAAATACCAATACAAATTCATCAAGATATTCCTTCGAAACTCTATTAATTAAATCCATGAATAAATAGGGTGCATTAGTCAATCCAAAAAGATTTACTATAAACTTGTAATGCCCATACCTGGTTCGAAATGTTGTTTTCGAAATGTCTTCCTTCTTCAGACACAATTTATGATATCCAGATCGAAGGTTAATATTTAAAAAGTATTGAGCTCTATGAATTTGGTCAAATAAATCATCAATGTGAGGTAGGGGATACTTTTTATTCATTGTTATAGCATTGATCTCTCTATAGTAAATGAAAAACCTCATAGATTCATCGTTCATATTAACAAAAGGGCAGGGGCTCCCCATAGAGAAACACTAGGGTGAATAAATCCCTTATTAAATGATTCCTCTATTTGTTTCTTTAGTTCCACTAATTCCATAGTGGCAATTATATAAGGGTTATTCGATATGGGCCTTGAACTAGGAATTAAATTAATGGAAAACTCAATTTATCATTCTGGCGGATGTCCAGGTAAATCCTTTGGAAACACATCAACATTTTCTTGCACAATAGGTACATCTTCTATTTGATCATTCTTTTCCTCACCCATAGTTGTTTCATTCTCTTCCTCCCCAATAATTGAATTTATTTGAGCTACTGGGGGTGGATATAGATAAGAACTAGGTGGTGACGTTTCATCTCTAAATATATGGTACTCATTATCATCATCAAAAACTATAACCTCATTCTTCATGCAATAAATTTTTTCATCATGGTCCGAAAGCCAATCCATACAACGGATTATATCAAATTAAATGATGGGTATGACTATGTGATTAGAAAAGAACATTTATATGCCCTAATGGGGATTGATTCAAAAACAATTATTGAAATTATACTTTCATTATGAGTTTTGACTGACAAATCACTTCTAAAATCAAATGGGAAATATCTAATTTCCTTAGGAAACTGGGAAGATATGATATAATGTTATGATCCAGAATCAAATAAAGAATTTTCTAAACTTGAGGAAACCATTAAATTACCCACCACCACATCTTTCCTAGCTTCAACCTTAGGAGTCGTGATAGCATAATCTTGGCCTTGATCCCTTGGCATTTTCTGAGGTAAGTTCCCATGACTCTTAGGAAATTCATTCTCATAATTCCCCCTTTCACTACAATTTTATCATTCAACATCGACAGCCTCTTCTTTCCCCTTGCAATCATGAGCATCATGGCCTTTTTCACCACACTTGTAACAGACTCCCATTCCCTTCAGGCAAGAACTAGAGTGTTTCTTCCCACATTTACTGCAGTTTGGATATTCTACATTTCCCTTCTTCCCCTTATTTCCATTTCATGAGTGTTAAACAGATCTCTTCTTCTATTTCTTTGCTTTAAAGTCGTAATACATAGAGAATTCATTTTCTATCTTGATATCACATTAGAAAATATCTTTGTATGACGAGAAGTATTGTAAGAGTAATGCTCTACGGAGAAATGGTTTTAACCTATCAAAGAAATGACCGATTTTACTTATTGGGTTACACATATAATATTCCATATGCCTCACTAACCATGTAATTTTAGCTTCATACTTTGAGATATTCTCATCCTCCTTTTTCCTTAGACTTAGAAATTGTCTTTCCATATTCGATCTATGATCATGAGGAAAGTATTTTTCTAATTTTTTTTAAAAATCACTCCATTCTATATTTGATACTTTATTATCTTCCATTGTGTTTTGAATCAATGACCACAATTGATCATTATCTCCAGTGAGGTGGTAAACTACCATGGCATTTTTTCTCCTTTCGCTACTCCCCAAGGAGTGGAATATTTTTCTCTAAGGAATTTATTCATTGCTCAGCTACTTGGGGATTTGTACCCCCATTGAATGTTGGTGGTAGTTTCCTCATGAAGTGATCTAACATTGATCATCCATGCTATGGATTAGGCTCCTCCATATGGGTAAGGTTATTATTTATAACCTGAGTGAGTTGTCCCAATATGATGATAAGATAATCAGCACCAGTTGCATCACCCGCTACACAATAATTATCTTCAGTATGAGGGAAATCCTTACATGGAGTGTGTGAATTGATACAGTTTCCATTCCTTCCACTAGCCACCATTTATAAACAATGGCATAAACTAGATTATTTTATGAATCGAAATACATAATTCCAAACTTGTAAAACACTTAACATAAAATGAACCGTTTATGGATATAATCCATGATCATAAAAAAATTTCACTAAGAATGTATATACTCTTAAACCCTTCATAATGGTTTGTAATGAAAATGGGAATTATCCTAAGCATATCCCCCAGGAGTGTCGTAACCAAGAGTGCATCAAGGCCCATTGTCGTGCACCAGTTCCCGTTCGAGTCTAGCTCAAATCGGTGTTTTAGGGTTTTACCCCTAGGAACATCTGTGCCAGAGCTGCCTCTACCAGCTCATATCCAGACATGGATGTATTTCTTGGAAAACTCAGAAAATCTCTACAATACCAAAATTCTAGGAAGTTCTTCTATACTAATACTCAAGGTCTATCTTAGGTTCATGTGCTCTAATCAGAGTTTTTCGGAATCTAGATTCAAAAGTTTGTAATTAACTTTCTCTGATACCAACTGTAAGACCCTAACCCTAGTTACCCAGAGTCGGTGCATTATTACATAACATTGGTTTGATCAAAAAATAACAAGTCTTGAAAGATCGATTATTTCAGTAGCATGGGAAATACTATATAAATTCATAAGATTCACATTACATTATAAAATGAAATAAACTACAAAAACATAGTCTCCATATTCCACACTCTTATCCCTTATAATATCCCTGTAGGTCATTCATAACATACTTCTTCGCATTCTGGGAAAAATAAAACATAGAAAGGTTTGATATCAAAATCTTAGTAAGGATAACAATAAAATGGAAACTTTCATAAATAATCATAAGAATTTAAGGAAATGTATCATACTAAAACAAAATCCTTTTAAACTTTAACATCAACATAATATGGTGATGAAGAAATCCAATAATTCCATTTACTTATTACCATGGATATTCTACTAGTCCAATAATCACATGCAATATCAATAGCCACTTTCATAATGTTGGAATGCATAATGCCAGACTTCATAACGACATTGTCAAGGCCTTATTCCAAGACTACAAATAAGATTTTGTCAAGTTCATGTTCCAAGACACAATTTTGTTTCATGAGACCTACCAATGCATCAAGCGGCTATAGCGGGCTCCACCCGTCACATACTATGTCCAATTCATTCCTCTTATGAAAAGGTTTAAACATAATATAAACATTAGTATTAAAACTAGCATTCGAAATGTAAATACTTTATCCATAAAACATTAATGGTATAAAAATAACACATCCACTGTAAAAAATATCACAAATCCTTCAATAAAATATGGATGTATTTTATCATAATAAATCAATTTCAAATAAACTTAAAATCCATTAAAAGATGTTGACATAGATGAAATAAAAACCTTTTTTAGAGAATTATCCCTTTCTATTTTGAAATAATTTAAAAGTAATATAATGAAAAAAGATAACATTTAATTTGAAAATATTCTTATTATATTGTAAGGGAAGCTTTGACGATGTTATAACAGTGGAAAATAGCCGCACCTGCCAAATAAGTTAAAAAACATTCTTACCTTAATTTTGTCAAAAAAGACAAAAGTACCTTGTATGGAAAATGATGGAAGGATTCAATTAAAGAATTTTATAAATAGTCAAACTAGTGTATAAATGAATTTAACCTATAGTCTATTAAATAGGAAAAATGTTTTGAAATACATTTTTAATAAACATGGATGTGGATGATAAAGATGTCCCAGTAGATACTTACATAAAAACAACCTATGATAATAAACATATAATGAAATAAACCATTACCTTGTACTTTTCCTTGGTCGAGGGTAAGTAAAACTTTGGTATAATAATGAAATAATTTTTATTTAATTATACAAGAATCATATACATTAATATGATTTCGTATATGATTTTTTAACATTGCTTTGTTAATAATATCTTACTATTATCATCGTTTCGGGTGTCAACTGATTCGTTTTCCTTTATATGCTTTGTTATGTAAGTAATGTTTGTTAGGGATGGGATGTATATTATTCATATTCATAATTATATTATCTTTTTAAGCATTATTTTTAATCATCTAATGAAAATTATTTTCGAAGGGGCACGATGGAGAATGAATCTCATCGCGTTCGTGGAGACGGTAATCGGTATGTACGCACGGGCGACAATATCATTCTTTTGATATTAAAATAATATATAATTGGATGTTATATCACATATAAATAATCCTTATCATGTTATATTTGCTATTTAAATCAATTACATATCATTATTATATCCATACAAATAATAATGTATTGAATAAAAATTACACCACGACATGGAGACGACAAGTCGTACGTATGCACGTATGGTGAAATGTCATTCAAAGGATGGATAGAATATTAAAATTGGTTTTAAAATATTTATAATAACATCAAAGTATGTATAAGATACTAGATTTATTATTTTATTATGGAAACAACCAATAATGAAGAAGTGGAAGAAGAAAAGAACATGAAAGAGGTGGTGAGTTATTTACCTCTTCTTCGGGTTCTTCCTTTTGATTTGATCAAAAGGTCTCTTTATATTGGATTTCTGATTAACATAAGGCCTCTAGGATGAAGGTAGGACAATTGATAGGGTATTTGGTCAGTGGTTGGCCGATCCAAATGGCTTTTATGGTGTAAATTTGGGGGAAGGGGGAGTTCTCTTTTATAAAAGGGTTGAGGGGAACCTTATGAAAAGCTAGAAATATTATTTTATCATATAATCATTTTCGGTATATAATTTCTCCAAAATGAATTATTTAAATTATAATGTGGGTATGGGTCGAAAGACACTCATAAAATTGGTTTTATATAGGTTTGGGTCACTAAATTAACCTTATCTTTTAGATTTAACTCTTAGTTAATTAGTTTGACATTTACCATGTCTCTTTGTATTTTTATATTATATGTTTAATAAAAATACTATAAACTTAGAAGAGAACCATAAGTGGTTAATTAATGACTTATATAATATTATGTAAGACCTTTGGCCGAAATTTACATTTTTATGAATAGAATATCAATTATTAATATAATAATTGTTTTAAAAACTCTTTTTTGTCACTTTTAACACTATTTGCTATTATATTTTTTCAAATTCATAAAATCATTATTACTTCTAAAATAAATCATTTAATCAACCCTAACATGTCATATTAACCTATAAAATTAGTGTAATTTATAAAAAGTATCAAATTACATTTATTTGGATATTTATAATATCATTTATTTAAATATTTCATTAATTAGGTAATTATTGCATCATCATTGTGTCATAAATAAATTAAGTTATTCAATGTCTAAAAATTATAAATAAAATACCATTATGTAGTACATTTTGTATCTTTATAATGAATATTTATAGTAGAATTTATCTTACTTTAAACCCTATATTAAAAATGGTTTAGTTATTAAACGTTGAATTTAACACTTTTAACTCTTCTTTGAATCAAATAATAATAAATATGCTAATCTAATCCATGTGGTCCTAAAGGATCATATTTTATTAAAAAGTTTATTTTAGGTCTAATTATACTTACAAAATTGAATTAGGACCCGTTTTAGGGTAATAATATTATTATTTTTATCCTTAATTAACCTATGTTCTTTTAACCGTGTAAAATAAAAGAAAAAATTTACTATTCACCAAAAATTATTTTCATCTTATTGAACCAAATTTTACATTCTGATATTTACCATGTCTCTCGGATTTTTGAAATTCAACTCACAGAAGTGGTAAAATTACGTTTTATGTGAATTTTCAAATTCTCCTTGGAGGTGGGTAAAAAACGGTAAAAAGTTCAATAAAATTTTTATATATCTAAAATTATTAAAAACTAACTCCAATGAATTACATTGAAATTATATAGGTATTATTTATCTATTTTGACCTAAAACAAGTTAAATAAAATAAATAATTATTTAAATAAATTTTTTTTTTTGAAGTATAACTCAGTGTTTTTCACTATTCATCAAAAATTGAAAGTGTTAAAAAAATACCAAAAATTCTCCCTAAGATAATTTCGATATTACGAATCCAAAAAAGAAGTCCATTTTGAAAGATAAAATTTAGAAAATTTCAATAAGGTGGGTTTTACAATTCATAATTGTTAGTTTTATTACTTGTGGTGTGTTTGAACTCGTAGTTGCATACAACACATGCTATTGTATTATTGAAAGAGAAGAGTACCGTGGAAGCTTGGGGTGGTACAATTGATTTATTTTTGCACCTAGTTTTTTATCTTGTCGATGTGGGGGTGGTTCTGGGCGTCTAGGGGGTCCCGCATGGTTCAGTGGTGGCCTCACAACTTGAGCATGTGCCAGGGGTGGCTTAAGCGTGACAGAAGCCACTTACGCTATTCCCATATTTTTCCAAGGGGCTGATGGGGCCATTCAAGACATAATATTGGTCATTTTCAAGGAGTATTATATTTTTTTGGAAGGGTTATAGAAGTCTATAATCCCACTTGTGTACTTCACCGGTATTAGAGTCGTTCACAATTCACCCCGAAGGTTATCGATTCACATGGAGAGCATCTCATCCTAGGGGAGCTTCCAGTTTAGGGAATAAGTCAGGAACTTCCATCTAGAAATGAAGTCTAAGACTCTATAATTATCTCAATATTTATAGTGTATGAGGTCATTGGTTGTTGTCTTAGGCAGCATTGAAATGAACTTGAAGAGGAACTGTCACTGAAGGTCCTCTCGTCCTGTAATTGAATTGGATGGTAGGCTATTATAACACATGAAGGCCGAGCCCTGTGGGGTTCCTATGAAGCACCTGAGTTTTACTACTTCTTACTACTCAATATTTCCCATCATTAGGTTACAATATGAGGCATCCTTCATTAAATGCAGTTACGAGCCCACCGAGCCATTGAATACTAGAAATATGGGGTTCTTGATGTTTGGTGGTGGCAGAACATTTCTCACCCACTCAGGGAAGGATTTTCACTCTGGTAGTATTAGAGTGTGCCACCCCTCTATGGATTTTAGTCGATTTGTTAGTTGTATGAAATTTTTTAAGATCCCTTGATGCATATCTTGTTGGGATTGAGGTTGGGTAGGTGCGACAGTGGCCAAGAGTGGGCATACTGGTGGCGCTAAAATTTGGGATGGATACCCAACTTGGGGTATCTTTTGTGGGTTTACCTAAACATGTTTTGGCTACTTTCCTAGTGGGGGGATGTCTAGACCTCTATCCAGGGTCGGGTTGAATGGTCCTCCGAGATTGGATTCATTCATCGGAATGTGTGCTTGTGGAATGGGAACCTCTTCTGGGAGCACCTGCTGACGTTTTGTAGGGGGGGACACATTCGAAAAGGTAGCTACCTCGACGTAGCTCAGCATAAGTTTTCCTGATCTCTTTCATTTATTCATCCTTCTTGGAAAAAAATCTCCTCTAGAGTGAGGGACACATTATCAAGGGGAGGAGGAGGAGTGTCATAGATTGCCTTGGATTTATTTTGCTCCATATTGGAGTTCTGTAGGGGAGGTAGTGACGAATTAGCTGAGGGGGCACCCAAATTTAGGACCGCTCCTTGGTTCCGGGTATGCACATCATTAGGTTTGGTGTGGGATGCCTCTGGGAGGGAACCATATTCCTTTACGTACTCTCCCCTACTCCATTTCCTATGAGATTTTTGGGGTTGATGTTTCCCACATTCACTGAGGCATACCACATTAGGGGTGGTGTACCTAGTTTTAAATGGTAGGAAGTCCTTCTGCACCCTTTATTGGAAATTATCCTTCCATTCTATGGTATTCTTCGGGTTTCATTGTGAATATTGACCTGAAGGGAGCCATGGTGTGATCTTGTAAGAGAGCTTTGTCACGGAGGTTTCAAACCATGTGAAGGGAGGAACGAGTGACTGATCTGTCCATTATTCTGCCCAGACAGTGGAAAACAGACGTCTGTCGTGCGAATATTTGAGATAAAAATGCCTCCATCCCTGCAGACTAGGGATTTTCATGTTCTTCTATTGATGCGCTACTACTTGGATTTTATGGTCTTACGGGGGAATTTTGATTTTAAAATTCCCCCAGTCTTATGGGATGTCGTTGTTCCCATATTGCAGTGGTAGTCTCCACTATTTCCACCATTTTCAATTTCACATACTCCCACGGGGGTGTAAGCCAAGTATGGCATTGGGCCTTCATGGAGTTTATGGTATTTTAAAGACTTGAGAACATCTTTCTGGTTGGCTTCCCTATGTCAAGAAGAATGCTAGATTTTCTTGGTTTCCTAACTCAGAATCATTTCTATGGATTGATCCCTTTGGCCCTGACACTTTTTAGACTTAATCTAGGCTGGTTTTGGTTGAGTATCACATCTTCTCTGAGTACGGGTTTCACATTATTCCTTCCTTTGGGTTATGACATTACACGATGTCATTTCTAATGGGGCCTACTAAATGGGAAATGGGGTAATGTTTAGATCTATGTGATCTCCAAATCCCTAAATGTGAACTCCAGTTAGGGATTTTCCAATGAGGTGACACAATTTAGGCAGTTCAAGGATACATTCCATTGGAAGGTTTTTCTTCTACCATTCTAATTGTGGCTACCTTGCAGATGGGAGGTCATCTAGTTCAATTAGATGGAGAAGCTCTCCCATCATGCTGAAATGGTTTGTGTACCCATCATAGGGTAGGGATTTTTCATTCTACTAATGAATGGTTGTCCATATGTTAATGAAAATGTCATGTGTTCATTCCCAAAACAACTCTCCGGGTAGGTCAAGGTGATAAGTGTCCATGGGCTAATACAACACTGGTATTTTATCCCTTGATAGTTGTCTCCTCATAAGTAACATATCCGATTGTTGTTCTTTCGGATGCTCCTCTACTTGTTATCCCATCTCGACTACTTCATAATAATTTAGTTCCAAATAGACAGCCTGTTGGGAGGCACATGGATTTGTGGACTATGAGAGGGTGTCTCAGAATATGAGCATGGCCCCAATCCATCCTATTGTTGAGAAATAATATCACTCTATTTATACAGGGTGCCCGATGTTTCTAAATATATTTTTCCGAGTGCCACAACATAGGAGGGATTTCACATATTCGCTCCAGCATGGGGAGGAACATCTTTCCAGTATTATTTTTGATTGCTCGGAGGTCCTCTGAAATTGCTGTTGTAATGGACAGGACTACTATTTCAACTTGATACCCGACCACAAAAAATGTATTTGTGGTGTATACCCTTTGAAGGACCATTAAGGTGGGCCATAACAAGGGCAGGACCTTCTTGCTGCTTGATTTCACTGAGGGGAGGACCTCCACATCAACTCTCATTGTAGGGAGGGCCTTTAAAATGATTGTCACCATGGAGAGAACTACCATAATAACTTGATACCTAGATTCAGGGTGAATTTATACATCGTACATATGAGGGAGGGCCTTCAGGTTGTACCTTAATGATTTGAGGACCATCTTGTTTCTTGCAGTTACTATGGGGAGGACCTTCAGAGTAACTTCTATTGTGCGGTGGGCCTTCACAATGACTGTACTAATGGTGAGGAAAATCATCATGAACTGATGTCTTACTACAGGGAGAAGCATATCTGCACCGTATACCCTATGGAGGACCATCCGGGCAGATGAAAGCTTGGGGAGTACAATCTTGATATCTGATCTTTAAGTCGAGGGTAGGGCTACCCTGATGTGAACCAGGACTTAGCTTCTTGGGATCGACCATTCCTGGCCCACGGAGTGAGACCCCATGGGTGCTATGTGGAGGACGTTCAGAGCTGCTGGTAGCGATATTGCAGGGAGGACCTTCGTAACTTCTACTGTCACTTCCATAATTTGGTAATTGAATGATAGGGTCTTGATCCTTTGTTGATATATGTTTGAGGGTGTCATGAACTCTAGATTCCAACAGAGTAGGATCATGTATGTGCTCTTCATTTTTCGGTTGACTTTAGCATATTTTTACATCGAGCACTCTCTTGCAGGTATCCAGGTCCATTTTCTATTTCTAATGTCTTTCATATATGGGTCCCTATATTGTTTGGTCCTGTGATGTCAATGGGATACGATGATAGACATCTTGGGTTTTGGTAGGGATATATGCCTGCCCTAGAGCAGCCACCATGTTGGGCCGACATCCCCCAATTGGAACAGGTATTCGTTCCCAATATGATCGTTTGTGTATCGTGGGATGATGTTGTTGACCCTCTTGGACTGGAGAATGGATGAGTAACTTCTCGAAGGTGATTAACTCAATAAGAGAGTGAGTCATTTTGTTCATGGAAACTACGTTGTGGGCCCAATTTCTCACCTTTTCTACTGATGTGATGATATCTTGGCATGTTTGGAGTATTAGTTATGGAATCGACATCTGATATTCCATCATTTCTAAGATGTTATGAGATAAATATTTGGCATGAATGGACATGAAGGCACATTCCAATATCATAGCATAGTTTTTTCTTTCTTGGGTCCCCAAGAAGCTTCCAGCTGATAGTGACAATTCTCCTATATTAGGACATAGGAATGAGTCGGTCGCTGATTTTTTTCTATATTTTCTACCATATTTTATTGGTCTCCTTAATATTCATGAGCGGATATTTTCATCTACTCACTTTTTGATGTATTTGTCTCACGAGAATTGTATGCATATGTAGGAATTTGACCTTGCTCATATTTGGTCGCCGCCCTATTTAGATGGCATGTTTGATATGCGTCTGCAGGAATTTGTGCCTGCATATACCTGGTTGCCGCCTTATATGGTCGACATGCTTGTTGTGTATCGATAGATATCTATATCTTCCTATAGTTTTATTTTCTGTATATATGATGGTACCAGATAGAATTATCAAGAACACACATATTCTCATAATGTACCACCCTATTCCTGTGGTGGGAATGAGTGGAGGGGGAAGAATTGTATATCTTCCCATTGAATGCAACTGCGTTAGTATGGAAGAGTTTCTCATCATGGACTAGGGTGATAGCATGTTCATGATTATATATTCTCCTCCCATTACAGGTAACTCAAGGGTCCTAGGTCTCCTAGAATTTGGCAGGTGCCCTTGGCAAAAGGTCCTCCTCTACGGGAGAAGGTGTGGTCGTCAGTTGTTGTCGGCGATGTTCTTTAGTGGGGGCTCGTGAGTAGGAACCATGTGAAGTTGAGATGAATCTATCTGCACCATCATTATTTGCCTCCCTAAAATTATAATGTCCCAGTTCCAGGTTCCACTCAATAGGTGACCTAGACCTGGTTTCCCACATGACCTCAAGCGGATTTCCCCAAACGCCAGAGGCTGCAAACTAGTAGTGAGGGCCCAGGTCTGATATTGGGGAAACTATGCCCTCATTTTTCAAAGTGTAGCACAACAGAATGAAATAAAACATACAACAACAGTGGAAGCAGCATCAACATATATAACTGAAATAGATAACAGATAACAAAAAGGGAAACTAGCAATCATATATATATGAAGATGCAGCATGTCACTATTCTATAAAACAACCAAAACATGTTACACTGCAATACAATACAATACAACTGAATTACAAGTACAGAAAAGAAAAACAGAATAGCTAGCGGCATCGTGAGCCTAAGCCCGGTCCCATGCTCCCCTACACCTCAGCAGCAATCAAGTACCTGTATAGGGACCCTTTCCCTTATCTACACCTGCAGAAACATAATCTGTTTGGGCCGAAAAGCATGACCCAAAAAGGGTGTGAGAAATAAATCCTAGTAGGCACCCTCTAAAGGCATGTGCCCTACTGTGTGTAAACATGAAACAACAGTGTGCAGTAGTAAAATGAAATAAACTAAGGAGTACTGTAATGTAACCAAGTTAATAGTTATATTTCCTTTTTAATATCCATTTAATACTTAATTTAAAAATATCACCACAATGAATATTCTAAGTAAACAGCCAATGTCCTCAGACACGTAAACTCCTACCCTCGGGTAAAGAGAAACCAAACACAAGAATCTCCCCACAAGAATACGGATATTTTCCATAGGCATAAGATGTGTCCCCCATGGGCACTGAATCAGCTTCCCACAGGCACGGAAGAAGTTACCCACATGCTAAATAGTATAGTGCCCACAGGCTAATCACAACACTTCCCTCAGGCTAAACAGGTTCCCGGGCCATGCCCAACATGTAACCAGAAATATACAAGCAATTCTTCTCAATTAAATTCCACAGTCATTATTTTAAAGGCATAATATAAACATGGAATTCCCTCGGGTATCCTAGCCAAACGGCTAAACATAGGAACGCACCCTCGGGGTGGACCTGGATCCAAGCTGCGATCCCAAAGATAATTTTTGAATCACATTCAATTACCTATAAAATTATAGGTATTTAAAATAACAACGTCCTCAGCCACACGAAACCCCACATATGGGTTCGTAGCTCAAAAACACAAAAAACACATGATAGTTGGAAAATAAACACCAAGCCACCTACCTTTAATGCCAATGAACGTTATACATGAATGTGGATTCCAGAAACGCCGATGAATGATGTAGATATGATGTAGAAGAAACTCCTCTTAAACATAAATAACTCCCGTTAGGGGAAAAATTGGAAAAAACGAGTAAAGAAGAGTGGAGGTCTTACCCGTGCGGTTCAAATGAGATCGTCCGAGGCGGAAACGGATTCCCGGAGAATGCTCAGCGGATCTCCAAAGCTTCGGCCTCCTCTCACGAGCTCCCTCTTCCCGTTCTAAGCCTTCCCTAAGAATAGGGGAGGATACTTCCCATTTTACGAGAAACAAAATAAAGTACATAGCTTTTAATTCTGAGTAAATGGTGTGTACATCACATTTTTTAACTGTTCCCCTAGCGGCTTCCCACCAGCGCGACATTGTTCACCTGCTGACATGACTACAGGGCGTGTCTTCACGAGTACATGGTGTGTGCTGTCACACAGCTAGCCACCACCTTATTATTCACCTACATATTGACTACACGACGTGTAAGGGACCACTACACGGCGTGTAGTTGGTTCCTACACCCTTCATCGCCGACACAGCCACATGCCCTGTTTACTCATTCCACAGGGCCAAAAGTACACGGTGTGTGGACAAAGTACACGATGTGTACTTCCAAAATTTGCGATTTTTCCCCATTTTCCATATTTTATAAAAAACATTTAAGGAAAAGAGAAAAGGAGAAACCCATAACTCAAATGTAAGAACCAGGTTATTAAAAACTTCCCCCCTTAAAGCAATTCGTCCCTGAATTACCCTTCCAAGGGTGGAGAAGATAGAGTTAAGAATAACTCTAGCCACTAAGCCCATACATCGGTCTCCCGCTCCCAGGTTTCATCCTACACTCGGCCATGCTGCCATAGAACCCATACGAGAGGAACTTATTGTCCTTGGAGAACCTTCTTGCTCCTATCAATGATACGAATCAAATGCTCCTCAAAGGATGCATCTACCTGAAGCTCAACCTCCTTGGGCTGATGGATGTGAGATGGGTCTGAATGATAGCGGCGCAACTGAGATACATGGAAGATGTCGTGCATGGCTCGGTACCTCTATGGTAACTACAACCGATAGGAAACTGGCCCGAATCTCTCTATAATCTCAAATGGCCCCACATACCTCGGTGAAAGTTTACCCTATCTCCTGATCAGCTTGTGTTCTAGCCTTGACGAAACACACAAGAAAACCTAATCCTAGACCACGAGCTTCAAAGGTCATCTGTGGTGATAAGCATAAGACTTCTGACGAGACTGTGTGGTATCCATCTACTTCTGAATTAACTAGACCTGCTCAGAAATCTCCTACATGAGATGTGGTCCCAGTAAATCTAACTCACCTACCTCTAACCAACATAGAGGTGATCAGAACGGCCTACCATATAATTCCTCGTATGGTGCCATATCAATAGTTTCCAAGAAATTGTTATTATAGAAAAACTAGACTAGGGGTTTATGCTTCTCCCAAGAGACCCCAAAGTCTAGGACGCATGCACGGAGCATGTCCTCTAGCACCTGTATCGTACACTCTGACTGGCCATCTGTCTAAGAGAGTTGTATTGTGCTCAGAAGAACCTGTATACCCAGTGCCCTCTGAAAACACTTCTAGAAATGAGAAGTAAAATAGGCATCCCTATCTGAAAAGATAGAACGAGGGACCCCAAGAAGACGTACGACCTCTCGGATATATAACATCCCTATCTCGTCAACACCAAAGGACTCCTTGATCGGAAAAAAGTGAGCTACCTTCATGAGTCTATCCACAACAACCCATACGACATCATTTCCTCAAGGTGACCTTGGAAATACTGTCACAAAATCCATCGTGACATCATCCCATTTCCACTCTGGAATGAGTAACTGCTGTAACAATACGGATGGCCTCTAATGCTCCGCCTTCACCTGCTGACAGGTGGAACATCTCGTAACAAAACCAGCTACATCTCTCTTCATACCCGGTAACTAGTACTGACATCTCAAGTCATGGTATATCTTGGTAACCCCGGGATGAACTTCCCAAGATGAAACATTAAAGTCCCGCATTAGCTCCTCATGTATATCCCCTGGAACCCACACATGTCCTTGGAAACACAGAACTTCATCATCTCCTATCGTCCAACCAGGAGGAGGGTCCTCACTTGACACTGGCTCCTGTAGAACTAGTCCTTCTAATTCAAATAGTTGTCTCATACTTACTCTATCACGGAGGGTAGAAGTCACAGCTAAAGATGAAAGATATGTCTGGCCCTAACTGTCCTGCACCTCCAAATGCATCTCAGAGAACAAATCCATGAGCTGCCACTCACCACTAGCCTCCTGCACTGCCTGTATCTAAGTCTCCCTGCTCAGTGCATCAGCTACTGCATTACCTTTACTAGGTGTATAGGAAAGCTCGAGGTCGAAGGACTGTAGCTATTCGACGCACCTTCGCAATCTCATATTCAAGTCACGCTGAGTAAAGATATACTTGAGGATTTTTTGGTTGGTGAAACCCACAAAATTTTCTCCCAATAGATAATGTATCCAACAGCGCATCACATGAACAACTACAGCCAACTCAAGATCATGCATCGGGTAATTCCTCTCATGTGGCCTCAACTGCCGAGACCCATACACAAATACTCGATTTCCCTGCATCAACACAACTCCCATCCCAATACCTGATTCATCACAGTAAATTGTATAGCTCATCCCATGCCCTGGGAGTATCAGGATCAGTGCTGATGTCAACCTTACCTTCAGGTCCTGAAAGGATGTCTCGCAAGATTCTTTCTAAACGAACTTCACACCCATGTTAGTCAAACCCATCAACGATGCTGCTAAGCGGGAGAAGTCATGTGTGAAGCGTTTGTAGTAATCATCTATCCCCAAGAAACTTCGTATTTAAAACACGTTCTTAGGTTGTTCCCAGGAAACTACTACTCTCACCTTCTCTGGGTCTACTGCAACTCCTACCTCTGAGATGATATGACCCATGAAGTGAATCTGGTCCATCAAAAAGTGGCACTTTGAGAGATTAAAATATAGCTGATTCTGTCTCAGTTTGGTCTATATCGTCTAAATATGGGTGGAATGGTCGTGTCAAGTGTTAGATTACACCAAGACTTCATCCATGGATACTACCATGAAAGAGTCCAGATAAGGATGGAACACACGATTCATCAGATCCATGAAAACTGCTGGTGCATCCGTGAGCCCGAACGGCATAACCATATACTCGTATAGACTATACCTACTCCTGAATGCCGTGAGAGGTATATCAGATGGTCTTATGTGCAGCTGATGATATCCCGATATCAAGTCAATCTTTAAGAACACTCGTGCTCTACGAATTTGATCAAAAAGATCATCAATCCTCGGCAAGGGATATCAGTTCGTAACCGACAACTGGTTCAGCTTCCGATAATCCACACAGAGTCTAATGGTATCGTCTTCCTTCATTGCAAAAAGGACTGGATAAACCCAAGGAGAAGTACAGGGTCAGATAAAACCCTTTTCCTGTAACTCATCTAACTACCTCTTGATCTCCTGAAACTCAGGCCTAGCCATCCTATAAGGAGGAATGGACACCGGTGCTTCTCCTGGGACAAGCTCAATAGAGAAATCCACCACTCGCTCCGGAGGTAGACCTGAAAAGTTGTCCGGGAAGACATCCATGAAACGATCAACCACTGGAGGGAAATACCTCTAACAAGTCCCCTGATCATCTAGATATAAACTCGCAATCAGGGCTGTGACTCCCCCTCACCCATGATGCTCTGGTCCAGCTCGACCCGCCTGAACATCCCATTCGCCCTTGTATAGAAACTCTCCGCCCTCGGGTGATGTGAAACACACCCTGTAACGATAGGAATCTACTAGGGCTCGAAAGTGAACAAACCAGTCTATCCCAAGAATGACGTCATAGCTCGTCATCTCCAATATATAGAGGTCCCAAAGGAAGTGACACCCACCAACCTCACGGGGGCACTCCTTGCACAGATGCACACAAGTCGTTCTAGTCCCCAATGGTGTGGCTAACATCATAATATTATAAGAAGTAGAAAAACAGAGCCCAAGCCCCTCCAAAATGGGCATAGAATTAAAACTATGTGTAGCAACTGTATCAAAAAGTACCAAAGATAAGACAGAATCTACTAGAATAGTACCTATGACTGTCGAAGGTCTGAGATCCTTCTCATGCTGGGTCTGTTTCAATGCATATGCATGCCTAGTGCCGTGACCCTGCGCCACAGCCTGGCTACCCTGAGCTGTCCCACCCGGCTGCCTCTGAGATCTTGGTGTCTGGCTACCACAGCCATGACCACCATCTCTGCCTGCACGCCCTGACGTATTCCAGTTCCCTGACAGGTAAGAAGCCACTAGTCCTTCTCCCGCATGAGGAGTCTACATAGAACCCCTCTCACCAGCCACTAGTGGGAACTCCCTTCAAAAGCATTGCAAATGACCCATCCTGCCGTAAGATCAGCTCTCCACTGGGTCTCGTGGACACTGAGGTCACTTGTGCCCCTCCTTACCACAGTAGTAGCACAAGACCTATCCACCTGACATGTTCTTCTGGCTGGTACTACTACCCTGAGAGAATTCCATCTGTCTCTTCCTCTTGCCAGTAGAAATAGTACCAAAAAATGGTGTTGAACCACCCGGGCCCACACCACTAGCTTCCCACAGGTTCCTCTCTGTAATCAGCGCCTGGTTCATAATAGCATGTACAATAGGAATCCTGAAAACATTCACCAGTGCTTAAATGTCATACTGAAGACCATCCTCAAAGCGCCAAGCCCTCAACATCTCATCACCCATCAGAACGGGTACAAAACACTAAAGCTCAGTAAAGTGAGCAGAATAATCCATCACTGACATAGCGCCCTACTGTAGATTCATGAACTCTAGAACTCTATATTCTCTCCATATCTACGGGAAGAAGAAGTAATAGAAGAATGCTGGGAAATCCTCCCACGCCATGTCTTTTTGATGCTCTGACTGGGTGGTAACATCCCACCACCTCTTGGCGGAATCACGCATCGTTTATGTCGCAAGATTGACACTCCACCCTGGAGGCATCTAAAGATGCTCAAAAATAGTCTGCATCGATCCTACCCAAGACTCCATAGCCTGTGGTCATACATCTCTTAAAAACGTAGGTGGATGCTGCTGATAAAATATATGAGTAAGCTCAGCCATAGATGTGGCTGCCTGCGGTGCTCCCCAAAAGGTCTGCATGAATGGAATAAAGCCTTTATGGAACTGCGCCTCTGCGCCTTTGTCCGGTATAACGGCTGGCGCCGCATCTGGCTCTGCTGGAGGATGCACTGGTAGCCCATGGCCCACCATCTCTGGATTATAGTCGTTGCCACTCTCTTGGCGAACAACACACAGTCGTCTCAGTGGAATGACACTACAAGGTCAAAAACACGCATTAGATTAAATAATATTAAAGACAAAAAACGAAGAAACCCAAAAAAGAAGAGTAGGAAGAAGGCATCTGAAATTTGAAAAACAAGATTATATGGTGTGTATAATGACTACACGGTGGGTACTTGACTTCTCTTACCCTGACAAATTCCTTCTACATGGCTAAGACACACAGCTCCCGTTTGAACAAAACTACATGGCGTATATATCAACTACACGGCGTGTATGTTGTTATTTCCAACTGCCCGTGTCGCTTGTGACACGGCCGACAACTCGGGTTGACCCTACACGGCATGTTACACCCGCACATGGCATGTTCACTACCCCATTTCTTAGTCACATGGCTAACTCCACACGGTCTTTCCTCGTGCAAGACTACATGACGTGTTCTCACAGGTACACGACATGTACAAGAAGAACATCGTCGACCCGTGTTGTTAGTTACACAACCGGATACATGGATCAACCTACAAGGTGTGTTCTATATACACACGGCGTGTACACAAAATGATTTCCCTGACCAGTGTTGTTAGTTACATGGTCGGGTCCCCAGGTCAGACTACATGGCATGTTCCACCATGGTCACGACGTGTATGTCTTAAGGTCTTCTCTGTCCATGTTTGCTAATTACACGGGCAGACTCCGGGTCAACACTACAGGGCATTTACATCTAGTACACGGTGTCTTCTCCCCAAGCATTTCACTTCCCCGTGTCGCCGCCCACAAGGTTTGTGACACGGGAAGAGACTACACGACGTGTACTCAGGGAACACGGCGTGTACCCAAAAAGATTATTTTTCTTCCCGAACAGAAGATCATACACGGCGTGCTTAAGGTACAACACAAAGTGTATACTGTGTTTCCAGACATTATGCCTCATAAACATCCCTGGAACCCAGAAAACACTACAAAACAACACCTAAGAGTCAAATTCTGATCCGTGAGGGCCCATACTCCCCACGAATCAATGTCTGGCATCTTATCTGTGTTATAACAAAATAAACAGCTAATGATCCACCAAATTCTTGTAAATGGGGTCTCATACTCCCCAAAAACAAAATTTTGGCATCCATTATTTACACATATTTGTACAAGAATACCTTATCACATAGCAGGTATTTATCAAGCAGCTATCACAATAGCATGCTTATTTTTCACAACAACAATCACAACAACATGCAATTTCTAATGCACCTACATGTCATGGAACTATGCATGGAATGTGATTTCTAGCATGTTACTAAATGATGCATGAGATGGAATACCCTCATCTCATTGGGTTTCCACTAAATAGAACCCATAGATAAAATATAAACAGTAGAATCACAAGTACGTCACCCAACAGTGAAAATCAAATCAGCTGTAAATTGAAAAATCAGTAAAATTGTAATACGATGTATATTGGCGTTTTCTTTTACACGGGTTAGATATGCCCGGGCACAGCTTATTACTAACTACCATTCCCATCCTATCCCTAAATAAGGCTCCAAATAGTAATTCAAAGAAAAGAACCCCTTTGATATTACTTTGTAACGTCCCAGTTCCGGGTGCCACTCAACGGGTGCCCCGGACCCGGTTCGCCATGTGACCTCAAGCGCATTTCCCCAAAACGCCAGAGGCTTCCGACTATCAGCGAGGGACCATGTCTGATAGTGGGGAAACTATTCCCTCATTTTTCAATGTGTAGCACAGTGGAATGAAAGAAAACATACAACAACAGCAAAAGCAGCAACAATATATATAACTGAAATGGATAAATGATAACAAAAAGAGAAACTAGCAGTCATATATATATGAAGATGTAGCATGTCACTATTCTATAAAATAGACATTACATGTTACACTGCAATACAATACAATAAAACTGAAGTACAAGTACAGAAAAGCAAAACAGAACAGCCAGCGACATCGCGAGCCTAATCCCGGTCCCATGCTCCCCTACACCTCAGCAGCAATCATGTACCTGTATAGGAACCCTTGCCCTTATCTACACCTGTAGAAACGTAATCTGTTTGGGGAGAAAATCATGACCCAAACAGGGTGTGAGAAATAAATCCCAGTAGGCACCCACCAAAGGCTCGTTCCCTACTGTGTGTAAACATGAAACAACAGTGTGTTGTAGTAAAATGCAATAAAGTAAGCAGTACTGAAATCTAACTAACTTAACAATTATATTTCAATTTTAATATCCATTTAATCCTTTATTTAAAAATATCACAATTGTGAATATTCTATGTAAACAGACAATGTCCTCAGACACGTAAACTCCTACCCTCAGGTAAAGAGAAACAAAACACAAGAATTTTCCCACAGACATACAAATATTGTCCACAGGCTCAAGAAGTTTTGCCCATAGGCACAAAATCAGCAGCCCACAGGCACGGAATAAGTTTCCCATATGCTAAATAGTACAGTTCCCACAGGCTAATCACAACACTGCCTTTAGGCAAAACAGGTAATCGGGCCATGCCAAACTTGTAACCAGAAATATACAAGAAATTCCTCTTAAGGAAATTCCACAGTCTTTATTTTAATGGAATAATATAAACATGGGATGCCCTCAGGTATCCTATACAAATGGCTAAACAGAGGAACGCACCCCCGGGGTGGTCCTGGATCCAAGATGTGATCCCAAACAACATTTTTATATCACATTCAATTACCTATACAATTACAGGTATTTAAAATAGCCACGGCCTCAGCAACACGACACCCCAAATATGGGTTCGTAGCTCAAAAACAAAAAAAACACACGATAGTTGGAAAATAAACACCAAGCCACCTACCTTTAATGCCAACGAATGTTATACATGAACGTCGATTCCATAAACGCCCAAGAACGATGTAGATCTGACGTAGAATAAACTTCGTTTAAACTTAAATAACTCCCGTTAGGGGAATAATTGGAAAGAATGAGTAAAGAAGAGTGGAGGGCTTACCCGTGCGGTTCCAACGAGATCGTCCTAGGCAGAGAAAGATTCCCGATGAACTCTTGGCGGCTCTCCAAAGCTTCGGCCTCCTCTCTCGAGCTCCCTCTTCCCGTTCTAAGACTTCCCTGTGAACAGGGGAGGCAACTACCCATTTTAAGTGAAAAAAACAAAGTACACGGCGTGTACTTCCGAGTACATGGAGTGTACTTCCCATTATTAAACTGTTCCTCTGGAGGCTTCCCGCCAGCGCGGCACTGTTCACCTACTGACATGACTACATGACGTGTCTTTACAAGTACACGGTGTGTGCTATCTCAGAGCTGGCCACCGCCTTATTATTCACCTGCGGACCGACTACACGGCATGTAAGGGACCACTACATGGCGCGTAGTTGGTTCCTACACCCTTCATCACCGACACGGCCACATGCCATGTGTACTCATTCCACATAGCCAAAAGTACACAACATTTGGACAATGTACACAACGTGTACTTTCCAAAATTTGGGAATTTTCCCCATTTTCCATATTTTCTCAAAAACATTTAAGGAAAAGAGAAAAGGAGAAACTCGTACCTCAAAAGTAAGAATGGGGTTCTTACAAAAATAAGAGAGGTTCTCGATGTAACTTTTTGGGGAAAAGATCCAGATATGGTTTGAGATGACTACTAGGGCCTCTTTTTCATGGGGTGCCGATTGTGGCTGAAGAGGAAGCATGTAGACTTTTTCATACTAGAGGGATTTTCTTGAAGCCTTCATCCTGGGGAGTGTACAATTTGTATGGTAGTGCTTGATCAGTGTGTTTGATACAAAACATTGAAGTTGATGGGTAGGTGAGGGGGTCCTTCTCTTTGTTTGGGGAAAAACTGCCTGCAGGGTCACTGATGTGCATGTATATATGGGTCGTTGGGATGTCATTTGGATCAAAGGTTTCTCTGTGGGGACCTAAAATAAACATAAACGACACAAAGACCACAAAACCTCATCAAATATGCATTATTTTAAAAATATGAAATTTTTTTATTCGTCTTGGCCACCTCCCCCTATTCTTTTGCTTTAGGGAGAAGGGGTTAAGTGGGGTAAGACTACCAGCATGGTTAAGGATTTATATCGGGTTCACCATTTTCGTTCCCCCTCTTAGGTGGCGCGTTTCCGTGTACTTGGGTGAACAAACTTGTCTGACATGAAATATACATTTATTTTTATCAATATGGTGGAATTTACACCTTGGTTAATGAATCACGTCAGGATCTCCATTTTTGTTCCGCCTCTGAGGTGGCATGTATCTAGGCAGTGCATAGATGGAACGATGAGGATCATCACCAGTAAATTTTTCTATAGATATGGGTTATCGTTGAATTCAAAATTCCTTTGGTTTTGACCCATTCAACATCATGATCCTTTAAAGAAGGTTGGAATAACCCTGCGAGAACTATTGGTCCCAGCGGGTGATTGTGAGGGGGTCAAGCACTTGATAAATTGGTCTTTCTCATATATAAATTCCTTCAGATGATCTCCAACAGGTTTATTCATGGATCCAAAAATTCCCAAAAGACCTAGTATCCATGATTCATAGACCATATTTTAAAACACATGCACTCATTGATTGATGATTTAGACAAAGACACATAAGGACTCCATTCGTCGAGAGGATGAGAGGACAGGCTCACCATACTCTTCTGGGGGAGTTCTAATGAATGTTTCGAGACTCTCTTATTTATTTATGTAGTGTTCATGTGTTTGTGAATCCTTGGTTCATTCCCGAAGATTGTATCCACAGACTACACTTGGTTTTCACGATCGTCGTAGGCATGCATATATTTGATGCTACGTAGGTGATGTTGACTTGATCCATATAATATAGAACTCTAGAGTTTATCATCATCCAGGGTGGACAGAAGGTGAAATGATGTTGGGATCAGGCCTATAATAAGGGCTTCATATGTATCCTTTGGAGAGGAATCAGAACCCACAATTTTCATATTGTGTGAGGATTATGTAAAGAAGCTTCCCATTGAGGGGGAATGTTTGGGTGGACCCTTCATGGGAGGGAACCCTTTTGAGCTCGGGACATCCGGAAGGCATCCTACATATCCTGATGTGGTCATGAATTATCATTCTCATAGTTAGGATTTTGTGGATGTTGTAATGTTCAAAAACCTATAAGCCCACATGAGTCATGCTTGGTGTGAGAAACAAGAGGACCTGAAAGACTCAATAATGAACAGGCATCCTCCCCTGCTGGTGGGGGAGGGAGAGCCCATGGAAGACGTGTCCGGGGAGAAAAAGGTAGAGGTAACATAGCAATGAACCCTTCAATGTGAAATGACATTGAATGTCACGCGGCCCTTCCTTGTAAGATTGGGGACATACCTTGGTGGGAGGGCCCCATAATACGTTCTGGGAAGGGGAGGAGTTCTGTCCTCGTCAAATGTGAGAGTGAATAGAACCCCTTCGACTAATCATTATTCCTAATTGAATGGAAAATAAAGTGATCACCCTTAATCCCAAGAATGAGGAGGTTCACATCAACATCCCAAGGTTGAAATTAAGGTTACCAAGGGAATTTAGGCCCACAGTAATTCCCGAACCTCGAACCGTTGTTGGGAGAGCCTTTGCGACTATGCTTACCATGGGTATGTAAACTCAAAGGGGCACATTGGTACACCTGATGGTTTAATCGTAGGGGTCTGGTGGATTTGGAGGAGGCATTGGCCTGATACAGCAGGCCTATGTAACGCCCCGACCCAGTTACCCTTAGTCAGTACATTATTACATAACATTGGCATGATCACAAAAGATCAAGTCTTGAAAGACCGATTAGTTTAGTATAATTTTAATCACTAGATACATTCATAAGTCTTAAATTACGTCTTAAAATGAAAACTACAACAACATAGTCTCCAAAGTCTACACTCATATCCCCTCAGACTATCCCTACAGGTCAGTCATAAAATACTTATTCACATCCTGGGAAAAATAAAACCTAGAAAGTGGTGACCTCAGATGCTTAGTGAGGATAACAATATAGCAGAAGGTTTCATAAATAAGATTAAAAATTTAAGGCAATGTATAAATAAAACAAAAGCCTTTTGAAATTGAACTTGAGAATAATATGGAAAAAATAAAATGAAATAACTCCATTTACTTATTCACATGGATATTCTACTGGTCGAATAATCACATTAAATATCAATAACCGCTTTCATAATGATGGAATGCATAATGCCAGACTATCATAACCACATTGTCACGACCTTGTGCCAAGACTACAAATAATATTTTCTCAAGGACTTTTCCCAAGACACTAGTTTGTCTCATGAGACCTACCGATGCATCAAGGAGATATAGAGGGCTCCAATGATCACTTACTAAGTCCAATTCATTTCTCATATGAAAAGTTTGAAACATAACATAAACATTCATATTAAAACTAGCATACGAAATGTCAATACGTTATCCTCAAACCCTGAATGGTATAAAAAAGCACATCCACAGTAAAACATAACTCATTAAATACAATATTAAAGAATTTATTGTAACAGATTAACCTTAATTGATAATAATGAAGGATATTGAAATAGATGAAAATAATCATCCAAACTATTTGACAGAAATATCCCCCTTTTTCTTAAAAACATTTAAAAGTCACACTATTTGTCACGAAGCTGTTTAAAATAGATATTTGAATCAAAGCATCCCATACCACTTTGAAACCTTTAAAAGTAATTTTAATTTTTAAAACATTAATGTCCATATAAATAAATCCTTAAACCCATTTTTTAAACATGGACATTAATGAGAAATATTTTGAATAATAAATCCATATAACATTTAAAATGATATTTTAGTTAGAGTTACAAACCAAAATAGAGACACATGAATAAAAATAATTGAGGTAATAAAAACATTATAATATCATGAGATTTTAGGGATTCCTGTTATACTATGTCGAAGTACATTATATACACCATATAAAAGAGAGTTGGTGTATAACAACAATGAAGTCTCAATGGAATGTAAATTGAGATAAAATGTCTAATAAAGACCATATCCTTAGGTTAAGGATAAAAAAACATATTTATATGTGGGAAATATAAATACACTCAATATTATTGGATATTCAGTGTAAATCAATCAGAGGACATTCACAGATATTCTTGTAAAAACAACACCAATGAATTGAATGTTTAACTCAATAAATAGTGATTGAGTTAAAATTACTCTTATCAAGTTCATATCGATGACTTGTGAATTTATCAACGGAGTGATTATATGTATCAAATGTATATACACAGAAATGGTAGTGGAAATTATGACATAAGAAAATGAATAGTGATTCCAGACATAATCTTGAAGTAAAATAATCAATGAAATATGCCTAAAACCGAAGGAGTGGAAATTGAAATTTAAAATTTCCTTATCGATTTGGTATCTTACGAAACATACACCCATGAAATAAATATCATACAATTAATATGTAAATATGAATAAATTAAAGTTTATTACACAATGAATACAATCATGGGTAGTACACACACCACATGCAATAAATGAGAAATCTCACGGAATTAAAAGTGAGATAAGAATCCCCAAACTTTGTACTTTTTCCTTGGTCGAGGGTAGGTTAACCTCATGTATAAGGTTGTAATAATTTTTATATAATTATGAAATAATTATATAAATTAATATCATATCATATATGATCTTTTAACATTGATTCATTAATAATATCTTAGTATTATCATCATTTCTGGTGTTAATTGATTCACTTTCCTTTATATTATTTGTTATGTGAGCCATATTTGTTATGGATGGGATGTATCTTATTCATATCGAGAATTATATCATGTCTATAAACATTATTTTTAATCATCAAATTAAATTTATTCTTCAATGGAAACGACGGAGAATGAATCTCACCGCGTTCGTGGAGATGGTAATTCGTACGTACACACGAGCGAAAATATCACTCTTTTGATATTAAAATAATATATAATTGGATGGTATATCATATATATATAATCATTATCATTTTATATTTATTATTTAAATGAATTACACATCATTATTATACCCATTAATATAATAAGTTATTGAATAATAATTACACGACGACGTGGAGACGGTAATCCGTACGTACGCATGTATGGTGACATGTCATTCAAAGGATGGATAGAATAATGAAGGTGGCTGTACCATATTTATAATACCATCATAGTATATAGATGATACTGGAGTTATTATTTTAGAAAGTAAATAACAAAAAAGAAGAAGTGGAAGAAGAAAAGAACTTGAAAGAGGGTGGTGAAATTATTACCTCTTCTTCGGGTTCTTTTTTTTTGATTTGATCAAAAGGGATCCTTAAGTTGGATTTCTGACCAAAATAGGGCCTCTATGAATATGTGAGGGAAGTTTAGAGAATTTTTTAGCAGGTTTTGGACGAACCAAAAGGCTTTGAATGTGTGAATTAGAGAGAAGGGGGAGTTCCCATTCATAAGAGGGGTGAGGGGCACCTTAGGAAAATATAGAAATATTATTTTATAATAAATTCATACTCAGTTTATAATGGATCCAAAGTGGATTATCTAATGGTTAAGGTGGGGATATGTTTAATACCAATCAATCAATAGGTTTTAGACAGGTTTGGTTTACTATATTAACTTTATATTTTTTATTTAACTCTTAGTTAAATAGTTTGTCATTTAACATCTCCCTTTGTATTTTAATATTATATTGTTAATTAAATTACTATATAATTCCAACCGACACCCAAGTGGTCCATTAATAAAACACCCATCATTATAAAAGTATTTTTTTTATCCTTAGAATTTTTAGAATAAAATATCAATTAATAATATAATATTTTTTTTCAAAACTCCTTTATGTCAATTTTGACACTATTTAATAATTAATTTTTTTAAAGTCTTAACAACTTTATTAATTCAAAAAAAATTCATTTAAGTAATCCAAAGATGTAATATTAACCAATAAAATTCGTGTATGTCATCAAAACTTTCAAATTATATTTATTTTAACATTTATAATACAAATTATTTGATTCTTTCATTAATAATGAAACTAATGCATCATTATTTTGTCATAAATATATTTAATTAGTCAATGTATAAAAATTATAAATAAGTTACCATTATGTGGGAAATATTTATATATTTCTAATGAATATTTATAGCCGAAATGATAACATATATAACCCTATGTAAAAAATTTTTTTCTAAAAGATCTATGCGCATGTCATTTTTGTATTTACTTTAACTTAATTAATATAAAGTGTCATTATCACTTACAAGTGGCTCCATGGGGTCCCAAAATCTACCCAAAGATGCCCATGGTCGTACATGTAACAACAAATAAGGTTAGGACCCATTTTAGGGTAATTTAATTTTATTATAATATTATTTTTTACCCTTATTTACAAGATTTACCCTTTAACCATGTTAAATAAAATATTTACCGAAATAATTATTCAAAATGTCTAAAAATAAAAGTTATCTATTTAAACAATTTGGAACTTCTGATTTTAGATATCAAATCCATTTTTATAAATTCAAAACAACTAAGTGGCCGAAATTAATTTAAAATTAATTCATGTTGTCAAAACAAAAAACCTATTTTTTAGAAGTAATATCTATCAAAAGTTTTTCACTTGCTTATATATAGTTTAAATGAGAAATTATGTCCAATGACAAAAATTGGATTATATGGTAAAAATATAATCTAATTATACTTTAAAATCACTCAAATTCATAATTTATAACTATTAATTATTTCAATTAAAAAAGTTGTTTTTAAATAAAATTTAGTAATTTTCACTATTCATCAAGATAACCCATATAAAGATTACATGTAGAATAACATGGACATGGATGATAAAATAAGTGTCAAGTTTTGATAGAGAGGTATAGAAAACATGATTAAGAAAAATTTAACAACAAGAAAACCACAAACTTGTGATGGGACAAATGATCAATAGTCTCCCAGTAGGAAAAGTAAACAGACAACATTTTTTATTCATTATGTTACATTACATAAATATGAGGAATTAACTTATTAGAATAACATAGAACATAAAGAGATATAATTACTTTTTAAAATATATTTTCATTCCATAATAAATTTCTACCACTAACCCATTTTTTTTAAACGTTGAGTATTTAAGAAGACATGGTCACACTGGAAGAGATAGGATAAATTTATATAGAATCACATGATCCACGAAGGATGAACTATATATTTACCTCATATTTAGAGATTAATCGAAACAAAAAAGGTTTTTATAACATCTGATGATCCCCCAAAAGGATATTCCATTAGAGAAAGAAAAACTAATCCTAATTTATAAAACTAAACCAACAATACCCGAAATATAAATAAATACCATTAAATAAACAATTGTCCTTAAAATTATTCAATATAATCAAAACAAATATTGAAACCCAAAACAAAGAAGAATTTGGTTATGTAGTCTTCCACGTTAAATTGTATCTCCAAATGATATCAACTACTCTTAAAGTCACATACTTAAAAGTAATTAACCTAATCACATATTCTATATTATTGGTTAATCATTTCCATAAATAACTCAAATCACTATAAATCTAAAATAAAAACATAGATAAAAATCCACCATTAATCCTCAAATGAAATCCCATAGTATTCTATTTTCCTTGGGCATGTAGTGTTCCCAAAAAAGAGAACATCTTCCAAAATAACATTTGTCACTTAATCACCGAATCATTTTCCTACACTATGGGTATTCATTTGATAAGTCATAAGATCCCAAGTCAACTTATTATTGATCAATAAAATCATTTAACTAAAAATAATTAGTCACACTAACCCGGGACTTCACATAGTCTAGTGGTAGGTGATAAATCCCAATCACACTTTGGTTGTGGGTTTGATTCCCACAGCATTGTCCGATGCGTCGTGTTGTCACACGGTCTGTGTGTTGTCCTTTTTCAAAAACTACATTTTATAACATTACTAAAATGAAGTGATTTCCTTAAAATAACCATAACATAATTAAATCATAGATGTTATCTCATACCTTGCATTTTCATCACAAAATATAATAACATGTAATTTCCTCAAACCCAATGATCATATAAAACCAAATGGTTGTTTATAACTATTTCCACAATAGAAAAGATAAGTCTTCGTCAAATATCATTTTCACATGACAAACTGCAGGGTTACAAATACAAGAGAAAATTATTCCAAAGTAATCCCATCAACAAGGAGTACTATAACTTTTAAAAAATTCTCAAACCATTTATTTCCACATAGCTTCTTGTTTGACCAAGGAAATATCCTATAGAATAGTTCATTCACTCAGGTAATGGCCAGGTCCCCAAAATTTATGTCTAATGACTCTAAATGGATATTTGGGACCATTTTTATTTTCTTCCCTAGTACTCTTCATTTTTCCTTGGAAATTCTTCACTTTTTTTCCTTTCCCACACGTAAAGCATTTCTCTGTTCCATTGAGACACTTTCATGGGTGTCTGCTTCCACATTTCCTACATGATGGAAATTGAGGATTCTTTTCTCCATGGTCTCCACTATTGGAGCTCTCATCATTCATCACCTTTATCTTCTTTGTTGAGTTCGGGAGTTTGTTAACATATATGTTGTTGATAATGTTTTCAGAAAACGGATTTGGCATGAACATGATATCTTTTACACCTACCTACATTCTATTTTGTTTCTCATTTCCACCACCGTTCCCACCTTGTACATCTTTCTCAAAGTTACTATGACTTCCTTGGAATCCAGCTATTGACTAAAACCAAAAATCATTCTGTGAGTAGTAGTAGTCAGAAAATCATTTAGAGAATATCATGACACCATATTCTAATTTTGAAACACCATAGGATTAACCAAGGTCATTTATTCTCATATTATATTAAAATAATTCAAATTGGTTTGTAATTAAAATGTAAATTATCCTAAGAATATCTCCTGGGAGTGTTGTAACCAAGAGTGCAACAAGGCCCATTGGCGTGCACCAGTTCCCGTTCGAGTCTAACTCAAAGTAGTGTTTTCGTTTTTTACCCCTAGGTACATATATGCTAGAGCCACCTCTACCCACTCGTATCCAGATAGGGATATATTTCTCGGAAAACTCACAAAATCTCTACAATTAAAAAATATTAGGATGTTCTTCTATACTAATCCTTAAAGTCTAACTTAGGTCTATGTGTTCTCATCAGAGTTTATCTAAATCTAGTTTCCAAGGATTGTACTAAACTTCATCTGATACCAACTGTAACGCCCCGACTTCAGTTAACCAGAGTCAGTGAATTATTACATAACATTGTCATGATCACAAAAGATCATTTCTTGAAAGACCGATTAGTTTAGTAGCCTTGGAATCACTGGATACATTCATAAGTCTTAAATTACATCATAAAATAAAAACTATGACAACACAGTATCCATAGTCCACACTCATATACCCTCATAATATACCTTTACATCAGTCATAAAATACTTCTTTACATCATGGTAAAAATAAAACATAGAAAGGGGTGATCTCAGATGCTCGGTAAGGATAAAAATATAGAGAAAACTTTTATAAATAAGAATAAACATTTAAGGAAATGTATAACTAAAACAAAATCCTTTTAAACATGAATTTCAACATAATATGGAAAAAATAAAATGAATTAATTCTATTTAATTATTCAAATGGATATTCTAATAGTTGAATTATCACATGAAATATCAATAACCACTTTCATAATGATGGAATGCATTATTCCTGGCTATCATAACCACAGAGTCAAGGATTTTTGCCAAGACTAAAAATAAGATTTTGTCAAGGCCTTGTACCAAGACACTAGTTTGTCTCATGAGACCTACCGATGCATCTAGGAGCTATATCGGGTTCCCCCCGTCACTTACTATGTCCAATGCATTCCTCATATGAAATGTTTTAAACATAACATAAACATTCATATTAAAACTATCATACGAAATGTCATTACTTTATCAACAAACCTTGAATGGTATAAAAATATCACATCCACTGTCAAACATAACTTATTCAATACAATATGGAATATTGTATTATAACAGATTAAACTCAACAGATAATAATGAAGGATATTGACATAGATTAAAATAATCATCAAAACTATTTTAGAGAAATATACCCCTTTTCTTGAAAACATTTAAAGTCACACTATTTGTCAAGAAGCCATTTAAAATAGATTTTTAAATCAAATTGTCCCATACCACATTGAAATTTTTAAATGAATTTTAATTTTTTAAAAATTATTGTCCATATAAATAAAACCTTAAACCCATTTTTAAAACATGGACATTTATGAGAATCATTTTGAATAATAAATACTTATAACATTTAAAATGATATTTTAGTTAGAGTTCCTAACCAAAAGAGAGACACTTGAATATAAATAATCTAGGTAATAAAAACTTTATAACTTCATGAGAATAAATCTATTCATGATATAAAATGTAAAATTACATTATATACACCATATAAAAGAGAGTTGGTATAAGACAACAATGAAGTCACAATGGAATGTAAATTAAGATGAAATCTCTTATAAAGATCGTATCCTTTGGTTAAGTATAATCCAAAAACATAATTATGTGTGAAAAATATAAATACACTCAATATTATTTGATATTCAATGTAAATCAATCAGAGGACATTCACACATATTCTTTTAAAAACAACACCAATGAGTTGGATGTTTAACTCAATAAATTGAGATTGAGATAAAATTACTCTTATCAAATTCATATCGATGACTTGAGAATTTATAAATGGAGTGATTATGTGTATAAAAATTATATCCATAGAAATGGGAGTGGAAATTATGACATATGAAAATGAATAGTTATTCCACACATAATCTTGAAGTAAAATAAACAATGAAGTATGCGTAAAGCCGAATGAGTGGAAATTGAAATTTAAATTCCCTTATCGATTTGATAACTTAAAAAACATACACCCATGAAATAAGGTTCATATAATTATGATTTAAATATCCATAAATTAATTTGTATTACACAATGAATACAATCATTGGTAGTATGCACACCACATGCAATAAAGAAGTGGTGAATAATGGAAATCTCACAGAATTAAAAGTGAGATAAGAAACACCTTACTTTGTACATTTTCCTTGGTCGAGGGTTGGTTAACCTCTTATATAATGGTGAAATCATTTTTATTGAATTATACAATAATTATAAACATTAATTTGATTTCATATATGATCTTTTAACGTTTATTTATTAATAAAATCTTTCTATTATCATCGTTTCGGGTGTTAACAGATTCATCTTGGTTTATATTCCTTGTTATGGGAGCCATAATTGTTATGGATGCGATGTATATTATTTATATACATAATTATATCATTTCTCTAAACATAATTTTTAATCGTGAAATGAAATTTAGTCTTGAATGGATATGATGGGGAATGAATCTCATCGCGTTCGTGGAGACGGTAATCCGTACGTACACACGAGCAACAATATCACTCTTTTGATATTAAAATAATATATAATTGGATGGTATACCATATATAAAGAATAATTATCATGTTATATTTATTATTTAAATGAATTAAACATCATTATTATACCCATTCAAATAATAAATTTTTGAATAACAATTACACCATGACGTGGAGATGGTAATCCGTATGTACGTATGTATGGTGAAATGTCATTCAAAGGATGGATAAAACAATTAAATTGGTTGTAAAATATTTATAATAACCTCACAATATATAGATAATTCTGTAGATATTATTTTATAATTGAAATAACAAAAAACAAGAAGTGGAAGAAGAAAAGAACATGAAAGAGGGTGGTGAAATTATTACCTTTTCTTTGGGTTCTTCATTTTGATTTGATAAAAAGGCCTCCTTAAGATAGAATTATGACCAATGGAGGGCCTCTAGGATGATGTGAGGGAAGTTTAGAGGATATTTGGGAAGGGTTTGGAAGAGGAAAAAGGCTTTGAAGAGAGAGTGCTCTTTTATAAGAGGGGTGAGGGGCACCTTAGGAAAAGTTAGAAATATGATTTTATAATAAATTCATATTCGGTTTATAATGGATCAAAAGTGGATTATTGAGAGGTTAAGGTGGGGATAGGTCGAAAACCACTCAGGAAATTGGTTTTAGATAGGTTTGGGTCACTATATTAACTTTATCTTTTTGATTTAACTCTTAGTTAAATAGTTTGACATTTACCATGTCTTTTTGTAATTTTATATTATATAGTTAATAAATGTACTATATACTTTAAAACGACCCCCAAGTGGTCCATTAATGATAAAACTATCATTATATAAGTACTTTGGCCGAACTTTATATTTTTAGGAATAGAATATCAATTAAGAATATAATATTTATTTTAAAAACTCATTTATGTCAATTTTGAAAGTATTTAATAATTAATTTTTGTAAAAGTCTTAAAAACATTATAAAATAGAAAAAAAATCATTTAAGTAATACTAACATGTAATATTAATTAATACATTTCGTGTATGTCAACAAAACTTACAAATTTTATTTATTTTAACATTTATAATACAAATTATTTGATTCATTCATTAATAAGGATAATACTGCATCATTATTGTGTCATAAATATATATAATTATTAAATGTATAAAAATTATAAATAAAATACCATTATGTAGAAAATGTTTTTAAATTTCTAATGAATATTTATATTCGAAAATATAACACATATAACCCTATGGAAATTTTTTTTTCCTGAAAGATATACGCTTTTTTCATATTTATATTTACTTTAACTTAATTAATATAAAGTGTCATTATCACTTACAAGTTGCTCAATGGGGTCCGAAAATCTACCCAAATATGCCCATGGTTGGAACTTTACCAACCAATAATGTTAATGCACGTTTTAGATAAATTTAATATTATTATAATATTATTTGATTACTCTTATTTACCGGATTTACCCTTTAACCATGGTAAATAAAATAATTACCGAAGTAATTATTCAAAATGTCTAAAAATAAAAGTTACCTTTTTACAGAATTTGGAGCTTCTGATTTTAAATATGGAATCCATTTTTCTAAATTCAAAATACAGAAATGGAAAAAATTAATTTAAAAATAATTCTCGTTATCAAAACAAAAAAGCATGTTTTTAGGAAATAATAACTATCAAAAGTTTGGCACATGCTTATGTCCAGTTTAAGTGTGAAATTATGTCCAACGACCAAAGTTGGATTAAATGGTAAAAATATAATATAATTATACTTTAAAATCGCACAAATTCATAATTTATCACTATTAATTATTTCAATTAAAAATTTTGTTTTTAATTACAATTTGGTAATTTTCACTATTCATCAAAATATAAAAGTTATCAGAAAAGTACAAAAAATTCATCCTAAGACAAATTAGATATTCTAAATCCAAAAATGAAGTCCATTTTGAATGATAAAAATTATAAAATTTCAAAAAGTTGGTATTACTATTCATAATGGCTACTTTGATTGGTTATAGTGTGTTAGAACTCAAAGTTGCGTACAACACATACTGCTGTATTTTTTCAAATAGAAGCATACCGTGGAAGCTTAGGGTGTTACAGCCTAGTTATTGGAAGAATCATGGAGGACTGGATGGTAATGAAAGGGTGAGGTTGGAACTAGAGGAAATAAAACCATAAACACCACATTCCATGTACTAGTTTCATATGTGGAATGGGGGAAACTCTACATACTATAGTGGTATGTGGGCATAGGGTCCATCCATCAATTGATGTGGTACACGGGTATGGGTATAGATGATCAGGTACTATAGTTGCATTCAGACCATCACGCAACTTTTGGTTCTATCTGTGTACTGATGCAATACGCGATGTCTGGTTTAGCCCATATTGCATTGCACTACGCGGAGCACCATATTATATGAGGGTTCAGGGGATTATCATTGATGGGGAATTCATCCGTGAGATGTACGTGGTTTTTGGTTTACCAGTTAGGTTCACAGTTTTATTATTATTATTTACATCCCATGTTTTATGGTTTGTGTCTGACTGTACCTACGAAGAAAGTGGTTTGCAATTTGGGCATCACCATAGAATCAAGATGGAAGCTGAAGTCTTCTTTAAACTCTTTCTTCAAACCTCCAAGTCACCATCAATCCTTTTTCATCCTTCTTCCCTCATCCCCCTCCCTATGTGTCTCTTTTAAAGATCATCAGGTCACTTGTATCTATTGGTAATGTGACACCATTTGCGGAGGCCCATGCAGAATCCTGGCCCACAGAAGACTCGGTTAACCGGTGATTGTTGAGGCTTCGATTTGCGATAATGGTTCACGGAACCCTGCTAGTTTGATTCATCCACAAACTGATGAGTTCATTGTATGATATGTAGATTGACTTCATTCGTACAATTTCATCAGTGACATAATTCATGATTTGCCTTGCTCACTGGCCATCGCTTCACGGGCTTGTGGTTTGCAGATCATTTTGCGTACCTGTTGGTTCGCGATCCAGCAGGTCCCCATACCTTTCCCAGTGATAGTACGCATGCCACTTGAAATTATTTGAAAACATGAATTACTTAAACATTTATTGGATTATTACAACTCAATTTGATTCCGTTCACCTTTCTAGACTTGTAGGTGCAGTTGGTTCTTTCTGCAAAGCTATTGTGGGGGTATTTTCTTCCCATGGTGAAATTTTCAGGACCCTATAATCTTCCTGAATCCAACTAGATTTCCTACAGCTATGAATATGATTTATATATTTTGAATTATTGGTTCCTGGTTTTATTTCAATGATGAACTAGCTGTTCCCATTTAATATATTGTCTTTTCATTGGATTTCATTAATGTTATTTTATAGAATATGTAATTAAACTATTTTGATTACTTAAAAATTTATATATGTATATTTGTTTCTTAATATTAAAATCAATTCTATAGTAAATAATATTAATATAAACTATTTTTGGTTTCATATTTTTAGAAAGGGAGAGTCGGATGAATATTCCAATGGTTCATGATATATAGAAATATATATATTCATAGTTATATATTACCTATTTTTTAAGGATGTAGAATCTTTCCTATGGAAATTTTCCTTCCTTGGAAAATATTTAGATCATATATTTTTGTTTTCAACCCACAAAGTTTTACAATGATGATATAATCTTTATCATTGGATTTCGAGAAATGATCAATTAATGTATGTTCAGTTCCCCAACAATTCAAATAGCTTATTGAAAATAACAACACGGTAAGAGGTTAATAATTTATTTTATAAAATTTTTAAATAATTATTTTGATTAATTATTTTCTCATTTATATATATATTGTGTTACTCATTCATACACTATGTTTTTATGATAGATAGGTTGGGTTTAATTATTGATAGTGTACTATATTTGATATAACAACACACTAATTTTTTCATGTATGTTGACCCATCATAACCTTATTTTTTGGAATTAGAATAATTATCTTCCATTTCTATTTTCTAAATATGTTTTATGAATATCATTGTATATAATTTTATAATTGCATAAAATTATATTCATTTATTTTTACTTTAGAAATATTTTAATGGGATCTATTTTTTAATTCGTTACACATGAATGAATTTTGTTATAATTTTTTTTATTTATAATGTATCCCTTCATGGTTTTATATAATTTTTAATGTCATTTATAATATAAAGATTTTATAATTTACTCAATTTGTAATAAATTTTAATAATAATTTTAAATGTAATATCCTCTTATTTTTTTAATGTAATTTTAAATTGTATTTTTATAATGATATATTCTGTTGAAAAGTAATTTGTTTTTTATATTTTTTTATATTTTTTATTGATACTAATGAATCTATGTTTTATTACATCACTTATAATTGTCAATTAATATGAAGATGGTGGCAAATATTATTTGGAATTTTCTAAACAAAATGTTCCAAACAATGAAATATTTCTTGTCCATGTCTAAAATGTTATAATTTGAAGAAGACAAAAAACAATGTGATAAAAGATCATTTAATTTGTCATGTTTTTTATCCAGGTTTGAAATATGGGATTTGGAATGGTTAAACTAAGAATTATTTCATATCTATTGATGATGGGGCTTTGCTAGATGATAAATCTGATCAACTTGATGAAATGGTTCATGATATTTATGTAGAGCCAATTTAAATGGAACGATAAAATGAGAGTTTGTGTAGTGATGCTGTAAAACCATTGTATCCATGTTGTATGGAATTTACGGTTCAATCAATGATGTTATGATTTATTAAACTGAAGGCAATTCATGGATGGAGTGATTAGAATTTTAAAAATATGCTATAATTGTTAAAATACATGCTTCCTAAAGAAAATGAACATCTATATTCACATTATAAAGTGAAGAAAATATTATTCCTAATGGTATTGTGGAAAAAAACACATAGGTTTACATGAATGACTATGTGATATATGAATAAATATTAATTTTTTTTATATTTTCTTAAATATGGGAAGTCATATTATAGTTTGAAAGAGAAATGACAAACTGATTTAGAGGATACAGAGTGCCCTCTAAAGGAATTTTGTTATCTTATTATAATTTCTCATTTGAAACATTTATTTTCAAATTTACATGATGAAAAACTTTTAATATGGAATGCATCTGAGAATATATGTGACCAAATATTAAAGGATTCTTCTGATTGTCAGCAGTGGAAGAAAATTGATCACTAGTTTCCTAATTTATGAAACGAAGATAAAAATATCATATGAGGACTACTATCTGATGGAATTAATCCATATCAATGTATTATTAGAACACATAGTTCATGTGATAATCTATTAGTAATTTACAACATGTCTCCTAAATTATATATAAAGAGAAAACACTTCTTGTTGAGATTTATGATATTTTGACAGAAACAGTTATGAAATAATATTTATGTTTTCTTATCACAATTAATTGATTATTTGAATCTATTATGAGAGGAAATTATAATGGTGTATGATTCATAAAAATGGAATATTTTCAACTTCAGGAAATGATTATGTTCGCTATATATTATTCCTCTATATATTTAAATTTATTTGGATGCAGTTTGTAAGGGTATAAATCTTGTCCAGTTTGTGTACAATATACATCATATTATCAACTACATCTTGGGAGAAAAAAAGTATACATGGTTTAATGAAAGTGATTTCAATGAATTGTAATTATAGAATATAAAAAATAAATTAAATAGATCACGTGAATTTGATATTTCCAAAATACCTTTATCCATTGATCATTATTTTTTGGGGGTTCAAAACATTAATGGGACATTAGAAAAGCAACAGAAAACTAGTAATGATATAAATATTTGGAAAAAAAGGACAATATTTTTTTAGCTACCGTATTTGAGATATCATTAATTCAAACATAAAATTGATGTCATGCATGTGGATAAGTATATCTATAACACCATTATTGAAACATTATCATATATTGATGGAAAGGCTATGTATGGGTTGAATGCATGAATGGACTAACTCTAAATAGGAATACATTTGATGTTGGATCCCACTCCTAATGGGAGGAAAACATTCCATCCTTACATATTTTCATACATTATTCAATAAGGAGGCAATTATATTTTTCAATTGTTTTCAGAATATCAATGTTCCATAAGGTTCTTATTAAAATTAAATAATTATTGTTTCTCTAAAGGATTTGAAGTTGATTGGTATAAAATCTAATTATTTTCATGTCAAGATACAAAAAATTCTTTGAGTTTCATTGTATGGAATATTACCAATTGTTTTCATAATGATTATCATGATGGTGTTTTACTTATCCAATTCAATTTACAATAAGGTGATTGATTCGAGCGCTTTGATCAATATAGAGAAAGAATCGGTTTTTATACTTTTTCAATTAAAAATGTATTTTCCTCTATTATTTTTCTAAATCATGGTGAATTTAATGGTTCCCTTAGTGTGGTAAATAAATCATTATAGACCTGTATATCTATTATTTATGTTTACTTTTGATAGGTATAAAAAGATATTGAAAAGATATGTTCAGAATCCATATCATCTGGATGCCTCCATTGTTGAGATGTTTATTGTTGAGGAGGTTGTAAAGTGTTTTACAAGCTATTTTTCTATAGGGGATCAAAATGGTTTTCCTACATCTCTACATGAATGATTCAATTATTGGAGAAATGGGATACATTACTTGAATGTCAAATCGTTTATAGGTGAAAAGATAAAAAAGGTAAATTTATAATATTTGAATAATATAGATGATTAACAAACTTATATAACATTAAATATTAATGTGTTGAAATAATGTTATCCATAGAATAATGTTGTGTGGATTTTGAATGATCGTAAATATTTTTTCCATGTTTAATAGAGAACGTGCATGGTAGATAAGATGTATCAGAAACATTGAGATGATTAGTGAGCATTCCATGTTTAAATTTGATTACATGGACAAGGTACGACATTAATGGCTACACCTTTCATATAAAGGATAGTGAAAATAGATGTGTGGTTCAGAAAAGTAGTGTTCTAGTGTTCACTGAGGTAATGAATTTTTCAAGTGACACAGAAATAACAGAGTCTCTGGATCAACAAAATATTATGGATTCATTAATGAAATATGGGAGGTTGATTACATTAAATTTCATGCTTTAGTGTCTAACTAAAATTTTTTATTAGTAAAATTGTGTCATACAAGATGAATTTAGAATGACACTGATTAATCTGAATAATCAAAAATACACAGCTGATCCTTTTAATATGGAAACACACAAAAAATATATATTTTATGTTCGTGATCAATCTGAAATGTACTGTAAAATTGTTTTAAAAAGATAAAATAACATGTTGGTGTTGATAAACATTATCAAGAATTAAAATTATGTGTGATTCCAAATTATGTCAAAATATTAACAAATAATATTGATGGTCATGTTTCAGACAATGTTTTATTCCAAAGGGAATGATCATGATGAAGAAATTTTGGAAAACTATCATTTATTACATTCATGATATTACAAGTTACATATTATTATTTTTTATTTTTAAAAATTTCATAAAATGTTATATATTTTAATTTTATTATCTTTATTAAAACATGTATTATAACAAATAAGTAATCATTGTTGTCTATATTATTTTATTTTAGTTAGTTTTACATTTTTACCCTTACATAACTTATCAATTTATTGATTTTATTGTAAAAAAATTATTTATTAATTTTTTGTGTTACGTAAAAACAAAAAATATTTATACGAGTATAGTAAAAAATTATTTTTAGTATAAAAATGATTTATAAATTTGGAGGTTTATTACTATTCACACACCATTTTGGGTTTTTATTTATTAATTATTTTTATTTCATCTCTTATTAGAATTTTAATAATTTTAATTAACTATAAAAAAATTAATAAAAATGCGTTACGTTTAGTTTACTTTACCTTTATGTCTGATAGTTGTTAATTTTTTATTTACATTTGTATCTAATATTTGTTTTTGCATATTTGTGTTCTAATTTTTTTATTTCATTGAATTTTAAGATAATGACAGATTAATCATTTGACCCAACACATGATTCTAGAGATGATCATACTCATACCTCTATGTATGAACATACATATGATCTAGTTGACGGGACTCCTCATCATTCTTTACATGATACATCTACATCTATAGTGGGAAAGAAGAGTTCGATGGTTCATAATCATGGTACCACATGTTTACCAAAATTATCAATTTACCATATCCAGGACTAGAGGATACTAGTATATTTTGAAGATAATTTTATTCCAAAAGGTATAAATTCAAAAAAAATGAATTTTATAGTACTGCGGGAACAATTCATGGTTAATATTTTGTTTGATGATTGGAGAAGTGTAGATAAAGTGAAATTATCTCAATTTTGGGAGACCGTTTTGGTATGTTATGTTATTTTTATTTCACTTATCTTTAAATTTTTATAAAAATATATGTTTTTCTCCATCATAACAGATGACACATAATATAACTTTTTATAGAGGAGTCACGAGGAAATGTAGATAATTGGATTCCTGCATATGGAGAGATTTTAAAACATCCCTCACTTACCATTTCATTTTTGGGGATTGTTGACATCATAATTCATGTAAAATATATCCATTTATAGATTAAGATAAATGGAAATAAAATTAAATTAGATGATGAGATAAATTTTTTTATGTCAGTATTGCCTTATAAAAGTTTTATTATATTAATGACCATGTTAATGATTTATTTATTCTTAATTATTAATTTATACTAATCAAGGATCTCTCATTAGGAGATCCATTATTGGATAGTATACCCTAATACGTTTTCTTGGGGATGGTATACGTTATTGGAAGAAACAATGATACTATAAAAGCATCAAAATCCGAGAACTGGGCCTTGAGGGCTTGTAGAAATTTCCCCTCCTTCCCCACACTAAAAATGAAAAATGGAGAAGTGCTCAGATAATTTAAAAGGGATAGCATATTACGGAAGAGTCGAGAGTTGTAGATGAGAGGATTATTATATTTCTACATTACTTATTTATTTATGATAATTCAATTCTTTATATATTATGAATCATTATTGATTTGTTTCAAATATTTCATATAGGATTATCTTGAGGAGAAGAGAAAATATGGGGTCATTATAGATGAGGGTAGGAAGGACACATTATCCACAACATAGGTAAAACCTGAACACCCGGGTCGTTTATGAGGATACTGAACACGTTTATCAGAGAAAAAGTATATTAATTTTCTACAAATTCATCGATGGAGGAAATTTATAAGAGAAATAGAATCTTAGAAATCAAACGTTCAGGATATTCATGTGATGATAAGGTTAGGATCAGAGCTTTAGTATAGTCAATGCTTATAGACATGAGAAGAAAACTTCATACTATTGCTCCTACTCTTCTAGCACCACCACCAACTTCCACTCCTCCAACTCCCCTATTAACTCCCACTCCTCCTCCTCCACCTTTAGACACCACTTCTTATCCTACTACAACACCCCTACTCCATAGCATCCTATTTACTATTATTTATAAATGAATATAAAAACCAATCCAATAATTCAATTACAACTTTGACTATTTATCCAGTGTTAAAATTTCATTTAAAACATCACCATCAACAACATCACTTATTAAACACTGTTTAACTGTAAAAAAACCAACATGAAAAATGCATTTTATGCATTAGATCCTAAAACATAAACCATACACCCTATGGATGGTTTATTCGGTGTCTTCTTCTTCTCCGAGTGATTGATTTGATCAGGCCTTTGGTCTTGGATTTTAACAAAGGATTCCTTTTGAGGTAACGAGGAATAGTTTTGGTGGTTCTGGAAGCTGCTTTGAGAATCATGTTTTTGGATTGGCTTGGGTCATCACACAAAGGAATTGTTTCCCTATATTATCTCACAATTCTCAATGGAGCGAAGAGGTGGGTTCGTGTGATTGGGTGTCCCCCCTCGGGTTTATCCTTGTATCGCAAAGAATATGAACATTTTTTCTTCGATCAGGTTCCTTGGGAAAGTATTCAATTGACGCAAGAGATTCTGGTTTTCTATTTATTGGTTTTGGATGGTTTGGTCGTGAGTTTCTGCGGGTACTGGCTCTTGGGTTGATGAAAGATGTTTGGCGCTGTCTGATGATGATGTGTGTTTACTGGGCAGCTGAAGGGGATTTTTGGAGCTCTAAGGGGTGCACTGTGTTTCTTGTGGAGTGTGCCAATGTGAGATATTCGTTGTGTGTGACTGCCTATTTACAAGGTATGAAAGGAACATCTGGTTGTCGGGAACTATGGTGCTAGATTCTATTTGATGTTGGGATGGGATGTGATGAAGTTGTGGGTTTTGGGCATGGGTGCTGGTGGTTCTGTGTTGTTTCCTTTACCTCTCGGTGTGGTATGCTTGAAGCTATCAAGAAAGGAGTTTTTGAATATTGGAAACTAATATGATGGTTGATGAATGTTTCTTGGCTGGGTATGGTTGAAGAGGGTGCTGGCAGTAGAAAACTAAGGTGTTGGAGTTAGGATGATGCTTGATTGGAAAATGGTGAAGCTGATTTCTATGATTTTGGTGTTGGTGGTTCTATGTTGCTGGTAGTTGTTATTACTTGATAGGAGGTTATGGGAGATGCAGATAGTGATGTTGGATGCTGGTTTCTACTTGGATGGGAGGTGCTGGAGGTGATGATTTTTATTTTCTATTGGTAGCTGTTTGGCTGGGAGATGTTGTCGGAGATGCTTCTGATTTTTCGCTTTTTTGGTATTGTGTGTCTTTTGGGTTTTTTGAAGAATTTTGGGTTTTGTGGGGGTGATCATGGTTTTTGTGTGTGGGGTGACTGACCCCACATCTCCATTGTTTGTTTTTTCTTTTTTATAATAAATTTTGGGGGGCCATGAATAGTTTGGCCTTGCATCATCCTTGCCCTAAAAACACCATAAAACCAAAAAAATAACTCAAAACACTATAAACCCAACAAAAATATGAAAACCACAAAAACAATATAAACCCCCAAATACATTCTAAAAACATCTAAGAAACCTAAAACCAAAATTAATATTTGAAACACTAAAACCATTAAAATTCTAAACAAAACCCCACTAAAAACCTTCAAAAGCCTAAAACCCCCAAAAAAATCATATAACAATAAAAATAATTAAAATCCCTATAAAAATATCCTAAAAAATAAAAACCATTAAAAACACTAAAACCGTAAAAAACACTAAATCCACCTAAAACCCCTCAAAACCAAAGAAACCATTAAAATCACCAAAACCCCGAAAAAGTATAAAAACCCCTAAGAGACCCTAATAATAATAAAAAGAATGTAAAATTAACTAAAAAACTTTAGAAATTCTAAAACATGATAAAAGAACATAAAAATATTAACAAACCCAAAAAATCCTAAAAAAAGTATGAAAAACTATAAAACTAAAACACCAAAATACCCAAAAATATACTAAAAAACCATGAAAACCTTAACAACCCTAAGAAGAAAGAAGAAGAGATTGCTACTCTACTTTCTGGAGAAGGATAATCTACTAATCCTTAGCCGGCTTGAAGATGTCGCTAATATCTGCGCCATGGCCTCCCCCCTCTACGGGGTAAGGGCCATCGCTGATTCTTGATAAATATAGATCTTTTATCCCTTTCTCAGATCCTGACTCTCTTTCATCTATTCCACAGATTGAGAATTTTCAAAAGGTGCTACGATTTAACGATGGTCTTCCAATTCTCCCACTGTCAATTGCGGAGTTCAAAGAGGATTCTGCCCAACATAATTTTACCTTGGTATCTAGGTTTTTGAATTGGAATCCACAGTTGATGTTTTTGATATGTTTGTGATTGAACAATGAGATATATGGAATCGTACAACTTTTGGCTTGGTCGATTGCTGTCACATTTTGGTTTGGTTCTCTACTGAAGAGAATCTTATTCGGGATTGGTCTTTAGCTCTTTGTAGATGTGATGTTGCACGATTTTCCCACTTCTAGTGGAGATTTAACTTTTATCTACATCGTGATTCTCTATTGATGGAAATTTGGCTGAGGTTTTCTGAGCTCCCCTTCCACTTTCAAAAAATATCTGTTATTTTAGTGTTGAGAAATTGGATTGGAAGGTTTTTGTGCATGGATAGCAGAACTAGGGCCCTCTCCCAGCCAATTTCTCTGAGGGTCTGTGTTGAAATCGATGTTTCGAAAGATCCTGTTGAATTTGTTTGGATTGAAATTGGTGAATATCTTCGTTGGAAGAATCAAGTGGTGTTTGAATCAAGGGTGAGCTACTTTGAATCATTCATTGCACTTGTCCATGTTTAAAGGGATTGTAGGCGTAGGGGTGGTGAGTGTTTTTCGGCTGGGAGTGAACATCGTTTCATCTCTCTAAGGTTGGGGTTGAAAACTGAGCTTGAGGCAAGGAAGTGAACTTTGAGGGATACCCAATTGGATGTAGGGAGGTATGATAGGGTGGATGAAGGAGGACCATATTCTAGGTAGGGTGAGGAGGGGCATCAATATGAGGCTATGGTAAAGGTCATATTCTTGTGACAGAAGGCTGACCTGGGGCTTCTCGGTGAATCCCCTTCATCTAGTGAGGTAGGGGGTGAGGCTCCCAATGAAGATGAGGATGTGGTATTTATATTTTCGGTTGATTCTATCCGGGATGACATCAAGCACCCGAGACTCATCAGTGAAGGGATGGAGAGGGAGCCTCTGGAAAATCCTTCAGTCATTATTGTTCAAGGACAGATCCTTTGACAAGAGTTGGTCTTAACCTCTAATCGGTCCGTGGTCTTACATCCTATGGAATCTATTGGATATGAATAGGGGAGTCTTGTGACCTAGGAATTGCAGGTCGTTGTGGTTAAGAATGATTCGGAACTCCCTTTAGACTTATATGAGACATCCTTGCTTCCCTTTAGTGAAGGGATGATGAATGTGCGAGTGGAGAATAATCTATTACAAACTGAGCAAGTGCCAGAGCAGGTGTTGGATGATGTTGCTGAGTTTGGGGATGGTCCGATTAATGCCCCTCAACCTGGGAAACACGATTCTGATATCCTTCCTACAGTTCGGAGGACTATTGAGAAACTTGATCTGAGCCTTTCCCTTGTTGCATTTGAGACTCTACATCCTTGTGTTGAGTTTTTTGAGAAGATAATGTTATATTGTTTGGAAATACCTTCTGAGCCACATCAAAAAGAGATCCTATAGAAACCAGACTTACAATAGCATGTGATCTTCGTTTGGGATGAGGATGATGAAAATATAGGGTTGTGGGGTATCTTCAGGGATCGTGATGACATAATGAATGATTATTTGGATAGGATAAGGAGGTAGAATGCTTCGATGGTTCCCCCCAGTTCTTCTGGCTTGGGATCATGCCCCCGAAGAAGAAGCTGTGGTCAGACAATGACCTTATTCCTAGACCTGGTCGTCAGAGATGTGGGATTGAGCCTACCGCTGCTGATCACAGGAAGGATGAGAATCTCAAGAATAGGGTGTTGAGTGCTAATAAAGTGCTGAAAAGAGAGAAGGTGGGGCTTGGAGAACCCCCAGTGAAGTGGAAAACAGTGAGGCACTATTATTCCCTTCCCATGACAATTGATACCAGAGCCTCCTCCAAGGCCAGCAAAGCAGAGGGAGATGGTCATGGTATGGGTGGTCGGTCTAGACAGGTGCAGGTGAATGTGGAGAAACGAAATCTCAGCGAGTATTACACATGATTCCTTAAGAAATAGGAATCTTTTGAATGGGTGTCCGCAGAGTCGGATTCTTCCTCTGTTTATGATGCTAACGGGGATCCTTATGGGGATGGAGAAGTTGATTTGTAACTCCGGTTTCAGTATCTTTTTCTTTTGGGTCTTTTGGGATTTGGTGTCTGGGGGGTTCATGGCTTTTTGGTGTGGGTCGTTTGACCCCACCTTCCTTTGTATACTTTTCCTTACATTTATAGGTTTTGGGGGGCCAGGAATATCTTGGAAATGAACCTTCCTTGCCTAACAACCCTAAAAACAACTAAAAACAAAAAACTCATATAATCCAATAAAACCTGAAAAGCCTAAGCTTCCCTAAAAACGGTTAACCACCATAAAAAACATAAAACTGTAGAAAACCCAAAAAACACCAAAAAGCTATAAAAAGCAAAAACATACCTAAAACCCCTTTAAACCCCTAAAAACCAACAAATTCCAAAAAAACACCCTAAAATACCCTAAAACCAAAAAATAATATCATAACCGTAAAGGGCCCTAAAACACCATATAAATCCAAAAAGACCCTAAGAACAAAAACTAACCACAAGAACCTAGAAACCATAAAAACCCATGAAAGACCTACAAAGATTGGGGAACCATAAAAATCCATAAAACCAAGAAACAAAAAGACCCAAAAACCCAAACCCCGCCAAAACCATATAATCCCATTAAAAATAATAAAATCCAAAAAACTGAAAAAAAATATCTGAAACCATAAAACCCCAATGAAAATTAAAATACCCCTGAACCTGAAAACTGTAAAAAACACCTAAACCCTAAAAACTATAAAACCCCAAAACAAAAAAAAACCCTAGCCCCCTGAAAAACCCCCTTAAACACACAAAGACCCTAAAATCACAAAAACTATAAAAACCCTAAAACCCTAAACATCCTAAAAACCATAAAACCTTAAAAACCCTAAAATTTTCAATAACCCTAAAAATCATTAAAAAAATTTAAAATAATAAAATAGTAAGAATGATAAAAATAGTGAAGAACCCCTTAATTCCCCAAAAGCTATACCCTACCATAGAATCCCTAACAATAATTCCCTAAACCCTATAGAATACACCATAAACAATGAATCATCCACTCAAAACCCTATACCCTAATCCTAAAACCGAAAGGCCAAAACCCTATACCCTATACCCATCACCCAAATCCCTAGATCCCACAAAATAAAATGCGTACCATACAACATAAAACATAAATCATATACCCTAAAACTAAATCCTACACATTAAACACAAAAACCAGCACCCTAAACATTAAAACCTACAACCTAAACCATAAAAGTCATAATAAATGCTACAATAAACTAGAAACCATAAAATAAAAAAAACATTAAAATCACTAAAAACATTAAAATACCCTAGAAACCGCTAAAACCAAAAAATGATGTAAAACCCCTAAAGGACCCTAAAATCTTAAAACACCTAAAATATCCTAAAAAATTAAAAAACGTAAAATTCCCTTAAACCCCTGAAAACCTTAAACATCATAAAAAGCCTAATGTCACAAAAACCCCTAAAAATATTAAAAACACTAAAAATCCTAATATCCCAAAAACTCTGAAAACCTATATATCCTAAACACGTTCAAAAATCCATATAAAACTTAAATTCGTAAAAATCCATAAAACCCCTAAGAACCCCAGTAACCCTAGGAAACCCCTAAATAACAACTAAAACGATAAAATCCTGAAATTCAGTAAAATCATAAATCCCCAAAAAGCACTAAAAACACTTAAAACCCTAAAGACCCCAAAAATCAAAAAACACTAAAAACCCTATAAAATAAAGAAAAAAAATAAAACCTCAAAATACCATAAAAGACCCTAGAACCCCCAGAACCCCTAAAAAGATCTTAAACCCCATATAAACCCCCAAAACCTCAAATAAACAATAAAATATCATAAAAATAGACTAAAACCCCTAAAATTACCCTAAAACAACTTAAGATACCATAAACCCCTAAAACTTCTTAAAACAACAAAACTCCTCAAGACCATAAAAACTCTAATGGAACATAATAACACTAATAAATAATAAGAACACTAAAAAACCAAAAAAACCCAAAAAATTACCAAAAACCCAAAAACCATCCAAAACACTAAAGGATTTTAATACACTAAGAACCATAAAAGACCCTAAAACCACAATGGAATATAAATGAAACTAAACGACCTAAAAATCCCTAAAACCCCTAAATAATCTAACACCCCCAATCTAAAAACAATTAACAACCCATAAAACCCAATACCCCTAAAACCAAAAAACCCAATAATTCTTAAAAACCCTAACCCTCCCCCCAACCCCCAAAAAACCCCCTAAAAGACCTTAAAAATTCTTAAAAACCCTAAAAGACCCTAAAACCAAGAAATAAATATAACCCAAAGAAACTCCTAAAGTCCCTTAACAACTTAAAACATTGAAAATCATTAAAACTACTAAAAACCACTAAAAATAAAGCAAACCCCTAAATAATATGAAAAATCCTTTAATCCAATAAAAACCATAAAAAACCTTAAACCCATAATTAAACTATTAAAAACATTAAAATCCCTAAAAACACAAAAAAAACCCTACAACACCCTCTAAACCCTACAAACCACTACAATCCCCCTAAAACCCCCAAAAAACCCTGAATCCCTCAAAAACCCCATCCAAACCCAAAACCCAAAAAACAATAAAATTCCCAAAAACAATCGTTAATAGTAAATAGCCCAAAAAAGATCCCTAAATATCCTAAAAAACGCTAAAACCAATATAGAATTCAACAAACCATTAAAAAACCTAAAACCCATAAAAACCATTACAACACTAAAGAAACGTAAAAACCCCTAAAAACCATAAACATACTAAAAAACCCATAAGAAACAATAACCCAAAAACCAAAAAACCAAAAAACCAAAAAAACCCACTAAAACGGCCAAATTATCCTTATAACATAAAAAACCTAAAAAACAAAAAAATGGTAAATGACCCTAAAAACCATAAAAACCCAAATGGCCATAAAAACCCAAAAACACCTAAAACACATTAAAAGAACCTAAAACCCCTAAAAATAATAAATTTCCATAAAAATGCAGAAAATTCCTAAAAGACTATACAAACCCTTAAACTACGTAAAATACCCTAAAACCCCTAATCCATGAGAAAATGTAAAACCCTAAAACACTGAAATAAATCTAAAAACATATGCTCATAAAAATCCTCAAACCGCAAAGAAACTTTAAAAAACATTAATAAATTTTACAATCCCTTAAAAAATCCTAAAAATACTTACAACCCAAAAAATAATAAATCAATAAAAACCCATAAAACCTAAAAAATAAAAAGAAACCATACATGCCATAAATTCTCTAAAAATATTAAGAACCCTAAATAGTATTAAAAACAGAAAACCCAATAAACCCTAAAAAACATGTTATCCCTAAAAACCAAAAACCCCAAAAATTCAAAAATTCCAAAATAAAACAAAAAATTATAAAAACCCTAAGCCACTAAAAACCAAGAAAAAAACACATTAAATGATCATAAACAACGAAAAACTCCTAAAACCATAAAAACCCTAAAAACCACAAATCAAATATAAAAAAAGACCCCTAAAACCCTAAAAAATCTAAAATACCCCTAAACAATCCTAAAACCTCCTAAAATCTTTTTGAAAACCTAAAACACCAAAAACACAGAAGAACCCTTATTTCTACTCAAGACCACTAAAAACTATAAAGACCCATAAATTATAAAAACCCGTAAAACACTAAAACCCCCAAAAACACAAAAAAAAATTAACAAAAAATCCTTATTATACCCTAAAAGGACTAAAAACCCATAATATCTCTAAACCCCTAAAACCCCATAAAACCGTGAAACCACTTAAAATTGTTGAAGTCCCAAAACCATAAAAATACTCTAAAAACCCTAATTAACAAACAACAACACTAAAACCATTAAAGAACCTTAAAAACCATAAAATATCTTTAAAACCCATATAAAATAATAATAACCAAAAAACCCCCCTAAAACCCCTAAAACATCAAAATACAATAAAACCCTAAAAATATGTAAAATACCTAAGAAACCATAAAATCCCTCACCCAAAATTCTGAAACAATCTGTCAAAAATACCTAAAATACTATAAAAACCCGAAATACCCTAAAACCTTAAAACCCGAAAAATACCTGAAAGGAACATGAGAACCCTAAAACTCTAAATGACCCTAAAACACCTATAAAAATTTAAAATCCTAAAAACCCCCTAAAAATAATACACTAAAAAAATAATAAAATAGCCTAAAATATCCAAGAAACCATAAAAGGATCTAAGAGTTATAAAAGACTCTAAATAACCATAAATCCCATACATGCCCGTAAAACTCTTAAATTCTTAAAATACCATAAAAATAATAAAAACATTAAAAAACCTTAAAACCATTAGAAAACCAAATCCCTAAAAACCCTAAGAAAACCATAAAAACCATAAGAAAACCATTAAACTATAAAAGACCATAGAATCCCTAAAAACCTAAAAAACCATAAAACATTTAAAAACACTAAATCCCTTGGAAACAAGAAAAAAACCCTAATGATGTAAAGTCCCAAAACCAATGAAAACCATCAAAAACCCACTAAAGTGAAAAAAAAAATTAAAAAAAAAATTAAAACATTAAAACCCCTAAATAACTAAATAATCCTAAAGACCCTAAAACCCATAATTACCCTAATATAACTTAAAAACCCCAGAAAACCAAAAAAACCTAAAAAATAATGAAACACTCAAAACAACCCAAAATAATCTGAAAAACACTACAAAAACATAAAAATAAAGAAAAAACCAAACCCCCATTAAAAGGACATTTAATTACCATCAGACCCTGAAATCCCCTTAGTCACTAAACAATCCTTAAATTACCAAAAAATCTAAAACCAGCCAGAAACCATAAAACCTATTAATGACCGTAAAAAAATTAAAACATTACAAGTCAAAAATAACCACAACACTAAGAAAAATATAACCAGTAAACGCTACAAACCCCGCAAAAACCCAAACCACAAAAAACTCTAAAACCCACTAAAACCGATAAAAAAACACAATACCCTAAAAACCCCATAAAATCCCATAAAACCATAAAAGTCCACTAAACACCATAAAACCCCAAATAACCCTACCCCTAAAATCATGAAAAAACCTAAAACACCCAAATCAAAAATAGATATAAAAAACACTTAAACCCAAAATACCATAAAACCACAAAACCCCTAAAAACCTAAAAAACATAAAACCTAAAAAACATCCAAAAATACTTAAAACCCAAAAAAAAACCAAATTACACAAAAACCCCAACCCCTTAAAAATATCATAAAATCCTTAAAACTACAATAACCCCTCTAAACCCCTAAAAGTCCATAAAAATTATATAAAATCCCAAATGACCCTAAAAACACTCAAGTAACCTAAAAATTCAAAAAAACCTTAAACCATAAAAACCATTCGATACCCTAAAATTGGAAACCCATAAAAATCCTAAAATACAATAGAATACCCTAATAACCAAAAAACAATAAGAACCCTAAACCAAACGGAAAGAAATGAAAAATAAAAAATAATGAAAAACCATTAAACCCCTAACCCCCCTAAAACCCCATAAACCACATTTAAAACCACAAACCCCCTAAAGTATCTATAAAACCCATAAAAACATAAAAAAACCAAAAACCATGAAAATCCTAAAATACCAAAACAAAAGCACCCTAAAAACGCCAAACACCTCATAACCTCAAAGAAAACCCAAAAATCCAAAAGGGAAATCATAAAAAACATTAATAGAAATCCTAAAACAATAAAAACCATAAAAACACCTCTTACCCCTAAAAACCCTAAAAAGCTTAAAAATGCGTAAAAATACTAAAAAGCCAAAAAAAACCAAAAGCACCCTAAAAACACTAAAAAGCTAAAAAATATTAAAAGATAATTAAAACCTAAAAACCCGAAAACCATAAAATCCAAGACCCTAATGCCCTTAAAAAAAACAAAAACAAAAAACCCCAAAAAACCCTCAAAAGACTCTAAAAACCCCTAAAACCCTAAAACCCCTAAAACCCTTAAAAACAATTCAACCCTATTAAATCCTACAAATCCCTACTAACGTTTAAAAATGCATAAAACCCCAAAAAAATTCATAAAATCCTAAAAGACCCTAAAACCCCAAAAACCATTAAAATCACCATAAAACCCTACATCACCTAAAACATCCTAATTAAAATTAAATCCCATAAACTCTAAATACCTTAAAACGATAAAAACCCTTAAAATCTATAAAACCCCTAAAATAAAAAACACAAAAAAATCTGCAAACCTGAAATAAACTCATAAATCCCAGATAAACCATAATAAATGTAAAATATATAAAATATAGAAAACCCCTAAAACATTAAAACTCCATAAAAACTATAAACAACCATTGGAAAACCTAAAAAAAATAAAACCCCAAAAACCTAGAAAATCTCTTTAAACCCATAAATAGCATAAAACCATAAAACCTATAATAATCCCCCAAACCCCTTAAACACCTAAAATCCCTTTAAATACCTAAAAACCCTAACAAATTAAAATCCCCCTAAAAGTACCTAAAAAATAAAATGATATCTAAAAACACAAAAAGGACCTAAAACACTTAAAACCCCTAAAATTCCAAAAAATACTTATAAGGAACCTAAAAATCATAAGAACCCTAAAATCCATAAAAACAAAAATAACCACAAAACCATAAAATATCTTAAAACCCCTAGAGGACCCTAAAAACCAAAAACCATAAAGAACCTTAAATCCCTTAAAAGACCCAAAAACCCCGTAAGACATTCAAGGACCCAAAAAACCCCAAAACTCCCCCAAATGGACCCTTAAACCAATAAAATACTCTAAAACCCCCTAAAATACAATAATAATTCAAAAAACAAAAAACACACTTTAAACCCACAAAACACTTAATGCCCCTAAAAACATTAAAAACAATAAACCCACTAATATCCCTAAAATACACATAAAAATAGAAAGACCCAAAAATCATTAAACCCATAAAACCCAAAAAAGCCATATGACCCCTAAAACAACCTAAAAATCCTAAATATAGAAAAAGCCAAAAAAGACACAAAAATCCAATTAAAACATTTAATACCCCTTAAAAGTAAATAAATCAACAAAAAACCCCAAAACAACATAAATACTGTAAAACCCATTAAATCCCTTAGAACCCATAATTACCTAAAAACTATAAAAAAATAAAAACCCATAAAAACCATAAAATTCTCCAAAAACATTAAATGAGAATAAAACTCAAATGATTCTAAAAACCCCTTAAATCCTAAAAGATACTAAAACTGAATAAAACATAAAAAAACCAAAAAACAAAAAACCATAAAAAACAATAAAAACCCTATAAACCATAAGAACCCTAAAAACATAAACTGACATTGAAAAACATTGAAATGAATAAAAACTCTAAAAACACTAAAAACATTAAAATCCTAAAAACCATTAAAAAACCCTAAAACGCATAAACACTTCTAAACTCCAAAAAACACAAAAAATGCCAAAAACAAAAAAACACTAACCCCCCATAATGCCCAAGAATATCCCAAAATAATAAATACCTTAAAACCCATAAAAACCGTAAAATTACTAAGAAAATGCTAAAAACCTCTAGAGCCCTAAGAACCCTAAATAAATCTTAATAACACAATGACCCAAGAAAACAATAAAAACTATAAAACCTATGAAAACCATATAAAAACAGAAAATATTGTAAATACCCTGCAACCAAATAACCCAAAAAAACCCTTAAATCCATAAGAAATCATGAAACCCCAAAAAATACTAAACCCCAAAAAACACTAAAACCAAAAACACCTTAAAAAAGATTTAAAACCCTAAATGACCCTAACAAACCTAGGAAATCCAAAGACACTATAAATACCCAAAACCCTAACAACCCCAAAATCCCAAAAAGTGTATAAAAATCATATAATATCCCAATAAGACCCTAAAACCTCTAAAAATTCTAAAACCATAAAAAACCAAAATTACCAAATTATCCCTAAAATCAATAAAAACACTAAAAACCCTATATAACCATAAAACACACTAAAAACCTTAAAATAACCTAAAATAACCTAAACATATTAAAAATCTAAAACCCCTAAAATGCTTAAAATTTCTAAAACCAAATTAAAACTCCTAAAACCCAAAATAATTATAAGGAATCCCTAAAATGATTAAAAACCCAAAAATCCAAAACAACCATAAAAAATCTAAAAACCATAAAAACTAAAAGAAACCTTAAAAACACTAATAAAACATGAACAATATATGAAGAACCTAAAACCCCTATGAAGTCCCAAAAAAACTAAGCACCAACAAAACCCTATAAAAATTCTAAAACCCCTAAAATGCTCTAAAACACCCTAAAACCCCTAACAGTACCTATATACCTTGAATACTGTACAAAATCATAAAAAAATCAACAAAATCACAAAAAACATGAAAAAAATTAAAAACCATAAAAATAAAAAAACATCTGTAAAACAAATAAAAGAATATTAAACCCTAAAATTCCCTAAAATCTAGAAAATCTCTTAAAACACTAAAAACATAAAATCCCTAAAAAAGAAAAACCCCAAAACACATAAAAAAACTAAAAGGATAATAAACCCCTAAAACCCTAAAAAACCCTAAAAATCATTAAAATATCAAAAAGACATAAAACCCTAAAATACGATAAAACTATAAACACCACTAAAATACATAAACCCCCAAATAATTATAGAACTCCATTAAACCCAAAAAACCTAAAAGGACCTTGGACCCTTAAAACCAAAATAACCATAGAACCTCTCAAAACACCAAAACACTAAACCAATATTAAAAACATTAAAAACCAAAATTAATCATAAAAATCCTGAAAACTTTTAAAACCCCCCTAAACCCCAAAAAACACTAAATCCCCAAAGAAACATAAAAAAAACTACAGAAAACCTTTAAAATACCTAACCCCACACCATATACACTCTAAAAATCATGCATGATTATAAAAACGATAACACCCCTAAATGACCACAAATACCCAAAAACACATTAAAGACTCTAAAATTCTCAGAAAAACATAAAAATTCAAAATAAAGCAGTAAAACAAAAAATCTAAAGACCACTACATACCTTAAGGACCCTAAAAACAATAAAAACATTAAAAAAACCTCAAAATCCCATAACCCCTAAAAACCCTAACCCCCTAAACCCTAGACTGCCAAAAAATCCTTTAAAACTCATATAAACAAAAACCCCATAAAACTCCTAAAACACCATAAAACCCCTCGAAACACTAAAAGACATTAAAACCCTAAAACCCCTATAAACATAAAACACCATAAAGGCCACAAAAAATCTATAAAAACCCTAAAACACCTAAAAAAGTTGAACATCTTTAAAAACAAAAAATCCCACAAAGGCCCCAAAAACCCATAAACACCCATAAACACCTAAAACCCAAAAAATTCCAAAATACTACGTAAAACCCAAACATGAAGACATATGCAGGGTAGTCTCGATGTTGGATCGGGATGGCTCCAAGTGCGAATGATGTCACAGATGATGGAATTCTTTCCAGGTACGCTTGGGTTTTGCCGGGCTTGGATCATGTACGGGATTCTTCGGTCATAGATCAGTCAGATCTGGTTTGCGGCGAAGCTGATGACTACATGGCGGTCGAAATCCTTCATGGGAATCAGTCATGGTTCGAGGTTGACTTTGCAGATCTAGGTTTACCTTTGGAATATTGGATCTGGGTGCCTCAAAAACGATGCGGTCTCAGTTAGGAGGCGCAAAAAAGTTCAGATTGGCACTGTTTGGCGCAGAGGATGCATTTCTGGATCTTCTGGATTTGCGATCATTGGATGTCGGTCAACTATACCGATTTACTGCCTCGTTTCTTGTATTCTACCTTGATGTTGATTCAAATCTGTTATATTTCCTCTTCCTTGGTGTTGATTATTCAAATTTTCTCTGGATTTGTTGTTTTGTAGGATCGTGGACTATTGCTCTGTGGGTTCAATCTACTATTATGGATAGTTTTGCTGGTGGCTTAGTTTGTTGGTTGCGTTTCTCATAAGGTTATGGTTTTGAATGAGTTGCTGGTATAGATGGTTATTTTTTTCTTGATGGTTTTGACGCTGCTATGGGGTTTGGTGTGGGTTGATGCTGGTAATGATTTCAGGAATTGGATCTTTTTGATGATTGATGTGGCCTGGATGGAAGTGGAATGGTTGGGTGGTGTTTATTTCTGTGAAGAAAATGATGGTTCCTGGATTGGCTGTGATGTTGGATATGGCTGGAGGTTTAGCTATGAGTTTTTGATAGGTATTGCTTGATGCGGCTGGTTTTGTAGTGGGAATTTTCTTATGCTGGCTGTTGGTAGAGGAGAAGAGTTGCTGGGGTCTGAAGGTTGGTTGGTGCTATGGCTGCTTGTTCTGTTTGGTTTGGTGATGCTGTTGGAGATGCTGCTAAGGGATGTTGTGGCTGTGATGACTGGATTATGTTGGATGGTGGACATGGTGAGATTGAAGGCTGGTCGTTGTTTGGTTGTGAGCTACTGGATGTTGGTTGATGCTGGTGATGATGATTGTGTTTTTGTGTTTGGCTATGTGTGAATTTTTTTGCATTTTGTTGATTTTTCTTTTTTGGGGGTCTTTTGGGTCTTGGGTTGTAAGGGTTTTTTGTGTGTGGGTCATTTGACCCCTCCCTTCCCTTGTCTGTTGTGTCTTTTTTCGTGATAATAAGTTTTTTTGGGGGGGGGGTCAGGAATGGCCCGGCCTCACACCTCTTCTGCCCTAAAAGTACCTAAAAACATTAAAAACCCAAATAACTGAAAATCACTAAAAATACTATAGAATTCTAAAGAACCCTAAAAACCAAAAAGAACTAAAAAATATTAAAATAACAAAATCCATAAATACCATAATAGTGATTAAAAACCCTAAATCCCCTTAAAACTGTTATAAAACAAAAGAACCTTAAAACCCCTAAAACCATAAATACACTTAAAAAGTAAAAAACCCCAAATACAAACCCCCCTAAAAACCATTAAAAATCATTAATAACCTTAAAACTCTAAAAACATAAAACCCATATTAAACATTAAAACAATCCTAAAACACCCTAAAATCACCCTAAAACCCCTAAAAACTATAAAACACCATAAATGCTATTAAAATATATAAACAACATAAAACCCCTAAAAACCAGAACAAAATCCTCAAACCCCTAAAAATCCATAAAACCATTTAATATCTAAAAAAACTAAGATCCCCAAGAATCCCAAAAACCCCTTCAAACCTGAACACCCATTAAATCCCTAAAAATGTCCTAAAACACTAAAAATAATAAAACCCCTAAAAACTTTGATAACACCAGAAACCCTTAAAAACAAAAAACTCATATATAACCATAAAAAGAAAAATAGTCCACAAAAACCTAAATCCTATAAAACACCATAAAACCCTTTATAACCCCAAAAAAACTAAATACTGTAAAAATCATAAAAACCCTAAAACCACTAAAAACCAAACTAACTAAAAAATAACCCTAAAGAACCCAAATTTATAGAAAATCCCAAACATTCTAAATCCATTAAAACCCCTAAAATACCCATACATCCAAAAACCCCCACCCCCCCTAAATGACTAAAAAATATAAAAACTCTAAAATCCAACAATCCCCTAAAAAGAATAAAATGGCCTAAAATAACAAAAAACCATAAAATTCCCTAAAACCATAAAACTCTAAAGGACACTAAAAACCATTAAAACACATAAAACAATGTAAAATACCCAGAAAAACCAGAAGACCCTAAAACACATAAAAACATAAAGAACTCTAACAACCTTAACAAACCCCAAAAGGACTGTAAAAACCCACATGAGACAAAAAATGTTAAAACCCTAAAGAAAAATATAACTCTAAAAACTCCCTAAAGGAAACTAAAAATCCTAAAAACCCAAAAGCAACCCCAAAACCCTTTATACCCAAAACCCCTATAAAACCATAAATCACAAAACGACCATAAAAAACCTAAAAACACCAAAATGACCATAAGAACCCTAAAATCCTGAGTAAAATTTAAAAACCCCCAAAAAACATAAAAGACCCAAGTGACCATAATAATATGAAAATACCCTAAACACTATTAAAACCATTAAAACCCATAAAATACCCAAAAACCCGTAAAAACTCATAAAACCCTTAGAAACTCCAAAAATCATAAAAACCATAAACCCCCCAAAACACTAAAAACAATTTAAAACCCTAAAATCCCAAAAAACCCCTAAAACCCCCTAAAATACTAAAAATACGCAAAGACCCCTAAATCCCCTAAAACCCCTAAAAACATTTACTAACCCAAAAACCCTAAAAAAGGAAATCCCCTATAGAACCCTAAAAACCCTAAAACCTATTAAAATATTTTAAAGAGCCTAAAAGACCATAAGAAAATAAATTTATCCTAAAACACCCTAAAAACATTAAAAACTATAAAAACCCTCAAAATACCTAAACACCCTAAAAAACCCTAAGTGAACCTAACAAACCTAAAACCCCTAAATGACCCTAAAATCATAAAAACCCCACAAAAAAACCAAAAAATTAAAACACCGTGAAAACAATAAAAGAAACAAATAATATTAAAACCCCTAAAAACATTAAAACCCCAAAATACCATTAATATCATTAACAGATTTCAAAAACCCAACAACCGTAAAAACTCTAAAACCCCTAAAAAATCAAATAATACATAAAAACATTAAAAACCCTTGATTAACCTTTAATCCCCTAAAACCCTAATAAACCTATAAACCATAAAACCCCTAAAAATCATTAAACCCTAAAAACCCAGGAAAACACTAAAACCCACTATTACCCAAAAAACCCCTAAATCCAAAAAAATGAAAAACAATCAAAATCCGTAAAAACCTATAAGAACTCTCTAAAACCCAAAATAAGTCCTAAAAACCCTAAATCCCTTAAAACCCATAAAACCCATAAAACGAAAAAAATCTATAAAATCCTAAAAAAAATAACTAAAACACACAAACCCAAAATAGCCTCAAGAACCCCAAAATACATTTCAAATTCCTAAATCCTTAAAAACACTAAAACCAAAGACACAAATAAAAATCCTTAAAGCCATGTAACACCCTAAAATTTCTTAAACTCTAAAATCCCAAAAAAATCATAAATAGTAAATACAAAAAAAATCACTGAAACCACTAAAGACGCCTAAAAATCCTAAAACCAAAAAACATTAAAACCCCATAAAAATCTAAAGACTTTAAAGGTCCTTAAACACCCATTAATAAATAATGGTCCGAAATAACCCCTTAAACCCATAAAGGACGAGAAAAACCAATGAAATCCCTAAAAGATTCTAAAAATCCAAAACCCCCCAAAAATCCCAAAAAACACCAAAAAAACATAAAAGAAGATAAAGGACCACAAAACCCCTAACAACCCCAAAAAACCCATATATTCTGAAAACCCCTAAAAGACCCTAAAACCCATTCAAGGATCCTAAAGACTATAAAGACCATAAAAATTGGGAAAGACACTAAAACCCAATAAAAACAAAAAATCATCCAGAAAATACAAAAATCCATAAAAACAATAAAAAAACATTAAAACCCCTAGTAAAACCTAAATACATAACAACCCTAAAAATACTAAAAAACACAACAACTGAAAACCCAAAAAATATAAGATCAAAAAAACCCTAAAACCCCCAATGTCCCAAAACCACCCAAAAAACTCAAAAATCCATTAGAACTCTAAAAAACAATAAAAAACACCAAAAATCCATAACCCACTAAAAATACGTAAAAAATTAAAAACCCAAAACTAAAAACAACCACTTAGAAACCCTAAAACTAATAAAAACCCTAAAACCATTATGAACAATCCAAACCCTAAAACCCCACAAAAAGGTCCTAAATTTCCCTATACACCAAAAATACAGCAAAACCCAAAAAACATTTAAAAACTCTAAAACCATAAAACCTCTAAAACAATAAAACACTGAAAATCACCAAAACACCTAAAAATTAAAAAATCCCTAAAAACACTAAAACCACAAAAAATCTATATAAACCATAAAAATATTAAAAAACTCATAAAGCCTTAAAACCCTAGCAACCATTAATTCCAATAAAAACCCTCTAATACCATAAAACCCTTAATAATCCAAAAACCCAAAAATAATCCAAAAATATTAATACCCATTAAAATACTTAAAAATAGTACAAAACCCCAAAAAAACATAATGATCCTAAAAACATAAAAACCAAGAAACATTGAAAAAACCTAAAAATTAGTAAAACCCCTAAAATACCCTAAAATATCTACAAAACCCTAATACCACAAAAAACAATAAAAACCCAAATAAACATAAAAACACTACCCCGCCCCAATGCCTAAAATCACATAAATGACCCTAAAAATGCTATGAATGCCAAAAATGTCCCAAAACCCCTAAAATACTAGAAAATATTATATACCAAAAAACAAAAGTTAATAACCCTTATGCACCATAAAAATATAAAGAAATACAAAAAATCACTTAATGTCTTGAAAAAAATCGAAATCCTCCAATATAACTATTAAACCCCTTATAATGAAAACCCCTAAAACAATTAAAAACCATTAAAACCCTAATACTTTTAAACCATCAAAACATTAAAAAACATAAAAACACTAAAAACCCTAAAAACCCTATGAAAACCCAGCACCCCTAAAAATACCTATGAAAACAATAATATCACTTAAAAAACGAAAAACCTAAAGTGCCTAAAACCCTAAAACCTTTAAAATGTTAATAAAATGTAAAAAAAGTAAAATCATAAAAACCTAAAATCTATTGAAATCCCTAAAAATGCCTCAAACTAATAAACCCTAGAGTAACCAAAAAATCCATAAAAACCTAAGAACCCAAAAACCCATAAAAACCTAAAAAATTCAAAAAATCCTAAAAACCTTAAATACCCTAAAAACCCTGAAAACCAATAAAAACCTAAATAGCCATTATAAAATCAAAAAACACTTACAAATCATAAAAAATACCTAAAAACCAAAAGAAAAATGAAAAACAAAAATACCCTATGAAAATTATAAAAATTACAAAAAAAATTAAAACTCTAAAGCACACAAAAACCCTCAAAACACTTAAATCCCCCAAAAACCCTAATATCCCAAAAATCTATGAAACTCACTAAAAGACCAAAAAACCAACAAAGACCCTAAAAATCTATAAAAAGACAAAAATAACCTAAAAAGATAAAATATAACCTTTAAAACTTTTAAATATCCAAAATCCATTTATACACCATTAAAAACAACAAAAATCCAATAAACCGTAAAAACTATACAAAACTCCAAAAACCCTAAAAATCATACAAAATCCTAAAAAAACATAACATTAAAAACCCCCTAAAACCCAGAAACCATATGTTCCATAAAAAACTATAAGAATACAAAAAAATACTAAAATTAAATAAACAATAAAAAAATATAAATGGATCATAAAAGATTAATACCCTAAAAAACCCTAAACCCACTAAATATACTAAAGACTATTGAGACCCCCTAAAAATCCCGTAATACTCCTAAAAACCTAAGAACCTCCTAAATTCCTAAAATCCTTAAAAAATACATGTAAAACCCTAAAAAATTTTAAAATAATAAAAACACTAAACACCTAAAAACATTAGAAAATACCTAAATCCCCCAAACCACTATAACCCCTAAAATCCCCTAAAACACCTTAATAACCTAAAACCACTAAAAATACTTACAAATCCAAAAAATAACTTAATACACTAAATCCCTAAAAAACATAAAATCCTCGAAAACCTAAAAACACCAAAATACCATAAAAACTGAATGAAACCCCTACATACCTAAAGACCATAAAACCTATAGAATCCCATAGAAACCATTTAAACCCTAAACCCCCCTAAAACAATAAAAACATTTATGACAATGAAAACCCTAAAAAACTAAACCTTAAATAAACCCCAATAACCTAAAAAACACTAAAATCCATAAATACCACTAACAAACTTATACCCCTAATAACCTAAAACGTATTAAATAACATAAAACCTAAAAAACCTAAGAAAACCAAAAAAAAACCCTAAAACCAATAAATATAATAAAATCCTCAAAACCAGAAATCCCATAAACCCCTCTTACACCCCAAAAAATCCCTAAAAACACTAAAAACCAACAAACTCCAAAAAACCTAGAAAATCCAACTAAATTATAAAGGAACCAAAGAACCCAAAAAGAACCAAAATAATACTAAAACCATAAATACCATAAACACAAAAAAAACTAAAGACCATAAAATGAGAAGAACCCCTAAAAGGACATAAAATTATACAATACCCCTAAAAGATACTAAAGATACGAAAACCCCTGAAATCCTAAAAACACTAAAGAAAACCCTAAAAGGTCCTAAAAACCATTAAACCACAAGAAGAAACTAAAAACCAAAAAATACTTAAGAGAACATAGAATACCCTATAACCTAAGGCTTTTGAAAACCTTAAAAAACGCTAAAGGAACCTAAAACCCCTAAAGCCCCTAAAGCCCCAAAATGATCCAAAAACCCAAAATGTATATAGAAACTTCTAAAATCCTTAAGCACCTTTTCAACCCTATAAACTATAAATGAACATAAAAACTAAAGGAACCTATTAATCCCTAAATAACACTTTAGACATAAAAATCCCTAAAACCCCTAAAACTCCAAATACAAAATATACGACCCAAAATCCCACGAAAAACACAAAGTGACACAAAAACCCAGAAAAGGCCAAATTTAAACAATAAAACCCTATAACACCAAAAAGCCATAAAAACCTAAAAAACAAAAAACAAAAAAAATGGAAAAAAACTCTTAATACCCCTAAAAGCCATAAAATACAAAAAAACCTAAACAATCCAAAAACCCTATAATCAAAAAAACCCTAAAAATCAAGAAAAACCCCTAAAACCCCTAAAACACTAAAAAAATGAACCCCTAAAAACCCAGGAAAACCAATAATAACTCTTAAACCCCCAAAAGCAATAAACCCCCAAAACATGAAAAACCCTAAAACAATAAAAAATTTAAAAAAACCTAAAAATTCAAAATGGAACTAAAAACATTAACAAACCTCATGGACAGAAAAAACCTAATAGAACCTCAAAATAAAAAAATCACTAAAAATACCCCCTCCCCCCCCCCCCCACACAAATATCATAAAATTCCATAATCACCTAAAAGACCCAAAGACCCCTTAAAACATAAAATACTATAATAACTCTAAAAAACCCAAAGACCCTAAAACCCCTAAAACCCTAAACACATAAAATGCTCTAAAGGACCCTAAAAACCATCGAATAACTATATAACCCTAAAACCACTAAAAACTGTAAATCAATAACAAAAAATCCATTAAAACCACTAAAAATCTAAAAACAATGAATCCCTTTAAAATCCTAAAAACCATAAAAATCAAAAAATACCCAAAAAAACCATAAAACCACTAAAAATAAGAATCAACCCGAAAATCCATAAAAATAATTAAAAACCCTAAACCCCCCTAAGAAAAAAATAAAATCCTAAAAACACTAAATCATATTAGATTACCAAAATACCCTAAATTCCTAAAAAACCGAGATAACCACACAAAAACTCAATAAACGGGAGGAAAAAATGAAAGCCCTAAAAATCCACTAAAACACATAAAACTCCTAAAAACCCTAAATCCCTAAAAATAATTGAAAGTAACTACTCCCTAATACCTAAAAATACTTGAAAACCCCTACAACTTAAAAACTATAGAAACTCTAAAAACCATTAAAAACCATTAAACCATATAAACTACACCCTAATCCCTAACCCCACACCCTAAATCCCATACCCTACACACTCAACCCTAAACCCTACAACCTAAAATCCCTAACCTATAACCCAAAACCAAAACCCTACATCTGAATCCCTACACCATATGCCCAAACCATGCATAGTAAACCCCAAAACCTACACACAAATCATAAACCCTAAACTCTATGACCTATATTTCACACCCTAAACCCTACAACCTAAACCCTAAACCCTATACCAAACACCCAAAAAAATAAACCACGAACCCTGCACCCAATAACATAAACCATAAACCCTATACCATACACTCTAAACCCTAAACCATATACCCTAACCAATTCACCATACACCCCAAACCCAAAACCAAGAACCATAACCTATACCAAAAACCCAAGACCATCCACTCTAAACCTTATTAGCTACACACTAACCCATAAACCCAATAACTTAATCTATATACCCAACACCAAAAACCCAAAACCCAATATCCGAAAACATGTACCATACACCCTAAACCCTAATCCTCAGACCCAAAACCCTATAGCCTAACCCTAAACACCGTACCATACACCCTAATCCCTATGTGTTAAACACTAATCGCTAAATTTTAAACAGTAAACCCAACGCCCTATACTCTAATCTCTACACCTTTAACCCAATACCCAACAACCTAAACCCAAAACCTTATACACAAAACATTATTGCCAAAATCCTATATCCTACACCCGAAACACTATACCTTGAAACCTAAACGCCTAACCCTAAACCCAAAACACTATACCCAATAACCAAGTCTGTAAACCCTAAACCATACACCATAAACCATAAACCATAAACCATAAACCATAAACCTATGAACCTACTCTCTAAACCATAAACCCTTCACCATAAACCCCAACCACGAAACCCTATACACAATACACTATAACCTAAACACTAAACCCCACAACCTAGAACATATACCCTACTCCCTAAACCCTAAAACCTACACCATAGACCATTTACCCGACACCATAAACCCTAAACATTACATCATAAACCCTATACGTTCCGCCCTATCCCCAAAACCATACAACCTAAACCCTATACACTATAGCCTAAAACCTAAACCTTGTACTCTAAACCCATTACCCTAAACCTTAAACTCTGAATACTACACCCTAATCCCTATATCCTACACACTAAAACCTACACAATAGACCCTATATCCAATGCTCTAAACTATAGACCCTAAAAACTACAAACTAGACCCCATAACATACAACCTAATACCAATACCCTACACTCTATACTGTTTACCTTACACCCTAAATCTTAAACCATACACCCCAAAAACTAAACAATACACCCTAAACCCATTACCGAATATCCTAAACCATATAGACTACAACCTAAACCATAAACTGTACACCATAAACCATAATCTTTAAAACAAACCTAAAAACACTAAAACCTCTAAAAATATGAAAAAACCCTAAAACACTATGATCTTAAAAACACTAAAGCCCCCTAAAACCAAAAAAAAAGTTTAAATACCACTAAAAGCCTGAATAAACTCTAAAACACTAAAACCACTAGAATCCCTAAAACCTCTAAACACCTTACAAATATCTCTGGAAACCATAAAGTCATAAAATCCCTATGAAAAACATCTAAACCCAAAAAACACTAAAAAATAAAAATAACCCTAATCAAACATTAAAAACATAAAATCATAATACCCATAAATATTAAAAAATAAAAATAAGTTAATAAAACGAATAAAGACATTTAACTAATCCAACAAACTCAATATACCCTAAAATCATAATAACCCTTTAATATTCCAAAACCCCCTAAATTACTTAGACTCTTAAAAACTCTAAAAATCATTAACCCCCCTCCTCCAATCCTAAAATTCCTTAAACCCCCTAAAATCTCATAAACTCCCTTAAACCCTAAAACACCCCATAAAATATAAAAACACTAATGGATCCAAAAACCTCTAAATCCCCTAAAAATCCTAAATCCCCTAAAACCACTAAAACACATAAAATTCTAAAATACCTAAAACCCCATAATGACTCTACTGAACCTAAGAGACCCAAAGAGACCCCAAATCTCTTAAAACCCCAATGAACTTAAAAACTCTAACCCCACAAAAGATCATAAAATGTTAAATCCACTAAAAGAACAATAAAACCATTAAATACCATTAAATACACTAAGAATCGCAAAATCCTCGAGAAACCCAAGAACTATAAAAGCCCATAAACCCCATAAAAACCATAAAAACGCAAAAAACCCTAAAAACCTAAAGGACCCTAAAACAACTAAAAGGAAAAAAGGGATAATAAAAAAACTCAAAACCACTAAATGACCATAAAAATTATAAAAACTAAAAAATATCCTATAACCCCTAAAATATTAAAACACCATAAATCCCATAAAAACACCTAAAACACCTTTAAACCCCTAAAAATCCCGATTTTATCATAAAATCCCTTAAAACCCATAAAAGACACTATAATCCTTAAAACCCTAAAACCCTAAAAAACTAAATGAAACATCAAAAATTAAAAAATTAAACTTCTCTAAAAACAATAATAAACCCTAAATCCACAAAAAAATCACAAAAGACCCTAAGAAATTCACACCCCTAAAAACATAAACAACCGAAAATCCCTAAAACACATAATATTTTTCAAAAACCCTAAATCCCTAAAGACCCCTAAAAACACTAAAAACAAAGAAAAATCCAAAGTAAAAAATAAATACCAATGAAAACAATTAAAACCTTAAAATTTTAAAAAAAAATACCAAAAAAACAAAAACCATAAACGAATCTATAAACCACAAAGATCCACAAAACCATTAAACCCCCAAAAAAACCTCAAAATCCTTAAAGGACAATAAAAACTCAAATAAAACCCATATGGACCCAAAAACCCCTAGAAGACCCTATAAACCCTTAACATCTAAAAGGCCATAAAACACCATAAAATCCCTAAAACCCTAATTTTTTGATTACTCATGTATTAATCATGTTTTAATGATCACAAATCTTATCACTGTTAATTAATCTCATTAATTTTTACAAATCTTATACACGATCACAAATCATCCTTATCTTATCAAACCTCTATATTTTTTTCAAGTTATCTTACCTTATAATGGTTAAGTGTAATTCACATTATGCATATTACTGTTTAAGTTTGAATACAGTTAATTGTCTAAGTATCAAGACACCGTGAAGTTTGACACAACAAGACAGACTGAGTACATGACACAGACACCGTGAAGTGTAAGACAGACACAGTAAGCCTGAATCCTTGACCCAGACACTGTGAAGGACACACCGTGACCGAGACACCGTGAAGGACACATTGTGACCCAGACACCGTGATGGACACACCGTGACCCAGACACCGTGAATGACACACCGTAAGTCAGACACCGTGACGTAGACACCATGATCTAGACACTGTGACATGGACACACCGTGAAGAACATACCATGAAGGAGACACTGGTTCAAAGAGACACTTTTTACACAACTATTGTGACATCGTTTCTTAACCTTTTTGTCAATATTATTTAAATAATATTAACGGTCATATTTGATGTTTTTAATGTAATTAATTTTATTTAATGATAGTTGTTGGTCTGTCAAGAAACTGTACCTCGTACATATGGAAAGGAAATAATTACTATTTCCGGTGCTCATGAAATATAAAGAATATTGAGTTGTAGTAGAGGATATGCTCTGTCTTGACACGTCTCAACACACATACTACAATAAACGTGAGATCTGTACTGAACTGAAGAATAATCCTGAGCACAACTGTGGAGAACACATTGCACCATCCTCAAAGAAGTTCCATACATGCAATCCTACATTACTGAAGAACACGTAAAGTACTTTGGAGTCCAGATAACACCTTCTCTCCTGGAGAAACAAAATTTGAACCACGACACTCTTTTTTTCATCAGAAAAACACGAGAAGGACTCATTAGAATTTCTGTTGAATCCAACGAGTCCAAAGCTGCACTGCCAATCACTAGAGCTTTCTAAAATTTCATATAAACTCTCTAAGTGATTTATTATTTACTTTCAAGCAGTGTGTGTTTTATTTTACACACACACTATCTCCTATTCTGAACTGTAGGATATCACAATCCTCATACAAAAACACCTCACTCTTGTTTACCCACGACAACTGTGGAAGACATCCTTGTGTGGAATGGTGTTTATTTTTGTTTCCAATGAAGAATAGTGGTATAGGTCCATATATGGCCTGGACAGTCTTTTACTATCGTTATCCCTGATCCAGGGTGTGGATCAAATTTATATATAAATTTGAGCAGACTAAGTCTCAGCTTGAGACTGAACCTCTTTGTTATATCTGTTGTTCATTTTTTGTTTAAGTTCAAAATATACAGTATCTAATTTATATTCTGCTACTTATTACTTTGAAATACAAATATGTTTTAATGTTACTTTGATAGTTAATCTTACAAGTGTTTGTATCTATTATAAATCAATAGGTTAGTTTCAAAAGCTAATTTAATCATCTGATTAGATTAACAGCGGACAAATCAATCTTTTGAGAATATAATTGAACTTTTATAGTTTTAAAAATTTACTATAGTTTAACTTGTTTTATAAATTCAGGGATTTTAATAGAAAATATTTTAACAGAAATTTTAATTGGAACTCAATTCACCCCCCTCTTGAGTGTCCACTCTGACCAACATTTGGCATCAGATGTTGTTTTTTTATGAATAAAATTTTTCAATACATTCTATTTTTCAACTGTGATTTTAGTTTCATCTTTAAAGATCTTAAATTTCTATTAGTTTTAAATTTTATCTCTTTAAATATCTATTCTAAAATATATATTTGGACAATATACTAGATGGTGCTGCTACTAACAGTCCACCTTTCTTCAATGGTACATACTATTCTCAATGTAAAAATAAAATGAAAATTCATTTAGAAAGTATGGGTTTTGATATCTGGACTTCTATAGAATCTCAATATAAAATTACAGAAACTGAAAGAACAACTTGGGATGAACTTACAAAAACTGCTTACAATAATATTTGTGAAGCTATGAATGCTTTGTATTGTGCATTAGGAGATGAGGAATTAAATAGAATATCTTCCTGTAAAATAGCTTATGAAATATTGGATACTTTAGGTTTTTCTCATGAGGGAACAACTCATTTTAATGAAATGATATTAAATACTTATACTATTAAATATGATATTTTTAAAATGAAAACTGATGAACCTATTTCTGATATGTATTTCAGGTTCAATGAGATAGTCAATACAATGAGTTCACTTGGAATGGTTGTTCCAGCAAATGAAAAAATTATGAAGATGCTGATATTTTTTTCTGATAGATGGAGAGGAACTTCTGTTTCAATCAGAGAATCATGTGACCTTGGAGATCTACCTGTCAAATATCTTATTGGTAAGCTTATGATGTATGACGTAGAAATCAATGTGAATAAGGAAGATTATGATGAACCCAAGAGAAAATCCATGGCATTTAAGTCTACTTATTCAAAGAGAAAGGAAAAAGGGAAAGTTCAAATACAAACTGAAAGTTCTAAAAGTGATGATTTAGAATTTAACAGTGATGCTGAAATGGAACAGATAGCCAGGAGGTTTAATAAATTTTATAGGAAGAAGAAATTCTTCACGAAAAAAACTATAAAGGTAAATATGACAACAATGGTCACTGGAAAAAGGATTGGAAGAAGTCTGATAAAGAAGATGATATAGTTTGCTATGAATGTAAGAGGAAAGGATACAACAAGGCTAACTGTCCAAAATTAAAATTTAAAAAAAACATGATTATAAGGACAAGAAGTACAGGAAAGCTATGAGAGCTACTTGGAGTGCTTCAGAAGACAGCACAAGTGAATATGAAATTTTTAATTCTGAAAATATTCATGCAAACATGTGTTTCATGACCAACACATCTGAGGTAACCTTAGATACTCCTGTTTTAAATTCCTATTATTCTGGAGTTGACGATGAATCTGATTCTGATTCTGAAGATATTTCTAAAGCTGAATTATCTAAATGCTATAACATGCTGGAGGAATTAGGCAATGAACTTAAGGAAAAAATATATGTAATTAAAGAAACATCATTCTCTCACAGCAAATAGTAAATCTGCCCTTGATATAGAAAAAGAATAGAATGCTCAACTGTTAAAGAAAAATATAGAACTGAAAATTTCTAACGAGAAACATAGAAAGGACTTAGATATGTTAACAAATGGAAAATATACTCTAACTCAAATGCTAGGAAAGAAAGTGGCACCAAAATACAGTACTAGAAAAGGCTACCAACCTGGAAAAAGATAGTACACTAAAACTAGATTTATGATTAAATCTGGACAAAATTCTGCTAGTTCTAGTTCTGGAAATTCATATGATTCAACAATTTATTCACATAGTTATAGATCAAATTGAGTTTATCTTTAAAAATATTTTGATTCTGTAAAATATATGAGACCTATAGGACAAATTTGTGTACCGAAATTATTGATTTCTAACCTGTTTGGACCCAATAAGATCTGGGTACCAAAGTCATTTCTCATCTAAATCAAGGAAACCTGTTTGAAGAGTTCCCACAAGAAGACATGTTATTTGGACAGTGGATGTTCAAGACATATGTCTTGGGATTACTCATGCTTCAAGATCCTAATCATGGATGATGGAGTCCATGTCACCTTTGGTGATAATTCTAAGGGAAAAATCATCAGCCTAGGCCAAATTGGTAACACTAACTCAGTTTTTGTTTCTAAAGTTTTATTTGTTGATGGATTGAAATATAACATGTTAAGTATATCTCAATTAAGTGATGATGGATTTAATGATATATTTGAAAATAATTCTTGTAATGTTTTTAATTCTAAGAATTTTTAAATATTTTCTGCTTTAAGAAATGAAAATGTTTATGCTGTTGATATAAATTCTTTAGCTAAGCAAAATGTTACTTGTTTAAATGATTTTCATAATGAGCCTTTTTTATGGAATAGGAGATTAGGACACTGCAATATACACTCACTTAGAAAACTAACTAGGAATAACATAGTTAGAGACTTACCCAAACTAAAGTGTCCAAATGAAAAAGTTTGTAATCCCTGTGAAAAGGGAAAACAACACAAAATCTCTTTCAAATCAAAGAAATAAGTTTCAACTTCTCAACCTCTCGAGTTGGTTCACATGGACTTGTTTGGACCATCTAGAGTTTCTAGATTAAATGGGAAGAACTATGTCTATGTCTTAGTAGATTACTTTTCTAGATATACTTGTGTATATTTATTATCTCCCAAAAGTAAAGCTTGTTCATACTTTGTTAAATACTCCAAGTCTGTAGAAAACCTTAGTGGACTTAAGAATAAAACCCTAAGAAGTGATCATGTCTGTGAGTTTGAAAATCAATAATTTTAATCTTATTGCTCATAGAATGGCTATAGTCACAACTTTTCTGCTCTTAGGACACCTCACCAGAATGGTGTAGTAGAAAGAAAGAATAGAACCCTTCAAGAAATAGCAAGAACCATGCTTAATTAGTATAACCTGTCTATTTATTTTTGGGTTGAAGTGGTAAATACAGATTTTTATATCATCAATAGAATCTTAGTCAGATCTGTTCTCAAGAAGACCCCATATGAACTATGGAATAACCTAAAACCCAAAGTTAGTTACTTTAGAGTCATTGGCTGCAATGTTTTTATTCTCAACACCAAGGATAATATGGATAAGTTTTATTCTAAGAGTGATGAAGGAATATTTTTAGGTTATTCTATAACTAGAAAAGCCTATTGAATTTTCAATAAGAGAAACAAGTGTGTGGAATAATCAGTTCACATCAAATTTGATGAAACTGATCCACAGTAACCTAAGTCATCTTTTGAAAATCTTGAAGAAGATTTATCTGTTCTGAACCTTAATGATAAAATCAATGAACCTACTGTAAAGACAACTAGTTCTGGAAATATTTCAGAATCTGCTCCTAATGAACCTGAACCTAGAGAAGAACCTGAAATTTTTAGCCCTACCTTTACTAGATCAACTAGGATTCTAAAGAATCATCATTTAGATGTTGTTGTTGGTAATCTTGATAGAGTGACACAGGCTAGAGCTTCTCATTGAAATCAGATTGAACATCAAGACTTTTTGTCACAGCTTGAACCTAAAAACATTAATGATTCTATTAATGATGAATTTTGGGTAATTTCTATTCAAGAAGAACTCAATCATTTTGAAAGAAATAATGTTTGGAAACTAGTAGAAAGACCTAAGGACACTTTCAGCATAGGAACGAAATGGGTATTTAGAAACAAATAAGATAAATCTGGAAATATATTTAGAAACAAAGCATGGTTAGTTGAACAATGATATTAGCAAGAGGAAGAAATTGACTATTTGGAGACTTTTTCTCTAGTAGCCAGACTAGAAGCCATTTGGATCTTACTTGCTTATGTTTCACATCTAAATTTCAAACTATATCAAATGGATGTCAAGAGTGAATTCTTAAATGGGTATATAGATGAGGATATTTTTGATGAACAACCACCTGTATTTACAAACCCTCATTTTCCAAATCATATTTTCAAATTATCCAATTCTTTATATGGTTTAAAACAAGCTCCAAGAGCTTGGTATGATAGATTAAGTACTTTTATAATTTTAATGGTTTTAAAAAATGAATAGATGATCCTACTCTTTTAATAAAACGAATTTCTTAAAGCGGTTTTAGTTGTACAAATTTATGTAGATGATATTATTTTTGGATCTTCAAAAACTATATTTTGTACTAATTTTTATAAAATGATGCAAAAGGAATTTGAGATGAGTTTAATGGGTGAAATTAAATTCTTTCTTGGATTTCAAATCATTCTAAATAATGATGGAATTATTTTAAGTCAACTTAAATATACTAGAGATCTTTTAAAACGTTTTGGATTGGATAGCAAAAAAAGTAGTGACACTCCCATGAGTACAACCTGTAAGTTGGATCTTGATGAAGATGGTAAATCTGTTGATCAAACCACTTAGAGAGAAATGATTGGAAGTCTACTCAACATGACTACTAGTCATCCTGATATTATGTTTAGTGTGTGTATGTGTGCTAATTTTCAATCAAACCCTAAAGAGTCACATTTATATGCTGTAAAGAGAATTTCCAAATACCTCAAGGATACTCCAAATTTACAACTGTTCTATCCAATTGGAAAATAATTTGAACTAGTTAGTTATTCTGATGCTAACTTTGCTGGATGTAAGTTAGATGGAAAAGTCACCTCTAGAACATGTCACATTTTAGGCAAGTCACTAGTATCATGGTGTAGTAAGAAACAAAATTTTGTTGCATTATCTACTGCCGAAGCTGAATACATAGCTGCTGAAAGTTGTTGTGGACAAATTTTGTGGATGAAACAAACTTTACTAGACTACAGATATCAATTCAGACTAGTAACAATAAATTGTGACAACACAAGTGCTATTAACATTTTAATGAATTCTGTTTCACATTCTAGGAAAAAACATATTGATGTTAGACATCACTTTTTGAGGGATCATCTTCAAAAAGGTGATATCAGTTTATAATTCATTGGTACGGAATATCAACATGCTGATATATTCACTAAACCATTAAATTATGTGAGATTATATTACATTATACATGATCTTAGTATGATCAATCATAAATAGTTATCATACTGGTCTTACTGTTTAACATACAACTATATTTTACATTACGGTTTCATGACTCGCAGTTTCTTAGTTAGGGTTTCATGCTTTCGGTCACACAGTTAACACCTTGTGTTCATGGTCTGTCACCTAACTGTCTCACCGTGACAGAACAGTTCACTCACTGTCTCACCAGGACTGCACAGAATGGTAACTATCTCACTGTGACGACCACCAACTATCTCACCATGAGGGCTGTTTTTCATCACACCATAACACCTACTCACCGTCTCACTGTGAAGATTCATTATAGATTTATTTTAACCCACATCGCGGTAATTTTTATTTCACCATGGTTTAATTTCCCACGTTTTCATTTTTATGATGTTTGACATTCCCAAATGATAAAACATAACAGTTTTCACTTGATTCCTTACCCAAGCTCTCTCCTGCTCTCTCCTGCTCACTCTCTCGAACCCTCTTTACCTTGAAAAGATTCTATCATTCTCTCTTTCGCTCGAATCATAAGTGGATGCCTAGAATGAAGCTTCCATCTTCACCCTCATCTGAGAAGCACCGCTTTATGAAAAAGAAGAGGACCCCGAGGATAGCACCCAAAGGACCTCTATATCCGAACCTAGTAAGTCCTACTGTAGTTTTAGAAAAAGAGATCTGCCCTGAGCTCCTATTTACTAGAAAGTATTTGGTCCTGAAAATATTAAGAGAACAAGGATGGCTCGAATGGTTCTCTAGAAAAGATAGACAAATTTATCTGAGGTTGGTGTCTCAATTTTACCAACATGTAAAGTTTTCCTTTGATGCTGCAGAAAGATTTATGGTGACAAGATGGATAAATGGACAAAAGTGTTCATTCTCTTCATGTTTATGGGTTGCATGCCTGAGAATTCCTCATGAAGGGATTTTTGATGATTACCAGAGAGACCCTCCTCCAACAACTGACATATTTGATCTGGAAAATGCACTAGAGATCCTGACTGGAAATGGAACCAAGTGAAGGGCCATAACAGCTGAATTGGATGGGGAGACAAGACTGATGTTCATGTTTGTTTAGAATTTGATTATTCCAATAAAAGTAGATGTTTCTGTGATGAATTATTAGGAAGTATTCCTGATTCATCTAATGAATAATGTCTATAAGATCAACCTATGAAAGTATGTCATTCACCACATGTGTGAATTGATTAAGGTCACTTCCAAATCGACATCTCTATTTTACTCAAGGATGATTTCATCCATGTTAGTTTCCAAAGGAGTGGTTGGACCAAATTAAGAAAAGATAGAGGTTTTTTATTTCCATTTATCCAAGCCTATCATCAGAAAGATGAATATTAATTTGAACCCCTAGAAGAAGCAGTGGGTTGAGGATAATGATCAACTTTATAAGAAGTATAATCCTATTGATTATCCAAGACGGCTAAATAATACAGCTAATATTGGTTTGGATCCAGATGAAGTGGCTGAGTACCTAGAAGAGGAGGACGAAGAAGAGGTTGAAATACCTCAAGAGGAAGCAACTCCTGTTGAGAAAGAAAGGACGGTTGTCCCTGCTGGTGTTCCTTCTGAAATACCTCTTAGAGAGGAAGTTGCTAATGTTTTTAGAGAGGAATAATCTCCTGATGTTCTTGAAGAGGAAGCAGCTCCTGCTTCAAGAGGTGATGTTGATTAGGAAATTCAGTCTGAGGCTTCAAGAGATTTTGACTTTCCCTATTTTTGAGAAGTAATCCATGGAAGAGTATGGTGGTGAGAAGACCTCCCTATCATGGAAGAATCGAATCTAGGAGAAATCCCTGGTAGGGAAAATTTTAATCGAGAGGATCTCCCTGTTGAAAAATAAGAAATTCTGGAAGCACAACTAGTGGAACAGTCAGTTCCAGAGTACATAACTTCTACTGAAGAGAGGATGGGAATTGCCTTTTAGCTGGAAAGGCAAGAATTTGCTGAAGTGATTAGAGCTGATACTGTGGATCTTAACCCAATTCCGGAGCCTCAATAATATGAAATAGAAGAACATTTTGAGGGCGAGGAACCTCAAAACCTACAGATTAATGAAGCCGGATTTGCTGAAACCTCTCAACCAACTGTCACATATTCCGTGTACGCTCAGTTTGAATTTCCACGTTTTTATGATGTGAGTGAATCACATCGAGTGACTGCAACTGGTATAGATCTCTCTTCTTTTTTTTCTACTAAAGTCATCAGCTCACCCAGAACCAGAACTAGAGCCTCAACCTCAACCTCTACCTCAATCGGAATCTGAAACTGAAACTAATTCTGAACCGCAACCAGAATCTGCATCAGAACCAATACCACTACCTTCACCTACTCTCTTACCCGAGAAAAAATCATATGTAACTAAGGATGATTTGAAAGTATTTGGAGAGACTATCTTGGATGGATTTTAGAAGATTATATCCTCTCAACCTCATCCAGTGACTCAACTAAGTCAAGAGGATGCCTCAATTATTTTGGAAAATATTATTCTACATATTCAACCAAGGATGATCTGTGAAATTCACGAAGTCAGAGTTGAAAATAAGTTGCATAGTTCAGATGTTGCAAATTTGAATGATATGATGGAAAATCTTCAAAGAGAATTGTCTTCAAGATTAGAGGCTTCTCCTGTTTCTACTCCTACTCTTGTTGCTGCTTCTCCTAAACCAGATGGTTCCATCCTTTCTAGACATATTGTGTCTCAAATGCATCCTTATCTGTTATCTTTTGTTGAGAATATAGAAAATCAGAATAAGCTCACAGATGAGTACACTGGATGTCTGCAAAAAGTTTTGAAACAGCTCAATTTTCTAACCGAAGCTTTCAAGGCTTCTCCTCCCTCTGGTCAGACCTCCACACCATATTTGGATGATTCTCTACTGAGATCCATAATCAAGGAAGAAATTCAGAATGATTTCAGTGGCTTCGATTTGTCTCCTTTATCTGATGTTGTGAAGAACAGTGATAGAGCACTTGATCTTGTTCAGATTCATTCTTGGATGGACAATGATTCTCAACAGGAGATCACCAAGAATATAGACTTCGATCTCACTCGGATTTTCTCTAAAAGTGACATGACAAATCACTTTAAGTATCTTGTGGAGAACCTGAAAATCCCTCCAGTGACTCATGATTTTAAATCTCAAGTTCAGAAATGTACAGAGTTCACCAGATTGTTGGAAAAAATCATGCAGAATAAGGATGATTTTGAGAAGGGTATGAAATAGGGTGGAGAAATCATTTCTGATTTCATCAATCTTTTGAAGCCCTATATTCATGTGTAGAGTACACCTATAGTTTCACCAACTGCTTCCCCTCTATGACCAGGTCTACCTGCCCTAGACTCAACTGCAATGTCAGTTAGCCAAGTCCTTTCTCAGATCAGACCGATCATTATTGCTCAACCAAATACTAGATCTTCTACAGCTCCTACTTTGGGTCCCTCTATATATGACGGTATACCTTTACCATCTTTGTCTACTACCTCCATGACTTCTTCTACATTAGCTCTAGCTCTTACTGATAAAGGCAATGAGAAATCCAATCCCTGATGCCTACCAATGTTTCTTAATTTTGGATTGTATATGTTTTGTTGTTTACTATTTGTATTTCTCCTGTATGTTTTATTATAAACCTTCATAATGAAAAATTAAATGTTTCACTCCATTATCTCTACTTTTTGATAATCCCAAAAGGGGGAGAAACAGTGAGAAGAGTTATCTCTCGGTCTTTTATCTATTCTTATTATATATGTTATTTTCTCTAACATTGCATTTCCTTTATATTTTAACTATACATGATTTTTGATCATCAAAAAGGGGGATATTGTTGGACTCCTCATGTATTAATCATGTTTTAATGATCACAAATAATATTACAATAAATTAATCTCATTATTCTTTACAAGTCATATGCATGATCACAAATCCTACTTATCTTATCAAACCACTGTATTTATGTTTCAAGTTCACTTACCTTCTAATGGTTAAGCGTAATTCACATTCTTCATATTACTATTTAAGTTTTAATACAATTAATTGTCTAAGTATCAAGACACCGTGATGTTTGACACAGTAAGACAGACTGTATGCAAGACACAGACACCATGAAGTGTAAGACATACACAGTAAGACTGACACCGTGACCCAGACACCGTGAAGGACACACCGTGACCCAGACACCGTGAAGGACACACCGTGTCCTGGACACCATGAAGGACACACCATGACCCGGACACTGTGAAGGACACTATGACCCAGACACCGTGAATGACACACCATGATTCATACACCGTGACTCAGACACCATGAGCTAGACACCGTGACATGGACACACCGTGAAGCACATACCAAGAAGGAGACACCGGTTCAAGGAGACACTATTTTCACAACTACTGTGACACCGTTTCTTAACCTTTTTGTCAATATTATTAAAATAATACTAATGGTCATATTTGATGTTTTTAATGAAATTAATGTTATTTAATGATAGTTGTTGGTCAGTCAGGAAACCGTACTTCATACCTATGGAAAGGAAATCATTCCTATTGCCGGAGTTCATGGAATATAAAGATGATTGAGCTGTAGTAGAGGATGTGCTCATGCTTGACATGTCTTGACACACCTACTACAATACACGTGAGCTCTGTACTGAACTGAAAAACAATCCTGAGCACAACTGGGAAGAAAACATTACAAGATCCTCAAAGAAGTTACATACATGAAATCCTACATTACAGAAGAACACACGAAGTTATCTGGAGTCAATAGAACATCCTCTCTCCTGGAGAAACAAAAGCTGAACCACGACACTCTGTTTTTAAATCGAAAAACTAGAGAAGGACTTAGAAGCATTTGGGCTGAATCCAACGAGTCTAGAGCTGCACTGCCAATCATTAGTGATTTCTAAACTTTCATATAATATCTCTAAGGGGTTTATTATTTACATTCGAATAGTGTGTGTATTATTTTACACACACAATGTCTCATGTGCTTAACTGGAGGATATCACAATCCTCACACCAAAACTCCTTACTCTTGTTTACCCGCAACAACTGTGGAAGAGGTCCTTGTGTGGCCTGGTCTTTATTTTTGTTTCCCACGATGAACAGTGGTAGAGGTCCCTGCGTGGCCTGGACAGTCTTGTACTATTTTTAACTTCGATCCAGGGTGTGGATAATATTTATATATAAAATTGGGAGGACTAAATCTCATCTTGAGACTGAACCTCTTGGTTATATATGCTGTGCATTTTTAGTTTACGTTCAAATTATATAGTATCTAATTTATATTCCGCTTCTTATTACTTTGAAATAAAAATATGTTTTAATGTTACTTTTATAGTTAATCTAGAAAGTGTTTGTATCTATTGTAAATCAGTAGGTTAGTTTCAAAAGCTAATTTAATCTTCTGATTAGATTAACTGAGAACTAATAAATCTTTTGAGATTCTAATTGATCTTTTACCGTTTTACAAATTCACTACAGTTTAGCTTGTTTTATAATTTGGGGTATTTTAATAGAAAATAATCTAACAGAAATTTTAATTAGGACTCAATTCACCCCCCCCCTCTTGAGTGTCCACTCCGACCAACACTAATAACCTTAAACTCATTACAACCCCTAAACGACCATACAAACCATAAGAAGCTTTAGAAGTCCATAAATACCTAAAAAAAGATTAAATGCCGCCGCTCTCGCCAGGTTCTCTCACGGTTTCGCCTTTCCCAGGATCTCCTCTTAGAACCCTTCCCGGAAGCTTCGCTACTCCTTTCAAGCCCTTGAGGTGTGATGCAGATGCGGTTCTTGGCAGTGGGGCTTCTTGCTGGGATGGATCTGTGCTCTCAAAATTCTTCAAGCGTCTCATGGATCACATGTTCAAGACCTTCAAAGGCGTGGATGGAATGGTTTTCGTGCAGCTGGAGGTGCATCTGTGTGCGTCGGGGTTTATCCTTGACAGATCTGGGCTCCGGTGGTGTTTCTCGGTCCTTGTTGGCTTCGTTTTGGATGGATTTTTGCAGTTGTGTGGTGCGGGTTTGACAGACCTGGAATTTGTTTTCAGGGTTTCAAGACCTGCGGATCTGATGGTGGTGATCCTCGATCAGGGAGTCATGGTTCGATTTCAACTTTCTTCTTTTTATGTTGATGCTAATCTTCTGGTTTGTTGCAGCTTTTTGGATGCTATATTGGTTTTTGGAGGTGCTTTGTGTGGTTTTTTGGGCCGATGTGATGATGATTCTTGGTTGGGTCATGGTTTATTGTTGCTGTTGGATCATGAGTTTGTTGAAAATCGTGAGTTCTGGATTATCGTGTGTTGTGGATTTCAATTGTCTCATACAACTGCGAAATTCTGGATGCTGCGGTTTGGTACGTGGTATGGTTGCTGGTGGTGCGCTGTTTGTAGCGCTGCGAGATGTGGATTGTTGCAAGCTGCTGGGGATGAAGGTTTTGGTTGCTGGTTGTTAAGCTGTGACCTCTTAAGAGATGGGTTAGGAGGCTAATTCTGGTTTCTTGGGTATATGGTATTGGCAAGGCATGATCGGCTTTGGTGCTGTTGGTTGCTGGGAGTTGATGATGGCTGTGTTTGTTTGTGGTGCTCGCGATGTGGTTTCATGCTGCTGGCTGTGATTGGTTGTATTGTCGGTTCTGGTGCTTTTGGTTGCTGGGGCTGGTTGGTTTGGACGTGGTGCTGCTGCTATGTTGTTGTGATGATTGGATGTGCTGCTGCTGGGTACTGGAATGCGCTGGATGATGGCAATTGTGATGCTGGATGCTGGTTGTAGTTGAGCTGGGAGTTGCTAAATCTGTGGTTTATGATCGTGCTGCTGCTGGATGATGATAATTGCTCGAGTTCAAATGATGTGAGTTTGGTTAGCTGTGATCTGCTGGATGCTGGTTGATGCTGGATGGTGGTGGTGGTTGCTTAGCTTTGTGTGTTTTTTATTTTTCTCTTTAGATTTTTCTTTTTTTGGGGTCTATTGCGTCTTGGGTTGTAAGGGGTTTTTGGGTGTGGGTAGTTTGACCCCTCCCCTCCCTTGTCTGTTGTCTCTCTTTTTTCATTCTAATAAATTTGGGGGGCCGGTAAGAGCCCGACCCTCGCATCTTCCTTGTCCATAAATACCTAATAACATAACAAATATAAAAAAACCAAAAAAACCTAAAAGACCCTATAAATATTAAACATCCTTAAAATATCCTAAAAACCATAAAAATAATAAATTCAATAAAAAATTTAAAACCCCTAAAAACACTTACAAAAATATAATACCCTAAAAAACATAAATACCCCTAAACCACTAAAAAAGATAAAAATGGTTAGGTCCCATAAAAAATTTAAAAACACATAATATCAATAAACTCCCCCAAAATCATAAAACCCCTACAACATTAAACCCCCTCCCCACAAAAAACCATGAAACCCGCCAAAAAAATCACTTAGACCCCAATAAACTATAGAAACCCAAAAAAAGTAAAAACCCATAATCCCAAATAACCTAAAACCCCGAAGAACCCGTAAACCCCTAAAATAGTAAAAACCTATAAAAACAAAAAATCCCGAAAAACCCTAAAAACTATATAAACCCCCCCCCAACCCAAAAACCCCAAAAACCCCTAAATATAAAGAAATTCCTAAAACCCTAAGATACCTAAAATCCGTAAAACCCATAAAAATATTAAAAACCCTAAATAAAAAAAATGCCTAAAAAATTCTAAAAGTCCCAAAATCCTAACAAAATCTAAAAGACACATACAGCCATATAATATCCTTAAAGGGCCTTTAAATTATTAAACACCTTAAAAAACTAAAATCCACTACAAAAAAACCAAAAAACACAAAAAACACTAAAAAATAGAAAATCCATAAAAACACTAAAAGACCAAAATCCAAAAAATGCTTAAATTCCTTAAAACCCCTAAAAATGTTAAAACATCTAAATAACATGAAAAATCTAAAAATTCTTCAAACTATATTTTGAGGGAAATCCATAAAAATCATGAAAACCCATAAAACATTAAAAACCTAATAAAATTCAAACAAACCCTAAAAACCTCAAAAATTATATAAAGACCCTAAAATCAAGTAAAAACAGCTAGAACACTGAAAACCAACTAAAACACATAAAACCAGAAAATCCACAAAAACCATGAAGTAAACATAAAAAATTATAAACCCATAAAACATTAAAAGCCTAAATTATCCCTAAATCCCTTAAAAACAGTAAAAACCCCCAAACCCCAAAACCCCCTAAAAAGTCAAAAACCCTTTAATACCCATAAAACGCCTTAAAATACACCCCAAAACCCATGAAAACCCTATAAAACCATAAACCCAAAATACAAAACTGAAACAAATAAAATCCTAAAACCTTAAAAACCATTAAAAACATAAAAACCCTTAAAACCCTAAAAACCCACTGAAATCCCTTTAAAAATACCAAAACCATTAAAACTTTTAAAACACAACAAATGCATAAAAATCTAATAAATAAAAAAAACTCTAACAACCTAAAAACCCATCAAAACACTCAATACACCTCAAACCCCTAAATAAAATATAACAACACTATAACCCATTAAAATAAAATAAAACAATAAAACCCCGTATAACCATAAAAACACTACGAATAAATGAAACATAATGAAATCCCTAAAAATCATAAAACCCTAAAACTGTAAAAAACCCTAAAACCCCCCAAAAAACCCTCCAATACTAAAAACCCAAAAGTCCATAAAAACAAAAAATAACCCTAAAACCCAATTAAACCCCAAAAACCCATAAAATTCCAAAAAACATAAGAAACCCTGATATTACGATTAAACCCATAAAAAATAAAAACCATTAAAGAAACATAAATAACCCTATAAAACCCTAGATATTCATAAAAACCCTTAAACACCCAAAAACCCCGTTATAACCATAAAACCCAATTATCATAGAATGACCTAAAATACTTAAAAATCATTAAAACGCCAATAGAACCTAAATACCCACAAGAAACATAACAACCCAAAAAACCCTTTAAACCCCTAAAAATGAAAAAACTGCTTAAATAATCACAAATCCCATAAAACCATTTCAAAATAAAAACCCTAAAACCCCTTAAAAATCCAGCAAAAACTCATGACCCAAAAAACCCAAAAAACCCTAAACAACCTAAAAACCACTTCAGAACCTAAAGAATCATAAAAACCTGAAAAATAACCCTAATACCCCTAAAATACCTAAAAATATCAAAAACTCATAAAACACTAAAATTTCTAAAAAACCAAAAAACCAAAAAACCAAAAAATCCAAAAAATCCAAAAAAAAATCCGAAAAACCCAAACAACCCTAAAAACTGTAATAAACTAAAAACCATTAATAAATTTAAAACCAACAAAAACCTAAAAACACAAAAAATAATTATAATAAACACCTTAAAATAATATAACCAAAAAATACATAATAACACCAATTACCCTAAAAACATATAAAAATCATAAAAACATACAAAACACCTAGAACCATAAAAAAAATACAAACCCTTGAAATTAAAAAAAAATCTAAAACACTAAAAACCCTAAAATGAACTAAAATATTCTAAAACCCATAAAAACCCTAAAAATAGTAAAAAAATCTACAATAGATAAAGACAAAAAAATCACCTAAAAACCCATAAAATTCTCCCAAACCCCACTAAAACCCTCAAAACCCCTAAAATTCCAAAAACCATGAAACCCATAAACCCATAACATCTTTAAAAACTATAAAAGCACTAAAACCTTTAAAATAAACTAACATCTCGAAGATCCCAATAGAACCTAAAAACCCCTAAAACACCTAAAAGACCATGAAACCCTTAATGTCACAAAAACCAATGAAATTCACTAAAAACCTTAAAACCATAGAAGAACATGAAATATAATCAAATGCCTATGTTAAACTATAACCCTTGAAAACCCATAATGAACCAAAACCCCCAAAATACACTAAATATCCCGAATATTCCTTAAAAAATAAGTGATACCAAAACCACTAAAAGTCTTAAAGAACCAAAAAATACTAAAAACCACTAAAGACCCCTAAAAAACAGAAAACCAAAAACGACCTAAAACTATAGAATCCCTAAAATATCCTAAAACCCATAATAACCTTTAAATACTTAAAAACCATAAAAACCACAAAACCCCATAAACCCCTCGAAGACCCAAAAAATAGTAAACCCCACTGAAACTCACTAAAATCCAAAAAAACCCCTATACCCCATTTAAATATACAATACAACTAAATAACCTAAAAAACAAAATACTCAAAATACCATTAAAAGTCACTAAAAATCAAAACACCCACCCCAAACCTAGAAACATTAAAACCCATAAAACACTAAAAACCTGAAAACCCATAAAATCATAGAAAACTCGGAATCATTAATTCGCAAAAACACACATAAAGAAACCTAAAACCACTAATAACCACTAAAAACACTGAGAAACCCCATAAAATCAAAAAAACCCTACAAATCCAAGAATACCTAAAACCCCACCACCCAAAAAACCATCAAAAACCCAAAAAATACTAAAAAAGAAAATGATTATAAATCTTAAAGATACCTTAAAACCCAAAAGGTCCTAAAAAAATCCAAAAACCCTTAGAAATTCTTCAAACCCACTAAAATCACAAAAAATAATAAAGAATACTAACAAAATTTGAAAACCCCTAAAAACCCTAAAAACAAAAAAACTAGAAAACCCTATAGACACTATAATACCTTTAAATTGCCTAAAAAAATATAATAACTTCTAAAGGAATAAAAATCCATAATCCCTAAAAACAATTAAACCACTAAGTCTCCTAAAAGATCCTAAAAAGGTAAGAAAACCATATAAGACCTTGGAAAGGCCCATAAGAAGCGTGAAAGATCCTTAAAACACTTTAAAAACCTAAATCACCTAAAACAAAATAAACATTATGAAACCATAAATCCCACGGAAGCACTAAAAAACATAAGGCACCATAAAATCTCTCTAGACACTAAAACCATTAAATAACCCTAAACCCCCTAAAATCCTAAAACCGCAAGAAACTCTTCAAATAAAAAAGAACCCTAAAAACCATAACCTTACCATAAATCCATCAAAATTTATAAAAATGATAAAACCCCTAATAAAAAAACAATAAAAACCTTAAAATATATAAAAATCCCTAAATACCACAAAAACCGCTGAAAACCAAAATACCCTTAAATGACATAAAACCCCAAACACCCAAAGAAAACCCTATAAAACATAAAAACCACCATAAAAATTCCCAATACCCAAAAAACTGATGAAAAACCAAAAAAATTCTAAAAACCATAAAAACACCAAATATCAAAAAACCCAAAAACCCCAAAAACCCTAAAAAACCAAACCCCCCAAAAAAATCTTGAAGACCCATAAAAACCAATAAAACCCTAATCACCCCTAAAAAACACCAAAACCCCATAACCATAAAATCTTATAAAATTTTAAAAACCACTAAAAACTCTAAAAAAGTGAAAAAACCTAAAAAAATATAATAAAACTAAAAACGCCTAAAATTTCAAAAATGTTTTAAAATCTAAAACCCCCATAAAGCCCTAAAAACATAATCTCTATACCCTACATGCAAAACTATACACCCAAAACCATATACCCTACAAATTAAACCCTAAAACCTAAACCCTATACCCTATACCCTATACACGAAAACCCAAACTGTAGACCTTATACCCTAAACCTAGATCTCTATGACCTAATCCCTACACCCTACACCCTAAACACCGAACACTACACCCTATACAATGCACCCTAAACCCAAAACCATACACCCTAAACCCTATTCCATAAACCCTATACCCTAAACACTAACCCTTATACCCTAAACCAAAACCATATACCCTAGAACACAACCCCTAATATATACACATGAAAACCAATACCATACACCATACATCATACACCCAAAACCATATACCACAAACCCTATACTCAAAACACTAAACCCACAATCATACACCCTATGAATTATACCGTACACCTTAAACACTAAACCATACACCCTACACAAAAAACCGTACACCATAAAACCTATACCGAACTCCCTAAACCCTATACCCTACACTCTAAACCTTTTACCCTATAGCCTAAACCCTATTCCATGTAACCTAAAAGTCCATAAAACAACTAAAACCCCTAAAACCCTAAATCCTAAAAACCCTAATGGACCTGAAAACCCTAAAAAACATAAAAGACCCATAATCCCAAAAAACCCTTAAAAACCTAAAAAAACTAAAACCATAAAACCCACAAAAAATCTACAAAGCTATAAAAACAGAAATAAACATTCCAACTACTATTTAAGCATGAAAAAATATACTAAAAAAACTTAAAACCCTATAAACCATTACAAACCAGAAATTACACTCAAAATAAAAAACACACTAAACACTAGAATCCAAAACAACCTTTAAATCCCTTAAAAAACCTAAAAATCCTAAAAACCAAAAAACTCAAATAAAACCCAAAAAATCCAAAGAAAACCCTAAAATATAAAAAAACAAATAATATAAAAATAATAAAGCCACAATAAACAGTAAAACCCCCCTAAAATACTAAAAACCCCCAAAACCCCTCTAAAACAAAAAATAACCCCAAATAACTCTCAAGCCCCTTTATATACAAACAAATTCCTAAATAAACTCTAAATAAACTCCCAATAACCAAAATATCCTAGATCAAAAAACCCAATAAAAACCCTAAAAAACCCCAAAACCCTAAAAGACCATAAAAATACCAAAAAAATACTAAAATACTTACAAACCCTAAATAATTAAAAACCAATAAATAGTATAAAAAATTCAAAAAACCATAAAATTTCCTAAATACTCAAATAACACAAAACCCTAAAATTTTAAAATACAAAAAAACCCAAAAAATCCAAATAAAACCCTCAAAAGAATGAAAACCCATCAATAACCCAAAAACATTAAAAAAAATTAAAATACCTAAAAACCCTATAAACCCTATAAACATGAAATAACATGAAAAAAATAAAAAACCACAAAAACCAAGAAAAACAGTAAAACCCCTAAAACCAATGAAACCCATAAAAACCCCTCAAGACCCTAAAAACCATAAAACACCAAAACCCCCTTTAAAAATTAAAAAAACCGAGCATAAAATAAAAACCCCTCAAAACCCTATCCCCCAAAACCTACAAACCTTTAAACCCCTAAATACCATTAAAACCCTTACAAACACTAAAAAACATAAAACCCTTCAAAATACCCTAAACCTCTAAAACCCCAATAGCACTAAAAACAAAAAACCAAAAATAATAGCATAAAAACCGAAAACAAACCTGAAACCCCATAAGCAACCTAATATCCCCTAAAATAGAACGACACCCAAAAACCCCTAAATCCTCTAAAATAACTAAATCCATTGAGAATATATTCACCCCAAAACCCCCCAATAACCCTTATAAACAATAAAAGAATCCAAAAACCTCGAACGCTACTTAAAAATTCAGGAAACCCCATAAAAACCTAAAAATACATAGAAGTATTAAAAACACATAAAATCAAAAATGATATTAAAATTCACAAAATACCATATAACTCCATTAACCATAAAAAACAATACACCCCATAAAAACACTAAAAAACATAAAATCCTAAAAACCCATAAAATCATATAAATCTCTAGAGACCATGAAAGCCCTGAAAACCCTTCAACCCCAAATAACACTAGAAACATATAAACCCCTAAAAATCCTAAAACCCTAAGAAAAAAAAACTATTAATCTAGTAGAACTATAAAAACCAAAAATACACTAAAACACTAAAATCACTAAAATCTTAAAACCACAAAATATCTAAAAATACTAAAAACTAAATTAGGAAACAACCAACAAACCCCTTAAAATCACTTAAACCCCATAAAACCCAGAAAAAAATAAAAAAAAATTAAAAATACCCTAAACCCTATAACACCCTAGAAACCAATAAAACCATAAAAACCATTAATGTATCTAAAAATAGAAAACATAAAATTTAATATAAAAATCATAAAACCTCTAAAAAGCATCCTAAAAAAACCAAAATGCACCAAAAATACTAAAAACCCAATAAAACACCCTAAAACCTTAATAGAAACTAAATATACTTAAAACTAACAAACCAAAAAGGAAATACAATACCCTAAAACATAAAAATAGTGTAAAAACCCAAAAAACATGAGAGTCCATAAAACCCAAAATACTCAAGAATTCCATAAAACCCCTAAAACACTAGAAACCATAAAATACAAAACAATACACTGATGATCCAAAAGGGATATTAAAACCCTAAAACCCAAAAAGGCCATAAAAATCATAAAAACCCTAAAAGAACAAAAAAAACAAAAAAAATCCCTAAGGTACCCTAAAACCCCTAAAACACACAAAAACCCCAAACACCTTAAAACCCCTAAAAAAACAATCCTCCCCAAAAAACATATAATACAAAAAAGCCTAAATTTTTCTAGAATGAAAAAAAAATAAAAATCCTAAAAAAACCTATTACAATTTAATGAACCTTAAAACCATATTACCCTAAAACAACTTACACCCATAAAACCATTAATAACCCTATAAACCATAAAAACCACAAAACCACTAAAAAATAAAAAATCCTAAAAAATGAAACCCTGCTAAAACCCCCAAAAAAACCCTGAACCCCTAGGAAAACGAAAAACCCACTAAAAATCTCTAAAAACCTAAAACAAATCCTTGAAAACACTAAAAACCAAATAAACCCATACACACCCAAATACCATAAATAACTCCAAAAAAAACTAAAATACTAAAACCCAATAAAATACTAAAACTAATATAATACCTAAAAATACCTAAAAATCATAAAAACGCTTAAAAGGGAAAATATTAAATACAATAAAACCCCTAAGAATACTTAAAAACCATAAAAATCAAAAAATAATAAAATCCATAGAATGACTAAAAACTAAAGAACTCAAAAACCCAATAGAAAACCCTAAAAACCCTAAAACACTAAAATCTTTTGAAAGACCAAATAAACCCAATAAGATCCATAAATTCCTAAAAACCCTAAAAGAACCTAACGACCCGAAATTATCTAGAAGACCCTAAAAACACTATTATAATCCCAAAACCTCTTAAATCCCCTTAATCTACCTAAAATCACAAAAAACCCCTAAAAACCTAAAACCCCTTAATAAACCTAAAATCTTGAAAAACATTATAACAAAAAAATACAATAAAAAACATAAAACTACATATGAAATGCCAAAATCCAGAAAATTAGCATATTAACCTTTAAAACCATAAAATTCTAAAACCCACTGAAAATATAAAAACACTCCCATAAACCCCTTTAAATTCATAGAAACACTAAAAACTCTAAAAATAATTAAGGAAACCAAAAATAACTAAAACATAAAAAAATAACATAAAATTTATAACAAACCACAAAACCCCTAAAAACGTTATGAAACCCATTATAAACATTAAAACCCCACATTAAATCTAAAAGCATAAAACCCAAAAAAAACTAAAACCCGTTAAAAATCGATAAAAACCATAAAACCCATAAAATAACCTAAAAAACATAAAAACTCTAAAATCCCAAATTAACATAACATCTTCAAACCCATAAAACCCTAAAAAATAGAAAATACTAAACTCCCATAAAAACCCTATAACCCTAAAAACCCTAAAACCCAAAAAACCAATCAGACCCTAAACCCCATACATTGTGACCAACCCTAATCCCTAAAATGTACACCTTAATCCCTAAATCATACACCCTAAACTGTACTCCCAATACCCTAATCCTTAATCCCTACACCCTAAACCTTATATAAAACACACTAAACCGAAATCCATAAATCATAAACCCAATACCATAAACCCTAATCCCCAATCCATACACCCTAAATTGTATACCTTACATCGTAAATAATAATATGTAAACCCTAAAAACCCAAACTTACACCCTAAACCATAAACCCAATACCCTAAACCCCAAACCCTACACCTAACCCCAATACCCTATACCCTAAACCTTACACCCAAAATGCTATATCCAACACCCTAAACATGAAACCAAACTTCTAAAATCTGATACCTAAAAATCTAAACCCTAAAACTTACACCATAAATCCTATACCCTACACCCTTATCCGAAACTACCTAAACCCTACACCATACACCCAATTACCTACACCATAAAACCTATAATCTACACCCTAAACCAAATAACTTACACCGTAAATCCAACACCATAATGCCTAAACCCTAAAACCTAAACCCTATACCCAATACCCTACACCCAAAACCCTAAATCATATAACATAAACTCTATAACCTATAGGAAAAACCCTAAACCCTACACCATAAACTGTATACCCTATACCCTAAAACCTTTTCCCAACACCCTAACCCATAAAACATAATCCCTAAACCCTATACACTACACCTTGATCCCAAAACCCTAATACCATAAAAATCGTTAACACCCATAAAACCCAATAAAATACATAAATACCCTAAACCCCAAAAATAACCTAAAACACCTAGAAACCCAAAAAGAACCTAAGAAAATAAAATGACCCTAAAAACCCGAAAAAAAAACAAATAAAGTACACAAAAAATTCAAAAAACCCAAAACATGTCAAAAAATGCCCTAAAACACTAAAAATCTTGAAAAAACCGTAATACCCATAAAGGATCCAATGAAACCCTACATGGCACTAAAACCCATTTAAAGAGCCTTAAGGATCCTAAAACCCCAAAATATTAAAGAATCGTAAAAACCCATAAAGGAACTAAAAAACCCAAAAAACCCAAAAAACCTTAAAAACCTAAAAATACCATAAAAACAAAAAACCTAAAAAATGATAAAAACCAACTTGAACCCCTAAAACCCCGAACCCTAAAAAACGTTAAAACACTGCAAAATCACTAAAACACATAAAAAAATAAACTAAAATAAACTAAACAAAAAAAGACCATGAAAACACTAAATAACAAAAAAACCCTTAATGACTGATAAAATCATAAATAACACAAAATCCCCAAAAAATTTAAAAACATTAAAAACCCAAAAACCACCCAAAAAATCCAAAATCCTTAAAAACAGAAAAACCCATAAAACCCCCTTAGAATCCCTGAAAACCCTATAAAACCGTTAATGTCCATAAAAGTTTCTTAAAACCCATAAAATACCGTAAAACCCCTAAAATACACTATAAATACTAAAAAACATAAAATGACCCTAAGAACCTTTAATCCCCCAAAATGACTATAAGAAACCTAAATATTACAGAATCCCCTTCAAAAAAAATAAAACCCTATGAACTCTAAAAATAATAAAACCCCAAGAGAACCATAATGATCCACAAACAAACCCTTCAAACCCCTAAGAACCCCAAAAAACCCTAAACATCCTAAGACACATAAGAACCATAAGATCAATAAATACCCTAAAACCCCTTAAAACCCTATTAAAACACTAAATACTCTAAATACTCTAAAACCCATTAAAAACCCACATCGTACCTTAAATCCTTGAAAAGACCAAAAAAATTCCACAGAACCCCAAAACCTAAAATGTCCCTAAACTCATAAAAATGAAAAATGAAAAAAAGATTCCTTAACAAACTAAAAGAATAAAAAATAAAAAAAATCCACCAAAGAACTGTACCCCCCCCCCCCCAAAGTCTCTAAGAACCATTAAAAGATCACAAAAGTGCTAATGAAATGTGAAATCCCCAAAAACAAAATAAAATTGAAAAGGTTCTCTAAAACGCCCCAACAAAGAATCTAAAACCCATAAACCCCCTAAATGACCCAAAAAACATAAGTACCCCTAATGGTACCAAAAAAACATTAAAATCCAAAATGATTCTTAAAACCCAAAAGAACCTTTAAACCCACTAAATCCACAAAAAATCTAAAAACCCCTAAATGACCCAAAAAACCCTAATAAACATAAAATCACCTTAAATAATAAAAAACCCATAAAACACCTAGGTCAAATGCAAGAAATACTTCTAAAACCCTGAAACCCCTGAAAGACCCTAGAAATAATTGAAACACCATTAAGATAACCTAAAAACCAAAAAATTTCCTAGAACCTCAAAAATAATATAAAATACCCTAAAACGACAAAAAAATACAAAATATCTAAAAACTCCCAAAAACACACAAACACCCTTAAAACCAAAAAAAACCAATGAACCTTAAAACCCTAATGCAATAAAACTTGAAAACCCCCTAAAAACATAAAAACCATTAAACCCCTAAAATACATAAAACCCAGAAAAAACCATGAAACACTAATAAACCATAAAAAACATAAATCCCCCTAAAACCCAAAAAACCCATGAAATACAAAGAAATTCTAAAGAGACCTAAAAGACAGTAAAAACCCCCAAACCCCTAAAAGCCCCTAACCCATAAAAACCCAAAAGATCCTAAAAACAAAAAACCCTCCTTAAAGACCCTAAATACCTTTTAAAAACACTAAAATACCCTAAAACCACTAAAAACACATAATTTCCATAAAACCCCCAAAAAACTAAAACATAAAAAAAACCCAACACCCCCTTAAACCCTTAATAAACGTAAAAGCCCAAACCCATAAAACCCCTTAAAAGAAAGAAAAAATAATTAAAACAAATACAAAACCTAATATACCCAAAGATCCCAGAAAACCTTAAATAATATTAAAACCCTAAAAAACCAATAGAAATTCTTAAAAAACCCTAACACAAAAAAAACATAACACACCTAAAAATCCTATAAACACTAAAGACACTAAAGACCCATAATGACCTCTAAAACACTTAAAAACTCTACAAAACCAACAGGAACCAAAAAGACCCACAAAAACCTAAAACCCAATAATCCATAAATAACATTATAACACATAAAAACATACAATTCTCTAAAAAACATTAAATCCCCAAAAAAAATTCAAAACCCCTAAAACCCTAAAAACTGAAAAATCTTATTCAACCCAAAAATACTAAAAAACCAAAAAAATATAAGAAAAATAAAAATATATAAAAAAACAAAAATAAAATTAGATGCACTTTAAAAAAACTAAAAATCATGAAGATTGTACAATATACCCTAAACCCCACACTATAAACCCTAAACCTCACACCTTAAAATAAAAATACAACATCATAAACCGCATACCCTAAACCCTAAAACCTATATCATGCACCCTAAAACATATACCATTATATTTCTACCAAAAACCCTACATCCTAAACCCCATTATTTACACCCTAAATCCTAAACCCTACACCCTAAACCCTATACCATGCACCCTAAACCCAAATCAGAACACCCTACACACTAAACTTGATACCCTACACCAAAAACCTTATTCCCTATATCCTAAATAAATATACCTAACACCCTAAACCCTTAACCATATCCATACACCCTAAACCCATAACGTACAAATTAAAACCTATACCCTACACACTAAACACAAAAAACATAAACATTAAACTATATACCAGAAACCCAAAACCCTATACCCTACACAATAATCCATATACCTTACACCCAAAAACCTAAAGCCTACACCATAAACCCTATAATTTACACCGTAAACCATAAATTGTACCCCCTAAACCCTATATCAAACACCCAAATCCCTAAACCGTACATCCAAAACTATATACCCTATTGAATAAAGCATAAAGCTGATACCCCAAACTCCATACCCCATACCCTAAACACTAAACACTATACCCTATACCATAAACCAAGGACCCTAAACCCTGAACCTTATACCCTATACCCAGCACCCAAAACACTAATCCAACACCCTTAACACGATACCCTATACCATTGACACTAAACCCACACCCTTAACAATATACCATCAACTATAAACCCCAAACCCTACACCCAACACCCTAAACCCTCAAACCTAAACACTATAACCTAATACATATACCATATAAACTAAACCTCACAACACACTCCTTAAACCCTAAACCATACACCCTAAACCCAAAAATCTAATACCTAAACCTGATATCATACACCTAAAAAAATGAATATTCCACCCTATACAATATAACATATACACTACACTGTAAACCCTATACTCTACACCATAAACACGATAACCTATAACATAAACCCAAAACTCTAAAACCTATACCCTACACACTCAACCTTAATCCATGAACCCAAAACATTGTACTAAAAACCCTAAAACCTTAACCATAATACCCCTAAAATTTCCCTAAAACGCCCAAACCACCTAAAAAATATGAAACAACCCCAAAATCCCCTAAACCTCTAAGAAATCATAAAAACCATAAAAACACCCCAAAAATGTGTTTAAACACTTAAATTCAAAAAACCCTTAAATTCTAAAAATTAATTAAGATGAAAAAATCATGGAAAAGACTCTCAAAACCATAAAAACCATAAAACTCTTAGAATCCAAAAAAACATTGAGATCCTTAAAACCCATATCAGAACCATAATAACACTAAAAATCCATTAAACCATTAAAACCATCAGAAACATTTAAAAACACTTAAAACCACCCCCCAAAACCCATAAATCACTTATAAAATATTAAAAACACTCAAAACCCTTAAAAACTCTAACAATTGTAAAACACTAATAACCCTAAACACCTAAAAACCTGAAAATCCAAAAAACCCTAAAACCGTAAAGAATCTTTGAAACCATTGAAAACACTAAAAAACTAAAACACAAAAAATTCCTAAGACCCCTTAAAGTCCCTAAAACCCCTAAAAACCTAAAAACCATAAAATACCCAAAAATACCAAAAATATCATAATACATCCTAAAACAACCAAAACCCCTAAAAAATACTAAAAACTATAAAACCCATAAAATAAAAAAAATGAAAAGCCCTAAAAGACCATAAGACAACATAAACCCCTTAAAAATATCTAAAACCCCTAAAAGAACCTAAAAAACAAAAAACATCTGAATACCCCTATAAACCCTAAGGGCTCTGGTGATTCTGGAGATTCTGGAGATTCGGGAGATCCGGCTCCCTTACGGTGGCGGTTTCCTTCCAGGTTGATGCCGATGGAAAATGAAGCACCCCCCCCCCTCCCCTCTCTACGGTGAAGGATCCTCTCTTGGAGGAAATTTCGACACTCTCCTCTACTGATTCGTTACCATCCTTCCTGAGAACGGTGGTCTGCCTGAAGGTTCAAGAGTTTTATTGAAGGTTGTCCCCAGCTTCCACTCTTTCATCGGGAGTTTACTGAAGCTTCGGATCTGCACCGCTTGACTCTAGTTGCAATCTTCTCAATGCGGCAACCCCCGGTTGCCACTTTCGACAGGTTCGTTTCGGATTTCTGGAATCTTAGGGCTCGGGTGATTATGGGATTGATCGATAGATCCCACATCATGATTTGCTTTGACATGGAGGAAGACCTGGTTTTAGCCTGTTCAACATCTCCTCGGTCATGCATTGGTGCTAGTTTCTCCCTCTTTCAGTGGAGCTTTGATTTTCATCTGAAGCATAGTTCCCCGATTGCTGCTACTTAGGTGAGATTTAATGAGCTTCCCCTTCCCTTTCAAAATATCTCCATTATCTCGATGCTTGGGAATTTGGTGGGGCGTTCATATGTGTGGATAGTAGGACTAGGGCCCTTTTTCATCTGGTTGAACCAAGAGATTTTGTTGAAATAGATTCTTCGATGTCTCCTATGGATGCTATCTAGATTGCAGTGGGGGAAGAACTTAGGTGGAGACAACATGTCATCTTTGAGAAATGGCCAGTTTTTTCTCATCTTGTTGGAGCATTGGGCACAGTGATCACTCTGGAGGCTGCTCTGGCACTGTCAGGGGTGGTAGTTCTCTGGCTCGTATGTATTCTGGTGAGATTACCATCCCTCTGGTGGAGGTGAAGGGGACAAAGGGGGTGGCTCCCTCCTAACCTCTGAGTACTGATTTTCCCGGTTCGTCTGCTGTGCTGGCTGGAAATGATTTAGAGGTGGCCCGGATGGATTCGGGTGGTTTCGTTGTGAGTCTGACTAGAGGTGCTGGTGTTTCGGGGAATGCTGATGAGGAAGAAGTGGTGCTAGCTGAGAGGGACAACTGGGCTTCTGCTAAAGGTTCCCATGGGAATGGTGACTCCCCTATAAGGAAGATAGGTTTACGGAAAGCTGCAGGGATGGGCATCAGGGAAGAAAATGTAGAGGAGGACTGTGCTCTGGATCTAGAACGAGATGATATAGCTGGCATGAAGGATGCAGTCTTGGACGAGCCTGCCGAGGAGAATGTGCATGTAACAGCCCGAGATTTTATGAAAAATATTCTTTTTAATTTTATTAATGTCTTGTGTTGTACGCTACACCAAAAGGATCTTGCACAACACACATCTTTTACTTTCCTTTCATTACATGCAATCGCAATCTTCCTCGATAGCGTGTGTAGTACGCAATACTGAGTTTCACTAAACAACGATATGCTATTAAGATATTATTAAAACTAGCTGTTATGAATAGTAATAACCACTTTTTGAAATTTTGTAAATTTTATTTTTCAAAATGGACTTCATTTATGGATTCGGAATATCGAAATTAGCTTAGGGTGAAATTTTGGTGATTTTCGGATAACTTTCATATTTTGATGAATAGTGAAAATTAATAAATTTTAATTAAAAACAACTTTTTCAATCGAAATAATTAATAGTGATAAATTATTAATTTGAGTAGTTTTAAAGCATATTTAGAATATAGTTTTACAATTTAATACAATGTTGGTTATTGGATGTAATTTCACATTTAAACCAGACATAAACAAGTGTCAATATTTTGATAGATATTGTTTCTTAAAAACACGCTATTTGTTTTAACAGTGGGATTTAATTATAAAATAAATAAATGAAACTTCTATGTTATGAATTTGGTAAAATAGACTAAATTTTTGAATTCGGAATATGAAATATAGCTTAGGATGAAATTTTGGCATTGTTCTGAAAAACATCAATTTTTGATGAATAGTGAAACTACTAAGTGGTAGTTAAAAAAACTGAATTTTTTAATAAAACTTAATTTTACCGCTTCTGTGAATGGAATTTCAAAAATCGAGAGACACGGTTGATGTCAGTAAGTAAAATGTGGTTCAATGAGATGAAAATAATTTTTGGTGAATAGTAACTTTTTACTTTTATTTACCACGGTTAAAAGTAAATAGGGTAATTAAGGGTAAGAATGATATTAATATTGCCCTAACACATGTCCTAATTCTATTGGACAAGTGTATCTAGACCAAAAACAACCTTAAGTGTAAATTATTATCATTTAGTCCCACTTGGATTAGATTACGACATTTATTATTATTTAATTCAAAGAAGAGTTAAAAGAGTTAAAATCAAATTTTATTTACTAAAACATTTTTTATATAGGGTTGTACATGAGATAAATTCGATTGTAAATATTCATTAGAAATCTAAAAATATTTCCTACAGAATGGTATTTTATTTGTAATTTTTAGACATCATGTAAGTTAATTTATTTATGACACAAAGATGATGCAGTAATTATCTTATTTATGAAATATTGACATAATTGATGTTATAAACACAAAAATAAATGTAAATTGAGACTTTTTATGAATTCCACTAATTTTCTAGGTTACTATGATATATTAGAATTGATTTAAGCAAATTGTTTCGAACATATAATTCTGTTATAACTTTCACAAAAATCATATATCAAATAGTGTCAAAATTGACACAAAATAGTTTTTAAATCCAATATTATATTATTAATTGTTATTTTATTCCTAAAAATACAAGGTTCGGCAAAATGACTTAGATAAGGATATATGTGTTAATACTATACAATTTGGGGTTCTTTTGGCATGTTATAGTAAGTGTATTAACCATATAGTGAAAGAAAACAAAAAGACACGGTAAAAGATAAATTATTTAACTTAGAGTTAAATCTAATTGATATGGTTAAAATAATACCCTAAACTTGTCTAAATACTATTGGATGATAAGATTTCTACGCATCCCCACTTTATCTTCGAAATAAGACTATTTGGAACCATTATAAACCGATTTTGACATTAATATAAAATAATATTTTGAGGTATTCCTAAGGTGCCCCTCTCCTCCCTTATAAAAGGGTACCTCCTCCCCCTTCTCCTCACACCAATTTGAGCACTCAAGCTCGGCCAAACCCTGCCAAAATCCCTTCTACACTTCCCTAGAATAATCCTAGAGGTCCTGGTCTTCTTCAAAGACCAATCTTAGTTCCCTAAGTGGAGGATTCAATGAGGCGTTTCAAAGAAGAGGTAATATCCATTACCGATCATTTCAATTTCTTTCTTCTTCAACTTCTTCTTCTTTAGTTGTTTCATGATAAAGTAATAACATCAGTATTTATTATATACTGATATGTTATTATAAATATGAAACAACTCTAATTAACCTTCTATCCATCCTACGGAAAAAGGAAATCACCGCGCGTGCGTACGTACGGAATACCGTCTCCACGACGTGATGAGATTCATTCTCAATGATTAACCATTCATGAATGATTATAAAGTATATATAATAATTACTAATGAAATATATGAATTAATAATGATACAGGAATTATTTATATTTATATGTATGTCATCTACTTAATTCCATTCAATTCAATAAGGAAACGAAAACAACGTTCATCCGTACGTACGGACTACCATCTCCATGAACAGTGTATTTCATTCCATTTACTGATTTATTATATATGTATATTCTGAATATATATATATAAATCAGGTTTTATATTATGGAATTAAGTAATCATTTTCTAAGTTATCATATGAATAATTACAAGTTAAAAACACGAACGACAAATGAGACGATTCTACCCAAAACGCTACTTTAACATGAATTTACAAAAGAACGGGTAATATAAAGTCATAAGTGGACCATATATGATATAATAACAATGAATATGATTCTGGGATAAGTCAATAACATGAATTAAATCATTATACAGGAGGTTCGGACACTTACGAAGCAAATCGGACCTAAGGTAAGGGAAATATCACAATCTCATTTTTATCCGAGATTGTTTATACATTATTAATTACTGAGGTGTATTTTATCATCCACATCCATGTTTCCACAATATGTAATATTATTTCCTTTCACCTAAAATTGTTTAAGATCTATTTTACCCTTAGGTGAGTTTTTAGTAAAAGATATGAAAGGAATCTTTTTTCGTTTTTCATATGAGGTACTTTTTTGACTTTTCCGACAAAAGTACGAAGAATGTTTTTTTTAACTTATACGGCATGAATGGATTTTTAAAACATTATTTACAAGAATCTTCCTTTAAAATTTTTCAAGTTTATTTTTAATCAACTTCTTTTAGTTTATAATTTTATGACATATTAAGAAAGGAAAAGTGTTTTTGAAGAAGAAAGGATATTTTCCTCAAGAATTCATTTCATGTGTTTTATCAAATTTATTTTCCATCTAAGATAATATAGGGTTCTGTTTTTATCCCTATTATTACATTGATTTGATTATGTTGTGATGGAATTATTTTTATGAATTCCTTTATCTTATATTAATTGTTTTATGATGTCATGTTGTTTAAGAATCCCATTTTTATTACATGGGTTATGAAATGATGTATGGTTTATGATTTTGTGGCACACATAAGAATGGTATCATTATAAGATGGGTGGGACCTATATCTCCCTCCAATGCATTGGGTAAAGATTTTATATCTCATGAGATAGACATGGCTGGAATGGTAGGTTATACCAGTTCAGTGAAACAGGATTGAAACGAGGGTTACTCGATTCAGAAAGGGACTTTGTCCACTATGATAGTCTTGGCAATGAGTCTTGACTAACAAGAAATGATTCTCTATGATTATGTGTGTACGCCACAAAGTTTCATGTTTTAAGTTATGATTATTGTGATTACATTTCACTGCCATGATTTATCCCGTGTTATGATATTATGAGCTCTTTTGCAGGTTAAGATTTCCAAAAGCTATTATCTTATGTATATGATGTGATGGATATTTCTTTTTTTAACCTTAATGAAATTTGAGCTCACCCTTTTATGTTTTCTTTTCCCCAGGATATAAAGGAAGGTTTTAGGTATTAAAAAAAGAAGATCTTTATGGGAGATGTTGGAGATCTTTCACCACGATTAGAAGATTACGTTCCGAGTTTCCAAAGACACTAAACTATTACGATCCTTGTGTGTTTGTGTTTTTTTGTAATTTACTAAGTATTCCACAAAAGTAATGTAATGTACATGAAGCTTCGGGTCTCTACGGTTGGTATCAGAGGAAAGGTTTAGTAAACCTTTGGAAACTAGGATGCAAGAACGTTAGTGAGATCCCTAGAGATATTTCTAAGGTATGTCTAGGGATGTCTCTAAGGTTAAGTATACGTATAGGTTATAGTCCTGGAATTGCGCTAACGATCTTAGAATTTAACCTAAGAAGTTAGATATTGAGGATACTTCCCCTTTATAATGTTGTTTTTCCCTAGCATGATTTTTGCCTCTCACACTAATCTTTTTGGGTTTTAGAAAATGGCTGGAAACAAGATGATTCACGATAATGGAGAATATGATGGACAATGGAATGATATTCTTCAGAATTAAATGGGATTTGGAAGTCCAAACATAATTATTATTCCGAATCAGCCATCTCATTATATGATCAATAAAGTAAAATTTGGTAAGTTTCCTGACTCGGCTAATAAGAGAAAGATGGAGTTTCATGAGGATCATCGAGGAAAGAAAGTTCCATTTCCCCTATGTAAATCATGTGGGAAGAGGCATCAAGGAGAATGTTTCAAAGGAACTGGAAGATGCTTTGGGTGTGGAAAAGAAGGACACAAAGCAAGTAAATGCAAAGGAAAAGGTTCAGTTAACAACATGGATGAGGATAATGGTATTTCTACGACATCAACAATGGTTAAATGTTTTAAATGTGGAATGTGCGGGAATTATGCAAACCAATTCCCTAAGGGAAAGTCTCATGAAGATAATCAGTATGGTCGTATGGGAAGTATTTATGTGGATGATGATGAAGAGACTACAAATGATATGTGAGATGAAACAATTGTTGAAGCTCGGTCAATGGTTTAAGAATGTAGTGGAATGATTACTTGTTTATCATGTGTAATGTTGTATAAGTAATATCATGGTACTATGGATTAAAGAGACATGTAAGGATTGTTACACTCTTGTCTGATTAATGTTACCAGTATCCATGAAAGGTTATTCGGATATTTTTGGAATGTAGATGATATGCGCATAATGAAGGGATAAGGAGAAAATTAAATGTTTGATAGTATTCATGAGCTCATGACTGATATAAGGAGAAAGTTATATCATGGTTTGAGTATATAGAATTTTTGGATTTTGGTATGTGGAAAGAGATAACTTTTGACAGCATTCATGTTTTCACTAAGGTTTAATGGGTATTCTTTTTTTTCAAGAAAATACATCATTAAGGTATTCACATGACTGGAATGTGACCAACAAGATATATGGGGGATAAATGATGGTATTCACATTCTTGGTTGACGACATTTCAAGTAATCATTTTCTTTATACTATGAGCTTGGACTGAAGTATTTTAGATAAGCCTAAAGATTGTAATGGATTATGTTAACCATAAGTTAGTATTGTTTAAGTATAGAACTTTTTTTTGATATTATTTATGTGATTTTATAGTAAGTTAGTTTTAGAAAAAGGACAACCTGTAGGAAGGGCGACAGCCCATCGCTTCGGACAAGGCTGTGGGAATCGAACCCACAAACGAAGTGCGACTGGCCTTTATCGCCTACCAATGTCCTACAGGAAGTCCCTGTTTAGTAGAAACTAGTTTTATTATATTAATCAGTATGATATGTGAAGTATAAAGTCCATTTTAGGAACCATATATGATTAATCTCACTATAGATCGACTTATGTATATAATTTTGCTAACCTTTTGTTTGAGACAGATGGAATGACCTGTCATTCTATCACATGATCTGCTAACACTTCACGAATAACAAATTCAACTTCATTTATTTAAGAGATGTAGTGGAAATTGTTAAAGGCACGAACAATAGTGAGATTGTACCAAAATAAAGTAAGTATTTATTCTAATTCAAATTCTTTAACTTTAGGGAAACGATCTTGAAAACCAAAAATGTTGTCCTAGTGATCTTATATCTGATGAATCAGATGGTACATTAGATCATCACAAATTTATGGCTTTGTGATTGCTGGCTTTTCCATAGCCATGTTTTCTACCACTCTCCATCAGAACATGATGGTTAGATTTCTCTTCCATATCCATATTTTCACCTATGTGGAAACCCAGTGATTAGTTTATTTGGGTAACCGTTAAGTTTCATACTTTTGTTTTTAAAGATTGGTTTTGATATTCCTTTTTACGATGTGGGTTTCTATTAAAGAAACTTTCGAATAGTAAACCATTTATAACCCCGACGAATTTCGAGGGTGAAATTCATTTTAAGGGGGGTAGAATGTAACAGCCCGAGATTTTATGAAAAATATTCTTTTTAATTTTATTAATGTCTTGTGTTGTACGCTACACCAAAAGGAGCTTGCACAACACGCATATTTGACTTTCCTTTCATTACACGCAACCGCAACCTTCCTCGATAGCGTGTGTAGTACGCAATACTGAGTTTCACTAAACAACGATATGCTATTAAGATATTATTAAAACTAGCTGTTATGAATAGTAATAACCACTTTTTGAAATTTTGTAAATTTTATTTTTCAAAATGGACTTCATATATGGATTCGGAATATCGAAATTAGCTTAGGGTGAAATTTTGGTGATTTTCGGATAACTTTCATATTTTGATGAATAGTGAAAATTAATAAATTTTAATTAAAAACAACTTTTTCAATCGAAATAATTAATAGTGATAAATTATTAATTTGAGTGGTTTTAATGTATATTTAGAATATATTTTTACAATTTAATACAATTTTGGTCATTGGATGTAATTTCACATTTAAACCAGACATAAACAAGTGTCAATCTTTTGATAGATATTGTTTCTTAAAAACACGCTATTTGTTTTAACAGCGGGACTTAATTATAAAATTAATTAATGCAACTTATATGTTATGAATTTGGTAAAATAGACTTCATTTTTGAATTCGGAATATGAAATATAGCTTAGGATGAAATTTTGGCCTTTTTCTGAAAAACATCAATTTTTGATGAATAGTGAAACTACTAAGTGGTAGTTAAAAAAACAGAATTTTTCATAAAACTTAATTTTACCGCTTCTGTGAATGGAATTTCAAAAATCCGAGAGACATGATTGATGTCAGTAAGTAAAATGTGGTTCAATGAGATGAAAATATTTTTTGGTGAATAGTAACTTTTTACTTTTATTTACCACAGTTAAAAGTAAATAGGGTAATTAAGGGTAAGAATGATATTAATATTACCCTAACACATGTCCTAATTCTATTGGACAAGTGTATCTAGACCAAAAACAACCTCAAGTGTAAATTATTATCATTTAGGCCCACTTGGTTTACATTAGGACATTTATTATTATTTAATTCAAAGAAGAGTTAAAAGAGTTAAAATCAAAGTTTATTTACTAAAACATTTTTTATATAGGGTTGTACATGAGATAAATTCGATTGTAAATATTCATTAGAAATATAAAAATATTTCCTACAGAATGGTATTTTATTTGTAATTTTTAGACATCAAATAAGTTAATTTATTTATGACACAAAGATGATGCAGTAATTATCTTATTTATGAAATATTGACATAATTGATGTTATAAACACAAAAATAAATGTAATTTGAGACTTTTTATGTATTCCACTTATTTTCTAGGTTACTATGATATATTATTATTTATTTAAGCAACTTTTTTCGAACATATAATTCTGTTATAACTTTCACAAAAATCATATATCAAATAGTGTCAAAATTGACACAAAATAGTTTTTAAATCAAATATTATATTATTAATTGTTATTTTATTCCTAAAAATACAAGGTTCGGCCAAATGACTTAGATAAGGATATATGTGTTAATACTATACAATTTGGGGTTCTTTTGGCATGTTATAGTAAGTGTATTAACCATATAGTGAAAGAAAACAAAAAGACACGGTAAAAGATAAATTATTTAACTTAGAGTTAAATCTAATTGATATGGTTAAAATAATACCCTAAACTTGTCTAAATACTATTGGATGATAAGATTTCTACCCATCCCCACTTTATCTTCGAAATAAGACTATTTGGAACCATTATAATCCGATTTTGACATTAATATAAAATAATATTTTGAGGTATTCCTAAGGTGCCCCTCTCCTCCCTTATAAAAGGGTACCTCCTCCCCCTTCTCCTCACACCAATTTGAGCACTCAAGCTCGGCCAAACCCTGACAAAATCCCTTCTACACTTCCCTAGAATAATCCTAGAGGTCCTGGTCTTCTTCAAAGACCAATCTTAGTTCCCTAAGTGGAGGATTCAAAGAGGCGTTTCAAAGAAGAGGTAATATCCATTACCGATCATTTCAATTTCTTTCTTCTTCAACTTCTTCTTCTTTAGTTGTTTCATGATAAAGTAATAACATCAGTATTTATTATATACTTATATGTTATTATAAATATGAAACAACTCTAATTAACTTTCTATCCATCCTACGGAAAAAGGAAATCACCGCGCGTGCGTACGTACGGAATACCGTCTCCACGACGCGATGAGATTCATTCTCAATGATTAACCATTCATGAATGATTATAAAGTATATATAATAAGTACTAATGAAATATATGACTTAATAATGATACTGGAATTATTTATATTTATATATATGTCATCTACTTAATTCCACTCAATTCAATAAGGAAACGAAAACAACGTTCATGCGTACGTACGGACTACCGTCTCCATGAACGGTGTATTTCTTTCCATTTACTGATTTATTATATATGTATATTCTGAATATATATATATAAATCAGGTTTTATATTCTGGAATTAAGTAATCCTGATCTAAGTAATCATATGAATAATTACAAGTTAAAAACACGAATGACAAATGAGACGATTCTACCCAAAACGCTACTTTAACATGAATTTACAAAAGAACGGGTAATATAAAGTCATAAGTGGACCATATATGATATAATAACAATGAATATGATTCTGGGATAAGTCAATAAAATGAATTAAATCATTATACAGGAGGTTCGGACACTTACGAAGCAAATCGGACCTAAGGTAAGGGAAATATCAAAATCTCATTTTTATCCGAGATTGTTTATACTTTATTATTTACTGGGGTGTATTTTATCATCCACATCCATGTTTCCTCAATATGTAATATTATTTCCATTCACCTACAATTGTTTAAGTCCTATTTTACCCTTAGGTGAGTTTTTAGTAAAAGATATGAAAGGAATCTTTTTTCGTTTTTCATACGAGCTACTTTTTTGACTTTTCTGACAAAAGTACGAAGAATGTTTTTTTTTAACTTATACGGCATGAATGGATTTTTAAAACATTATTTCCAAGAATCTTCCTTTAAAATTTTTCAAGTTTATTTTTAATCAACTTCTTTTAGTTTATAATTTTATGACATATTAAGAAAGGAAAAGTGTTTTTGAAGAAGAAAGGATATTTTCCTCAAGAATTCATTTCAAGTGTTTTATCAAAATTATTTTCCATCTAAGATAATATAGGGTTTTGTTTTTATCCCTATTATTACATTGATTTGATTATGTTGTGATGGAATTATTTTTATGAATTCCTTTATCTTATATGAATTTTTTTATGATGTCATGTTGTTTAAGAATCCCATTTTTATTACATGGGTTATGAAATGATGTATGGTTTATGATTTTGTGGCACACATAAGAATGGTATCATTATAAGATGGGTGGGACCTATATATCCCTCCAATTCATTGGGTAAAGATTTCATATCTCATGAGATAGACATGGATGGAATGGTAGGTTATACCTGTTCAGTGAAACAGGACTGAAACGAGGGTTACTCGATTCAGAAAGGGACTTTGTCTACTAAGATAGTCTTGGCAATGAGTCTTGACTAACAAGAAATGATTCTCTATGATTATGTGTGTATGCCGCAAAGTTTCATGTTTTAAGTTATGATTATTGTGATTACATTTCACTGCCATGATTTATCCCATGTTATGATATTATGAGCTCTTTTGCAGGTTAAGATTTCCAAAAGCTATGTTCTTATGTATATGATGTGATGGATATTTCTTTTTTTACCCTTAATGAGCATTTGAGCTCACCCTTTTATGTTTTATTTTCCCCAGGATATAAAGAAAGGTTTTAGGTATTAAAAAAAGAAGATCTTTATGGGAGATGTTTGAGATCTTTCACCACGATTAGAAGATTACGTTCCGAGTTTCCAAAGACACTAAACTATTACGATCCTTGTGTGTTTGTGTTTTTTTGTAATGTACTAAGTATTCCGCAAAAGTAATGTAATGTACATGAAGCTTCAGGTCTCTACAGTGCAGGTGGCAGATATCGTGAAGGAGGTAGTGGTTGCTTAGGGCCCGAGGACTGGAGATGAGTGGCGCTTGTCTTCAGATGAGGAAAGGTCTATCATGGATGAAGAGACTTGGATCCCCGTGGGGCCACACATGAACTGGCGTGACACCCCTCTGGTTCTGTATAGTTGTCTTGGCATGGGTGGACCTGACATGGGGACTGGGTTACCTCCTCCCTCTGACAGCACAAGCGATGCTGAGGATCCTTCCAGTATGTCAGGAATTACTGGTGATGCTGGTGCCATGGACCTGGAGAGGGCTATGGTCCTTCATGGTGTCCCCTCTACTAAAGCTTTTTGTGTGAAGCTGCATGAGATGGTGTGGGTTGAACGGGAAGGGTTCTCACTTGAGGATGAATCCAAGAGGCTCGGGGAACGGTTCTCTGAAGCTGACCGCCGGATTAATGCTGCTATGGCCAGGATAAAGGAGAACAGAGGTGCTGAAACTCCTGGGACAGACAATAAGAAAGGGAAGGAAACATTGGCCAGTGATGGTATCGCTTGTGCGAAGGCGGGTGTTGTAGCTGGATCCACTTCTGCCCCTCCGAGACGACGACGGAGGAAAGATTACTCTGCTCTCCCGTATCCCATGGGAACTAGGGCCTCTTCACAAGCTGTAAGAATTAATCTAAAGGTGAATAAGCCAGAGCGGCTTTCAACTTCTGTAGAGCAAGAGAAGTATAGGATGAAGCTGTTATCCAGGCTTGGCATGCAAGAGGATTTTGAGTTTGGATGGGACTCACCAGACATGGGTGCTGAGTCCGATTTCAGTTCTGCTAATGTAGGTGATGGCTTTGGTGTGTGCATGGGGTTTTGAGCTGCGGAGCTGGAAGATTTTGGTGGGGATGTTGACTGATCCTCCCCTTGTCTGATTTTCTGTTTTAACATTTTGTTTTGTTTGTTTGTATTTTGTTTTTCTTCCTCTCTTCCTGTGGCCTTTGGGCTGAGGTTGTAAGGGATTTTGGGTGTGGATCGGTAGATACCTCCCCTCCCTTGTCTATAGTGTCTATGTATTTTCTTTTAATAATATTTTGGGGGGTCCTAGGAATAGCCTGGACCCGAGCCTTCCTTTCCCTATAAACCCTTAAAGATTCCAAAAAACCTAAAAACCATTAATGTACCAAAAAACCCTAAAGGACCCTAAAAGAACATAAAGGACCCTAAAAAATCTAAAAACTCTAAAAGACCATAAAAATACTTAATGGCCCAAGAAACCAAAAAACCACATTAAGGGGCCCTAAAAACCAAAAACTCATTAAGGACCAAAAACTTGCTAAAAGATAAAAAAACCATAAAAACCTAGAAGACCAAAAAAAACTAAAAACCCACAAACATCCTAAAACATTAAAACCCCTGAAAATTATGAAATCCCTAATTAACCCTAAAACCCTTTAAAACCCTAGAAGACCCCAAACACCCCTAAAATTTTAAAAAAACCTAAAAATGAGAAAAATTCTATAACAATAAAGGCTTTTAAAACACAAAAAACCAATTAAAACCCCCAAATCCCTAAACCCCCTAAAACCCGAAAACCCATCAAAACTCTAAAAATAATAAAAACCAAAATAAAAATAAAAACTTAAAACCCAAAAATGCCAAAAATAACTCTAAAACCCCTAGATATACCAAAGATACTACAAATTCCCAAAACCCTCTAACATACCCCCAAAAAACCTAAAACCCATAAAGGACCCTAGGAACCCAAAGGGATCCTAAAAATCTAAAATGACCCTAAATGCACTAAAAAACATAAAACATCCTTATAAAATAAAAAATAATAAAACCCCATAAAAATAGTAAATTATCCTATAAACCTAAAAAATATATAACAACCATGAAAAAATATGAAACACTAAAAGTCACAAAAATCCCAAACACCCCTAAAAAAACAAACCCCAAACCCCAAAGAGGACATAGAAACCCTAAAAAATAAAAAACCCTAAATCCCCCAAATCCTAAAATTCCCTAAAACCTAAAAAAATTAAAACATTAAAAATTCTAAAAACCCAAAAAGCAATAAAATTCCATAAAAACATTTCAAAAACACTAAATAAAATAAACGCAAAAATAAAAAAAACCCCAAAATCTCAAAACCCCATAAAACCACTAAAAATCCTAAAAACCTAAATCCAATAAACATCATAAAAACTCTAAAACCCCTGAAAGACCTCGAAACACCCTAAGAATACGATAAAAACCAAAACACCCCAAAAAAACTAAAATCCTCTTAAAACCCACACCCAAACCATAAAAACCACCAAAAACCTAAAAAATAACAAAAAACACCACAAAACACTAAAAATACTAAAAACAATTAAAACACTAAAAATTATAAAAATATAAAACTCTCAAACCCCAAAGAAACACTAACACATTAAAAAATATAAAAACCCCTCAAAACCCTAAAATACTTAAAAACCATAACTTACAAAAAAAACCCTAGAAAACACATAAAACCCTAAAACCCTAAAACGCTAAAAAAGCAGATTTAACTTTAAAGAATCCTGAAACCCCATAAACCCCCTTTAAACACTAAATAACTAAATAATCAATAAACCTAATAAAAATATATAAAAACTATTAAAACCTAAAAACTATAAAAATATGAAATACCCATTTAAAAACATAAAATTCTAAAAGACCCAAATAAATACTAAAACCCAAAATAGTAGTATCTCCACAAAAAAACACTAATATTCCCAAAAAAAACCAAAAATATCCAAATCCTCCATAAAAATAATAAAAATAGTAAATATACATAAAATCCAGAAAATAAATAAAACCCCAAAAAACCTACAACCCTAAAACTCTAAAAACCAATAAATGCTCTAATTTATATCCCTCCCTACAGAACTCTAAAAAACAAAAAATTCTTAAAAACACCTATATCCCCTCCAAAAAATATGAAAACCCCTTAAAAGAACATGAAAACCCAAACATAAACTAAAAATAAAAAAAACATGCAATAATGAAAAACCCTAAAAAACCATAAACCCATAAATATCCCCCAAAACCCCAAAACCCATAATGTGACACAAAATATTATAAAACAAAAAATCAAAAACAACTCTAAAAAACATTAAAATACCCTAGAAACCCTAAAATCATGAAATCCACTAAAACCTAATATAAATCATTAAAACCCATAAACCCCCCAAAATTATGTGAAACCTATTAAAACATAAAAAATCCCTAATAAAATCAATAAAACCCAAATAACCTAGAAAACCATAAAACCTGAAAAACAATGAGAAAACACTACGACAAATACAATCACTAAAAAGAACCTAAATCCTTTAAATACCTAAAACTGAGATAACCATAAAAACTCTTAGAAAATCCAAAAAAACATAAAGAAATACAAAATAAACACTAAAACCCTAAAAACCCTAAACACAGAAATAAACCATAAAACCCCTAAAAACCAAAAATTCCATAAAAACCAAAAAAATTAATAAAAACCATAAACCCTTAAAAACTCTAAACACCAAAATAACCCTAAATCCTATAACCCACACCATAATACCTAAAATGTACACCCTAAAACCTAAAACCTATACTCTGAACTCAATTAAATACACCCTAAACCCTACACCCTACAAACTAAAACCTACACCTTACACCTAAAACCCTACACACTACACCAAAAACCCTAAACCCTATACCTTAAACAATATAAACTACACCATAAACCCTATTTCTAACTCACTAAAAAATAAACCCAACACCAAAACCGATAAAAAATAAAAACTACACCCTAAATCATTTACCCTAGACACTAAACAATAAACCCTATGCTCGAACCCCTATGACTTATGCCAAAAAAACACCACTACATAAACATTATACCCCATATCATAAACCCAAAAAAAGTACTCCCTAAACCTCATACCCTACACCCTAAACATTAAACTCAATACCCTAACCCCAATAAGCTACCCCCAAAACCGTAAACTCCACAACCAATACCCAATACACAATACCCTAAAACATATACACTACACCCTATACCATACACCCCACACCCTACACCCAAAACCCAATTCCCAACACCCTAAACTATAACAACCAATAATTTACATACGTTGTTAAAACTTCAAAATTGAATCATAATTATTACAACATATAACAAAACCATGAAAGGACCGTATAGGTATAGTGTCTTTAGAAACTGGGAAACATAAACAACTGGTTCATAAAGCATCTACACTGTCTCCCATTTATTTCATCATATCTATAGTCCCTTTTTGGAATATCTTACTTAATACCCTTATTCTTGAACTGGGGAATGAAAACATACAAAATGGTGAGCTCAAATGCTCAATAAGGGTAAACAAAAGAAATATCAATCACATAAAAACCTAACATTTTGGAAATCTTACCCTCCAAAAGAGATCATAATTTCATAACATGGGATAAATCATGGTAGTGAAATGTAATCCTAATAATAATAACATAAAACAAGAAACTTTGTGTCATGCACAAATAATCATAGAGAATCATTTCTTATTAGTCAAGACTCATTGCCAAGACTATCTTAGTGGACAAAGTCCATTTCTGAACCGAGTTCACTCCTCATTTCAGTCCTGTTTTACAAAACCAGTTTAACCTGCCGTTACAGCCATGTCTATCTCATGAGATATAAAATCTTTACCAAATGAATTGTAGGGAGATATAGGTCCCACCCATATCATAATGATACCATTCTTATGTGTGCCACAAAATCATAAATCATACATCATTTCATAACCCACGTAATAAAAATGGGATTCTTAAATAACATGCCATCATAAAACAATTCATATAAGATAAAGGAATACATAAAAATAATTCCATCACAACATAATCAAATCAATTTAATAATATGGATAGAAAAAGAACCCTATATTATCTTATATGGAAAATAATTTTGATAAAACCCTTGAACTCCATTCTTGAGGAAAATATCCTTTCTATTTCAAAAACACTTTTCCAATCTTAACATGTTATAAAATTCTAAACTAAAAGAAGTTGATTAAAAATAAAATTGAAAACTTGTAAAGGAAGCTTCCTGGAAATAATGTTTTAAAAATACATTCATGTCGTATAAGTTAAAAACAACATTCTTCTTGTACTTTTGTCGGAAAAGTCAAAAAGTACCTCATACAAAAAACGACAAAAGATTCCTTTCATATCTTTTACTAAAAACTCGCGGAAGGTTAAAATTGGATATAAAATATTTTAGAAGGATATAAATATTACATAATGAGGAAACATGGATGTGGATGATACATATTCCCTAGTAGATTCTGAAGTATAAACAATCTCGGATAAAAATTTAGATTGTGAGATTTTCCCTTACCTTAGGTCCGATTTGCTTCGTAAGTGTCCGAACCTCCTGTATAATGATTTAAATAATGTTATTGACTTATTAAATAATCATAATTACTTTTATGATATCATATATGGTTATATTATTAGCTTCTTATTAGTATTATTTCATTACTACTTGTTATTCAGATGTTTATTAATTTTTGTTCTTATGCGCGTCTTGTCGAATAAATTCTTATTATTCTTTTTAGGTTATAGATAATTATTTCATAGAATGGTATCAGTGTAATATATATCATATTAATTCAATCAATTAATTTATATAATCATTATGCAATGAATTTCATGTATAACGAGTCGCATCACATCGTGGAGACGGTATTCCGTACGTACGCACGAGCGATGATATCGTTCCCATGATCATGGAATTATAATGGAGTGTATGTATACTATTTCATAATCAATATCACTTTAAAATAATAATATATAGTTATTATTTACATCATTATACCCATCCATGTAAGGTGGTGGTGGAAAATAGATTACACCACGGCGTGGAGACGGTATTCCGTACGTACACATGCGTGGTGATTCCGTTTTCCATAGGACGGATAGATGGTGAAATAGGGTTGTTTCATACATATAATAACATATCAGTATATTATTGATACTGATGTTATAACTTCATAATGAAACAACTAAATAAGAATAAGTGGAAGAAGAAATAAAGATGAAAGAATCGGTAACGGGCATTAGCTCTTCTTTGAAGCGCCTCTTTGAGACCTCCTCTTAGGGCACTAAAATTGGTCTTTGAGGAAGACCAGGACCTCTAGGATGTATCTAGGGAAGTGTAGAGGATATATTGGCAGGGGTTGGCCGGGCTTGAAGGCTCAACGTGGTGTGAGGAAGTGAGGGAGGAGGTGCCCTTTTATGAGGGAGGAGAGTGGCACCTTTGGAATAACTAAAAATATTATTTTATTATAAAGTCAAATTCGGTTTTTAATAGCTCCAAATTGATATATTTCGAAGCTAAGGTGGGTATGTATCATCCAATAGAATTTAGACAAGTTTAAGTATCAATTTTAACCTTATCATTTAGATTTAACTTTAATTTAGATAATTTATCTTTTACCGTGTCTTCTTGTTTTCTTACACTATAAGGTTAATAAACATACTATATCAAGCCAAAGGAACCAAAAGTTGTTTATTTTTAATATATATAACCTTATCTAAGTCATTTGGACGAAACTTAGATTTTTAGGAATATAATGACAATTAATAATATTATATTTGTTTTAAAAACTATTTTATGTCAATTTTGACACTATTTGGTAATTGATTTTTGTGAAAATCATAATAGAATGATTAGTTCTAAAAAAGATAATTAAATCAACACTAACATGTCATGTTAACATTTAAAAATATTGTAATTCATAAAAAGTCTCAAATTAAATTTATTTGGGTATATATAACATCAATTATGTCAAAATTTCTTTAATAAGATAATTACTGCATCATCATTGTGTCATTAATAAATTAAATTATTTAAAGTCTAAAAATTAAAAATAAAATACCATTATATAGGAAATATTTTTATATTTATAATGAATATTTACAGTCGAATTTATTATATGTATAACCATATATTAAAAATTCATTAGTTATTAAACTTTGATTTTAACTATTTTAACCCTTCTTTAAATAAATTGATAATAAATGTCCTAATCTAATACAAGTGGGCCTAAATGGTCATATTTTATTCCTATGGTTGTTTTTTTGTCGAATTACACTTATCCAATAGAATTAGGACATGTGTTAAGGTAATAATAATATCATTTTTACCCTTAACTACCCTATTTACTTTTAACCGTGGTAAAAAAAGGTAAAAGTTACTATTCACCATAAATTATTTTAATCTCATTGAACCAAATTTTAGTCCTTGATATTAACAATATCTCTCGGATTTTCGAAATTCTACTCACAGAAGCGGTAAAATTATGTTTTATGAAAAAATTCAGTTTTTTAACTACCACTTAGTGATTTCACTATTCATCAAAAAATGAAAGTTTCCAGAAAAATACCAAAAATTAGGCCTAAGATATATTTGATATTATGAATTAAAAAATGATATTTATTTTACCAAATTCAAAACATATTAGTTACATTAACTAATTTGAAAATTAATTCTTGTCGTCAAGACAAATAGCGTGTTTTTAAGAGATAATAACTATCAAAAGATTGACACTTGTTTATGTATGTTTTAAATGTGAAATTAAATCCAATGAACAAAATTGTATTAAATTGTAAGAATATATTCTAAATATACTTTAAAACCACTCAAATTAATAATTTATCACTATTAATTATTTCGATTAAAAACGTTGTTTTTAATTAAAATTTAATAATTTTCACTATTCATCAAAATATGAAAGTTATCCGAAAAGTACCAAAATTTCACCCCAAGCTAATTTCGATATTCCAAACAAAAAAACGAAGTCCATTTTGAAAATAAAATTTACAAAATTTCAAAAAGTGGTTATTGCTATTCATAACGGCTAGTTTTAATAATATTTTAATAGCATATCGTTGTTTAGTGAAACTCGGTATTATGTACGACGCAAGCTATCGAGGAAGGCCGCGGTTGCGTGTAAACCAAGACAAGATAGTTTTGTGTGTAGTGAAATATTCCTCTGATGATTTATATAACATAAAAACAAAATATTTCTCATAAAAGTCTCGGGTGTTACATTCTACCCCCCTTAAAATTAATTTCTCCCTCGAAATTCATCACTTTGTAACAAAAAGATGAGGATACCTCTCCCTCATCATATCCTCAAGATCCCATGTAGCTTCTTCTAATTGGTGGTTCCTCCATTAAACATTCACCAAGCGAGTGGTCTTGTTTTGTAGGACTTTTTCGCTACGATCCAGAATCTCTATCGGCTGTTCTTCGTAAGAAAGATATTGCTCCAACGGTACAACTTCTGAGCTGAGTACATGTGAAGGATTAGGTATGTACTTTCTCATGAGAGATAAATTGAACACATTGTGAACTTGAGAGAGATTCGGTGGAAGCGCCAATCGGAAAGCTACCTTTCCAACACGATCCAGTATTTCGAAAGGACCGATATTTCTAGGGCTCAACTTCCACTTCTTTTCAAATCTCATGAGCCTTTTCCAGGTAGATATTCATAAGAACACTTTATCACCCACTTCAAACTCTAGGTATTTTCTTCGGTTGTCAGCATAACTTTTCTGTTGACTCTGATCTGCTCGTATGTGTTGTTGAATAGATCAGACCATTTCTTCCATCTCATCAACAAGATCAGGTCCTAATAGCTTTCTTTCCCCAACTTCATCCCAGCAAGTTGGAGTCCTAAATTTCTTTCCATAGAGGGCTTCATAAGGTTCCATCTGAATACTAGAGTGAAATCTATTATTATAAGAAAATTCCACCAAATGTAGGTGTTGATCCCAACCACCTCTGAAATCCATAGAGCAATCTCTAAACATATCTTCTAGAGTGTGAATTGTTCTCTCAGATTGACCGTCTGTCTGAGGATGATAAGAAGTGCTGAAACTCAACTCTGTATCCAGAGTATGCTGAAGACTTCGCTAGAACTTTGAGGTAAATCTCAGATCCCGATCAGATATAATAGAAAGTGGTACTCCATGAAATCTTACCACTTCCTTTACATATATCCTCGCAATCTGATCCAGAGAGAAATCCTCTCTAATAGCAATGAAGTGTGCAGACATTGTAAGACAATCAACTATAACCCAGATAGCATTATTGCCTTTGGATGTTTTAGGATATCCTGTGATAAAGTCCATAGTGATGTTTTCCCATTTCCATTCGGGTATGGGTAATGGTTGTAACATACCCTTAGACTTCTGTCTCTCAACTTTAACTTGCTGACAAACCAAGCATCGAGAGACATATTCTGCAACATCTCTTTTCATGCCATCCCACCAGAATTATTCTTTCAGGTCCCTATACATCTTCATGCTTCCAGGATGAATAGATAATGAAGAACTATGAGTCTCATCTAGCAGCGCCTTCTTTAATTCTAGGATGGGAGGAACACCAACCCGATTCCTGAACTTTATTATCCCATCACAATGAAGGTTGAATTCAGGAATATTTCTCACCTTGTTTTGTAACTCTACATCTTCTTTCTATGCCTCTTTAATCTTCACATGTATAGATGGTTGAACATTCATTTGAGAAAGATACAATTTTCCCCCTTCCATTAAAATTCCAAGATCCATCCTTTGTAAATCCATAAATAGTGGATCTTTTGTGATCCTCATCATGGATAAGCTAGCATGGTCTTGTGGACTTAATGCATCTGCCACCTTGTTTGCTTTCCCAGGGTGGTAATGAATTGAGCAGTCATAATCCTTAATCAGTTTCAACCATCTTCTTGGGTGCATACTCAGCTCCATTTGTGTGAAAATATACTTTAATCTTTTATGATCATTATAAATGTCACACCTTTCTCCATAAAGATAATTACTCCAAATCTTTAATGCAAATATTACTGTAGCTTACTCCAAATCATGTGTTGGGTAATTTTGCTAATGGATATTAAACACCTTGAGGCATAAGCTATCACCATATCATTTTTCATAAGAACACACCCCAGCCCCGTCTTGGATGCATCACTGTAGATCACAAACCATTCTCCACTACAAGGCAGTGTGAGAACAGGTGAACTGGATAACCTTCATTTCAACTCCTTTAATTCCTCTTCACATTCCTCCGTCCAAACAAACTTAACTCCTTTCTGAGTAAACCTGGTGAGTGGATTAGATAATCATGAAAAACCATTCACAAAACATCGATAATATCTAGGAAAACTAAGAAAACCTTAGATCTCAGTTACTGTTGTTGGTCTCAACCATCTTTTGATAACCTCTGTTTTTTCTGGATCCACAGATATCCCTTATTTTGAGATTTTGTGACCCAAAAATGCAACTTTTTGAAGCTAAAATTCACACTTGGTAAATTTGGCATAAACCTTCTCTTTTCTTAGGGTCTTCAATATAATTCTTAATTGATCTTGATGTTCTTCATTGATCTTTGAATAGACAAGAATATCGTCTATAAAGACTACCACAAATTGATCAAGATAGTCTCTAAAGACTCTATTCATCAGATCCATGAAGATAGTAGGGGCATTAGTAAGACCAAATGGCATCACTATAAATTCATAGTGTCCATACCTTGTACGGAAAGTCATATTTGGTATATCCTCCCTTTTGACCCTTAATTGATGATACCCTGAATAAAGATCAATCTTGGAGAAGTATTGAGCTCCTTTTAGTTATTCAAATAAGTCATCAATGCGTGGGAGAGGATATTTGTTCTTGATAGTGATCTTGTAATGTTTTCGATAATTAATGCAGTGTCTCATTGATCCGTCTTTCTTCTTAACAAATAGAACATGTGCTCCCCAAGGTGACACACTAGGGCGTATGAATCCCTTATCAAGATTCTCTTGGATTTGCTTCTTCAATTCCTGCAACTCAATTGGGGCATTCTATAAGGTGTCTTTGAAATAGGAAAAGCACATGGTACAAGTTCTATTGAAAACTCAACTTCACGATTTGGTGGAAGACCTGGAAATTCCTCCGAAAAGACATCATCAAACTCCCGTAAAATGGGCATATTCTTAATTATGAGTTTCTCACCAACCATTTGAGATAAATAACCTTCATTCAGTGGAATCAAGACCCATAAGATGGAAGAAATTTCCACTGGAAGGTTATGTTCATCCTTGCATCGATAGACGATCATAGATTGATCTGGAATATGAAATGTGACTTCCCTTCTTTGGAAATTGATATGAGCTCCATTTAAAGAAATCCACTCCATTCCAAGAATCACATCAAATTCCACTATAGGAAGGATCACAAGATTTTCAGGAAGCGCTTTCCCACAAACATTAATCGGGGACGAATTATAAACTTTTGATGCGACTGTTGTGCCATTAGGTGTTGTCACATCTAACTCAACATCTAATTTTTGAGGTAATATGGTGATACCCTTAAACAATATTCATAAATAAAAGATTGGGTGGATCTAGAATCAAATAAAAAAATTCTAATTTAGAGTGGATAGTAAGTGTACCTTTCACCACATCGTTATCGTACTCCACATCGCTGATAGAAATTTCATGTGGCTTTCCTTTGTCTTTAGCCTTAATATTTTGTTGATGTCGATCATCATCAACAACCCTTGGATTAGGGCATTTATTGGAATAATGCCCCATCTCCTTGCACTTGAAACATTGAAGTGTAGTAGGTTCATTCTATGTGTCCCTTCCTTTGTTTGCATCATTAGACATCTTCTTCCCATGATTGCGGCATTCAAATGCCCGATGAACTTCCTTTCCACATTTGAAACATTTACTTGTCCCATTAAGACAACTCCATCCATGTTTCTTTCCACACATTGATCATAAGGGAAAGCTCATCTTCTTTTCAGTGTGCTCTTTATATTTTCCTTTGAATTCCATTTTCCTCTTCTTATCAAACCCATATGACTGATGGGTTACTCCAATCTCCATCTCAACTTTGAGATCACATCGAATGATTTCCTTGTAGCTATTGAAGTCCCTTATGGCTAAGGCCCTTATAAGACTTGGTTTTAAGCCACTAAAGAATCGATCGATCTTACTCTCAGGTTGGATAATAATACCAGAAACATACCTTGAAAGTCTTGTAAAATTTGCTTCATAGGTACCAAAAAATTCATCATCCTTTTGCTACAGTTCATGAAACTCTTTCTCCATCTTTGTTCAGAGAATACGAGGGAAGTAATTATTGAAAAATAAGTTCCTAAACTCGTCCCATTCCATGGACTCAATTTAACCCCTTTGCCTCGTATTCATAATAAGATTCCACCATTGATCAGCATCTCCTTCGAAACGATACACTGCTATGATGGCTTTATCATTTTCAGAACATTGAAGTACTGAAAATATCTTATCATTAGTACTAATCCTTTGTTCAGCAACTAATGGATCAGTAGACCCGCTGAAAGAAGGTGTACGCTGCCTCAGGAAGGATTCAACAGAATGTTGCTCCTTACTTTTCTCGTTTGGAAGTCCAGCATGACTCATAACATGAGAATGTTGTGTGAGAATGGCTACAAGATTTTTCATTTCAGCTCCCATTACGTTTGGTTTCTCAGGGGGACAATCATTGCATTGTCCATCGCATTCTGCATTAACACGGTTCCTCCGGGTTCCATCCATTGACTAATACCAGGAATAATAGTATGAGGAACACTAATTATAATAGGAAAACCCCATAATCAAGAATAAAATTTAACACTTAAGGTCTTATCCTAGGTTATTCAGGGTCATTTCTAAAACACTAATATTGTGTTCTATGCTTAGAATTATCCTTAGGGATTTTACTAAGGCTTTCACATCCTAGTTTCCAAAGGTTGACTATAACTTTCCTCTGATACCAACTATAACAACCCATACTTTAAATACATGGTTAATACTTCAAAATTGAAGCATACATATTAAAACATATAACAAAACCATGAAAGGACCATATAAGTATAGTGTCTTTAGAAACTGGGAAACATAAACAATTGGTTCATAAAGCATCTACATTGTCTCCCATTTATTTCATCATATCTAGAGTCCATTTTTGGAATATCTTACCTAATACCCTTCTTCCTGACCTGGGGAAAGAAAACATACAAAAGGGTGAGCTCAAATGCCCAGTAATGGTAAACAAAAGAAATATCAATCACATAAAAACATAACATTTTGGAAATCTTACCTTGCAAAAGAGATCATAATTTCATAACATTGGATAAATAATGGTAGTAAAATGTAATCCTAATACTCATATAATAAAACATGAAACATTGTGTCATGCACACATAATCATATAGAATCATTTCTTATTAGTCAAGACTCCTTGCCAAGACTATCTTAGTGGACAAATTAAATTTCTGAACCGAGTTCACTCCTCGTTTCAGTCCTGTTTTACTGAACCGGTTTAACCTGCCATTCCAGCCATGCTTATCTCATGAGATATAAAATCTTATCCAATGCATTGGAGGGAGATATAGGTCCCACCCATCTCATAATGATACCATTCTTATGTGTGCCACAAAATCATAAATCATACATCATTGCATAACCCATGTAATTAAAGTGGGATTATTAAACAACATGAAATCATAAAAAAATTCATATAAGATAAAGGAATTCATAAAAATATTTCCATCACAACATAATCAAATCAATGTAATAATAGGGATAGAAACAGAACCCTATATTATCTTAGATGGAAAATAATTTTGATAAAACCCTTGGACTCCATTCTTGAGGAAAATATCCTTTATATTTCAAAAACACTTTTCATTTCTTAACATGTCATACAATTCTAAACTAAAAGAAGTTTATTAAAAATAAACATGAAAACTTGTAAAGTAAGCTTCTTGGAAATAATGTTTTAAAAATCCATTCATGCCGTATAAGTTAAAAACAACATTCTTCTCGTACTTTTGTGGGAAAAGTCAAAAAGTACCTCGTATGAAAAACAACAAAAGATTCCTTTCATATCATTTACTAAAAACTCAAATAAGGGTAAAATTGGATATAAACTATTTTAGAAGGATATAAATATTACATATTGATGAAACATGGATGTGGATGATAAATATTCTCCAGTAAATTCTGATGTATAAACAATCTCGGATAAAAATTGAGATTGCGAGATTTTCCCTTACCTTAGGTCCGATTTGCTTCATAAGTGTCCGAACCTCCTGTATAATGATTTAAATAATGTTATTGAATTATTCAAGAATCATACATATTTTTATGATATCATATATGGTCATATTCTTAGCTTCTTATTAGTAATATTTTGATTACTACTTGTTATTGGGGTGTTTATTACTTTTTGTTCTTATGCACGTTTTGTCGAATAAATTCTTATTCTTCTTTTTAGGTTATAAATACATAATTTACAGAAAGGTATTAGTGTAATATATATCATATTCATTCACTCAATTCATTTATATAATCATTATTCAATGAAGATCATGTATAACGAGTCACATCACATCGTGGAGACGGTATTCCGTACGTACGCACGAGCGATGATATCGCTCCCATGATCATGGAATTGTAATGGAGTTTATGTATAATATTTCAGAATCAATATCACATTACAATAATCATATATAGTTTTTATTTACACCATTATACCCATCCAAGTAAGGTGGTGGTGGAAAATATATTACACCACGGCGTGGAGACAGTATTCCGTACATACGCACGCGTGGTGATTTTGTTTTCCGTAGGATGGATAGATGGTAAAATAGGTTTGTTTAATACTTATAATAACATATCAGTATGTGAGGAATACTTATGTTATAACTTTATAATGAAACAACTAAAGAAGAATAACTGGATGATGAAATAAAGATGAAATAATCGTTAACGAGCATTACCTCTTCTTTGAAGCGCCTCTTTGAGACCTCCTCTTAGGGCACTAAAATTGGTCTTTGAAGAAGACCAGGACCTCTATGATGTTTCTAGGGAAGTGTATAGGAGATAATGGCAGGGTTTGGCTGAGCATGAAGGCTCAAAGTGGTGTGAGGAAATGAGGGAGGAGGTTCCCTTTTATAAGGGAGGAGAGGGGCACCTTTGGAATAACTAAAAATATTATTTTATTATAAAGTCAAATTCGGTTTTTAATAGCTCCAAATTGATATATTTCTAAGCTAAGGTGGGGATGGGTCTAAATAATCTCATCCAATATAATTTATACGAGTTTAGGTATCAATTTTAACCTTATCATTTAGATTTAACTTTAAGTTAGATAATTTAACATTTACCGTGTCTTCTTGTTTTCTTACACTATAAGGTTAATTAACTTAATATATCATGCCAAAAGAACCTCAAGTGGTTTATTATTAATATATATAACCTTTTCTAAGTCATTTGGCCGAACCATAGATTTTTAGGAATAAAATAACAATTAATAATATAATATTTGTTTTAAAAACTAATTTATGTCAATTTTGACACTATTTCGTAATTGATTTTTGTGATAATTATAACAGAATGATTAGTTCTAAAAACGTTAATTAAATCAACACTGACATGACTTATTAACATTTAAAATTATTCTAATTCATAAAAAGTCTCTAATTACATTTATTTGGGTATTTATAACATCAAAAATGTCAATATTTCTTTAATAGGATAATTACTGCATCATCATTGTGTCATAAATAAATTAAATTATTTAAAGTCTAAAAATTACAAATAAAATACCATTATGTAGGAAATATTTTTAGATTTCTAATGAATATTTATAGTCGAATTTATTTTATGTATAACCCTATATTAAAAATTCATTATTTATTAAACATTGATTTTAACTATTTTAACCCTTCTTTAAATAAACTGATAATAAATGTCCTAATCTAATCAAAGTGGGCCTAAATGGTCATATTTTATTCCTAAGGTTGTTTTTAGTCGAATTACACTTGTCCAGTAGAATTAGGACATGTTTTAGGGTAATAATAATATCATTTTTACCCTTAACTACCCTATTTACTTTTAACCGTGGTAAAAAAGGTAAAAAGTTACTATTCACCAAAAATTATTTTTATATCATTGAACCACATTTTAGTCCTTGATATTAACCGTGTCTCTCGGATTTTCGAAATTCTACTCACAGAAGCGGTAAAATTATGTATTATGAAAAAATTCAGTTTTTTAACTACCACATAGTGGTTTCACTATTCATCAAAAAATGAAAGATTCCAGAAAAATACCAAAAATTAGGCCTAAGCTATATTTGGTATTATGAATTCAAAAATGACGTTTATTTTACCAAATTCAAAACATATCAGTTACTTTAACTAATTTAAAAATTAATTCATGTCGTCAAGACAAATAGCATGTTTTTAAGAGATAATAACTATCAAAAGATTGACACTTGTTTATGTCTGGTTTAAATGTGAAATTACATCCAATGAACAACATTGTATTAAATTGTAAAAATATATTCTAAATATACTTTAAGACCACTCAAATTAATAATTTATCACTATTAATTATTTCAATTTAAAAAGTTGTTTTTAATTAAAATTTAATAATTTTCACTATTTATCAATATATGAAAGTTATCCGAAAAGTACCAAAATTTCACCCTAAGCTAATTACGATATTCCGATCCCAAAAATGAAGTCCATTTTGAAAAATAAAATTTACAAAATTTCAAAAAGTTGTTATTACTATTCATAACGGCTAGTTTTAATAATATTTTAGTAGCATATCGTTGTTTAGTGAAACTCGGTATTGCGTACGACGCAAGCTATCAAGGAAGGTCGTGGTTGCGTGTAAAGCAAGACAAGCTAGTGTTGTGTGGAGTGAAATATTCCTTTGATGATTTATATAACATAAAAACAAAATATTTCTCAGAAAAGTCTCTAGTGTTACATAAACCTTATACATTACACTATAATCCCTAATCCCAAATCCATATACCCAATACCCTATGTGATAAACCATAAAACCTACATTGAAAATAATGAACTATATAGCCTAAACAATATAAGATACAACCAAAAACTTAAACCCAACACCATAAACCCGGTATCGTACACCAAGAAACCTATACAATATACACTAAAACCTATCCCCTATACCCTAAACACAAAACCATACACACTAAACCCTATACCCCACACTCTAAGCCAATAAAGATAAAATATAAAACCTACACCCTAAGACCTACACCTTAAACACAAACCCCTATACCGTATACCCAATACCATAAACCCTAAACCCTAAATCCTACATCTAAAACACAAAAGATGACACTTTGAACCCTAATCCTTACACCCTAAACCATATAAGCAGCACCATAAAACCAGAACCCTACACACAAAAAATAAACTCTCCACCGTAAACCATATAACATAAAACTAAAACCCTATAGATTGGCACCTAAACCCTAATAACTACACCGTAAACATTATACCCTACACCCTACACCCTAAACCCTATACACAATACCCAAAACACTATGCCATACATGCTAAACCCAACACCCTACTCCCTAAAATATAAACCACATACCCTCAACCCAATAACCTATACCCTAAAGCCTACACCATAATCAACATACCATAATCACTATACTCTACACCCAAAACCCAAAGCCTTACACTATAAACACAATATTCTAAACCCTAAACCCTAAATCATAAACCCTAAAACATATACCATACCTTCTGAACAATAAAAAATATACACCATACCTTATTCCCTTCACCCCAAACTATAAACCATACACTAGAAAAGTTATACCCGGATCCCCAAACACTGAACTGTAAACCGTGCCCCCATATCCTAAATCTTTCACCCTAAATCCTATACCATGCACCATAAAACCAAAAAAACTAAACACTAAACAATATATAGTACACCCTAAACCGTATACCGTAAACAATAATAACCAAACTCGACCCTCTAAACTCTAAAATATATACCCTACACCTAAAACCCAACACCCTAAATTCTAAACCCAATACATTGAACCAAACACTATAAACTCTACACCCTAAACCCTATACCCAATACACCAAACACAAAACCCAACACCCCAACACCTATACGATCCACCCTATATAGTAAAACCTAAACCCTAAACCGTATATGTCACAACCTGAACCCTAAACCCTAAACCCTACACCCTACACCCTACACCCTAAACCCTAAACCCTACACTGAAAAACCAAGACCCTACACCATTAACCCTAAACGCGGTACCCTAAATTATATACCCTAACCATTAAACCCTAATCCCTAAACCAAAAACTTTATATCGTACTCTATAAAACATAAAACATAAACCTTATATCGAACACCATAAAACCTTCACCCAAAACCCTATACGCTACACCCTAGACCCTAAACCTATTACCCTCTTCCCTAACCCCTAAACCATACACATTAAACCCTAAATCTTCCACCCTAAAACCTAAACCATATACCTTAAACACAGAACCATTAACCCTATACCAAAACCCATGTACCCTACACCATAAACCCTACTCTATAAACTATAAAACATATACCCAAAACTTTGAAACATAAACCCTACAACATAAACCTTGTAATAATCATCTTAAACCTTAAATCCTACTCTATAAAACCTATACAATATAATCTAAAACAAAAAACTACACCGTAAATTCTATATCCTACACCCTAAACACTAAACCCCATACCCTATACCCTACACCATAAACTCTATACCATTCACCCTAAACCGTATAACCTTAACCATAAACTCTAAACCTTAAAAACCAAAACAATTCCTAAAACCCCCCCAAAAACCTTATAACCCTTAAAACCCATAAAACACATAAAAAATTTAAAACAAAAAAACAAAAAAGCCCTTCGAAATCCCTAAAACAACAAACCCCCCCAAATTATCTAAAAAACCTGTAATCAGCTTATAAAAACCTAAAACCCTAAGAGACGGTAACAAAACACTAAAAAACATAAATATCCTAAAAACACTAATAACTTTAAAACCCCATAAAACCCTGAAAAAACATAAATACTTAAAAATCCAATGGACCCCCCCCCCAAACCTAAAAACCCAAGAAAAAACATGAAAATCATTATAACTCTAAGAAAACATGGAAAACCTAAAAGATCCCAAAATGATCCCTAAAACACTAAATGAACCCTTCAAACCCTAAATGCCCTAAATGAAACCTAAAAATTTAAAATACCCTAAAAGAACCATAAAACTCATAAAACCCTAAAAAATCTAAAAACTCCAAAAATTTAAGAATCCTAAAAAGCTAAAAAAGTCAACAAGATTCTAAAAACCATAAAAACTAAAAACACCAATAAAATCCCCAAAATACTACAAAACTCCACCTAAAAAACTAAATGCTCTAAAATTATGATAAAACCCCAACCCCGCCCCCAAAACACCATAAAACCCCTAAATATTAAAAATTCTAAAAATCCTATAATAACTTATATCTATAAAAACCCTAAACACTCAAAAAAATTATAAACACCCATAAAAAGTATAAAACAATAAAAATCATAATAAAACCCTAAAACCTCTAAAAATAAAAAAACCATGAATTTCCAAAAAATACAAAAACACCATGAAAACCATAAAAACCATAAAACTACTAAAAATAGTAAAACCCTTAAAATCATTAACAATCCATAAAACCCTAAATAACTCTAAAATCTCTACAACCCAAAATCACCTAAAATCCATTAATACAATAAAATAATTAAAAACTATAAAAACTACTAAAATCCCAAAGAACCCTAGAAACACAAGAAGAAACTTAAAACCGTAAACTACCCAAAAGACCCTTAAAACCCCTAAAACCACAGAACCCAATAAAAACTAAAGTCCACAAAAATGCAGTAAAAGAAAACTAAAATTCTCTTGGACACTACAAATTCTTAAACACCATTAAAATTCCTAGTTATCCTTAAACCAATTTTTTTATACAAAATCTCCAAAACGCCGAAAATCCCTAAAAATTGTCACCCCCCCCCCCCCCGCAAAACCATAAAAACAAGAAAACCCTAACAAACCTTTAAACCCTTAAAAACAATAAAAATTATCAAAACCTGAAAACAATTAAAAAAATCTAAAAATAACTAAAATATTAATTTCCTTATAATCACTAAAAACTCTTAAACCCCCTTAAAATCATAAAAACCCTCAAAAAACAACAATCCAATAAAAACCATAAAAATCCTTAAATACCTTATAACCATAAAAACACTTAATATTCCCAAAGAAGAACAAAACGCATTATGTAACCTCAAATCCCAAAAGCAACTGAAATACAAAAATACCCCCTAAAACCCCCCAAGAACCATAAAACACCTAAAATCCCTAAAATTGAAAAAAATCCCTAAAACATTAAAACCCTAAAACCCCTGAAAGATAGTAAACCCGATAAATTCCTAAAATACCATACAAACCCTTACAACATGAAAAGAACCTAAAATCCCTAAACACCCCTAAAAACTCTAAAACCCTTTTAAAACCTATAAGGACCTAAAATATCTAAAACCCCAAAAGGCCATAAAAACATTTAAAACTGGTAAAGGACTCAAAGAACCCTATAAATCCTAAAAGACCCAAAATACTTTAAAATTTTTTAAAATAATTTAAAACCTTAAAAACAATAAAGGACTCGAAAGAACCTCAAAAATACAATAATACCTTAAAATATTAAAGGAACCCAAAAATATGAAAAACCTTGAATACCATAAAACACCCTAAAACCCAAAAAAACCTAAAACCCTAAAACACATAAAAGACAATAAAAACCCATAAACATCCCAAAAACCATAAAACACCCTTAAAGTCCACAAAAAGATCCTAAAAGGACTAAAAACCCCTAAAACTTGTAAAAATCATAAAAACCAAAAAATACCATAAATTCATAGATCCTAACAAAAAATACATAAAAACCTAAAAATTCCTTAAATACCCAATAAACTCTCAAACCCCTGTGAAAATCTAGAAAACCCTAAAACATAAAACTCACAAATAACAGTAACATAATAAAAACATCTAAAAGTTCATTAAATTTCATAAATGGACCTAAAAACACCCAACCACACCGTAAGATTATAAAACCCATTAAATGACCCAAAAATCAGACAAAAACCTGACAAAACAATAAAAACCACAAAAATCCCGCAAAACCCAAAAAATCCATAGAAACAATAAGAACTAAAAAACCCCAAAACTTGAAAATACCCTAAAAACACTAAAAACACTAAAACCCAAACATCCTATAAAAAACCTAAAAATACCTAAAACACTAAAAATAATTAAAACCCTCTTAACCCCCTAAAACACAAAAAATACCAAAAACCCCAAATCCCAAAGGACTCTAAAAACCCATAAACCCCTGGATCCCTTTATAAACCTTAAAACCCAAAATGCCTCTAAAATCTACAATACCCCCCAAATAACCCCCCCCCCCCCCCCCACAATACCCAAAAAACCTTGAATCCCCAATAAACACTAAAACCTTAAGTATATTGAAGGACCCTAAAACCCTAAAAACCCTAAGACCCTAAAAACCAATAAAACGCAAAAAACCCTTATTAATATAAATGAAGTAAAAAAATTATAGCATATCACTACACCCTAAAACATTAACCCAAAACAATAAACAAAATCCCCCACACCTTCTACCCTATACACAACACCCTAAACCCTAAACCCTACACACTAAACCCCAAACCCTACACCCTAAACACAAAACAATACACATTTGACATTAAACCCCAAAATGTAAATAGTAAACCCTACACTATTAACCCTCTACCAAAAAACCAACAACTAAATGCTATACCCAAAAACATAAAAGATCCTAAAAAATATACAATCACAAAAAGAACCTCATAACTCTAGAACCCTAAAAATTCATAAAAACCATAAAACCATAGAAACCCCAAAATACCCAAAATTTCAAAAAAAATCTAAATGATCCCATAAAACCCTTAAATGACCCCAAATACCATTAAATTTTTTTAAAGGACCCTAAAACCCCATAAATCCAAAAACACCTAAATAACTCTAAAACCCTTAAAAACATAGAAAAATTGAATACCCTATATCCCTAAACCCTAAAAATCCCTAAAAACACTAAAACCCCTTAAAATCATAAAACCACTAAAAATCCTAAAAACATAAAATAAACACTAAAAATTATAAAATAAAAATCCCATAAAACCCCATAAAATCATTTACCCAAAAAAGACTGTCAACCCCAAAATACCCTGAAAACCATAAAACCCCAAATAATACCCAAAAAACCCAAAACCCAATAAAAGTCCCTAAAACCCAGTACAACCATAATATTCCCTAAACACACTATGAAGCACAAAACAACCCTAATCCAAAAAAACAAAAAACTATAAAAAACCATAAAACATAACAAAACCCCATAAACCCCCTAAAACCCCTAAAAAACCCTAAAACCCCCCAAAAACCCAAAAACCCAAAACCCGTAAAACCCACAAAACCCCAATAACGTTTATAAAACATAAAAATACTAAAAATTCTAAACATTATAAAACCCCTTAAAATGACCATAAAAACCCAAAACTCTAAAATCCCAAAAAAAGTAACTAAAATCCTAAAAACACCCTAAAAATAAATTAAAACACCCAAAACGATCTTTAAAAACCCTATAAAACCTATGAAAATATAACCCCCTAAAACCCCAAAAATCCCCAAAACCCTTAAAATCATAAAACATTAAAAAACTCAAAAAACCAATAAAATCCAAAAAAATCCTTAAACCCCAAAAAAACCTAAAACATAAAAAAATCCCCTAAAATCCCCTTATACGCTAAAAGACTGTAAACACCATAAGACCCTTATAAATATCCAGAAATATATTGAAAACATGAATTACCTAAAAACCCTTAATACCCTGAAAACTTGTAAAAGACCATTAATGAACCTAAATCCCTAAAATACCATAAAATATCCAAAAGTCAATAATACCCCCAAATAGAATTTAAAAAATAATAAAACACAAAAAACCATTCATTATTACTAAAATCCAAAAAACCCAACTAATTGTAAAAACCCTAAAAACATTAAAAACACCTAAAAACCATAAAATCCCCTAAAACCTTAATCCATAAACCCCCTAAAAATACTAAAAACACTAAAACATCTTATTCCTAGTAAAATCAATAATACCCACTAAAAACATAGAAACCCCTAAATGTCTCCAGAACCTTTAAAATTTCTAAAAACCCCCTTAATCCACCAACACCTGAACAACTCTAAATATCCCTAAAAAACTCAAAACTCCCCTAAAACCCATAAAATCACCTAATTATCACAAAATTACACTAAAAACACATCCAACCGTTAAAATATTTTAAAACTAAAAGAACACGTAAAAGGATTCAAAAAATATTAAAAACCAAAAAAGACACTAAGACGCCTTAAAATTCTAGAAGACTCTAAGATAAATAATAGACAGTACAACCTCTAAAAGGATTAAACCCTTAAAAAAATCAAACCCTAAATCCCCTAAAAAATCCTTAAAACCAAAAAAACTAAACAAAAATAAAAACCTGATGAAATCCCCAAAAACCCAAAAACCCCAAAAAACCCAATAAAACACTAAAACCCCTAAATACCTCAAAAATACCTAAAAATGATAAAATGACTGAAATAATACCCAAAAAACATGAAAAACCCAAACGGAAAAAAACATTTTCAGATCCCTAAAAACTATAAAATCACTAATAGAAACATAAAACCATTAAACCCTAAATTAAACTTAAAAACCATAAAAATCTTGTAGGCAAAAAAAACCTCCAAAAAACTCAAAACACATAAAAACAATAAACCCCTACAAACCACCAAAACACTAGAATAACATTAAATCCCACTAAATGCACTAAAAAATCAAAACCCTAGCATACCCTAAAAACACTAAATACCTAAATAGACCAGAAATCCAAAAAAAATCAAAATACACCTCAAACCCACTAAAATATCCGTAAAACCAGAAACCCCCTTAAAGCAATTAATATACCATAAAACCTCCTTAAATAATTAAAATATCCAGAAACCATAAAACCCACTAAAAACCAAACAAACCGTTAAAAATTAATACCCCAAAAATCCTAAAAACAGTAAAAGACACTAAAAACGCAAAAAACCCCTAAAACCCCATAAATCTAACAATACTGTATAAAACTCATAGTAACCTTAAAAACCATAATATCCATAAAATCTGAAAAAAAAATCCAAATAATCATTTAATACAGTTTAAAATACAAAAATCCAAATAAAATAAAAGATGTTGAATCCAAAACCACACTGATATCCCAAAAACCCAAAAATACATTGGAAACCTTAAAACCCCTAAACGATTCTTAAGAAACCCAAACCCCAAAAAAATCCCAAAATAAATAAAAAACTACATACCATAAAACCCCATAAAACCAAGAAAACTAGCTAAAAACCTTAAAACATTAAATAATCCCCAAAACATAAACACCAGACAAATCCTTAAATTCTAAAACACCTAAAAACACTTAAACCACAGGGACACTATAAACCTAAAACTCTAACAGACATGAAAAACACTGGAACCCCTAAAAGACCCAAAAAACCCTTGAAAATTCTAAAATACCCAAAACACCAAACACCTTAAAACACCCTAAAACCACAAAAAAATACATAAAAGTCACTAAAAAGGTCCTAAAACCCCAAAAAACTCATAAATACCTAAAAAACCAAGAAAACCAATAAACACTTTAAACCCTATTTTTTCAAATAACCATACTATCCCAAAAAAACCTAAAAAACTCTAGAAATACCAAAGCATCAAGAAATTATAAAATAACCTATAACTTTAGTAACCGTAAGAAACCTAATCCCTTAATCCCCCCAAAAAATCTAAATACCCTAAAAACCAATAAAAACTGAAAACTACTTAAAATCCTATAAAAACACATAAATCCCCAAAAAATTCCTAAAAACAAATAAAAACACTAAATCCATAATAACAATAAAAAAATAAAAACCATTAAAAACATGTAAAAATACTAAAATTCCCAAAACAACATGAAAGAACATAATACCACTAAATCCCTAAAATAACAAAAAATCTATAAAAACCTAAAATTATCAAAAAAATAAATGGGTAAAAACTATAAAAATCCTTTAAACCATAACTGACCCTAAAACCTGAACGTACCAGAAAATTAAAAAAACAAATAAAAATTTTAAAAATACCAATTAATCATAAAACCCCTATAAATCCCAAAATTCTCTAAAAATAATAGACCAATATAAAAGCATAAAAATCATAATAAACATCAAATAAACAAAAAACACCAACATCCGAAAAAAAAATTAGATATCCGATTAAACCCCTAAAAACCCAAAAAACCCAAAAACCCAAAAAACCCCTAAATAACCATTAAAACCCATACAATCCATAGAAACCCTAATAAATGTAAAAAAAACCTAAAACTGTAAAACCCATAAAAGAAACCTAGGAAAATTAAAAATAATCCTAAAAATGTAAAATTCTCTAAAAAACATAAAAACCCTAAAATCACTAAAATGCATAAAAACCTCTAAAAGCGCTAAAAACAAAAAAAATAACATTGTAAACACTAATATCTATAAAAATAAACAAAAAAACCCAAAACCCTAAAAACCCATAATACCCTAAAAACTATAACACCCCAAGAAACCCAGAAAACGATGAAATCCCTAAATCACACATAAAAGAATAAAAAACACCTAAAAATCCTAAAAAGTCTCTAAAACCCCATAATATACTACTAACCACAAAATCCCAAAACCCTTAATAAACCTAAAAAATCATAAAAAACACTTAAAACCCCCAAAACACCAACAAAAATTAAAAAGATCCCAAATCCCTAAACCCCCTAAAACCCCTAAAAATCCTGAAAAACTCAAAAACCATGTGCCGCCCAAAACCCTAAAAGACCCTAAAACCCTAAAAAATAAAAAAATGTCCTAAATCTATTTAAAATACCTATAATAATAAAAAATGAAAAAGATAAAAAAGATAAATCCCCTAATAACACTAAAGGCCCTAACAAACCGTGAACACCCCTAAAACCCTGTTAAAAACCTTAACCCATAAAAAATTAATGAACCTTATGGACCCTAAAACCCAAAAAAACCCTAAGAATCTCTTAAACCCTAAAAAATACAAAAAATACTAATCACCATAAAAAAACCATATAACCATAAAATGTTAAATAAACACTAGAAAAAATAAAAACCCAAAAAAACGGTAAAACCAAAAATAACTCTAAAACCAGTAAAAGACCCAAAAACCCCTTAAAACACCATAAAAAATGTAAAGACTATAATAATCCAAAAAACCTAAAAATCATAAAATCCTATAAAAACCATAAAATACATAAAAATCTAAAAACAAATAAAAACCATATGCCCTCTAAAAAACTACTGAAGAACCTCAAACCCTCTAAAACACTAAAAACTCCTAATATCAGGAAAAGAATTTCTAAAAAACAACTAGAAAACAATAAACTCTTAAAAACCAGAAAACCTCTAAAAAAAAATCAAAATCCTAAAAACACTAAAAATACTAAAATCCATAAAAATCGTAAAAACTATAAATCCCATAAAGCCTAAAAATCCTAAAAATCATAAAGTGACCATATAATCCATAAAAACTCCTAAAAATTCGTATAAATAGTAAAATTCTTAAAATCTAAAAAATCCATGAAATCCCCAAAACCCCTGAAAACTAAAAAAACCTCGTAAAATCCTAAAAACCCATAAAAATATTGTAAAATATCCACAAAATCCTATGAAAATCATAATTATCCCAAAACCATTAAATAAAAAAACTAAAAAAACAATAAAATCCATAAGACACCCCAAATATCCTAAAAACCCTAATAAACACTAAAACCCATACAAATCCAAAAAACCCTAAAAGCATAAAAACCATTAGTACCCTAGAAACACATGAAAACACGAAAAATTACAAAAACCCATAAATAATTTAAAAATACTAAATTCCTAAACAAATAAAAACATTAAAAAAACCTAAAATATACATGAAACATGATATAATGGTAAAACCCCCCATATTCTATAAAACCATTAAAAACCCAAACAAATAACCAGAAAAAATTATATACCCTTCAATCCGACGAGTTGGAAAATCCCAAAAAAATAACAAAACAATATTAAAAACTCAAAAAATATATGAACAAAAAAGATGCGGAAAAAAACCTAATAACACTGCAAAAAATAAAAAACATTACCAACAATAAAAAACATTACAAACAATAAAAAACCCAAAACACTAAAAACCCTTTAAGCTCATAAAAACCTAAAGATCCAAAGAAACCTAATGAACATAAAAACCCCTAAAACCATAAAAGAATATAAAACCCCTAAAACACAAAAAGATCATAAAAATATATAGAAACACTTAAAATCCTTAAAACTGATGCCCCTAGAAACCCAAATAACCAAAAAACACTACAAAACCTGAAAACCCATTAAAATTCTATAAAAATATAAAAAACCTCAAATCCCCTAATAACTCAATAAACCAATAAATAAACCTAAAAATTTCCTAAAATAATGAAACTAAAAACACCCCTAAAATCCTAAAAATCATTATTGAGGCCATGAAAAACACTAAAACCCAAAGAACCCCAAATAAATATAAATTTTCTAATGAATCCTAAAAACCGGAACACCCATATAAACTCTAAAAGATCCCAAAAAATCCAAAAGTTCAAAAAACCCTAAATACCATAAAAAAATTAAAATCTTTAAGACATTACAATTATTAAAAACAAAAAAAAACATAAAATTTTTAAATACACAAAAACCACTTAAAATATCACAAAAACACTAAAAAAATCCCATAAAAACACATATAAATTTTAAAAACTATTAAACCTCGAATAACACTAAAATCCCCAAAAATATTTAAAACCGTAATACCCCCCAAAACCCAAAAAATACATAAAACAAAAAAACATGATATAAATAAACCCCCACAAATCCTTGAAAAACCTTAAAGTTGTAAAAACCCAAAAACCCCATAGATCTCATAAAAGTCCTTTAACATCCTAAAACCCTTGAAACCCATGAAAACCAGAAAACAATTAAGAAACTAAAAAATAAAAAAATTACAAAAAATACAATTAAACCCATAAAAACCCTAAAACCCCTACAACCCCTATAAACACAAAAATACCCTAAACCCCCTAAAAATCCTAAAATACTTGAAATCCCTTAAATAACCTAAAAGAAAAATAATCCCATAAAAACTAATAAAATATCCTAAATAACTTAATGTATATATGTAGTCACCATAAAATGTGTTCCTTGCACATTTCTGTAGAGTGAATATATGATTATCACATAGAAAACAATTGTAAAGTTTGAGTAAATATGTTTTCACCATGAAAGAAGAAGATACAGGCTGGATTTCTAGGTTCCAAAATACTACTCCATACCTGATAAATAAGTGGAATTATTACCACATCCATGATTAGGTAGTGGATTTCCAAGATCAATGATGGAATGATATCTTCAAAACCTTTGATTTGACTAGTGGCGGAGCCCAAATGGACATACGGATCAAAAGTTATGCAACTCGAAAGACTGATAAATTTCAAAAAAGTACCTACATGGAGTACCTACATAGAGGACCTATGTGAAGGACCTATGTAGAGGACCCACGCTGACAACTTCCCTTCGACCAGGACCCCTACATGCCTATAAATTTGACCCTTGGGCTTTTTATTTCATAGACAAAAAAATGTTGGAAGATGTCGTAAAGCTCCCATTTCATAGCTATTTCACCACGACCCCCTATTGTTATCAGGTAGATCTCTAAAACATTAGAGAAGAGATAATTAAATAAGGAAATATGGTTCAATGTACAATCATGGTCTATAACACATGAAGCTATGTGGAGCAGCTGCGTGGAGAAACTGCACGGAGCACCTACGTGGAGCTCCTGTGTGGAGTGCCTATGCAGAGCACCTGTGTGGAGCACCTATGCGACGCACCTTCACAAAGTACTTCTGCGGGGGATCTACATGGAGCACCTATGTGTGGAACCTTGGCAGAGCACCTGCGCGACCCCACCAGTCCATACCACAGGGGCTGCACCCCCACACCCATGCTTGGGGTGACTGTCGGGTTGTGGTCCTAGCCCTTCGGGCCTGTCCCATCACTACCGTCACTGACCCCCATGAAAATTGGAGAGTAACACAAAAAACATTTTTGATATGGTTGAGGACATTTTCCATTTCACCCTTTATACAGCCGTACTTCCAAATATGTAATACAATCATCTAATACACTCCATCACACTCAATGAAGTGCCTTGAGTCGACTTACTCTTCCTGGTTCCTTTTTCATGTTATGAGTTTGGACTATCCTTATGGATTTGTCGAGTACCTTGAGTGGATACAATCCTCAAGAAAATTCTCAAACCTCATCAACCTACTCCTATGCCAGGTAAAACCTCAAATGGGCATCCTCTTTATGAGTAAGCCCCAACCAATTCCAAATGGGAATCCTCCTTAAGAGTAAGCCCCAACCAATTCCAATTGCTCATCCTCCTTAGGAGTAATCCCCAACCAATCTAAAATGGGCCTCCTACTTAAGAGTAAGCCCCAACCAAACTCAAATGGAAATCTTTCTTAGGAGTAAGCCCCAACCAATCTCAAATGGGTTTCCTTCATAGGAACAATCCCCAACCAATCTCGAATGGGCATCCTCATTAGAAATAAGCCCCAACCAATTCCCAATTGGGCATTCCTACTATTATAATCTTTTCACCGTCACCCATTCTTCCGTACATTGGACCCTTGTCCAATGTAAATTGAACAGATGTAAGGCTCATCGCCTTGACCTCTTCCACGATCAACGCACCCTATTCCATTAGTTGAGGAGGAAAAGTGTGAAGTGTCATTGTTTAATATTTCACATACTCTTGTTTCTTACACCGATCATGACCCAGGTGGTAATAGTGATACCTGACAGTTACAACATGTTCACAAACACTAAATGAAGGAACTATGAGAACTATGATTCATGTTCAAATCATGATATGTAGGAAGCTCTTTCAATTCCCGAACTCTCTAGATATCCTCCTTAGGAATTAAACCCTAATTACTACAATTTGGGCATCCTCCTTATGAAATAATAACCAAATTATATCCTCAAATCATCAAGGCCTCCTTTTAATTAAACAATTCCAAACTCATCTCTCTTAGAGGACTATAATCTACTATGAGATTTATCGAACTATGTGGGCTTTGATTTCCATTAATATGGGACTCGTAGGAAGCATCCTTGAGGTTCAAACCCAACATTTCAAATAAATCATGTTCTCCTTGGGCCATATTCTCTATAGGGTATGATTATATCTATAAATCCATATCCTTTCCATGTTCCTTGGGCTGCTTCAGCATAATTCCCACACTATGTTTCAACTAAGAACCTTTTGCATAGAGGTCCTTATAACATGACCTTAAAATGTATGATGTGTCCTACTAAGGGTCACTAAACTACAAGGGTTCTGATTCATTTCACAAGGATACGTAGGTATCTCATTTTATGATAACGATCCCAAGATAAAAAAACATTCATCTCCACGGATGATAATAAATTCTAGAGTGTCCCACTAAGTGAATTAAAAACTAGTATCATCATAATGATGTTTAAAAGAATCTATAATCGGTATATTAAAGGATAAAATTGATGGGAAACCTTGAATACATACAGATGTTTCCATTGATGAAGAACCTGGAATGCATACTGATGATTAAAAAATTTTACATGTGTTAATAAGTGATTGAAAATTCCAAGGGATACTTATGATATACTTGGTGAATTAATAAGGATTCCTGAAAATATTTTAACTTTACAAAGAGTTCCCCAGAGTAGAAAATAAATCCCCCAAAAAGGGGTGTGATGAGTCCGACCTCCCATCCAATCGACCAATTCACATTCTTAAGTATCATAAAGTTCAAAACATAACAATCTTCTGCCTTTGGAAATTAGGTACTCTTTGGATAATGTACTGTCGGACGTTTCTGATCCCATGAATAATTCCATTGGAAACCCCTGGGAAACTGTGATTCTTAAAATTAAAACACATGTTTCATGGAAGTAAAAAAACAAAAATATTGAACCCTACGTGAATCCTTAACCAAGTAAATAATGTTACCCACATGTTAGACCCCTATCAAATGAAATTGGAAGGTTAGAAAATTGAATTAATCATGCATGTATCCATCTGACAAGATGTCACATTAATATAGCTTGTCATTGTCCTTAGTTTTCCACAGAATTCCCTTCAATAAAAAGAATGGATTTCTCCAAGACAACATATGTGAACTTCTTGACTACTACTCAATCTAGATCTCCATCCAAGTGAAGGAAATTATCACCAATCCTATGTCTTGAATGCTGGGTCTCTAATATGATTGTGAAGGAACGTTGCCAGTGTGGTACAACCCTAACTTTGGAGGCTGCTCGATAGGCCCTCCAGGTCTACAATAATCCTTGGTCATCTGGCCAACAACGACCAATGATCAAGAAGAAAATGGTTCCAACCACCGTCACCAACCGTTTCATGTCTTTATCCCTGGATCGCAACAATCAATCCCTCTCATACTATAGGGAGCTGGATAAAGAGGTCATTCATGGCTTCAATTCAAGAATTCAGGAGTCCTTACAGAGGACTCCCACCAGTAATCTCCGCCATAATCATGTGGTAGTGTATCCCCAACATCATGGAGGTGTTGCCTCTGGACGTTCAGCATAGGTATCTCAGACTCGGGAACGCAAGACGAACCGCCAGGGACCATGTTCGGTCAACATGGAGTAGTTTCTCACCTCTACCTCTTCGGGAGAAGTCCATCGACCAAACATGATGGAAAACAATGAGCGGGCTCATAAACCCAGTCGTCCAAATTTTGTTTCCCAGTAGTCCTATCTGATAAAAACCAACCAATCCCACAAGATAAACCTGTTGGAGTATTGTGAACTGGAACATACACCTTCTCAGAAGTTATCATCTAGTTAGTTGGCTCTACTGACTACATATAAAGAGTTCCCCAATCTAATATATTAGCAACTGCTAAACTGGAATATAAACCTATTTACAATCACCAATTTTGTCAGTAGTCGCCTCTACTAGTATTGATGGAATCTGTTCAACCATACTTGATGGAAAGTAGCCAGCATGCACATACACCTGCCAATGATTATCAAGCATTCCAAAAGTCTCATTTTGTAGCACCCAGAGAAGTCATTCGGAAAGATCCAATGACAAATTTTGGGTAGACCCAACTCTCACCCCCCATACATGGGTACTATCAATATCTATTGACAGGAAAAAGAGGATAGGAGTAGGCACATACACCTACTCCAGATATGGAATGGATGTATTTTCTAGTTCTGACTACTGAAGTCACCAAACACATCTTATCAATGGTGAAAGGGGAGACGCATATCCCAACCCATATTCTAGAAGCATGTTAGGATATTTTAACAATATCTTCAACAGTATCAAGGGAACAGACAATTAAATCTGTCCCCACACATGGGATGACACATCATCATGCCATTCCTGAGCAAATACACACATTTTTTCTAGTTAAAGAGGGTCATGAGTCATTTTACCCCATATCATATAGAAAGATGGATCAGGAAAATACACCCTTTCCAATTGATGTTAATCGGTCCATCCCGGTAACTACTTCAAGGCAGGAACATACACATGCCCTTTATAACCACTTGTCCCAGCTGGTGGCCCCAACTAAGTATAAGAGAGAATCCAAAAAGAAATATCACAAAATTCTCTTGGAAAAACAAGATTAAAGCTATGATTTAGCTCCACTTAATGCTGGAGTTCTTGAAGCCCTCAAACATTTATCTGTTTCTGCTCAAGATTCTACCCTTTCATTACAAAATTTTTGGAGTGGTAGTTGTAATATTGATGTTTCTCATTGGAAAATTCATCATGAAGTATTTATTCATTAGTCTTTGGTCAATACTGAGTGTATATCTTTGAATTAGATCCATGGAATCCCTTCATATGGATAAAAGACCAAGGAGCAAGAAAATTTTTCCCTTTCTGTAATCCATTGTGGTGATCCTCCTGATGATTAAATTCACTGTGAAAGTCTTCTCCGTAGTAGTATTTCACATTGTCAAAACAATACCATAATTGATATTGTCGTAGCAATAATGTCCTCCTATCTGGAGGAACTTGAAAACACAAGGCTAGTCATTTCTGATGCCTTTTCATTGATAGGTGAAACACTTTCTCATTTAGAAGGCATCTTAATGGAACGGTCATTCTTTGAACCTCCATTGGATCATTTATCTTTTAATGCAGAGCATTCACTTTGGTCAGAACAAGTGGAGAAACATCTAGTTAAAGAAGATGAATACATGTTAAACATGAGAAAACAATTAGCTAAAAGAGAAATACCAGTCATGTTCTGGCCTACAGCAAATTATCAGTTTGATAGTCCAGAATAGATGACAGAAGATTGCATTCATGAAATTTTTCTCAACTTATGGAAAAATCTTCATAATTTTAAAACTAAAGTACATGTGATGAATATAAAAATCATATAAAGGAAATAGAACGGTTTAAACTCCCAATTGACTTGGAATTTCATTTAGTTTCACAACATCCAAAGGTTGAAAAACAACAGAGATCCCTTCAGTGCGCATTTCTCAACGCTCTAAAGAGGCAACACCAATTAATATCAGATTCCCCATCTATTGTTCGCATAAGAGGATGGGGTGCATATGAGGTATTTTATTTCACTGCACTCCAAAATCAGAAAAGTCCACCAAAAGTGGTCTCATGAAATGTTATTTCCCACAGCCGACCAAAATCAATAGGTTTTGTATGTAATCAAATATACGCTCATGAATAGGACTCAATCAGTTCTCATCAGAATCAGACCCAATGAAAAGATGTTGGTGAGATACTATTGCATCAAGCCTTTGAGAATTTTTAGAAGGAATCCCATTTAGAGGGTGTCAGGTTTCAGAGGACGAAAATGTCTGAAATAGCACAATGTTCTTCTGAAAGATGTGATTTATGTAATTGTCAGATGATGCACCTGACTATTTTCCGAACCAAAATCTACAAAATCAAAAGATAAATTACACAAATTTCAGCTGTAGAAATACAAGAATCACCCCATCATGCCAGAATGGGGGCTCATTTAATGAAAACATCAAATTCATTAAACAATTTTCAAATATTTGAAGAAGAAGAACATGATCAACCCTATCCTGCAAGGCTGGTGGATTTTTTTCATCTACAATCCCCACCTCAACAGAAGTCAGTTTTCTCCTGATTAGGGCAGAATCCAAAAAGAAAGTGTACAGATGAACTATCCAATGATTCCCTCCATGTTACTGTCCACCAAAAATTTCTAGGGAATTCTTCATATAGGAGAATAGAGTTTTGTAAAGACAAAAATGGAGAAGATATACCAGAAACACTGATAGAATTTCATCAATGCGTTATGTGTCTTTAAATGTTATCAATTCCATTACAGAAGATCCTCCAAAAAATAAGTCCAATTTAGAGGAATCAATAGATGATGTTCTTTCCCATAATACAGTACACACTGAGGCTAATGAAGCATGTTTGCATACCTAAAATCATAGGAATACCCAAAATCTAGGTATGCCTTCAAATAACCAACTTCCACCTCTCCGAAAGGCATCTTACAAAGGGAAATGTAAAACTTCATATAACACCTCATTTTTCTAATGGTTAAGGTCCATCTCATTCACTTGAAGAGAAATTAGCACAAAGAGAAGAGGAAATAAAGGATTTTAAGTTACTCAATGCAGAGTTTCTTCGATACAACATTTATGCTAGACATACTCCCCAGGAAAGTCCTCAAATTGCAAATCCTATAATAGCTCCTCAAAAAAGGGGTTTTGTAGTAATGACAGACGTAGATAAAGAATTCCCTCCATTGGGTACACAATCAAGATATGATCATATACATCCTAATAGACATGTTCCCATGGGTTATCCAAGCCAGATATCAGCACCTCTATTTGTGGTCATTCTGTTCATTGCACCAGTTCAAGCTCCAGTTTCTATACCTGCCCAGAATCCACCTCATCCAAATATTTCCCAAGTTCTTATGAACACAATTGAGGAATTAACGATTATATTGGAAGATATGGAGGAACAAAGTGCAGTAGTTCAACCGGAAAAAAGATCTTACCCTGAATGGGTGGATGTAATTTCCCCCGCACAAAATTTTGTGAATACTAAATTCCCAATTTTTAATGGTTCAGGAGACCCAAAACAACACCTCACACATTTTGTTTCTCACTATGATCCTATGATGGGAACCTCTCAACAATAAGAAGCGGTTAAACATAAGTGTTTTGTTCAGTCATTATAAGGAACATCATTTTTTTGGTATACAAGTTTGCAATCTAGACCAATTATTGGGTGAGTAGATCTATGTCATAAATTTCTTCTTCAATTTATCTCAACACTACCATAGAAGACAGTTTTCAATATTACCAATTGTAAAAAATTAAAATGAAAGAGTTTCAGATTTCATTTCTTTATGGAAGGGATTAACATATTCCTTAAGTTTACCACTCCCTCAAGAAGAGTTTCTACCAATCTATGTGGAAAATCTGCGTAATGAATTACGCAGACCATTGATCCCTGTGAAATACACAGGAGGGTTTCGAGACCTTACTTCAATCACTTAGCATATAGAAGACTCTATTATAGAGAATATGGATAAAATCATATAATTAAATTAGTTCCAAGAAAGAGAATAGGTAAGGGAGAAGCTGCTAAAATTGCACTCAAATAGGCACCTATACATGCATCTACTTCATGACCTTCATCATACTGAAGGGCTCCGATTTTTGATCATCAACAGTAATGACCACCTCGTCAAGAAGATCATAGAGATGAAAGGCAGAAACAATTTTTAGAATTAAAGAATAATGATTATTCTTTAAATAATGAAAAAGTACCTGGTTACTTTATCTTAGCCTTAGAAAGCAATTTGGATCAGTTTCCATGGATGAAGAATCCAAATATAGACGGAGATAAAGAACAAATGAATTATTGCCCATTTCATTAAATGTTGAGACACCCCATTCATGAGTGCTATTCTTTCAATGACTTTCTACAAAATTTTGTGGAATCCTGACAAATGAAATTGAAAATTTCATCAGCTCAAGTAGCATGTGTTACTACCACCAATACAGAGGAAAAGGGGGAATGAAAATAGGATAAAAGGAAAAATGTTGAAAAATATGATTATTGGATTATCAGGAAAACAATCAACAGAACTCATGCTATTATACAAAAACAGTTGAAACAACCAATTGTGTCTTCTACCACTCCTGCCACAACAAAAACATCTTCATCAAAAGGTCATTCCTCAAAGAAACAACAAGGTTATAAGGTTAAAGAGAAGTCAGAAAAAGATGAGCTCGCATCAAGGAAAAATTTGTCCTTAAGGCTGGCATATTTTATGCCAATTGTTTCAAAATCACGGGCAGAACCCTGCCAAAAAGTACAACCAGAAGTAACTTGTCAGGCAGAATCCTCATCAGATGAATAATTGATTTTTGGTTCTGTTAATATTAACCAGTTAATATATTCTTATTCCAAATGTATTCTGATTGTATTGATCCATAATTCCTTGTGCCAAATTGGGGAACTAGAGGAAGATGCCAAGGTCGATGATACAGGGGAGGACATGGGGATTCATGAAACCATCATTTTATATCTACCCTTATCAAACCATATATGCAGCAAAAAATCGTGGAAAATCCGTTTTGAAAGATCTAAAATAACAAATAGCTTCTTCCATGAAAAACAAGTCTAGTTCTGCCACAATTATTCTAGAGGAACGATTAGAAGCCAAACCATCTTCTTATCAGTAGATGAATAGACTTAGCCAATATAATTTACCAAAGTCACTGGTATTTCTCACATCTTCTTCAACACAGAATACATCTACAACAGAAGCATCAACATCCAAAGCACCTGTAAAACAACATCTCCATTCTGGGAAACATAGACATTTGGACCAAAAGTATGATGTCTTGAAACAATCGGCCCATGTACCATCCATGTTATAAATTTTGGATGCTTTTAATCTATCAAAAGATCATCAAGATGCACTACTTGAGGCCTTGTTAAGTCGTCAAGAATTTGTAAACTACATTTCTACTGATGAGGTTTACCATATAAAGAATGATTTTGCAGAATTTCATGCAGTCATATCGTTTATAGATGAAGATGAAGCCCATGTGGTACATTTATATATCAGACCTTTGTATCAGTTTTTAAAGTTCAATGACATTGATATCCGACGAGCCTCCATTGATAATGGCTTCAGGGTCAACCTCATTCTTGTTCATACACTTCGTTGATTGGGCCTGAGTGAATCTGACTTATCTCTTTCAACATTAATGATTCAAGGATATGAAAAAATGAGCAAGAACCTCTGGGAAAAATTACACTCAGAACTTAGTTTGGAGATCTTGTTTCTAATTCATATTACAGGGTGGTTCCTCAAGACACAACCTTCAATATTATTCTTGGAAGGCCTTGGTTTCACCAACATGCAGCCATACCTTCATCATACCACCAATGTCTAAAATAATATTTCAATGGTAAAATTGGAACATTGTATAGTGACATGGATCTGTTCAAAACATGTGAATCTCAATACATTGAGGTAGAGTTTTATCCTACAAAAGTAATGAAGTCCTTGACCATGGAGATAACCAAAGTTAATGCTCCAAATAGACTAGAAAAGATTACAGCAAATCCATTCATGCATTTGAGTACAGATTATGTGTTACACATCAATCAAGTTGAATGTTTAAAAAAAATCCATGCACTCATCCAATAATTCCCATAATTTCCATTGAGGTAATTGATCCTAATAACATGGGAGAAATTTTTAATGCACCAAGAAATGATAGAAGCTTCAATGGAGATGTTTTTATTTTTTCTTCTGAACTACAACGAGCCTCTACTTCGTTAATCAGAATAGAAGAAATCGTAGCAATATTAGAGGAAGAAAAATATTTTTATTCTCAATCCATCATTCCTGTTATACCATAGGAAGACCCTTCATCATCAGTAGGGTCAGATATGGTGGCTTCTTCTTCGAGATGTTCAAATACTAACTCTTCCTCTAACTCTGGGATTTTTTCCTTGTCTTCTACGAAGAAAATTGAAACAGAAGAGGTGTCACATAATAAAGAAGAAGAATAAAATCTCTGGGATTCTACTCCAACATTTGAAGAAGGTGTTTCTACCACCGTGGATGAACTCAAAGAAATAAATTTTGGTAAAGGAGAAGATCCACTCCCCTAATTAATTTGTGCGGCCATGAAATCTGAGGAGAAATAGGAGTATCCATTCTTTCTAAATCAAAATTGAAATATATTTTCTTGTAATTATATGGAAATGCCAGGTCTTAATCCTGATGTAGCCACCCATCATTTGGGTTTTCCAGAAGAACATTTTGGATTCAAGAAATAAGAAAGGAGAACACACCCAACCCCTTCCTCTAAAATTGAAGCCGATGTGGATAAGATTATAAAGGATAACTTTGTAGGGGATGTTTAGTATCTCAAATGACTTCCCAATATTGTCCCAGTAAAAAAGAAGAACATGAAAATTAGATTCTGCATTGATTTCAGAGATCTTAACCGGCATTTTCCTAAATACGTTTTTCCAGTCCCGATTACATTACTTCTAATTGATGAAAATGATGTATATGAAGATCTTTCCTTCATGGATGGATATTCTGGGTATAATAAATTTCAAAAGGCTCAAGAGGATGATGAATCTACAGCATTTAAAGCTCCTCAAGTTTTGTTTTGCTATCAGGTAATGCCCTTTGTCTTAAAGAATGCAGGCCCGGCATACCAACATGTCATGCACCATATCTTCAAAATATTCGTAGGGAAATTTGTTGAATGTTATAAGGATGATTTTATAGTAAAATAAAAACAATCTTCCATTCACTTGGATGATTTGGAAAACATATTTCGCAAACTTTGGCAACATAATTTGAAGATGAACCCCTTAAAATGTGCTTTCAAGGTAACCTCGGGAAAATTACTTGGCTTTTTTGTACACCATCAAGGCATCAGAGATGATCCTGAAAAAACAAAATCATTCCTTGGTATGTCACCTCCTCTAAGTTTGAATGAATTTAGAGGACTTCAAGGATACTTGGCCTATATTCGTCGCTTTATCTCCAATTTGGTAGGAAAATGTTTACCTTTCAGCAGATTAATGATGAAAGGAATCAATTATCAATGGACTGAGGATTGAAAAGAATCATTTGATATACTCAAGAAATATCTCTTGATTCCACCAGTATTTATGGAACTTGTTGAAGGAAGACCACAAATTCTTTATGTGACAGCTTTAGAGTAGTCACTAGGTGCCTTCCTTGCCCAAAAAAATGATGCTAGAAATGAAAGAGCCTTTATTATCTCAGCTGCACTATGCTTGATGCAGAGACTTAGTATTCAAGTATTGAGAAGTGCTTCCTATCATTATTCTTATTTTTCAGAAATTGAGACATTAACTACAACATCATGAGGTCCAATTGTTATCTCGTAATAACCAACTCGTATTTATCCTCAGTAGTATTATGCTAACAGGATGTCTAGCACGGTGTGCAGTTATTTTGCAACAGTTTGATATCCATTTCGTGCCTCAAAAGGAAATAAAGGGCCTTGCTCTTGCTAATTTCCTAGCTGATCACCCATATGTGGAAGATAAATCGGTTAATACTGAACTTCCAGATGAAGAGGTATTTTATATTCAAGTTAATTCCCAAAAATGGAAAATTTATTTATATGGTGCTTTTAAAAGTCCAACAGGGAAGAAACATGAAAATCCTAAACTCAATAAGGTTGGATTAGGAATAGTCATTATTTCCCATGAAAAGGAAGTATTTCTTTCTTCTTTCTTATAATCAGAAGGTGGTACAAACAATGAAGAAAAATATCAAGCACTCACCATAGGTTTGTAATGTTCCCTTCATGTGCAATTGGATCATTTCAAGGTAAAAGGTGATTCAGAATTAGTAATCAATCATATTAATTGAGAACATTCAATCAAAAAATAAGAGTTAATCCCTTTCTGTGATTACTTCAAAGATTTAATGGCTTGATTTCCCTTAGATCCGACATTTTCCTATGTCTAACAATCAAAAAATGCCAAAGTAGATGCACTAGATAATGCAGCTATAGCCTTGGAAGATCCAAATCAGGATGAGACAGTTATCAGTATAACTCGTAGTCATGTGGCCTTGCCTTTTGTTCAAACCAAAATGGAGGAAATTAATGAAATTTTAACTATTTATGAACCATATGGTTATACCATGGGATGGAGAACATGCATCATTTAATATCTTCAAAATGGGGTAATTCCACCAGATAGGGATAAGAAGGAGTGGATCCGGTGACGAGCAGCTAATTTTACTCTTTATGATTGTCCAAACCACCAAAAGATCCTTTAAATGAGTGGCTTTGAAGGATTCCTTTTCAGATTTATTGATGGAGAAGAGACTGTGGCTCTCATGAATAAAGTTCATTCAGAAGCTTCTGGTTCCCACCAATCTGGGAACAGACTCTCCAATTAGATTTGAAGGCTGGGATACTTTTAGCCTTCAATGACACAAGATTTTACATACTTCACGAAACAATTTCATCCCTATCAAGTGGATTCCAACTTCATTCATCAACCCCCAAATTTGCTACATACAGCTAAATACACTCTCCTATTTTCCACATGGGGAATGGATGTAGTAGGGCCTTATCCTCCAGCCACGGCTAAGTAGTTCAAGTATATTCTCACTCCTACAGATTGCTTCTCTAAGTGGGATGAGGCAATACCTCTCAAGTAATTCGGAGCCAACAAAATCATTAGTTTTTTCAAAAATAATATCATCACCATATTTGGCATCCATCATATTATTTTGACGGACAATGGAACCAATTTTTGTTCTGCTGAATTAAAACAATTATCTGAGGAATATAATATTAAATCCAACCATTCTTCTTCCTATCATGTGGCGGAAAATGGAAATGTAGAGGCTTTTAAAAAAACCATATCAAATATACTCCAAAATTTTGCGGATAAATATAAGAAATCATGACCTGATAAACTTTTGAATGATTTATGGGCTTATCAGACAACTACCCGTACTGCCACCCGAGAAACTCTGTATTAATTAATATATGGAACTTAAGTGGTTTTCCAATTGAAATAAAATTTCCTTCACTTAGAGTTTCAATAATTGATCAGTTTTATACATATGAAGGGTCTCAGAAATGGTCCAACGAGTTGGGACGACTAGATGAGAAGTGATTTCTTAATTTGCATTATCTAGAAGTATATCAGAACCGAATAACCCGATATTTTAATAATAAAGTTTGTCTTCATTCATTTCTCCTAGGAAAATTGGTATTAGTCCTTAGGACACCAATGATACTATAAAAGAAACATCCAAAACATGAACCAAAATGGGTAGGACCTTATTCCATACATAAGATCTATTCAAATTGATCCTATGCTTTAATCTCAATGGGTAGAGAGCTCATTACGTCTCCAACCAATTTGATATTATTGATGAAATACTTTGCATAATTATACCACAATAGTCCTCACTGTTAGACTTTAAAATGCACAATACAATTTGTTTACTACAAGAATTTAAACTACACAACACCCATGTCCTAGTTGCAAGAAATTAAATTACATAACAACCATAAGCTTCAATGTTGCATGATGTTAAAGTGTGTAGTATCTTCATCCTCATTGCATGATGTTAAACTAAATGACATCATATATACAACTAATTTTTTCTTTATTTTGATGTTAGAAGCTTCCATAAGCAAGAACCATTAATGTCATCACTTATTCATAGTAGTACATGAGTCCCTCTCTTTCCTATGTCAGAGACTGATCTTCATAGAGACCATGTTTCATGAACTAAGTATGGTTGGACTCTAATTTTCAATGAGATACGTAGAGATTCCTAAATCTCCAATTCTGGGCCCAGCCCCAATCACAAAATCTTCTTATTTTCTTTTCTCCTCTTGTATATAAATCAGATCTATATATAGTGTTTCCTTATGATATATGATTTTGTCTTTATACTGATTTATGTCTTAATGATTTACTATTATCATAGAACATGTAAAAAACCATGATTCTCCATGTCAAACTCCATTAGCATGAGGAATGATTGTTTCAATAACAACATATGGCTTGATTCTCATTTTTAATGTGATACTTAGAGATTCCTAGATCTCCAATCTTGGGTCCAGCCACACGAGAAAACAAACCTCCCTTTTATTTCTTATATAACAATCAATAAAATCCACATAGGGAATGTTTTAAGAAATATGTATGACTTGATTATTTCTCTAGGCATACATATCGTGACACTTGGTTTTACCCCTTAATACAGTTCCAATATGTATTTCCTTTCATATTAGTTTATTTTCATCCTTACCACATGACCTTACACTAAATGAGAACCTAATACCCCCATTCTTCATTTTCATCACCTTTGAATTATAAAAGAAGCCTCTACTGCTCCTTGTTTCTCACACCAAGCATTGTTCACGTGGGATTAGGAATTAATTAAATGGATTTGTTATATAAGGTGTTATAATTTCTAATGGGGTTAATAATTTCCTTACTGCATGACTTAAAACTATATAGTATAATGAATTTACTACATGGATTAAAATTTCATTGTATAATGACCTCATTTCATGACATAAAACTACATAGTATAATGTTTTTACTGCATGACTTAAAACTGCATAGTATAATGTTCTCATTGCATGACTTAAAACTTCATAGTATAATGACTTCATTGCGTGACATAAAACTGCATAGTATAATGTCGTTACTGCATGACTTAAAACTGCATAGTATAATGTCCTCATTTCATGACTTAAATATTCATAGTATAATGTCCTCACTGCATGACTTAAAACTGCACATCACTATATTCATTAAAAGAAAACAACGTATGTCTCCATTTTAAATATGTGTTAGATCTATGTGAAGGACATAAAACACATAAAAAATATAGATTCAAACTTCTCTCATGTGCGTTAAACTAATACCTCCTTTCACATTTCACACTCTTAATCTTGAATATTTCTATATTCTCACAATATTCATTTTGGTTTCTGGTGAAAATGTTGCTAATATTTATGAGCTATTTTTCCTGACTATACAGCATGTGCCCTTAGGCGGCCTTACATAAGTTTCCTACCTAATAGGCCTGTCTGCCAAAAGATGCTATTAGTTGGATATGAAAAATGTGCCCTATTTGTCTCGGAATAATATATCCCCCATAATGGGTTTGTCAAATAATGGTAATTTCTTTCTTGATTATAGTATTGACCCCTTCAAACATTGATTAAAAGATATAAGAATCTGTATTCTAAAACTGTCATTCATGTATACTTTTCCAATTATCTTTAACACAATCTAAAAATCTTTAAGACCATGCTTTACACATTTCCTTCACCATGTGTTTGATGCACTATGGAATAACCTTGAAATCACATGGACACATATCATATATTGTATCCATTTCTGGTCCATGTTTTGTGACAAAAAACCATGGACACCTTATCTTTTACGTTTGGGTTTTATCTTCGTAAAAGTTTTATTCTTCCAATTATTTGGACACTCTTGTATGGAAATACCCTTTCCATATTCTGTTTCCTTTCTCCATAAGCCAAACTCTATGCTTCAGAAAATCTAAATCCCCTTAAAAATTCTTTGACTTTTAGCAATAGAATTTCAATCTTTTGAGATCTCTTTTTCTTAACTATGTAACACGTGCATTTAGATATCCTTTCATATATTTCCTACATAATAGGCATGTCAGTCCAAAGATATCACTATTGGGAAATGTATCATATACCCCACTTGGACCTGCATAATACAGCCCCCATAATAGGTTTTTCAAGTAATGGTAACATTGTTCTTAGAAAATACTTCCTCTTATGATTATAGACCTTTTTCCATATCATTACTTGGTTTCACAAATTCTCAAATCACAGTTTACAATTTTCCATTTCATACATGAATATGATAGTATATTTCCAAAACAAATATCATGAAATTGTAAGGCTTTCATATTTTGGTTAGAGCTAAATACCTTAAATTGAAGACACATAATGTCCTCACGACATGACTGAAAACAATATTGTACCAATGTCCTAACCGCATGACTTAAAACTGCATAATACCAATGTCCTCACTGCTTGAAATAAAACTACACAGTACCAATGTCCTCACCGCATGACTTAAAACTACACAGTACCAATTTCTTCACTGCGTGACTTAAAACTACATTGTATGATATCATAAATTTTCTGTTCTAATAAATTTTTAACCATTACTCATAATCAAAATTTTTATAAAAAATGTTTTTCCTATTCATAACATATGTTGGTCTAAAATAAGCCCTTTTCAATCTTAAAATTCATTTCCATAGAAAAACCACCTATTGTGGTCTTAAGTCACCCGAATCATATTTCCCTCAATCTATCGAAAGAAAATGTTAAATGCCTAAAGTAATATTTTTCATAAATATGTATCATGTTCCCTTAGGTGGCCTTGTATAAGTTTCCTACATAACTGGCCTGTCAGTCAAATGATACATTTATTTTTCTATGCAGTATATGTCCCAATTGGCCCTACATAACAAGGCCCCTATAACTGGTTTGTTAAATAATGGAAACGTCGTTCCTGGAAAAGACATACCTTATGGTGATACAAGTTTTAGATTAGGTGACCATAAAAATCATGACTCAAGATTATCCTTGGAAATTTTTAAGGAATATTAATGAAACTCTTAGCCACCAAGTTTTGTTTTTGATCTAATTTCAAAATTAATGGTCAGTGCTAAAGACCTTAAATTAAATCCACACAATGTTCTCATGGCATGACCTAAAGCTTCATAGTACCAATGTCCTCACTACAAGACTTAAAACTACACTGTACCAATGTCCTCACTGCATGTCTTAAAACTGCACAGTACCAATGGCCTCACGAAATGACTTAAAACTTCATAGTATGATATCAGAAATTTCCTTTTCTGATAAATTTTTAACCATTACTCCTCCACAAAATTTTTATAAAAAATGGGTTTTAATTCATAACATACATTGGTCTAAAATATCCCTTGTTCATTCTTAAAATTCATTTCCTTGGAAAAACCTCCTACTATGGTATTAAGTCACCGAAATATTATTTCCCTCAATCTATCAGTAGAAAATGTTAAATTCCTAAAGAACTCTTTGGCCAGACTATGAATCACATTCCATTAGGAGGCCTTCTATATGTTTTCTATATAATAGGCCTATCAGTCAAAAGATACCACTATTTGGAAGTGAATTATATTCCCCAGTTGGCCCTGCATAACATGACCCCCATAACGGTTTTGTTAAATAATGGTAACTTCTTTCTTGGAAAAGACACCCCTTATGTTGATACAGGTTTTAGATTCGGTGACTATAAAAGTCATGACTCAAGATTCCCCTTGGAAATATTTAATGAATATTAAAGATATTATTAGCCATAGTGTTTTGTTTGGGATCTAATTGAAAAATTTAGGGTCAAATTTATTCAACCTTAAATAATTACTCTTTATAGTCCAACATGGATGACTCTAATCTGTCAGAAAACAAGAGATGTGGTACTCACTAGATTGGAATCCCTCATAGGGTATTCAAGACAAAAGTCGAGTCTCATCTCACTAAACATATTTTTTTTTCTGGTTTAGGTAATATTGAGAAATAAAATTCAAAAGACACAATGTGCGTAGGGATTTTCATATGACCCTAGCAAAATTGAAACTATGCTCGCTAAGAACTATGGATTAGGTAGAAATTTGAGCATCCTTCCAAACATTATGTAACACCAAATCATACTGAATGATGTTGGAATGTGTCAAAGTGCCATTCTTTCACCATAGAACATGTTTCCTTTCATTCCAAACGAATAAAATTCTAGGGGGGGGGGCTTTTGTAGACACCATAAAATGTGTTCAATTCACTTTTCCATAGAGTTATGATATGATTATCCAAAGAAAACAAATTTAAAGTATGTGTAAAGATGTTTTCACCAGGAAAGAAGAAGATGCAGGCTCGATTTCTATGTTCCAAAATACTATTCCATAACAGATAAATAAGTGGAATGATTACCCCTTCCATGAGTAGGTAGTGGATTTTCATGATTAATGACGGAAATATATCTTCAAGATCTTCGATTTGACTGGTCGAGGAGGCCAAACAGACACACATATCAAATGTTATGCCACTCATAAGATGGATAAATTTCACAAAATGTCCTACGGGGAGGAACTAGGCGAAAACCTACGCGCAAGACCTACGTGGAGGACCTACATGGACAACTTCCCTTCGACCAAGTCCCCTCCATGCTTATAAATTGGACCCCTGGGCTCCCCATTTCACAAACAAAAAAGGTTGGAAGATGTCCCAAAGCTCCCATTGCGTAGCACTTTCGCCAAGATCCCCAAATTGTTCATAGTTAGCTCTCTAAAACATGAGAGAAGAGAGAATTAAATGAGGAAACATGGTTCAATGTTCCATCACGGTCTAGAACACATGAATCTTCATGGAGCACCTACGCAGAGCACCTGCGAGGAGCTCATGCGCGAAGCGCCTATGTGGATCACCTGTGCGGCACACCTATACGGAGTACTTCCATAGGGGAGCTATGTAGAGAACCTAAGCGAGGCACCTTGGAGGAGCACCTGTGCGACCCCACTAGTCCATACTGCGGGGGATGCACCCCCACACCCATGCTTGGGATTAGTGCCAGGTTGTGGTCCCGGCCCTTCGCGTTGGTCCCCGCGCTTCCGTTACTTACCTCTATGAAAAATGGAGAGTCTCACCACACACTTTTCAGATTCGGTCAAGGACATTTTCCATTGAGCCCTTTATGTGGCCATACATCAGACCTTGGAATACCATCATCTGATACACTCCATCACACTCAATGAAGTGCCTTGAGTTGAATTACTCCTCTTGGTTCCTTTTTCATGATATGAGTTTGTACTCTCCTTATGGATTCCTCGAGTACCTTGAGTCGATACAATCCTCAATAAAATCCTCACACCTCATCACCTGACTCCTATGCTATGTTAAAACTCAAATTGGCATCCCCCTTTTAAGTAATCCACATCCAATTCCAAATGGGCATCCCCTTTAGGAGTAAGCCCCAACCAAATCCAAATGGGCATCCTCCTTAAGAGTATGCCCCAACCAATCTCAAATGGGCATCCTATTTAGGAGTAATCCTGAACCAATCTCAAATGGGCATCTTAATTAGGAGTAAGCCCCAACCAATGACTGATGGGCATCCTTCATAGGAGAAAGCCCCAACCAATCTCAAATGGGCATCCTCCTTAGGAATATGCCACAACCAATTCCCAAAAGGGAAGTCGTCCTGGTATAAGACCTTCACCTTCACCCCTTCTTCCATAAATTGGACCCTAGTCCAATGTAAATAGAATAGAGGGAAGGCTCGTCACCTCACCCTCTTCCACGTTCGAGGCGCCCTCTTCCATTAGTAGAGGATGAAAAGTGTGAAGTGTCATTGTTTAATCTTTCACATCCTCCTGTTTCTCACACCGAGTAATTATCACGTGGGCTTAGAGATGCATGATGGTTACAACATGTGCACAAACACTAAATGAAGGAACTACGAGAACTCTGATTCTATTCAAATCAGGATACATAGGAAGCTCTTTCAGGGCCCTAGATCACTAGATATCTTCCTTATGAATCCAACCCTAATTCCCCCAATTTGGGCATGCTCCTTAAGAAATAATCCTCAAATTAAATTCTCAAATATTTAAAGTCTCCTTTTCATGAAATAATCCAAAATAATCTCTCTTATAGAACTATCCTCTCGTATGAGATTTATCGAACTACATGGGCTTTGATTCCCATTAATATGGGATACGTAGGAAGCCTCCTTGAGGTTCAAACCCAACATTTCAAGTAAACCCTCTTCTCCTTGGGCCATATTTCCACTAGGGTCTGATTCTACCTGAAAATCCATATCCTTTCCATGTTCCTTAAGCTACTTCAGTATAAATCCCACACTAATTTTCAACTACGAACCTTCCTCTTAGAGGTCCTTATCACACAATACTACAACTTGGCACATTACCAGCGCTAAAAATCAGCATTAACAACGCTAGAAAAGAGTTGTTAATGCCGGCGTAGATAAGGGGGGCCTTTATCAGTGCTCCAAGAAGCACTGATATAGGCGGCCTTTATCAGAGTTAAAAAAAGAACTAATAAAGGATCCCCTTTATCAGCACTTTTTTTAGCGCTGATAAAGGGGGTCCTTTATTAGCGCTCAAAAAAGCACTGATAAAGACACCATCGCCTACACCTGCAAAACAAAACCAGCACACCAGCACACCAGAATACCTGCACAAAGTAGCCCATGCACACCTACACAAAATGGCACCCGCATACAATATTTTGACCAACAATGGTAAATACATTTACTTAACATCATGAATAAAAAAACACATTGCAATATACATTTCAAGAATTGTTTTACGTGGTTAAAATTACAATTATTCAATAACAGTTATAAACATTCATGTTTCATCCTTTGATATCAGTGATCCGCTCTTAAAAATTGTTGTTCACGATATTTTTTTTCTGAACAAAGAATCTGAACTCAAGGAAAAAAATTCACCTATATAAGAAAACAAATATTATGTTAGTACTACAGTAATGATATAAATTAAAACAGTAATATGAATGAATACATTAATATGGAAATGTGAAACTAAAATATGAAATTTTAAACTCAAATGTTTTCATTATGATAACAATGAAAGGGAATAATTTAAAATCAATATATTTTTGGATGATTTATCTCATTTAATAAATACTGATTTTTTATCTAATGAAAATCTTTACCAGTCACACCATGCCTCGGATTGAGGTGTGGTCGATTCGTACACGTTAAAAATGACTCATTGATCATTGTCCTAATGTATCAAAATAATCCTAACGCATTTGCTCGGTATTCCGTATGTCAGTAGTGTTGTTTTCTAATGTTTATGTCATTTTGAAACTGATACCAGACACTTTAAGCCATACCGGTCACACCGTGCATCGGATTGAGGTAAGGTCAATTCGTACACGTCAAAAATGACACATGGATCGTTTTCCTAAAGTATCAAAACAATCTGAACCCATTTTCTTGGTATTATGTATGTCAGTATTGTTGTTTTCTAAAGTTTATCTCAATTTGAAACTGATATGAGACACTTTTATCCATACCGGTCACACCGTGCGACAGATTGAGGTGATGTCAATTCTTACACATCACAAATGACTCATGGATCATTGTACTAAAGTATCAAAACAATCCGAACGTTTTATCTTGGTATTCTGTTTGTCAGTAGTGTCGTTTTCTAATGTTTATCCCAATTTGAAACTGATATCACATACTTTTAGCCATACCGGTCACACCGTGCATTGGATTGAGGTGCAGTCAATTCGTACACATCAAAAATGACTCAAGGATAGTTTTCCAAAAGTATCAAAACAATCTGAAAGCGTTTTCTCAGTTTTCCATATGTCACTTTTGTAGTTTACTAAAGTTATGTCAATTTCAAACAAATATCAGACACTATTAGCCATGCCGGTCACACCCTACGTCGGATTGAGGCACGGTCGATTCATACATGTCAAAAATGACTCAGGGATCGTTTTCCTAAAGTATCAAAACAATCTGAACACGTTTTCTCAGTTTTCCGTATGTCCCTTGTGTTGTTTTCTAAAGTTATGTCAATTTCAAACTGATATCAGACACTATTAGCCATGCCGGTCACACCGTGCATCAGATTGAGGTGAGGTCAATTTGTAAATGTCAAAAATGACTATTGGATCAGTGTACTAAAGTATCAATACAATCAGAATGTGTTTGCTCGGTATTCCGTATGTCACATGTGTTGTTTTCTAAAGTTATGTCAATTTCAAACTGATATCAGACACTATTATCCATGTCGGTCACACCGTGTGTCGGATTGTGGTGTGTTCGATTCGTACACGTTACAAATGACTCATGGATTTTTTTCCTATAGTTTCAAAACAATCCTCACACGTTTTCTTGGTATTCCGTATGTCAGTAGTGTTTTTTCTAAAGTTTATGTAATTTTCAAACTGATACTGGACTTTTTAGCCATACCTGTCACACCATGCGTCGGATTGAGGTGCGGTCAATTTGTACACATCACAAATGACTCATGGACCATTTTAATAATGTATCAAAACAATCTGAATGTGTTTTCTCAGTATTTTTTATGTCAGTAGTGTTGTTTTCTAAAGTTTAACTCAATTTGAAACTGATATCAGATACTTTTAGACATACTGGTCACACCGTGCATCAGATTGAGGGGATGTCGATTCGTACACGTCAAAAATGACTCATGGATCGTTTTTGTAAAGTACCAAAACAATCTGAACACGTTTTCTTAGTATTCCATATGTTAGTAGTGTTGTTTTCTAATGTTTATCTCAATTTGAAACTGATATCAGACACTTTTAGCCATACCGGTCACACCGTGCGTCGGATTGAGGTGTGGTCGATTCATACACGTCACAAATGACTCATGTATCGTTTTCCTAAAGTATCGAAACAATCTGAATGTGTTTTCTCGGTATTTTTTATTTCAGTAGTGTTGTTTTCTAATGTTTATCTCAATTTGAAACTGATATCAGAAACTTTTAGCCATTCCGGTCACACCGTGCGTCGGATTGAGGTGCGGTCGATTTTTACACGTCACAAATGACTCATGGATCATTTTCCTAATGTATCAAAACAATAAGAACGCGTTTTCTCAGTTTTATGTATGTCACTTTTGTTGTTTTCTAAAGTTATGTCAATTTCAAACTGATATCAGACACTATTAGCCATGTCGGTCACACCGTGCATCGGATTGAGGTGTGGTCGATTCGTACACATTACAAATGACTCGTGTATTGTTTTCCTAATGTTTCAAAATAATTCTAACGTGTTTTCATGGTATTCCATATGTCAGTAGTGTTTTTTTTCAAAATTTTATGTCCTTTTCAAACTGATATCAGACACTTTTAGCTATACCGGTCACACCATGCGTCGGATTGGGGTGTGGTCGATTCATACACGTAAAAAATGACTTATGAATCAGTTTCCTAAAGTATCAAAACAATCTGAATGTTTTTGCTCGGTATTCCATATGACAGTAGTGTTGTTTTCTAAAGTTTATCTCAATTTGAAAATGATATCAGACACTTTTCGCCATACCGGTCACAACGTGCGTCAAATTGAGGTATGATCAATTTTTAAAGGTCGAAAATGACTCATGGATTGTTCTCCGAAAGTATCAAAACAATCCGAACAAGTTTTCTCGGTTTTCTGTTTGTTACTTGTGTTGTTTTCTAAAGTTATGTCAATTTCAAACTGATATCAGACACTATTAGCCATGCTGGTCACACCGTACATCAGATTGAGGTGCGGTCGATTTTTACACATAAAAAATGACTAATGGATCATCGTCCTAAAGTATCGAAACAATCCGAACACGTTTTCTCAGTTTTCCGTATGTCACTTGTGTTATTTTCTAAAGTTTATGTCAATTTCAAACTAATATTAGACACTTTTAGCCATACCGGTCTCACCATGTGTCGTATTGAGGTGCGGTCGATTATTACATGTCACAAATGACTCAGGGATCATTGTCCTAATGTATCAAAACAATCCGAACGCATTTAATCGGTATTCCCTATGTCAGTGGTGTTTTATGATTCTATTATGCCATTTAGAAACCAAACCACACCTCACGAAGCCCAACATAATTAATATCAATATTGAAAATAAATGAAAACATAATTAATTCATGAAAATTAAATTTTAATCACTTTAAAGAGGAGGACCTAGTGGCAGAGGAGAGGGAGGCGTTGATAGTGGAGACACCGAAGGCAACGCAGGCGGCACGGAGGTAGCGGGGAGGCAGCACGGAGGCAGGGCGGAGGCAGCGGAGGCAGCAGTAGCAGCTCGGAGGCAGCGGAAGCAGCTCTGAGGCAACGAAGGAGGAGGAGGAGGAGTAAAAAGAGGAGGTCGTGGTGGAGGACCCGTGGTGGAGAGGAGGCAGCGGAGTAGGCGGAGGATGAGGAGGAGGAGGAGGTGCCGGTGGAGGAGGAGGAGGACGAGGCCATGGTGGAGGAGGAGGAGGAGGAGGAGGAGCAGGCGCAGAAGAGGAGGAGGCGGCGACGGCTGGAGAAGGAGGAGGAAGCGGCCGGAGGAGGAGGAGAAGGAGAAGGAAGCGGCGGTAGCAGCGGAGAGGAGGCAGCGGCGCAGAGGAGGCCTTCTGCAAAAGCTTGACAGGGTGCGGGGAGGAGGAAGAGGACCCTGTGGATTTTATCAATCCCGCGTGGACCTTTATCCGCGCTAGTAAAAAAGAACTGATAAAGGGCATATTTATCAACACTAAAATGAAAAGACTGATAAATTCCACCTTTATCAGTGCTTCTGTACCACTAATAAAGAGTGACTTTATCAGCGCTTTTCATTTTAGCACTGATAAAGACACTCTTTATCAGGGGTTTTGTAGCACTGAAGAATACGTAGTTTATCAGTGCTAATAAAAGCGCTGATAAATGTATCAATTTAAGAGTTTCATTATATTATTATATATTTATTTAACTCTAAATATATATATATCTCTATTCATACTTATAAAATTATTTGAACGGTATATTTATATATAAATCATTGAAAATATAATAAAATATATATTTAATTTTTAAATATAATTTAATTTTAATTATAAGTGTACATTTTTTATAACATATATATTATATGGGTAACATAATGAATTATAATCTATAAATGAACAATATTCAATATGCACATATGTATACGCATGTATGATATATTCATTGGAAAACACATATATATACACGCATGTATGATATTCATTGACCCCAATTCATTGGAAAACAATTATATATATATTTAATAATTTCAATTATAGTACATAAATATTAGAATGCATTATATATTATTAAATAAAACAAATACATTAAATATAATGAAATATAATGAATTGATAAATCTAATAAATATAATGAATTAATAAATCTAATAAATTAATATATAATGAATTAATAAATCTAAAAAATATATAATGAATTAATAAATCTAACATATATATAATGAATTAATAAATCTAATAAATATATTTATTATTAATCTTATAATTATTTTATTATATATATATATATATAATTATTTAATTATATATATAAATATGTAGTTTATCAGCGCTAATAAAAGCACTGAAAAATGTATAAATTTAAGAATTTCTTTAAATTATTATATATTTATTTAACTCTAAATATTGATATCTCTATTTATAATTATAAAATTTTATTCAAGGTATATTTATATATATATCATTGAAAATATAATATAATATATATTTATTTTTTAAATATAATTTAATTTTTAGTGTACATTTAATATATATATATATTATATATGGGTAACATAATGAATTATAATCTATAAATGCACATTATTCAATATGCACATATATATACGCATGTATGATATATTAATTGTCCCCAATTCATTGGAAAACACATATATATAGATGCACACATGCATTATAATGATCGATCCCAATTCATTGGAAAACACATATATATTCAATAATATCATTTATACATATATATTAGAATGCATTATATATTTATAAATAAAAAAATACATTAAATATAAAGAAATATAATAAATATATATATTAAATATAATAAATTAATAAATCATATATATATATAATGAATTAATAAATCTAATAAATATATAATGAATTAATAATTCAAATAAATATGTAATGAATTAATAAATCTAATAAATATATTTAGTATTAATATTATAATAATATAATATATATATATATAGTTATAACAAGTGTTTTTTATTTAATGTATACAATAAATATTATCAGCGCTAAGAAAAGCGCTGATAAATGTTATATTTATCAGTGCTAATAAAAGCACTGATAAAGGGATATTTAAAGCACTGATAAATGTGCCCTTTATCAGTGCTAAAAAAACTGATAAAGGGGACCTTTATCAGCACTTTTTTTAACACTAATACAGGCCCACCCCTTTATCAGCACTTTTCTGTTAGCGCTGATAAAGGCAGGTGCATGCCTTGCCCAGTTTTGCGGTAGTGACAAGACCTTAAAAGGTTGTTGTGTCCCAATAAGTGGGACCTGACTTTGAGGGCTGTGATTCCTTTCATAAGGATACATAGGTAGCTCATTTTATGAGCATGTTCCCAAGATTAAAACAAAATCTCATCTCCCTGGATGACAATGAATTCCAGAGAGCCCCACTAAGTTGCATAAAAAGTAGTATCATCATAATGATGGTTAAAAGAATCTCTTATCGGTATATTAGAGGATACCATCGATGAAAAACCTAAAATACATACAGATGTTTCCATTTATGAAGAACCCTTAATGCATACTGATTATTCGAAAATTTTACACATGTTAATAAGTGATTGAAAATTCCAAGGGATACTTATGATATACATTTTGAATTAATAAGGATTCATGAAAATATTTTATTTTTACAACGAGAGTCCAATAGTGGACAATAACTCCCCCCAAAAGGGGTTTGATGAATCCGACCTCCCATCCTCTCGGCCAATACATGTTCTTAAGTATCATAAAGTTCAAAACGTAACGAATGTCTAACTATTGAATGAAGTCCTCTTTGGATAAATAACTATTGTATGTTTTCGGTTCCATGAATAAATCCAATGGAAAGCGCCTGGAAACAGTGATTCTTAAAATTAGGACACATGTTTCAAGGAACTAAGAAACACTATAAAAACCTAAAATCCCTAAAGGAGCCTTGTAACACTAAAACTCCAAAACACCCTAAAACCCTTTAATGACCATAAAACACCTTTAAAAACTAAAGAACCTTAGGAACACTAAAACCCATTAATGGAAACTAGAAACCTTTTAGGACCCTAAAACCCCATACAAACCCCATGAAAACATAAAAACAAAAAAACCCCAAAACTCTAAAAATCCTAAATCAATAAAATACCTAAATGAACAAAAAACACAATAAAACACTAAAAGGAATAAAAAATCATAAAATCCCTAGAAACCATAAAGGACATAGAAATATAATATAAAATTTAAATTCCACTAAAACACTATAAACAGTAAAAGACCATAAAACCCCAAAAATCCCCAAAAATTACCTTAAAACCCTAAAACCATAAAAATATCAATATCCCTAGAAAAACAAAAAAAAATCCCCAGATACCGTAAATGAAATTAAAAACCATTAGACAACCTAAAAACCAAAAACCCTAAAATATTTTAAAAACACAAAATTCTCATAAAACCATAGAGAAACAAAAACCATAAAACCCTAAATAAATTTGAAACCCCTTATAACCCTGAAAATCCAAAAAAACAGTAAATGACCCTAAAATCCCTAAATCCCAAAAAGGGTCATAAAAATTTTATTTGACTCAAAAAAACATACAAAACTCCAAAATATCCAAAAACCCCCTAAAATAGAACCAAACCACTTGAAATCCTTAAAAATCATAGAAATACCCCAAAACCTAAAAGCCCATAAAACCCTTAAAAATAAAAAAAGACTAGAGAAACCTAAAAACAATTTATAACCCACTAAACCCCCCCCAAACCATGGATGTCCATAAAACCCCTAAAATATTAAAATTCCATAAAAACTGTAAAAAACATAAAAAATGAAAAAACCTAAAAGACCCAAAAACCCTACAAACATAATTAATTCATAAACCCTAAAAACAAAGAAACCCCTAGGACCCTAAAAAATATAAACATCCTAAAATTTAGAAAAACCCTTTAAAACCCTTGATAAACCAAAGAAACCCAACAACCCTAAAAACCATAAAACTGTAAAAAAACCTAAAAAACCCTCAGACCTCTAAAAACCCTAAATGCCATAAATCTATTATAAACCATTAAAATCCCAAAAAATCTTTATCACCAATAAAAACATATATACCCCTAAAACCCTAAACACTCCAAAAACTAAAAACTCCCAAATAACTTGAAATGACAACTAAAACAGTAAAAACCCTAACAAATCATAAAACCCTAAAAACCCTAAATCCCAACAAAATATAGAAAAAAATAATATACCTAGATAAAATATGAAAAAACCCCGAAAATTGAATAAACACACAAAAACCCCGAAAAAATAAAACACTAATAACCAAGAAAAACACTAAACCCCCTTAAAGCCAAAAAAACCATTCATACCCTAAAAAACCCAAAAATACAAAACACCCTAAAACAAAAAAACCCTAAAATCCAAATAAAAATAGAAAAACCCATAAAACGCCCTAAAAACAAAAAAACCCAAAACCCAAAAACCCAAAAACCCCCAAAACCATAAAAACCATAAAACCCCATAAAAACTAAAAATGTTTATAAGACTTAAAATACTAAAAAAATAGATACTAAAACACTGAAAAACCTGAACCCCCCCCCAAAGACCCAAATATATCTTAAACACCCATAAAACCATAAAAATTATAGAAATCCCTAAAAACCATAAAAGTTGAAAAACCCCCAAAAACACTAAAAACCATAAATCACTGTAAACATAAAAAATTCAAAAAATAATTTAAAACCCTAAAAACACCTAAATCCCAGAAACCCCCAACAATACATGAAGATCCCTAAATAACCATAAAAACAAAAAATTCCTAAAATACCAATAGAAACCCTAAAAAACATTTTAAAACCCATTAAACCAAAAAACTCTATAAAACATTTTAAAAATAAAAAAAGTACATACCCATGAAACACCCTAAAAACCTAAATCTCTCCCCTATAAAAACTCAAAAAAAAACCCACATAAAATAAAATACTATAACATCCCACAAAATAAACCTCATTATAAACCTATAAAAACATAAAACCCCAAAATATAGCCAAACCCATACAAACCCAAAAGCCTAAAACCCCTAATAAAACCATAAAAAACCATAAAACCCCACAAAACAAAAAAAACCCTAAAATGAAAAATACTTATTAACCCTTAAAAATTGAAAACACGTAAACACTAAAATATGATAAAAACTATAAAAACATATAAACCATTCAAAACAATAAAAACTAAAAATACCTAAATACTCTAACAACCAAAAGAAACACACAAAAACTCGACAACACAAAAAACCCATAAAACCGTAAATACTATAAATAAATCACGAAAAACATTAAGAATACTAAATCTTATAAAATACAATAAAAACACTAAGATAACGTAAAATAGGCCAAAACCCCTTAGACGCCCTAAAAACACTAAAAACTATAAAACCTCAATAACCCTAATAATCTAAAGACCATAAAAATCCTAAAAACCACAAAAAACCCCAAACACCCCCCACAAATTCCTAAAAACCATTATGACACAATAAATTATTAAATGACCAAAAAAACACTAACCCCCCCCCCCAATCTAAAAACCTCCAAAAAATAATAAAAACCCTAAGGAACCATAATGAACCTTAAAACCCAAAAAACCCAAAAAACCAAAAAAACCCAAAAAAACCCAAAAAAATATAAGACCCTTTAAAATATTTTAAAAAACCTAAATACATAAAAATCAACATTAACACAAAAAAATATAAAACCTTATAAACAACTAAAGAAACCATAAAACCCTAAAAAACATAAAACCCATAGGATGTCGACAAAAATATCAATGCCTAAGAAATCATGAAAATCATAAAAATAAAAAAAATAACAAAAAAAACTCTAAAACCCTAAACACAATAAAACCCTAATAACCCTAAAAACTATAAAAACTCTAAAAATCCTAAAAAACCAAAAAAAACTCTAAAAAATCCTAGAAAACTCTAAAAACCATAAAAAAAATATAACACCCCAATGAAAATACCAAAAACCCCAAAACCTATAAAACCTATAAACCTTTAAATCCCAAAAAAATAGAAAAATAACCTTAAAACCTAAAAACCCAAAAAAATACTCAATACCATAAAACCCTAAAAATCATAAAATATCCAAAAAAACCATTAAACCCCCTCAAAAACATAAAAATAATAAAATCCCAAATAACCCATAAAATCTCTAAAATACCCTAAAATCTCAAAAACAATAATAAAACAATAATCCCATAAAAACCTAAAAACATAAAAATCATAAAAATCCCTAAAAATCAATAAAAACAAAGACATCCAAAAATCCCAAAAAGAGCCAAAAACCCAAAAACCCTACAAAAATTCCAAAAAACTCTTACAAAACTAGAACCCCAAAAAAACCCAAAAACAACTAAAAACCCATTAAATTATAAAATCCCCTAAAACCCTAAATAATTATAAATTCCATAAAATATTGAAAAAAAACCAAATATCCCTAAAAACCCTGAAAAAACAAATAATACTAGAAATACAATAAAAACCCTCGAAACACATTTAAACCCTCAAAATAAATAAAATAAATAAAAACACTAAAAACAAAATTCCACATAAAAATCATGAAAAACATTTAAAACCCTAAGATGACTGTAGAAACCCTAAAAACCCCTAAAAACATAAAAAATACTAAAACCACAAAAAAACCCTAAATACCATGAAATATTGCTAAAACTATAACCCCTAAAACTCTTTTAATACCATAAAAACACTAAAAAACACTATATACCCATAAAAACCATAATATCCATTAAAACCTTTAAAACCCTTATGAAGCATAAAAACCCATAAAACCTATTAAAAGTCCCAAAAACCCCCAAATCCAAAAAAACCACAGAAACACCTAATTGATCCCAAAACACCTATTATAACATAAAACCATAAATGAACCTAAAAAAGACATAATAACCTTAAATTACCTAAAAATACTTAATCAAGTTAAAAAACCAAAAACTAGAAAACAAAATAAAAACCCTGAAAACCCAACAACCCTAAAAATCCTAAAAACCATAAAACTCAAAAAAACCCAAAATAATAATAATTGGCCAATCCTAAGATACCATTAAAAACCCTAAGAAACAAAAAACCCTAAAAACCATAAACCCCCTAAAAACACCAAATCCCATAGACACCTAAAAACACTAAAACCCCTAAAGAGCATAAAAAACCATTAAATACCTAAATAACCCTAAAACATACAAAGATCCCTAAAAATTTTTAAATACCAATAAATCCTAAAAATACATAAATCCCCATGTCCTCTAAAACCCTAAACTTTATAAAAACTAAAAAACTCTATAAAATATAAAAACCTAAAAAACTCCAAAAAAATCCCTTATGACATTTCCAAACCCTTAAAACCCATTAAAAACAATAAACACCATTAAACAACAAAAAATAACCCAAAACCACAATAAAAACTAATCAACCCTAAAACATTAAAAACCTTTAAAAATCCTAAATCCCCCAAAAGATTTTAAAATAGTAAAAACCTCTTCAATACCCTAAAAAAAGTAAAACACATAAATACCACTAAAGAAACAGAAAAACCTCTAAAATCCTAAAACACTAAAAATCCTTAAAACATAAAACCAGTAAAATACAATAAAACCCCTATAACTCCATAAAAAAAACATAATACCCCTAAACCCCCTAATATACCAGGACCACAATAAAACCCCTAAAAAAACTAAGAACACTTGAATACCCTAAAAGACCATAACATAACCTAAAACCCCTTAAAGACTCTAAAACACTAAAAAAACTATGGAGCCTAAAAAAACTAGGAGAAATCTAAACAATTCTAATAACAATAAAGGACCCTAAAATAATGAAGGAACCTAAAAACAGCAAAGGACCCAAAAACATTAAAGGAACCAAAAAATCCATAAACCCTACCCTAAAAACACATAAAAACCCTAAATGATTATAAAACCACTAAAATATCAATACCACCAAAACACTTCAATAACACTATAAGATTATAAAAACCATAAAATTTCTATGAACCCTAAAACCATTAAAACATTAAAAACCATAAAAACCCCCAAACCCCAAAAAATTCTAATTCCCCAAAAACCCTAAAACCCATCAAAGAAAACTAAAACACACTATAAACCCAATAAATCTTAAAAAACTAAAAATATTAGAAAATTTAAAACCCCCAAACCCCACCCCAACCCCCCTAAAAACATAAACACCCCATGTAAACTCTAAAAACCCAAAACCACAAAACGAAACCTAAAAAACCAAAAAACCCAAAAAAGTCAATCCCTGGAAAACATTATTAATGATAAAAACCCACTTAAAATCCTAAATATCATAAAACCCAAAACACCTATATGAAACCTTGAAACCCCCCCAAAACCCTAAAATCCCATGAAAAACGTTAAAAACTAAAAGGTCATAAAAACCATTAAATTGTTAAGAGACCCTAAAACCCAAAATAAATATAAAAACCCTAAAAATAATAAAACCATAAAAGACAATATAAAACCTAAAATCTATATATACCATAAAACCCTAAAATAGCCCCAAAACCCACTAAAAACACTAAAAAGACAAGAAAAATCTAAAACACACTGATAACCACATAACACATAAAAATATTAAATGATTATAAAACCCTAAAGACCCATAAAACCCCCAAATGACATTAAAATCCTTAAAAACACTAAAGTACCCAAAAACCCTAATAAACTCTAAAAAAATAAATCCATTATAAATGATAAAAAACTATTAAACCACCTTATAACCTCAACAAACACCAAAACCCCCCCAAAACACAGAAAAATCTCTAAACCCATAAAACCCTAATCCCTGAAAAACCACGAAAAAACTAAAAACCCTATGAAACAATTAAAATTCATAAAAAACTAGAACCTAACCCCTAACAAACTATTGAAAAAATATAAAACGAAAGTCCATACCCCCCCCCACCTAAAAACCCAACAAATACATATAATAACTCCTTAAATTTCATACAGCGTAATAAAAACCATAAAACCCCAAAAACCTAAAAACCTAAAAACCCCCAAAACCCAAAAAAACCCAAAAAACCCATTAATCACTAAAAAACATAGAATCTTATAAAATCCTAAGAAAACCTATAACCCTAAAAACCCTAAAATCCAATAAATTTAACTAAAAGCTCTAAAAGTTCCTAAGAAACTCTTAAACCATCCAAAAGTACGTATAACAAACTAAAATCCCTAAAGGACCCTAAATCAACTTAAAACAATAAAGTAAACTAAAACAACAAATCAGATAAAGGACCCTAAAAACCCCAACCCCCTAAAAACATATATACCCACTAAACAATAAGAAACAAAAAAACCCAAAAACCCCAAAAACCTTTTAAGACCACTAAAAAATTCTAAATATCCACAAAACCCCTAAAAGACCATAAAACCCTAGAATACCCAAAACCCCATAAAATTCCCTAAGGATCCAAAACCAATAAATATCCTAAAAGACTATAAAACTTCCTAAACCCTGTAAAGTATCCAAAAACCCCCCAAAATCCTAAAATGAACCTGAAACAACATAAAACCCTAAAAGAACATGAAAAAATTTAAAAACCATAACAGTCACTTAAATCACTAAAAATCTTAACGGACAATAAAACCCATAAAGGACCCGACAAACAATAAAATCCCCAAAGACCCTAGAAACCCTAAAAACCATAAAACACACCAAAAACAATAAAAATACATTAATACTATAAAACCACGTAGAAACCCTAAATGAATCAAAAAACTAATAAAAAACACTAAATGACCCTACAAACCTTAAAATACATTAAATTTCATTTAAAACCCCCCAAAACCCCTAGAAACCCTAACAGAATTTAAAATCACTAAAACACTAAAAATCGTAAAAACACTAAAAATTCATAAAACCCCTAAAAGACCCTAAAACCCGAAAAACCCAAAGAACCCCTAAAAACATAAAAACAAAAAAATCAGAAAAACCATGAAATCACCAAAAACCCATAAATACCCTAAATCCCGCTAAAACCATAAAATACCCTAAATAGACTAAAACACCTAAAATACATTAAAAACATTCTAAGATCTATATAAAAACCATAAAACCATAAAACCATAAAAACTATAAAAACATTAAAAACCCCAAAACCAATAAAATCCTAAAGGGACATAAAATATCTCAAAACAATGAGGGACCCTAAAACATTAAACTATACACAAAACCCCCAGACCACTAAGAGACTCTAAACCCAAAACCCCTGAAAACACCCCAAAACCCTAGAAATACTAATTTTTTTCTCAGTGATCTATAAAAACACTGAAACAATTACCCTAAATACCCTAAAACACAAAATAACCAATAAAATATTAAAAATACCTAAAAACCCTTTATTCCTCACAAAACTCTATGAGACCCTAAAACCCATGTAGACTTTAAAAGTCCACAAAAATCATAAAAACACCAAAAACCAAAAAAACCTCTAAAAGACAATGAAACCCCTAAAAACCATTAAAATAATAAATTCCATAAAATCCCAAAAAAACAATAAACACCATAATAAACTCTCATAATTTTAAAATATATATAAAATCCCTTTAAAACACATATAATACAAAAAATCCTTCAAAATAATAAAAAACTCTTAAAAACAATAAAAACAGGAAAACCCCTAAAAAATACATAAGACCCATAAGACAAATAAAACCCATAAAAATAATGAAATGATAAAAAAACATTATAATAAAACCTTAAAAACACAGAAACCATAAATAATATCTAAACATTCTATGTCCAGTGATTGATTGTGTGTCGGGGGTGGGTTGAATGTTGCATGATTTTTTTCATTTTGTTCAAATTTTAGGGTGGATTCCAATGGATTTTGTTTTTAGAGAAATAAACACCTAATTGTTACCTTATTTGACATGTTTCAGGAAACTTTTTTCCAAAGGTTGGTGGTCATTAGATAATAGTTTCTAAAACACATAGGGACTCACAATGGTCAAGGGGATTGGAGGTTGGGATTATCAAAACTTTTAATGGGGAATTATTTTCTACTCAAGTTTTCTATAATATATTTAATACATATTCATGAATCCTTTTTTAAATCTCAAATATTACATATTCCACCCTTAGGTTTACAATAAATTATTATCATGTGGTGTATTTAGAATCATATCTGGGTATTTGAGTTTTTTCATATAAGGATATATTTTTATTTATCTGTGCTTATCCATCAATGGTATAATTTTTAAATGGATTAAATATTATTTTTTCATTTATTATTATAATTTTTTTTATTTCTAAATAGGGAGGATTTAAAAAATTTATCAAAATTCAAGAACAAGGGACTTATATTAATGTTGGGTTCAAGAACATGGAGAAGGTATTTCTATTTATCCTTAGAAAAGGAATCAGAACCCAAAAATCTTGATGCCTCTTAATGGGACACATCATATCTTTTAAGGTTGTGTGATGAGGAAAAATTTATATATTTTAACATCGTGTATCAAGGATTTCTTGTCAAAAGGTTCCTATTCTAGGTTATGTGTGGGAATTACACTATTTTGGCCCAACATTCCTGTAAGGGATATATCCTCCCTTACTGGATGCGATCCTAATAAGAATTCAGCCCAGGGAAAATTTGGGTGAGTTTCGGGTGTTGGGTTTCGACCTCCAGGAGGGTCCCTACATATACCATTTTGATGAAAATGAACGATCACGTAGTTATAATGTTTGGGGTCAACAACTATAGATCCCATTAGAATGTTTTCAACACAAGGTAAATGTACCTTTGGGAGGGATACCTGAAATTGAGGACTTACTCAGAATAGGGTGACCATAGTTTCTTCATCTAGCATATAGAACTTTGATGGTTTGGCTCACAATAGATATGTTCCCTTTAGATGGATATATATCTTTGCAGACTCACACAAAATATGAGGCCCTTATCATGGGAAGAGGAATATCTTCCATAAGGAATCTCTACTGAGACATTGGTGTGATAATGTAGATAAAATTATCTTCACCAACTTATAAGAACCTATGTGTAATGATCAAGAAGATAAATAATAGGAATTTAAAAATATGGAAAACCACACAATCTCCATTGTCTAATGGTGGATTACCCTAGGGTTATGGGATAGGGGAGTGATTTGATATGTCTTCCACCTCTCTTATTTTCGTAATCAGGGATTTGAGTTACATAGCTCTATGGATGTTTCCTATAAGAAATACTAAGGGATTTTCCCAAGAGGGATTACAATTTTTCTAGAACCATGTAGTTTATCTTGACTCATGGTTATTTGGTTTGGTTAGGTCTTAAACATTGTAGGATACCCATGTTTTAGAAACAATGTAGTGTATCATGACTCATGGTGATTTATTTGGTTGTGGCATAGGCCTAAGAGGTGGCCCATATTTCAGGAATGTTGAAGAGTATCTTGAATAATTTTACTTAGGTTTGGTTGTGGATTACACATTGTATGGGGACCATGTTTTCGGAACAATAAGAATTATCCCGACTCATGGTGATTTTTTTGGTTGGTACTTCACCTAGGAGGAGTCCAAGGTTTCTATAACCATGGGGATGATATCAACTCATGGAAATTCGGAACTAGAGGAGGAGTTTTATGTGTCCCAACCCAAAACAACCTTAACCCATCTTTATAAGTTTCTAGTGAAGGTCTCCATTTCCCTTGGAGTACATTTATGGTATGGAAGGTATCAAGAACTAGTCGATGTAGTTCTGCCCGATTGGTTCTTCTTGAGGTGGTTAACCTAGGTGGGGGCTCTCCCAAGAGTCGGTCTGCCATGTATGGGAATCCTAGGTGTGGGATGCACGGGGGTGGGTTGCCAAAGTCTAGGTAACCTAGATATGTTTTCCCAAGGTATGGATCACCCAATATTGGGTTATCTAGGTATGATTTTCCCATGTATGAGCCTCCCATATATGGTTCTCCCATGTGTGGGTCACCCCAGAATGTGTAGGAAATGTCTAAGTTTCCCTATTATGGGTCACCTAGGCATTGGTCCCCAAAGTACTAGTTTGGTGGCCTTTCCCAACTGAGTTCGGGATATGGTGGTTCTCCCAAATTAGGGTGAACTAGTGGGTCAAACAATTAGGGCGAGCAAAAAACCCTAAATACCCTAAAACCTCTAAAAACATAACAAAACCCAAAAATACTAAAAAATGAAAATAAAACCTGAAAAATTCGTGAAAATATCTAAAAAGTATAAAATCCCTAAACCCATAAATAACATAAGTTCCATAAAAATCCTTAAATACCTAAAATCTGTATTAATCCATAAAACCCAAAAAAATAATTTTAAATAACTAAAATACATGCAAATACTCTAAATCCCAAAAAAACTAAAATCTAAAAAACTCAAAACTACACACAAGATCACTAAAAACACTAAAATTCCTTAGATCCCAAATGACTATTCACACTCGTAAAATACCGTAAATCCCTAATAAACACAAAAAACCATAAATACACTTAAAAGATTTCAAAACACTCAAAACCCCAAAAATCAAAATAACCCAAAAACCTAAAAATGACAGAAAACCCTTAGAACCCTAAAAAATCATAATAACCCTATACCCCTTAAAACCCGTAAAAAGTAAAAACAATTAAAACCTTAAAAATCATGAAAATCACAAATACCGTGAAACACCTAAAATTGCTAAAATTAATATAACCACTAAAACACATAAAAATTATAAAACACCTAAAACCCTAGAAACCCTTAAAGGACCTTAAAACACATACTAGCATAATCCCATAAAATCAATAAATACATAAAATCACAAAACCCCTAAAATTCCAAATAACCGAAAAAACCCCTAAAAACTCTACAACCATAAAAGATCATAAAACCCATAAAAGAACTGAAACCCTATAAAGACCCTAAAAACCAAAAAATCCCTAAAATAAACTCAAAAAAACACTAGAAGAACCTAAACTGAACTAAGACCCTAAAAGACTCTAAAACCCCCTAAATGACACTAAAACCCCTAAAATACCCTAAAACACAAAAAAAGATAAAGGACCCTAAAAACACTGGAAACCCTACAAGAACCAAAAAAACCCAAAACCCCCAATGGAACCTAGAAACTCTAAATGACCCTAAAAAATATTCTTACACTAAAATATATATACCATGCACTTTTTCATACAATTAATGTCTGATACTAAATTAGAATAAAAAATTGAGTTTGAGTAAAAATGTGTCATTATGCTGGAAGAAGGAGAAGATAAGATTTACATTTTCATTACCAAAAACATCGTCAATGTGGATGCAGAAGTCCATGGTGGATGTCTCTATTTTTGTAGGGGTTTAGTGATGGTAACGATGGGAAATTTCTAAAGGGATGAGATTGTTCGCTGATAATGAACACAAGTAGTGGTGTAGGGGGCAAAACCCGCGTCGAATGAATCATAATATTCTCATATTTGGTTCCCCCATGTGGTTCTAAATGCACCCATAAAGCACACTAGAAGGCCCAAACAATCCCACATATCTTTCCCAAAAGCCACACACCACCTCTTCGCACTAGATGGATCATGAAGCTACCCCAACGCAGAATATAAAGGCTAGCCACCATAGTGTTGGGTGCATGCCCTGTGGACCTACATTGGGTAACTACTTCAATCAGGGTCTTTGGGGTTCTAATTAATATAACAATAGTGCTTCTAATTTGAAAAATTGTAATATTAGTAAAATCCATAAAGCTTTGGTCGTGCATCCCTTACACCCATGTATATAAAAATTCTTCATGTAGCCCTCCAAAACCTGAGAGAAGAAGGAATTAAGGGTGAGATGTATATAAAAGTACCTCTTTGGTCTTAAAATAAAATAAACCAATGAAAGAACCTCTCCTCCCTAGTTGAAAACCACTATCATGAAGGAATCTTCCAAAACTAATGAACCACACAAGACAATTCTTGGGAAAAATGAGGAGACCTGTAGTGTATAAGATACTGCATCTACCATGTTTTGTTTCCTATGTGGTCAACTTCCAAAAGAATCTCCACATCCCTCTAGCTTACCCATAATGTGGAGCATTTCTAGTTCCTCTGAAGCCTTGTGTGTGGGACCTTCTGCTTCTCACTCTGTGTCCTACATGAGACCCTTATAATCCCCATTCTAAGCCAACAATGGAAGGGAACCACTTCCTTTGGATCCCGAATATGAGAGGGGTGGGACAAAATTAAAGCCTCCATATCAATGCTTCTAGACATTCAAGATCATTTAAAGAGACATGCTATAATTTATATCATTTGGATTTGTATTCATTTGGTCAGAGGTATTCTGCACATTTCTTCCCTAACTGGTAGGGTCCTCTAGGTTCATCTAGATATGGAATCCCTTGATCATGAGTACATCGACCCTGTGGGAGGTGTTAGGAATTTCTCGGTCTTGGATACAAGTTCTGGATCATGTCTTTACATAGTTTCCTATAATATTAGGTACCTGAAGCTCTAGAATGGAGGCATATGATCATAGTTTCCATTCCCTTTGATGATTAATGTCATATCCTCCTATATTCTCTAGTAAAACGTTCTAGGGAATCCCTCTTGGGTTAATCCCCTGTCCTTTCTTACATCAACTATCTTGTTTAATTATTTTCCATTTCAAAAATCCCGTGGGATAAACCCAAATGGGTAGTCATACATGACAATCTAGGGTACAAAGAGAGCATGGAATGGGCATTACAAATACATTTCTTCTTCTCCCATCTCCCCGACCACTTCCAATTGTGGAATATTGACTTTGTGATTTTCCAGATCTAATACTTCCCCTAGTTTAAATTTTTTTTGAATGACTCATATTGGATTAGAAGCTAGTAGTGATCATGACATCTGCATAATCAAATTCTTGTTAGGGAATAAGATATTTTTCTAATCTTCCTCTCACCTTCAATCATAGTGCCTCCATTTGTGTGGGTCCTCAAATCAACGTATCGATTTAATGGGTATCCACATGAGTGTAACCCCCAACCTGGTACGAGGGAATTATTTAAATTCTATGTCCAAAACAAATAAGGCATCCTCTTATACAGTGTAAGCCTCAAATCCATTATATCAAAGACTCATATTCCCCAATGAGAAAAACCATCCGAGGACCTATATAGGCTTTGGTCCCCATGACAAAACTATGTGATATTTGATTCCCTTCCAAATGGGATATGTATGAATCCTCACATTATTCAAAACACAACACCCCAAATAAACCCAAATTCTCTCTGCACCATATTCCCAATGGAGTCTTATCTATAATGGGAGTCTATATCCCTTCCACATTACTAGGGATAATTCAACTTAATTACCACACCAATCATTCACTAGGAACGTTTCTCCTAGACATCCTAGCCGAATAAGGTTAAACAGCATGATTTGGTCGTAATCACATGATCTTAAAAGGTATGACGTGAACCATTATGCGGAACCAAACTAAATCGGTTATAATTCATTTCACAATGATATGTAGGAATATCATCTAATGTTCCTAATCCAGACATAATAAATATACATTGTCCCTTGATGGTTATTTACTTTAGTGCACCACACTATGTCGCTCAAAAATAGTTTTGTGATAATAAATGAAAAAGGAATTTCCAATTCTTTCATAAAAGGGTTCCATTGATTGAGAATCCAGAATACATATAGATAAATCTATTAATGTAGAACCTCATATACATAGTGAATATTCCTAATTCCATTCATTATAATAATTGATTGTTAATTCAAGAGTGAACCACATCATATTTGGGGGTTAATGAATGATTCATGAACATATCATAAATCTGTAAGACAGTCTTGGAGTGTGCAGTAGTTTCCCTTAAAAGTGTGTGATGATACTGAAATTTCATCCACTTGACCAATGTGAGTTCTTAAGCATCATTTTACATGTTCTCCAATGAGAAATATCCTTAGGAATGTAGGAATCTGAGTCATCATGGATATGAGAACCACCAGGTATTTTGGGTTTAGTGAATAAACCTTGTCAAAAACCACCTGAAAGGGACATGTGTGTATGTGTCTGATGTGAAGGTTGTTCCACCAACACAAAAAAAGGATATTCCAACCCCATGTGGCAGTTAGGGACAAAAAAACCTAAAAACCTAAAAACCCTAAAACCACTAAATGACCAGAAAACCATAAAAATGGTAAAAACAAAAAAACCCTAAAACCAATAACCCCCACTAAAAATGCTAAAAACCCTAAAAGTCCCTAAAAGGATTTAAAAAATATAAACCCCTAAAGCACCCTTAACCCCTAATATTTTTTATAAGACCCTAAAAACCGAAAAGACACTAAAACCCCTAGAATCTCATAAAACCCATAAAAACCTAAAACCCATAAAAATCTAGAACACCATCAAGAAGATAAAAACCCAAGAAACCCTAAAACCCTACAAAAACATTAATGAAACGTGAAATCCCTGAAAAAACTTAAAAATGAACCGAATAAAAACCATAAAACCATTTTAAACAATAAAACCACATGACACCCCAAAAATATAGAAAACACCTAAAATCCCTAAAAACCCTAAAAACCCATAAAACCCATAAAACACTAAAAACCATAAAAAAAACACAAACACCCCCCCCCCATAAACCAAAAAACAATAAAAAGGACTAAAACACTAAAATACCTTAATCAATAAAAACAATAAATGACACTGAAACCCATAAAACCCTTTAAACACTTAAAAGCACAAAAAAATACTAATAATTTTAACCATTACTAAAACCCAAAATAAATTGTAAAAATACAAAAAACAAAAAAGAATAAAATACCATAAAACCCTAAAAACCATATATAACACAAAATAAACCCTAATATCTCGAAAAATCCTTAAAAATGGAAACCCCAAAACCCCTCGAAAACCAAAAAATATCATTAAAACCAAAAACCCCTAAATATTTGAAAATATCCTTAATAACCTAAACCATTTAAAGACCTTATCTACGCTAAAAACTAAAACCATTAAAACCATAAATATCACTAAAATACATAAAACACCCAAAATCCATAAAAATACTTTTAAAAAACCTCATAATCAATGAAAACCCTAAAACAAAAAAAAACACTAAAAACAATTATACTATAAAACCCTTATAACCCCTAAAATCCCATAAAACCTTATAATAAAATAAAACCCTAAAAACCCTATTATAAACCCAAAACACAAATCCCCCTAAAATAATAAAAAATAGTAAAACCCCCCAAAAACCTTAAAACATTAAAATCCCCTTAAACACTAAAAACATTTAAAAACCAACAGAATTTTTTTAAAACAAAATAAATACAATAAAAGACCTAAAACCCAAAAAACCAAACAAAAAAATGTCAAAAAACACTCAATAATCCTAAAATCCTGAAACATTTAAAAAACCCTAGAATCAATAAATAACCCAAAAATCATGACAACCCAAAAAACCCCTAAAAGATCATAAAACCCCATAAAACCCCTAAAAATCACCACAACACCCAATACCCCTAAAAGACCCTAACACACCTTAAAAGCCATAAAGGTCCTGAAAAAACCCATTAAACCCTCTATTACCTGAAAACCCTTAAAATTCCTAAAATCCAACAAACACCCCCAGACCCATAAACCTCTAAAAATCCTAAAATACCCTAAAATCATTAAGTACCCTAAAACCCATAAAATACCATAAAACCCAAAAAACCCAAAATAGTTAAATACCCTAGAACCCTAAAACCCTAAAACCATCAAAGACCATAAACCCCTAAAATCCTATAAAAAGAGCTAAAATACTTAAAACCTCAAAAATACAATAAAATAATGTAAAAACCCTAAAATAAGTAACACGACTAATGGCGGTTAAACCGCAAAAAAATACTCTTGAAGTACCCTAACAAACCATAAAAACCATAAAGGTCCTTGAAACACCTTAAAGAACAAAAAAGGACCCTAACACCCTAAAACCCATAATGGACCCTAGAAAACCATAAAAATACATAAAAGGACACTAAAAATCCAAAAAACCCAAGAGACCATAATGACCCTAGAAACCCTAAAACACCCAAAAACCCCAAAAACACCATAAAAATTACATCAACCCCTTAGATACCCTAAAGACCTAAAAATAAAAAATTACCCTCAAAACCATAAAAAGATCTTGAAGAACCTAAAAACATGAAAGACCCTCAAAAGTGTACAAAAGAATAAAACACATTAGAATCCCTAAATGTCCATAAAACCATAAAATCCATACAAACCCTTAAAACATATAAAATCTTTGAAACCCCCTTAAACCATTAAAAACAATAAAATCCTTAAACCCCTAAAACTCAAAAACTCAAAAACCCAAAAAAACCCCCAAAAACACTAAAAACCCTAAAATCCTTAAAAACCCTAAAAACCCTAAAACCATAAACACCATGAAACCCCCTCCAAATCACATAAAACCCCAAGAGGACTTAAAAAGTCTTAAAACAAAAAAGCACACTAATTCCCTAAAAACACTAAAGAACACTAGAACCCACTGAAACCCTAAAAGACTCTAAATATATTAAAAACTCCAAAAAGGAAGTAATCCCCAAAAATAAATCATAAATTACCATAAAACCCCCCAAAAGACCTAAAAATCCCTAAAAACCTAAAAAATATAAACCCCCAAAACCCTTAAAACACCCAAAAACGGAGAAAACAGTAAAAATGCAATAAACCCTAAAACCCCCATTTAAAACTCTTAAACCACATAAAAAACTAAAAAATTAAAAAACAAAAACCCCCTTAAAAATCGTAAAACAACATCAAAACCCTTAAAACCCTAAACATCACAAAAACTTTTAAAAACACAAAAATAGTAAAAAACCATTTAAAACACATACACAACTAATAACCATAAAAACTCAAAAACATCTACACCCACTAATAACCGTCAGACCCCATTAAAACCGAACATACTCCAAAACCACCATAGATACAAAAAACCTAAAACCCAAAAAAAATCAAGTCACTTTAAAAAACATAAATTTTAAAAAACTAAAACACAAATATATCCTAAAATATCAAAACCCCATAAAACCCCCAAGAATTTGAAAATCCCTTAAATCCCTAAACACCCCTAAAGGTATCTAACAATTCTAAAAACCTTGAAAACCATAAAAACCCCAAAACACACTAAAAGACCATAAAAACCCATAAAAACCAGAAAAAGACACTAAAAACCATAAAATACCATAAAAACACAAAAATAAAAAAAAATTAAACCCCATGAAATCCCCTCAAGGAACCAAGAAAGCCATAAAAATTTCTATAAACACTAAGATATCCCAAAACTGCTAAAAATAACAAAGGACCTTAAAGGACCATAAAAACCGTAAAGGAAACTAAAAACACCCAATAGACAATAAAAACATTAAAAACCATAAAACACCCTAAAAAACCAAAAAACAAAAAAAAAAATATAAACCCAAAAAATACAACATAAAATTGCCTAAACCTCCTAAACCCCTAAAATTCTAAAAACCCTAAAAGACATTAGAAACCCTTAAACCCCAAAAATAAATTAAAAGACCCTAAAAAACTAAAAATATTAAAATAAAATTTAAAAAATTAAATAAATTAAACCATAAAAATCATAGAATACCATAAAACCCTGTAAACAAAAATAAATCCTAAAACAATTAGAACCCTAAAACCCTAAAAAAATCTAAAAAACCATAAACCCTTAAAAATTATAAAAACTCCTAAAAACATAAAATGTAAAATATCCCTAAAAATAAATAGGAAACATTAAAACACATTAAAACCCCAAAAAACCCCTTAAAATAATAAACTCTTATAAAAACCACATAAAACCCTACACCGTCAAAAAACATGAAAATTGAAAAAACCGATTAAAACATAAAAAATACTTAAAAGACCTAAAACCCTATAAAATGAAAAAAAATGATTAAAAAACTAATATACCCTTTTGAAACTCCATTTTTTACATGGTATGAAATTATTAAATTAAAAGTACCTTAAGTATTAATATAGGTTAAGAGCCCTGAAAAGGATCAAGGGAAATTGCCTATACCAGCCGACACACAAACAACCAGTTTTCCAGAAGGCTCACATATACTCTGTATTAGAGAATAAACAAATTCAGCAACCTCTATGCTAGTTATCAATGTAGGACACCAATGTGGGTACCTAAACAATATACCTACTTAATCTAGGATCCCATGACTTCGTATATATAGGATCATGAGTTTCAACATTTGGGGGATGGGAAAAAAGAAGAATTTTCAGAGCTCAAGTTGCATAACCCCTTCGCCCAGGCCCTAAAAATAATTTATAAATACATAAAAACCCTCATAAATATGTAAATTATGGGATATTGTTGGATAAAATTAAATCAATGGTCTAAAGCATAATACACCTGCATGAATACATGCTCCCCCCTATTTGACAAGAACTAGTGTTAATGTCCCTCCCCAAATATATGAACTTTGGGAGACCCTTATAGGGACACCAGATAATCCTTTGGTTCTTAAATATAAGAATATCCGAATTAATTTTTCTTAGGTTTTTTTATCACCCATGGAATCCCCAACTCGCACAAGTATACCTTGCATAAAGAACTTCCAGTTCCTCCTTGGTCTACCCTGCACAAAAAACCTCCTTCTTACCTATCCTTGACCTATGTGGGACACCTTGTATGACCTATTTCATACCACCAATTGTATAGATCCACTATATTTGGATCCCTCATGTTATGGGGGATGAAATTAAAGACTCCACTAAATCCTCCTAACATGCACGACAATGGTGAGACACACACCAACATATTTATTCCTTTGGTCAGAGGTGTTCAATACATGTCCTACCTAATGAGTATTATCCTCAGGGTGCATGTAGTTATGAATTCCATTAGTCCCGAGGACCCCAACCCAAGGGTAAATACAATGGACCACCTGTTATAAGACATGAGTATTGGGGCCATGCCCGTACTTTTCTATCTCTAAGAACATGGACCCCTAGATCTAGATGGGTAGGGAGGGGATCACATGTGTCTTCTCCTTTGATGAGGATTAGTGGCTTATCCTCCTCTTTCATCGGAAACCATGAGTAGGGAATTCATCAATGATTAATTTCATTGATTTTTCTTATGGATCTTTTCTATAAGGTAGTCAGATGTGAATATTCTGGTAACCGATATACGAGAAGATATGGAAACCTCAAAGCCCTTTCTCTGTCACATTACCCTTCCTAGGTCACCAGAAGAAGAAGGAGATTTTTCATTATTTTTAATCTTCCAATTCCACTTATTTAACAAATTTTAGAGTTAATCATGTTATATTATAGGTTAGAAATGATCAGGACATCCTCATTGTTAGATTCATCAATTAGTAGAGTATCTATTTCTAAGTGATCTTATTGCCTTCCTTCAATGGGTCTCCATAGGTGTGTGAACTCCAATCCTTGTATCAAACTAGATGGGAATAATCATAAATAATCAAATCCTCAAAATAATACCTTAATCCTCTTAAAGTGACACATTTCCTTCAATAAAAACATTTATAGGTCCTCCATAGGCATAGAGCCTCACAATCAAAATACATTGGATTTGATTCCTGTCCAAATGAGATATGTTGGAAGCCTATATGTCATCCAAAACCATTAACAACAAATCATCCCTAATTATATATTAGTAAATTTCCATGCTGATTCATGTCTATCTGAAGAGACCATATCCCTTCTAGGTTCTTTGGGCTGACTCAACATGCAAATCTTTGTCTAGGATCCTTTCACCTTGACATCCTTTCCTCATGGTGTCAAACATCATGGTTTTGTCCTCATAAAATGGATGTTAAATATATGAAATTTATAGTTATGTGTAACCTAAAAAATATGGTTTTTATTACATTCAAGATGATATGTAGGAAGTCCATATCATAGTCCAGATCCTGACATCAAAACAACTTCTATATCCTTGTATGATGAAGAACTCCAGAGTTCCCCAATATTTGTCTGAAAACCAGCATCACTAGAATAATAAACTAATGGATCTCTAGCCAGTATGAAAATTTTACCATGGATGGATAACCTCAGATATCTACAAATTTCTCTTTGGTAAAGAAGCTTGGATACATATGGATGATTATAAACACATGGAAGTTAAAAATAGATTTTTAATTCTAGGGTGAACCATGTCATACTTGGGAATTAATAAAGGATTCATTAATATGTATTAAATATATAATTGATTCCTAGAGTATGAACTAATTACAATCCAAAGTGTTTGAAATTCCCAACCTCCCATCATCTTTACTTATGTCAGTCACTAATTATCATTAGTACTATTTCACAATGACCAACTGACTTTCCAAAGTAGGACCGTGAAACATTATGAATAAGGGAAATATTGGGTTTTTTCAAATCCATGAACAAAACTCATTGGATGCCATAAAAAAAATAGTGAAGCTTCAAATAATGATTGTTCAATCATTAAAACCCCCATAATAATATTGTTGAAGAAAACATCCATATTGATTTATTTAGAAAAAATGGTGAACCTGATATGAATCCTTCACCAAGATGACAGTGCCACACACATGTTAGGAAGTTTTATCCCACATAATGAAAGAGGAAAACACAACAAATAATTCTGCATATTTTTGTTAATTAATATGTCTCTTTGTTGATGTTTTATTTTTTATTTTTAACCAATATTTTTGGATCCTTCGACAGGAATTCCCTTCAATCCAAATGGAATCACACAATTCCCATAGACTTATGACTTACCTACTATTCATGAGGGGTCCTCATCTATGAATTGGACACTGTCACCCACCTAGAATCTTCAAAAATAGGTCTCAAATGAACTATATGAGAGTACCGCTATAATGGTACAATCTTGACCATGGAGGGTTCTCGACATTCCATCCAGCTGATGAAGCCCAACTATTCGTCACCATAGTGATGGATGATTGTCCAAAAGTAAGCATCAAATATCACCATCTCTAACTTTTTTGGGATATTTTCCCAAGAACACAGTAATCATATCCTCCATTATCATAGGGAGCCAAATAAGGAGGCCAAAATTAGCCAAACCCATAAGACATATGGGTATTTTCAAAGTGTTCCTACCATTAGTCCCCCCTGCTAGAACCATGCGTCAGTGAACCCCTAACGTGATGAGGGTTATGTCGACAGAAGTCCATCCTAGGTTATCCAAGTATGGGCATGCATGCATTCCCACTTAGGATATCGATCATTCTATAGAGAAAATGGTTACACCTCAGTGTCCTCTATTGAATCCTTTAAACAAAATATGGTGGAAAATTGTGAGCAGACACAAACACCTACATGCAATAAAAGAACCCTCCAGGAAAATTTAGCACACAAATTGCTACCCACACCAACCAAGCCTTCTAACACAATTTAGAGGAATCTCAGTAATCCTTCCAATAAAAAATGTAGGAAATTTGTGAACAAGTAAAAACACCACCCACATAAATATTTTATTTGAATAATTATTTTGGTTAATAGATAACATGAACACACACCTAACCACATCCATAAATCCTTCATGTATCATAATCTGGTAGTATCTAGAGAAATCATGTGGAAAATACAAGAAACAATCAGTGAGAAGACCTAAACATCTACCCTTGCACCTGAGTACGGTGAATATCCATCCAAAGGAAATGAAAGAAAAGAGCATGAAAACACCATTGCTCCAGCCTCAAAATGGACATATATCCTCATTCTATACATTGAAGTTACCAATGACATATTCACAATGGTTTAAGGGTAGTTATAGATTCATTCACACATATTACAAACCTTCTAGGACATAATTATAGAAATGGTTTTGTGGGAGGGATAAAAAGACAAATCAGCCCCAAAAAACTGGGTGGCTCCTCAACATGTTACTCTAGAGAAGACACAAACCTCTACTCACATCCATGATAGCCAAGGTCCAAACTCACCAAAGATATATAGACAACTGAATCAGGTCCACACCCTTGTTCTGAATATCGTTAATCAAACTATTAGATTTACCAACCTATGGTAGGAAGAAAAACATTTCCACAATTCTAGAAACCTTTTAGAAGGATTAAAAAGTAGCATGAGTTGTAACAAAAGGCTTCTGTATATGAAGTCCTCTTTCCCTAGCAAGAATACCCACTCACACAAAATAAGTCATCTAAAAAGAATCGTATCCATCGACTGCTGATAAATCATGACCTAAGGAATGATCCTACACTTCTTAATGTTATAGTTCTTAAAGGCTATACATTCTAGTATATAGAAACTCCGGATACTATACTCCCATTAAAAAATTGTCATAATAGTAGCATTGGTTCCAAATGTGCTCCATCGACACCTCACCATGAAGGGTTTCTTCATTCCAAGAATATGATCTATCTCTATAGCCTATCTCTTAATGGGAGCCACGAAAGCCTTCCACGTGGCCATAAGTTCAAACATCCCAACAATACTATCCATTACATCATCTTCCAGGAGGGTTCTACCGATGTTTTATGCTATATGAACTCTCATCATAGTCATACATCAAGTGGTGATTTTATTCCTCCCCATAACTATATTTCACTTTGTCAAAGAGGTCTTCCCACATTTGATATAAATATGAAAAATACCACCTACCATTAGAAAATTGGGAAAATGAGGTAATTCATTTCTAATTCCTTATCATTGAATTGTAAAATCATTTCATATCCACAAGACATCCCAAAGAGACATTCATTCACCAAACCACCCTTGGATCGCATGCCATCCAATTTGAAAAATTAATTCCATAACAATATTTTTGTTTCTAATAATGATGTAAGAAATCAACAAAATTGCTGAGACTATGTTGAGGATCCTCTAAAAAATATGAATAACAGGTGTTTAAAATGAGGAAACAGTTGCATAAAGTATACATACCATTTTTTCGGGCCATTATCCACTCCACAATATAACATTATCGAGGCGTTGTTGGTGGACTGTGTGCATGAAATCTGAATCAATATATGGAACAATATTCATCGCATAAGAGAAAACGTATTACCTTGTGGAGAATATTTAATCCTCATCAAGGTATTAGAAGGTGTACACAAAAAAATAAACATATAAGCTATTATAGATACACAAGGAGAAAAATAGAGAAAAAAACAAGGATCCCTTTAGTATGCTTGTCTTAGTGCATTAAAAGAATTTAATCAAATAATCACAGATTCCCTATCTAGAGGATGGGGTGAATATCGAGTGGTTCATTTCACTTCTCTAAAACATTAAAAAATACTTCTTATGAAAATATCATGACATTTCATTGATTTAGGCTAATATAAAATTACGATAGTATGTTAAAAAATGTATAATATGAAGAACAATAGGCCTGAAATGATTCCAAATGACATCTGGCCAAAAGAGAGTGATACATCAATAGATTATTTCATCATGCATAAGAAAATATCGAGCAAGCCTCTCACATTAAAGAACTCAATATCTAGATAAAACCAATCTAAAAAAGGGAATCGATGTCTTCCTAAGAAGTTTTTTTTTTTGAAAACATTATAAAGCACCAATACCATGTTCAAAAATGACTTCAAAAAATCAAGAATGAAGCAATGATGAAAGCAGCCATGAAAATCCCGAAGCAACCCCAACAACCATGATTGGGGAATTTTTTAAAACATCATCTGAAAAATAGGCCCCAAAGGTTTTGTAAATGGATTGAGAATAGTCCCAAACCACAAGGATGAGGATTGTTTTTATCTCAACACCCTCATACTCAGCATAATTTAATCTTTTACTGATTAGGGGTAGCATAGTAGAATGAATCCTCCCAATTTTTTCCATCCCATTACCTGGTGTCCTATTTTAAAAAAAATGGAAAAAATGGTTTGGATATTCCATTTGGACTAACATTCATTAAATAACTACAAGAGAACTAGAAAAGGATAGGACAAGCCCTCATGGTGGGAAGAAAAAATGGAAGTCTCATAAAGTGATTAAGAAAACTCTTGAAATGTTCCACACATTGCTTAATGTCATTAAAAACACCTCTACAGACCCTAAAGAGCATGATTACAACACAGAAGGGTTGTAGGGGAAGTATCTAATCATAATATATTTATCCAAAAAAATATTGAAGGAGGATTGTGTACTAAGAACTAATAGATTTCTATAAATTTAATAATTCAACCAACCACTCAATTACTACCTCCTCATAGGGAATCCACCAAAGAAAGGGTAAATCTATGGTTGCGCCTCACCCACCCTCTATAGAGGTTGAACAACATACACTGAAGGAAGTATTTTCTTTTCAAGAGGTAGATATGAAAGAGTTAATAATAATCAATTAGGAATTACTCAGAGGAAAGATTCTTAATAAATATGTTCTATAAACTAATCCTCAACTCACACTCCCTACTAGTGTACCTCAATAAAGAGGGTTCACCATATAAGATGAAATGGATCCAATATATATGAAAAATTTTTGGCAAAAAAGGATATAATATTTGTACCTCGCAAAAGTGAGATATCGTGTTGTACCTCCTTTCGGTACAATACTAGGGTTGGTTCAGAGACAACCTCATGGACTATCCATTGCGGGTACATACAGTGCCACCAAATATGAATTTACCTATTTCAACCCCTACTCAATATCTGGTTGAACCACATATCCATAAAGTTTACCTCAATACTATTGAGTTTTTGATAGCTCTGTTTGATTCGATGGATGAACATTTTGCACCTGTGTAGTCATAAAAGAGTCCTCACCCTAAATTCGTGGACTAGACCCCTCCCCCACCAAATTTTAGGAAAAATGCATTAACAAATTTTAATGTATTGGGGGATCCATTGCATTATTTTATGAATTTAATTTCTTGTTGAGATCTCATGATGGGGACCCCTATAGAAAAAATATTGAAATATAGATTCATTGTACAATCACTAAAAGGAAAGCCTTCATATGGTACACTAGATTCCCATCTCGGTCAATAGTAGGGTTGGAAGATAGTTGTTGACCATTTCTCTTTCAATTTATTTTCAATGTTGTAGAAGACATCAAACATAAAACTATCAAACTACAAATATTGGGGGAATGATAGGGTCTTAGATTTTATTTATAAATGGAATGGGTTGACCATTTTTTTAAACCTACAACCTCCTCCAAAATATTTTTTGTATATATATATATAGAACCTCCACAATGAGCTTCGCACACCACTATTACATATGAAATATATAGATGGGTTTTAGGAACACATAATAGTTTCCCAAAAATAGATTATTCTATCTTTCATACCAAGTACAATTTCTTTGTTATTTTAGCGACTCAAGGGAGGAGAATATGGAAAAAGAGGCTTTCACTTTTACACATAAAAGAGACCATGTCTAAGATCTAGCTATCGAACTCATGCCATATGATGTGTCCCATATTCTTGATCATTAGTAACAACACCCTACTCATTAGGATGGCTTTTTTAAGCAGAGGATAAACCTGTTTGAGGACCTAGAGAACAAGGTTTATTCATTTTGAGATTACCATGTCCCTAACAACTTCATCACATCTTTGGAAAACAACTTGTTCCTGATTCCAAAGACCAGGAGTCTAGATCAGGATAATATCTAAGATATCCCAAAATATTTTCCCATCAACAAAAAATTGGGAAACAATATACATATTTTCTTTGTATTCAATTAAATATTGAAAAAAATGGTGAACGCTTGACATGTAATGCTTAGAAATCCACCAACACAGGCAGCTTGTATTTCTACCACCAGTCCAGAGGGAGATGGCCATAGAAGGAAATTAATCAAAAAGATACAAAGATTATTATTTATTGTTTTTTTAGAAATAAGATAAAAAAACTCATGATATCCTCTAAGAATAGTTGAAATAGACAACTATTCCCTTTTCCTCTTCCTCTACGTCGGAACCAATGCCATCAACCCAACAGTCCCCCAAAATTTTGTCTTCTAAGAAATAACATGATTGTATAAATGAAAATAAAATATAATAAGATGAACATTTACCAAGGATAAATTTTTATTTGACTCTATTATACTTCACGGCTTCTATCCCACAAGCATGGGAACCACCACTCCAAATTGTATGGCAAGATTTGACCCACAAGACTGAGTCCTCGTCAGGTTAGGAGTTTTTCTACACTTAAATTAATGTTATTCCCATTAATTGATACCTTATCAGATGATGATCATGAATATGATATGTAATTAATTATATATATATATAAAGAGGGATTTAGGTAATATTCCATAGGGTTTTATGATATAGGGGATGCCATGGTCATGATACAATTAAATACACCATTCATATCTCTATTAAGGCTATCTATGTGGAATAAACTCATGGGGGTTCCTCTAGTGATCTCAACAGGAGGAAGAAAGATCCCCGACACCATCTGTGGGTCACCCTAACACATTTATCTTTGAATATTGGTTGTATGGGAAAACATCTTCAAACCAACCACAAATGCAGCAAGATATAGGGGACCAAACCCACCTAGGGAAGTATCACATCAAACTCCGGTTCCATGGGACGATCCAGCTATATTAATTACCTCTATTCCAAAATATCAAACAAAATAGAACTCTCATGCTGGGAATCATTGAAATTTATCTTATAATTATGTCATTTTAAAGAAATTATAACCATTTCCAACAATTTTTTCATTGCAAGAGGCTTTGAGTTTAATAAATGACCATCATGAAGCACTCATAAAGGCCTTTTAAAAACCTAAAAATTTTAGGCTAAGGATGTTGATGCTAAATTATATCATTTAGATAAAGATCCTGATGAATTATAAATGGCCATCACATTCCTAGATCTAGAATTAGAATCCAATATAAAAGGTCAAATTAGACCTTTACATGTATCCATCATGATAAATGATGTCACTAATCGATGAGATTTCATTAACAAAGGCTCAAAAGTCGACCTCCACCTGGTTCGAAAACACTATTGACTGGGTTATAGAATGTCAAGCTTTTCCCTTTCAACTCTAATGCTATATGGTTAGGATAAGAGATAGATAAATCCTCTAAAAAGGATTGGGATTAGGGCCCAGTTTGGTGACCATGAATATAACTCTGAATTTCTAGTTTTTTGGAATGTTATAGCTTTTAGATTTCTATTAGGAAGACTATTATTGAATCATAACCTGTAAATATCCTCATAAAACTAAAAATTCTACAAATATTTCATTAATTTTTAAATTTGGGAATTTTATGTTGATAAATTCTCATTTCAATAATGGGAAACTCAGTTCATTGATGTAGTGTTCTACTAGAGGGAAGGGAAGAAAACCAGGACCAATGGTGTTGCTTGGGTCACATCCCTGAATGGTTAATAAATGACCCCATCTAATAGTTTAAAATATATTAATTAAGAATATATTATTTAATTCATCCCAATCAAAGGAAATCGATCAAATTAATATATATTTTCAAAAACCTTTATGAAACCATTCATGAAAACAGATCCTAACGATGCTAAAAATTTCATAAACCCTCTAAAAATTTTGTAAAATCATGGATGAAAACTCCACCATTCTATCCATTAGAATCCAAGATATACCTGCCTCCTCAAAAGATATAATAGGTAATATATATACACATTATCTATCTCTAACCCCATCTCGTATTGAGATTCGAAAATACACTGCATTGTAAGTAAGGTCAGAGGGAGTCACTTCATTTTCCATATGTCAAAATGGCCTCTCCCCTTCTGTCTCTAGGAAGATTTCTATGTCAGCTACTTCACCTCAGATTATGGTATAAGGGGGCGAGGATAAAAATTAGATAGTGGAAGAGGTGGATGACCACAAGGATTCCCCTCCATAATTTTAGGAGTTTCATTTTACAACCATTGATTAGCTTAGAGAAATAAATATTGGTACATGATAAGAACCATGACCCAATTTTATTGTTGAGGTCATATGTTTCGATGAATAACAGGTATACACCTCCTTTATGAAGAATAATAGGGATGTGTTCTCTTAGAATTACATTGATATTTCAGGAATCAATGATGAGGTTTCCCCTCAACACTTGATATTTACAAAGAACCACTAGTATTACAAATAAGCATCTAGAAAGACAACCTTGACTCATGCTTCCAAAATTCTAGCCCATGTTTATTTGGAATTTATATTACCCAACATTATTAGATAATACTGTCATGGTAATGAAGAATAATGGTTAAAACATTGTCGGTATCAACATAAAAAATATTAATTAACACTATTTGAAAGATTAACTCCCAGTCATTATCACATTGCTACTGATTGATGAAACAACCATCTATCAAAACCCTCTAGTTCATGGATGACTATTAAGAGTAAAAACAAATTCAATTGGCCTTAAAATACCAATAAGACACCTCCTTCAGGGTCCCTAGAGAGTACTCTTCTATAGGAACGTTCCCATTCTCCTGAAGAATGTTAGAACCACATACCAAAATTCATTGCCTTTAATTTTCAATCCCTTCATGGAAAATTTTATAGAATGCTATGTTAAAGATGTATTAGTTATGTATTGAAACCATGATGACCACCTTGATGATATTAAGATAATATTCAACATATAGTGACAACATAGCCCAAGGAATAACCCCATGAAGAGTTTATTTGGGGTGACCTGAGGGAAATTTATTACCCTCATCATACACCATCATGGAAACAAAGTTGACTATGATATGATAAAGGCTATCCTTAGTATGTCACCGCCTCATAACCTTGATGAGTTGAGGGGATTATAGGGACATTTTTTCAACATTTCGTGCTTTATAAAAAACCACTCAAAATGTGTTTTTCAGACACCAAGATAGTGAAGAAGGGAGTCACATATTACAAGACTAATGACTATTTTGAATAATTTTAAAGACTCAAAAGATATATCTTGATTCCCTCATTGATAATGCATCCTGTTGAGGGTAATCCACTAATTCTATATGTGACGTCCCAAGAGAAATCCATAGGTTCTTTCCTTGAAAATAAGAATGACATAGGGAATAAAAACCATTATTATCACATTCGAACCATTCTCAACATTGAGACTCATTATTTATATATCTAGAAGAGATTCCTAGTGTTAATCGTCATGGTTCTGAAATTGAGGCACTACCTTCAACCCCGCGATGTCCATTTGGTCTCTCACAATAACCTAATCAAATATATCATTTTTCATCCTATGTTGTCTAGATGTTTGAAATAGTGTGTGGTTATCCAGATGAATTTTTACATACAATTAGTTCCACAGAAAGCATTGAATGGATATGATATAGATTATTCTAGTATAGAACACCCATCTACATGAAAAATGTCATTAAATACTAAATTTTCAGATGAACATATATTTTATATTTAAGAAAAACCCCATACATGGGAAGTTTTTTTTAAGCTTCATCAAGAAACCAAACAATGAATAGAATAGAATACCATAAGATCAAAAACCCTACAACCCCGTAAAACCTATTGAAACCATAAACCCCCTAAAACCAGATAAATCACTATAAAACCCAAAAAACACAAAATATTTAAAAACATTAAAACCATAAATAAAAACTAAAATTCCTAAGAACATAAAACCCCTATAAATACCTTAAAACTCCAACTAACCAAAATCCCCTAAAAACCCCTAAAACCCCTAGAAAGACCACAAATACCGAAAATATTCTAAAATTCCCTAAAACCCCACAAAAATCCTAAAATTCTTTTAAAACCCTGTAAAACCAAAGAAGAACATAAATCTCTTAACCCATAAAAATCATAAAGACCATAAAACACTATAAATCCCCAAAATACCATAAAAACCCAAAACCCAAAACCCATAATAAGAAATATAAAACCCTAGAAATAACGTAAAACTCTTATATAGTCCATGAAAGACCCTAGAAATTCCATAAAAATATCAAAAAACTAAAAATATCAATAAAACCCTTTAATACCCATAAAATCCCCAAAAAACCAAAAAAAACCCAATAGACCCTAGAAACAGTAAACCCCATAGAACACTAAAAACCCATAAGAAAACTAAAAACAAAAAATACCAAAAAACCATTAAAAAGGAGAAAAAACCCTAAAACAATAAAAATTTAAAAAAGATAAAATCTCTAAAATATCCTAAAATAACCTCTAACCATAAAGTACCCTAAAATGCACTAATGTCCCTAAAAACAGAAAAACCATAAAAAAATATTGAAACCCAATAAAACTACCAAAAAACAATGAAAGCCTAAAAACACCTAAAAACCCTAAAACCCCTAAAAACCCTAAAACCCTAAAACTCACATAAAATACAAAAGGCCCTAAAAACATAAATCATTAAAAAAACCCCTAAAATCATAAAAAACCAAAAATTTGAATATCATAAAAGGACCCCAAAAATCCAAAACCCTAAAAACCTCAAAAAGAGAAAAAATAACTAAAACCCCACACCCCCCCCCAAACCACACCCCCACAAACTCTCAAATCCTAAATCCCTTACAATATGAAAAAACCATAAAACCTTATAAACATGAAAATCCAAAAAACCCTATAACCCCTAAAAACCATATCAAACATAAAATAACCTAACAACCCTAAAAAATCCCAAAAACCATTAAAACCTTTAAACACCATAAAACCCTAAAACCCCATAAAACTCGTAGACCTTATACCCTACACCATAAACCCTAATCACAAAACATGTACCCTTTACCAAACTACCTAAATACTAAAACACACACTCGAAACCCTATACCATTCAATAAAAACCCAACACCCTATACCCAATACCTGATACCCTATACCCTAAACCTTAAAATCTAAACCCTACACCCAAAACTCAATACCCTACACCCTAAAAATTAAACAACATACCCTAAACCCTAAACCCAAAACCCTAGAGTGTAAACCTTAAACCCTATACCCTAAACACTAAAACCAATACCCTAAACCATAAAAGTACCTGAAAATACATAAAAAAATCTAAATGCTTCTAAAGCCCCAAAAAATCATTAAAATCCCCAAAATACCAAAAAAATACATTATAACCCCATAAAACGATAACACCATTAAAAACCATAAAAACACAAAATGCTCCTGAAACCCCTAAAACACCACAAACATCTAAAAATGTAAAATACCCTTATACCCATAAAACTCTAAAACAACTAAAAACCCTAAAACCCCTAGAAACCCTTAAATACATAATGACCATTAATAATCCCCAAACCCTAAAATTATTAAAAACTATAAAAAAGACTTAAGAAAATTAAACCCTTTAATAAACCTAAAAACCCCCATATAGATTAATAATTCCTAAAACCCTACCACCCCTAAAATACCCTAAATACAAAAAAAATTGCTAAAAGACCTAAAAATCCAAAAAAATCAATAAAAAACTAAACAGACTCTAAAAACCCATATACCCCTAAAAATTTCCTAAAACCCCTATTAAACTTTAAAACACTCAAAACACCCAATGAATGATAAACCATCAAAACCCCTAAAAACCCTAAAAAACTTAAAACACATAAATTACCATAATATTCCTATAAAACCCTAAAAATCATAAAGGGTCCAAAAAACCAAAAAAACAATAAAAACCTAAAAACCATTTGAATATCCTAAAAAAATTAAAAGCCCTTAAAAATCCTAAACCCAAAAGACCATAAAAACTCAAAAACAATAAAAAATAAAAAACCCTAAATACACAAAAAAACGTAAAAATCATAAAACACCCAAAAACAATGAAACCCTAAAAACCCAAAAAAACAAAATAAAAGAAATCTAAAAACCATAAATACATTAAAAAAACAAAATCCCCAAAAATAGTAAAATTTTCCTAAAAACATAGAAGCCATAAAAGGCACAAAGAACCATAAAATACCCTTAAATACCCTATAATGTAAAACACCTAAAATCCTTTAAAACCCCTAAAACACATGTATAACCCTAAAATCATAAAAGAACCTAATGAACCAAAAAATAATAAAAAATTCCAAATACATATAGAATCAATAAAACCCCCAAAGCACCTAAAACCCCATGAAACCTATAAAATCCTAAACCCTAACCCCCCAAAAACCGCTAATAATCCTAAAAACAGTAAAACCCTAAAACCCTAAAATCATAAAAAAACCAATTAAAATCAATAGAAATATGTTAGAAACACTAAAAATACAAATAGGACCCCAAAACATTTAAACATACACCAAATCCACTAAAATAACATAGAAATACTGAAAACCCTAAAAGACCCTAAAATGGCAAAAGGCCCTAAAAACCCTAAAAATCCTAAAAACCGAAACACCACTATGAGCATAAATAACACTAAAAGAAAAAATACCATAGAAATTCCCAAAACACCTAAAAGACCGAAAGACACACATAAAACCCCCAAAAGTCACTAAAACCCCTTAAACACCTATAAGTAATTAAATTCCCTAAGACCACTAAATCCCTAAAATAACCCAAACACCCCTACAGCCCCTCTAAATTCCATAAACAATTTTAATCCCTTAAAAAACTAAAAACCCAAAAAAAACCCTAAAAACCTTGAAAAGTACTAAAAACCACTAAAAAACCCCAAACCCCATAATAACCCTAAAATGCCCTAAAAACCCAGCCAAACCATTTAAAGGCTTGAACACTAGAAGCCTTAAGAAAAAAAACAAAAACCCCTTGAAACACTAAAAACTATTAAAAAAACAAAACCCTCAAACTCTAAAAACCCATAAGAACCCTAGAAACCATATAAAACCTTTAAACCCCTAAAAACAAAAAAAACATTAAAACCCATTAAATATTTTAATGACATTAAAATCTAAAAGAAACATAAAAAAATGAATAACCAGAAAACCCTAAAACCCTACAAAAAAAAACCCTAAATTACCCTATAAAACATTAAAAACTATTAAACAACCAAAAATACCAAAAAACATAAAAACCCAAAAAACCCTAAAAAATATTAAAACCCCATATAAACCATAAAATAGCTAAATGACCATAAACACCATAAACACTCCTAAATACATGAAAATATAAAAAACACTAAAATCCAAAAAAACCCATAAAACCACTAAAATCTAAATAAACCAAAACCCATAATCCACTAAAAATACAGAAAATTTAAATCCCTTAAGAAAATACTGAAAAACCCTAAAACCCCAAAAAATCTATAACCCATATAAACACAAAAAATCACTAAAAACTATAAAAACATTAAAATTTTCAAATTACCTACCAAATCTAAAATAATAAAACCCCAAAACCCCAAAACCCCCAAAAAGTTCCAAAACCTCCATATAACCATAAAAATCCATAAATCCAAAAAAAGAATTTAAAATCCCTAAATACTATAAAAACTTTTAAAAATCAATTTAAAACTATAAAAATAATAAAAATACTAATAACTTAGAAAACACATACAAATCCTTAAAAGACCCTAGAATCAGGAAGAAGAATTCTAATAACCATAAAACCCCTAGACAAAAAACCCCTAAAAACCCTACCACCCCCTAAAAGGCCAAAATTCATATTAGAAAAATCATTCCATTGTCGTTAGAAAAATTTTGACTATGAGGTTGGGTAAGCATATGCATAATATTATCACACCAAATCAAATTGGTTGTGTGCCTCATAAATGCATACACCATTGTCTATACACAGCTTCATAATGTATCAATATGATGTTTAAGGAAAACAAATATGGGAACTTTTCTCTAAATATACCCATCTAAAAGGGTTTTGACACCATAAAGTGGTGATTTATCATTATATCTCCTTACAGGTATGGGTTTTCCTCCACCTTTATCAGGATTTTCTCCACCATATTGACCAGTGAAAAACTCTCAATTCACATCAATGGATCCCCTAAGGGGATCTTTAAATATTCATGTGCCATAAGACAAGGAGATCCAATATAAGCCCCACTCTTTGAAATTTCAATATATTATATAATTCATTTTATTATTTCCCTCTCACAAGCTGGTCTTTATAGGACGAAAGGGTAGGAAAGGATGTTTATGTCCCCTGTCATCTCTATTATGAAGATGATATACTTCTCTTTGGGCTATCAAGAAAAAGAACATTAACATACATTTTGAAGATACATTGTCATTAAGAAAATGTGGAAGGTAAATAAAATTTATTTAGAATGTCTTTAGGGGTATTTAGTAAAGGAATTTGACCCTCAAGATAATATAGAATTGAAAATGTTAATGGGGTTAAAATGGGATCATTACCCTTTGATTACCATGGTATCCCACTTTTCTAGGGAAAAGTCAAGATATATCATCTTGATACCATTTCAGTCAAGATCATCATAAAACTATATTAATAGAAATGTAAATCTATGTCCTAGGTGGGGAGGGTTTTTTAATCATCTCTCTCATCACCTCAATGTTAGTTCATGCATTCTCCTTTTATAGATTCCATGTCTCTCTAATCGAAAGACGCCAACAAAAGTCCAGGATCTTCTCCAGGACTAGTAATATTAATGAAAGGAAGATGATTACAATTCCATGGAAGGACTATAATAAACTTGTGGACATGAGTGAATTTGGTGTCAAGGATATTAGTAAGTCTAATGATGCGCTCAATGGAAATTTCCCCAGGAACATAATCACTTCACATGATATTGGTTTGGATTTTTTATAGGGTAGATTCAATAAAAGTCTCCACAATGGATTCCCAGGGTGTATCCCTTCTTCTAAATGGCCATATATTTGGGCCTCTTTCAAAGAAATTAGGTCCCACAAAAAAAATGGACAATATATATATAGTCCAACTTGAGGATAGATACCTGGTTGGACAGACCTTTGATTGAGGTTGTGATTCCTCCTCCCAAAACACAATAAATGTATATTTCTAAAATATATTAGAGAATTGGTGAGTTATTTTAGATCATACATTATCATATTCTTCTATAGTTTCAGAGGTATAATTTCATTAATGGTGACACACTCATCCAGATGCTTTGTCTGGTTAGATTTATTAACAATATAGACTTCTATATTTAAAATCGTTTTTAGGGATTTAATGAAACAACATGGCTGTCCAAATTTTATAGTCTCTTCATTTATCCTTTCAATCTCAAGATCTTGTGGAATAATTGGAAGGACAGATTAATAATGCATGATAAGTAGAAAAAAATCATATTTCATCACACTTCATCTTTTACCCCTACATACAGGCCGAGGAAGGTGCATTGCAACTTTAATTCATTGAAAATATGCAGCTAGTGATTGGTATCAGATTTAGGATTTGATTGGGTTCCAGATTTAAATTGAATGCCATCTAGTGGACCTTCTATGCAACATTTATTTTCTGAATTTTAGTGATCATGTGCACAATCTACTACTCATAGCGGTGATTCTTAGATCACCCCTGTTTGGGAAGCTCGAAATGCTGATGCCTTTGACCACAAAAGGATTTACATTCGTGGTGGAGTTGTGTCCATCCCCAAGGATGTCCATGAGGAATCCTATATACAAATAGGTTTTATGGCTTATGTTGTCACTTATTAATTGAAATTTGTAATCTTGGAGTTTTTGGAAGGATATAAAACCACATGTGTTAATGTTTATTCGATGGATTCCACAGATTCAATCATTGCTTAATGTAAATGTTTATGGTGAATTCTCGAGTTCACCTTTACCATTGGTCTTTGGTGGTGTCTTTCATATATACAAGGGTTATGTGAAAGGATTATTTTCCCACTACATTGGGAATGGATGTGTGTATGAGGCTAAGCCCTAGGCTATGGTGAAAGCGGTCTAGTTTGCAGTCCAAATCGGGTTGAATATGCTCTATATTGAATCAGACTCTATGCTTGCAGTGGAGGCCCTAAAGAACAAATCCAAGAGATTACCTTGTAATATAATCCTGCACTAGATTGAGTGTATTGGTGACTCCTAGGAACTCTCTCTCAATGTCACACATGAAAATACAGCGGTGAAAACGGTGGAATATTTTCTCTCCAATAGATGTCTCCTAGAAAGAATCTCGATATGGTCGTTTACCATCCTGCAATATTGTGAGTCCTGTGTGGCCTAAGATATGAAGGCTCAATTACACACCTATTTTTGTAATCCTTGTAATGATTTCGATGTACATTTTATAAACAATGTTGAGGACCAGGCATGCCTAGGCCCGCATATTCTTTTCCCCAAAAGACCCTAAAAACCCTAAAACGCCCCAAAACCCAAAAAAACCTGAAATCCATATAAAAACCAAGATGAAACTATAGAACCCTTACACACCCTAAAACTTCTCAAAAACCTAAAATAACTATAAAACCGCTAAACTCTTATAGACATAAAATCATTAAGACCATAATACCCTAAAAACACTTAAAATCCCTAAAACCCTAACAAAATCATAAAAACCCCAAAACAACAAAGAACACCTAAAATCCCATAAAACACATAAAACCCATAGAAACGACTAAAAAATATAAAACACTATTAACACATTTAAAATAAAAAACCCCAAAGAAACCCCTAACGAACCCCAAACCCCCAAAAAATAATCAATACACTAAAACACCATAAAAACCCTAAATATCTCTAAAACCCATAAAAATCAAAAAATCACTAAAAACCCATAAACCATTAAAAACTCCAAAAAACCCTAAAATCCCCTAAAAAAACTTATAACCCCAAAACCAGAAAAACCAAAAAATAACCAAATAAACCAAATAACCAAAAAAACCCAAAACCCAAAAAATCATAAAACCCCTTAAAACCCTAATAACCCTTTAAAACCCTAAAACCCCTAAAAAACCAAAAAAATCATAAAGGAACCAAAAACCCATAAATAACCCAAAACCCTAAAAACAAAAAATCCAAAAAATCCAAAAAAACTATAAAAGGCCTTAAGACCCTAAACCCCTAAAAGTATTAAAACCCCAAAACCACTAATAGAATCTAAAACACTTCCATCCTTATATATGCTAAAACCCCTAAAACACCGTAAATCGCCTAAAAGTCACTAAGAACCCTAAAACCCCAAAATACCTTAAAATACCTTAATATCCCTAGAAGAATCCAAAACCCATAAAACATATTAAAACCCTAGATACCCCTAAAACCCTAAAATACTCTAAAAACCACTAAAAATGAAAAGAACCCTAATGACTATAAAACACATAAAGGTCCCTAAAAACACTAAAAACTCTAAAGGACCAAAAAAATCCAAAAGGACAACAAAAACCATTAAAACAACAAAATGTACCTAAAACCCCCAAAATACACTAAAACCCCTAAAACCATAGAGACCCCAAAACCCATAAAAACCCTAAAAGGTCTTGAAAAAGGAAAAATCCCTAAAACACCATAAAACTACAAAAGAAACTAAAACAGTTAAATCCCAAAAATACCCTAAAAAAAGTAAACGACTCCAAAACCCTATAAACACCATAATATATTAACAACCCTAAAAATCTAGAAAAATAGAAAAGACCCTAAAAAACTTCAAAGTCCATAACAACTCCTAAAACTCCAAAAAAATTATAATATTCATAAAATCCCCAAATACCAGGGAAACCCTAAAAACCCATAAAACCACTAAAAATGTTAAGAATCGTTTATTCCCCTTAAATTATCCAAAACCCCTAAAAATCACTAGAAAATCAAAAAATCCGAGAAAACCCTAAATGACATTAAAACCCCAAAAAAACTAAATATACCCAAAAACCCCCAAAACCCCAGGAGAACCTAAAACCCTAAATATCCCAAAAAAACTAGAACATAGTAAAAACCCTAAAAACCTTAAAATGTTTAAACAATAATAGACCATAAAAACCTAAAATAACCAAAAACATCCTAAAAACCCAATAAAAATGTAACGAGACCCTAAAAAACCTAAATATATTAAATGACCCTAAAAATTGTAAAACCCCTAAACACTAAAAGACCCTAAAATCCAAGAACCCATAACAAAATCCTAAAATCCTTAATAAGCCTAACAAACCTAATACACTAAAAAAATTAAAACAAAAAAATTCATATAAAAACATTAAAACCAATACTCCACCCCATAAATTCTATACCATACACCATATAGATTATACCCTACACCATATACCCTATATCCTACACCCTAAACCATGTTCCCTACAGCCTACATTCTACACCATTACACTAAATCATACAACCTACACCCTACACCCTAAACCCTACAATCTATACCCTATACCTTAAAACCCTATACCGATCACCATATACCCCAAATAAAACTTCGTAGACCCCATATCATACACCCTAAAACTTATAACCTACACCCTAAGACATATACCACAGATCTGAAACCATAACCCTACAACTTAAAAACAAAAAAATATATGATAAACCATATACCCTACACTATATAACCTTAATCATAACCCCTAAACCCAAAAAACTCTATCCTAAACCCTCTGTTATAAACCCTAAATCCAAACCAAACACACTAAATAACATACCCTACACCCTAAACCTTAAACACTACAACCTATACCCTACACTATAATCCCTAAACTGTTTCCTTTGAACCCTATACCCTACAACATAAACCCCAAATCCAACACGCTAAACACAGTGTTCTACTCCATAAACCATAAACCATACACCCTAAAACCCACACCCAAAACCCAAAACAATAAAACAGAAACCATGCACCCAAAACCCATAACCTGCACCGTAAACCTTAAACCTACAAACTAAACTTTATACAAGGAACACTAAAACCTAAACCCTACAAACTGAACATTACACCCTCTACCCAAAACTGAAAACCCAAAACCGTATACCCTCCACTAAAAACCCTATTACCTACAACCTAAACCCAATATCTTACACCCTAAACCCTACTCCATAAACCCTATACCCTACACAACAAACCCTAAACCATATTCCATTAACTCTAATCCATATTCCATACACCAAAAAAACATTTACCTATGCTTTAAACCCTATAATACAGACAAAAAACTCTAAACTCAACACCTTAAATCATGTACCCTACATGAAAAACAATAAACCCTAAAAATTTAAATAAACTAAAAATCCAAAAACATACGAAAAACACTAAAATTAGTAAAAATCCAAAAAATTCATAAATAAACTCTAATCCCCTAAAAAATATAAAAAATATAAAAACACTAAAACCCTAAAGAAATTCCTAAAAACCATAAGAAAACCCTCAAAACATTAAAAAACACTAAAACCCCTAAAAATATAAAAAATCCCTAAAACCCCAAAATAACCATAAAATCTCGAAACCCCTAAAAAACATTAAAATTATAAAAAACCTTAAAAACCATAATTACCCAAAAAACTACAAAATCCAAAAAACCTTCACGAAACCTGAGAAACATTAAAATACCTATAAAATCCTGAAGACCCTTAGAACCCCAAAAAACTCTGAAACCCTTAAAATAATCGTAATAACACAAAATAATATAAAAGAACCCTAAAACACAATAAATATAATGTCCCTAAAATAAAAAAATAAAACCCTAAAAACAACAAAAACACAAAAATCCCAAAAACCCTTAAAAACACTAAAAACATCAAAACCCCTTTATAGGCACTAAAAACCCTAAAATCCCCTAATAACACTAAAAGATCATAAAAACCCCCAAACCCCAAAATGAAAAAAAGAATTATATTTCATTAAAACAATAAAACACTTAAAACCATAAAAATGATAAAAAAATCCTACAACACCTAAAATCAAAAAAAAATACCCCAAAACCCCTAAAACCCTTAAACAGTTAGAAACCCCTAAAACCCATAAGCATCCTAACCAACAAAAAATTAATGAAAACCACAGAAAAACACAAAACCTATTAAAAAACTAAAACCCTAAGATACCATAAAAACATTAAACCCCCCAAAAACCCTAAAATTTATAAAACACTAAGAAACCATAAAAATCCCAAAAAAACCAAAAAAAACATAAAACACTCTAAAAACCCCTAAAACCCTAAGAGGCATAAAACCCTTAAAATATAGAAAACCCTTAAAAATCGACAAAACCAAAAAACATATAACCCAAAAATTCAAAACCACTAATACATCCTAAAATCCATAAAACCCTAAAACAATTAAAATCCCTAAAAACCCCTAAAACCCCTAAAACCCAAAAATACATTAAAATCCTATAAAAGCCTCTGAGAAATCTCGAAAAAAACGTAAAACCATAAAAACATTGAAAGATCCTAAAAATCCTACTAAAACCATAAAGACCTAGAAACCCATTAAAACCTAGAAAATACAATAAAGTCCCTATTAACCCCTAAAAGACTATAAAACCCCTCAAACACCCTATGATCCCAAAAATACCTATAAACTAGAAACCCAAAATAGAACCTAAAATATCAATTAGACAAAAAAACCCCAAAATCCCCTAAAATACCCACAAAACATATATAAACACTCAAACTCATAAACCCCTAAAAATACTAAAACCCCCTAAAACAATAGTAAAACCAGGTAAATCCCAAAAACCCAATAAAAACCCTGAAAAATAAAAAATGAAAAACCCATTAAAACAATAAAATCTCTTAAACTCCAAAAAATATAAAATTCCATGAAAACCACTAAAAACTAAAACACCTATCCCCATGAAAAACAGTAAATCACTAAATCAACCCTTAAATCCTTAAACCCATAAATATATTAGAAGAACATAAATATTTTAAGAACCGATAATACCGTGAAATAAAATTCCCATAAAAACCTTAAAAAAAATTAAACACCTAAATACCATAAATCCCCTAAAACACTAAAAAACTACAACCCATTAGAATAAATAACAAATTAAAATAAATACAAAAAACCACAAAAAAACATTAAAATCATATAAAATCCAAAATGAAACAAAATAATCTAAAACCCATAAACCCAAAATCCCATTTATACCCCTTAAAACAGTAACTAACATAAAACTACTAAACCTCTATGAAGCACCAAAGACCCTAAAAACCCTAAAACCCCTAAATCCACTAAAATACCTTCAACCACTAAAATCCCTAAATACCATAAAACCCTAAATCCCATAAATGATCATAAAATTATTAAAACCCAAAAAACCCGTTAAAGGACCATAAAACCCTAAGAGGCCCTAAAACCATAAAACCCCTAAAAGACACCAAAATACATAAAATACAATAAAATACACTAAAACCCCTAAAATAATCTAAAAATCCCAATTGATCTTAAAAACCATAAATCCCCTAAAAGACCAAAAATACCAAAAAAATCCTAAAGGACCCTCGAATCCCATAAAACCTTAAAGACCCTGAAAAATCGTAAACACGTAAGTCTCTAAAAACAATAAAAACCGTAGAAACACTAAGACACCATAAAAGTACCTAAAAACCATTAAAAACCCAAAAACAATAAAAACCCCTTTAATCCCATTTGTACCCAAAATAATATAAAAACCCAAAAAAACGTAAACACATTAAAATACAAAAATACCCAGACACACAAAATAACATTACAAAACCTAAAAACCACACAATACCTCTAAAAACCATAAAACCACTAAAACCCCCAAAAAACAAAAAATTGTAACCTCCACCCCCCAAACCCCCCCAAAATACTAAAACACCCAAAAAACCATTAAACCCAAAAACACCATAAATCCCTAAAACTCCTTAAAACCTAAACCACCATAAAACCCCAATATTTATAAAACACACAAAATGCCAAAAAAATCCTTTGATACAATTATTAAACATTAAACCCCCTAACCCCACCCCCAACAATAAAACCCTCCCTAAACCCCATAATACCAAAAAAATACCAAGAAACACTAAAGTACCCAAAAACCCTTAAAACTAAAACAAAATATATAACATTAAAACCACAAAAAACCTAAAAATATTAAAAATATTAAAAAAACACTTAAAATCTCTAATATCCCAAAAAAACCTAAAACTCTAATAAACCATATACCATATACACTATACTCTAAACGCAAACAAATACACCATAAAATCTACACCCTACATCCTAAACCCTATAAACTATCCCTTAAGCCAAATAACCTACACCAAAAATCGACCACCTACACCATAAAACCTATACCCTACATCCTACACCCAAAACCCCGTACCATACAGCCTTCACCCTAAGCCCTCCACCCTGAACCCCATACCATACATCCTAAACATGTAACCATGCACCCTAAACATTAAACCTTGTATCTTATACAGTACACCATAAACTCTAAAACCAATACAAAAAACCCTAAAGTTCAATAAAGACCCCTAAAATAACTGAAATAACCTACAACCCCTAAATATCAAAAACATCCCTAATACCCTAAAAGACCCTAACAACATTAAAATCCCTAAAAGACACTAAAAACTAAAAAAATATTAAAACCATTAAAATAGGAAATACCCCCTGCAAATCCATATTACCTTTTAAAATCTAAATACCATAAAGACCCTAAAACATATAAAAACACGAAAAAACATTAAAACCCCTAAAACTCAAAAAAAATACATAAACCCCTTTAAAACCCTAAAACCTTTATAAAATCTATAAAACCGAAAAACCCTAAACCCCATGAACACATTAAAAACGTCTAAACCCCCTAAAATCATAAAATCCATGTATAAACAATAAAAATCATATAATCCCTAAAACACACAAAACACCATAAAATGACCCAAGAACTCAAAACCCCCTAAAAGTCCCTAAAAACTAAAACCCCATAAAGACCCTAAAACCACAATAAAACTCTTAAACCCATAAAAAAAGGAAAACACAATAAAACACTAAAAACCAAAAACCATATAAACATATAGATTAATAAAACTCTAAAATCCATTAAAACTAAAAAACCACTACAAATAATAAAACTCCGAAATTACCCTAAAATCCTAAAAGACCCTAAACACCCAAAAAATACCAAAAACCACCTAAAAACCCTATAAAACATTAGAACCCCTAAAAATCCAAAAAAAAATTAGGAAAACCAAAGAAACCCCGAAACCCCACAAGAACATTGAAAAACTCTAAAACTAAAAAAACATAAAACCCCAAAAACCCTAATCACCAAAAAACCCTTAAAATCCATGGAAACAATGAAAATACCAAAAAATATAGAAAACCATAAAACATTAAAAAAACATTAAAAGAGCCTAAAATAAACTAGACCCACCTACAACACCAAAAAGGCCATAAAACCATAAAACCCTTTAAATGTCCTAAAAACCCTAAAAACATAAACAACAAAAAATACCATAAAACCACTAAAACACATAAAAGATGCAAAAAAACAAAAAACCCAAAAACCCAAAAAACACATAAAACTAAAAAACAACTAAAGAAGATAAAACCCTACAAACCATAAATCCCCCAAAAACCTAAGCCCGAAAAAACACAAAAAAACCTAAAACCCCAAAACCCACTGAAAACATGAAAACCTATGAAAACAATAAAAACACTAAAATGCTAAAAAAAATATAAGAAGCCCTAAAAATTCTATAATCCACTCTAAAAACACTAAGTAGACCTTAAAATACCCAAAAACACTTAAAACCCAATAAAGTCCCAAAAACCCTAGTAAAACCCAAAATTTGATAAATACCCCTAATGGACCCTGAGAATCATAGAATATGAAACTCAATATCAACCATTTAACCTTATGGAAACACTAAAAGACAGTAAAAATCTTGAAAAAACCCCAAAACAACCTAAACACCCAGAAAACTCTATAAGAAATTAAAACCCCTAAAAAACCTTAAAATTACCATAACAGTACTGAAAACTAAGAATCCCTTAAAACACATTAATGACCCTAAAAATTTGTTAAACCCCTAAAATATAATAAAACCCAAAAAATACTAAAGGCCCCTAGAAACCTTAAATTTATTTAAACCCTTAAATGAACCTAGAAACCTAAAAAACACTTAAAATACCATAAATGAATGTAAAAACCCTAAAAACCATAGAAATAATAAAATTTTGAGAAAACCCAAAACCCCTAAAATCCATAAAATACATTAAAAATAACTAAAAAAAATAAAACCCCTAAGATTAATCTCAAAGCCCTAAAAATTAAAAAAAAACATACAAACCACCAAAAACTAAAACCCCAAAAAATCATGAAAACTGTAAACCCCCTAGAAATCCTTAAAACACTAAAACCCATAAACACCCAAAAAACCCGTTAAAAACCTAAAACCCATTAAAACCCTATAACCCAGAAAGCCATAAAAATAAAAAAATCGCTCAAATCCCAAAAAACCCAAAAAAACCAAAATATTGTAAAACCCTAAAAACACTACTAACCATAAAAACTTTAAAGAAAAATAAAATCCTAAAAAGTACTAAAACCTAAAACCCTAAAAACACCTTAATCCCCATAAAGACATCATAAACCCCCTAAAACCATTAAAACCCCAAAAATAAAAAAAACTAATAAAACCTAAAAAACATGAAAACCCCTAAAGAACATAATACCCTTAAAAATCCCAAACAATATACCCTACACCATAAACACTAAATCCTTACACCTTAAAACCAATACCCAACACCCTAAACCTTAAACCTAACAACCAAAACCTTATACCCCACACCAAAAACCCAAAACCATGTACCCAAAACACTATACCATTCCCCCTAAACCATAAACCCATCAGAGAAAATCCTTTACCCTACCCCCAACAGGTTGAACCCAACACCCCAAAACTTATACCGTTCTCCTTAAACATTATACCCTACGCCCTACACATAATCCGTAAACCCTATACCATGCACATAAAACCCTAAAAGGCCATAAACTATAAAAACCATAACAAAAACTAAAACCCCCCTAAAATACCCTAAAACATTGACCTCCAAAATACCCTAAAATAATATAAAAACCCTTAAAACTAAAAAGACGATAAATCCCGTAAAAAACCCAAAGGGAACCTAAAACCCATAAACCCACTAAAAGTTCCTAAAAATGAAAAATAAATTAAATGAACCAAAAAACACTACAACCCAAAAAACATAAAAACACTATAAAAATCCTTAAATACAAAAAAACATTATAAACCTAAAACCCAAAAACTTTTAAAAACCCAAAAACCCAAAAAACATTAAAAACTCTAAAACCACTAAGAAGAGAAAAAAATCCAAAAAAATCTCTTAAGATCATAAATAAATCCAAAACCTCATTAAACAATAAAAAATCCAAAAAACGCTAAAAGACCCTAAATTAATTAAATTACACTACAACCCTTAAAAACCATAAAACCCTAGAAAACGCCTAAAACCCAAAAAACCAAAAAAACCATAAAAAAGAATCTAAAATATGAAAAGCCAAAAAGACCCTAAAAATTCAATAAAACCCTAAATACTAATAAAACCTGTAAAAAATAAAACCCATAAAAATAAAAAAGACCCTAAAAACACATAATACCATAAAAACCTAAAAAAAATAAAAATAAATCATAAATTTTCATAAAACCATAAAAACCATAAACAACCAAAAAATTACCCCCAAAAACATTAAAAATACCATAAACCGCAAAAAACCATCCAAACCCAAAAACACTAACATCTATTAAAAACCCTAAAAGATCATAAAAATAAAAAAGAACCAAAAGTTAGAAAAAACACTAAAATTAGAAAAATCCACTTGTTTTCTAAAAAACACTAAATACTCAAAAAAGGACCAAAAACCCATTATGAATCTAAACCCCATAAAATACTCTACAACACTAAAAATCCCTAAATGCCTAAAACATGCAAATAAATCCTCAAAACCCAAAAAACTCCAAAACCCACTAAAACCTCATCAATCCTAAACACCCCATAAAAACACTAAAAACCATGAAATATCTAAAAACAAAAAATAAACCTAAAACACTCTCAAAACCTTAAAATCTTTAAAAATCCCCAAAAATATAAAAGTCCCTAAAATACCATAAAATACGCAAAAATACCCAAAACCCCAAATAAAACCTTACAACAACAAAAACCCCATCAAAACCCCATAAAAATTTTAAAAACCACAAAACCCAAAAAATTACTTATTCCCGAAATACCATAAAAAAATTCAAACACCTATAAATACTATAAACCCCTGTCAGGAGTGAAAAAACCCCAAAACCCCCCATAAAAAAATTACAAACCCTTAAAAACATTAAAAAAGTAAATACCCAAGAAAACTCTAAAAACCCTTCAAATACCTAAAATCCCCTAAAACCCCCAAAAAACTAAAAGAACCTTAAAACTCACAAATTAATTAATATCCCTAAACCCTAAAAGAACATTATAATCTAAAAAAATCCAACAAAACCCAAACACCCACAAAATCCATAAAAACCCCCCAAAACCCCCATAAAATCAGAAAAAACCAAAAACCATAAAACCTTTAAACCTTAAAAACAATAAAATTCATAAAAACACCAATGTTCCAAAAAAACCACAAAACCAAAAAATAACATAAATAATTCAAAATACCAAAAAGGCTTTAAAACCCAAAAAACTCACCAAAAGACCCTAAAATCCTTAAACAACATAAAGACCCTAAGAAACCACAAAAAACCCAAAAAAACCCTAAAAATAATATTATTTAAGACACTAAGAGAATTAAAATACTAAAACCTATTAAGGATACTAGAAACCCTTTAAACCCTAAAAACTACTAAATACTCTGAAAACCTTAAAAAACTCTAAAAAGTCAAAAGAGATAAAAACATTAAAACAATAAAACCTTAAAACCCTTAAAACCATAAAATCCCTAAAAACTAGAAAACCCCTAAAAACCCAAAAAACACATAAAATACCAAAAAAACCTAAAATCATTAAAAACATGTAAACACCTCTAAACCCACTAAAATCCATGAAACTCGTAAAAAACTAAAATTCCATATAATTTCTAAAATTCCACAAAAAAAACCCCATATAAACCCTAACACCACTTAAATACCCTTAAAAAACTAAGAAATCTAAAATCCCCTTAAACCACTAAAGCTCCTAAAACGCAAAAAAACCCTAAAAGGCATGAAGAACCCGAAAACCCCTAAAACCTTGAAAGCCATAAAAAACCGTATAAGATCATTAAACCCCCTTAAACAAAATAAATACCCTAAACCCCTATAAAAAACTATTAAACCCACAAAACATTGTAAAAACCCTAAACAACTAGAAAAACACTAAGTACCATTAAAACTCCTAAAATCCCAAAACCTCGTAAAACCCTAAAAATTCCTAAAACCTTAAACACCTTAAAAACCATAAAAACCAATAAAATACAAAAAAACTCATTAAAACCACTAAAAACCATTAAAACACATAAAATCCAAAATACCACAAAAAAACACTAAAACAACAATAAAAGCCTAAAATCCTCAAAGATCCCTAAAACCATTATAAATTATAAAACACCATATAACACTATAACCACAAAAACCATAAAACCCTAGGAAGTAGTAAAACACCCTTAATGTAATAAAAACAATAAAAACATAAAAACCCTAAAACCCTAAAACCCCAAAATACACCATACAAATACATAATTACCTTAATTACCCTTAAATGCCATTAAACCCTTAAGAATTTATAAAAATACTACACCTCCTAAAAATACCTAAATACCCAAATACCAAAATACCCTAAAAATATTTAAAAACCATAAGAAAATCTAAAACCCTAAAAAAATAAAAACCCTATAACCCCTAAAAATCTAAAAACCTCTGAAAGAGCATAAAAAATATATATGCCCAAAAACCAATAAAACTTCTAAAAACCCATAAAAGAACAAAAAAAATCTGAAACCCCAATAACGAAAAAAAACCAAAAACCCATAAAGGCCCTATTAAATCCTGAAAACCCCTAATAACAAAAAACCTGAAAACACCAAGAAGACAATAAATCGATAACATTTCTCTAAAATACCCTCAAAATACTAAAATAGTCTTAATCTATTAAAAAATTCTAAAGAACCAAAAAATAATTACAAAATTGTAAGGGACCATAAAAATCCTAAAACTAGAATTGAGCATAACACCCCGAAAAAAACCATAAACACTAAATATACTAATGGTCTATAAATATGATAAAAATGCTAAAAACCCGTAAATTCTTTAAAAATGACCTTAAAACCCTGAAAAAATATAAATTAAACTAAAATAATTTAAACACAAAAAACCCCCTAAAAACTATATAAATATTAGAAAACCACACCCCCCCCCCCCTAAAAAATTCAAGAAGACCATAAAAACTCTAAAAACCCTAAATGCCTTAAAAAACTAAAATCCAAAAAGGCCATTAAACACCAAAAACCATAAAACACCACAAATCCCAAAAGCATTAAAACTCCATAAAAACCATATTAACCATTAAAAATTCCCAAACAACACAAAAAGATCACAAAATTTCAATAATATCCCATAAAAACCATAATAAGATAAAAACCCATTAATCTGTAAAACCCATAAAACCCCCTAATAAAAAAAACTCCAATGTTCTGAAACCCCCCAGAAATATTAAATACCTAAAATACTCAGAAACCATAAAACCCAAAAAACCCGAAAATCAAAAAAAATCAAAACCCTAAAAGATTCTAAAAACCCTAAAAAACATAATAACCCAAAAATATATAAAAACCCAAAATACCAAAAAAAACAACCCAAACAATCAAAAAACACTAAAACATTATATACAAAGATACAAATATAAAAACCCAGAAAGACTATTAAAACCCCTAAAAACCTAAAAACCCCAATAAAAAATCATAACAACTATAAAAACAAATACAAAACTAAAAACTCAATACCCAAAAAAGGAAAAATAACCATAAGACCACAAAAACACTAATAAACTTAAAAACCAAAAATCAATAAAAAACCCTAAAATCCATCAAATCGTTATTGGCCAAAAAAACCCAAAAAATCAAAAAAAAACTCTAAAACACCATTAACCCCTAAAACACCTAAAAACCCTAACACACTATAAACCCTAACCCCCATAAAAACCTAAAAACTCTACGCCCATAAATTTTTTAAACCCATTAAAACCCCTAAAACCCATAAAAATGGTAAAATCCTTAAAACTAAGAAAAACACTAAAACCCCTAAATCTGATAATAACAAAAATAAATAAATAAGCCCAAAAATTTCAGAAATCCCCAAAATCCCAAAACCACATATAAAATCCAAAAAAACCTAAAATAACATAAAAAACATTGAACATCCCCCAAAAAACATAAAAACCCCAAAACCCCTAAATGGCCTAAAAACACTAAAACTCTAAAATAAAAAAAGACTGTAAAACCTCTATAAACACCAAAGAAGACCCTAAAACTTTTCAAACACCCAAATTAATTAAAAAATAAAAATCACTGAAACACTAGAAAGCTAAAAGCCTGAAATCCCAAAACACCCTAAAATACCCTTTAACAAAAAAAAATCTATAGTTCCTTAAAACTATTTCAGAACCATAAAATCGCTAAAACAATGAAAAACCTGAAACTCCATAAAAACCAAATACCTAAAAACTCATAAAAACCCATAAATACTATAATAACCCTTTTGAACCCCTAATCCTTCTAAAATTTTTAAAAATCCTTAAATCATAAAAACCCCAACAACTCTAAAACCTTAAACACCCTAAAAACAGTAGAATACCATTAATACCTTGTCAACCCTATGAAAACCCTAAAAACCCCTAGTAAAACATTAAATTCCCTAAAAACACCAAAAAAACCCACAAATGATAAGAACCCAAAAAACCTCTAAAAACCGTAACATACCCTAAAACCACTTAAAACCTAAAGCACTAAATCCCTATAAAACCCTACAAACCCATATAAAACCATAACAAAACAATAAAACCCTAAAACCCCCTAAAAACTAAAATAACATGAAATCCCCTAAAATAATAAATACCATAGAAGCTATGAAAATCATAAATACAATAAAAACCCTAATGACCATTAAAACACTAAAACCCATAAATTACACTAAAAGCCCCTAAAACCCTTAAAAACCATAAAATATTAATAACCTAAAAACAATAAAAATTCTAGAAACCCCTAAAACTATAAAAAATATATTCAACACCTTAAATACCACAGAAACACTAAAAGTTCATAATAAACCCTTAAACCCAATATGAAAAACATAGAACCTGGACACCCTAAAAGCACAAAAATACCCTTATAAGCACAAAGAATTCTTAAAAAACATGAAAAATCAATAAAAACATCTTAAACACCTTAAAATCCCTAAAACCATCTAAAACCCAAAAAATACCTGAAAACCATAAATACCTAGAGAATCCATAAATAACTCTAAATTCCATTAAATCCCAAAATGTACTAAAAAATATAAAAATACTAAAAACCTTAAAATCCTAAAAGAGGCTTTAAACGCCTAAAACTACTAAACAAATAAAAACCCATCAAGACACCTAAAAATTGCAAAACATCCCTAAAAACCCTGAAACCCACTTAAAATCTATAAAACCCTAAAAACACTAATAACCCTTTAAACCAAGGAAACCCCCTATGAAAACTCTATAAATAATAAAACCCTAAAACCCTAAAACCCCTAAACCCCTAAAATCCATAAAACCCCTAAAACCCTAAAAGAACCTAAACCCCATAAAATCTCTAGTAATCAAAAACCCCTAAAAAATATAAATTATCTAAAACCCTAAAAACCATAATGTCCCTTAAGTGACTCTAAAAACAAATGAAATGGGGAAAAACACTAAAACAACCTAAAAACATTAAAACCCTAAACACCATAAAAACATATAAAACATCTAAAAGTCCCAAAATACACATAAACGGCTTAAAAACACTAATAAATATATTAACCCTAAAAATCTGAAAAACCCTTAAAACCATGAAGGACCATAAATCCTCTAAAAGCCATAAATGACCCTAAAACCCAAAAACCCTTAAAGGGCCTTGAAAATGCTAAACGAACATATGAAACCCTAAAACCCAAAAAGTCTATAAAACCCTACAGATACCCCAAAATAACCTAAAAACCCATTAAACACCTAAAACCCTAAAAAAAACATAAAATCCCTAAAAGACCATTAATAACGAAAAAAACCTAAAAGATCTGAAAACCCCATAAAAATCGTAAAAGACCCAAACACCCATTTAAAAACCTAAAAACCCGTAAAACCCATTAAAATCAAAAAAGACCATAAAACCCCTAAAAACACTCAAAAACAAAAAGACACTAAAACATTAAAAACCATAAAAAAATCCTTAACCATTATACGACACTAAAAACCATAAAATACTAAAAACTATAAATAGTCTGTAAAAATGTAAAACTAGAAAAAGAAATTTAATTTCCTTCAAACACAAATAACCCCAAAAATACCAAAAAATCCTAAAATAGTCAAAAGACTAAATAACCAAAAAAAAACTCTAGATCCCTAAAAACAGCTAAAACCTCTAAAACCCCTAAAAAAATTTAACACCCAAAGAGATGATAAAACCCCACCAAAACCCCTAGGAAACTCATAAAAACCCTAAAACCCATAAAACTCCTAATACCCACTAAAACTGCTAAAAACTACAAAAAACCCAAAAAACCCTATAAAACCCTAAATGCCTTTATACCCCTAAAACCACTAAAAATAATAATATCCCTAAATCACCCAAAAACCCAAAAACCATAAAAAACTAAAAAATAAAAAAAACATTTAAATACCCTAAAACCCCAAAAACCCATGAAATCCCTAAAAACTTAAAACCACATGAAAACTCTAAAAACCCCTTAAGGATCATAAAACCCATTAACACCCATGAAAACCCTAAAAGTACCTAAATCCTTAAAAACCCTAAAACCCAAATGAACCTAAATGACCATAAATAACCCTATAATCCCTAAAATGAACTAAAAACCCTTTAAATATCCAAATAATTTAAAACCCCTAAAAACCCTAAAAACACTATATAACTCTATAATTATTTACTAAGCATAGTACACCCTAAAACACCTTAACAACCGAAAAAACCCCAAAACATTAAGGGCATTAAAACTACAATAAAAATAATTAGAAATTAAAGGACCCTAAAACATAAAAAACATAAAAAACACTTAAATTCCTAAAAACTCTTTAAAAACCGAAAAATTCTAAAAAACCTAAATAACCAAAAAATCATAAAACCCAAAAAAACAAAAAAAGCTTAAGAGAACACCAAAATTCCTAAAAACACAAAAATATAAATAAAAACATTTAAATCACTAAAAATAAAAAAAACCATAAAATACTATAAAAAATTAAAACCCTACAAACACATAAAAAACCCTAACAAACACTATAAAACCCTTAAACCCCAATAAATCACCTAGAAAACAGTAAAACCACACAAACTCTAAAAGAACCCCAAAAGAACACTACAAGACCTATAAGAATCCTAAAAAACTCTAAAACAACCTTAAAATCCTAAAATCCTTAATTTAACCTAAAAACGTAAAACCCATAAATGGTCTAAAAATGATAAAAACAGTAAAAACCATTAAAGAAATTAAACCCCTAAAACCCAAAAAACCATAAACATCTAATACTACTACATACCAAAAGTAATCAAAAATATCCTCAAAAGTCTAAAAACCCCTAAAACCCCAAAGAGACTATAAAACCACTAAAACAAGATAAAATGCTTTAAAACCACAAAATCCAATCAAAACTGAATATACCGTTAAAAACCATAATGATCCTGAACACGATAAAACCCCTTATATATCCCAAATACCCCTAAGAACCTCTAAAAACACCCTACCCACCCCTCAAAATAATAATCCCCCTAAAAATTATAAAATCTCAAAAAATCCAAATGACCCTAAAAATCCTAAAAAAATCCTAAAACTAGTAAATGCCTCAAAACCCCTTAAACCCCTAAAGAAATGAAGAAAGCCGAAAAGTCCCTGAAACCCCCCCTAAAACCCCTAAAACCCCCTTGAAACCCCTCAAAACCCTATGAAAACTGAAAAAACTTTTAAAAACCCCTAACCCCCTAAAAACCCCTAAGACTCTAAAAAACCCTAAAAACAATAAAATACAATAAAAGACGCTAAAACCCATAAAACACTAAAAGACCAAAACAACCTTATAAAATCCTAAAACACCATTAAAGATCATTATAGTCCAAAAAAACCTGAAAACCCTAAAAAATCTAAATATTTTAAAACACTAAAAACCATATAAATCTCAAGACCCCTATAAATCCATGAAAAACATAAAACCATACAACCCCTAAAAACACATTGAAATTCAATGGAACTCCTTAAATTTTGAAAAAAGACCCTACAAATCACTAAAAACTAGAAAAAATCCTAAAACCATAGAACCCTAGAACATTATAAAATCTTTAAAAGAATTTTAAAATCCTTAAAACCATCAAGAACCCTAAATTTAATAGGAAGAAAAGAAATATCTTAAAATCCACAGACCCCTAAAAACTAAAAAACCCTAAAACCCAAATAAATAAAAAAACTGATAAAAACACAAAAAACATTAACAAAAACCTAAAAACAACAAAAATAAAATAAAACCTATGAAAAACCTAAAAACACTAAAACTCATTAAACTCTAAAACCCTTAAAACCCCTTAAAACCCCTAACAAACACATAAAACCCAAAAACACTTAACAACCCCAATCCCCAAAAAAACCCCACAAAACCCTTATAAACTAAAACCCTGAAACACATAAAAACATTAAAACATTAAAACCCCTAAGAATTATAAAAACCATAGAAACACCGTAAACCCCAAAAAAACCCAAAAACCCTGAAAAATCCATAAAAGACATAAAATACCATAAAACAACATTAAAATTATTAAAATCCAATAAAACCCAAAATTTTATAAAAATCAATAGAAACGAAACACCCCCCCTAAAAACACCTTCGGTCTTAACCAACATTCAAACCCCTTTGCAACTCGAAACCCCTAAAACTATAAAAACTCCCAAAAACCCTAATTTTATCTAAAGCCCTAAAACCACCTCAAAAACCAAAAAAAACCATTAAAACAATAAAAAAAATACACTAAAAATACAAAAAATCCAAAAAAAATGTTAGAAATCATAAAAATGCCTAAAACCCATAAAATACGCAAAAGCCCCCAAAAACCTCAAAATTCATAACATTCACAAAAAAAATAATAAATAATAAAAAACATACAATCCTAAAACCATTAAAACCCCTATAAATGGATAAAAAACATAAAGGGACCCAAAATCCCTAGAAACCCTAAAAAATATAAAATCCCCAAATACACTAAATCCATTAAAACCCCTAAAACCTAAAATCCCCAAAAAAACCAAAAATCCAAAAAATCTCTAAAACTCCCTAAAATATTTCAAAAAACCCTAAAAGAAAAAAATACCACATAAACCCTTAAAATACATAAAACCATTACAACACCTCAAACCCTACAGAAACTAAAAACCCAAAAACTATAAAAAAACTAATTCCACATTAAAACCCATAACAACCCAAAATACCGTAAAACCATAAAAAAATATAATCATTAAAACTCTTAAAACCCATAAAATAAGTGAAAAATCCTAACAGCCCCAAAAAACACTAAAACCCACAAAAAACATAAAAACCTAAAATACCCTAAACCCCCAAAAACACTACCAAACCATAAAACCCTTGAAAATAAAATTATATTAAAACCCCTAAAAACCATCAAAACTCAAAAACAATGACATTTTCTAAACCCCCCCTAAAAACGTAAAAACCCAAAATTACCTATTGACTATAAAAACCCAAAAACCAAAATTCCCATTAACCTCATTATACCTAAAGAATAAAAAAAATCACCCAAAACCATAAAAAAAACTTACAAAACCAAAAGTTCCCAAGAAACCCTAAAACATTCTAGAAACACCAAAAACCAAAAATCCAAATAAAAATAATAAAATAACTTAAAAATCATAAAAAACTCTAAAACATCATAAAATTCCATAAAAATCTAAAAACCCCATAAATACCATAAAACTCCTAAATGAAAAAAAACACTAAAAACCCAGAAATAAAATTAAAATATGAAAACAAACTAAAAGACGCTAAAACCCAAAAAACAATAATAGACACTAAAATCATAAAAACCCAAAAACAATTTAACAACCCCTAAATCCCATAAAGGAATGTACAAAAAAATTCCTAAAGGACTTTAAAAACTCTAAATGACCCCAAAAAAATTAAAGGATCCTAATCCACTAAAAACCCCTACGAAACTCTAAAAAACCTAAAGAAATGGATCCTAAAAACTCTTAAGACCTTAAAAATATTAAAAACCGTAAAACCATTATAAACCCTAAAAAACCATATAAAATTATTGAAACCCTAAATGACCTAGTATCCCTAAAACCCTAAAAGATCATACAAACCAAAATAACCTTAACAATCCTAAAAGACCCTAAATAACTATAAAACCCCAAAAAAGTCTCAAACTCCATAAAATCCCTAAAAACACTAAAACCCCAAAAAACATTAAAAGGCCACAAAATTTCTAAAACCACTCAAACCCCTCAAAAACTAGAAAACCCCAAAAAACCTAAAAACCCCAAAATATAATAAAAAAACTAAAACCCCAAAAAATCCCAAAACCCCAAAAAAGCCTTAAATACTCCAAAAGACACTAAAAGCCCAAATCAGCTTAAAGTACCCTAAAAACCATTAAAAACCTAAAGGACCCCAAAAGCCTCAAAATATTAAAGGAACCAAAAATTAATAAAATAACCCTAAAATACCATTAATCCCATAAAAACAAAAAAACACCCCCCAAAGAAATGCTCAAATACCTAAAAATCCCCAAAACATCTCTATGAATCGTAAAAGAACATGAAATATCACAAAAACCTAATAACCCTTAAAACCCCAAAACCCAGTAGACTCTAAAAACCCTAACAAAATTTAAAATACACTAAAAATCATTAAAAACCCCTCCAAACAGTTAAAAATTATAATAAAATTAAGACATATTTAACCTGTCTAAATTCCTAAAAAACATTAAAACACTAAAAAAATATTAAAACAGTAAAACCTTTTTAAACCATGATTGACCTTAAACCCTAAACACACAATAATTAATAATAACCCATGAAAACCAAGAAAACATGGAAACCCTAAAATCTATAAATAATCCAAAAAAATTAAAACACCTATAATTGAATAAAAACCAAAATAGTTCATAAAACCCCATAAATAATTAAAAAATAAACCAAATGGAAAAAATGAAAAAGAAATTCATAAACCCTCCATAAAAGACCCTAAATAACTAAAATACTAAAAATTCAAAAAATAACCTAAAACCCACTAAAAATACTAAAAACATTAAGACACCAAATAATATAAAACCCCCAAAATATCCTAAATCCAAAAAAGTTATTGAAAACTATAAAAACCAATGACCCCAAAAAATAATAAAACAATTAAAACCATAAAAAAATTAAAATTAATGAAAACCCCATAAACCATAATGTCCTAAAACCCTTAAAAACCGTAAAATTGATAAAAATAGTAAAAAAAACTAAATCCCCTAAAGAAACCTAATGCATGAAAACCCCAAAACCCTAAAAATCCAAATAAAACACACAAAAACTGAAATCCACTGAAACCCCCAAAACCTATAAAACTCTTAAAACCAATAAAACCCTTAAAACAAAAAAATCCCCCAAAACACCTAAAAACTTTAAACCACTAATAACCCTATGAAACCAGAAAATGTCAGTGGACACTAAAAACCCTAAAAACCAATAAGAATAACTGGAAACCATAAAATCCAAGAAAACCATAAAACCCCTAGAAAACCTAAAAACCTAACAAACAATTAAAACCCAAAAGAAACTTTTAAACCCTTCTAAAACAACAAAAAATCATAAAAACAATAATACCCTGAAAAACATAAAAAACCCTAAAAACCTAAAAATAAAAAGGGGCCATAAAACACCTAAATGTCCTGAAAAACTCTTAAAAACCTAAAGGTGCCTAAAAACATAAAACCACAAAAGGAACCTAAAACCTTTAAAAACATTGAAGAACCATAAAATAACTAAAATCCCTAAAAGAACCTGAACCCCTAAAAATCATTAAAATCCTTATATCTCTTAATGAACCTTAAATGCTAAAAACCCTAAAAATTCTAAAACCCCATAAAACCCTATAAAATTTAAATACCATAATGGCTCCAAAAAACCTAAATGATTGAAAAAAAATTCTAAAACCATCAAAAGACCCAAAAAAAATTAAGAGACGTAAAAACACTAAAGAATCCTAAAACCCTATAAATTCCATGAAACCCACTTAAAATAATTAAAACCCATCAAACACATAAAACCCATAAGAACCCTTTATAAACCCTAACAACCCCTAAAACCCTATATAACCCTAAAAATAATTACAAAAACCAAAAAAATATAAAAACCAATAAAACCCTTAAAATATAAAAAATCATGCACCCCTAATAACACATAGTACCCTAAAAATATGAAAAACCACTAAAACTCTAAAAACATGAAAAAAATGATAAATCTCTAAAAAACCCAAAAAAACCCCCAAAAACCCGAAAAATACCATAAAACCCCAAAATCCCAAAAACAATAAAACCCTAAATCCCTAAAATAGTAAAACACTAAGAAACCATAAAAACCATAAAATGCAAACAACAAATACACTAAAACCCCAAAAATATCTAAAAGCCATAAAAATAATTAAACCACTAAATTACCATAAAAATTAATAAAAAACCCAAAAACCCTCAAAAAAACCTTAAAACCCATAGGAAAAACAAAATAACTAAAAACCACTAAATTTTATAAAACCCCTTAAAATACCTAAAAACCGCAAAAAACTACTTAACGACCATGAAACACAAAAAAACCAAGAAAACATTTATTCCCTAATGATCGAAAAAACCCCAAACCCCCATAATATGCTACAAATCCCATAAAAACACTAAAAATCTACATAACTGAAAAAACCCTAAAACCCAAATAACCCATAAAATTGCCAAATACCACTTAAAACCCACCAAAAACATAAAATACCTAAAACCTAAAAACCATAAAATACGCCAAAAACACTTAAATATCCTAAAACCCCAAAGAACCCTTAAAACTGCATAATCCTAAAACGGATATAAAACCATCAAAAACTAAAAAAATGAATAAAACTCAAAAAGAATGTAAAACCCCTAATACCCATAAAATTTCCTCAACCCCCTAAAAATCCTAAAACTAATTAAAACCCTAAACCTCAGTTCGAATTCCTAAAACCAATAAAACAACTAAAGACCATCAAAACGCCATAAAATTCTAAAAAACATAAACAACCCCAAATCCCCTAAAAACCCCTAAAAACCCTAACATGACCTAAAAATCACTAAACATTCACAGAAACCCCCAATAAAACCCTAAAAACCCATAAGAATACTAAAATCTTTAAAAATCATAAAATCCATAAAAACACTTAAACAATAAAAACCATCCTAGAAATGCAGAAAACCAATAAAAGACCCTAAAAATCAAAAAGTTTAATAAATGTCGACAAACCCCACAAAATGCTAAAATCCTAAAAAGACTATGAAACCATAAAAACACCTAAAAATAAAAATAAACTAAAACCCCAGAAATTCAATAAAATCCTAGAAGAAAAATTTACCCTAAAACACTAAAATTATAGAAAACACTCAAAATCCATAAAAAATTAAAAACACACTAAAACCTAGGAAAACAAAAATCCCCCAAAAAACCACAAAATCCCCAATAACCTTAAAAACCCTAAATTCAATTAAATCAATAAAAATCACTAAAAATCCAAAAAACACACTAAAACCCGATATAACATGAAAACTATAAAATACACTAAAAACTCTACATAAAAAACCTCCTTAAAACCTTAAATACCTTATACACCCCCTAAATATTAAAAATATATAAAACCCTAAATAAACTTCAAATATCTAAAAAAACCCAAACCCCATAAATACAATAAAAACATATAAAACCCCTAAAAACCCTTTAAACAATTTATAACATTGAAAACCGCCGAAGACCATTAAATTTCAAAATAAATACCTTAAACCGATTAAAAATATCAAAAAGTCTTTTAAACCATCAAATACCTGAAATAACCTGAAATATATAAGATCCCAAAAAACCCTTAAAACCCTAATTCTCTAAACACCAAAAACCCCTAAAAAGAACGTAAACTCAAAAAAAAGCTTATGAATTCTAAAAAATCAAAAAACACATACAAGAACCTAAAATCCCTAAAAACCATAAAAAACCTATAAAACCCTAAAAGCATAAAAACACAATAAAATCTTAATTAAACACTGAAATATAAACCTTTTAAATACTAAAAGTCTATAAAACCCCTTACAAATCCTAAAAACCCTAAAACCATAAAAACCCTAAAAACCCTAATAACCCAAAAATCCCAAAAAATCCCTAGAAACCATAGAAACCCTAATACACAAAAATACTAAAACCCCAAAAAACCTAAAAATATGGAAGGCCCCTAAGAACCCAAAAAATCATAATATCCCAATAATAACCCTAATAAACCATAAAACCCCAAAAACCACTAAAAACATAAAAACCCCAAAAAACACTAAATACCTAAAAACCGTAAAAACAATAAAAACACTAAAACCCATGAACCCCCTAATACCCAATACAAATCCATGAAAACCCCTAAAACTCATAAAACCCATAAAAGCCAAATAAAATCTAAAACTCATTAAAAACACTAAAAACCTAAAACCTATAAAAACTATAAAAACTCTAAAAAAGAAATAAAATATCAAAAACCAATTAAAAATGAAAATAATCCAAAAATCCTAAAAAACCAAAATACAGATGAAAACCCATAAAACACTACAAATACTAAAAAACCCAAAAAAAATAAGCCCTAAAAACATAAAAAATATTAACAACCCTAAAATCTAAAAATTCCATAAAACCCTATAAAACCTTAAAACCCATAAAACATAAAAAACCCTAAAACTTTAAAATCCCAAAAAACACAAACCCACTAAATTTAATAAAAACCTAGAAGTCCTTAAAACCCTAGAAACCATAAATACATTAAAATTACTAAAAAACCCTAAAACCCCTAAAACCCAAAATACCCATAAAATACCCCAAAATTCTGTAAAACTACTAAAAATATAAAAGACCTCAAAAAATGTAAAAACCCAAAAAAAACCCTAAATACCCTAGGTGACCCTAAAACCCCTAAAATTTATAATGAAACTATTAAACCCTTTAAAACACATAAAGAACACAGAATACCCTAAATACCCAAAATGAAATAAAAATTCTTATAACCCTGAAAAATCTAAACAATCCAAAGGAACCTAAAATTATCTAAAACCCCTAAAACCCCTAAACACACTAATGGCCCGTAAAACGACTAAATTTTTATAGGACCCTAAAATACCCTAAAAACTGAAGGACCCATAAATACCATAAGAACCCCTAATTAACCATAAAAACTCTAACACACCTAAAGGATACTAAAAATCATAATCACCCTAAGGGACTGTGAATACCCTAAAAACATTAAAAGACCCTAAAAGCCATAAAAACCAGAAATAACACAAAAAACACAAAAAATTCCAAATAACCCTATAAAAACTGTAAAACCCCTAAAATAACTAAAAAAATTAAAAAACATATAACCCAAATTTAACAAAACAATCTTCCATGGTAAGTTTCCCTTTGAATAATGCTATTTTTTTTCATTGTACGCAACTTCGAGATATTAACACATCGCGACCAATCAAAATATTTGTTATGAATAGTAATACCCACTTTTTGAACTTTTATCAATTTTATCATTCAAAATGGAATTCATTTTTAGATTCAGAATATTGAAATTAGATTAGGGTGAATTTAATTTTTTTTTTGAAAACATTGAGTTTTTAATGAATAGTGGAAAATAATAATTTTTTATTAAAAATGACTTTTTTAATCAAAATAATTTATAGTACTAAATTATACTATTCTTGGTTTTTAAAAATAATTAGATTATAGTTTGAACATTTAATACAATGTTGGTCATTGGATTTAATTTTACATTTAAACTGGACATAAGCAAGTCTCAATCTTTTGATAGTTATTATTTCTTAAAAAAACCTATTTGTTTTGACAATGGAAATTAATTTTAATCTAATTTCTAACACTTCTATGTTTTGAATTTAGAAAAATGGATTCCATATTTAGAATTAGGAGTTCCAAATAGTGTAAATAGATTAAATTTTTTATACATTTTGAATAATTACTTCGGTAAATATTTTATTTACCATGGTTAAAGAGGTAAATCATGTAAATAAGGATAAAAAATAATATTATAATAACATTAAATTACCCTAACACGTGTCCAAACCCAATTTTATGATACTTTTCCGACCATGGTCGTTCTTGGGTCTATTTGGGGAACCCATGGAGCCACTTGGGAGTGATAATGATATTATATATTAAATAATTTAAAGTAAAGAAAAAAATAACAAAAGCAAATATTTTTTAGTAAAATAATATTTATATGAGGTTATATAATTGATCTATTCGAATATAAATAGTAATTAACAAGCTAAAAATATTTCCAACATCATAATATTTTATTTATAATTTTTGGACAGAAAATAAATATATTTATATATGACACAATAATGACACAGTAGTTACCTTATTAATGAAACAATAAAATAAATGATATCATAAATACGAAAATAAATATAATTTGAAATTTTGGATGCCATAAACAAATTTTATAGGGGACTATGAAATTTTAGGGTCTATTTAATGTACCTATTGTTAAGTAATAATGTTTTTATTATTTTAAAAAAATCAATTATTAAATAATGTAAAAAATGACATAAATGATTTTTTAAAACAAATACTATATTATTGGTTGATATAATAATCCTAAAATTCTAAAGTTGGTAAAAATACTTAAATAATGATAGGTGTATCATTAATTAACTAATTTTGGTTCTCTTGGATGTTCATAGTAAGATTATTAACCATATAATATAAAAATACAAATAGACATGGTAAATGTCAAACTATTTAACTAAGAGGTAAATCTAAAAGATAAGGTTAATATACTGACCAAAACCTGTATAAAACCTTTTGGATGAGTTTTTTCGACCCATACCCACCATATAATATAAATATTTTATTTATGTGCCACTATAAACCTAAAATTATTTAATTATAATATATTATTCCCAGCTTTTCCTAAGGTGCCCCTCACCCTTCTTATAAATGAAACTTCCCCTTGTCTATAATTAACACCTTAAAAGCCAATTGGATCGGCCATCCCCTGACCCAATACCCTCCCAAAATTCCTCAATGCATCTTAGAGGCCTTAATTTAGTCAGAAATCCAACCTATGGAGCCCTTTTGATCAAATCAAAAGGAAGAACCCGAAGAAGAGGTAAATATTTCATCACCTCTTTCAAGTTCATTTCTTCTTCCACTTCCTCTTAATTTTTTGTTTCAATTATAAAATATGAACTCCAGTATCTTATATATATGGTGATGTTATTATAAACATTTTACAACCATATTCATTATTCTATCAATCCTTTGAAGGAAATGTCACCATACGTGCGTACGTACGGATTACTGTCTCCACATCGTGGTATAGTTTGTTGTTCAAATATTTCATTATTTGGATGGGTATAATAATGAGTATAAATTATGTAAATAATAAATATATCATGATAATTATTCTGTTTATATGATAAACCATCCAATTATATATGATTTTAATATCTAAAGAACGATATTGTCACTCGTGCGTACGTACGGATTAACGACTCCACGAACACGATGAGATTCATTCCCCATCATATCCATTCATGAATAAATTTAATTTGATGATTAAAAATAATGTTTAAATACTTAATATCATTATAAATATGAATATGAGAAATTTTATCCATAAAAAACATTACTTACTTAACGAAGCATATAAAGGAAAACGAATCAGTTAACACCCAAAACGATGATACTACTGAAATATCATTAACAAAAAAATATTAGAAGATAATATATGATTACATATTAATGTATATGGTTATTGTATAATTTAATAATAATTATTTAATAATTATACATGAGTTTAACCTACCATTTACCAAATAAAAGTACAATGTAAGGGGTTTCTAATCTCACTTTTAATTTTGTGAGATTTCCATTATTAGCCAGTTATTTATTCCATGTAGTGTATTGTGTACTTCCATTTGATATATATTATCATGATTATCTTATATTAATGGTATTATGTGATTCATTTTGTGGTTATTATCTTGTTTTCGAACAACTCGATTGATTACAATGAAGTAAGGGTTTTTTCATCTCACTTTTATTCACACGAGATTCACACTATATTGGCCGCTATTTCCTTTTGTGTGGAGTATGTACTGCCCCTGATTGTATTTTTTTGTAATATACTTTAATTTATTGTTATTTACATCTTAACTGTATGATAATTCTTTAATGGGGTGTATGTTTCCTAAGTTACCAAATCGGTAAGGTAATTACAAATTTCAATTTCCACTCATTGGGCTTTACACAAACTTCATTGATTATTTTACCCCATAATTATGTATGGAATCACTATTTAGTTATTTTGTGGTAATTTCTAGTCCCCTTTCTATGTATATACTTTTGATACACATAATCACTCCACTGATAAATTCACAAGACATTGATATGAACTTGATAAGAGTAATTTTAACTCAATCTCCATTTATTGAGTTAAACATAAAATTCAATTGTGTTGTTTTTTAAAGAATATGTGTGAATGTCCTCTGATTTATTTACACTAAATATCCAATAAAATTTAGTGTATTTATATTTTATAAACATAATTATGTCATAGATTTATCTTTAACCTAAGGATACAGTTTTTATATGATATTTCTTCTCAATTTACATTCCATTGATACTTCTTTGTTCTTATACACCAATACACTTTTATATGGTGTTTATAATGTCTTATTACATAGTATATATTTTAATCCTTCATTCTCATGGTATTATAAGGTTTTGATTACCTCAATTATTTGTATTCAAGTTTCTTTCATTTGGATATTAACTCAAACTAAAATAACATTTAAAATGTTTTAAAAATTTATTCTCCTAAATCTTTCTCATTAATGTCCATGTTTTAAAAATGGTTTTAAGGTTTTATTTATACGGACATTAATGTTTTAAAATTAAAATTCCTTTTAAATGTTTCAATGTGGTATGGGACACTTTGATTCAAAAAACTATTTTTAAACGACTTCATGACAAATAGTGTGACTTTTAAATGTTTTCAAGAAATGGGAGGATTTTTCTCTCAAATAGTTTTGATGATTATTTTCATCTCTGTCAATATCATTCATTATTATCTATTGATGTTGATCTATTATAATACAATCTTCCATATTTTATTGAATGAGTTAGGTTTCTCTGTGAATGTGCTATTTTCATACCATTCATGGTTTGTGGATAAAATATTGACATTTTGTATGCTAGTTTTAATATAAATTTTCATATTATGTTTAATCCTTTTCATATGAGGAATGAATTGGAATTAATATGTGATGTGTGGAGCCTGATATAGCTCCTTGATTCATCGGTAGGTCTCATGAGACAAACTAGTGTCTTGAAACTAGGCCTTGAAAAAATTATATATGTAGTCTTGGTACGGGGCCTTGACTATGTGGTTATGATGTCCAAAATCATTCATTCCATAATTATTATATTTTCTATTGATATTTAATATGGTTATTTGACTAATAGAACACCCATGATTATGTTTTATTATGGTATTATTTACTCAGCTCATATTCCGGCAATAAAGTGATCATGTTTATTATTCATTAGGGCATTTGTTTTCAATTATTCACCATGCATAATATTTAGGTTATCTTCCACTGTATTGCTTACCCTTAATGGGCATTTGAGATCACCCATTTCTTATGTTTCATTTTTCCCAGGATGTGAAACTTTATTTGAAGAGTGACTTATTGGGATATTCTATGGGATCTTAGTGTTTTCTATGTAAACAATGTTGTTATACATTTCCATTTTTTGATGTAATGTAAACCTTATCAATGTATCTAGTACTTACAAGGCTACTAAACTCATCAGTCTTTCTATACTTCATCTTTTGTGATCATGCCAATGATACCTAATAATGCACCGACTCTTGGATTCTAGGGTCGGGGTGTTACAGTTGGTATCAAAGGAAGTTTAGTACAAACCATGGAATCTATATTTAGATAAACTTTGATTAGAGCACATTACCCTAAGATAGACATTGAGGATTAGTAAAGAAGAACTTCCTATAATTTTAGTATAGTAGAGATTATGAGGGTTTTCTATACAATACATCCATTTATATATCCGAGCAGGTAGAGTCAGCTCTGGCACAATTGTACCTAGGAGTGAAAAATATGACATGGAGTTTTATGCTTGACACGGTGTATCGTCGTACACGACAGCGGGCCTTGCTACACCCATGGTTATGACACTCCAAGGGGATATGATTAGGATAATTCACATTTTCTTTACAAACCGATTTGAGTTATTTTAATATAAGATGAGTATAAATGACCTTAGTTAATCCTACGATGTTCTAAATTGAAAATAAGTTGTCATGATATTCTTTATATGATGTTATGACTATTATTTCTCACACAATTCTTTCTGGTTTTAGTCAATGCCTAGATTCCGAGGAAGTCATAGTAACTTTGAGAATGATGTATAAGGAAGGAACTTTATTATAAATGAGAAAAAAATGGAATATTGATAGCCATAAAAGATATTATGTTCCTACCAAATCAGTTTTCCAAAAATATGATTAATAACCTATATATTAACCAAATCCCGGACTCAATAAAGAAGAGGAAGGCGATGAATGACAGGAGCTCCAGTAGTAGAGACCATGGAGAAAAGAAACCTCAATTTCTATCATGCAGTAAATGTGGAAGGGGACACCCAGGAAAGTGTCTCAATGGGACAAAGAAATTATTTACGTGTGGGAAAGAATGACTTAATGTAAATAATTTCCGAGGAAAAATTAAGAGTACTATGGAAGAAAATAAAAATGGTCTCAAGAATCCATTTACAGTTATTTGTCGTAATTGTAGGGTACCGAGCCATTAACTGAGTGAATGACCTATTCTATTGGATATTTTCTTGGTCAAAGAAGAAGCTATGTGGAAATAAATGGTTGGAGAAATGTTTAAAAGTATTAGTGATCTTTTATAATGGGATTACATTGGATTAATTTTCTCTTGTATTAGTAACCCGGTAGTTTGTCATGTGAAAATGATATTTGAGGAAGAATTATCTTTTCCCTTGTGGATATAGTTATAAATAACCATTTGGTTTCTTATGATCATTGAGTTTGAGTCAATTACAAGTTATTATATTTTTGGATGAAAATGCAAGGTATGAGATAAAATTTTTGTGTAAATTATGTTATGGTTATTTTGAGGAATTTATCTCATTTTGGTAATGTTATAAAATACAGTTTTTGAAAAAGGACAACACGCAGGCCATGTGGCAACCCGTCACATCCGACAAAGCTGTGGGAATTAAACCCACAACCAAAGTGCGATTGGGATTTATTGCATACCATTAGACTACATGAAGTCCCTGGTTAGTGTGACTAATTATTTTTAGTAACATGATTTTATAAATCTATAATAAGTTTATTTTTGATCTTATGTCTTATCAAATGAATACCCTTAGTATAGGAAAATGATATGGTGATCGAGTGATAAATGTTATTTGGGAAGACGTTCTCTCTATTGGGAACACTATATGCCTAAGGAAAATAGAATACTATGGAATTTCATTTGAGGAATAATGGTTGATTTTTATCTATGTTATTATGGTGGATTTATAGTGATTTGGGGTATTTATGGAAATGATTAACCTATAATAGGGAATATTTTATTAGGTTAATTACTTTTAAGCATATAAATTTAACAAGAGTCGATGTCATTTGGAGATACAATTTAACGTGGACGACTACCTAACCAAATTCTTCTATGTTTTGGGTTTCAATGCTTGTTTAGGTTATTTTGAGGATTTCAAGGAAAATTGTTTACTGAATGGTATTTATTTAACTTTGGGATACTGTTGGTTTAATTTTAGAAATTAAGATTAGTGTTTCTTTATTTGAGGGATTATCCTTTTGGGGGATCATCTAATCTTGTACTAACCTTTTTGGTTTTGATTAATCTCTAAAGGCAAGGTAAATATATAGTTTATTCCTTGTGAATCATGTGATTCTCAAGAAGTCGATTTTTTCTCTTCCGGTGTGACCAAGTCATCTTGAATACTCATCGTTTGAAAAAAATGATTTAGTGTTAGAAATTTTTTAAAGAACGAAATTATACCTAAAAAGTAAGTATATCACTTTATTTTCATAGTCAATCTCATAAATAAATTCCCCATCTTTATGAAATGGAACATAAAACAAAATAAACATTGTTCGTTTAATTTTCCTACTGAGAAACTAATAACCTCTTATCCCATCATATGTTTGTGGTTTTCTTATTGTTAACTTTATCCTAAGCATGTTTTCTATCCCTCTCCATATGATCTTGACACATAGTATATCTTCCATGTCCATGTTTTCCTACATGCAATCCCAGTATGGGTTATCTTGGGTGACCTTTGTACTTCTCTTTCTTTCTTTTAAAGTGATAGTTTTATTTACACTTTTTCATATGTGGGACTTTCAATTATGTTCCCATGCCCAATTTTAAAAAATTACAAGGACGCAATTTTAGAAAGGGGGAATAATGTAACACCTCATGCTTCCACAGTATGTTTTCCTTTGAATATTTCAATATCTTGCGTTGTACACAACTTCGAGATTCTAACAATGATGACCAATCAAACTAGCCGTTATGAATAGTAATACCAACTTTTTGAAATTATATCAATTATATCATTCAATATGGAATTAATTTTAGGGTTTATAATATCAAAATTAGCTTAGGGTGAATTTTGTGTATTTTTCTCAAAACATTCAGTTTTTGATGAATAGTGAAAAATACTAAATTTTAATTAAAAACAACTTTTTTATCAAAATATTTTGTAGTGATCAATTATTATATTGATTGGTGTTTAAGTATAACTATATTATATTTTTTCCATTTAATATATTTTCGTTCATTGGGAGTAATTTCATATTTAAACTGGACATAAGCAAGTGCAAATCTTTTGATAGATATTATTTCTTAAAAACACGCTTTTTGTTTTGACAATGAGAATTAACTTTAAATTAATTTTTGCCACTTCTGTTTTTTGAATTTAGAAAAATGGATTCCATATTGAAAATCAGGTGTTCAAAATTTTGTAAATAGGTAACTTTTATTTTTAGAGACTCTGAATAATTACTTGGGTAAATATTTTATTTACTATGGTTAACGGGGTAAATCCAGTAAATAAGGTAAAAAAAATAATATTGTAATAATATTAAATTACCCTAAAACGTGTCGTAACCCTATAGGCTGATTAATTTCCTACCATGGGAATCCTTGGGTTTATTTTGGTACCCCATTGAGCCACTTGGGAGTGATAATGACATTTAATATTAAATAATTTACACTAAAGACAAAAAAACAAAAGAAAATATCTTTTAGTAAAATAATTTTTATATGATGTAATATAATTTATATATTAGACAATAAATTTTAATTAGAAATATAAAAATATTTCCTACCTCAGTATATTTTATTTATAAATTCTAGACATTATATAAATATATTTATATATGACACAATACTGACACAATATTTTCCTTATTAATGAAACAACCAAATAAATGATATTGTAAATACTAAAATAAATAAAATTTGAAAGTTATGATACCATAAAAAATTTTATAGGTGAATATGAAATGTTATGGTTGATTAAATTTATTTTTAAGTAATAAAGTTGTTAAGACATTAACAAAAATCTATTATTAAATAATGTCAAAATTGACATAAATGTGTTTTTAAAACAAATACAATATTACTGGTAGATATAATAATCCTAAAAATATAAGATTCGAAAAAAAGACTTATATAATGATATTTGTATCATTAATTAACCACTTAGGGTTATCTTAGATGTTTATAGTATGTTTATTAACCATATAATATAAAAATACAAAGAGACATGGTTAATGTCCAACTATTTAACTAAGAGTTAAATATAAACGATAAGGTTAATATAGTGACCCAAACCTATCTAAAACCTTTTGGTTTAGTGGTTTATACCCATACCCACCTTATCCTTTAAATAATTTATTTTTTATCCATTAGAAACCGAAAATTATCTTATTATAAAATAATATTTCTAGATTTTTCTAAGGTGTCCCTCACCCCTCTTATAAAAGGGAACTTCCCCTTCACTCTAATTCACTCCTTCTAAGCCTTTAGGCTCAGACAAAACCTACTCCAATACCCTATATACTGTCCTAACTTCATCCTAGAGGCCTTACATTAGTCATAATGTCATCTTAAAAATCCATTTTGATCAAATCAATAGGGGGAACTCGAAGAGGAGGTAAATATTTCATCACATTTTTCATGTTTCATTGTTCTTCCACTTCCTCTTTATTTGTTTTTTCCATTATAAAATAATAAATTAGGTATATTATTTATACCATGATTTTATTATAAATATGGTACAACCATATTCATTATACTATCCATCCTTTTAATGACACGCCACCAAATTTGCGAACGTACGGCTTACCGTCTCTACGTCGTGGTGTAGTTTGTTATTCAAATACTTCATCATTTGGATGGGTATAATAATGAGTATAAATGATATAAATAATAAATATAACATGATAATTATTCTTTTTATATGATATACCATCAAATTATATATGATTTTATTATCAAAAAAATGATATGGTTGCTCGTGCGTACGTACGGATTACCATCTCCACGAACACGATGAGATTCATTCCCCATAATATCCATTCAAGAATAATTTTCATTTGATTATTAAAAATAATGTTTAAAGACTTAATATAATTCTGAATATTATTAATATGCATCCTATCCATAACAAACATTACTTAAGTAACAAATCATATAAAGGAAAGTGAATCATTTAACACCCAAAATGATGATACTACTAAAATATCATTAACAAAGCAATATTAGAAGATCATATATGATATCATTTTAATTTATATGGTTTTTTTAAATTTAATAATAATTATTTCACCATTATACAAGAGGTTAACCTACCCTCGACCAAGGAAAAGTACAAAGTAAGGGGTTTCTTATCTCACTTTTAATTCCGTGATATTTCCATTGGTCGCCACATATTTATTGCATTTGGTGTATTGGGTACTGACATTTGTTATATATTATAATGATTATCTTTATATTAATGGTATTCTGTGATTTATTTTTTGGTTATTAACTTTCTTTCATACGACTCGATTGATTACAATGAAGTAAGGGTTTTTCGTCTCACTTTTATTCCTGTGAGATTCATGCTATATTAGCCACTATTTCCTTTTGTGTGGAGTATGTAAGGCCCCTGATTGTATTATTTTTATAATATAAATTAATTTATGTGTATTTACATTTTAATTGTATGATACATCTTTCATTGGGTGTATATTCTTCAAATGTTACCAAATCGGTAAGGGATTTTTTAATTTTTCAATTTCCACTCATTGGGCTTTACGCATAATTCATTGATTATTTTACTCCATAATTATGTGTAGAATCAATATTTATTATTTTTGTAGTAATTTCCACTCCCCTTTAAGTGTAAATACTTTTCATACACATAATAATTCAATTGATAAATTCTCAAGTCATCGAAATGTACTTGATAATAGTAATTTTAACTCAATCTCTATTTATTGAGTTAACATCCAATTTATTGGTGTAGTTTTTACAAGAATATGTGTGAATTTCCTCTGATTGATTTAAAATGAATATCCAAATATATTGAGTGTATTTATATTTTTCACACATAATTATGTCGTTGATTTATCCTTAACCTAAGTATATGGTCTTTATAAAAGATTTCCTCTCAATTTACATTGCATTGAAACTCCTTTATTATTATACACCAATTCACTTTTATATGGTGTATATAAAGTCCTTGACATAGTATATAATGAAATAATTTATTCTCATGGTATTATAATGTTTTTATTACCTCAATTATTTAGATTCAACCGTCTCTCATTTGGATAGTAATTATAACTAAAATAGCTTTTTAAATGTTTTAAAAAGTTATTCTTTAAATCTGTCTCATTAATGTACATGTTTTAAAAATGGTTTCAACGTTTAATTAATATGTACATCAATTTTTTAAAATAAAAATTACCTTTAAATGTTTCAAAGTGGTATGGGACAGTTTGATTCAAAAATCTATTTTTAAACGGCTTCTTGGAAAATAGTGTGACTTTTAAATGTTTTCAAGAAAAAGGAGGATATTTCTCTCAAATAGATTTGATGATTATTTTCATTTATGTCAATATCCTTCATTATTCTCAATTGATGTTGATCTGTTATAATATAATCTTCCATATTGTATTGAATGAGTTATGTTTTACTATGGATGTGCTATTTTTATACCATTCATGGTTTGTGGTTAATATATTGACATTTCGTATCCTAGTTTTATAGGAATGTTCATATTATGTTTCAACATTTTCATATGAGGAAGGCATTGGACATACTATGTGATGGGTGGAGCCAGCTATAGCTTCTAGATGCATTGGTAGGTCTCATGAGACGAACAAGTGTCTTGGCATAAGGCCTTGACAAAATCATATTAGTAGTCTGGGCACAAGGCCTTGACTATGTGGCTATGATGCCTAACATTATGCATTCCATCATAATGAGATTAGATATTGATATTTCATGTGGTTATTCGACTAGTAGACACCCATGATTATGTTTTATTATGGCATTATTTACTCAGCTCATATTCACACCATAAAGTGATCATGTTTATTATTCATTAAGGCATGTGTTTTTAATTATTCACCATGCTTAATATTTATGTTATCTTCTGTTGTATTGCTTACCCTTACTGAGCGTTTGAGCCAACCCATTTCTTATGTTTCATTTTTCCTGGGACGCGAAGAAGTATATTTTGAGTGCCTTTCAGGGAATGTCTATGGGATCTCAGTGTTGTCTATGAAAACAATGTTGTTGTAGTTTTACATTTGATGATGTAATGTAAAACTTGTGAATGTATCTTGTAATTCCAAGGCTACTAAACTAATCTCTCTTTAGAGACTTCATATTCTGTGATAATTCCAATTATACATAATAATGTACTAACTCAAGGCTTCTGGGGTCAGGGCATTACACCAGAAAAACCATAATAAAATAATTCAGAAATACAAAACAACCCAAAAAACATTAAAAAGATAAAAACCCTTAAAATTCAAAAACCATAAAACCCAAAAAACACCTTGAAATCCCTATATAACCTGATAAAAACACTAAAGAAAAAATCAAACTATATGAAAGGTAATAACCCTAAACCCCTAAAACATGAAAAGCCTTAAAACACATTAAAACACCCTGAAATCCCTAATGGACAATACAAACCCAAAAAACCCCTTAACATGCCCTAAAAGCACTAAAAACCCAAATGGACACTAGAAAACCCTAAAAGATGCTAAAAACCTAAAACCCCTTAGAAACCAAAAATTTCAATTAAAGGAATTAAAATCCTTAATGAAACCAAAAAATCATAAAACCTCTCGAAAAGACCCTAAAACACTAAAAACCTAACACCCCCCAAACCCTACAAGGCAATAAAAACCCTAAAATAGTCCTAAAACCCCATAAAGCTCTAATAGTTATAGAAAATAAACTTTAAAACCCTAAAAACCATTTAAACCCTTAAAAACCTGAAAACCATTAAAAATCCTGAAAATACTAATTTCTGTTAAAACCCATGATAATGTCAAAAAACATTAAAACTCCTAGAAACGCTCAAAATCATAAAACACTAAAAAATATATAAAAACACAATAACATCATTAAACCCTATAAAACTAACATAACTAAAAAAAATTAAAACCCAAAAAATAGTAAAAACCCTAAAAATACTAAAAACCCCTATAGAGCCCCTAAAGTCACAAAAACACCTAAAACTGAAAAACATAAAAAAACCTAGGAAGGCTAAAAACCCTAAACCCTATTCTTTATACCCCAAAACCTCAACCCCCACACCGAATACTATACTATACACCCTAAACCCTATACCTTAGAACCTATACCCTAAAACCCAAACCTAAAACCTATACCATTGACCCTAAAACCTATACCCTAAACTATGTAACCTGCACCCGAAAATCTAAACCCGACATAAATTTAATTACAGTATTAAATTTTTTGTTTGAATAATGTATTAGGGGTTATTTTATGTCTTGTTATTTGTTTTTTAATAATTCATTAGTTACCATTACATAGGTCATTAATCCCTTTCATATAAATAAATGTTTCCTATATATATTTACATAGGTTAGTGTACACTTACGCATGTTAGAATGTTATCTTAGAATTACACAGGTATTACAGATCTTGAATTAAATTTATGGATATTATATAATGGATTGATTCTACCCATACATATCCTCAATTCCATTCTTTATGTACCATTACGTAGGTTTTTCAATTACTCTTACATAGTATTTATAAAATGCATCGAGAATCCTTCAGGCAGTTCCAGACACATATTGACAAGAGAATGAATCACATCATAAATCCTACAAGATATATATATATATATATATATATATATATATTTAATGATCCCCCTTAATACCTATCATCATATTCCATTTGAATTTACATGAAAAATATCAATTTGAAATAATTTTATTCAACCTCCAATGATACTTAACATGTATAAATTTTTCATATATAAACTAAATTCGTCTTTTTTATTCCAAATAATGAATTCAAAACACAGAAATGACATTTATGAAAAACCTATACAACAACTGAGTTGGATATCATTGTAGGAAACAAGGGTAAATGTTAAAAATATTAATATTTTCCATATTGTAATATAAATTGATAACCCATATTGCAACATAATTAGTTAAATTTTTCTGTTATGGTAAATAAATTCTTACAAAAACTATTAATATTGAAACTTTAATAAACCTGGGTGAGGAACATACCACTTGAAGGGGCAGGTGAATCCACTAACAATCCATTTCTTCCCATTTATCTATACTTAATTATTCATTCACATGATTCAAAGTAGATTTTTGGAGACAATATTTTTCTCTCCAATATTTTAGAACTACTAAACACCACTTCTTGAAACCACTTTATTGGTAAGATAATTTTCCAATGTAGATTATAATTATCCTGAAAACACTCAGATGATACCAACATGTTAGTTTATAATAAATTACCTGAATGGATATCAAAATAACCAGAATTAATTACTAAAACTAAAACAAGTATTTCAAACATAAATCACTAAAAATAATCTTTAAATACACTATATATTTGATATTTCAGTATATTCATATATATTCCTTGATTTATGGTCAAATTCACAATATTCTACATTTAATTCATTATTATTTCAATTTCATAGTAATCCACAAAATCCATTTCATCATGTAGTCTTGTATTTTTTAATAATCCATTTAATTCGCACATTATGAAAAACCCATATTGGTTTTATACACCCCTTTTATCATAAAACACTTATTTTATCATATTACACAATAATGTAAAAGGGGAGACATGCAACTATTATATCCTCGTGTGAATGGATGTGGTTTTTCTGAATAAACAAAATTATTTTATAATACTCTTCCCCAATGCATTTCTAGTGGATATTTTTTCCAAAACCACATTTTTATTATCTCATTTTAGGTATTCTCTATGAGATTATTTATCCTTCATGGCTTGGGTTGCTTCACTATTATTAGACTAATCCTACTAATGGTTTTCTTTTCTTTTGATATGTTTTTCTCGCACCATTAACCATGATTCCTTTTCCAATGGAGTAATATTCAAAAAAACACAGATCGTTTACTTGTAGAGTGATTTAAGATACCATTATGGAATTTTTTTTTATTTTTATCTAATTTAATATCCATAAGAGTCTCTTAAATATTATTCTTTCTTATTGAATCGTAATTTATGGTAACTTCCATCATAATTTATGCACACTCTATGTGTATGTCGACCCAATTTACATTCATTTTTTGTGATATAGGTTACTCTTTGAGTTAGTAGATGGTCATTGTATATTATTTCATCTTAAGGAAGGAGAGAAGTGAGGTATTGTTTTCATTCCAATTAGAGGTGATTAATTTTTATTAAACAAATTTTTATTGCATTTACTATGTAATAGAACATTGGTATTTTGTCTCCTTTATTAAATTTTGGATATATTTTTGTTATCTTTTAAACATATTTTTATTATTATGATTGGACGATTATTTATATTCCTATATATTATGTAATAATTTCCATGATATTATTATTCCATGTTTTTATGGCTTTGATCTTGGGTGACACATTATTGTTATTATTGCGTAAATTTTTCAACCATAAAGATAACTATATTTAATAGTGTTAATATCATATTAAGAATATGAATTTTTAAAGAATAATTTTTTCGTAACGACATATGTATTTAATTGGATTGTGTAATAGTTGTGGCCCATTACTTGTCTTATTTATTATCCGGTTCGTTTTTTAAGGAATCACTTAATATATATGTTATTTATATTATTCATTGTTTTGCTTCCAACAAGTATCATTGATGACATTCATATTAAAAAAAATTTATGAATTTTATTATTCTAGTTTAATTTATAATTTTAATATAACTATTTTCCTCTATAATTGAATGGATTGAAGTTGGACGAATCATACCGATCTGATTTCAAAAGAGTTTCAATATAATTTTGATATTTTTTTAGATTTTTCATATAACAATTCTTAATATGAATTTTGTATACAATGTATATTGAATAATTGTTTTGGAATACCATGGTTGTGTTGGGAAGAAGTTAGATAACTTTAAAAAAACATTATTTCAAAAAAACTATAATGTTTTGTATCACATTGAAGAGATAACACAATCTTATACTATTCATGAATAAAGAGAAAAAATTGGTATGGATAATTTGATATTTAATCAGTTTCCATTTGTGCCTCAATACAACCGAGATAGTATTATAGTGAAATAATACAATGATATAAGTACACAAGTGGAAAATAATTAATATGATTATGTTGAGAGATTGAAAATATTAATGGATGATTTCATAACTCCTATATATTATAAATGTACTAAAATGAATGTTATGGAATTTTTAGTGATGTTATACCAAGGAAAAAAATCCTGTATGTTATTTCTAATACTGTTATTGATTATATTATTTTCCTTTTGAATTAACTTAATATTTATGGTACATATATTACCTAAAATCGTTATAAGGAATAGAATTTAATTAGGTAGATTTGAATTTCTACTAATAAAATTCATGCTTGTCCATAATATTATTGTTTATTTTAGAAAAAAAATAACATGATTAAATTACTATAAATAACATGGAATATCTTGGTTGATGGAAAATACAGAAGTAACACTATCTTATACTCCACATAAATAAATGTGGCACTCTCCCTTAATTCATAGGACTCAAAATGTATTCATATCTAAATATATATCAACCAATATGCGATAGAATCATACTGAGAGAATTGAATCTAATGATGTGTTGGTTTATCCTATAAATGGCTTTTCATGGATTAAATTTGATGAAAAAAATCCTTATTTTGCAGCTGAGGTGTGTAATGTTGGTTTGGGTCTATCATATAATGGTTTCAATCCTTTTAGTTAGATTCTTACTGCTCAAATCTTGTGGAAAATATTTCTGTACATTTATAATATTCCTCCATGGGTATGTATGAACAAATTTCAAGTTCATGGTTATAATAATATATTGGGTTTTTAATACAAAAACATATATATAATTATATTTTAGAAAAATAATAATATAGTTAAAGAATATTTGTGAAACTAATGTGCACACATTAGATTCTTCTTCAAATAGTATATTTTAGATGTATACTTCTATTCTATGGACTATAAATTATTTCTATTATTATTCAATGTTTTATGGTTGTAGTATGAATGAAGAACTGTCATGTCCTATTTTAATAAAGAATACATAATCCAGAAGACTTAAATATCATCACAGTTTTAGTTTCATTTTTCATCAATGATTCATGCCAATAGATCATCAATATAGGAAGAATCACCAGTTTTTTGATGATATTATTGACAATATAAATTTCCCTAAATGTATTTCAAAAAATTATGTACTTAATGAATTCAATGATTTCATTTTTTCCATTATGGAATGGATTTATGAAATATAATAAGATGAAGAATGTTGACACGGAATCCAACTACAATTGTAAAAGGAAATGTGTATTTTTTGAGTTACCATATTGGTATACAAAACTGTTCCAACATTTTTTTGATGTAACTATCATTGAGAAAAATATATGTGAACTTTTTCCTTCAATTATTCAAATTATCTAGCGGAAGAAAAATGAGGACATACAATCTCTCTGTAACATTTGGATTGGGTTATTCAATATAAACTAAATTCTTTGTTAATCAGTGATAAAAAATGGAACTTTTTTGTGATTATTATGTGATGAAAACATTAGAGAAAATCAAATTCTTGAATTATTGGAAAATATCATGGTTCCAAGTGTTTATACCATCAACATAAATAAATAATTAAATAAAGGGGGTGGAAAATAAAATCCCTAAGAACTCATTAATATCACATATTTATTCTGGAATTTATTCTAATAGAAATAGATCATTTACTATCCAATAATTTTATGGTGAATTTGAATCTATCATTATATTTTTATAGGGACCTTTGTGCTAAAGGTTTATCTACATCTTTCTTGACAAAAATGAAACAAGATCCACCATTAATATTGTGACATTTGGAATAAAATTCCTCCATCATTTTTCACATTCATGCTACATTTAATAGATCATCTTCTAACCAAAACGCTTATTGGGGGACCCATTGTTTTTCATTTGACATATCCTACTGAATGAAATAATTTTACAATGAAATCATATATCATAAAGAGGAATCCTCATAAAGGATCCATTTTAAGAGTTTATCTATCTACGAAATTTAAGGATTTTGGTTTACTACATTTTTATGATGTCATGACAAGAAATAATCAGCATATATGAAATGAATATGCGTATTATAAGTAAATTGAGCCATCATTTACATCTCTTCTCCAAATAGTAATAATTTATTGGTCATATAAATTTTCTACATTAATCATGAAGAGAGGGTTATGGAATATCACACTCATATATTTAACAATAGTTTCTTTGATGACTATATCAATTATGTAATTTTAATATTTATGGGTTATCTCATACTTTTTTAAATCACATATAGCTTAATATTTTAGTTTTATTTTATTTGGGGAGCATAAGAAATCATATGTATAGTTCAGTGAACTTTTCCTTTGATAAGGAGAGAGGATGTGCATATAAAGATGTTTCATATTTTGGTAAAATCAATGGTATTACTAGTACATTAAATAGAATAAAATATAGATATAAATTTAGTTGTATTATTAATATATGTTTTAGGTATTGAATTTACCAATTGAATTCATCTCTCAAGAATTATGATACATGGATTTTTGTCCCTATTAATTTTTTTATGAATAGAAATATTTAATAATCAATTGGTGTAAATGTTTTATAATTTATAGAGAGGTGAATATTAGAACACAGAAAGATGGAGTTATGTTAAATGTAACAATATACTGTTATAAAAGTGCATCATGTAGTAGGTCTCGTTAGGAAAATGTTTCTTATTATGGAATATTATAGGATATTTTGTTATTGGATTACTACTCACATGGCCGAGTCACTTTGATGAAATGTAAATGGTTTGATTCAATGATGTGACATGGTATATTCATTGATGACGTTTGATTTAGAGTTATTGACATGACACACTTCCTATCTAATATTGAACTATACATTTTTTCATCAATGGAAAAAAGTGTTTTATGTGTAATATAATATAAGCCATGATTATGGTTTCATTATTGAAGTAAACCCAGGACATATTTTTCAAAATTTTGGTGATCAAATTGACACCATTAACTCCCCCATTAGCATTGGAAAAAATATTTTATTTGATGAATCAAATTTTACAATTGTGAGAATTTATATTGAACTTGAATTAGTGGTGGGTAGCATAAAGAAACAATCATATATGTTCGAAGTTAATTATATTTTCCTTGATGTTTCTTTCCCAGGTTGGTACTACTATAATAACTTTGTTTTTATTTAGTTTTAATGATAACTTTGATAATGTAATGTTTATTTTTGTTGAATTTAGTTATATTTAATTTCTTTATGAAAATTAGGTTTGAAAAATATTTTAAAAAAAATATCTTGGTTTAAAATAATAGTTTTTGAAACATGTTTTGACATTATTTTTGAATTTTTGAATTCTAAGTTGTATGTAGAATTTTTTAAAAATATTTCTAAAAAAATTCCCATATAATTTCTATTCATATTATGGATGATATTAAAATAAATTTTAATGGGTTATTTAGTAATGGTCTAAGGATGCACAAGATAGGGTTTACTCCACCAGTTCCCTTATTGAGTATAATAATTGTAATATTTTTCTTTGTCATTACATTTAATATCATCTTATTATTCATTATAAAAAAATTGGGGATATTCATCTGAACCAGAGTTGACTTATCCATTCACACCCAAACCTACCATGGGGCACCCCATATTAAACGACTTTTCATCCTCCTCTTATGGATCTAGTGATTTTCCCACAAATGCGTCAATCATCATTTAATTGAGCCTTTACATGTCATAAAATTTCTATTTTTCCTCTAGGGATGTTCCCACCTATAAAATATCTATGTCCTATGATGTATCTCAAATCCTTCTATACTTATCCTACTATGCCTACACTACCTCCATTTCATACTATCTATCAAAGATCTGATGATTATTCTCTTTCAACATCTAATCATGTTCATATAGATAACCCAGTGCATGCATTTTAATATGCACAATCTTTAGAGGATACTTCTCCAAGATATCCCGTGGATCCATCAAATCCTAATTCGCATCCTTCATCATGATTTATTATTAATTTTCCATATTATAAAACATCAATTTTTTTATTCAATAGGGAATTAATTATTATTTGTTTCATTTATCTAATTTAGTGGGATATACTAAAAGGCACTATGGGTGCACCCGTATGTGTGAAGCATGATATCTTAAAACACAAATAATGGTAGATTATATTGAATATAATCAAATGATAGGTAAAAATTCCAGGTAGGTTATATGTTTTATGAAAACGTTAGCCAAGTACATTGATATCATTATGTTGATTTCAGTCTCAATGATGAATATTAGTAATGAAATCAATGATAAATCATTTGTGGAGATATGATTAATAACATGTCTAAAATTGATATCTATATTATTTTTGTATTTATATGAATAAAGAATTTCATTGCAGTGTTTGTTTAACTTTTTTGATGGTGAAGCTGCTAAGGTCACAAGGTTGATAGATCTTGGAGATTTTTGGTGATTATATAATAATGAGTTATATATTGGTTGGAAGAGTAGAGTCAATTATGATTTAGAGGGTGTACTAATATTCATTAACTGTCCAATAAAACAATATCAATATATTATCACATATCTAATGAGTAATTATTTCAATGTATTATTAATCATTATTTATATTCCTTGAAAATTTAATTCGTATTAATCGTATTTATGTTTTTAAGATGCATTAGAAAAAACAAAAAAACTACGAAGCAATGATGTATTTTCTCACTTTGAATCACACTAAAATTCACATGCATGAGAGGCTCCAAGTACATTAATATAAATAGAAATAATATATTTTAGGTTTAATATATTCATATTTATTTATTTTATTTTAATTTAGATAATAGAAAACTGATTTTAATAAATGATTTTCTTGTAATGTATAAAATATTCGTACATGTAATTTCTTATAGTCTATTAAAATCAAACTAACCTGAATTTTATCAAATCAAACCAAAATAATGTGGTCATATCAATTATTTTTTGATTTAAAGAGATATAAAAATATATATATTAATAAAATGAATTTAAAATTCAATAAAATCGATTTTATATTCAATAAAATAGTTTTAAAACAATCTTAAAACAAGAACAAGTAGTCCTATTGCTGAATGATGAAAATGAAACATTAATATTGAAGGCTGTAAATTCCCCATCAATAATATTTTTATTAGGAAATTTATGTTTTCTTCTCTTAAATACTTTTAATACAATCTTGAAAATTACCCCATAAAAATGGAATTTTTTCTTGATTGAATTCTTCAGGCACCCTCTAGGTTATGATAACATTACTCATCCAGAAATACTGAAACCTCCACTAAAATCCAGAAGTATGATATTTATTGAATTGAATATAACTCCATAATGATATGTTAATATATTTATTCTAGCATTGAAAACAAGATTTTTTGAATGTATTATTCCTTAAAGGAATCATTTTATAATGTCTTAGTTCCAAAAAACTTATATCCCAAAAAATATAACACAAAATTAACCAATTTAAATAACCTAATATGGTAAAAATAACCTAACCAAAAATGAATTAAATAAACTTAACCAATATAAAATAAATAAAATAACTCAAAATAAACTAATTAACCAAACCAATAATATGAACAATTGATCAGATGAACTAATCCAAAATAGACTAATGAGTAAATAACAAAACAATCAAACAACCAAACAAATAAATGAACAAAATAAAATAAGATATATCCTAAGGATGAACCAAATTACAAAATGAAAAAAATGATAAATTGAAGAAAATATCAAATGACCTAACTCAAATATGACATAACCCAATGATTAACCAAATTACAGAACCCAAATTTAACCAATTACAATAACCCAGAATAAAGAAAATACCCAACCAAAACTAAACTAAATAGACAGGACCAAAAAAATAATCTTACACAACATAAACTAATTACCCTAGAAAAAATATGATCAACTAATCGAAGGACCTAATTGAAGACAAGCTAATGACCAAACAGACAAATGACTGGATGACTAAACAAAAATATAAAATAAAGCAATGATGAACTAAATGAACAAATGAACAAATAACTAAATGACTAAGTGACCAAATGACATAACTCAAATATGACATAACAAAAATATTAACTAGATGACCAAACAATAAATTGACCAATTAACATAATAAGTAAACACTGCAACTAAAAATTAACTAAATTGCCTAACGAAATGAAAAGTAAATAAACTATCCCAAAATGAACAAATTAACCTAACCAAAAACTAAATAATTGATCGAATGACCTAATGAAAAAAAACTAATGAATAAATGAACAAATGAAAAGACACAAGTATGACATAATACAAATGTAATCCGAATGAAAATATGAGAAAATTACTAAATGACCAAATGACCAAAATAAAACATGACATAACACAATGACAATCCAAATGCTCAAACCCATATTTAACCAATTGACATAACCAAGAATAAAGGAAATGACCAAACCAAAAATTAACTAAATATCCTAAAATAAAGAAAAAAATAACCTAACCAAAAAGGAAATAATTAAATTAGATGAAAAAATGAATAATGGATCAAATGAAGTAGTCGAAAACAGACTAATGACAAAACATCGTAAACGAACAAAATGATGTAACACAAAAAAAGGAATAACCTAAATGTAAACCAAATTAACTAAACTAAATTAAACCATATAACCTAAAATAAAATTTTAATTCATTGTTGGTATTTTATAACTCCAGTGTATCTTAAATTGGTTACATTAATATGAGATGTCACTATATGATTAATCTAACATAGCTTCCACATTATCCATGATTCTCATTTGAGTAATAATTTCACTTAATTACATATATATTCATTCTCTGAAAATATATAAACATCCAAAATAACTCTAAAACAACCCAAAATCCCTAAAAAACCTAAAACCCCAAAATACCAAAAATAATATTAAAACCCAAAAAAACTATAAAAACCAAAAAAGTCAAAAAAAAACACATAAAAACCACTAAAATTCCAAAAGGAAATAAAACCATAAAACCCTAAAAAAACTTAAAAACCATAAAAAAATATGAAATTCTAATTCCTAAATAACTATTTCATTTTTTAAAATCCATACAACCTCTGAAATCAAATCAAAATAACCCTAAAACCAATAAAACATCTTCAAAACTATATGAACACATAAAATTAAAATACCCAGACCCCATAAAAACACTAAATACTCTTAAACCTATAAAAGCCCAAAAAATTAAAAAACCAAACAACCATAAAAAACAAAAACCACAAAAAACCCCATAAACTTTAAACACCATGAAACCCCATAATATCTATAAATCGTGGAAAACTCTCCCCCCCCCAAAAAAACCCTAAAATCTATAAAATACCATATGACCAAAACAAATTCATAAATGAACCTATGTACCTAAAAGAAACTAAAAAACAAAAAAATATCCTAACCCCCTAAAAACTCTGAAGACACATACAAACCCTAAATGACCCTAAAAACTCAAAAAACCTTTAAAAGGCCATAAAACATAAAAAAACTAAAGGAATAAAAAAATAACATAAATATACATAAAACCCTTAAATACACCTATGAAAGAAAACAAAACCCTAAAAACGATAAAACCCCAAAGGTCCCTAAAAACACCAACACCTACCGAAACCCTAAAACCCCCAAAGTCCCAAAAAATCCAAAAATGATAAAAATTATAGAAGACCCTAGAATTACAAAAACACTAAAGAACCTAAAACCCTTACAAACTATAAAAACCATAAATCCCTAAAAACCTAAAAAACGATAAAGGCTCTGATATCCTTAATACATTAAATTCTCTAAAAACACTAAAAAATTAAAAAAATTCAATTTATACCCCATAAAACCCCTTATAATACTGGAGAAACCATAAAACCTGAATACAAAAATGTCCCTAAAAACAAAATTTAAAAAGATAAAACCCTAAAAACCCTAAAAACCCTAAAAACCATAAAACCATAAACACCCCCCAAAAAAACATTAATTCCCTAAGAACACAAATCCCCTAAATCAAAAGAACATTAAAACAGCTAAAAAATGAATAAAATGAAAATACCTAAATACCCAAATAACCGATAAACTCTAAAAACACTATAAACAAACAAAAATCATGAAAACAAAAAAAAACTAAAAATCACTAAATCCCTAAAACCCTAAAATCCCCACAACTACGTAAAAAAACCTGAACCACTAAAACCCCTAAATGGACATAAAACTATAAAGAACCTAAAATCCCAAAAATACCCTAAAAGAACCTAAAAACACTAGTAAACATTAATAATGGATGAAAATACCAAAAAAACCATTAAACACTTTAAAATTATAAAATCACTAAAACCCCAAAAAAACCATAGAACCCCTAAAAAATAAAAAACCTAATAGTCTAAAAGAGACCTTAAATAACCATAGGGGCCCTAAAATCCCCCCAAAACCCAAAACACCTATAAAAAATACCAAAACACAAAAAACTATAAAATACCACAAAATCTTACAAACCATTAAAAACCCTAAATTCACTATAAATACTAAAAAGAAAACACCTTGTATCACTTAAAAAATTTAGAATAATTTAAACATTAAAACCCCAAATAAAACCATAAAACCCTAAAAAACTTATAAAACTGTTACAACCCCTAGAAAAAATTTAAACCCTAAAAACCATAAATTGCCAAAAACCGAAAAACACTAAAAATTCTTAAAAACTGTTAAAAAATATTGAAACCCTTAAAAACCTAAACCCTAAAAAACATAAAAACCCTAAAACCATAAAAACCTAGAGACCCATAAAAATCCTAAAAAACTATAAAAAAACCCAAAAAAACAAAAAACCCTAAAAATACTTAAAACCAGTACCCCAAAAACCCTACACCCAAAACCCTGTACCCCACACAGTAAACCCTAAACCCTACACAATAAACAATACAACCCAAATCCTATACCATACAACCTAAATTTTACACCCTCTATATTATACCATACACCCTACATCCTAAACCCACGAAATTATACCCTAAACCCCAAACCCTACACTGCCACACCATATACTGAACACCTTAAACCCTAAACCACATACATCCACCCTAAGCCTTTCCCCCTAAACCATACACCCTAAATACTATACCCCACACCCTATACAATAAAACCAACATAGGAAACCTGATAACCTATACCACAAAACAAAATCCTACACCTTAATCCATATACCATCCACATAAAAACCTAAACCCTGCACCTTAATCCTTGTACCATACACTATAAACCCCAAACCCAACACCCCAAACCCTATATTGTACACCCTAAACCCTAATCTCCAATCCCTAAACTCTATTCCCAAAATCATAAACCCTATACCCAACACCATAAACCCTTTATCCTACACCTTAAAAACCCTAAACAATCCTAAAATACCTTGAAACCCCTAATGAACAAAAAAACCATTAAAATCCCCTAAAACACTTAAAACTATAAACCCCTAAAACATATAAAAAACCAATGACCCCTAAAACCCTATAAACTATAAAAAGTCCAATGAAACCAAGAAATAATTAATACCATAAAAACTACGAAATCCCTAAAACACCCTAAAAAGTCCTAAAACTCTTAAAAACACTAAAAAACATTAAACCCCTAAGATCTCATTGAAAACACTAAAAATCCTAAAAGTATTTTTAGAAAGAATGATTTAGAGTTGTTTACCCAACCCAAATCCCAGCAAAAACTATTGATAAAAAAATTGTACAAAGAGACTACACATGATGAAAAGTGCTTCCACCAGAAAAGAGTTTAATGAAAAATATTAGAAAACCAAAAGTGCAGGACATAAAAAAACTACAAATAGAGAATCCAAAGAGGAGAAAATGTCTATTTTCTGCCAAACAAGGTTGATGAAAATATTAATCTTTATTTTCCTATAGATGTACATAAGAATAGTCAACCAGAATAGAGGGATATAAAATGAATGATATGTGATAAAATATCTGCATTGGGGGAACCTTGTTCTGAACCATCAAGCTATGGCTCCATGTACAACAAAAGCACCATTTTTCTTTCCTCCCCACTGAACAACATAACTAGATGAATTATTGAATAGAAGTAGAACAAGAACAATGTAAATGGATGTTTCGTTTTTCCCAGAAATATAACTTCCAGTGACCTGTATGTTAAGGATACATATTCCAAACCATCCAGCTAATTTGATGATAGCTGCACACTCTTTTAGAGTGTCATATATTCTTCCAATACAATCATTAATAATTCGTACATCATATGGCATGTCCTTAAATCATATTCAAATTCAACCTTGTGAATCGTTATATAACCCCTAGCATATGTAGTTTCTCAAGTATCTTGGGTAATTAAGGTTCTATGAACCCTTTATAAAAATACAGGATTAAAAACATTCATTTTGTGAATCTTTTCCATACTTTTATCTACCATCTCATGAGAAGTTGGATATAAGAGTCAGACAAAATAAAAAATCTAACATAGATCATATGTATGGTTGCATCCTCGTATCAGACAAAAATGATCCAAGATAGTGAACCCAACTCATTATAAATATGTCCATGTTAAAGATCCTTTCATCATAGAGTCTAAAGATTGGAAAAGGGGAATATATTTGCTCAAAGAGATTCAACCTTTGGACAAATATCAAAAAAAGAAAAAAGGAAGGAATAAGAATAACATTGTGCAAGGGTCGCGGAAGTTCTACAATGGTCGTGCAAGTACACTTGTGCATCGTAGTTGGTCGTGAAGATGTGTAAATAACTAGGTATTGAGAGATGTTCCACAGAGTTCCTTTTAGATAAGGAAGTCAAATGAATAAATCCTTCCATAAATGGATTTGAATAGTGTCTTGAATACTTAATCTTGAATAGGAGAGGTGGAATGGCATAAGAGAGGTGAAATGGGAAAGAAAGGCACCCAAAAAGATAAGGGCGCGCAAGTCTTTGCAGGCGCGCAGGTAGTGCGTGGGCGTGCAAGTCCCTGGTCGTGCAGGTATACCTGCATGGCACATGGGTACTTGTGCGATTGTTAACTAGTAGGGTAATACTTGGGCGATCCTTGACCAAAGCCTTTAGAATTATCCTGAGGTACTTCCAGAAGAGGGGCGCACAAGTTTTAATGAATAGGTAAGGAGGCGCGCAAGTATGTTCATTTCCTTTAAGGGTAAAACACCTTAGGCATGCAAGTGTTAGTGAATTCTAACACTTAGAACTTACTCCTCTTGTTTAGACCTTCCATTCTAGGTAAAGAATTACCATAGAAGTGTTCAGAAGACTTGAAGAAGAGATTTGGGAATTCAGAGCTCTATGTCTGACTTCTGGAAAAATTCCTCTTCGAATGTGGGGTCCACATGGGGTAGTTATTGGCTGTAGAATACCCCAGGCGATTATCACTTAGGGCGCGCAAGTGACTTGCGCGACCAACTACGATGCGCAAGTGTACTTGCACGACCATTGTAGAACTTGCGCGAACCTTGCGAAATGTTCTTCTTATTCCTTCCTTTTTTCTTTTTTTGATATTTGTCCAAAGGTTGAATCGCTTTGAGCAAATATATTCCCCTTTTCCAATCTTTAGACTCTGTGACGAAAGGATCTTTAACATGGACATATTTCTAATGAGTTGGGTTCTCTATCTTGGATCTTTTTTGTCTGATACGAGGATGCGACAATACATATGATCTATGTTAGAATTTTTAATTTGTCTGACTCTTATATCCAACTTCTCATGAGATGGTAGATAAAACTATGGAAAAGTTTCACATAATGAATGTTTTTAATCCATTATTTTTATAAAGGGTTCATAGAACCTTAATTACCCCAGATACTTGGGAAACTACATATGCTGAGGGGTTATATAACGATTAACAAGGTTGAATTTGAATATGATTTAATGACATTCCATATGATGTACGAATTATTAATGATTGTATTGGAAGAATATATGACACTCTACAGGAGTGTGCAGCTATCATCTAATTAGCTGGATGGTTTGGAATATGTATCCTTAACATGCAGGTCACTGGAAGTTATATTTCTTGGAAAAACGAAACATCCATTTACATTGTTCTGGTTCTACTTCTATTCAATAATTCTTCTAGTTATGTTGTTCAGTGGGGAGGAAAGAAAAATGGTTCTTTTGTTGTACAAGGAGCCATAGCTTGGTGGTTCAGAACAAGGTTCCCCCAATGCAGATCTTTTGTCACATATCAGTCATTTTATATACCTCGATTCTGGTTGACTATACTTATGTACATCTATAGGAAAATAAAGATTAATAATTTCATCAACCTTGTTTGGCAGAAAATAGACATTTTCTCCTCTTTGGATTCTCTACTTGTAGTTTTTTATGACCTGCACTTTTGGTTTTCTAATATTTTTCATTAAACTCTTTTCTGGTGAAAGCACTTTTCATCATGTGTAGTCTCTTTGTATAATATTTTTATCAATAGTTTATGCTGGGATTTGGGTTGGGTAAACCACTCTAAATCATTCTTTCTAAAAATACTTTTAGGATTTTTAGTGTTTTCAATGAGATCTTAGGGGTTTAATGTTTTTTAGTGTTTTTAAGAGTTTTAGGAGTTTTTAGGGTGTTTTAGGGATTTCTTAGTTTTTAGGGTATTAATTATTTCTTGGTTTCATTGGACTTTTTATATGTTTTAGGGTTTTAGGGGTCATTGGGTTTTTATAGGTTTTAGGTGTTTAGAGTTTTAACCGTTTTAGGGGATTTTAAGGGTTTTTTTGTTCATTAGGGTTTTCAAGGTATTTTAGGATTGTTTAGGGTTTTTAAGGTGTAGGATAAAGGGTTTATGGTGTTGGGTATAGGGTTTATGATTTTGGGAATGGAGTTTAGGGATTGGAGATTAGGGTTTAGGGTGTACAATATAGGGTTTGGGGTGTTGGGTTTGGGGATTATAGTGTATGGTACAAGGATTAAGGTGCAGGGTTTAGGTTTTCAGGTGGATGGTATTTGGATTAAGGTGTAGGATTTATGTTTTGTGGTATAGGTTATCAGGTTTCCTATGTTGGTTTTATTGTATAGGGTGTGGGGTATAGTGTTTAGGGTGTATGGTTTAGGGGGAAAGTCTTAGGGTGGACGTATGTGGTTTAGGGTTTAAGGTGTTCAGTATATGGTGTGGCAGTGTAGGGTTTGGGGTTTAGGGTATAAGTTCGTGGGTTTAGGATGTAGGGTGTATGGTATAATATAGAGGGTGTACAATTTAGGTTGTATGGTATAGGATTTGGGTTGTATTGTTTACTGTGTAGGGTTTAGGGTTTATTGTGTGGGGTATAGGGTTTTGGGTGTAGGGTTTTTGGGGTACTGGTTTTAAGTATTTTTTGGGTTTTTTGTTTTTTTGGGTTTTTTTATAGTTTTTTTGGATTTTTATGGGTCTCTAGGATTTTAGGTTTTTTTGGTTTTTTTGTTTTTTAGGGTTTAGGTTTTTATGGGTTTCAATATTTTTTTACAGTTTTTAAGAATTGTTAGTGTTTTTGGGTTTTTTGCAATTTATAGTTTTTAGGGTTTTAATTTTTTCTAGGGGTTGTAACGGTTTTATAAGTTTTTTAGGGTTTTAGGGTTTTATTTGGGGTTTTAATGTTTAATGTATTTTTACATTTTTAAGTGATACATGGTGTTTTCTTTTTAGTATTTAGAGTTTTTTTAGGGTTTTTAATGGTTTATAAGATTTTGTGGTATTTTATAGTTTTTTGTGTTTTGGGATTTTTTATAGGTGTTTTGGGTTTTGGGGGGATTTTAGGTCCCCTATGGTTATTTAAGGTCTCTTTTAGACTATTAGGTTTTTTATTTTTTAGGGGTTCTATGGTTTTTTTGGGTTTTTAGTGATTTTATAATTTTAAGGTGTTTAAAGGTTTTTTTGGTATTTTCATCCTTTATTAATGTTTACTAGTGTTTATAGGTTCTTGTAGGGTATTTTTGGGATTTCAGGTTCTTTAGAGTTTTATGTCCATTTAGGGGTTTTAGTGGTTTATGGTTTTTTACGTAGTTGTGGGGATTTTAGGGTTTTAGGGATTTAGTGATTTTTAGTTTTTTTTAGTTTTCATGATTTTTGTTTGTTTATAGTGTTTTTAGAGTTTATCGGTTATTTGGGTATTTAGGTCTTTTCATTTTATTCATATTTTTAGCTGTTTTAATGTTCTTTTGATTTAGGGGATTTGTGTTCTTAGGGATTTAATGTTTTTTGGGGGGTGGTTATGGTTTTATGGTTTTAAGGGTTTTTAGAGTTTTTAGGGTTTTATCATTTTTAATTTTGTTTTTAGGGACATTTTTGGTATTCAGGTTTTATGGTTTCTCCAGTATTAGAAGGGGTTTTATGGGGTATAAATTGTATTTTTTTTTTGATTTTTTAGTGCTTTTAGAGAATTTAATGTATTAAGGATATCAGAGCCTTTATGGTTTTTTAGGGTTTAGGGATTTATGGTTTTTATAGTTTGTAAGGGTTTTATGGTCTTTAGTGTTTTTTTAATTCTAGGGTCTTCTATAATTGTTATCATTTTTTGGATTTTTTGGGACTTTTGGGGTTTTAGGGTTTCGGTAGGTGTTGGTGATTTTAGGGACCTTGGGGGTTTTATCGTTTTTAGGCTTTTGTTTTCTTTCATAGGTGTCTTTAAGGGTTTTATGTATCTTTATGTTATTTTTTTATTCCTTTTGTTTTTTTATGTTTTATGGCCTTTTAATTGTTTTTTGAGTTTTTAGGGTCATTTAGGGTTTGTATGTGTTTTTAGAGTTTTTAGGGGGTTAGGAAATTTTTTTCATTTTTTAGTTTCTTTTAGGTACATAGGTTCATTTATGAATTTTATTTGGTTATATGGTATTTTATAGATTTTAGGGTTTGGGGGGTGAGAGTTTTCCACGATTTATAGATATTATGGGGTTTTATGGTGTTTATAATTTATGGGGTTTTTGTGGTTTTTGATTTTTATGGTTTTTTGGTTTTTTAATTTTTTGGGGTTTTATAGGTTTAAGAGGTTTTAGTGTTTTTAGGGGGTCTGGGTATTTTAATTTTATGTGTTTATAGAGTTTTGAAGATGTTTTATTGGTTTTAGGGTTATTTTGATTTGTTTTCTGAGGTTGTATAGATTTTAAAAAATTTAATAGTTATTTAGGATTTTAGAATTTCATATTTTTTTATGGTTTTTAAGTTTTTTTTAGGGTTTTATGGTTTTAAAAAATGTAATAGTTATCTACAATGGTCGTGCAAGTACACTTGGAAAGTATTTCCAAATGGATATGTAATCATTGGATGTTTCTGGTTCTACAAACAAACCCGTTAGAAACCGATTGGAATATTTGAACCATAAATCAATGAGGTCATCCCCAATTACAGAGGAAACAAATAATGGTGAACCAAACGTGAATCCTTAACCAAGTTAAAATGATGTTTTAATTATTTGATAGGCCCCTATTTAAAACATAATGAGAGGTCCAACAAAGCAATCATTGAGATATTTTCTAATACAAAAGATGTGGTGGCTGAACTTATCTTGATTACATCTATTATATCAAACATGCACTCTTTTACATGATTTTATGCATTCTATGAAATGGCTGCTCTCAAGTTCACACCTGTGAATACCGCTGTTGCGAATGCCACTACTGCTAAACATGATGGATCATCGTTCGCTCAGAGGATCACATCACCTACTCAGTATCTTCAATGCTGGGTATCAAATGCGCTAGTTAAGGAGTACCATCAAAATGGTACAATTCCAACTCTGGAGGCTGCTCGACGAGCCCTCCAAGTGAACAATTCACCCTGGTCGTCTAGAAGGCAACGACTAGGTATCAAGAATAAGGCGGTGCTAACCACCGTCTCAAACCGTTTCGGGTCCTTATCCCCAGAACGCAATCACCACTCACTCCCGTATTCTGGGGAGGTGAATGAGCAGGCCCCTTAGGGCCTTAATTCATGGAGACAGGAGTCCATACCAAGGTCTCCCATTAACAATCGTCACTAGACTCGTGCGACAGTGTGACCTCAACATGATGAGGGTACCGACTCCAGGAATTCGGCTCAGGTTCCTCGAACTCGAGCAAGCAAGACGAATCGCCAGAGGTGAAATCCGGTTAACAATGAGCAGGTTCCCATCTCTGCCAACACCGTAGAAGTCCACCAACCTAACTTGGTGGCATGCAATGAGCGGGCACACACACCCGTCCATTTTAATTCCGTTGTCTAGCTGACTCGTCTGGGAGAATGATGCCAATCCCACCAAGAGATTCTGGTGGAGTACTATAGGCAGGAACATGTACGTGTTTATACATAATCATCTAGTCAGTAGGCTTGAATGACTACATATGATGGAGCTCTTCAACCACATTTGGTGAAGTGCAATTGGTTGGCACATACACCTGCTAGTATTGATCAAGCCTACCTACAGTCTTGCTTGGTAGCACTCAGAGAAGTTAGTCGGAAAGCTCCGGCAACAAACCGGAGGCAGACTCAACTCTCTGCCCCTACACTTGAATACTGTCAAGATTCACTGACAGGAAAAGGAGGACAGGATCCGGCACATACACCTACTCCAAGCACGGACTAGACATATATCCTCATTGCGGCAGCTGAAGTCACCAAGAATATTTTATCAATGGTGATAGAGAAGAAGAAAATCTCTGCTCATATTCTGGATGCTTGCCAAGATATTATAACAGCTTCAGAAACATCTCAGGGAAAGACACATAAATCTATCCCTACCAGTGGAGTGACACTTCAACAGTTCACTCCGGAACATACACACACATCTGTTCCAGTCCAAGAGGGTTGTGGGGCATACTCCCCCATATCATAGGGACAACCAAGTCAGGCACATACACCGTATTTGAGTAGAGATTGTTAGCCTAACCTGGCCATCTCTCCTGATCAGGCACATACACCTTCTCAGAGCATCCACTTTCTTCAACAAGTGGTTTGTAAGGTGAGTAAGAAGGTTTCTAAGAAGAATACCCACCTAGCACAGTCATGAGATCAAGAGCCAATCTGTAACAATGCCTTTCTTGATGCTGGAGTTCTTGAAGCCCTCAGACAGTTATCTGTTGGAATTCAAGATTCTACTCCCTCATTTCACAATAATGGGAACATTAATTCCGAAGGTCTTCAATAGACACTTCCTCATGAATGCTTTATTTATGACAATTTGGTCGATCTCAAAGTTTCATCTTCAGACGAGAGCCACAGTAACCCTCTGTGTGGTCAGAAGACCAAGGAGAAAGAGATCTCATCTTTTGTTGTGACCCACCGTGGTGGTCCTCCCCGTGATGATGAATTTCGCTGTGAAATTTCTCTCCGCAGTAGTGATACACATTGCCCGGAAAATTCTCTAGTGGACAATGTAGTGCCGATAAAACAGTCTTATCTTTAGGCACTTGCAAATGTTAAACCAGTCATGTCTAATGCTTCATTGCTAGAAGGTGAAATACTTTATCTATCGGAAGATAGGCCAGGGTCTAGGTCATTCTTCGAACCACCCCTAAGTCATGCATGTTCTTGTTTGATCAATGATTTTTCTTTCAATATTGTTGAATCCGATGAAGAAACAAGGAAGCACCAGCTCTAGTAAAATCGGGTAGAAGAATCTTCATTGAATGATAAAGAGGAAATGCTGAAAATGAGAAAACAACTGGAGAAAGGTGAAGTACCAGTCATGTTTTGGCCTCTGGCTGACTCTCAGTATGACATTCCAGAGATGTTGACAGAAGATGGAATTCATGATATTTGTCTCAACATATAGAAAACTCTTTGTCATTTGAAAATGAAAGTATTATCTTATTATGAATATGAAAATCATGTTTGGATAATAAAAGGGTTACAACGACAGATTGATTTGGAATCGTTATCAGTATCTCAATATCCAAAGGCTGAAAAGTAGCAGAGAGCCCTTCAGCGTTCATGCCATAGAACACTATGAAAATTACGCCATTTAATTTCCAATGACCCATCTAGTATTCATGTCATAGTATGGGGTGTTCATGGAGTAATACATTTCACTGTGCTCTCCAGTCAGCCAAGCCCACTGAGAATAGTCTCATGCAGTGTTATTTCCCGTGGCCAGCCACAGTCATTGGGTTTTGTTTGTAATCACAAGCTTTCCCAAGAACAGGGCTCAACTAGTTCTTCTCAAAATCAAGAATACAGAGAACAAGTTATTGAATTACTCCTAAATTAAGAAAACGAAAAAATTGAACATGCCTCTCGTATGGAGCAAGCACATCATCAAGTGACAGAAGTGTCAGAAATCATCCAACGGTATTTTGAGCTGGGAGATAAAAGTGGATGTCTATTGTTGCATCCATCTAATTTCCAAACTAAGGTCCATAAGATTAGGAGAGATTTTAAGAAAGTATCAAACATAACATGTCAAGAGCCGCCCAAGCTTGCCAGACTGGGGACTCTTTAAACTCAACCCTCAGAATCAACAAATAGGATTCGAGGAGTTGATCAAAGACAGAAGGAACTGCCCCAGTCCACCAGACTGGGGAATTTTTCAAATCATCCATCCCCTCCTCAGCGAAATTCGGTCTTTTCTCGATTGGGGAAGAAGCCTCAATAGGAATGAAGAGCCAAATTATCTGGAGATTCTCTCCAGATTACGGTTCGCCAAGAAGTTCCTGAGGGATCAAATCAAAAAAAGGGAATGTACCGTCAGGGGAATGCCAAAAGACAATATCAAATAAATGCTGATAGAAGGGATGCAATGCATTATGCATCAATTAATGTCATCAATGCCATTTTTCCTGATCCACCAGATGAGGCTCACTCATAGGGATCAGATGAAGAGGTTCATGTTCAAGAAGTTGTATTCACATACACAAATGAAGAAGGTGTGCATACATGAAATCAATGGTTTACCCAAAATCTGGGTGTTCCTTCAAATAACCCACTTCCCCCTCTCTGAAAGGGATCAAAGAAGGGAAAGGTAAAGAATCAGGTTACATATCCTTCCTCTAGAGAAGGTCAATTTCTCTCAGTAGAGCAAAGATTTGCGCAACAAGAGGAAGAAGTGAAGGAATTGAGGAGGTTGAATGCAGAACTACTTCAAGGTAGTCTTCCTCCTAAGTGTGCTGGAGTCAGTCAGCCAAGGGAGTTTGTTGCAGCTACTATGATGGATCAAAAATATCCTTTTTTATCAGTACACCCTCACAGGTCTAATCCTATGGGTCATTGTAACAACAACTGGCAGTGCTTCCATCAGTTGCAGTACCAGCTTCCATACCTGTCCAAGCTACAGTTATTGCACCTGCCTAGGTCCAAGTTCAACCGGATGTTTCTCAAAAGTTAATAACTACCATTGAGTCATTAACAACACAGTTAGAGACTGTGGAAGGGAACCGTGTGCAGGTTCAACCAGAAAATAAATTTTACCCTGAATGGGTAGATTCAATCTCTCCCCCATCAAGTTTTGGGAACCTTGTATTCCCTATTTTCAATGGATCAGGTGACCCTGAACATCATTTTACATATTAGGTGTCTTGTTGAGATCCTATGATGGGAACTCCAGAGCAGCTAGAAGCAATAAAACTCAGAGGCTTTGTGTGAACCTTGCAAGGACCGACCTTTGTCTGGTACACAAGCTTGCAATCCTGACCAATTACAGGATGAGAGGATCTTCGCCAAAGATTCATTCTCCAATTCAGCTCAACTTTTCCAAAGACAATAGTTTTCGATCTTAAAAACTGTAAGAAAAGGGTGAATGAAAGAATCTCTGATTTCATTACTCGCTGGAAGGGATTAACATATTCTCTAAGCTTATCACTCCCTCAAGAGAAATTGTTTCCAATCTGTGTGGCAAATCTGCGTGACGAATTACGCACACCGCTGATCCCTATGAAATACATAGGAGTGTTTTGAGACCTTACTTTAATCGCTCAACAGACTGAAGATTGTCTTATACATACTAAGGCTAAATCTCGTGTAATTCCATCAGCTCCAGGAAAGAGAATGGGTAAAGCATAAACTTTTACAGTTATGCTTAAACAAGCATGTGTACCTGCTTCTACTTCAAAACCTTCATCTTCACGAAGGGCTCCACCACCTAAGCGCCAACAACAGAGGCCGTTTCTTCAAGATAATCAAAGTGATGAAAGACAAAAACAATTTGAGGATTTGAACAGAAATGTTTACTCATTCTGAAATGAACATGTTCCTTGTTATTTCATTTCACCTCTGGAAAATAGTTTGGTTCAATTACCAATTCCCAAGAGGCCAAACAAGGAAGGAGATGAAGACCCTCCCAACTATTTCATGTTTCATCAAATGTTGGGGCATCCCATTTAGGAGTGTTTTGTTTTCAAGGACCTCTTGTAAAATATGGTCGACTCGGGACAAGTCAAACTGAATGGTTCTTCAGTTCAGGTAGCATGTGTTACTGCTACAGTTCTAGAGGAGGAAGGTGAATGGCAAGAAGTCAAAAGCAAAAATGAAAAAAAAAATATGGTGATTGGATGGTCAGAAAGACGATTAACGAAACTCATGCTATTCTTCGAACACAATTGATGAAACCAATTGTTCCTTCTTCCATGAATGTTGTAGAAAAAACCTCTTCATCCGAGGAAAAATCCTTAATGAAACGACACAATTCCAGGAAAGAGGAACAATTAGAAGAAGATGAGTATGTGTCAAAGCCTAAGATGTATCTGACTCTAGAAGATTTCATGCCATCTACTTCGAAGCAACGGGCACCGCCCCACCAAATAGTATAGCCTAAATTGGCTAGTCAAGCAGAGTCCTCATCGGATGAAGAGTTAATCTTTTGTTCTGTTAATATGATTCAATTAACAGATTCATATGCCAATTGCAGTTTCGATTTCGATGAGCCTCAATTCCCTGTATCACATAGAGAAATCAGAGGATATTCCAGAGGCTCAGGATACAGGGGAAGACATGGATCTTTCAAAAGCCACTATTCCAATTCTACCCCTGCTAGAACTGTGTACGGAGTAAAAACTCGTGGTAGAGCCCTTCAGTGAGCTCAGCAAGAATAAGAAAGTTCTTCCACCAATAGAAAATTCAGTCCTGGCACAGTTATTCTAGATGATTGGTTGAATGTTCCATCTTCTTCCTCTCAGCGTGTAAGTGGATCTAATCGGTCTATTCTTCCAAAGCTAGGAATATTGTCAATTCCTATCCAGATACAAGATGCATCAAATTCTAAAGCATCTTCTTCCAATCCACATACTAAACCACATGTTCCTATTTGGAAACACAGACCTCTAGATAAAAAGAATTATTTATTGAAACACTTGGCCCAAGTACCGGCCAGGTTATCAATTCTGGATGCTTTGAATCTGTCAAAAGATCTTTGGGAGGCACTCATCGAGGCATTGCCGAGTCCTGATGAGTTTGAAACTAAAATTGCAGCAGCTGATGTCTATCACATAGAGAATAGTCCTGTAGAATTCCATGCAGTAATTTCTTTTACTAATGAAGATGAAGATGATGTTGTACATGGGCATATTAGACCATTGTACTTGTCTGACAAGGTCAATGGCATAGATGTCCGATGAGCTTTCATTGATAATGGTTCAGGAGTCAACCTCATTCCCATTAGTACAATTCATCGATTGGGCCTCATATAATCTGATTTATCTCCTTTGACTATGATGTTACAAGGATATGATACAAATTAACAAGAACCACTGGGTGAAATTACACTCAGAACTCAGTTTGGAGATATTGTATCCAATTCATATTTCATGGTTGTTGATCAAGACTCAGCCTTCAACATCTTTCTTGGAAGACCCTGGCTACATCAACATGTGGATATCCCTTCATCATACCATCAATGTCACAAATATTGTTTCGATGGTCAAATTGAGTCATTTTCTGGTTATAAGGCCCTATTCAAGACATGTGAATCTCAATACGTTGAGGCGGAATTCTATCACAAGAAGGGATGAGAGGAATCCACAACAAAGTAGATTACCAAAGTTAATGCTCCATATGGTTTGGAAAAGATTCTAGTAAATCCATTTGATCATTTGAGTACAGATTATGTGTTTCCTATGAATCAAATTGACAGGATAGACCTAAATCCAATTACTCTTATGGAAAGATCCATAATGTCAATTACGGCAATTGAGCTAGAAAACATGGGAGAAATTAATGATCCACCTAGAAATGAAGAAAGCTCAAATGGAGATGTCTTCATTTATTCTACTAAAATCCAAAATGTCTATACTTTGCCGATCAGGCCAGAAGATGTTATAGCAATATCAAAGGTGAATAATGATGTCGATTCTCAATCTATCATCTCCTCTTTATTACCCAAGGAAGACCCTCCATCATCAATCGGGTCAGAAATAGAAGCCTCTTCTTCAAGATGTTCAAATTTTAACATCTCTTCTGATTATGAAAATTTTGCTTCATCATATACTATGCAAGTAGAAACGGAAGAAATTACAAATATTGAAGAAGAAGAGGAAGATCTCCGAGACGCCCCTCCATCATTTGAATAGGATATCTCTACCACCATGGATGAACTCTGAGAAATAAATCTGGGTACAAAAGAAGATCCACGCCCAACTTTAATCAGTGCGGCCATGAATATTGAAGAATAAGAGATGTATATTTAATTTTTAAAGAAAAATAGAGACATATTTTCTTGGAACTATATAGAAATTCCCGGGCTTGATCCTAATATTGCTACTCATCATTTGGGTTTACCAAAAGAACATCGAGGATTTAAGGAAGCCACGAGAAGAACACACCCGACTTATACTTCCAAAATTGGAGCTGAAGTAGATAATCTTATCAAATATAACTTCATAAAAGAAGTTCAATATCCCATGTGGTTAAATAATATTGTCCCTGTGAAGAAGAATAATGGACAAATTAGTGTTTTCATCGATTCCAGAGATCTTAATCGGCTTTGTCCTAAGTATGATTTTCTAGTTCCAATTACAGAACTCTTGATTGATGCAACACATGGTATGAAGAACTTTCCTTCATGGATTCATATTCCAGATATAATCAAATTAGAATGGCTCCAAAATATGAGTAATCTACAGGTTTTAGAGCCCCTCATGGTGTGTTTTGCTATCCGGTAATTCCCATTGGCTTAAAGAATGCAGCCACAACATATCAGCGTGCCATGCATCGTATCTTCAAACCCTTTTTAGGGAAGTTTGTTGAATGTTATGTGGACGATTTTGTGGTTAAATAAAAACAACATTCTAATCACTTGGATTATTTGGAGGTCATATTCCGCAAGCTTCGACAACATAATTTGAAGATAAACCACTTAAAATGTGCTTTTGGGGTAACCTCAGGTAAATTTCTCAGCTTTGTTGTACACCATCGTGGTATCAAAGTCGATCCTAAGAAGACCAAGTCAATCCTTGGTATGTCACCTCCTAGAAATTTTAAAGAATTGAGAGGGATTCAAGGAAATTTAGCCTATATTCGGCGTTTCATCGCTAATTTGATAGTAAAAAAGTTTACCCTTCACCAAATTGATGAAGAAGGGAGTCCCTTACCAGTGGACTGAAGAATGTCAAAAAGCGTTTGATATTTTCAAGAAATACCTCTTGAGTCCACCGGTACTTATTCCATCTGTTGAAGAAAGGCCACTTATCCTCTACGTGACAGCCTTAGAGTGATAATTGGGTGCCTTTCTTGCTCAAGAGAATGATGCTGGGAATAAAAACAACCTATACAATCTCAGTCAGACTATGCTTGATGCAAAAACCCGGTATTCAAATATTGGGAAGTGTTGCCTGCAATTAATCTTTGTAGTTCAGAAGTTGAGACACTACCTCCAACATCACGGGGACTAATTGGTATCTTGCAATAACCCGCTCAAATTCATCCTTAATCGTCCAATGCTTACTGGACGTCTGGAAAGGTGGGAAGTTATTTTTCCGCAATTTGACATTCAATATGTGTCTCAAAAGGAAATAAAGGGCCATGCTCTGGATGATTTCCTGGCTAAACACCATTTAGTGGAAGATACATCTTCGGATATTGAACTCCCAGATGAGAAAGTCTTATATATTTAGGATAGTCCTCAGACATGGGAAATGTACTTTGATGGTGCTTCCAGAAGTCCAACGGGGAGGAAAATGGGAAATCCTAAATTAAAAAAGGTTGGTTTAAGAATTGTGTTTATTTCTCCATAAAAGGAAGTGTTACCTTATTCCTTCTTAATGTGGGAAGGTGGTACCAATAATAAATCAGAATACCAAGCTCTCATCACAATCTTGGAGTTTTCTCTTCTAGCACAAGTGAATCACTTAAATCTGAAAGGTTATTCAGACCTGGTAATAAAACAAGTCAATGTGGATTATGCCATCAGAAAAGATGAAATAATCCCTTTGTATGATTATGTTAGAGATTTAATGGCGGAATTCCCTTTAGAACTGACATTTTCTTATGTCCCAAGATCACAAAATGCTCATGATGATGCACTGGATAATATAGCCACAACTCTGGCAGATCCAAATCGGGACGAGACAACCATCAATATTTCCCACCATCGTGAAATTTTACCTTATGTTTGAATCAGAGCAGAGGAGATCAATGATATTAGTCCCATTCCTAAACCATATGGTCATACTACATGATGGATGACACCTATCAGAAAATACCTTTAAAATGGAACACTTCCACCTGATAGAGCTGAGAATGAACAAATCCAGCGACATGTGGTCAATTTAACTCATTATGAAAGCCCAGATCACCTAGAGAAAGTTCTCTACTTGTGTGGTTTTGATGGAGTTCTCTTTAGATGCATTGATGGTGAAGAGACAATGGCAGTCATGAATGAATTACATGCAGAATTCTGTGGTGCCCACCAATCTGGACATAGACTGTCTGATCAGATTTGAAGGCTTGGATACTTTTGGCATTCAATGATACAAGATTGTGTTGATTTCACAATGAAGTTTCATTCATTCCAAGTACATGCCAACTTCATTCATCAACCTCCATAGTTGCTTCATACAGCTAAATACTCGTGGCCATTTTCCACATGGGGAATGGATGTGGTGGGACCTTACCCTTCAGCTACGGCCAAGCAGTTTATGTATATTCTTACTACTACTGATTTCTTTTTCAAATGGGAAGAGGCAATACCTATCAAGGAAGTCAGTTCTAAATGAATTGATAGCTTCATCAAGACTAACATTATTACCAGATTTGGTGTCCCTCATACCATATTGATGAACAATGGCACCAACTTCTGTTCATTTGAGGTGAAGAAGTTGTATCAAGAATACAATATTAAATCCAATCATTCATCTCGGTATCATGCAGCGGCCAATGGACAGATATAAGCCTTCAAAAACACTCTTTCAAATATACTTCAAAAGATGGTGGATAAAGATAAGAAGTCATGTCCTGATAAACTCTTTCATGCATTATGGGCTTATCGGACCACCACCCACACTACAATGCGGTCAACTCCATACTCATTGGTATATGGAATGGAAGCAGTGTTTCCAATTTAAGTTCAACTACCCTCACTCAGAGGTGACATTTTTGATCAGTCATCTACAGATGAACAATCTCAAAAGTGATTGAATGAATTGGAATGGTTAGATGAGAAAAGATTGTGCACATTGCACCACTTGGAAGTCTATCAGAATTGAATAGCACGAGCATTCAACAAAAAAGGTCATCTTCATTCATTTTTTCAAGGATAATTGGTATTAGTTCTCAGAACTCCAATGATACCAGGAAAGAAACCTCCCAATCTTGAGCCAAAATGGGAAGGAACTTATTCAATACATAAGGTCTACTCCAATGGATCATATTCATTAATCTCGATGGATGTATAACTCATCGCTACTCCAACCAATGCCAGATTTCTGACAAATTATTTTGTATAAACACAAAATATATCATTTGTCATCCAATATGATGTTAGACTGTGTCCCCTTCATCATCCTTGTTATATGATGTTAAAATATACAGCAACGGTCCATGCATATGACCCTAAACTATTTGAAAATCCCTTACATCTAGCAAGATGTTAAATGACATCATCCATAGTCCATGCATATGACTTTAAACTATTTTAATTTCTTTCATCCAACATGACGTTAAACTGTAACGTCTTAGCTACATGACACTAAACTATATTGAAGTGCCTTTCGTCCAACATGACGTTATACTGCATAACCAATTGTCCATGCATATGACCTTAAACTATTCTCACTTTCTTCTAATATGACGCTAAACTGTATCATCCCTTTTTCATCCAACATGACGTTAAACTATGAAAAAGTCCCTAATATGTCCAAAATGGAATTAAAATGTGTTCTCTTTTGTCCTTACTTCATGGAATTAAACTTCAAGGATCTCTTTCATACAACATGATGTTAAACTATATTGTCCCCATAGTCCTAACAACATGACGCTAAATTGTATAAAATGTCCTTTAATACGTCTTACATGACATTAAACTATACATCGCCCCTTCTATATGACATTAAATTATGCAACACCAATAGTCCTAACTGCAAGACTTTAAACTGCATAGTCTCCTTCATATTTCCTACATGACATTAAACTGTGCATCGTTAGGGTTGTTGCTACCTATTGTTTCTCACACCGAGTATGACTCATTTGAGATTAGAGAAAATGTTAACCATAACACTCTCTCTGGGATACTAACCATGTGGATGTCCCAATACTATTTTTTATGTCATTGTCCCCAAGAACAACTTGATCACTAATTAATTCTTTAATTGAACTATGCAGACTTTGATCCGTTCCTTCTAGGCTGGGTATGTAGGCAACCTCATGAGGTTCAAGCCCAAAACCAATCTCTTCACATTGGTTCACATCCATATTGTATGATGTTGATTCGTGAAACCACCCCCAGAATCAATAACTTTACATTGGTTCACTTTCTTCCATGCTATATGACGTTAAACTGTACAACATTTCTATCCTGTATGACAATAAACTATAACATTATTTGATACCCTCACCTGAGAGGGAATCATTATTTACAATGATTTTAAATCATGTTATATTCCAAAGACTACGTGCATACATAGCAATGTCCGAACCTTTTATCTTGGGTTAAACCATCATTACACTAAAGTCACCTTTCACCCTTCAAATATACGAACCAATTTTGTACATAGGTTATTTATAGAACTATGTGGGATTTATTCCCATCCTTATGGGATACGTAGGAACATTCAAGTGTCCCTCGAATCCCGCCCCCAGTCTTTTGGGCCTAACTCCAAATTCCACTGTCAGTCCCTTGGCTGAAAATTCCCCATGAAAGCACACACTATGTATTTCGTACAATGGTCCAAGATCTATGACCCTAAAATAAGATCTCCAATCCATTTGTCCTGCACTAAGTTAAACTATAGTTTAATAACTACATATGGCTTGATTCCCATCCTTATGGGATACGTAGTGAAGTCCAACATTTCAATTCAGGGCCCAACCACAACATGATTATGGTTAGCATTGATCTGTGTATCTCTGCATACATTGGGAAATACCCATCTTTATGTGTCATAATCCTAACCTTAAATATTTTTTAGATCTTCATAACCCTTTTCTTAACTTCTAATCACAAAATTCTTGAAATTATGAGAGTTCTTCTTCCTGACCATGCAGCACATGCCCTTAGGCGGCCTTGCATAAATAGTCTACATAACGGACTTGTCAGCCAAAAGTTGTTGTTATTTCACTATGCAGCCAATTCCCTTAGGTGGCCCTGCATAATTCAACCCCCTAACAGGTTTGTTAAATAGTGGTAACTTCATTCTTGGGAGGAAAACCTCTTTTGTCTTTATTTTTCTTGATAATATGTTGGAATATGCAAAAAATTGACATCCTTAACATATTTTTACCATATCCTTTTTAATGATCTGAAAGTATTCAAGTCTATGGTTTATATTCTCCTTCCCTACATTTGGGTCAGACCTTCTTAGAAGTGATATCCATCCATTTCTTCGATAATCTTGTTTGGAAATATCATCTCCATATTTATGTACCCCTTTCCATACAGCAAACTCTATACATTGGAAAATTTGAATCTCCATAAACATTCACTGGCTTTTTAGAACTAGGAAAGTAAATTTCTGAGAGTTCTTTTTCCTGACTATGCAGCACGTGCCTCTATGTGTCCTCGTATAAGTAGACTACATAACGGAACTGTCAGCCAAAAGATGCTATTTCTTTGACTATGCAGCCAATGCCCTTAGGTGGTCCTACATAATTCAACCCCCTAACGGGTTTGTTAAATAATTGAAACTTCATTCTGGGGAACTACTTCTTCTAATTCCTTTTAGATCTTTTTCATATCATTCCTCAGATTCAAATTTTCTTAAGTTATAGTTTACATATTTTCCCTCATACTTGAGTATGGTAATATGTTTTCAGATAAATTGTCAAATAATTGAGTCAATTCAAATTCATTCGGTCAAATCTATATCGAACTTAAACATTAGCCTCTTTTTTTCTGACATGCATGACTTTAAAATTCCCACAAAAGACAAGGGAACTCTGAATAAAAGTCACGTTCCAGCTCACTAAACATAAACTTTGTATGATTTAGGTAATATTGAGAAATTAAAAGATTCAATGTTCGTAGGGTTGTTTATAATAATCCTAGTAAAAATCAAACTCTACTTACTAGGACCATTGACTTAGGTAAAATTTGAAGTAGGTAGCAGGAAAATACGTGCACAAATGTTTGAAGATGAAAGCATTATTTCCATTTGAAGCACAAGAATTAGAAGGAAATCCACAGATTACAGCCTCTTATATTTTTCAGAATTTTACAATAGACAGTCAACATAAGTCTTCATTTGATATACAACATCCTGAGCTTCCTCAGTAGCTACTTGAAGCTCATGCACTTGACCAGCTTCACTATTCTCTGCTTGATGGAGTGCCTTCTTGGCATCTGCAATGGCTTTCATTCCATTCGTTTGAGCTCCCTCTAATGAATTATTGCGCTGGTCAAGTTCCCCAGTAATAGCATCTAACTATTTCTAGAGCTGCACCTACTGGATGAATTTTTCTTTAATCTTATGCTTCAGATCCTTTATCATGGCTAGATAATCAGCCTCAACTCGAGATACTGTAGCCTCAAATTCACTGATATTGACTGACAGCTTCACCCTGGTCAGATCTTCATGGCACTTTTGATCCTGCTCCCTTCTTAATATGACTTGTTTCACCATTGTATGGATCTCTTGGTTTCCAATACCTCCAAGTCCTAGCATGACAAACTGGGATGAAAACCGGGAAATATTTGGTGACAGCTCTTTAAGAGGCACTTCATATTTGATTTTCTATATTTTGTTCCATGCCTTGCATCGTGAAAAGATGAGTTCCTTAAGAACCTCTGGGTCTGATTCCACATCATTATCATAGGGGGGCATGTAATCTAGGATTAATGCACTTAAGGAAGTGCCCTATTCTTCTCCTTCCCCCCTGACCCTAGTTGCTTCACCTTCTACTACTATTTGGGTGGAAGTTGAGACCTCACCTACAGTTGTAGCCAATAAAGATGATATCCAAGTTTGATCAATTAAAAGTATGGTTAGTTTCATAGAATAATTAATGTTGGTTATCTTGAAAATTATGTACAGTTTCATGAAAAATGTGTTAATCATTACCTTACAGTAGATCAACAGCTTGAGAATACTCCTCCCCATATTTCCCAGTTTCAACAGGATCTTCATGATGGGTCTCATGAGGGTTTACTAGATTTATCTCCACTTGATCTAATGTTTCTGCAATGGTAGGATTGACATCAATGTCTACACCCTCTTCAGGCACTGGCAGTTCAGCAGCTTTAATGGATGGAACTACATATTATATTCAGTAATGATTATAAGTGTAAATTATAAGAAAGTTTACTGGACGAAGGATAACACTCACGCCCAAGGTCATCTAAATCACATTATATCTTAGCGTGATCATAAAATTCTTCGAAAGACATGACATGATTCATCATTTCATCCAATGATATTTATGAATCCTGGTTAGTCTCACTAGTGGAAGCATTTGATGTGTCCTCTTAGTGACACTCATTCTACGGCCCCTGACCCTAGACGACTTCTTCAGGAAGGATGGCAGATCCAGTTGCTGTGGCCGCCAATGATTCTGGTGCAGGTACTTCTCTACTTGTAGCAACAACATGAGCAGTACTGGGAATACATGTTCGCTCTTTTTCAGAAGCATCCATGTCAGCCTGAATATTCATTTGTTCCACATCACCCTCAGTGGTCCTTAAAGGAGGTTCATTCCATTCCCTCAGAGGGGAAATTGAAGAAGCCCCTGCAATCCCATGTAAAATGAGCAATCTTTTTCATGGTTTAAAATTCATGATTATCCTAAGGACATACCACTACTGATAAAGTGTTTAGCGGTGGACTTCCTCCTTCGTCACCTTTTTCCTTTTGGCATTTTGGTAGTGTCTACATTCTCCCTTATTGGAACATGAATTGGTGAATTGAAATCCATGTCCAACTCCTCATTCATGGCCTGCTGGCCTGGAGATATCTCACCCGGTTTGCGAGGAGATTCAACAGCAGCCCCGATGGCAGTACCACCAGGGATATACTATGGAGAAGGGACCTCAATAGTTTTGGCAAGATGAAAGATGAAGAAAACAATTTCCATGAATAACAAAGATTCGTCTAAAATCAAGTTGCAATGAAATTAAAGAATGAAAACAAACATCTTTAGGAGCCACATACTCATGCCACTCCTCATCAGTATCATCGTGATCCATCATTTCCTTCACCCACTTGGTGATAGGGAAAGAATATTGGGTGGCATATATATAGGCCATCAAATCTTTGACATAGGCTCTTACTTCATCAGGGTTATCCTTGAAATGAATATCTGCAGGAGCCTGAAGTGTCCCTATTCCATGAAGACATAACCCTTCACATAGCTCCATCCAGACAGTTTCAGTATCACAGTATTCATCCCACCATGCCTGTATGGCATCTGGTCATAGATATGTAGGTGTACTAGAAGGCTGCGAATAGGGTCCTATGACCATGGATTTTAATTTCTCTCTATCTCTGGCAACTATAAAAAGATAATGAAAACTTGTTACTCTATAAAGTTACGTGAAATTAAAATTTCCTCAACAATGTAACTCACCAGGAGTTGATGGAGTGGCTCTCTTGATTCTGATAGGAGGATTATATATGGCATGTGGCTGTTTTGACACATGTTGTATCTCCAGATAATCTGATGAATCAGACTCGGTTGAAGAACTCGTTGAACCAGCTTCAGGAGTGAAAGAATCCCCTACCACCTAAATTGTTTCTTTCTCAATGGTTCTCTTATTCATCCCAACCCGATAAACAGGTTTATTAATTATGGCCGTAGGATATGAAGCTATCCAGTTTTCAGCATACCATATGGTCAAATTGCATACCGCTTCAGTATTTGGTAAGTCAATGATTTCCCCAATCCTTTCCATAGCCATTAGAAACCATAGTTGCCGAGAAACCATTGGATGCTTCTCTGATCTGATGTGCACTAGAGGAGATACAACAGCCGTCTACAGACACTTGAATTGGCCTTCAAATCGATATGGAGCATAGGTCTCACATATAATTTCCCCATCAATTTTGGTGGACAGCACACCATCTTTGCAGGGCAGCATGTAAGACCTCTGTTCCTAGCTACCTGATCCATCATCAAAAAATCTCCCTGTCAGTGGATTTATGTAGTGAAAGAAGTGGAATTACTTATTCATACCAAACCATGGCCTAATATCATAGGAATTGAGGGCCAAAGGAAAAACTCCAGAGAAGTCCTGAACAGATGGCCTGAAAGAACTTCCAGGAATCTGTATTCTGATTTGAACAGCATATGTCTGGAAGTGAGTGGTGATCCATCCCCATAAAACATGTAATGGTACCACTAATCTCAAAGGATACTCACCCATATAGACATGGAGTATGCTCCTATGAATATTTTCCAAAACTGGGGTAGTGAACCCCACAATCTTCCTTTCAGCCAACTTGGTTGTAATAACGAAGGTCCATGGCTTGACGCCTCCCTTCGAATCTCTAACTGGTAAAAGATAGGAACTGAGCCATAAGGCTAAAAAGTCTTCTATACGGGTCTTCTCTGGGATTTTATGATTCACTTCATGCCCCCATTTCTCAAACTCTCCTGCTTCTAAAGTTGGCCGAAATGTGCCATGATCACCCCTCTTCTTAGTTTTGGGGTAGGTGGTAGGACGGTTGGGCCTCTTATCCTTGGATTTCTCTTTATTGGTTCCCTTCTCCTTTGGCTACTTATATTTCTTCTCGATAAGAAATATATTAATCCACTCCTCTGGATTAATATCCCTTCTAGAATGAGTCTTTGATGTCTTTAAGATTTTGAGAATTTGATAAATCTTCAATAACTCTCGAACCAAATCTGGAGTCTTCTCTGGATCATTCATGGTTGCATTTGGATGGGCGAATTCATCATACATATCACCCAGGATTGGAACCCCTGATATCTTTTAGACATCCCACAAACTAATGCCTACTTCTCTGTGGGTCATATGGAAAGAATTAGTTTCCAGGATCCAACAGCTAAGAAATTCCGGTGAAAAATTATCATTCCTATAAACATACGTCTACCCAGCCCAGACGACTTCATAAATTGCAGCTCCCTTCAGATCCTTGATAAACTCTTCACAAGTTTGTCTCACCCAATAAACCCACATCCACGTAGGCTTCACCCCTCATCCAGAATGGAATTCCAATTTATCCTTTTAGCCTTTGGATTGATCCATCTGAGAGTTTCTAAAGACTAAAGGATAACAATGTGGTTGCAGCTCAGGCTTCTGAGGTTTCAGATCTGGTACACACGAGCTATGGTGCATTATATAAGCTTTATTTACTGTTCCAGCAGCAGAAAATGTTCCTCCAATAGATACATTTGCTAACTAAAAGATGGTATATAACTGAAACCAGGAATGCAGCAGATAATTCTTTGCTTCTGGAATATTGACGTCTTGCAAGTGACCATGGCCATACAGAGGCAGATAGATGGTTTGCGGGGAGTTAATTTGATGCTTCTTCAAGTACTTGGCTAATTCTAGGAGAGTACTTTTGTAGGGGGAATAATAATCATGTCCAACGATGTCCATCATCTCATCAATTATTTTTCTCGCCAGTTCATCAGTCGTTCCGATTCTCTTTGGATCCATTTGATCTGCACAAAAGTTGAATAATTAACTCTTAATGTATGTTAATTTTTCATAAAATTTTTGAAGGATTTGAAGAAATTGGCTAAGTCATTAAGGCGGGCAATTTCCATAGTTGGCGCGCAAGTATCCTTAGGTCACGGAAGTATTGGGCAAACAGGTTTCACCGTGCAAGTCTAAATACCTTAACAGCAGCGCAACACAAGAAATAGCAGTGCGACGCAAGAAGCAAGAAGCACGGACAAGGGACAGCCGGGAGTCAACTTGTGCACCGAGAGCAAAAAAACTAGCAAGATCTGGGTGCTTTGTGTGAAGTGAGGCCCTCTATTTATAGACAAGGCCGTACCCCTGTGTGCCAGACCCTGCGCTCCCAATGCTCATTTTCGTGCCATACCCTGCGTGCCCCAATTTCCTTTTGATTCTCGATTTCCTCAGAGTCAAGTCCTCATTTCTTTTGGATCCAACCCTAAGGGGGTGACTTTTGTTGACTCTCCTTTCATCACAGAGTCTAAAGATAGGAAAAGTGGAATATCATAGATCAAGGTGATTCAACCTTTGGACAAATATCAAAAATTGACAAAGGAAGGAATAAGAAGAACATTGTGCAAGGGTCGCGCAAGTTCTACAATGGTCGCGCAAGTACACTTGCATGTCGTAGTTGGTCACGCAAGTCACTTGCGCACCCTATGTGATAACCGTCCAGGGTCTTCTCCATCCTATAAATACCCCCGGTGGGCCCCACATTTGATGAGGAATTTTTACGGAAGTCATACCCAGAGCTCTAAATGCCCAAGTCTCTTCTTCAAGTCTTCCGAACACTTCTATGTTAATTATTTACCTAGAATGGATGGTATAAACAAGAGGAGTAAGGTCTAAGTGTTATAATTCACTAACACTTGCATGCCTGAGGTGTTTTACCCTTAAGGGAAATGGACATACTTGCGCACCTCCTTACCTATTCATTAAAACATGTGCACCACTCTTCTGGAAGTACCTCAGGATAATTCTAAAGGCTTTGGTCAAGGATTGCCCAAGTATTACCCTACTGGTTAACAATCGCGCAAGTACCCATGTTTCGCACAGGTATACCTACGCGACCAGGGACTTGCGCGCCCACGTAGTACATGCGCTCCTGCCAGGACTTGCGCACCCCTATCTTTTTGGGTGCCTTTCCTACCCATTTCACCTCTCTTATGCCATTCCACCTTTCCTATTCAAGAATCGGTCTTCAAGACACTTTTCAAAGCCATTTATGGCCTGATTTCATGATTTGACTTCCTTATCTGAAAGGAACTCTGTGGAACATCTCTCAAAACCAAGGGATTTACACATCGTTATGTCACTAAAATTAGTGATTTCCTTAATTCAACCTCATCCTTTAAGATGAGAGAACCCTATTCACGGGCCACCTTTTCAGGAGTAATCCCTAGTCATAATTTTCCCTTAACATGGACCTTCTTTTCAAGAGTAAGCCCCAGGTCCTCATTAATTTGGACATCTTTTTCAGGAGTAATCCCCAAGTCCCTTAATTTGGGCATCCTCCTTATGAGTAAGCCCCACTCTTAAAGTTCCCAAATATGGGCATCCTCCTCAGGAGTAAGCCCCAACCATAATTCTATTAACCTGGGCTTCCTTTTCAGGAGTATCCCACAGTCTAAAATTTGGGCATCCTCCTCAGGAGTAAGCCCCAAGTCCCTTTAATAGTCCCAAAAAATCATGAAAACGTTAAAGATCCAAAAACACCTTAAAAACCAAAGACACCAAACAAAAATCCGAACAAATCTTTATCCCCTAAAAACGTGAAAAACATAAAAAATAAAAAAACCCTAAAACCCCTAAAAACACCTTAAAAGGACCAAAACCACCTAAATACCCCTAAAAGAAATAAAACCCCTTATCACCCCAAAAATCCAAAAAGTAATTGAAACCCCTCATACCAGGAATACCCATTAATCCATAAAAATCCTATTACCCCCCAAAAATCATATAAACTCAAAAACCGAACCCCCTCCAGAAAACCCAAAAATATCCTAAAACCCTAAAAAATACAAAAACCCCTAAAATCCCCTTGAAATATCAATCCATTAATACACATAAAACCCTAACAACACAAAAACACACTAAAACCCTAAAACACTTTTAAAAATACGAAAAGACCATTAAATACCCTTAAACCCTAAGAATACTAAAAAAATACTAAAAATCCATAAAACCCTACACACCTTAAAGACGTTAAACAATCCAAAAAATTTTAAAACCTCTAAAACCCAAAAAATATGAAAGACCGTAAAAATCGTAAAAACCTATATTTTTTTAAAAAAATATTTACAACCATAATAAATCGAATAAACTATGAAAACCCCTTAAAACCCCTAAAACCACTAAAGACTCAATCCACTTAAACTTACTGAAAACCTTATGAAAAACATAAAACCACTAAAACCGTATTAAAACTATTAAAAAAATATGAAACCTAAAAACCCCCAATACATTAAAAACCCCCAAAAACATAAAAAACCTCCAAAAACCTAAACCACCAAAAAAACCTTAAAACCTAAAAATATATAAAAACACTATTAAATCATATAATCATATAAACATTAAAAACACCTAAAAAATGAACTACCCAAAGAACCTAAAAACCCTTAAAATCCCTAAAAACCCAAAAATACCCGAAAACACTAAAAATATCAAACCCCTAAAAACCATAAAAATACATAAACTCGAAAAATCCAAAACCCAATAAAACCAACTAAACACCTAAAATACCTTAAAAAACTACTAAAACTAAATTCCCTCCAAAAACCCAGAAAACCCTAAAACCCTAAAACATTAAATACACATAAAAGGCCCTAAAATCAACAGAAAATCATAAAAGACAATAAAACCCTAAAAGACACTATAACACTTAAAACCCAAAAGAACTCTAAAATAAACTATTATACCCTAAAAGATATTGAAATTCCCTAAACCGAAAAAAATCATAAAACACCATATAAATCATAAAAAAACCTAAAACCCCTTACATTATCCTAAATAGCCCTGAAAAATCTGAAATATCCCTAAAACCACTAAAACCATAAAAAATATTTAGACACCCAAAAATAATGAAAACCATGAGAAATTACTAAATCCCAAAAAACCCTTATGAAAAAAATAAAAACACTAAAAACTATAAACACCCCCAAAAAGAACCTGAGCCCCAAGAATTCCCTGAAAACCCAAAAAACACTTTAAAATAATAAAACCCCCCAAAAATCACTAAAACCCATAAAATGCACAAAAAACATAAAAAACACTAAAAACTCTAAATCCATTAAAAATGTATATCCTTGAAAACCATAAATATCCCTAAAATACTAAAAACATCTAAAAACTCAAACAAACTTCATAAATATAAAAAAATTATAAAATCTGAAAACCCTATACGCAATATCATATACCCAACACCATAAAACCTACATCTGACACCCTAAACACTACAACCTAAACCCTAAACCCTAGACATAACACCTTATACCATTTACCTTACGCCCTATACCTTAAAATCAACCCCAAAACCCTATACCCTATACCATAATCCCAAAAACATAAACCTTATGACCTAAACTCTACACACACAACCCAACACCGTAATCCCTATACACTACACACTAAACTCAAACACCCACACCCTAAAACCAAAACCCTACACCATACATCCTACACCATATCCCCAATAACTTAGATCCAAAACCCTATACCCTACACCAAAAAACCTATGCCCTAAACCATAAACCTTATACCAAATGCCCTAAAACCTATTCCAAACACCTTTAACAATCCTAAAATCCTATAAGCCCCTAAATATCCTAAATACCTAAAAACAATATAAACCATAAAACACCCATATAAACCCTTAAACACCCTAAAAACCAGAATAACAAAAAAAAATCCATTATATAACTGTAAAACCCCTAAAATCCCAAAAACAAAAAAACTCCCAAAAGACCAAAAAATCACTTGAAATTATAAAAAACCCTATTACAACATAAAAGTAATTAAAGCCCTAAAAATATGAAGAAAATATAAAACCCTAATAAAACCTAAAAACCCGAATATCTTAAAAACCAATAAAAAATCCCACAACCCTAAAAAAAAATTAAAACTCCTAAAATTTCTAAAACCCCCCAAAACCCAAAAAAAGATCCTAAAACCCTAAAAAACCAAATGAAACACAATAAAAACTTGAAAACTATTATAAAACCCTCTAAACACCAAAAAAACCCTAAAAATTTAATTTCAAAAAAATTACAACGTAAAAGCCCATAAAACCCTTAAAAGCCTAAAAACACAAAAAATGATAAAACCCCTAAAATAGCCCAATTGTAACCCTTAAAAACCTAAAACTCCTAAGAAATACTAAATGAACCCTAAAATAAATCTAAAAACCAATATAACACACAAAAAATGAACAACCCCAAAAATTAATAAAAAACTAATTTCCAAGAGACCCAAAAAATACCACTGAACCCCTTAAACCCCCAAAAAATATACAAACCCATAAAGGTTCCTAGATGGAAACTCCGATCTCTCATGATGGTGATCATACTATCCTGCAGTAAGCTTTAAGAAGATGAAAATTCTTGCGGCTTACCCTCCCCCCTCCACGGGGGATGGGACTCCGCTGGTTCTAGATGATGAGTGCATGTTTGTTCCGTTCTCAAATCATGATCTTCTTCCAGCTATTTTGAGGTTGAGATCTGTCCTAAGGTTCATGATTTACATTAAGGTTTTCCAAAGCTCTAGTTATCGATTTTTTGTTTTCAACAAGGCCTCCCCCCTAAATAGGTTGACCTTGGAAGCTCAATTCTTGAACTTGTATCCTCTGGTTGATTTTTTTGAAAGATTCGTGTTTGAACAATGGGACCTCCCAGATCACGCTACAATAGGTATTCATGATAGAAGATACATTTTTATACACATTGTGTCAGAAGAGGATTTTATCCATGACTGGTCCATTGCTCCATGAAGATGCAATGATGCCTATTTCTCTCTTTCTCATGGGATCATTGATCTGCATTTGAATCGCGACTCAATGATGGTTGCTTCTTGGGTTAGATTTCTAAAATATCCCCTTCCTTTTAGAAATTTTTCTAATGTTTCCATGATGGGGAATCTGGTGGGAAGGTTCCTACGTGTGGATTGTAGAACTAGGTCACTTTGTCATCAAGTTTCCCTAAGGTCCTTTATTGAGATTGATGCATCTAAAGGACCAGTTGATTTTTTTTGGATTGCTATTGGTGATGATCTTATGTGGAAACAACCTTTGATATTTTATTCATGGACTGATTTCTGCTCCTCCTGTTGATTACTAAGACATAGTGTTCGGAATTGCAGGTGTGGCGGAAGAAATTGTGGTGTTTTGAATCGATCTCAGAAGGTTGCTGGTGAAGGGAAAAAGGATCGGGGTGAGGTGCAGCTGGCTGTGAACATGGATCCACAACCCTTGAATTTGGTTCAATTTGAGTCTGGTGAAGGGGTCAGTCACGCATGGGGGTTCCTATCAAGGAGGCTATAGTGGCTGGTTCAATCAATCATGAAAGGATTGATGCTGAAGGGGTGGCATCTGCAGTTGGTGATCACAATTTAGGGGATGGTGGTTGTCCAGTTCCATATGAAGCCAATGGTGAGTGATATTTTCATGTGATGGAGGAACAAATTGAATCTTTTAGATGTTAGAAGTTCTCTATGAAGGGAGGTTGTAGCTAGTGGGAGGTCTTTTTCCTTGGATAGCACCCCGAAATTGAGGAAGGAGTCCATTTCAACATTCAACCGCTTTGATGGGATGGAGCTTGAGGAGGAGGTATAAGGGACTCCATTTGTTGATGTTGGGAGTGCACAGACTGATGTTTAGATACATAGTGAGGTGTAGGTCGTCGCTGCTCAACGTGATGAAGGGAATGCGGCCCAGAATGCTAGTGAAGTTGTGCTAATGCTGGACACCACTGGGCACATGGATGGTGCTGTTACGCAAGATAAAAAGGAGTTTTAGGTGCTTGTTCTCAATATTTATTGGAATGTTGCGGATGAGGGCAATGTTAGTAAGCTAACTGGGTAGTAGGGGAAGGGGTATCTAGTTGCTGATGATAGGAGTGAAAGGTGTTCTGTGCAGGCACTGACTGAGGTTCAGGTCGGCCCTTCTAGGTGTAGGGGAGGGAGTGTGGCCAAGAGTGAAGTCGAACTGATGTTGGACATCATTAGGTGTCTGAATGGTGTTGGTGAGCTGGAGAAAAGGTCGTTGCTTGGGATTGTCCCCTATAGTGATGGGTTTGTTGGGGATGATCCTTCTTTCCAGGGGGAAGGAAGTAAGATTCCAAGGGTGGCTATTGAGTAACCTTCCTTGAGAGTTAATGTGCCGCAGTGTGAGGTTTTTGTATAATTCTCCCTAAATCAAGAAGCCTCCTTCATCCCTGTTCAGGAGGATAATAGATGGATGAATCAAAATATGTCTATGATCACGAAGGAGAGGTCCTGGCATGATGGGGCCATTCCATATAAGAAGGAAACAAATTCTGTAGGGGTCTCTCTTGGTCCCCGGAAGATGAATCCGAGGAAGGACTATTCTACTTTTCCAATGACAGTGTCCACGAGAGCCTCTTGCAAAGCTAAGTTAACTCTGGAAGGGGAGATAGGTCTGTCAAGGAACAACTGAATGTGGAGTAGCAAAATCTCAGAGAGTATTCCACTGCTTTCATAATGTAATATGAATCATATGAATGGGAGTCGGTGGAGTAGATGATTCCTCTTGTTATTGTGTTGACGAGGACCGATATGTGGATGGAGATGTTGATTTGTAGTTCCTTCTTCTTTTTCATCTGCTCATTGAGTATTTGGGGGGTTTGGTGTGTTGGGGGGCCAGGGATTTCAGTGTGGGTTGTTTGGCCCCGCCCTTCCATTTTATGTTTGGATTTTATTTTATTAAATTTTGGGGGGCCAAAAATAGCCTGTCCATCCACCTACCTTTCCCTAAAAGTTCTTATAAACAATAAAATAACCCAAAAATACCAAAAAACACCAAAATACCCTAATCCATAAAAACACTAAAAGCTGAAAAAACAACTAAAAACCTAAAATACCCAAGAAACCCTTTAAACCCCCATAAATCCTTAAAAACCCCAAAACTCCCAAGAAACACAAAAAAACTCTTAAAACCTCTAAAAACTATAAAACCCCTAAAACCATCAATAACCCCCAGAAACCCCTAAAAATCAATAAAAACAATCAAATATCCTAAAATACTTTTAAAATACCTAACAATCTCTATAGACCCTAAACACTCAAAAGCACTATAAAAACATTCAAAAAACTAAGAAAACTATAATTACCCTAAAACCCCCCAAAACACCCTAAAACCCTAATAATGCACAAATTCCCTAAAAACATAAAACCCAAAAAAACGTAAAACCAATTAGAAAATATATGAATCCAAAGACTATAAAGCCCAAAATTACCGTAAAATCCTTAAAACCATTGAAACCCCAAAAAACCTCTAAAATCATAAACACCAGAAGAGAACATAAACTCCCAAAAACCATAAATACTCCAAAATACCCTAAAGAATACTATAAAAACTAAAAAATAATATAAAGTCGTCAAACACCATAAAAACCCTAAAACCCTAAAACAATAAAAACTCTAAAATCCCTTGAAACCCCTACCCCCCAAAACACCCTTAAAACCATAATAATTATTAAACAATCCTAAAACCCCTAAAAATAAAAATACTATAAAATCCTAAAAAACACTAAAACCACTTCAAAACCCAAAAAACCAAAATAAATATAAAACCACGGAAAACCCTAACAAATCTATAAAAAATATAAACCCCCATCCCTAAAACCAATAAAAACTCCAAAAAATCCCCAAAATATGGAAAAACCCCCAATGACATTATTAACCTAAAACCCTTAAACTCCCAAAACCCCAAAATCCTCCAACCCACGAAACCCTAAAAAAGATTAAAATAATTAGTATAATTAAAAACCATAATGTCTATAAAAAGCTAAAAATCCATAAAAACACTAAAAACCATAAAACTCTAAAAAACCTAAAACCATAATAATCCAAAATCCCATAAACCCCCATAAAACCCTAAAACCCCAAAAAACCCTAAAAACCCCCTCAAAACCCAAAAATCCCAAACAACACCTTAAAAATGAAAAAAATAATAAAATCCCTAAAAAACCCTAAAATAATAAAAACATTAAAATTTTACGAATACTAAAATCTCTACATGCCTTATATCCCAAAAAACCCTATATCAATAAGAACCACTAAATCCCATAAATCTCCTTTAAACCCCTAAAACCCAAAAAATAAAAAAATATCCAAAAACATACTAATCCTAAAAACCCTATCACAAAATAAAACTCCAGCTCTTTAAAAATACTCTAAAACCACTAAACACACACAAAAGACCCTAAAAACCTAAAACACCCTAAATGACAGTAAAAACTCTAAAACCCCTAAAATTCACAAAACAACCTAAAACAATAAAATAAACTAAAAACCCATAAAACCATAAAAGACTATAAGTTACCCTAAAAAACCAGAAGAGTACTGAAAACCCAAGAAACCACTAAATAACCCTACAATCCCTAAATATCCTTAAACCCCATGAAAATCCATAAAACCATAAAAGAACCTTAAAAATGGAAAACATTAAAAGATCCCAAAACCCCTAAATGAATCTATAAAATCTAAAATACCCCAAACAACCCATAAATTATTTTAAATACCCAAAGAACCCTAAAATATCAAAAATCCTAAAAAAGAATAAAAATACAAAAACCATTAAAGAATATAAATACTGAAAAACCCCCAAAACACCCGAAAAATAATAAATACCCTTAAAAACTAGAAAACAACCAAAAAATAATAGAAGACAATAAAAATCCAAAAAACCCCTAAAACAAAAAAGAACACTTAAAAGACCCTAAAAGGTATATAACCACTCAAATTTTTAAAAATCACCCACCAAAACACTAAAATCCCAAAAATCCCAAAAAACACACCAAAATCGAAATTCCCATAAATACCCCTAAAACCCTTAAACACTCTAAACACCTGAAGGAACCTAAAAACCCTAAAACCAATGAATCATATAAACCCTTACAAACTCCATAAACCCTAAAACTCATAAATACCCCTAAAGACAAAAAACACATTAACCCCCCCCCCCTAAATACATTACAACCCGAAAACCCCCGAAATCCCTAAAAAAACACAAAAACACCAAACCCCTAATAATTACTAAAAACACTAAAATTCCTAAAAACACTAAAGCCCGTAAAATAACTAAAACCTATAAAAAACCATAGAACCTGTAAAAACACCATAAGACCTATAAAATCCCAAAAACAAAATAAACTCTAAAAACCCCTAAAAACCTAAAAACTAAAACCATATAAATCTAAAAACCCTAAAATACCCTAAGCTCCTAAAAGAACCTAAAAGACCCTAAACCCCTAAAACACCATAAAATATCCTAAATATCATAAAAAGTGAAAAAAATATCCTTAAAACCCTTTAATAACATGAAAACACCAAAAAAACTCACTACCCCTAAACCCATAAAAAACCCCAAAAACTGTGAAAAATGCAAAACCCCTATAGAAACCAAAACCCAAAAAACCTAAAACTAATAAAATGCCTAAAAACCTAAAAAACATAAAATAACCCAAAAAATCCTAAATACCCTAACAACCCATCCCCAAAACTATAAATAAATATAGAAAAACCCCCTACAACATTTAAAACCCTAAAATCCCACAAACCCTAAAACCCTAGAAAGCCTAAAAACCCAATAAAACACCAATAAACAACTAAAACCCCTAAAAATATAAAAAACATAAATATTTATTAAACCATAAATAACACCAAAAACCCTAGGAAAACATTCATATAACACTTAAATCCTCTAAAATCCCTAAAAACCCTAAAATCACTAAACCCCAAAGAACCTGAAAAAAACCCCCTAACAACTCTAAAACTATCTTAAAACTCCATATTTTCTAAAACACTAAAAAATATTAATTAAAACGTAATAAACACTTACATACATAAAAAACCCAAAAACCCATAACAACAGAAAATAACCTAAAACCCCTATAAAGCCCAACACCTGAAACCCGATGCGATACACCATAAACCAAAAACAGAAGACCCTAGAACCAAAACAGTAAACCCTAAAACCTAAAACCTAGACCCTACCCCAAAATCCCCAATCCCTACACCCTAGAAACATATCCTACACCCTGAAACCTAAACCCCAAGCCCTACACCATAAACCCAATACCATACAGCCAGATCACTAAACCATAAACCTTATACCCTACTCCCAAACCCCCAAACCCAAAACCCTACACCTAAAACCCTATACCATACACCATAAAACCAAAAACCCTACACCCTAAATCCCATAGCCTAAACCATAAACCATAAACCATATAGAGAAATCTTTATACCATACAACCCAAAATCTAAACCCTACACCCTAGAGCCAATAACCTACACTCTAAACCCTAAAACATTTAACCCAAACACTGTACCATACCCCTTAAACAATATAACCTATAAGATAAACCTTATAACATACACCCTAAACACTAAATCACACTCCTTAAATCTTATCCCACAAACCCAATACCCTAAACCCTAACCCATTCACTCAAAACCATAATCCATATACCATACACCCTAAAACCAACAGCCTATAAAATATAAGCTACACCCTATACACCAAATCGTAAATCCTAAATCCAATAACCAAAACCCTAAACACAACTAAAAATACCCTAATCCCTAAACCCTACACCATCAATCCTAAAATCTAATCCATAAACCCCACACTTGAAACCATATACACAACTACATAAACAAAAAAACCAACACCAAAAACCCAAAATCCAACGCCCTAAACCCCATATCCTGGATCCGAAAATCTATACCCTAAATTCTATAACCTAACCACTAAATCCTAAACCCTACCCCATCAACCCAATATCCTACACCATAAATCCTAAACCTTACACACTAAACATTATATCTTATTTTCTAAAAAACCTTAAAACAATACAAAAAACCCATGAAACGGTAAAAGACATTATATATGTGTAAAACTGATAAAACCCATAAAACACCCAATAACCTTAAAAAACCCACAATCCTTAAAAACTCTATGAGTATTTAAAAACCCTTTTTAAACAAAAATACTAAATAAAATTAAACCACCCTAAACTTTAAAAAAATCCTAAAAGAACCCTAAATTCCCTTTAACAATCGAAAAACCCCTAAAAACCCTAAACACCCTAAAAACCATAATAATAATATAAACCATAAAAAACATAAAAACCTAAACCCCCTAAATTATTAAAACACATTAAAGAAACTAAAAATCCTTAAAACGTAAAAAAATCTAAAAATGATGAAAAATCTAAATAAACCCATCAAATAAAATTAAATCACCAAAAAGACCATAAAAATTCCTTGAAAAACCATCAAACACTAGATCCCTAAACCCCCCCCCCCAATTTACTAAAATTACCACCGAACCACCTAAAAACACCCTATACCCCCTAAAACCACTTAAAAGCACATAAAATTTTCATATCCCCTAAAACCCCCTAACAACCTAAAACCTATTAGAAACCTAAAAACACCTAAAACCCATTCAAACCCAATAATACCCTAAAAATACCTAAAAACACTAAAACCCTAGAACCCCCCTAAAATCGTTTAAAACAAATAAACCCCATAAAACCCAAAAACCCCGAAAACCATAATAAATTCCAAAAAACCATAAAAACACCTAAAACCATAAAAACCATAAAAACAATATAAACTATATAGAACACTAAAAAACCTTAAATCCCTAAAAAACTAACAACCCCACAAACCACATAAATCCCTAAAACAAGAAAAAACACTAACATATAATAATAATGATAAAAAAATATAAAAGGCAGTCTATGATCGAAGAACCCCAAAATCCATAAAACCACAGGAAAAGAAAAAACAGAAAAGGCCCCACATAAACAACTAAATACCCTAAAACCCTTAAAACATTAAAACACCTTAAAATCCCTGAAAGAAAAAAAACGAAAAATACACTATACAAAATAAAAAACCCATTAAAAACCATAAAAACCAAAACCTATATAAAAACTTAATTTCCCTTTAAAACCATGAGAAAATCTAAAAACCCCTAAAAACATATAGAAACAACAAAAATCCTAAAATCCCTAAAAATAATAATGGATAGAAAATCCCCTTAAAAACATAAAAAACTATAACCCCCCCTTTAAACCCTTAGAAACACAAAAAATTCTAAAATCACTAAAAACACATAAAACCCGCTAAAAATATTTAACCCCCCAACCCTTTATATCACTAAAAACCCTAAAAACCTATAACAAACCTTATAATGTTTCAAAAACCCTAAATACCATTAAAAAATTCTAATAACCCTTAAAGTCCCCTAATATCCCAAAAAATTATAAAAATTCATAAAAACCTAAAAACCCCCAATACAATAAAAACACCTTAAAACACTAAAACCTTAAAAATCATTTAAAACCCTAAAAATTCCTAAAAATCGATAAAAACATAAAAAACAAAAAACCCTAAATACCCCATAAAATCCATAAAATCCATAACTCACAAAAAACCCCAAAACCGCTGAGTCCCCTAAAAACCCAAAAAACCATTATTACAAATCAAACAACTTAAAAACCCAAAAATCCAAAAAAAACCCTAAATACCCTAAAACCCATTTAATCCCTAATAACCTGAAAATTCTTTAAAACAAAAAATTTAATTAAAAAAATAAAAACTAATAAAATTTCTTAAACCGTAATAACACTAAAAACTCCAAAATAGCCTTGAATCCCATTAAAATCCTTAAGAACCAAAATACCGTTAAAATTCAAAAAAATACTAAACATCCCTAAAATACATAGAGAACCCTAAAACCCTTAAAAATCAATAGAAAACCCCAACACCCAAAAAAACGCCAAAAGGTCCCTGAAAACCATAAAACCACAAATTACTGTAAAACCCCATAAAATCCATAGACGCCCTAAATCCTAAAAAACACTCAAAACACATAAAAACAAAAAAAATAAAAACCAAAATCCCTCAAAATACTATGAAACACCTAATACCCCTAAAAGATTCACAAAATCCCTAAACCCCTAAAATACCCTAAACACCCTAAAATACCTTAAAATCCACAAAAGTGCCTAAACCCCTAAAAATCCAAGATATACTAAAAACCATAAAACCCCTAAAAGATACTAAAACCTCATAATAGCCCTAAAATACCATAAAATACACTAAACCCACCCCAAAAAGTATAATAAACTCTAAAACCCTAAAAGGACCCGGAAATCTTAAAAGGAACTTAACAGCCTAAGGTACCCTAAAATCCATAATAACAAGAATGGATCCAAAAACCCAAAAACCCAAAACAACCATAAAACCATTGGAAAACCAAAAGGACCCTATGAACCCCCAAAATAACCCAAAATGGAATTAAAACCCGAAAAATATATAAGGACCTAAAAAACATTAAATCCCATAAAATAACCCAAAATGTCCCCAAAACCCCTAACACCCCAGAAAACCCAAAAATACCCAAGAAAATCCACAAATACCGAAATGATGATAAAAACCACCAATTCACCTGAAATGAACTAAAAACCCTAAAACCCATTAAATATCCTAAAAAAATATTAAAGGAACGTAAAATTCCATAAAAATATAAAAATCCCTAAAAATCCATAAAATCCTAAAAACCCCAAAAACCAAAAAACACTAAAAATGGTAAAAACCTAAAAAATCCTAAGACATTCAAATCTCATAAACCATAAAAACCCTAAAACACTAAAAAACAATAAAACCCCAAAAATTCCAAAAAACACTTAAAAACCTAAATCCCATAAAAGTACTAAAACACTAAATACCATAACCACCCCCAACCTAAAAACCTAAATGGCCCTAAAACCCCCCCAAAACCCAAACGTACCCAAAAAAAGTAAATACTCTTATGTCACCCAAAAATGTAAAAAATAATGGTCCCTAAAAACCCTAAAAACCCATAAAAATCCTTAACCCCCCCAAACACTCAAACCTCGAAAAAATCGAGATAACCCAAAAAACAATTAAACCCACTAAAATAATCTAAACCCCAAAATAACAAAAGACTCTAAATCCCCTAATAACGTATAAGGACACTAAAAACCATAAAATCATTTAAACCCTTAAAGTCAAAAAAATCATAAAAACAATTAAAAACCCTAAAAACATAATCAATAAAAACAATAAATCCCCTCAAAAAACATGAAATCCCCATACAAATCCAAAATACCCAAAAACCCATAAAAAATACAAAACCATTAAAACCATAAAATCCTTTATAAACACTAAAAAATAATTAAAACCACTAAAAAAATTTAAACACCCAAAAACCCTAAAAACCTCCCAAAGCCCAAAAAACCATAAACAATACGAAAAAATAAATACCCCTAAAAATCCGAAAAACCTAAAAACCCACCACGACCCCCTAAAACCTAGATAAATCCCTTAATAACTCTAAAACTCCACAAAAATACATAAAAATATAAAACTAAAAAATTACATAACAAATTATAAAACCCATAAACCCCCTAAAAATCCTACAAACCCTAAAAAACTAGAAAAACCAAAAACACTTAAAATCCAAAAACTAAAAGTCCCTAGAAAACCCTAAAACCATAAAATTCATAAATCACATAAAAACCTACAAATAATAAAAACACTAAAACCCATAAAAATCATAAAAACCCCCTAAGAACCCACTAAACCCCCTAAAGGGAACTCAAATCCATTTAAAATAGTAATGGACGCTAAGAACCCCTAAAACCCATAAAATAAAAATAATTAATATAAAAGACCCCAAAATTTGTAAAACACACAAGATACCCTAGAAAACACTAAAAACCCAAAAAACCATAACATCTCGAAAACCCTTAGTAGCCCTTAAAGGCTGTAAAACAATAAAATGAGAAGATAAAACCTGAAACATCCTTTTAAAACAAAAAAAACCCAAGAAACCCAAAAAACCCAAAAAACCCAAAATGACCCTAAAAACATAAAATATTTTAAAATACACTTAAAACCCCTAAATGACACTAAAAACCATAAAACACCTCAAACCCTATAAAATTACTAAAAGTACCCAAAACACCTAAAACCATAAAACCCCTACAAAAAATATAAAATATTTCAAAACCATTAAAGCATGTAAAAACCCCAAACACACTAACGAACAAAAAACAGTAAAATTCTAGAAAACCGTAGAAACATAAAAACCATAAAAACCATAAAAACCACCTAAATCGCCTAAAACACTAAAAACCAAAAAAACACACAAAAAACACAAAACCCTAAAAAATTTAAAAACCCTAAAAACAAAAAAAAATCCTAAAATCCCAAAAATCACTAAAAAACCTTGAAAAACCAAAAAAATAAAAAAACATAAAAATCACTAAAAACACTTTAAACTCTAAAAGCATTAAAACCCCTAAATAGACTCAAAAACCCCCAAACCCCCCAAAACCCCAAAAACCCTAGGAAACACAAAAAATGATATGAATAACCTAAAACACAAAACCCCTAAAAACCCTAAAAACCTTAAGACCTAAAAAAGAAAAACACCAAAAAACTCAACAAATACTAAAAAATTCTAAAATCCTAAAAATCACTAAAAACCCAAAAAACCATAGGGCCCATAAAAACCCTATGAAAAATAAAAATCATTTAAAAAACCAAAAAAACTATAAAACCATAAGAAACATAGACCCACTTAGATAATAAAAACCATAAAAACCTTAAAACCCATAAAGAACCCTAAAAACCTTAAATACCCTAAAATTTATAAAAATCCCTGAAAAAATTAAGAACACTAAATACCTTTAAAGACACAAAACCCCCCCTAAAAACAAGGCACTTGAAAACTCTAAAAACCCTATAACCCTAAAAACTCTAAAACCTATTAAATCCCTTCAAAACATTAAAAAGCCCAAAAAATTAAAAAAACAATAAAAAGTCCTAAAATCCATAAAAAAACTATAAAAATCAAAAAACAATAAAAATTCATAAAACACCTAAAATCCTTAAATACTTAAATACCCTAAAACCCCAAAAACCCCAAAAACCGTAAAACCCGTAAAATATATAAAAACCCTAAACCCCATAAAACCCTGAAACCCCTGAAAAACCGCAAAACACTAAAAACCCTAAAAGACACAAAAACCCTAGAATCCTAAAAACCCTAAAACAAAAAAAACCCCTAAAACCTCATAAATAAATTTAAAACACTAAAAAAAATTAAAACCCATAAATTCCCCTAAATTCCCTAAGACCCCAAATAATCATAAAAAAACTTGATAACCCTAAAAAATGACCAATAAACCATAACACAACTAAGACATCCTAATATCCCTAAAAACCAACAAACATATTAAATAATAAAACAATAATAAAACACTAAAATTCATAAAGCCCCAAAAAATAAAAAACCCCAAAAAACCCCAAAACCCCTTTGAAACCATGAAAAATACATAAAACACAAAACCCTAAAAAACCCCCAAAAACCCTTAAAACACATATAATCCATAAAAAATGATATCCCTCAATAATCATAAAAAACTTAAAAACCTAATGAAACCCAAAAAGCCCCAAAATCCTTAAAAAAATTAAATCCCTAAAAAACCCTAAAAACAATAAAAACCACAAAACCCTAAACAATCCTAAAAACTCATAAAAACCCTAAAACCACTAAAACCCTAAAAACCCTAAAATCTAAATGCCTTAAAATAATAATAACCTCAAAATCCCATAAAAACAAAAAAAATTATAAAACCCCTAAACCCAATAAATCCAAAACTATCCAAAACCCCAAAAAACATCCACCCCCCAATGATAAAAACCATAACAAAAACCTAATACTAATAAATTTCCTAAAATCCCACAAATCCCTAAAAACATAAAAAACAAAAAACCCACATAACCTAAAAGACCCTAAATACCCAAAAACCACCACATACCCTAAAAACTACTAACACCCCTAAAACCCATAACCACGTAAACATCACTAATATTTTAAAAACATTAAAAATCTTTAATGACCCTAAAAACCAATCAATTTACAAAAAAAACATAAAATCTCAAAAAATAAATGAAAACACCTAAAAACCCCCAAATCCTTAAAATCCTAAAAAAATTCTAAAAACCATTCAAACTACTAAAAATCCCAAAAAACCATGAAAACACTAAAAATCAAGAAAAAACCTACTATAACTTTGAGAACATAAAAAACACTCAGAACCCCTAAACCCGTAAAAAACCCAAAAAACCCCTAAAACCCCAAAAACCTAAATCACCAAAGATACCCTAAAATATAAAAATCCTAAAAACATTAAAACCCAAAAATCCAAAAAAATCCCAAAAACCAAATAACTCCCCTTGAGCAAATAAAACTCCAAAAAACCAAAAAACCCACAAAGACCCATAAAACATGTAAATCCTTAATAGCCTTAAACCCCTTAAAAGTCATAAATGACACTAAAAACTATAATATCCAAAAAAATATAACCTTATAAAACCACTAATGACAATAAAAACCATAAACACCCAAAAAAACTAAAAAACCCTAAAACCCCTAAAACCCTAAGAATCCTTAAATCCCTAAAACCCCCCAAAACAATAAAAAATTATAAAAACCCTTCAAATAACATAAAATAATATAAATCCCTAAAAACATAAAAATATAAAAAATGAAAGAAAACTAATACAACTAAAAATACTAAAATCCATAAATTTTCAAAAAATACATGAAACACTAAAAAATAGAAAAATTCCTAAAACACCCCAAAACCCTAAAATGCATAGAATATGCTTATATCCTTAAAACATTAAATCCCCAAAAATTATATAAAAACCCCTGAGATAATAAAAATCACTAATGACTCTTAACAACCCTAAAACCATAAAATACTAAAACCCCTAAAAACCCAAAAGAAATCCTAACACCACAAAAAACCCAGAATATCCGCAAAACCCTAAAAATACTAAAAACACATGAAGTGATAAAAAATACATTTAATCTATAAAAAACCAACGAAAATCCTGAAAAAAAATAAAATGATCCAAAAAATTTAAAAACCTTAAAAATCCATAACAATCCTAATTACGCTACAACCCCTAAAAACATAAAAACATTATAAATCATTATAAAATCACTAAATCCCCTTAATACTGTAAAACTATAAATACAATTAATCCCACTAAAACCTCTAAATGATCAAAAAATCCTAGACCCACAAAACCCCTGAAACTCTAAATACATTAAAACCCATAAATCCATTAAGTATCCTAAAAACCCTAAATCCTAAAAACACTGAAGGTCCCTAAAAACCAACCACCCCACCCCTAAAACCTATAAAACCATAAAAACCCTCAAATCCCTAAAAACTATAAATACCATAAATGACTAGAAAATACCTAAAACCCCTAAAATACCCAAATAACCCTAAGAAACACTAGAAGTGGCTAATAACACCTAAAACTCTAAAAGGCCCTAAAAACCATATAAGAACTGTAAAATAACATAAAATCCTAAAACCCCTAAATGGTTCTATGAGATAATAAAAATAATAAAATACCCTTGAATATCCTAAAACTCTTATATAGATCTGAACCCCACAAAATCCTAAAGGATCAAAAAATGTAAAAACACTAAAAAATCATAAAAAACTAAAACCATAAAGGGTTCTAAATGTCCCTAGACACTAGAAAACCCAAAAAGGACCATAAAAACTGAATGAACCCCTAAAGAAACCTAAAAACCCTAAAACCTCCAATGAAATCTAAAAACCTAAAGGATCCAAAAAACCTAAAGGCACCTAAAAACCCTAAAGACCATAAAATAACATAAAAACACTAAACAGACCAAGAACCCCAAAAAATTCTTATATGACTCTACAGTCCCAAATAAAATCTGTTATACATAAAAACTCTAAAAAATATAATAAGAATATAAAACAACCTTAAGATACATAAAAAACAAAAAAATTAAAACATTAAAACCCCTAAAAATCTAAAAAACCAACAAAAAACAATGGAAAACATTAAAACCCCCAAAAAATAAAAACAATAAAAACTCCACATAATTCAACTAAAAACCCATATAATATATTTAAAACCACAAAAAAAATCTTCCTAAAAAATAAAAACAATACCAAAGAATCCTAAAAACACTAAAACACCCTAAAACCCTAAAAACATAAAAGACCAAAAAAACCTTAAAACACCAAAAAAACTCTAAAGACCCCAAATACATTGAAATACCTAAATGGCCATAAAAACATGACACCAATAAAATACCCTTAAAACAGAAAAAATCCAAAAATTATAAAAAACCTAAATACACATAAAAGACCCTAAAAACCTTAAAACAACCCTACAAACTAAAAAATTCCAATAATAAAGAAAAACCCCAAATACCAATAAAAACCCCTAAAACCCATAAACCCCATGGATTCCCTAAAAACATTTAAAATGCATAAAAACCCTAAAAACTGTAAAAATCATTATCCCATAAAAACTAAAAAAATATTAGACCTCCCTAAAAAACCTAAAAACCTAAAAACCACAAACAACCCTAGGAAAATAAAATTATAACTCTAAGAAAACATGAAACCCACTAAAAGACTAAAAACATAAAAACAATAAAAAATTATAAAAAACCTGTAAAACCCCCAAAAAGACTAAAAACCCCCAAAACCATAAACTCCCATAAAACCCCTATAATCCCTAAAAACCATAAAAACACATAAAAACCCTAAAAAACCTAAACATGATATCCTACACCCAAAACCCAAAACCCTACACCATAAACCCCAAACCCTACAACCTAAACCCCACACCTAAAAAACTATACCCTACACCATAAATTGTACACCTCAAACAATATACCCAACACTCAAAACCATATTCTATACAATACACCAAAATCATGCAGCCTACATCCAAAATGTATACCCTATAGTCTAAACCCTATATCCTATTACCTTAAACCAAATCCCTAAACACTAAATCCGAAACCCTACATCCTTGTCCCTATATCGAACGGCATAAACACTACACCTTAATCCCTATACATTACTCCCTAAATTATACACCCTACACCCTGAACCCTAAACCATATACCCTAAAACCTACACCCTAAACCCTTTACCATAATAATAATACCTAAACGGTACACACTAAACACTATACTATACACTCTAAACCTAAAACCCTACTCACTAAACCCTATACCCCACACCCTACACCCAAAACTAAAAACCCTACACCATAAACCCTAAACCGTAACCCCATAACCAAAAACCCTTCACCCTAAACTCTAAACCCTATACAAAATACTCTAAAATATAAACCACACACCATATAACCTAAACCTTACACCCTAAAACCCAAAACCCAAAACCGAACACCATAAACCCTATACCATACTCCCAAATCCCAAAACCATATACCCTATACTCTATACCCTACTCCCTAAACCACAAACCATGCACAATAAAAACATATATCCAACACCCTAGACCCTAAAACCTACCCCATAAACCCTATAACCTTGACCCTAAACCCTAAACACTAATACCTATACCCTACACCCTTAACCCAATACCTGACACACTAAACCCTAAACGATACACCCTAAACCACATACCCTCCAACCTAAACCCAATACCCTACACATTAAACCCTCTACCATACATCATATTTATAAACCATATTTCAAAAATCATATACCCTTAAATGTAAACCCCAATCCCTAAACCCAAAACCCCACACCATGTACCCTAATACATATACCTTAACCAATAAACACTATACCATAAAACCTAAAACCAAAACAATGAACCCTAATCTATAAACCCAACACCATACACCCTTTAACCCACTTCCTAAATTATATAACCTACACTTTTGACCATATACCCTACAATTTAACCATGTACCCTACAAACTGAAGCATATTCCTGAATAATAGTAAAACAACCCAAAAAACCCTGATACCCTCAAAAACCCTAAAACTATAACAAAACATAAAAACCCTAATGACCCCAAAAATACCCTACAAGACCCTAAAAATCACAAAAACCTAAAACCCATAAAACAAATAAAACCCCAAAAATATTATTAATTCACTAAAACTCATAAAACCTTAATGTAACTGAAAAAACTATAAAGCCTTAAAAACCCTACAAAACCCCTAAAAACCTAAAAAACCTGAAAAAACCGTATGAACATTAAAAAATCCTAAAACTGCTAAAATAAATCGCCAAAAAACCATAATAACCCTTAAACACCTAACTAAAAATTATACCTAAATACTCTAAAACCCCATAAAAATCTAAAAACGCTAGAATTTAATAAAAAAACCCAAAAAACACTAAAAACACTAAATCATAATAAAAACAAGAAATTCTCAGAAATTCATAAATACCCATGAAAACCTTAACCCGCCTAAAATAATAAAATTAATAAAAACTTATAAAACCCAAAAAAACCATATCAACCCTAAAAACATATATAACCCTAAAAAACCTAAAAATGATAAGAAAAACTAAAAATCCCAAATTACCCTAAAACCCCCTTAAAGATACTAAAAACCCCCCAAAACCCTAAAACACCCTAAAACCCATAAAAATATAAATGGCACTAAAAATACATAAAAATATATAAAAATAATTTAATATCCTTAAACCCCATTAAACACTATAAAAACCATAATTAAACAAAAACACCTAAAAACACTAAAAATCAGAAAAAAAACCATAAAAACCCTAAAACCATTGAACACCCTTAAATATTAGAAAAACCTCAAGAAGCATAATACCCCTAATACCCTATAAATTTTTTAAAATCCTTAAAACCCTAATTAACCCTGAAACACTAGTTATTCATAAAACCCAAAAAACATAACTATAACTAAAAAACATGAAACATAGAAAAAAACAAATCCCTGAAAATACTATAAACCCTAATAACCTATGATAATCCTTTAATAACTCAAAAAACTATAATACATAAATCCCCTTAATCCCCTTAAAAAAAGAACAATTATCAAAATGTTAGTGAATTTATTTTCCTGATTACTTTTCTATAATAGTCAAATAAGGGTTGTTTTCCACCACGTTTCACCGTAAATATTTATTGATGTTACCATTTGAAGAAGGTCATTTCAGTTTGAATGGATTGTTGTATGGGGAGAATTCATATAGAAGAAACATGTTTTCTTTGAGAAATGGGTTGATTTATGTTCATCGTGTCTGAAGTAGGCTCACCGAAGTATGTTTTTAGGTGTGGGTTAGTGAAAATATACCAGATGATAGAGGTGGATGGATCGAGTTTTTGGTGATAATTGTCTGGCACTATTGTATAATGAATTTTTTAAAGAACATTCGAACAAGGATGGGTGGGATGTATCCATTATAATGGGGACATTACCTAGGGAACCTAATCTAAAGGCGGTGGATATATGGCCGGTTGAAATGGGATTTTTTGAAGAAAAACTCGGTAATGTAGGTTCTTGTAGGATCTAAAGATATATTGGGATCATTTCCATCATAGATATTGGTTACTCACATTTTTTCTTCGATGGAATCCACACACAGATAGTATATTCCAATTAGTAATGAATCTAATTCTGTTGAGTGGTTTTTATGATGGAAGAAGAGAAACCAAACCTTAATAACAAGGGATTAAGGTAGAATCTGAGTTCGTAGGATCAGGATTATTTGAAAACATTGCAGCAAGTAATTGGGGTGTTTTTAGGGGTGACTGAATTGGGATTCTTAAAAATAAACACATTCACACCAAAGGTCTCATATTTCACGGAGGTCATGTGAACTGATGTTTTTCCAATAAAATGTATGAGGTTGAGGTAACCATATCAACATGGCCATATGCTTCCAGAGACATAAATATAGATCTTCCCAGATAGTAATGAGGTATTGGTGAACTCAAAAATAAGGTCGATCCCTGGTAGGAATGTTATAGTGTTTAATATGGGAAACAGTTTTGAAGGTATGGATGTCCACGAACTGGTACAAAGCCTTTATAAGGTAGGATCAGGTGATGAAAGCTTCATTCAACTATTAATTGATTGTTTGGAGGGAATTAAAGGGAAAGACATCACTTATAAAGGAATAATAAAGGGAAAAGGGAAACTGAGACTCAAGAAAATTCATTGTTGGAATGGGGAAAATTTCAAAGTTGAAAAAACTATTCATACTAACGATACTAATGTAAACAAGGTTGAAAAAATGGTGATTACAAAAAGGAATTTGAATGAAAATATAACGTGAATGACCAATTAAACATGAAGAAAATTAATTTTAATGGTTGAAATATAATGTAGGACTATGGTGGTCTAATGGGACTAGTGATGACTATTGACAAGATGGAAGTTCAACCTCATAAATTATGCCCTAATCAGAAAAGAATGACCAAAATAGAAAATTTAGAAAGCGAAAAATACTTTTAAATCATTATAAACTCTAAGTAATAAGTATAAAAAGGATTTTTAATGATCAAATATACAATAGAAGAGGTTGATCTAATTGTGGAGTGAAGGTTGTGGATTAATAACTAGAGAACATTTTGACACAAGGTTTCAAATAAAGGAAGACAAATGTGAAGAAATATATCCAAAATCGGGACAAGACTACGAATCATTTTTCATATCATAATTAGAATTCTCCAGATAAAAAGGTAATAAAAATCTATTGAATAAAATATAGGGTGTATGATTAAAATAATTTAAATCTAGTAATTAATTATTTTGTGTCTTCATATTTTGTTTCATTGCCTCATGGTTCTATTTTTTATGGTTTCCAAATTTTTAATAAAATTTACATTTGGTATAAAAATTTAATTTTCAGTATAAATTCCGAAAAAACCCCCTAACCCCTAATGAAAACTACCAACCCTAAAGAAAGTAAAAAAAGTAAAAACATAAAAAAATACAAAAACCACAAAAATATAACACCCTAAAAAATCCATAAAACACTAAAAAAATTAAAACCCCTAAAAACATGAAATACTCCAAATTAACCATAAACATCCTAGAAACCCATAAATACCAAAACAAACCCTAAAAATCTGAAAACCATACATTCCGTTAAAAACACTTATCCCTATACCATATACTCTAAAAACAAACCCCTGAAACACTAAATTGTATACCCTACACCCCTAACACCATACCCTATACCCAAAACCCAGGACTCAACAACCTAATCCTTATTACATAAAATGAAAACCTTGTACGTAATACCATAAACCATAAACCCTAAACCCTAAATTTTATACACTACAACATAAAAATAAAATTGTACACCCTGACCCCTAAAACATAAGCCCTAAACCTGAAACCAAACACCCAAACCACATACCCCATACATTAAACCAAAAAACCCATCACCATAAACCGTATACCCTACACCCTAAACCCTACACATTAAACCCTATAAACTACACCCAAAACCCTAATCCATCTTCCCTTAATACTCTACCCTCCACCCTAAACCCTAAAACCTAAACCCAACAACCTAAATAGTTTAACCTACACTCTAAATCCTATAAAATACATCCAAAACCCTATATCATACACTCTAAACCATATAATATACTCCCTAAACCCTATATCCTAAAATTATATATCCAAAATCCTACCCCCTAAATCCAATACCTTACACCCTAAACCCTAAATCATACACCTTAAATCCTACACACTAAACCCTAAAACCTATACCCAACACACAAAACCATATACCCACATACATAAACCCTAGAACCTCTACCCTAAACCTAATACCATAAACCCCACACCCAACACCATAAACCCCATACCATGCACTCTAAACATTATACCCTATAACATATACCAAAAACCGTACACAATTAACCCTATATATTTCACCCTAAACAATACACCTTAATCCCTATACCCTACATCCTGAATCCTAAACCCTAAACCCAACACCTTATTCCCTATTACAAGAACCCTAAAACCCTAAAAAATCCTAAAAAACACTGAAAAATCTTAAATCCACTAAAACCTAAAATAACATAAAACTATTATATACTGAAATAATCCCAAAAAACAAGAAATACTAAAATCATAAAACCCCTAAAACTCCGAAAAAACAACAAATAACCTTAAAACCCCAAAAAAATCCATAATACCCTAAACCCCTAAAATCATTAAAACACTTAAAACCCCTATAAATAGTATTATGTTCCTAAAAACTCATTAAAAAAATGAATACACCGAAAACCCATAAAAACACTAAAAACCACTAGAAAGAAACAATCCTTGAATTCCTAAGATACCAAACCTAGATGGGGAAAGGAAGGGAACCATTTGACCATGGGGAACCCACAAGATCCCAGATCATGACCTCTTCTGATGATAAAAATATAGATACAACCTCGGTTCAACGAAACCTGGTTGGGAATAAATAGATTTTCCAGCATTTCATATCTTTCAAGGAAAATCCAGATGTCCCTTGTGAGGTTCCAGATGCATCGTGTTCCGTGAAAAACTTTTTGAATGTGGTGAAATTGGCAGAATATCTCACCTACAATGTTTTTAGTTCTCCCTCCCTAGGTCATGTGATCATGAAACGTCATGTGGCTCATGTTCTAGCAAATTGTGAAGTGATTGGGGTGTGTTCTAGCTTATTTCATTTCTCCATTATTGTTAGGGTGTTTTTCCCAAAGGGGTAGAAGCTATGGAATAGTGGGGATTTGACCAATCACAATTCTATCATTTTAGGTTTACTAAATTGAGGATGATAACCTTGGGAAATTAATTTTATCAATTTATTTTCCCTTTATATGAAGGGAAAAGGAGGGCATGGTGATTTTGATCTCTCAATCTTAATCCTAGTCTTCTTTGGTTCCATGATTGGGACTGAAAATTAGACCTTATCAGTGTCAAAAAAACCTTTTCATAGTTCTATATTCAAATATGAATGTTAATTTTATTCTACTAACATCCTCAAATCCTCTAGTATACTACTTCTTTGGTTGGATTCCCCCATCATAATTGATAATTAGATAGAAAACCCATGTTTTGTGATCTATGAAAGTGTTCTTGTTGATGTTTATATGGTGAGAACCATGTTTGGGGAGGTCTTTTTCAATACCCTTGAGGATAGCCAAACCTTGGAAATATAGTATGAGAGAGGGCCCTAGTTCTATCACAACTGAAATAATATTGGTCACACACTCTCTTAGTGTAGGAGAAAAATGATTTTTCCTATCTACAACATACATGGGCCTGAAGAAAACCTATCCAGAAAGAATCTTAGGGAAGGTAAGGAAAACCCTAGATCATCTGATCCCTAACCACAATAGAACCCCTCAACATATATGGGTGTTGCGGCTGGATTTGAGGGATTCATCCCTAAGGCTTTAATGATTTCTCCTTTGGTGGTCCATATCCCTTCTCCCACCAATGTGGCGGGGGACACTGTATGCAATGCTGATCTGGCTGCTGCTCCCCCTCCCTGTTTTATCTCTAATACCAAGGAACCCGTGATGCCCTTTTTTGGAACCATGGATAACCCCGAACAGGTCCATGAACTACTCCACACATCCACCATTGCTAAGGTAATGTGATCGATGAATAAGATTCTGAACTCCGTGAATCAGGTTCCCATGGTCTCACGTACTACACTGGCCCCAATCTGCCCAGTTCGTAATGGAATTTTTGACTCCCTAGGTTTCCCGTTAGACACTTCAGATGATGATTGACTTACTTTATCGTAGGGTAAATCTAAAGGACCTTCCAATATTATCCTAATCACACCAGTTCCATCTCACCTTAGTGACAAGATGTCCACACCTGGGAGTCCATCTAAGAATGAACTGGGTGCTGGCTCATTCACGATGGTCTCCTATGACAAGGCCATGATGAAAGCAGTTAGAGTTTTCCAAGGGGATGCTATTTTCACCCTAAATAAATTTAGCCCACAAATTGGGGACTTATGGTGTGACTTTTCTAATGATTCCCAGGATCTGGATATTGGTGGCCTTTCCATTGAACCTAATCTCCAAGAGCAGCCTGATAATTTGTAGAAGCTTGTGGAGAAGTATATTTCTACAAAACCTACAAAGTAGTCCACTGGTAACTCCAAAAGGATGGGAATGAAATTTAATGGGAATGGAATCACTCCCTCCTCCATCTCTATCAAAACCCTTTCTCAGTGAAGATCATGTTTTGGAATTTCCAAGTTCATGGGAATATACCCATGGCTAATGCTCTTGGGAATTTTTTTTCTCACAGGCCAATGTTAATAGGGTTGGAAAAAACAATGATTAAGTTTTAAAACTTATAGTGATTTAACTGGAAAAACATTGGATACTCCATAGTTTCTTATAACAGTGGGGATACTTATATGGAAACCTTATGGGTTATGAAGCGCAATGATTTTCAGGTTATTTCTTATGAAGAGATCCCTCAGTTGATTTCCCTTACCATCTACTTCAATCATACCACTCTAACCCTTTCTTTTGTTTAGGCATCCTGCTCGTACATTAGAATAAGGGATATTTGGAGGAAGTTGGTTCAGATAAATGTGTCCATTTTCCATAATTTTATTTTCATTGGTGACATTAGTATTCTTCTTATTCGAGAGGAAGAAGTTTTCCTTATCTTCTCCCATAATGTTATAGTAGATTTTTCTTCATTCATGGAGCAATGTGACCTTTCTAAATTACCCATCACTAGATAATCCTTCACATGGAGAAGGTCCAAAATAAATTTTAGATAAGACACTAAGCATGAAATGTGCTTATCTCAAATTAGTTATAGGAGTACCACCATGGCTATCTTTGGGTTCACACATTTGTAGTTTAACATGGACCAAAAACCCATTGTTGTCGATTTAAGGGAGGGTAATACCATATCTTTTCATGTTATCTTCAAATTTAGAAATTATTGGATCCCAATTCTTGGGTGCAGGGAAGAGGTTATTAAAGGGTGGAATAACCCCTTTGTTTGGTAGCCCCCATGTTGTTATGGCCTCTAAGATCATGGAAATCAAACAGATCCTGAAATAATGGAGCATGAAGTCTTTTTTTGGGATGGAAGACGACATCAAGTCTGTAGAATCTCAACTAGCCATTTTTTAAATAGCATAATAGCAATAAAACACATCACCTCGAGAGGAGATGTAACTTCATTCCAAGTTGGATGAACTACTGGACCTTAAAGAGAGTCTCTAAGAGGATTAGTTCAATTTCAAATGGCTACAGGATGGGGATAAGAACTCTATGTTTTCTCATCTCATTCACAAGGAGAAAAGAGTCAAGAATAACATGAATGCTATCCATGTTGGGGACTCCACCTTCACTTTGATCGAATATATTTTTAAGGATGTCGTGGAATATTTTTACAAACTATACATGGATTATGGTGTCGATTCCTTTCATATTTTAGACTCCATATCACCTTTCACTATTATTAATAAGAATCAAGCATTAACTGTTGTCCCTTTTGTGGGGGAAGTTAGGTCAGCACTAATCTCATTGAACATGGATAGTGGAGTGGGACTGGATGGGTTTGGAAATAAGTTCATTATATTAGATGGGGACTCTTTGAATGTGGAAATCACCAATTCTATTAGGTAGTGTTTCCACTCCTCCTTAATCCCACATGGTTCTAACTCCAATTTTATATCTCTAATCCCAAAGAAGGAAAATTCCATTGAGATATGATATTTCCAGCCAGTTGCCATTGGGAACATTATTCCTAAGATTATAAGAAAATTTATGGTCATCAGGTTCGGGAAGATTTTGGGGGAAATTATTACCCCAAACCAATTTGGGTTCATCCCAAGGAGAAGCATTCAAACCTTTATCTTCCCCGCATCGGAAGGTATCATCATTATGAAGAGTTAAATGAAGCATGGGAGTTTTTCTTTGAATCTCGATATCTCAAAAGCTTTTGAAACCATAATGTGGAGCACAATTTTCAAAGTTCATGGAATGTATGTTTTCTCTTGGAACATCATAAAACTAATTCATAATATTTTGAAATGTGAAAGGATTTCCTTACTTATCAATGGATCCCCAAAGGGTTTCTCCCATGCTCCCATGGAGTCAGGAAAGGGATCCTCCCTAGGGATGTTTTTGTAATTCTGGAGGATTACATGATCCGGTTCATTAATGACCTGGTACAGGCTGGACACTACTCACCAGTTTAGGCAGGGAGGGACCTACTTGTCTACTCTAACCTACTAAATTTGGATGACATTATTCATTTTGGGAAAGCTAATAAGAAAACATTATCTTCAGTTAAGATGATTTTCCCCACTATGAGAGTGTGTCTAGCAAAACCATTAGCTGGAAGAAATCATCAATTTTCATGGGAAAAAGAGTCTCCCCTCAATGTAGCTCCACATTTTTATTTCCCTAGGAGATAAAATTGTCTCACTACCATTCACCTATATGGGTGTACCAATTTTTTGGGGGAAGGAAAAAGATACTACATTGGGGGAATGAAAACTAAAATTACTCAGTAGCTAGACAAATAAAATGGAATGTTCCTTTCCCATACTGGCAGACACTTCCTAATTAATTCATTCATCACCTCCATGTTTTTAAATTCTTTTTATATCTATTGATGATCTGTGAGCCTTGATAAAAGTTTTAATACAAGGATTGGTAATTTTTCCAGAACGGGATGCATCAGTGAATGGACATTGATCTTTGTGGTGTAGAAGAATTGCATAAAACCATTTGATATGGGTGATCTTGGTATTAATTTTATTAGAAGATGTAATGATTCCCTTTTAGGGAATTTCACCTGGCACTTTCTCAACCCGCATGATGATGGAATGGATTTTCCCAGTGAGAGGTTCACGCAAAGTCGTTGTTACAATTTCACTGCAAACAAATCTTCCTCGGTTTATCCTTTTCTAAAATCCTCAAATAATAATATTATCTCTAATTCAAAATTTATTGTATTAAAGCATTCAACTATTATTTATTGGACAACCACATATCTTGATAATCCACTCTTTGAGGTTGTGACACCTCCCCATGATTTGAGGGATAAGTCTATTATTGCCGTGTTCTAGAAAAGTGGGGAACTACCTGTGTTTTTCCATAATCACATCATTTTTCTGATGAACAAATATGTGTTAATTGGTAATGGAATCCTTTTTTGGAGGAAAAATACAGATTTTTAGTTTTTTACCTCTTACTTTTACCTACAGAAATACTCTCTAGATGTTGTCTCACCATCTTGGATATTAAAATTTATAACACCATTTATCCCACATGCAGATCATGTGCTAATTTTAAAAATATAGAGAAATAGGATCCATATTCAAGAGTAGCTGAAAGAGGTTGGGTGGAAACTAGAATCTTCATACATTTTCTACATGCAGTCTGAGGAGAGAAACCCTTGTGTTTTCTTCCAATGTAATTTTCCTGCTGATCTATGGAATCACCTAATTTAATGTTTCAACTTGAAGTGTGGCATGAAAGGGGTGATATGTGAGTTCATCTACACCCTGGTGGAGTTGAAATGTAGTGAACAGTTTCACAACCTCCTTCTTTCTGGTTTTTTAGTCACTATACACTCTATCGAGGCTGCTTGAAACACAATGGCCTTCAACCACCAGCCTCTCTTGTTCTGTAGTTGATTGTTCAACCACAAGAAAATAAATATAGTGTCCTTTATTCAAACTGGTTTGATGGCCAATGATGTTAATTATGTGACTCTATCACTTTCACTCAGGGTTGCTGGAAGGTGTAAGAGGCTACAGGTTTTGAGATATATTCGATGGATTCCCCTGATTCCACCATGGAAGAAGGCGAATGTGGACGGTGTGGTGCTAGGTGCACCGATCCCCTTGAGGTGTGGTGGGGTCTTCTGTACCTGTAGAGGATTCGTTATAGGTTGTTTTACCAATTTACTAGAGTCGTATGTGTTTACAAAGAGGAGTTATGGGCCATTATAAAGGTAGTTAAATTTTTGATCGATTTTGGATGATACATTATTTGGATTGGGTCTGACTCGATTCTTGCGGTGGACACCCATAGGAACAAATCCAGGAAAGTACCATGGAGACTTCTACCACAATGGGTAGAATGCCTCAATATCTCTTAGACTCTTAATATGTACGTCATGCATGCCTATAGGGAGGTAAACATGGTGTTAGATGCCCTCTCCGAATTGGAAATTGAAGAACAAATCTTGTAGTGGTCCTCTGTCACTCCTACGTTGTGTATGCCTTATGTGGACTATCATATGAAGGGTGAGATACACACCCGTTATTATAATCTCTCTATGTAACTGCATTCCATTATTTTTAATAAATTTTGGGGGGATAGGCATGCTAGTACTCGAGCCTTTTTCACCCATGAAACCAAAAAAACCCTAAAAAATGCTAAAAATATTGACATAATCCTAAAACCCAAAAAAATATTTTAAATCCCCAAATATCCCTAAAATCCCTATGAACCCCAAAACCCCAAAACCCCCTAAAAACTAAATCACTAAAAACCCAAAAAAACAAAAATAATGTCCCTAAAAACAACAAAAACACTAAAAACTCTTGAAACCATAAAATCCCCTAAAAACCCTAAAAACCATACAACCCTGTAAAACCTCGTAAAACCCTAAAACGCACAAAAACTTTAAAAACCCCGAAATATCCTAAAAACCTAAAAACACAATTGAAATACAAAAAAACATAATAATACAAAAAAAAACCAAAAAAAAGTTTAATCATAATTAAAAATTCATAATACACTTAAAATACCATCAAAACCCAAAAGGCTCCAAAACCAAAAACCCCATGAAAGATCCTAAAACCCTAAAAACATTAAAAGACACAAAAATCTAAAAAATTACAAAAAGGATCCTAAATCACCCGAAAACCATAAAATAACCTAAACACACTAAAAACCCCATAAAGGACCCTAAAACATATAAAACCTAAAGGAACCTAAAAACCAAAAAATAATAAAAACAGTAAACGAATCGAATAACCCCTAAAACCACATATAGGACCCTAAACACCCCAAATAACTCGAAAACTCCCTAAATGACCCTAAAACCAAAAAATACTAAAAAAAACCCTAAAACCCTCTAAAACCCCACAATGATAAAAAAACCCCAAAACCCTCGAAAAACCCACAAGGACAAAAAACCATAACAATCCCCCAAAATCACTAAAAACCACTCTAAAATCCTAAAATACACATAAAAAGTATAGACACTTTAAACAACAATGAAATCATTAAACCCCCCCCCCAAAACCCCTATAAAACAATAAGAGTCACTAAAACCTATACAAACACTAAAAACACTAAAAACCCTAAAAGCCGCTAAAATCACAAAACCCAATTAAAACCTCTAAAAACCATAGAACACTATAAAACCAATAAACCATAAAAAATTGATAAATTTCTAGAAATCCCTTAAACACCCCTAAATCCTGTAAAATCACGTAAAACCTTTAAAAACATAATAATTAAATAAAACATATAAAAACCATTAAACCCCTAAAACAACTAAAAATATCTAAAAATCAAAAATACTAAAAATATTAAAATTCCATAAAAAACCCAAAAGCCTATAACACCCAAAAACCTAACACACCAAAAACCTTAAAACTATAAAAAAACACTAAAAACCATTAATAAACTGTAATACCCCTAACACCATTAAAAACTACCCCCCCTAATCCCAAAAAACCCTAAAATACCATAAATACCAAAAAAACCCCATAAAATACCCTAAAACCAAAAAATGAACCTAGAAGCCACTAAAAATTACTAAACATTCCAAAAATCCCCAAAAGAACATAAAATAACCTAAAACATGTAAAACCCCTAAAAATAATAAAACCAATTAAAACCCTAAGAACTTTAAGCCCCTAAAAATCCATGAGAATGCTAAAACCCCATAAATCTCTAAAAGACAAAAACCATAAAATCTCAAAACACCCATAAAGACACGAAAATCCATAAAATAACTAAACACCACTAAAACCCCTAAAACACCGAAAACTGAAAAACCCCTAAACTCCCTAAAAGATTATAAAACATTAAAAACCCTAATTTTCCTAAAATCCATTAAAGATCATAAAACCCTCGAATACCCAGAACACCCTAAAAGCAATGAAACCCCAGAATAATTAAAAAACCATAAAACACTAAAAAAATTAAAAACCCGAAAAATCCAAAGAACCCCTACAACCCTAAAAATCCCAGACACCCATAAGAAACCCCTAGTACTTGAACCCCCTAAGAAATAACATAAAAACCCTAAACCCTTTGAACATAATTAAAATACCTAAGACCCCGTAAGAAAACCCTAAAACCCTCCCAAAAAAGACAAACCCTAAAGATCCCTAAAAGTCCTTAAACATAGAAAAAAACTCAAAAATACCCAAAAAACACTAATAACCCTCAATTCCCTACCCCCCCTAAAAAAACCTAAAACATTATTAAACTCTAAAAACACATAAAATATAAGCAATACAATAAAATATATACATTAATTAAAAATACTAAATTAACTTAAAAACCAAAAAACCCTAAAAATCCAGAAGAAAAAAAGTGAAACCCTAAAAAACATAAACCCCATAATAAACCCTAACAACCCCTTAAAACTATAAAAATACATAATACCCTTAAATACCTTAAATGTCACACCCCGACCACGGATGACTATATTTTTATTTTTTTCTCGGTCCCACGACTCTAGATAGAGTCAGGTTTGGGTCCGGGTTTGAATTTTTTTTCAAACCATTGATGCTTTTGGTGGGTCGTGGACAAGTACGCTGTCACTGCACTGCTAGCGGTCACCACACATCTGATCTAGGTGGATTCATGGTCACCACACCGATTGTAGAGATCGTGTGTTCAGACCAGATGAGTGCGTGGTTGCTCAACCGTTTTGATGAATAATAAAATTTAAAGAATAAATTAAAATAAAAGTAATTTTATAAATTTTTTAATAATAATAATAATAATTTATAATATTGTTATTATTATTATTATTATTATTATTATTGGCCAGATATTTTTTATTATTTTCTATTATTTATTTACTTTACCTTTTTTATCATTTTTCCTTTCTTTTATCCTTTATTCTTATTTTTTTTGTTCTCCAAGAGGTGCTCCCTTGCCCCTTTTTATGCGAGAGACCCTCTTAGGTCTTCCCCAGGTCACCCCTGGGCTCCCCTCTACCATATCTAGTGCTTTCTGTAGCTGCCCCCTCCTTCCTAGCTGCTTCCCCACACAGCATCCCGTGTCTCGGCCTCCGCGCCTGCTTCCTGTTCACTCCTCCAGCCGCCCTCCCTTTTCGCTCGACTCCCCATCCAGCTCGTCTCCCCTACCTACAGTTCTCATGCAACCCCCCCCCCCCCTATCTGGTTCCTTATTTGAATCCAGCCCTCCCACTATGCAGCGATCCGGTGAACCTGGCTCCCACTCTCCCCCTCCAAAGCCGAACTTCCTCACTCTTTTCCTGCCTTCACTGCATCACTCAGCTCTCGTCCGCCCCTTCTCTTGGTTGGTTGCCTCCGTCGAGCGCCCTCCGCAGCCCCCTATCATGATCCGGCTGATGTCGGTCGCCTCTTCACCTGAATGTGGCACACCACCCCTACTTCTGTTTCCTACTCGCCAGCTACCCATCCCTTTGCTGCATTCGAGCAGCCCACCGACGACCTTCCCTCCTCAGACCTCACTGCTCCAACCGATCCACAGCCAGCAGCCCTCCCCCTTGTAGCGCCGCCTTGCACTGCAGCTACCCAGCACCCCAGATCCCATCCACCTCACCCGCGTGCTACCCACACGTTTCCCGCTGCTGTCCAGAGGCCCTCACTTGCAGCCCCTGTCGGACCACATCCAGCCATGTGAATGCCTTCCACTGTTCCGGCGCGACGCCCTCCAGCGGTCTGTTTCCAGTCGCGACCCCACCCGGTTGGTACCAATTGATTTTATGCTGCATTTGATATTTTTATTTGATATATATATATATATTACCATGTTTTGAAAATAATTTTTATTAATTAAATATTATTTGGGTCGGTTTGAGTTTCTAGAACCTGCAAGGGGAGTTTCCGAGGGAGCACCATCGTTGTGATTTGTTTCTAAGTTTGCATCATCATCGTGCTTTAGTTTCCAAGTTAGGGTTTCTTCCCGCTGCATGGTTTCATATACATTCATTGGGGTTTTTGGTTTTGTTTTGAGTTCTTAGTGTTTTTTTGCAATATGTTGGATCTTACTGTGTGGTGTCAGATGTGCGTCTTCCTTTTCATCTCGGTCTCAAGGTAGGTTTCCACACTGCACTTACCGTTAAATTTATAAATTATTAATTTCTTGTTATTTTATTAATTTTTGGGAAATTAGAAATAATATTTTTTTTCGAATATTTGTTTACTGTAAATGAAGTAGTTAATCTTTAATAAATGAACTGAAATTGTTTTTCTTGATAAGGTGTCGCATCATGTTGAACATGTCGTTTGGATTTTTAAAATTAATTTATGAATTTTCAATTGTGGTTTCAGTTTGATGAGAAATGTTTGTTTTTGATGAAAAATTTTGTTTTATTAAATAGTGGTTTGACATGTGAATAAATGTGTTGGTTTCATTTTGAGAAACACTTAAAGGCCCATTCGGCACTTTTAAAATGGGTTTGAAATGATTTTGATGAATGTACCTCGGGATGGGTACAGCTAAAGGCCAGGTTTCATTTTGTGATAATTATTGTGAAAGGGTGATGAGTGAAATCTATCCAAGGCCCGTTTGGAATTTTGTACTGATTTTTGGTAAAACCCTTCTTGGGTTGGTTTTCTTGCCTAGTTATGATCCATGTGATTGGGAGGGTCCTCTGTATGGGACCTCCCTTGTGAAATGTATGTCAATGGAAAGGTACTACTCTTGATGTGGACGGGGTGGTGCCAGATTGTGTGATGTGTTTGGATTATATATATGCATGACTTCTTTTTTAATTGTATGGAACACCCTACTTAGAACTAAACCTCAGAACCTGGCATAACGAGTGAATATTCTGAAAACTATTACTGCACTAGTTTAGATTACACACTGGCTAGTAGCCTCATAATTAGGGAATACTGAGTTATTACTGCTATGGGGATTGGGCCCCTCATTTAGGCCATGTAGGCTTATACCGGGTGTTCGGGCGTTGTAACGTCATCGAGTTAGAGCATGATTTCAGGATGAGTCACATGTATAGTACATTATATATTGTTCACGATCTCCTAGGTTCGACCCATGTTCCCTTTAACATTTATTGGTATGTGCTGGACGATTGAAAGGTCTAGTTCGGTTGCTGGCCCCTGTGTGCCACTCTTTCTATTTCCCTTGGTGTGTGTTGTGTATTATGTGTGGTTTCTTTCCTTTTTGGATAATAACTGAAATTTGTATTTCTAAATGGTTCGTAGAAAATGTTTTAAGAAATAATTTTACCTATTTCTTTCAAACATTAAACTTTTTTTTAAATTAAAAGGGGAAATGGACTAATACTTCTTTTAGAAATGAAAGTGTGTGTGGAAACTAATATTTTATATAATTTAGTTCAAACCTCGAAATAGTAAATTTCATTATTTATAGGTAGTGCATTGGAAATAGATATCGGGATAGCCTATTGAGTTTTAATACTCAAGCCTATAGTTATTTTCTATTTATAGTGTTTGTATAGGATACAACATGGGTGCGTTCACCTTGGAAGACGTTTGGTTGTGAGTTGGAGAGTGACCCATGAGGTCACCCAGATATAGTGGTTGTCTCTTTCAGTTAGTTTCTTTTTTTTGTTCTTGTTTAGTTAATTTACTTTTTTTATTTATTTTGCGCTACTCTGTTTTATTTTTTCTACTTTATTTATCTATTTTAACTGGGCGAAATCGTTCCCACTGCCACTGTTGATTCCCTGGCACTTGTCGCCAGCCCGGGAGGATCGGGAACGTCTCTCAGGTCATGTCGCAGACCGGCTTAGGTGACCAGTTCAGGGTCGACCCGGGTCGGTTCGTGACAAAATGGTATCAGAGAAGGTCGACCCTTAGGGGACCTCGCTTTTAATATCCCCCTTTGTTATTTGGTATGTCTGGTAGATGATGATTAGGACTATCGGGGCTCTGGAGGTAGGTTACGGGTCGGTTCCTGATCACCACCGCTCGTGACGAGACCTGAGTTACCAGGGTTAGTCCAGGATTTCAGTCAATTTTATTTGGTTTTTTGGATTGAGGGATGACAATGGGGGAGAATTGGTTAACATTGTGGCCTCCCATGGGGTGGTGACCCAGGTGAAGTCCAAGTGTCTGGATCAATGTCCTCTTAGTGGTATGCTTTACTTGGGGCATGACTCACCAACATGTCGTTGGGTCAGACATATGCACTAGTTCCTCATTCCAGTGGGTTATTGTGGATTGTGTTTTGATTTAGTCTCAGTTGATTTGAACATGCGTTAAAAATGAATTTGGTTTTTAAATGGAAAACTGTTTCTTCCAAATTGTTTTTTTGAAATTACTAAAGTTGGTTCTTAAATAGAAGATGTATCGGTTTGGAAAAACATGGTATGGGTTTGAATTTTTTAAGAAAAATAAGTGTTTGAACCTTCGTACTCCTTACGGAGGGTCACACGTGCGTGGGTATGTATGGAAGTGCGTGGGGGAACTTGTTCACTGGTGATGTGAGCAGGATTAAATAAACGCACATGTGACGGTTCATAAAGTGTCATAGGTGAGTTTTTAAAATTGCAAAGAAATAACGGTTGTTGGAAAAGTGTTTTCTCATTGTGATGTATATGTTTTTCTTATAGGCCTATTTCCCTTGTCTTTTGTTGTTTCCTTGATTGATTCTTGGCTTGATGCCAGTTTTGATTGCGTTATTCGTTTTATCATGAGTATGCCACCCAGAAAGCCTCCAAAAGTTGTCAATGAGTTATGCTATGTTCTCATTTATTTTTCTGTGTTTCTTTCTTTTCAAGGTAATTGATGTCTGTTAGAGGTAGTTGTATTGTTCTGAAAGGTAGTGTGTCTTCAGGTTTTTGATAACTCTCATGGTAGTTAAGGTTCGTACCACCCTAGAGTTATTTGAGGGTTCAGTTCTGGGTTAGTAAAGATAAAATGTCTCATCATCATTAGATTTTTTGGTGTGATTAATGGTGTTCGACCTCTCCGAAGATTCCCCATATAGTAAGGAGTGTAGTCCGGTGGAACCTGTCTCCAAGAAACTATCCTTATCAGTACCGGCTCCTAGTTCGTCGAACCGCTCTCTTGGGCACCAGCAGTATGGCATGTCCGGACATTATATGTCGTCATGCTGCATCCCTTTGAAAATTTACGACCATCATGGTTGTTCGAATCATTGAACATAAGGAGTTAGAGACCAGAAGATAAAAATTCTTGACTGTGAGGCAGGAGATGCTTCAGCTATCAGGGCCACAGCCACAGGTCTTGGGGTGACGCTCACTCACAGTCAGGGGTTCTCGAGGGTGTGTGGAACCTCGGTCTAGATAATGTTATCAGCTTTGGAATGGAAATATCCAAAATTTACCTTGTTCTATTATCATCTTTTTCATAATCTCATCATTGTTGTGGTGGCATGATGAGCTCGTTCCCCCACAATCTAGGTGATCTTATATGCTCTCAGTGTGGTTCTTAAGTTGTTTGGTCTCTCTGAATGGTGTGGGCCTGTGAATAAATAGACTTGTTCTATTTTTGAGTTATTCCTAGCTGGGTTTAATAGGTGAATGTTCGTTTCATGATGTTTATGGGAGGTGTTGAGTTAATCTCCCATCCACAAGTTGTTGGATTGTTCCGTAACAAGCTCTTAGTCAAGTCTCAGGTGTATTGTTCGGTACATTTGGGGAAGATGAATGAGTTCTGTTTGGGAGTTCCCATATTCCCCCCCCCCCCGGGGGGGTGATTTGTTCGGGTTTCAAGGGTTTTTGTGTTAGTAAATTCTTGTGGGTGTGGATAACCCTCTCATGTTCTCCTCTCAATCTCGGGTATTGGGTTTTCTTGAATGGGTCGGTTGTGACGTTTGTTGGGAATGGTCACCCTGAAGCTCTCGGTTCTCTATGTTTTGTTGGGGCACAAACTCAAGTTGTGTCGACTGTTGGCTTGGTGACTTTCTGGGGGAAGAAAGTGTCTGTGGTGGGGAGAATTGTCACACCCCGACCACGGACGTTCATGTTTTTATTCTTTTCTCGGTCTTGTGACTCTGGATAAAGTTAGGTTTGGGTCCGGGTTTGAATTTGTTTTTCAAATCTTTGATGTTTTTGGTGGGTCTCAGATTAGTGCGCAGTCACCGCACATCTGGTCCGGGTGGGTGCATGGTCACCGCACCACTTGTTGCGATCGTGCGATCAGACCCGGTGAGTGCGTGGTTGCTCAACCATTTAGATGAATAATAAAATTAAAAGTATAAATTAAATTAAAAAGAATTTTATGAAATGTTTAATAATAATAATAACAATAATTTATAATAATAATAATAATAATAATAATATTATTATTATTATTATTATTATTATTAGTCAGATCTTTATTATTATTTTCTACTATTTATTTACTTTTTCTTTTTATTTATTTATTTTATCTTATCAATTTTTCCTTTCTTTTCTCCTTTCTTCTTCTTTTTTCTTTCTCCACGCGGTGCTCCCTTGTCACCTGTTCTGCGCGCGACCCTCCCAGGTCTTCCCCAGGTCACCCCTTGGCTCCCCTCCGCCAGATCTGGTGCGTCCTGTAGCCGCACCCACCTTCCTCGCTGCTTCCCCGCACAGCAGCCTGCATCCCGACCTTCGCGCCTATAGCCATCCCGCTCTGCCAGCCGCCCTCCTTGCTCGCTCGGCTCCCCATCATGCACATCTCTCCTGCCTCCAACGCTCATGCAGCCCCCTGTCTTCCTCCTTATCTGCATCCTCTCCTCCCATTGTGTAGTAATCTGGTGCACTCGTCTCCCGCTCTCCCCCTCCCCAGCCGAATGCTCACCCTGCTCATTCCTTCACTGCCTTGCCCAGCTCCCAGCCACCCCCACCTTTGGGTTGGCTGCCTCCGTCGAGCACCCTCCGCAGCCTCCTTTCGTGATCCGGCCGTCGTCAACCCCCTCTTTGCCTGCATACGGCACACCACCCATGATTATGTGTCATGATCTCCAGATACTCATACCCTTTCTACGTTCGAGCAGCCCATCGACGACCTTCCCTCCTCGGACCTCCCTGCTCCAGCCGATCGGCAGCCAGCAGCCCTCCCCCCTTGTTGCGCCGCCTTGCACTGCAGCTACCCAGCACCCCGTCTCCCATCCACCTCACCCCGCATGCTACCCACACACTTCCCACTACTATCCGGAGGCCCTCACCTGTAGCCCCTGTCGGACCACATCCAACCGCACGGACGCCTTCCACTGTTTCGGTGCGATGCCCTCCGGCAGTCTGTTTCCAGTCGCGACACCCCCCCCCCCCTTTAGTACCTATTTATTTTATTCTCCATTTGATTTTTTTATTTGATATATATATATATTACCCTGGTTTGATTATAATTTTTATTCATTAAATTATATTTGGGTCGGTTTGACTTTCTAGGACCCGGGCATGGTATTTCCGAGGGAGCGCCAGCGCCACGCTTCAGTTTTTAGGTGAGGGTTTCTTCCTGCTTCTTGGTTTCATATACATTAATTGGGGTTTTTGGTTGTGTTTTGAGTTCTTAGTGTTTTGTTTGCAGTACGTTGGACCTTACTGTGTGGTGTCGGACGTGCGTCTTCCTTTTCATATCGGTCTCGAGGTAGGTTTCCCCACTACACTTACTATTAAATTTATAAATTATTAATTTCATGCTATTTTATAAATTATTGGTAAATAAGAAATAATATTTTTTTAGAATAATTGTTTGTTGTAAATGAAGCTATTTATTTTTCTGCACTGAACTGAAATTTTTTTTCTTGGCGAACTGTCGCATCATGGTGTACATGACGTTTGTATTTTTAAAATTAATTTATGAATTTTCAAGTATGGTTTTGGATTGATGGGAAATTTTTCTTTTTGATAACAAATTTTGTTTTGTTTAATAGTGGTTTGACATGTGAATAAATGTTTTGGTTTCATTTTGAGAAACACATAGAGGCTCGGTTGGCACTTTCAAAATGGTTTTTTAATGATTTTGATGAATGTACATCGGGATGGGTACAGATAAAGGCCCAGTTGGAATTTTTTGATAATTATTGTGAAAGGGTAATGTGTGAAATATATCCAAGTCCCATTTGGTATTTTGAAATGATTTTTGGTAAAACCCATCTTGGGTTGGGTTTCTTGCCTTGTTCCGATCCATGTGATTGGGAGGGTTATCGGTATGGGACCTCCCTTGTGAATTGTATGTCGATGGAAAGGGACTACCCTTGAGGTGGATGGGGTGGTGAGAGATTGTGTGATGTGTTTGGATTATATATATATATATGCATGAATTGTGTTTGAATTGTATGGAACACCCTCCTTAGAACTATACATGGGAACCTGGCATAGTGACTGAATCTTCTGAGAACGATTGCTGCACTAGTTTAGATTATGCAATGTCTAGTGGCCTCATAGCAGGGGAATACTGAGTTATTGCAACTATGGGGATTGGGCCCCTTGGTTAGGCCATAAAGGGATATACGAGGCGTTAGGGCATTATGACATCATCAAGTTAGAGCATGCTTTCAGGATAAGTCACATGTATAGTACGTTCGGGATTGTTCACGATCTATTAGGTTTGAACCATGTTTCATTTAGAGTTTATTTATATGTGGCGGATGATTGAGAGGACTAGTTTGGTTGCTGGCCCATGTGTGCCACTCTTTCCTTTTCCCTTGGTGTGTGTTTTTTATTATGTGGGTTTTTTTCCTTTTTGGCTAATAACTCGTGTTTGGATTTCAAAATGGTTCGTAGAAAATGTTTTAAAAAATAAATATACCTATTCCTTTAAAACATTATTGTTGTATTTAAATTAAAAAGGGAAATGGACTGATACTTGTTTTATAAATGAAACTGTGTGTGGAAATAAATATTTTATATATTTTATTTCAGACCTAGAATTTGTAAATTTATTTATTTAAAGGTAGTGCATTGGGAATAGATATTGGGCTAGCCTACTGAGTTTTAATACTCACACCTAGTATTCATTTCTATTTTTAGTGTTGGTTCATGATATAGCTTGGGTGCGTTCGCCTTGGGTGACGTTTGGTTGTGAGTTGGAGAGTCACCCGCGAGGTCACACAAAGATAGTGGATGTTTCTTTTGGTTAGTTTCATTTTCTTTTGTTCTTCTTTAGTTACTTTACATTGTAAATTTATTTTGCGCTACTCTGTTTTATTTCTGCTGCTTTATTTATTTATTTTAACTGGGAGAAATCATTCCCAGTTCCTCTGTTGATGCCCTGGGGATTGTCGCCAGCCCGGGAGGATCAGGAACGCCACTTGGGCCATGTCGTGGACCAGCTCGGGTGACCGGTTCAGGGTCGACCCGGGTTGGTTCGTGACACTAAAAACCTAAGAACCCTAGTCAACCCAAACAACCCTTAACATCCAAAACATCCATAAAACCAAAAACACCCCAAAGAGCTAAAGAAAAAAATTATAACCCTAAAACCCCTATAATACAATAAAACCCTAGAAATCATAATAACCAGTATACAATGTACCCTTAACCCAATACCCAACACCCCAAACACTATAATCAACACAATAAAATTCCATAAAAACACTGTAAATGTTTGGCCCAAAAAACACTACTAAACCCGAAAAGAACCTAAAATCCCTATAAAATTAAAAAAGACCCATAAAACCCTTAAACACCCTAAAACGTGATAATCCAAACAAGGAATTTAAAAAGAAAAACTATTAAAAATAGTAAAATCTCAAAAAACACCATAAAACTATACAAAACCTATTAACACTAAAGACTCTAAAAACTGAAATAACCTGAAAACCAAATAAAAACCCTAAAAAACCCCCATAAAATTGAAAAATACCTAAAAACTCTACAAACGAAAAGAACTCTAAAACCTAAAATCAAATTGAAACCACTAAATCCCCAAAAACACCTTAAAGCACTAAAAAAATAAAAACATTATGAAAACCCAAAAAAATACACAAAAACCTTTAAAGACCCTATAATTCATAAATCCCCCTAAAAACCCTAAAACAATGATGAAACTATAAAACCATTTAAAACTATAAAACCTCCAAAAATAATAAAACCCTAAAATAACCCTAAATCCCCTTACACCCCTAAAAATTGAATTAAACCTTAATTAAACCTTAAAACATATAAAACCCCAAAAATACCTAAAAACTATAAAAACCATAAAACCCATAAAATCCAACCACCCTAAAAATCCGTTAAAAATACACATAAGACATTAAAACCCTTAAAACCCCTAAAAACCAAAAAATCGTAAATATCCAATAAACCCCAAAAAACCCCTAAAACAAAAAAATACCCGAAAACCCCATAAAACCCCTAAAGTAACTAAAACCATAAAAACACTAAAAACCCTAAAAAATATAAAAACTAAAAAAACCCAAAAAACCATAAAAGACACAAAAACTATAAAAAACCTTAAAAACCTAAAACCCTAAAAATAATTAAAACCCTAAAATACCCTAAAATACCTTTTAAAATACCTAAAAACACTAAATCCATAAAACCCCTTAAACCCTATGAAATCCCTAATTACCCTGTAAAACCATAAAATGCCAGAAATCCACTAAAAGTTTTCTAAAACCCTAAAAAAATTAAAATCCATAAGAAATCCTAAAAACCTTTAATATTCCTAAAAATGATAAAATCCTAAAACCTAGAAAAACACTTAAAAGACTCTAAACTTCCTAACAAAACCTATTAATGATAAATCCCTAAAAGTCCCTAAACAACAAAATCAAACACAAAAATTTCCTCGAAACCCTTAATCACTGTAAAACCCCCAAAACCTTAAAAATCCCCCGAACCCCTAAATCACCCTAAAACCTTAACCCCCAACCCCCCCTAAAAACTGTAAAACTAATAATGCACATAAAACTACACAAAAGAAACCTAGAAATCAATGACCCCTAAAAATACCAACAAACCGAAAAATATTAAAATTCTTAATAATCCTTAAAAAAATGAAACACCCTTAAAACCCAAAAACACCAAAAAAAACCCAAAACCCCCTAAAACTTGGAAAAGACACATAATATATTAAATAGACCAACAGGTTTCATAAAATCCATAAAACCCCTACAACTATAAAAAACCCTAAAATCAAAAAATATAAGAAACTGCAAATACCCCAAAAACTGAAAACACCTAAAAATCCCAAAAAACCAAAAAACTGTAAAACACCTAAGAATCCATAAAACCCTAAAACCATAATGATCCCTTAAATCCCAAAAAAACCCCCAAAACCAATGAAATTCCTAAAAAACCTAAAAACCATTTTAATCCCTAAATCCATAAAAAACTAAAAAACCAGATAAACACAGAAAACCATTTAAAACCACAACATCCCAACAAACTCTATTCTACTGAAAAATTAAAAAAACACAAAAAATTATTAATGATCTTAAAAACCCCTAAAACCATTAAACACCCTTAAAATCATCAAAACACTAAAAACCTAAAAAAATGTATGAAAATCATTAAAAACCCGTAAAAACTCCTAAAACCATACATTCCCATAAAAACCCTAAAAACCCTAAATATATAAAAAACATTTATATTCCCTAAAATTGTAAAAAGAACTACAACATTAAAATCTCAAAAGGCCATAAAAACACTATATACCCTAAAAACTAAAAATACAAAAAATATTGAAACCCTAAAACCACTCCTTATAATACCTAAGAACCCAAAAAGACATTAAAACCCCGTAAACAACAATAAAAAACCTTAAAAAGAACCCCCCCCCCCCCCATAAAGCCCAAAAAATCCCAAATAACACAAACATCACCCATTATGAAGCAATAAAATCCCTAAACACCAAAAAATCTTAAAACCCACTAAAAACCTAAAACCCCTAAATAACACGATAAAATACTAAACATCACCAAAAACCTAAAATCTCAAAATCCACTAAAATACCTATAAACCCTAAAACCCCTAAAAACACATAATCCCATAAAACCCCAAAATACCCAAAAAATCCTTAAAACCACTAAAAATTGAATAAACCTTTTAAACCCTTGATAACCCCAAATCCCCAAGACCCTTAAAAACACTAAGACACTTAAATATCCTTAGAGACCATAGACCCCATTAAAATCCATAAATTTATTAAAAACACTAAAACCTCATAAAAACCAATAGAAAACTATAAAACGCTGTTAAAACCATGAAAACCCATAGAAACCATAAAAACCAAAAAAAACATAAAAATTATAACCAACCGCCCCAACCACAAAACCACCTTAAACACCAAAACCCATTAAATCCATAAAACACAGTTACCCTTTAAAAACCTATAAACCATGGAAATCCATAAAATAAATAAAAGACACTAAAACCATAAAACCCTACAAAATACCTTATAAAACCCTGAAACCCTTAAAGTCCTTAAAAATCATAAAACCCCTAAATAAACAAAAAATCCCCATATAAACATAATAGAACATAAAACTATATAAATACTTAAAGGTCCATGAAACACTAATAACCCTAAAGGACTATGAAACCCCCAAAAATCCCAAAACAATCCTTTAAAGGACACAAAAATCCCCTAAAACCCTAATAAAATGTAAAAAACTTATATGTTGATAAATAACATAAACGACCGAAAAATTCCTAAAACCCTTAAAACCAGAGACACCCTTAAAAGTCCCTAAAAACTCTAAAGACCCTAAAAATGCATTAAATCACTAAAAACTCAAAAAAAAACCAAAACCCCTACAAATCAACAATAAGTACCCAAAAAATCCTAAAAGGCTAAAACCATAATTCCCCTTAAAAACCCATAAAACCATTGAAATCATAGGAACCCCTAAATTCCACTATATAACCTTAAAATCCCTAAAGACCATAAATTTAAAATATCCAATAAAACCACCGAAAACCCTAAAAACAACTTAAAACCATAAAAATCCCTTAAAACCCTGAAACACTAAAAATTACCAAACCCCCCTTTGAACCCCTAAAAATATAAGAAAACACATAAAACCAAAAAAATCCCAAAATAACCTTAAATCAATAAAAACCGTAAGACCTCTAAAAACATAAAATCCAAAAAATACCTAAAACCCAAAAAACACTAAAAATATAAAACCTAGAACCCCAAAAACTCTAAAAAGACATAAAACCCATTGATAACCATAATAACTCTAAGTGACCCAAAACCCCTAAAACCAAAAGACCATAATATCCAAAAAGTACCTATAAAAATCATAAAATATTATCAAAATCCTTTAAAACCCAAAAAAATTCAAAAAACCCTAAAAACCTTAAAACCCTAAAAACATTAAAAACCAAAATACCCTAAATTATTAAAAACCCTAAAACCCAAAAAATATATAAAACACTAAAGGAATCCAAAAAAACCTAAATTCCATAGAATTTGAAAAAACTCTAAAATACATCAGAACCCAATAAAAACCCTAAAATACATAAAATCTCTAGAAATCCTAAAATGCCTAAAAACCCCCTAATGGACCATGAAATCCCATAAATAATTAAAAAAACCCTAAATAACAAATTAAATCCCTAAAAACACAAGGATATGCTTATAAATAAATAAACCTAAAAACACCAAAAAAACATTAAAACCATAAGAAACCTGAAAAAACCCCAAAACCCTTAAAACCCACAAAACCCAAAAAAGCATAAAAACTCAAAAAAATAATAAAAAATATTAAAAACAATAAAAACCTTAAAAAAAATAAATATTCCTTAAAAATATTTCAAACCCATTATAATAGTGAAACTTATAAAAACACCCAAAAGAAACAAGTAAATACTAAAAATATCGAAAAATCCTAAAATCCCTAAAAACCCCTAAACTATAAACCATAAAACCAATTCTATAAATCATAAATCATACATTGTATTCCATACAACCTAATACCCAAATACTAATCCTTAGACCCTAAACAATAAATTCAAAACCCTATAGCCTAACCCCAAAATCCAACCCCCAAACCCCTAGACCCTAGACCCTAGACCCTAAACCCCAAACCATGCAACATAAACCCTACAACCTACACCCTAAACCCTAAACCCTACACCATGTCCTCTATACCCTACACCATAAACCATACACCATAAAACCTTGACCATCTACCATTAACCCTATATCCTACACCCTAAACCCGAAAACATACACATGACACCCTATACGGTACACCATAATCCCTAAACCCAAAAACATAAACCCCATAACCTATACAGTAAACACTAACCCCTACCCATAAATTTCTATATCTAACTCACTAAACCATAACCCCTAATATTTAAACACTATACATAACACCGCAAACCCTAAACCCTACACTATAAAATATACACCTAATCATATAATCCCAATATCATACACACTAAACCATACACTGTATACACTAAAGACAATACCCTACACCCTAAATCTTATACTCTATACCCAAAAACCTAAACACATCACCCTAGGCACTATACCCTAAACACAAACCACTAAACCCTACACCCTAAACTCTATATCCAACAAAAGAAACCCATAAAACAACACAATAAACCCTATAACCTAAACCCTAAATCCCATAACCTACAACCAAAACTCTATACGCTACACCCTAAACCTTAAAACCTAAATCCTAAACCCAACACCCAAAACACTATATCATAGACCATAAACCCTAAAACCTACACAATAAAGACTATACCCTTCACCCAAAAAAAATACCATACACCCAAAACCCTATACCCAACAACATTAATAGAAAACCGTGAATTGTAATCCCTATACCCTACACCCTATAACCATAACCCAAAAGCACACATCCAAAACCCTAAACCCAAAACACTACATCCTAAACCCTTCACCATTAAACATAAAAAAAACACACTAAATGAAATACACAACAACCTAAACCATATAGCCTATACTGAAAACCCTACACCCAGAATCCAAAACCCTACACCATAGACCCTATACCCTAAAGAAAAAAATCTAAATACTACACATTAAAACCTACACCCTTCACCATAAAACATAAACCCAACACCCAAAACCCTATACCCTAAAACCCAAACCGTAAACCAACACCATAAACCCAAAACCCTACGCATTAAATCATCTACCCTGCACCGTAAACCCAAAACCCTATACCTTACACCGCAAACCAAAAACCCTAAACCCTAAACCCTTTACCCTAGAACCAAAACCCTAAACCATAACCCCTACACTCGAAACCCTAAAAACATCACCCTAATGATTACACCCAACACAGAAAAACCTAAACCCTACAACCTAAACCATATAACCTACACAATAAACCTTAAACTATACACCCTAAAATCTATACGCTACACACTAAACCCTGCACCGTGAACCTTACACCCTACACCTTGAACCATGTACCCAACAACCTAAACCCTATACCCAAAACCATACACCAAAATTACAATAATCTACACTCTAAAAGTCATACCCTACACTCAAACCCTAAAACCCATACACTAAAACCAATACCCTTCCCCCCAATATATAAACAACACACCCTAAACCCTATACCATACATCCAAAACCTTAAAACCTAATATGTAAACCTAATACTATTCAAACTCAACCCTAAACCCTACACCCTATTCCCACGAACCTAAACCATAAAAACACTAAAATAATCAAAAACCCCTATAAAAACTTTTAAAAACATCCAAACCATAAAAACACATAAAAACCCTAAAAACACTTTGAAACACTAAAACCCCCAAAAAACACACTAAATTTCAAAAAACCAAAAAATACCTATAACCCATTTAAACCCTATAAAACCCCCTAAAATACCAAAACCCAAAAAACCAAAAAAAACTCTAAAAACTCTTTAAAACAATAAAAATCTTAAAAAACATAAAAACCGCAAAAACCCTAAAAACCATTTAAAAACATAATACCCTGAACACCCTAAAATAACAAAAATCATGAATCCTTGAAACCCCATTATAATCCCCAAAAAATCAAAATAACACTAAAAATCATAAAAACACGAAAACCCCATAAAAACCATATAGTTCCCCAATAATCCTACAAAGGATAAAAATCCTTAAGTTCAGATAAGAACCAAAAAAACCCTTTAAACCCTAAAACCTAAAGTCCATTCAAACATTATGACACTAAAAACCCTAGAAACCCAAAAAATAGTATATAAATCCTTAAAACAGATAAAAACCTTCATACCATAGAGGACACTAAAAATGTAAAACCACTAAAAACCATAAAAAAACACGAAAACCATTAATATACCATAAAATCTTACAAATCATAAAAACCCATAAAAAATAAACAAAAACACTTGAACCCATATGAAGACCCTAAAACACTAAAATACCATAAACCCTAAATAAGATCAAAATACTAAAAACCCAAAAAAACACAAAAACCCTAAAATTAGTGAAAACTCATAAAAGGGTATAAAATACTATAAAAAATCAAGAAGACACTAAAAACTAAATATATTAAAGAACCCTAAAACCATAAAAGAACAAAAAAACCCATTAAACCTTATAGGAACCTAAAAACCAAAAAACCCTTAAAGAACACTAAAAGTAGTAAAAGTCCCTAAAGGGCCCTAAAATCCCATAAGTCCTAAATGAATCTAATACCCATAAAACCCCTAAAGGAATAAAGAACCCCTTAAAACATTAAAAGGAACCAAAAATAATAAAACCCAGCACATCAATAAATGTCCCTAAAAACCCAGTAAACCCTTAAAACCCCCTAAAAACCATAAAAACAAAAAATACCATAATAACCAAAAAAATATTAAAAGATCCAAAATACCAAACAAACTCCTAAAACCAAAAATTCCATAAAAAACCTTAAAACACAAAACTAAAAACACACTAAAAACTACTAAAACCTCTTAAAATCCCTAAAACACATAAAACCCTAACACACTAAAAATCCCAAAACCATAAAACCTTAAAAAGCACTTAAAACCCATAAAACCCCTACAAACACCTAAATACCTTATACATATTAAAATACAATAAACCCTAAAATACCCTAAAAACATAAAAACCCTAAAACCCATAAGGACCCAAAAACATTAAAACCTAATAAACCATAAAAACCTAAAAATAAATAAAACTCTAGAAACTATAAACCCCATAAAACCTTAAATAATCAACCTCCCCCACCCGAAAAACCCTAAACCCCTAAAAACAAAAAAAAATCATTAAAACACTGAAAAACCCAAAAACAATAGATTAATAGAAAAACTATAAAACCCCATAAATGAAACGAATAACCCTTAAAACCTGAAAAACCATGAAGAACCTAAAAACCCAAAACCCTTCAAAGTCCCTAAAACCCCTATAAAAAAGTAAAAGGGCATAAAATAAAATAAAACACACAAAAATACATGAAATCCCAATAAACTCCTAAAATCCATAAAAATCACTTATCCCCCCCCCCCAAACCAATAAAACCCCTAAAAACCATAAAACCTTATAAAATCCTAAAAACCCTAAAAACCCACTAAAATAACTAAAACTCCTAAAAAGCATAAAAAAACAAAAATACAATAAGAAACTAAAAACCCCTAAATTAAATTTACCCCCATAAAAACACTGAATATTCCCAAAACCCATAAAAACCTAAGAAAGATAATAAATATTTAACCACATAAAACACCCTAAAAACACGAAAACACTAAAGTACTCAAAGAACCCTAAAAATCCTAATGTAATCTAAAACACCTACAACCCTTAAAGTGAAAAAAATCATAAAAACATTTAAAATAATCTAAAAACACAAAACATTACTAGTGGATGCTAAAAAACAGAAAAATCCAAGGGACCCTTAAAACCCTATATCCTTAAAAGCCTCAAAAAATGACTAAAAACCTAAATGACCTGAGAAATCCCTAAATCCCAAAAAAACCTATAACCCCCTATAATATTAAAAGACACTAAAACCCATAAAAACCCCTAATGACCATAAAACCACTAAAAGACTCTACAACCGCATAAAACCCCTAAACCCCCAATAACAACAAAAGACATTAAAACCCTAAAAACATTAATAATTTCAAAAAACTGTAAATCCCTATAAAAACTCTTAAAGACACTAAAATACACTAAAAACATACAAATATATAAAACCTAACAAAATAAATTCCAAAAACACTAAAACCCCTAAAACCATATAAAATACTACACACACATAAACCCATAAAATGATAAAATTTGATGAAAACCAATAAAACTGCAAAAACCCCATAAACCACCTTAAAATCCCAAAGAATCATTGAATAAATAATATTTATAAAAATAGAAAAAAACTTTAATCCAATAAAAATCATGAAAAAACCCAAAAGAAAAATCATAATACATAAAATAGACTAAAATTGTAAAACCTAAAAAAGTGACACAAAACCCTAGAAACTCTAAAAGAACCAAAAACCACAAATACCCTAAGAAATCATAAAATGATATAAAACCCCTAAAACCAAAACAACCCTAATATAACCATAAAAAAACAAAAATACCACTTAACCCCCAAAAAACCATTTAAAACCCCTAAATAACCATAAAAAGACTAAATAACCCTATGAAAACTATGAAAACACTTAAAACCCTAAAAAGAAGAAAAAAATCTAAAAATAAAAAAACAATAAAATCCCTAAAATCCTTAAAACACTAAAAGAATGTGGTTGAAATCCTAGAGAACCCTAGAAACCCATAAGGACCCTAACAAATTCTATAAATCTCAAAAATCACTAAAACCCCATAAGAACCCAAAAAACACTAAAACCCTTAAAATCACTGACCCCCCAGAAACCTTGAAAATCCATAAAAAAACTAGAAAACCACAAAATATCATAAAACATACATAGAATTTGGATCCCAAAAAAATCAAACCACTAAAACCATAAAAACAATAAAAACACATAAAACCAATATAATTCCTAAAAACCATGAAACCCCTAGAACACCTAAAAACCCAACCCCCCTAAGAATACTAAAAACCATAAACCCTAAACCTTATCGCCTACACCCTAAAACCTGCACCCAATATCATAAACCCTAAAATCATACACCCTAAACCGATTGCATTATACACTAAACCATAAAACATACACCCTAATCCTTATACAAAGCACCCTAAACCATAAACCATAATCCCGAAATCCTAAAACATACTCCCCTAACACTACACTGTAAAACCTGTGCCCTGCAACCAATCTCTAAACCCTATTCCTCAGACCCTATACCCTACACACTAAACCAAATACTAGTCACCATTAACCCTATACCCTACACCCTAAAACCTATACCGTACACAATAAATCCTAAATTCTAAACATTAAAACATATATTCCATACTCGTAACCCTAAAACCTAAATCCTACACACTAAATCATATACCATGAACCCAAAACACTACACCAAACACCCTAAACAAAATATCCCACACACTATACAATATATCCTACACTGTAAAACAAAAACCATAAATCAAACAACCTAAACTCAAAACCATACACACTAATCCCTAAACCCATGACACTAAATCCTTTCACATACACCCTATACAGTACACCCTAAACCTTATACACTACACACTAAACCCAAAAACATCAATATAAACCCTAAAAACTACACCATAAACCTTAACGCCACACCCAAAACCATATTCCCTACATGGTAAACCAAAATACTTGACCCTATACCCTATAAAATGGTGGTTTTGGGCGCAGCTGAAGCTCATGGGTGGATGTACTGACTTGGCCTTTTGTCACTAGCAATGACGAATCTGGGATCAATACGATGATAAAAGCCATACTCCACTGATCAACTCATAGAAATAGACAAAGAATAAGAATAGTATCGGAACCAAAAATGAGGATTGTCATAGATTGATTATAATTAATTTAAATAATTGACAATAAGTGTCTTTTATGATGTTCTGTATTTTTTGATATTTATGATCATGTTCTGATTTGATTCTTCATTGCGTCGTAGAAGCCAAGGTTATACTTCCTTTAGCAGTGATCCACACGTGCACCGCGTATCTTTGGACGTCACCAAAGGAGTCTTTGGGTGATAGTGTGGAGAAACCATTGCTTTTGTTGTCCTCCTTTGGTCGCATTGATTCAAATGAGGAGGATCTTTCTCAGTTTTGAGAGTGTTCTTTGGAGGAAATTATTCTTTCGGCCTTGAGAAAATTCTCTAGAATAGTTGTGCACAACGATTAAGGAAATGTATTGGTTTTTGAAGATATTTATAATTGTGTTCGAGGTTATAGAGTTATGACAATAAATAAACATGTTACACATTTTATTTATTTCATTAACACTTATTGAAAACCCCCCATGTCGAATAATTAATTCCTTGACATGTTCCCACACTGATAATAATAAATATCTTTTAATAAAACAATATTATTTCCTCAATAATCCGACTGAAAAAACAACACGGTGTGTAATCATTAATATACGGTGTGTACTTTTTTTTCATAAAACTACACGACATGTAATCATTAATACACAGTGTGTACTTGTTTTTATTTTCCATTACAAAATGAAAACTACATGACCTGTAATAATTAATACATGACATATATATCTTGTTTTTATCTTATTCTTCCTCCATCATTAAATGATTTAGGATTCCTGGAGTAATTATTAAAACACATAAGGTAATAATCTTATTTCTACTTGTGATACTTGTATACACATTGTGTGTGACCCTCTAGGCCTCTTTCTCGTTTACATTAGTCGGGCTTGCCAAAAGTCCAATATTACTATCTAGCACTGGGTCAAGGCACCCAAGAGAATGAATTAGATGCTACATTGACGTGTCACCTCATATGAATGATTATCATTTAATTTAATCCCTTTTTCCCAATATCTCATCAAGAAGGTTTCATTTTAGTGTCATTAACATTTATGCTTGATCAGTCATTATTTGACATCAAAAAATAAACTTGTCGTTACACCATGGGTATGGAATTTGGGTGATAGTTATATTTCAATCATAGGGCCTATGATATTTACTTCCATAAATATGGAAGGGACAAATCCATACTTTACTTTTTCAATAACAACATGTCATTCGTGATGCATCCAATGTAACTTACTTACCTCCAACTATCATCGTGACAGTTTTCATCAGCAAATCTAAGTGCGTGATTCATGATATAAGTTAATGATAATCTTTCAGTCTAAAGACCATTAGAGATACTCGTACATAGTAATGACCGATGACACTAGGACATGCGGAATTACTACTCGCGGGTCTGTCCTCATAAACCCCATCATGGAGATTACCAAGTGTGAACTCCATGAGAGTGAGTCTCATCATCTTACGAGTACTCACAAATGACGGTCTGCATACTATGTGTCCTATCATATAATTCCATCCAACCATAGAACTTTATTTAAAAATATTGTTATATCATTTCAAGGTTCTCGTCATAGCAGGGGTCTGCCAAGACCTTATTAATGCAACAAATATTCCCAGACATTATTATATTATAGTCATGTAGAACAATGAATAATATATAATAAGTGTACATTCATTTAATCAAAGTAAAAAATAGTTGTTTCTCTGAACACCAACTCTAAAAAACTCCCACTTCGACTATATCCAACTTCCTATGACTTTTAGTCTTCTAGACCTCACATGATGATCATGTTTCAGCTAAGTCAAGGAATTAGTAAAGGGGTCCACCACGTTTTCCTATGTGGAAATAATTCTCACTACAACTTCACCTCTCTGAAAAAAATCCCTCAATAGATGCTACTTTTGAAGTATGTGCTTTCTCCACTGATGTAACCTTGTCTCTTTTACAAATGCCACTACTGTAGTATTTTTACAATGTAGTGTGATAGGATCTTTACTGCTAGTTACTAAATCCTTCTCTTGGACGAAGCTTTTCAACCATACTGCTTCTTTAGCTACCTCAGAAGCTGTGATATACTCAGAATCTACTATAGAATCTGCGACCACACCTTGCTTTGAGCTCTTCCAGCTCACTGCACCTCCATTAAAACTGAAGATGTATCCAGTCTGCAACTTCATGTCATCCTGATCAGTCTGTAAACTAGCATATACATGTCCTCTGCCTACTAGTTCCTCATCTCCTCTATAAACCAGGAACATATCCTTAGTACGCCTTATGTACTTAAGGATAGTCTTGACTGCTATCCAATGGCAGTCTCCTGGATCAGATTAATATCTACCTACCACACTTAATGAGTAAGCAACATGTAGCCTTGTACATAGAATATCATACATGACTGACCCAATCGCGGATGTGTAAGGGATCATTTCCTTTTTCTTTCCTTCCCCACGTGTCTAAGAACAAATTTTCATGGAATGATGAATTCCATGTGACACTGGCAATAATACCCTATTGGACTGTTCCATACTGAGTCTCTTCATTATCTTCTCAATGTATGTACTTTGACTCAGGTCCAGAAATCTATTGGATCTATCATGATGGATCTTGATCCCATGAATATATGCTGCCTCACCCAAGTCTTTCATAGAAAATAACTTATCCAACCATTCCTTAACTGATTGTAATACAGGTACTTCGTTTGCAATTAGTAATATGTCATCAACATATACTATTAGGAAACCGACTCCACTTCCACTAATCCTTTTGTAGACACAAGGATCACATTCATTCATAACAAAGCCAAATACCGTTACAGCTTCATCAAAACGAATGTTCCATGTCCTTATTGCTTTCTTTAATCCATAAATGGATTTCTGCAACTCTCATACCTTGTTGGAATCCTTTGGAGTCACAAACCCTTCAGGTAGTGTCATGTAGACATCTTTCTGGAGTTTCCGGTTAAGAAATGTTGTTTTGAAATCCAATTTCCAAATTTCATAGTCATTGTAATCAGCAATGGACAATTGATTTCAGATGGATTTCTGCATCACAACCTGTGAAAATGTTTCATCATAGTCAATTCCTTGACGCTGTCTAAAAACTTTTGCAACCAGTCGTTCCTTATAGGTGCTGCATTTTCTCTCCATGTCCAGTTTCTTTTTGAATGCCCATTTATTACCAATAGGCTTTATATCAACCTGAGGATCTACCAATATCCAGACTTTGTTTCGATACATGGAATCCATTTCATAATTCATGGCTTCTTTCCACTTGGAAATGCATGTTTTTTTAACTGCTTTCTTGTAGGTAAGCGAATCATCATTGTCAACCAATAATGATTCACCATCCTCAATGACAATAAAACCATATCGTTCTGGTTCTCTCACCTCTCTCGTGCTTTTACGTAGTTCTTGTGTATCTGGAACAAATTTTTCTTCCATGGGGATTTGTGGAATTTGTTATTATACCAAATCATGTTTATCTTCAGCATCAACTTCATCAAAGTCTATCTCTCTCCCACTATCTCTATTTGAGGTGTGATCCCTCTCAAGAAATATGGCATGTCTTTCCACTGTATCGTTTTTATCTGAGTATTTTTATAGGTAATATCCTCTAGTTTCCATGGGATATCATATAAAGATACTCTTTGTTCCTTGGGGTGCAATTTTGTTACCTAAATAGACCTTAACAAATTCTTCCCTACCCCACACATGTATATTGATAACATGGATTTGCGGCTACTAGATAACTCGTATGGAATACCATTTATCAATTTAGTTGGTACTTGGATTAGAATCTGTGATACTGTTTGTAATGCATATCCAAAAAAGGATAATGGAAGACTCGCATGACTCATCATTGATCTCACTATATCCAACAATGTTTGGTTCCTCCTTTCACTTACATCATATCCATCAAGGCGTGTAATGAGGAGTGAGTTGAGATAGAATCCCAAACTCCTGTAAGAAATAAATGAAGTCCGGATTAAGATATTCTCTTCCTCTGTCTGAGTGGTGTTTCTTAATATTCTTATGAAGCTGGTTCTCAACATAATTCTTGTATTCTTAGAACTGGTTAAAAGAAACTGACTTATACGTCATTAAGTAAATATATCCATATATACTGAAATCACCTGTAAAATTTTTGATGTACAAGAACCCACCCCTTTCTCCAACTAGAAATGGTCTACACACATATGTGTGAACTAATTCTAGAAGCTCTTTATCCCTTTCACCATTCCCACTAAATGGGGCTATGGTCATTTTACCCTGTAGACAGACATGACATACACCAAGTGGTTTTAGTTCGAAATAATCTAAATACTCATCTTGATGTAATTTTGTCAAACATTTCTCATTGACATGACCTAGTAGGCAATTCCAAAGTTGGGTGTTTTATGAGTCATGTGAATTAACTTTTTCATCGATTCCCATTACTTGGTTTGTATAGTCTAACACATAAAGGTTGTTATATAAATGTATCCTGCCAAATCAAATGCTATCCTTATAAAAGTAGGAACATTCATTTCCAAATTTGAATATAAATCCATCAATATCTAATCTGGATAATAAAATAATGTTTTTTGGTTACATTGGTGAAATAATAACATACTTTTAATACCAAAACTGTCCTAGTAGGCAATGTGAGGTGGTAGTCCCAGATAGCTATAGCAGCAAGTCTGGCTCTGTTGGCTGCTCGCAGATCCACCTCACCAGTGAATATTTTTTAATATACTTGGCTCTTGTATTTGGATATATATGTGAGCACCAAAACTAGTATCTAATACCCACTTGGTAGAAACAGATAGATTTCATTTGTTAACAAATGCACCTGAAGCTTCCCCTTGCTTCCTTGACTAAGTGTTGTTTTTCTTCCACTAGCCCTTCTTTCCACATGCTAAACAAAAAAGCATCGTATTCTATTGCCTCCCCTTTGATCTTCATTTTCATGGAAGGCCTTGAAGAATATCTATGCTTAAAGATCCTCACCTTCCATTTACTTTTATTCACCACAAGGAAAAATGTTTTTTCACACTTTATATTATTGTACACTTTTCGAATTAGGATAAGAAGATCAGATAGAGACTTCACAATGTTGTTCATGTTGAAATTTACAACAAAGTTAGAGAATCTCTGGTGGATTGATGGAAGAATGACATTAGTACACAGTTATTTGGAGTGTTTAAACCCTAGAACCTCAAAGTGCTCAATTTAACGAATGATCTTGACTACAAGAGGCCCAGTTGGGGAACCCTCTCCATGATTTCTCTGAAATAGGTCCTTGGAGATCTCAAACCTTTTCTGTCTTGCTCTCTCCTAGTATATACCATGAATGTGGTCGAGCATGCTATAGGAATCCATGTATTCATGAGACTTCATGAGATTACTAGACATTTATGGCATCATCAAACAGTGAACGTCGAGTGCATCGCTTAAATGTTGATCATAAAGTAGTAAATCTTCAACACTAGCCACTTGGGCAGGCGAATCAGGAAGTGAGTATTCCATTACATAAATTTCTTTTCATGTCATAGGATAACCTGAAGGCACCTAAACCATTCTTGAAAGTTACTTTCGGTGAGGATATTGTCTTTATCTAGAATTGATCGCAGAGAAAATGTGGTTGATGAGTTTTTCATATTGATTCTACAAATTAAAAGAGAACATTTATCAGTAATTTCTTGATTAAATTTTATGGGGAATAATAAATTTTATTAAGTCTCCCACTATTTTATGATGTCCCAATGTCCCTCACCATTGAACTCAGAATGTCGAGTTTCTTGGACATTCTAGTGGCAAGGATCCATATTCCCCTTCGCATAACCCCAACAATGGTTGGTAAAGCTATTAGAAGGTATTTAGGTGGGCTGTTCTTTTCCAAATATGAGCTTACAGTTCCTTGATCTATTGAGTGGAATACCCAATCCTCAAATCCTGACATGGATTTCCACAAAAGTTGCCTCTATTTTATAACGAGTCTATAAAGGGATACTCCTCCAGATGTAAAATGTTTAATTCAACCTAAAACATTCATAAGAGATTTATTTATAAAAGTAAATTTCCCAAAAAGGGTTGGTCAAACACATTGTTTTATTGAGTCTTTCCCTTAATCAAGTAACGGAAGGATTGGTATCACTTAATATGGTATTTCTGGGGTTTTATTCTTTATGTGTTGTTTTTCATTATCATATTCTTCTTAATATTAAGTGATGATTTCTTAAGTGATTAACCATGTTTTGATAATGTTTATGCGTAGTCCGGTTTTTATTTTATTCTATCTTTTCATTCTTTTTTATTTCTTTAAATATTTGATCATGACAACACATAAATAAAAAATAAACCATGAAATCAGACAGAAATAAAATAAGATGGCATGATCGTGAGATTCTATTGGTTAGATTATCTATTGATTTTTTATAAGCTAACCCTAACCTAGGGAAAAACACCTTGAACCTGATGGTTCGTGTTTTTTAGCTCCCAACTGTCCACCTTTGTGTCTTCTTATTTTGGTTTTCACCATAGATTTGGGTTTTGAACCATCTCCTCTAGCTTTAGAGATCCTCCATTACATGGGGTTTACATTAAATAAACAATGGGCACACATGCCCTACATTTAATTGGAAGAAGGATCGCAGGCCAATGAATTTAAATTAAATAAATTTAAATGAAAAAATACACACAAAGGGTCTTTGGTATATCTCATGATCATCCATAGCATGAAACAACATTTAAGCATATTTATTATTCAAATTCATTAATAATTCTTTAATTCAAGATAATTTGAGTTTGAATTTATTTAATTATGAACTTATAATTATTTAATTCTTTATCTTAAATTCCTTTATGAGTTTCCTTGAGATTCTTATCATCCATATGTCTTGTATGGGTCTTTGTACATTGGAGAAAACCTAGTGAAATTCCATTTCCAGAAAGTACATGGCCTGTAGGCTATATTACACATAGTTTATTTGTTTTCACCATTTCTGAAAAGTATATGAGGGGGCTTTGGCGTGTTTTTTTAATTTGGAAATTTTTGAGTACACGATGTTTAGATTAATCTAACACGGCGTTAATTCCTTGTTATGTGGTTACTGGCCAAGAAATCCCATGTACGCGATACGTGGATTCTACTTTTACATGGTTTTATCTGGGTCGGATTGGACTGCACGGCGTATTGATTCAACATACCTTCTATGTATTCCTGTTTCCATGTGTCGTTTAGTTCTATTCCACAAGGTGTGATAAATACTTAGGTATACACAATTCACATGACATGGTTTACCGGACCATTATCAGTTCGTTGAACCAATGTACACGACGTGTAGTTTTCACTAAAATCTGTGTATTCTTGTGTTGTAAAGAAAGAAATAGCGGCTCCTCCGGATGATTTCCACATTTTTATTTTAATCAAATTTAAAATTAAAAGGTCATTTTTGTGATGTGAATCGAGAAACGAAGGAGGAAGAACCTATCTTGTTCATTCAGTTTTATAGAATTATTTATCTTGAATTAAATCAAATATAAATCCGTAAATTTTCAATGAATATAAAATAACTATAATCAACGTTGTAACCTCACTCTGATACTATTTGATGGCTCTGGGCATAGCAGAAGCTCCTGGGTGGATGTGCCCACTTGGATTTTTTTCATTAGCAATGATCAATCCAGGATCAATACGACGAAAATGCCAAACTCCAAGGATCAGATCACAGATATAGACAAAGAAGAAGAATAGTCTTGGAACCACAAACGAGGATCGTCAAAGGTTTATTATAATTAATTTAATTAATTGACAAGAATTACCTTTTACAGAGTTCTTTATTCATTGATATTTCTGATCACATTCCGAAGTGATCTGTCATTGCGTCGCAGAAGCGAAGTGTATACTTCCTCTAGCGGTGATCCACATGTGCACAACGTATCTCTGTATGTCGCCAAAGGATTCTCTAGGTGCAAGAATTAAGAAACCATTTCCTGAGTTTTCCTCTTTAGATCGCATTGATCTGTTGGAGGAGGATATCTCTCGGTTTTGAGAGCATTCTTGGAAGAAGGAATTCTTTCAGCCTTGAGAGAATTCTCCAGAATTTTTGTGCACAACGATTAAGGAAAAGTGTTCGGTTGTGAGGATATTTATAATCAATTTTTTGGTTATAGAGTTATGACAATAAATAAATTCGTTAAACATATTATTTATTTCATTAACTCTTATTGAAAACCCCCCATGTCGAATCATTAATTCCTTGACATGCGCCAATGCTGATTAGCATAAATATCATTTAATAAAACAATATTATTTCCTCAAAATCCTAACTGGAAAAACTACACTACGTGTAATCATTAATACATGTTGTGTACTGGTTTTTCTTAAAACTAAATTGCATGAAATCATTTATACTCGACGTGTATATCTTGTTTACATTTTATTATTCTTTTGTCATTAAAATGATTTAGGCTTCCTTGAATAATTATTAAACCACATATGAGAATAATTTTTATTCTACTTGAGATACTTGGATACACTTAGTGTCTGCCCATATAGGCCTCTTTCTCGTTGGCATTAGGCGGGTCTTCCTAAAGTCCAACATTACATTCTTACAATAGGTCAAGGCACCCAAGAGAAATATTTTAACACCTCATTGACGTGTCAGCTATACGAACACTTATCGTTTAATTTAATCACTTTTTTTCAATATCTCATCAATCTAGTTTCATGACAGTGTCATAAACCTATATGCTTGATATTTCATTCATTGACTTCCAGAAATAAACTCATCGTTACACAATGGACACCGAATTTGGGAAGTAGTTCAATTTCAATCAAAGGGCTTGAGATATCTACTTCCATAAATATGAAAGGGAAAAATCCTTGTTCAACTTATCCATTATCAACATGTCATTCGTGATGCACCCAACATACCCTACTTCTCGCCAACTGTCTTCATGATGGTTTTCATCAGCAAATATAAGTGTGCGAGTCATGACATCAGTTAATGATAATCTTCTAGTCTAAGGACCATTACACACACTCATAGATAGTAATGTCCGATGAAACCAAGACATGCAGAATTACTACTGGTAGGTATGTTCTCATTATCTCCTATATTGGACATTACCTTGTGCGAACTCCATGAGAGAGAGTCTCGACATCTTACGAGTACTCACACATGATGGTCTGTATACCATGTGTCCTATCATAATATGTCATCCAAACATAGACCATTATTTAAGAATATGTTTATAGAATTTCATGTTTCTCATCATAGCGAGGATCTGCCATGACCTTATTAATGCAACAAATATTCCAGGACATTATTATATTATAGTCATGCAAAATAATGAACAATATATAATAAGTGTACATTCATGTAATCAAAAAACAAACAGTTGGTTCTCAGGACACCAACTCTAACATATAATAAACCCAAAAATCAAATAAAAAATCCTTAATACCCTTAAAACCATAAAACATCCCTAAAACCCTTTCAAACTCCCCAAATCCTATAAACTATAAAAACTCTAAGAACCCAAAAAATAAAAAAACCCTAAAAACCATAAAATACTAAAACATCCCTAAAAACCTAAAAACCCTAAAATGACTAAATTCCCTAAAAAATAAAACCCTATAAATACAAAAAAACCCTAAGACACTGAAAACACATAAAAATAATATAAAATTTAAAACCACTTAAAGCCATATGAACCATAAAAAAATTAAAAACCCAAATACCATAAAAAGACATAAAAAATATTAAATAACAAAAAAAATTGATTAAAATCCCCGTTAAATCCCTAAAAGTCATGAAAAGAACAAAAAAAACTGATAATCGAAAACCCTATAGACCATAAAACCTTAATATGCTAAAAATCATTAAAATACTAAAAAAACCCGAAAAACTCTTAATAACCCTAAACATGACCTAAAGAACCTTAAAACCGTACAAAACCACAAAACAACCTAAAATCCCTAAAATAATTTAAATGTACTAAAAACTCTAAAGTACAATAAAAGACCCTAAGCACCTAAATTTCAATAAAAACCCAAAATACTATAAAGGATCCATGAAAATACTAAAACCCTAAAAGACCCGAAAAAAATACTCAAAATCAAGATGATTATAATACCCTAAAACACCTAAAGGATCCTAAAACCTTAAAAAATCATAAGGGACCCCAAAAACATAAAGCACCCAAAAACCATAAAAACCCCAAAAGAGAGTAAAATTCTAAAATGACCCAAAAAACACTTAAACCCCAAAAAATGTAAAACCCCCATAAAACACTAAAACTAATGTAAAAAACCGAAAGACACAAAAACGCTAAAAAGATTCTAAAAGACACTAAAGCCCCTAGATAAAGAATAAATGGCCATACAACCCCTAAAAACCAAAATATACCAAAAAAATCTTAAAATCCCCTAAAAACATGAAATGATCTGAAAACTCTCAAAATATCTAAACCCCTAAAACTCCTTAAAACCCAAAAAACCCTTAACACCCTTAATATCTTAAAAACAATTAAACCCTTGAAAACCTAACCCTTAACCCTAGAAAACCCTAAAAACCCCAAAAATCCATAACCACCACCTAAAAATTATAAAATACACTAATACCATATATATCCTATAACAAATTAAAATACTAAAAACCATAAAAACCTATAAACCCTTAAAACCATAAACCCCCTAAAAACTCCAACAAACCAAAAACCATAAAAATACTTATACCCCTAAAATTCTAAAAACATTAAAGAAATAAAAATACCCTGAATGACTAAAAACTCTAAAAAACCATTAGAAATCCTAAAAACCCAAAAATCATAAAAATCCCTAAAACACCATAAAACCATAAAAATCCCAAAAACCCTGAAAGACCCAAAAAGTCTTGAATTCCCTAAAATCCACTAAAATACCCTAATACCCTAAACTATAACAAATACCATAAACCCCACATAAATACCCAGAAACCTACTACGAAGCCTAAAACCCCCTTTAAACCCCCAAAACACCTTAAAACCCTTAAAATCCCTAAATCTATAAAAACCTTAAAAATTGAAAAAACCGAAAAAACTAAAAAACACATGAACCCCTAAAACCCTTAGAATCCAATTAAAATACTAAAAATCATAAAATTCCCTAAAAATTATAAAAAAATAAATTACCCAAAAACCGTATAAGGAACAATTTTTTTAAACCCATAAAGTGCATAAAATTCCCTCAAACCTCTTAAAACTCTATAAACCCATAAAGGGCCCCAAAACACCTAAAATACCTAAATCAACCAAAACCTCTAAATTTCATTAAAACCCATAAACCCCATAATGGACTCTAAAAAATCTAAAATAACCCTAAAGAACCCAAAAAATCATAAATACCACAAAGGTCCTTAAACCCCATAAAGGAACATAAAATTATATATAAATACCAAGGGATCTCAAAAAATCTAAAACCAATAAATGACCCTTAAAAACCCCCAAAAAATGACTATAAAACCCTAAAACCCCAAAAAAATATTGAAACCCAAAAAAAAAATCCCAAAAGCCCCTAAAAACCCAAAAAAACCCTGAAATGCTCTAATTCCCCTTAATAACATTACAATGCCATAAAACCAAAAAACAATTACAACACCAGAAAACATTAAAAGACCTTAAAAACACTAAAAAATATAAAAAACCATAAAATCCTAAAACTTATAAAATAACCTAAAACACCCTAAAATCCGAAAAAACACAAAATTATCAAAAACCTTAAAACCCCAGAAAAAACCACTAAAAACTCTATGAGCCTTTATAATCCTAAAAAAATTAATAAAAACTCAAAATACTATAAAAATACAAACACCCCAAAAGAACCTAAAATCCTAAAAACCCTAAAAATTATTAACAAAAAAACCAAAAAGTTTCTAAATACACATAAAAATTTTAAAAACCTCAAACGCCCCCAAACCCTAAAAACCATAAAATCCATAAAAACCATAAACCAGCAAAAAATACCCTAAAAACTGAAATACCCCTAAATAACCCAAAGTACCAAAAAACCCACAAAACCCATAAAAATTATATAATCCTTTAAAACCCAGTATAAGTCCATAAAATACCCTAAACCCCAAGGAAACCCAAAAAATCCAAAAACACCCTAAAACTATAAAACCAAAAACAACCCTAAAACCCTAAAAGCCCATAAAAAGATGGTAAACCATAAAAAGCTTGAAACCCATTTCTAAATCCATAAAACCCCAATAAACTCTAAAAACCCTTAAAATCTATAGATACTTAAAAAAAACTAAAAACCCCTAAACACCCATACGAAATCCCAAAATTCACTTCAAAACCCTGAAAAATATAGAAACCCAAAAATATTTAAAAACACAAAAACAACCATAACAAACCAAAACATAATCCATAAAACCGCTAAAAATATAAATCCTCTAAAATCCTAAGACCCCTAGTGACTATAAAATCCCAAAAAATAGAAAAAGTCTTGAACAACCCCTAATCCCAATAAATGACCCTTAATAGCCCAAAATAACAAAAAAAATACCATAAAACTGTAAAACCCAAAAAAAATATATCAACCCCATAAAAATCCTAAATGACCCTAAAACCCCTAAGAAACCCTAAAATACACTATAAACCCTTTATACCTTAAAAATAACATACAACCAAAAAACCATTGAAACACTACAAAATATTAAAAGGCCTTAAAACCCCTAAAAACCAGAGAAAAAAACAAAAAACCATAAAAGCCTAAAACCACTACAATACCATAAAACACCCTAAAAATCCAAAAACACTAAATTTTAAAAACCATAATTCCCCAAAACCCCATAAAAACTCTAATAACGCATAAAACTCTAAAAACAAAATATTAATAAAAAACTCCAAAAAACTATAAAATTTCAAAAAACACCAAAGACCCAAAAAACCTAAAAACCCTAAAAAATTCTATGACCCCAAAAACCCAAAAAATTCTAAAAACACATAAATTTTTTAAAAACCTAAAACCCCCCCAAAAACCTAAAATGATTAAAATGATAAAAACCATAAATCCCCATAAAATATCCTAAAAACTAAAATACCCCAAAATGACCCAAAATACCACAAAACCCTTAAAACCCTTAGAAACAATTGAAGCCTATAAACCCTCTAAATGTCCATAAAATACCCAAAACCACTATGAACCCAAAAACACCGAAAAATATGAAAAAACATAAAAACCCAAAATAACCCTAAAGCCCATAAAAACATGGTAAACCCTAAAAACCATGAAACCCGTTTAGAGATCCATAAAAACCCAAATATACTTTAAACAAACCCTTAACACCCCTAAAATCCTAAAAAACCTAAAAACCCATAAAACCACCTAAGAAATCCCAAAATTCCTTTCAAAACCCTAAACAACATAAAAAACCAAAAATATTTAAAAACCCAAAAAACCCTAAAAACCAAAAAATAATCCATAAAACCCCTAAAAACTGTAAAATACCTTAAAAATAAAAAGACCCCTAGCAATTATAAAAACCCTAAAAACAATAAAAATACTAAAAAATACCTAAAAACAATAAATAACATTAAATAATAAAAAAATAATAATACCATAAGAATCTAAACCATAGAGCATATACCCTACTCCATAAACCATACACCCCATACCCTAAAACTTATACCCTACACACTAAACCATAAACCATACACCCTATACCCTATACCCTACACACTAAACCCTATTCCCTACACTATAAACCCTATAACCTACACCCAAACCCTAAAATATACACACCAAGCCCTAAACCCTACACCCTAGACCCTGTACACAAGAACCTAAACCCGAAACTGTTTGCCCTAAACCCGGAACCCTTCACCCTAAATCCTAAACCCTACCCATCAAACCCAAAGACCCACACCATAAAAAATATATAATAAAACCTAAACCCCATACCCAACACATTAGAACTTGTACACTTCACATTAAAATCTATACCCTACAACCTATGCACAATACTATACCCCCGAAAAGTTCCAAAAAACCCTTTAAAACCTTAATGACACTCTAAACCCTAACAAATCATAAACTCCCCTAAAACCCATATAAATACAATAAAAGAACCATAAAAAACCATTAATAATATAAGAAGAATAAAAATTATAAAAAAATATAAAAACCATGAAAGTCCTTAAAGCCCTTAAAACCCCTTAAATACTAAAAAACTCCTTAAACATTATAAAACACATAAAATAAGAAAACCAATAATACCACCAAAATCCCTAAAACCCCATAAAATGTGAAAAATATGGGAAATCCATAAAACCCCAATATATCCCAATAAAAAAATCCTAAAACTATTTTACAACCATGAAAAAAGAAAAACATAAAAACCACATAAAACCCAGTAATTTTTTAACAACCTATTATAACCATTAAAATACTAAAATCTTAAAAAAGTAAAAGAAAATTGAAAAACCCCTACGAAAACAGTAAAACCCCCTCTAAATACCTAAAACCGATAAAATAACCCTAAAACTCTAAATAAACTAAACCACTTAAAACCCCAAAATAAAAAAGAAATTAAACCCTAAACCCCCCTAAAGAACCTAAAACCCTTAAAACCCTTAAAGACCCTAAAATTCCTCAAAAAACTCTAATAACAATAAAAACTGAAACCCCGTAAAACAAAAAAACTAAAAGATCCTAACACCCTTAAAACTATTAAATACATCTAAAAACCTATAATCCATGAAAATGCTAAAAAAACTCTAAACCCCATTAGGAATCCTAAAAAAATAAAACCATATAAACTGAAAAAACACTAAAAACCCCTAGAAACCATAAAAATAAAAAACAACCCTATAGACTATTAAAAATACATAAAAATACCTAAAAATACATAATCCAAAAAACATCAAATCCCCTATGAAACCCTAAAACCGAAAAAACCCAAATAACAACTAAGAATCGTAAAAAACACTCAGGATCCTAAAACAAAAAAATACCATAAAGCACCTTAAAACCTGTTAAATCAATAAAAACATTAAATCCCATGAATGTCTAAAAGATGAATAAAACCATAAAATCCCTAAATAAGCCTAACCCCCCAACCCTTAAAAATCCTAAAAACTCTAAAAGATACTAAATAACCCATTAAATACCCTAAAAGAACCTAAAACCCTAAAAACTAAAAAACCTAAAACTCTAACAACCCTAAAACCATAAAAATTCCTAAAATCCCTAAAACCCTTCTTGAAATCCAAAAAATCCAAGATCCTCAAAAAATCCAAAAAAACCCAAAAAAACCTAAATTCATAAAAAACAATCAAAACTTTAAAAACCCATTAAAGATCCATGAAAATTTATGAATCCCCCAAAACAAATCAGGACCCCAAACCCCTCAAAATAATAAATATACAAAAAAACTCCTTCATAAACCTACCCCCTCCCCCTAAATCCCATAAATTCCCTCGAACACCTAAAAACTCAAAAAAAGATATGAAACCGTGAAAAAAATCCAAACACCCATGACCCTTAAAACCCTAAAAAGAAACACCCCCCTTAAAACCATAAATCCCATTGAAAATAGAATAATCCCCAAAAAACCCAAAAAAACTAATAATAATTAGAACCCCAAAATCCCATGAAAAACATAAAACCCCCAAAAAATGAAAAAAATTTAAAACGAAAAAAATAAATAAACCCCTAAATAACAATAGGAACCCAAATTCCAAAAACACCATTAAAACAATTAGAAACCCTAAAAACTCTAAAATCTCTAACAAAGATAAAAAAACATAAAAACCTCAGAACACTGAAAATCCCTAAAACCCCTAAATCAGTTAAAATTGTAAAAACCATAAAATCCCAAAATCCTCTAGAAACCCCTAAATATCATAAAATCGATTTCAACCACTAAAAATACTAAAATACGTGAATACCCCTTATCCCCGAAAAATCCTAAAACCCCTTAACACCAAAAAGAAATATAAAAATCCTCCCAACAATCCAATAACACTAGGAATCCTCAAAATACCCTAAAAAACCATAAAACCTATAACATGGCCAAAAAAACATTAAATGTACTTAAAAACCATAAAAGGCACTAAAAACCCTTAAAACCCAAAAATACAACAAAAAATACCATAAAAACCCTAACGGAATATAAAAACCCTAAACACACTATATAATCCTGAAAAAATAAAACCCCTAATATACCCTAAACCATATGAAATACAAAAGGGCCCTAAAATCATAAAGCCCTCTAAAAACCCTAATGGACCGTAAAAACAAGAATATCACTAAGGGGCCCTAAAAACCTAGTAAGAACCTAAAATTATAATAAACATTGAATCCCATAAAACCCATAAAACCCTTAAAACCACATTAACCCCTAAAAGATCCTAAAACTAATAAAAACATCTAAAGACCCTAAAATGCACAAAAACTCTTGAAGACCCTAAATACTATTAAAAATATTAACTGTCTCTAAAACATAAAAATTATTCTAAAAATATTATAAACACAAAAAAAATTACGCAAATGAAAAATAATACAACCCCAAAAAACATGAAAAACCCCTAAAAACCAAAAATCACCTAAAAATATATAAAAACCACAAAAATCCGTAAAATACCCGAGGGAAGAAAAATCCTAAAAACCCCAAAAACCCAAAAACCCCATTCAAACCTAAGAAAACAATTAGAAAATACTAAAAAACTAAAATATCATTACAAATAAAAAACACCAGAACCACCCAAACCCCTATAAACCATATAAACCCCAAAAAATACTAACAAAACTTGAAATCCCTAAAATCTCCAAAACAGTAAAAATAAATTTAAAAACAAAATCACCCAAAACACCTAAACCGCTAAAAATAAATAAAACCATAAAAAAACAAGGTCAAAAAACCCCAAAAAATCCAAAATACCCCTAAAAACCATAAAATCCACTAAAAATCCTAAAAAACATAAAATCTCTAAATGACCCAAAACCCCCTAATGGGCCCTAAAAACCCTAAAAAATTTAAAAGAAAATAAAAAACCAAAAACACCTAAAAGAAAAAAATCCAATAAATTCCTAAAATACACTTAAAACCCCTTATACATAATAAATAACCAAAAAACCTAACACTTTAAAACCCATAAAAAACATAAAAAATCCTTAATTACCATAATAACCCTAAAAACAACTAGAAACCTTGGAGACAATAAAAATTGAAAAAACCTTAAAATAACCCTAATACCCCAAAAAACCATAAAAACGGAAAATAATCTACAAAATTAATAAAAAATAAAAATAAAAAAAACATTGAAAAAATAAAAATTCTACAAAACCAAAATCCATAAAAATATATAAAAACATATAAAACATAACAATCCTTATGGATTCTAATAGAAATAAAAATTCCTAACACCTCCCCCCAACATAAAATAACTAAAAATCATAAAACTTATAAAACATAATAACCCCAAAACCCTAAAAAGACATAAAACCCTAATAAAACCCTGAAAACACTAAAATCCCAATGAATACCAGTAAATAAAATCATAAAAACCAATAGAAAATATATAATTGTATCACCTTGAAAACCCCTAAAACCCTTAATAACTCATTAAACCCCTATAAATAATAAAAACCCTTAAAACCCCTCAAACTGTAACAACCCCTAAAAACTATAAAACCCTGATAATAATTCAAAAACCCAACTTAGAACCCACAAAACTTAAAAAACACTAATACCACTATAAAAATCAAAAATACATAAACCCTATACCCTATAGACAGAATATATATCGTACACCACTGTTTCCCTCAGATTCTGGGGATGACCGCCATGATGGGAGGTTCAACCATTCCGATCGATTTCTAACGGGTTTGTTTGTAGAACCGGAAGTATCCAATGATTCCACATCCATTCAGACCTACTTTCCAAAGGTAGGTGCTCATTAGTTTGTGGACTGATGAGGCTTATGAATTTTCATTGGTCGAGAGGAAGGGTGGTCGGACTCATCACACCTTTTTGAGGGGAATTATTGTCTACTCCGGGACTCTCTTTATAGATTTAGGTTATGTTCGTGAATCATTTTTACATTACCAGGAATAAAATGGGCTTTCCTTCTGATCTAAAAATCAATGATTAAATATGTAAGAAATTTAGAGAATCTTTTTTATGTATTCGAGGTTCTTCGTCGATAGAGAATCATCTGTATTTATTAGAGATTCTTGGTCAATGGTACCCTTGGACACATTTAAATATAATTCTCTTGGTCATTATGATGACCATGTGGGTTTTAAAGCCACACAGTGGGGCACTTGAAGTTTATTGTCATTCAGAAGGACATGGATTATTTTATAGTTGGGATCTAACCCGTAGATGGGCTACCGACGTATACATTGTTTAGAAAAGGAATCAGAACCCATGTAGTTCGAGTAAGGGAGTATGATGTTTATGATTGATGGCTCAAAGAAGGATGTCACAATTACTTTTACACTCTATGCTCACGTGAGTCATGCTCGGGGTGAGAAACAAGAGCTATTGGTAAAAATTAGACAATTGTGGCATGAAAGATGCAATCATAAGAAATAATGTGGGGCTTATGTATGTATGACTACCCAGATAAATGAAGGTTTGGATTTACTTTAGGGAAGAAATCCAGGAATAGGGTCCATAAAGGTATATGTGCTTCATGGAGATTTTGAATACACTAACTTTGGGCTTACTCCTAAAAAGAAAGACCAAATTAAGAGAAGACTTATGATTGGGTTTTACTCCTGAAAAGGAATCTCATATCAAAGGTAAATTAGGACTGGTTAAGAGAAATTAAGACTAGGGCTTATTCCTGAAAAGGAGGCACAAGTTAGAAGATTTGAAAAATTAAGGGACTTGGGGTTTACTCTTGAAGGGGATGCCCATATTTGAGACTGGGGCTTACTCCTGAAAAGGAGGCCCAGGTTAAGGGAATTAAAGTTTGGGGCTTACTCCTGAGGAGGATTCCCAAATTAGGGGACTGGGGCTTACTCCTAAAAAGGATGCCCAGATTTGGGACCTTTAAGAATTGGGGCTTACTCCTAAGGAGGATTCCCAAGATAAGAAATATGACTGGGACTTACTCCTGAAAAATTGGATTCCCAAATTAGAGGAATTGGGGATTACTCCTAAAGATGATGCCCAAATTAGAGGACTTATGACTGGGGATTATTCCTAAAAAGGAGACTCAGGTTAAGGATTCTCTCATCTTAAAGGATGAGTTTGAATGAATGAAATCTCAATCTTTAGTGACATAAATATGTGTAAATCACTAGGTTTTGAGAGATATTCCACAGAATGCCTTTCATAAAAGGATGTACAATCAAGAAATAATACCATAAATGTCTTTGAATAGTGTCTTGAAGACTGAATCTTGAATATGAATGGTGGAATGGCTTAAGAGGGTTGAAATGGGCAAGAAGGGCACCCAAAAAGGTAGGGGCGCGCAAGTCCTGGAAGGAGAACAGGTACTGCATAGGCGCAGAAGTCTTGGTCGCGCAGGTATGCATGCGCGACACATGGTGTACTTGCGCGATGGTTAACCAGCAGGGTAATACCTAATCGAATCTTGATTAAAGCCTTTAGAATCTTCATGAGGTTCTTCCAGAAAAGGGGCGGGCATGTTCTATTGAAGGAGTAAGGTGGCACACAAGTGTGGCCTTTTCCCTTATGAACTAGCCACTCAGGCGTGCAAGTGTTGATGAGTTTCAACACTTAGGACTTCCTCCCCCTCTTTAGATCTTCCGTTCTTGGTAAAAAATTACCTTAGAAGTGTTTCGGAAGCTTTGATAAGAGACTAGGGCGCCAGGAGCTTAAATATGAGTTTTTGGAAAAAATCATCCTCCAATTGGGGGCCCACATGGTCTATTTATAGGCAGGAGAAGACCCCGGGAGGTTACCACTTGGGTCGCGCAAGTCACTTGTGTGACCACTAGGTGTCGCGCAAGTGCACTTGCGTGACAGTGATAAGACTTTCGCGGAACATGTGCTTTTGATCCCTTGTTCATGCCTTTGTCGAATTTTGATATTTTCTTCAAAGGATGGATCAATTTCTGCTAAGTCATTTCCCTTTAAATTCCTTTGGGCTCTGTGATGAAAAAGGAGCATCAACAAAAGTCCCTCCTCAGATTTGGAACTGAAAGAAATGAGGATGTGACTCTGAGGAAAATAAGAAAACCAAAGGAAAGGTGGCGCGCAAGTCTTGATGGAGCATAGGGCGGTGCGGAACTGCGCATCGCGCAGGGCCTGGAACGCAGGGGTACGACGCGTAGGGTCCTGGCCATGTCTATAAATAGAGGGCCTCACTTCCGTACAAAGCATCCAGATTTCCGAACTTCATACCTTCGAGCTCTCACCGCACAAGTCACCTTAGCCGCGTAGGTTGCTCTGTTTTCCAGTTTTTTTCTTGATGTCGCGCTACTGTCTAGGTATCTGGGCCTTCACGGTGATACTTGAACGTCAAATACTTGTGCGGCACATCCATACTTGTGCGCCAAGTTTTAAACTTGCGCGCCTTAATGCCTTTTCCATTTTTCTGAATTTTACCCACAAATTCTATGAAAAATAAACCCATTTAAGAGTTAGTTTATTCAATTTTTTTGTGTGAAGATTCAATGGCTCCCAGGAGAATAAAACGGTTGATGAACTGGATAGCAAGTGGATTGATGACATGATGAACATTGTTTTTCATGATTACTATGATAACTGCGACATCACTTTCCCAGATTTGGATAAGTACTTGAAGAAATACCATCTTAATTTCCCACAGAGAATCTACTTTTCCATGTATGGTCATGGTCATCTTCACGAAGCCAATGTTCCAAATGCAAAGAACTATACACCTGAAATGCAGCTGCACTGCTACTCCTCTATTTCGGTTATGTTGTGCATTAAGAGCAACAACAATGGTGTGATCTTTCAAATTCTCCATCCATGCCATTTCCTTGCAGATATGAAATTGGAAAACCCATGGGCTGAAATGTTTTCCACTACCGGTTGGTGGAGAGAAGACAATCATGGCATTAGAGCAATATCTGAAAAGAGTACTCTCTCCAAATGGATCTTTACTTCCAATTATCCATTCTCAAATCCATGTATCTATCTTCCAAGTCTCTTGGACAAAAACAGAGTCACTGTTTGATCAGTAGAAAATTTTCTCAAACCGCACTCAAGAATATTCTTTTACAATTGTTCCAAGAAGAGCTAGTATCACTTCATCTCTTATGGTATCCAGTTGAATGAATGAATTCCAGGTGGTTGCTGATGATGCTCGGGATGTCGCAAATCAAATTAACAGTTCTGTTGAAAGCCTCTTGTAATTATTGATAGAGAGAAGAGAGTCCAGTCTATGGATGTCCTTCTAACTCTTCTACATCAATGAAAAACACTTTCACCTTCACTCATTTGTACCTGCATTCTCTTTTTCTAAATGATTTATATTTTACCTAAGGCAATGGGCCTAGTAAGCATACTTTGATTTTTACTAGGATTAATGTAAATAACCCTACAAACTTCAAACCTTTTAATTGATTAGTGTTACCTAAATCATACAAAATGTATGTTTAGTGAGCTGGGAACTTGACTTTTAATCAGAGTTTCCTTGCCTTTTGTGGGCAGTTTAAAGTCATGCATGTCAGACATAAGAAGCCTAATGTTTAAGGTCGAAATTGCATTGACTGAAATGGATTATAATTGACACAATTCCTTGAAAATTCATCTGAAAGCATATTACCATACTCAAGTATGAGGGAAAAAATTTAATCTATGACTTAAGAATATTTGAATCTGAGGAATGAAATGAAAAATAGATAAAAGGAATTAGAAGAAGTAGTTTCCAAGAATGAAGTTACAATTATTTTACAAACCCTTTAGGGGGTTGAATTATGCAGGGCCACCTAAGGGCATTGGCTGCATAGTTAAATAAAATAGTATCTTTTGGATAAAAAGTCTGTTATGTAGACTGTTTATGCAAGGCCGCCTATGGGCACGTGCTGCATATTCAGGCAAAAGAACACTCATAAATTTTATTTCCTAGTGCTAAAAGTCAGTTAATGTTTATGGAGATTCAAATCTTCCAAAGTATAGAGTTTTCTGTATAGAAAGATGTACTTGAATATGAAGAAGATATTTCCAAACAAGATTATCGAAGAATAGGATGAATATGACTCCTACGATGGTCTGACCCAAACGTAGGGAGGGATAATATAAACCATAGACTTGAATACATTCAGATCATGAAAAAGGATATGGGAGAAATATGTTAAGGATGGCTATTTTTGCGGATCCCTACACACTTTCGTTTAAGACAAATAAGGAAAAAAGAGGCATTGTTCCCATGAATGAATTTACCACTATCCGAAAAACCCGTTAGGGGGTTGAATTATGAAGGGAAACCTAAGGGAATTGGATGGAAAGTCAAATAATAGTATATTTTGGCTAACAAGTCTGTTATGTAGACTGTTTATACAAGGCCGCCTAGGGGCACGTGCTGCATAGTCAGGCAATAGAACTCTCAGAAGCTTGAAATTTTTGTGAATAGAAGTCATGAAAAGGGTTATGAGGATCTAAACATATTTAAGGTTAGGATTGTGACACATAAATATGGGTATTGTTCAATATATACAGAGATACATAGATCAAAGCTAACCATAATCATGTTGTGGCTGGGTCCTGAATTGAAATGCTGGACTTCACTACGTATCCCATAAGGATGATAATCCAGCCATACATAGTTCTTAAACTACAGATTAATGTCGTGTGGGACAAAAGGATTAGAGATCTTAGTTTAGGGTCACAGATCTTGGACCATTGTAAGAAATACACAGTGTGTGTTTTAATGGGGAATTTTCAGCCAAGGGACTGAAAGTGGAATTTGGGGTTAGGCCCAAAGACATGGGACTGGATTCGAGGGACACTCGAACGTTCCTATGTATCCCATAAGGATGGGAATCAAGCCCACGTAGTTCTAGAAATAACCTTTGTACAAATTTGGTTCGTACATGTGAAGGGTGAAAGGGGACTTTAGTACAATGATGGTTTAACCCAAGATAAAAGGTTTGGGCGTTGCCATGTATGCATGTATTCTTTGAAATGAAACATTATTAAAAAAATCAATGTAAATAATGGTTCCCTCTCAAGTGAGGGTATCAAATAATATTGTAGTTTATTGTCATACTGGACAAAAGTGTTGTATAGTTTAACGTCATATAACAAGGACAAATGTGAACCAATGTAAAGATATTGATTCTAGGGGCGGTCTCATGAATCAACATCGTATGAGATGGAGATGAACCAATGTGAAGAGATTGGTCTTGGGCATTAACCTTGGGAGGTTTCCTACATACCCATCCTGGAAGGCAGGGATCAAAGTCCACATAGTTCAATTAAATAATGAATTAATGATCAAGTTGTTCTTGGGGACAACGACCTAAAATGTGATGTTGGGACTTACACATGGTTAGCGGCCCAGATTGAGTTATATGGTTGAGGTTTGATCTAACTCATGTGAGTCATACTCGGTGTGAGAAACAAGTGGTAACAACAACCTTAATGATGCATAGTTTAATGTCATGTAAGACATATAAAGGGACTATGCAGTTTAAATTCTTTCAGTTAGGGCTATTGGTGCTGCACAGTTTAGTGTCATGTAGCAGGGACAAAATACAGTTTCATGTCATGTAGGACCTATCACGGACTTTCTTTATAGTTTAGCATCATGTAGTTAGGACGATGGGAACAATAGAGTTTAATGCCATGTTGGATGAAACGGGGGATATGGAGTTTAATGTCATGTAGGGAGGAAAAAAGAGTACACCATTTAATGTCATGTTGGACGCATTAGGGAATTTTTCACAGTTTAACGTCATGTTGGACAAAAAAGGGACGATACAATTTAGCGTCATGTTGGAAGAAAGTGCGAATAGTTTAAGGTCATATGCATAGACCGTGGATGGTGCAGTTTAATGTCATGCTGGAACTACGTGGGTTCTGAACCAATGTAGTTCGAGTAAGGAATCAGAACCCACGTTGTTCTAGCATGAAATTAAACTGCACCATCCACGGTCCATGCGTAGGACCTTAAACTATTCGCACTTTCGTCCAACATGACGCTAAACTGTATCGTCCCTTTTTCGTCCAACATGACGTTAAACTGTGAAAAAGTCCCTAAAGCGTCCAACATGACGTTAAAAGGTGTAATATTTTGTCCTCCCTGCATGACATTAATCTTTATAGCCCCCCTTTCGTCCAACATGGAATTAAACTCTATTGTCCCCATCGTCCTAACTACATGATTCTAAACAATACAGAAAGTCCGTGATACGTCCTACATGACATTAAACTGTATTTTGTCCCTGCTACATGGCACTAAACAGTGCAGCACCAATAGTCCTAACTGCAAGACATTAAACTGCACAGTCCCTTTATATGTCTTACATGACATTAAACTATGCATCGTTAAGGTTGTTGTTACCTCTTGTTTCTCACACGGAGTATGACTCACGTGAACTTAGAGAAAACCTCAAATATAACACTCTCTTTGGGACGCTAACCATGTGTAAGTCCTAACATCATTTTTTAGGTCGTTGTCCCCAAGAACAACTTGATCATTAATTCATTATTTAATTGAACTACGCGGACTTTGATACTTGCCTTCCAGGATGGGTATGTAGGAAACCTCCCAGGGTTCAAGCCCAAAACCAATCTCTTCACATTGGTTCATCTCCATCTCATATGATGTTGATTCATGAAACCACCCCTAGAATCAATATATTTACATTGGTTCACATTCGTCCTTGTTATACGACGTTAAACTATACAACACTTTTGTCCAGTATGACAATAAACTAAAATATTCATTGATACCCTCACTTGAGAGGGAACCATTATTTACATTGATTTTTTTTAATCATGATTCATTTCAAAGACTACATGCATACATGGCAATGCCCAAACCATTTATCTTGGGTTAAACCATCATTGTACTAAAGTCCCCTTTCACCCTTCACATGTACGAACCAAATTTGTACAAAGGGTATTTCTAGAACTACGTGGGCTTGATTCCCATCCTTATGGGATACATAGGAACGTTCGAGTGTCCCTCGAATCCAGTCCCAAGTCTTTGGGCCTAACCCCAAATTCCACTTTCAGTCCCTTGGATGAAAATTCCCCATGAAAACACACACTATGTATTTTTTACAATGGTCCAAGCTCTGTGACCCTAAACTAAGATCTCTAATCCTTTTGTCCCACACGACGTTAAACTATAGTTTAATAACTATGTATGGCTTGATTCTCATCCTTAAGGGATACCTAGTGACGTCCAATATTTCAATTCAGGACCCAGCAACAACATGATTATGGTTATCATTGATCTATGTATCTCTGTATACATTGAACAATACCCATATTTATGTGTCATAATCCTAACCTTAAATATTTTTCAGATCCTCATAACCCTTTTCATGACTTCTAGTCACAAAAATTTCAAAATTCTGAGTGTTCTATTGCATGACTATGCAGCACGTTCCCATAGGCGGCCTTGCATAAACAGTCTACATAACAGACTTGTTAGCCAAAAGATACTATTATTTGACTATGATGCCAATTCCCTTCGGTGTCCCTTCATAATTCAACCCCCTAACGGGTTTTTTGGATAGTGGTAACTTCATTCATGGGAAGAATGCCTCTTTTGTCCTTATTTTTCTTAAACGACAGTGTGTAGGGATCCGCAAAAATAGCCATCCTTAACATATTTGTCCCATATCCTTTTTCATGATCTGAAAGTATTCAAGTCTATGGTTTATATTATACTTCCTTACATTTGGTTCAGACCTTCGTAGGAGTGATATTCATCTAGTTCTTCGATAATCTTGTTTGGAAATATCTTCTTCATATTCAAGTACCTCTTTCTATATAGAAAACTCTATACTTTGGAAGATTTGATACTCCATAAACATTCACTGGCTTTTTGCACTAGGAAAGTAAATTTATGATTTTTCTTTTGCCTGACTATGTAGCATGTGCCTATAGGCGGCCTTGCATAAACAGACTACATAACAGACTTTTTATCCAAAAGATACTATTTTATTTAACTATGCATCCAATGCCCTTAGGTGGCCCGGCATAATTCAACCCCCTAACAGGTTTGTTAAATAATTGTAACTTCATTCTTGGAAACTACTTCTTCTAATGCCTTTTATCTATTTTTTATATCATTCCTCAGATTCAAATATTCTTAAGTCATAGCTTACATTTTTTCCCTCATACTTGAGTATGGTAATATGCTTTCAGATGAATTTTCAAGGAATTGTGTCAATTATAATCCATTTCGGTCAAAGGTATTTCGACTTTAAACATTAGGCTTTTTATGTCTGATGTGCATGACTTCAAACTGCCCACAAAAGACAAGGAAACTCTGAATAAAAGTCAGGTTCCCAGCTCAGTAAACATAAATTTTGTGTGATTTAGGTAACATTGATCAATTTAAAGGTTTGTAGTTTTTAGGGTTATTTACATTAATCCTAGTAAAAATAAAACTATGCTTACTAGGACCATTGCCTTAGGTAAAATCTAAATCATTTAGCGAAAGAGAATGCAGGTACAAATGAGTGAAGGTGAAAGTGTTTTTCATTGATGCACAAGAGTTAGAAGGTCATCCACAGACTGGACTCTCTTCTCTTTAACAAGAATTACAAGAGGCTTTCTACATAACTCTTCATTTTATTTATGGCATCCCGAGCTTCATCAGCAACCACCTGGAATTCATTCATTCAACTGGATACCATAAGAGATGCAGTGATACTAGATATTCTTGGAACAATTGTAAAAGAATATTCATGTGTGCAGTTTGAGAAAATTTTCTGCTGATCAAAAAGTGACTATGTTTCTGTCCAATTGACTTGGAAGATGGATACATGGATTTGAGAATGGAGAATTGGAAGTAAATATCCATTTGGAGAGAGTAATCTTTTCAGATATTACTCTAATTATGTGTTTGTCTTCTCTCCACCAACCGGCAGTGGAAAACATTTCAGCCCATGGGTTTTCCATTTTCATATCTGGAAGGAAATGGAATGGATGGAGAATTTGAAAGATCACACCATTGTTGTTGCTCTTAATGCACAACATAACCGAAATAGAGGAGTAGCAGTGCAGCTGCATTTCAGGTGTATATTTCTTTGCATTTGGAACATTGACTCCGTGCAGATGACCATGACCATACAGGGAAAAGTATATTCTCTGTGGGAAATCAATATGGTATTTCTTCAAGTACTTAGCCAAATCTGGGAAATTGATGTCGCAGATATCATAGTAATCATGTCCAACAATGTTCAACATGTCATCAATCCGATTGTTATCCAGTTCATCAACTGTTTCGATTCTCCTGGGAGCCATTGAATCTACACAAAAAAATTGAATAACCTAACTCTTAAATGGGTTTATTTTTCATAAAATTTGTGAATAAAATTCAGAAAACTGGAAAACTCATTATGGTGCGCAAGTCTAAAACTTGGCACGCAAGTATGGATGTGTTGCGCAAGTATTTAATGCGCTAGTATCACCGTGCAGGCCCAGATACCTTGACAGTAGCGTGACATCCAGAAAAACACCGGAAAACAGAGCAACCTACGCGGCTAAGGTGACCTGTGCGGCGAGAGCTCAATGTTATGAAGTTCGTAAGTCCGGATGCTTTGTACGGAAGTGAGGCCCTCTATTTATAGACAAAGCCAGGACCCTGCGCGTTGTACCCCTGCGTGCCAGGCCCTGCACGATGCGCACTTGCACACCGCCCTCTACGCCATCAAGACTTGCGCGCCACCTTTCCTTTGGTTTTCTTATTTTCCTCAGAGTCACATCCTCATTTCTTTCAGATCCAACTATGAGGGGGGACTTTTGTTGACACTCCTTTTTCATCACATAGTCCAAAGGAATGTACAGGGAAATGACTTAGCACAAATTGATCCATCCTTTGAAGAAAATATCAAAAATCGACAAAGGCATGAACAAGGGATCCAAAGCACATGTGTCGCGCAAGTTCTATCACTGTCGCGCAAGTCCACTTGCGCGACACCTAGTGGTCGCACAAGTGACTTGCGTGAACTAAGTGGTAACCACCCGGGGTCTTCTCCTGCTTATAAATAGACCCTGTGGGCCCCCCATTGGAGGAGGATTTTTTCCAGAAACTCAGATTTAAGCTCCTGGTGCCCTAGTCTCTTATCAAAGCATCTGAAACACTTATAAGGTAATTTCTTACCAAGAACGGAAGATCTAAAGAGGGGGAGAAAGGACAGAGTGTTGAAACTCATCAACACTTGTGCGCCTGAGTGGCCAGTCCTTAAGGGAAAAGGCCACACTTGCACGCTGCCTTACTCCTTCAATAGAACTTGTGTGCCCCTTTTCTGGAAGAACCTCAAGAGGATTCTAAAGGCTTTAATCAAGATTTTCTTAGGTATTACCCTGCTGGTTAACCATCACGCAAGTAAACCATGTGTCGTGCATGCATACCTGTGCGACCAGGACTTCTGCGCCCACACAGTACCTGCATCCTTCCAGGACATGCGGGACCCTACCTTTTTGGGTGCCCTTATTGCCCATTTCACCCCTCTTAAGCCATTCCACCATTACTATTCAAGATTCAGTCTTCAAGACACTGTTCAAATCCATTTATGGCATGATTTCATGATTTTACTTCCTTATCTGAAAGGAATTTTGTGGAATATCTCTCGAAACCTAGTTATTTACACATCTTTATGTCACTAAAGATTGAGATTTCATTCATTCAAACTCATCCTTTAAGATGAGAGAATCCTTAACCTGGGTCTCCTTTTCAGGAATAATACCCAGTCATAAGTCCTCTAATTTGGGAATCCTCTTTAGGAGTAATCCCCAAGTCCTCTAATTTGGGCATCCTCTTTTTCAGGAGTAAGTCCCAATCATAATTCTTATCTTGGGCATCCTCCTTAGAAGTAAGCCCCAATTCATAAAGATCCCAAATCTGGGAATCCTTCTTAGGAGTAAGCCCTAGTCCCTTAATTTGGGCATCCTCTTCAGGAGTAAGCCCCAAACCTTAATTCCCTTAACCTGGGCCTCCTTTTCAGGAGTAAGCCCCAGTCTCAAATATGGGCATCCTCTTCAAGAGTAAACCCCAAGTCCCTTAATTTTTCAAATCTCTTAACCTGGGCCTCCTTTTCATGAATAAGCCCGAGTATTAATTCCTCTTAACCAGTCCTAATTTACCTTTGATATGAGATTCCTTTTCCGGAGTAAAACCCAAGAATTAGTCTTCTCCTAATTTGGGATTTATTTTCATGAGTAAGCCCGAAGTTAGAGTATTCAAAATCACCATGAATCACATATACCTTTATGGACCATGTTCCTGGAATTCTTCCCTAAAGTAAATACAAACCTTCATTTATCTAGGCAATCATACATACATAAGCCCCACATTATTTCTTATGATTGCATCTTTCATGGAAAAATTGTCTAATTTTTACCAATACCTCTTGTTTCTCACACCGAGCATGACTCACGTGAGCTTAGAGTGTAAAAGTAATTGTGACATCCTTCTTTGAGCCATCAATCATAAACATCATACTCTCTTACTCGAACTACATGGGTTCTGATTCCTTTTCTAAACAAAGGATACATAGGTAGCCCGTCTACGGGTTCGATCCCAACTCTAAAATAATCCATGTCCTTCTGAATGACAATAAACTTCAAGTGCCCCGCTTAGTGGCTTTAATGCCCTCATGGTCATCATAATGACCAAGAGAATTCTATAAAAATTTGTCGAAGGTTACCATTGACCAAGAATCTCAAATAAATACAGATTATTCTCTATCGATGAAGAACCTCGAATACATACAAAAGATTCTATAAATATCCTAAATATTTAATAATTGATTGTCAGATCTGAAGGAAATCTTATTTTATACTTGGTAATGTAAAAAAGGATTCACGAACATACCCTAAATCTATAAAGAGAGTCTCGGAGTAGACAATAATTCCCCTCAAAAAGGTGTGATGAGCCCGACCTCCCATCCTCTCGACCAATGCAAATTCTTAAGCCTCATCAGTCCACAAACTAATGAGCACCTAGCTTTGGAATGTCGGACCGAATGGATGTGGAATCATTGGATGCTTCCGGTTCTACGAACAAACCCGTTAGAAATCGATCGGAATGTTTGAACCTCCCATCAAGGAGGTCTTCCCCGGATTCTGAGGGAAACAACAACACAACCCAAACCCTAATCCAAACATTTTAATCCTTTGAATTTACACCATAATCGCAAAAACCTACACCCTAAACCCTATACACTACACCCTTAACCCTAAACCCAACAAAATACACCCTAAATATATCACCATAAACCTTAGAACCTAAACCATACATCATATACCCTATACCCTACACCCCAGAAACTAAACCCTACACCTGTAACCCAATACCCTTCACCCTAAACCCTAACCCTACACCCTAAACCCAACACCCTAAACGTTGAACCATAAAATCTCTAACTTAAATCTTATACCCTACAACCAAAAAACTAAAACCATAACCCTTAATCCTAAACACTAAACCCTTTACCCTAGACTATAAAAACATATCCCTAATCCCTAAACCATATATATTACACCCTAAACCTTATCCCCTACACCCAATATCCTATACCCTAAACCCTAAACCCAATACCTTTTACTCTAAATCTTATTCCCAACAGCCTAAATCCTAAACCATACCTCTGAAACCCTAAACCATACAAACTAAACCCTACAAACTTCTTCCTCAACATGAAACTGTACACCATAGACCAATTACCATACACCATAAACATTGAACCCTAATTCGTATAACATATACCATACCAACTAAACCCTAAACCCTAATGGCTACAACCTAAACCCTACACCCTAAAACTTATACCCAACACCCTAAACCCTATTCCCAACACCCTAAAACCTATACACAACACTGTATGATATTAAACCAACACCAAAAAATCTATAAACCACACACTAAACCCTACATTGTAAACTATATACCCGACACCCTAAACCCTAAAACCGAAACCTGAGACCCTATACTATTCACCCCAAACGAAATTAAAACACCCCAAACCATATACCATAAAAAATAAACACTAAACGCTGCACCATAAACCCTATACCCTACACCATAAACCCTATATCCTACACCCAAAACCCAAAACCCTAAATACTACGCCCTAAAACCTAAACCCTTCACCCAAAACAATATACATAGTAGCATATGCCAAATAACCCACACCCTAAGCCATATACGCTATACGCTAAACCATAAACCCTAAACCCAACATCCAATAACCTATATCGTAAACCCTAAACCCAACACAGTAAACATTATACCCTAAAACATAACCCTAAACTGTAAACCCTAAATCCTATATCCTAAGAACCTTGAAACAATCAACAAAAAAACAATAAAATACTATTAAAACCCTAAAACCCTTAAAACCATAAAACACAATAAATCCCAAAATATACTTTAGAACCCATAAATAGACTAAATCACCATAAAACCCATTAGAACCTAAAAACCCATAAAACCATCAATATCCCTAAAATTGTTAAAAAACAACCTTAAAATCAAAAAATCCTTAAAAACTCGAAAACAACATTAAACCCCAAAGAACGAAAACCCCCCTAAGTAACCCTAAAAATAATTACACCCCTAAAAAACCTTAAACTCTAAAAACTAAAAAAGCACAAACCCCCTAAAAACCCCTTAAACCCCTAAGAAAATGAAAAAGGAGGATGGTGATGCACTCCCTCGGCTCTCTATCTCGCTCAATAATTCTCCTAGGGTTTCCCCTAGATTCTATTTCAGGAATCGGTTATGCATCTTCACTTCTTCCATGTTCTAGGTGAAGATGAGCGCTGGAGGCACTTTTCATTCTCATGGTGGTGGTCGTTTCCTATCTTTTGCAGATTTTAATTCCCCTGGTAGTGATTTATCTAGGGATCCTAGTCGCAGATCACGGTAGAATTTGGATTTTGTGTGTTTAGGATTCGATAGCCATGGAGGCTGTGCACTCTGATGGAATCTCAGTTCGGTGTTTGGTAAGTGACGTCGCAGATGGCTCGTTGGTGGCTGGGATCCCTTCGAGACATCAGCTTTGGATCGTAGTCGTGCTTGCAGATATGGCATTTCCACTGATGGTTTAGTAAAATGGAAGGCTTCTTTAGAAGAGAGGGTTGCAGTGGCAGCCTAAGATCTGGCCTTTTGGATGGTCAGTCACCTCTTCTGGTTTGTTGCCTCAGGTTTTGGTTTCTTGTCCGATGACGATCTGGTATGTTTCCTCTTCTATGGTGTGTATCCTACAATTTTTCTTTTTTTAGTGTGTTGGTGGCTCGTGGCTTCAACATTCTTCAACTTAGTGGGTTCATGCTTCTGTAATTACAAATTTGGTCATTGGTGGTTTGGTCTATTGGTTGGGAAGAACTTTTGGTTAGGGGTATTTGGATTGTGGTTCTGGTTGAGATGGCTCTGGTTTGTTTGAATTTTTTTCTGCTATTATGGAATTTGGAGTGTGCTGATGCGAGAGATTGGTTGTCTGTTGCTACTTTTTTTGAGGTTTGAAAGGAATTTCTGGTTTTTGGGAACAATAGTGCTGGATTCTATTTGGTTCTGGGCTGGGATGTGATGACGTTGTTGGTTATGGGCATGGGTGTTGGTGGTCATATGCTGTTGGTTGTACTTCTTGGTGTGGTATGCTAGAACCTATCAGAATAAGAGTTTCTAGATGCTTGGAACTGAGATGCGGGTTGATTGAGGTTTCTTGGCTGGGTAAATTTGAAGAGGGTGTTATCTGCTGGAAACTGAGGTATTGGAGTTTGGATAATGCTTAGCTGGAAAATGGTGAAGCTGATGCTTATGCCTTTGGCGCTAGTGGTTCTGTGTTGTGGGTAGTTGTTCTGACTATCGAGGACGTGATCGAGTCTGGAGACAGTGATGTTGGATACTTGTTGATGCATTGATGGGAGGTGGTGAAGGTGCTGATTTTGCATTACTATTGGTTGTTGTTTGGCTGGGAGAAGCTATTGGAGATGCTTTTTTTTCTATCTTTTATGGTTTTTTGTGCTTTTTGGGGTTTTGGGGAAATTTTGGGTTTTGTGGTGGTGTCCATGGTTTTTGGGTGTGGGTTGATTGACCCCTCCCATCCCTTGTCTTCAGTGTCTTTTTTCTAATAAATATTGGGGGGGCAGGAATTGCCTGGCCCCACGCTTTCCTTGCCCTTAAACACCTAAAACACCTAAAGAACCTAAAAACCATGAAAATTACAAAAACACCATTATAAACCCCAAAAAACTAAATACTCTTAGATCCCCTAAACCATAACAACAATAAAAACCATTAAAACTTTTAAACCCTAAAACCCTAAATACATAAAAACACTTTAAAGCCACATAAATTATTTATCAACTTTAAAATCCCAACGAACCTAAAAAACCCATGAAAATCATAAAACCTTTTAAAATACCTGAATAAAATAAATATTCAATAAACAAAAAACCTCCCCAAAAAATATAAAACACTAAAAACCCTAAACCCTCTAAAAAAATAAAAAACCCAAAACCCCTAAATATCCTGAAAACCCCTAACACCCTTAAAAGGGCACTAAAAATTACCAAACAAGTCCCTAATACTCTTAAAATACCCTAACACCCACAAACCACAAATTAACCTAAAAGAAATAATATCTTAAAGAACTAGAACCGCCTAAAATACCATAAAATACAATGAAACCCCAAATAATTATAAAAACCCTAAATGACCCAAAACCCCCCAAAAAACTGTAAAGGTCCCTAAGAACCTAAAAATCCTATAAGGACCCTAACACCCCAATAAATGCATAATGGTGTCTAGAACCCTAGAAAACATAAATGAACATAAAAATCCAAAATGATCATAAAGACCCCAAACCCCTAAAATTTATAAGTGACTCTAAATAAACTACCAATCCCAGAAAACCATAAAAACCCCAGAAAACTACTAAAATCTCTTAAAACCCAAAAAAACAATAAAAATCCAAAAAAAGTTAAAATCCATGAAAAAATACAAAATCATTAATGAATTGAAAAAATTTAAAAAAATTAATATGAACTTTAAATCCATAAAAAACAAAAAATAACTTAAAACCCAAAAAAACCCACTTAAAATACCTAAAAATCAATTAGAACCCAAAAAACCAAAATCACTAAAAACACCTAAAACCCTTAAAACCCCAAAAACCTCTAAAAATACCTAATACATTAAAACCCTAAATTATGAAGAAAAAACCAAATACCACTAGAACACCTAAAACCTGAAAACCCCATAAAACCCCTTAAACCCCCCAAAACCCATATAAAACACCACAAAACCCTAAAAACCCAAAAAAAGATAAAATTAATAAAATAAAAAAACCCAAAATGACTCTAATAACCCGAAAAACATAAACCCCCTTAAAATGACTAAAAATATAAAAACCATAAAAAACTCTAAAACCCGTTAAACGCCTAAAAATCTATAAAACCCAACCCCCCGCCAAACCGAAAAATCCAAAACTGCAAAAAACTGTACAAACCCATAAAACCCATTTGGAACACTAAAAACCCTAAAACCCTAAAAACCCTAAAGGACCCTAAAACCCTATGATCCATAAAAGAGACTAAAAATAATAAAAAACCCCAAAAGAAAATAAAACAACTATAAAAACCCTAAAATATTGTAAAAAACGTATTAAACTAAAAACACTAAAACACCCTAAAAATGAATGAACCCTAAACTCTTAAAATTACCAAAAACACCCTAAAAATAATAAACATATCTAAAACCCCTAAAAATATAAAAACATAAGAGAATGATAAATCACCCTACAAATCCATAAATCCCTCAAATACTCTAAAATAAAATAAAATAAACCTTAAAACCCTAAATGCCAAAAAAAAACCCGAAAACCCATATAACCCCTAGCCACAATTTCCTAAACCCCTAAAATAAAAAAAGACATTACAACCCCTAAAAACCCGAAAGGTATAAAAATTATAAAACCCCTAAAATACTATGAAGTACCCTAAAACCATAAAGTTACCAAAAACCCCTAAGGACCCTAAAACACCCAAAAAACCCCTTAAACATTAATGGTCCATAAAAATACATAAAACCAATAAAGATCCCTAAAACCCCCATAAGAACATGAAGATCACTAGAAATCATAAATGACCCCAAAAACAATAAAAACTCCAGAAAATTATAAAAACATAAATGATAGTGATGCCCATAACAATCCTAAAACCCATAAAACCCCCAAATGTCCATAAAAACATTAAAATCAAATTAAAACAAATAAAACAAATAAATAAATTAAAATAATATAAACCCATAAAAGCATAAAAGGCCATAAAAATCCTAAAAAACCCTAAATTACACTATTGACCCTAAAAAAGTTAACTAACAAAAAAACATAATCCCTAAAAAACTACGAAACCCAATAAAATTCATTAAAAACTATAAAAACAATAAAACCCACCTAAAACCACTACGTATAGATAAAAACCCTATAATTTCCCTAAAACTATAAAAACACCTAATACCTCTAAAAACCGTAAATCCTATTAAATCCCAAAAAACCAAAAAACCAAAAAACCCCTAAAACCCTAAAAGTCACCTTAAACCATAAATGTAATAAAAAAACATAAAACGCTTAAACAAAAATCCTAAATACCATATGAAACATAAAAAAACCTTAAAATCCATAAAACCCCTTAAAGACCCAAAAACATTAAAAGGACCTAAAAACCCTTAAACACATAAATGAACCCAAAAATCCCAAAACCATAAATGACTCTAAAACATTATAAAAACCCAAAAGGACCATAAAATAAACAAAAAACACTTTAAAACCCTAAAAAACTAAAAACACCAAAAAATAACCTTAAACACCATAAAAACTGATAACCGTAAAAAACCTTAAACCCATAAAAAATAGAAAGTTTCCCTAAAAACACTAAAACCCAATAGACACAATGGGATGTGTTCTACGCATTTTTTTGTAGAGTGAAGATATAATTCTCACAGAGATATAAAATTTCTAGTATGAGTTAAGATGTTTTCACCAGGAAGGGAGAAGACGTGGGATGGATTTCTATGTGACAAAATACTACTCCATGCTGATGGATAAGTGGAATGATCCCCCAATATAGGAGTTTCTAGTGGATTTCCAGGATCGATGATAAAAATATGTCAACATATTAAATTCAATGTCTGAGTTTCATCCTATAAGACATGGAAAATTTACCCCCTCAATAAGTGTATAAATCTTCAAGACCTTCAATTTGACAAGTCTCAGAGCCAAAACATACTTTCGGATCAAAAGTTATGGCACTCAAAAGATGGATAAATATCTCAAAGTGACCTACGCAGAGGACCTATGCGGAGGACCTACGTGGAAATATAATTTCTACATCCCTACACTGAAGAGACACACGGAGGAGCTATACGGAGGACTTATGCAGAAAACATACCTTCACCCAAGACCTCTATATTCCTATAAATAGTACCATTGGGATCCCATTTCAAGCATGGAAAATGTTGGAAGAAGTCCCAAAGCTCCCGTTGCGTAGCTCATTCTCCCAATTCTCACAAATTTTCTCAGGAAGCTCTATAAAATAAGAGAGAAGATAAAATTAAATGGGGAAAAGTTGTTCAAGGTCCAATCAGGGTATAGAACACATAAATCTACTCCAAGGACGTGTGCTGACCACCTGCATGATGCACCTACATGGAGCACCTATGCGATGCACCAGCGCATAGTACCTATGGGAGGCACCTTGCTGGAGCACCTGCGTGATGCACTGGGCAGTGCACTTGTGTGACCCCACTGGTCCATACCGTGGGGGTCGTGCCCCCACCCTCTACTCCAGATCAATTTTAGGATACAATATTTCCCCTACAGGATGGTCCCTTCACTTCTATCACTAACCCCCATGAAAAATGAAGAGTCGAACAGTGGACTTATCCAGTCGATTTGATGCCATTTTTTATTGCATCCCAACTTCTATCCCAAGAATACTATGATTTAAGACTCTCTATCACACTCAATTAAGTGCCTTAAGAGGATTTAATCCACTTGGTTCATTTCATATGTTACGTTTCAGACTCTCCTTATGGATTCCACAAGTACCTTTAGTCGATAAAATCCTCAAGAAACTCCACAAACCACATAACCTAACTCATATGTTAGGTTAAACTTCAATTGGCATCCTTCTTAGGATTAATATTTAACTAATAATCAAAAGGAAATCCATCCTGGTGTATGCCCCTATCCATTCAAGTATAAGGTTGTAGTTTTTCTTCTCTTTACTTCCTTCACACTCACTCCTTGCTTACATTGGACTCTTGTCTAATGTAAAGTGAACAGAGGGAAGGATCCTCGCCTCACCCTCTTCTAAGGTCAACTCGACATTGTCCACCCTCATTGTCATAGGCACGCCCACTTCCCCCAGCAGAGGATGAATAATGTGGGTGACTTTTTTGAATCTCTAACATCCTCATGTTTCTCACACTGACCATGACTCACTTGGTATTAGATATTTTTCATGATCATAACATTTTCAAAAGCAATTGGTCTATGATAACTCTGATTCATATTCAAACTGGGATACGTAGAAAGCCTTATCCAGGGCTGATCTCGTTGGATATCCTCTTCAGGAATCCAATAATATATCCCTTAATTTGGGCATACTCTTTAAGAGTAATCCCCAAATGAAACAAACAAATCATAAAGGAATCATTTTCACAAAGTAAGTCAAAACTCATTTCTCACAAAAGACTATTCTCTCTTATGAGACTCATAAAAATATATGGTCTTTGATTCTCATCCACATGGGATACATAGGAATCCTATTTGAGGTCCCAACCCAACAATTCAAATCAACCATGTTATCCTTGGGCCATATTCCCAATAGGGACTAATCTTATATCAAAACCCATATACTTTCCAATTTCGTTGGTCTGCAGCAGCATAAGTCCCACACCAAACGTTTTCTAAGATCCATTCACATAGATGTCTTTACCACATGATATTAAACAGTATGGCTAGGAGCTTATCACATGACCTTAAAAGGTATGATGTGTCACATTAAGCGGCACCGAACTATGAGGGTTTTAATTCCTTTCACAATGGTATGTAGGAAGCCCATTTTATGGGTACGATCCCAATATCAAAGTAAAAATTTCTCTCCCTGGATGACAATAAATTCCAGAGTGCCCCACTGAGTGGCTTAAAAATCAGTGTCGTCATAACGATGATTAAGAGAATCTATATATAGTATATGAGAGGATACCAATGATGGAGAACCTCAAATACATTTTGATATCTCCATTAATTAAGAACCTTGAATACTTACAGATGATTCTAAATTTTACACTTGTTAATAAGTTATTGAAAATTCAATGGTAAACTTATGTTATACTTGGTAAATTAGTAAAAACTGAGGAAAATATATTAAATTTATAAACACAATACTAGAGTAGACAATAATTCCTTCCAAAAGGGTATGATGAGTCTAACCACCCATCCTCTCGACCAATGCATATTCCAATGTATTGTAAAGTTCAAACTTAATGAATGATTGCCTTTGGAAAGCATGTTACATTTAGATAAAGAACTATTCGGTGTTTTCAGTTCCTTGAATAAATCCAATGGAAACTGCCTAGAAGTAATGATTCTTAAAACAATAACACATGTTTCAAGGAACTACGGAAAACCCCCTTGAAAATAGCTAAATATCCCAAAAAAATAAAAAAAACTAAAAATCCTAAAAACCCAAAAAACCGAAAAACAATCATAAAGAAATCATAAAACCCCTAAGAAAACCCTTAAATCCCTAATAAACCATAAAACCCTAAAATCCCTATAAACAGTAAAAACACCAAAAAACACCTAAAACTCTGAAAACCCATCGAAAAATTCTCAAAACCACACAAAACCCATGAAACCCAAATTTTTTATAAAAAAACATAAAAACACATAAAACCCCTAAAACCCCCTATAAATCCAAAAATTACAAAAAACATAAAATCCTTAAAAAAATAATCAAACCAAAAAAACCCTAATAACTCTAAAAGCCATAAGGACCCTATAACCCTAAAAATATAAGAACCCTGAAACCCCCCCCCCCCCCAATGCAAAAACATTCAAAAAAACCCGTAAAAACTCTAAAAACCAAAACAACAACATAAAAACATAAAAAATCCTAAACCCTGCCCCATATAACCTAAACCCAAAATATTACACCATAAAACCAAAACCATATACCATATAATATAAACCTTAAAACCTACACCCCAAACCCTACACTCTTCACCAAAAACTCAAAACACTACACCCTCGAATCTATAACCTAAATCCTAAACCCAATACCTTATTCCCAAAACCCTAAAACCAAAACCCTAAACCCATCGTCCTAAAGCCAATACCCTAAAAATTATACCTTATAACCTTCACCATTAACCATAAACCTTAATCCCTACACCTTAGACCCAAAAACTAACACCATAAACCCTATACCCTGCACCCTAAACCCTTAACTCTACACCCTAAACCCTATAAGCTATACCGTGAAACGATCCGCATAAACTGTATACCCAACGACATAAACCCTAAACTAAAATCATATAACATACACCCTAATCCATAAACCACACATCTAGAACCCTATACTCTACTACCTGAAACCTAAACCCTAAATCCATGAACCAATACCATACACTCAAAACACTGCACCCTAAACTGTATAACATACACCCTAAACCCTAATCCTTACACCCTAAACCTTATACCCTCGAACCTAAAACCAAAATCATACACCCTATACCTTATAACCTACATGATATGCCCAAAAACACACACCCCAAAACCAATACTGTACACTGTAAACCCTATATCCTACACCTTAAACCAGATACGCTAAACCATGAAATCTAATACCTTCAACATAAAACTCATACCCTAGACCCCATAATCTAAACCCTATAATATAAAACTTATACCCTACATCCTAAAACCTATTATCAACACCCTATCCCCTATACCCACACCCAAAAACCCAAAACCTACACCTCAAGCCATATACCCTATATACAACACCCTATACCTAAATCCCTAAAATCCATACCCTACAAACATTATCCTAAGCCCTAAAAAAAGTTATCCAAAATTAAAAACATTCGAAACCAAAAAAAATCCAAAAAACCACTTAGAAACCCTAAACTACTTAAAAATTTATTAATAACCTCGAAATGTTTAAAAAACATAGAAACCCATAAAATTTCTAAAATACCAAAAAACCCCTAAAACTGTAAAAACAATGAAAACCCTAAAACCCTAAAATACCCATATGTATCCTCTATAAAGAAAAAACAAACCCATCAAAACCTAAAATAATCTACAAATAAAAGATACCATAAAAACCACATAAAAAAAATTAAAAACCTAAAACCTCTAAGAAACTAAAAAACACAAAAAAACCTAAAGACTCTTAAACCGTAATAAAACTCTAAAATCCAATTTAATCACTAAAAACCCCTAAAAACCCTTAAAATCATAAATGTCTCTAAAACCCATAAAAACAGAAAAACGACTAAAGATAAAAAAATCCTAAACATCCTAAAAACTGTAACACCTATAAAAATCCCTAAAAACCCAAAAAAAACTAAATGTTCCTAAAAACCCTAATGACACAAAAAAAATAACTAAAATCCATACAATCACTAAAAAAAACTAAAAACCCATAAACCCCTAAAAACACTAAATATCTGAATGCACTAAAAAACCTAGAAAGACCCTAAAAATACTAAAAGAAACTAAAAAACTTAAATGATCCTAATTCCCTGAACACTCTAAAAGTATGTAAAAACCAAAAGCATAAAAACCCTAAAATAAACTAAAATTTACCAATAACACTAAAATACCATACTAAATCTAAAGGACCCTAAAAATAACAAAACCCGATAAAAGACCCAAATACCAAGAAACCCCTAGGGGAACCTAAAAATCACAAAGGACACAAAAAATAATTATAAACCCCTAAATGACCCTAAAACCCATAAAAGACCTTAAAAAAACCAAAACGCTAAAGGTAAATAAAAACCCTACAACCCTATACAAGATCATAAAACCCCTAAAAACATAAAAACCCTTAACACCTCGAATAACTTTAAAATTACCCATAAACATAAAAAAATAAACCTTAACACCACATAAAACCATAAAAACCCTTTAAATCACTAAAAACATAAAAACCATACAATCCCCTCAACAACCCTTAAAACCCTAAAAAAGGTTTCTATCGAAAGGTCTATGTGGTGCCTGTTTGTGATATTATTGATTGTGGGGGGTTTGAATATTGAAAAATCCTTCAATTCAGCTCAACGTGTCCTTCGAACTTAATCCAACACGTTGTTAATGGAGCCGAAAACACACAATGGTTCTTATAAATATAATTACAAATTAAAATATATTACAAAGGAAGATGATCATTGGGGAACATAGCCAATGAAATGTAGAAAAACACATTGGTAAAAAGGTTGGGAGATTATATTCATCACAACCTTTTGGTGTGGTGGTGGTGGGGGGGGGGTTATTTATTATTCTGAGAAGCTCTTATAAATTTTATTTAAGTCATTTTTGTGAATTCAATGTTCATTCCCATGTATTGTTTTGGTCAACCAAGAATTAACAACTGGTTACTAGAATTCAGGGACATCGAATCATCCATTTTCATCTAGGGTACTCATTTCATGGATATATATATATATATATATATATATATATATATATATATGAATCTGAGTTTTTTCACCAATGGATCCATTTAATAAGTGGATTGTAGATTATTATGTCACTTAACTTTATGATGAGGGTTTTAATCCACATTATAGGGAACACTAGAATTTACTACCATCTTGGTAGATTGGGATTCATTTGATGTCTGGAGTACACCCATAAGATGGAATTCCTACGTATCATTGTGAAAGCAATAAGAAAGCACATAGTTTGATGGCACATAACCAGAAACATAATACCATTTATGTTCATGTGATAAATATCAAACCATGATATTTAATATCATGTGGAAGGGATGCCTAGTTATAAGGTTCCTAGTTAATGTTTGTTCTAGGACTTACATTGAAGCGGCCCAAAATTCCTAGAAGAAGTGAAGTATCCCAGTTGGGATACATTATCATACTAGGAATATAGTCTAGAGAGGATTGTGATGAGATGGAATCAGAAGTAATGTTACCCTATGAGTTATATACAATACTACTGAGGATATGGCCCATAGAACATTATGGTATGATTGGTGTGGGGTTGGGACCTGAGGGAGGGATCTTTTGTATCACAGTTGATCAGGAATCAAACCCCACATAGTTCAGATGGGTTAGCGAATTCACCTATGATGGATTAAAATTTAATTTGACCATTAGTAATATGGAATTTTGAAGTTATATCTCACAGGAAATACAACCCTTTGAGAGGATGGAAACATAGTTTTTGGGATCATACCATATAATATCCTTGTTTTTCTAAAACCGTGAGTGATGCCTCGAATCATGGTTATTTTATGTTTTGGTTTGGTATTACACCTAGGATGATTCACATTGTATCTTACACCTATAAAAAATCCCCAAACCCTACTGTGTATATAGACTATAGATCATTAGGGTTAGTTCGGTTTTTGGGATTGGGAGAGAGGGAGACTTCCTATGTATCCAAGATGGTTAGGAATCAAAGCCCCCATAGTTCGGATGGTTTGGGGAATACTCCAATGAAGGACTCATATTTTCTTTATTATTTTATAATATAACCCTTCAAATGTTTTTATCATGGGGAATATGGTCCTTAGAGTGGATGGTAACATTGTTTTGGGGCTTCAACCATATTGTAGGACCAGGTTTCTAGAATCATGTGGAAAATAGTGAATCATAAAGATTTGATGGGTTTTTTGGGTCTTACACCAAGTAGGATTCCCACTAGGGTTTGGAACTATAAATGATTCCCAAAAACTATGAAGATAAGTACTAGAAAACATTATGTTGAGTTTCAGAGTTTTGTTTGGATATGAGGTAGGATTTCTTCATATCCTAGTGGGTCAGGAATCAAATCCCATGTACATCAGATGGGTTGAGGATTACACAAGTGATGTTGGCCCATGATATCGTTTTATAGGGAATATTCCCCTAGAATAATTTTTTCATGGTGAATATGGACCTTTTAGAAGATTGTAACCTTATTTTGGAGATTATACCATATATAAGGCCCATGTTTTTGGAACCGTGAAGAATGTCTCAACTCATTGTGATTTGTGGGTTTGGCTGGGGCTTAAACCTCTAATGATTCCAATTGGGGTTGAAACCTATAACAGAGACCCAAACCCTTCTTGGGATATATACCATAGAATATTATGGTGTGTTTAGGTGTTGGGTTTAGACCTGAGGGAGGATTCTTATATATTCCAGTTGTTCCGGAATCAAATACCACATATTTGAAAGGGTTGGGGATAAAACATATTAATGAGGCCCATTTTTGGGATTTTTCCTATGTCATGATCACAAAAAATATCTAAGATGATGATATTCATTACCACTTTGATAAATAAGATGAATCAGTAGGTAATGAAACCAAACAATCTTACTTTTTTCTACTGGTGGATGAGGATTAGGTCCAAAAGGATAGGGAAAGAGAGATCTCTGAAACTAATATATTATCTTGTTTTGGTAACTAGGATAGTCACATAAACAATTGGTTAAGACCCTGTAACAATTACGGAGAAATAGTGAAACCTTCCGCAAGATTTAGTAGGGTCTTACTTTATGAGGTATTCTCTTCCCCTAATTTCAGAGAGGATTATAGAAGGTTCAAAAACAATCCCTCATCGAAGGGAACATAAATCTATTCCCTTAAATAAATGAACTCTTGAGGTAAACATGAGTACCTTCAAGTTCATGACCATATTTACCATGCGTATGTAATCTTGACAGAAGTATTAGTTCCCCCTTGTTAATGAGGATACCAATAGTACCCCACATATCATTGGTATGTACACTAGAGAGTACACACTTATGTGTCCAGTGTTTCGATCATAAAGATTTGGTGGTTTTGGGAGAGTTCATTGCCTAATACAATTGGAATGGGTTTCAAAGGGGGAAATATAGGTCAAAATAGTTCATTGGAGGAAATCCATGAGACCATAAAAAAATAATACCCTAGGAGGCCTCATTTCCCATAGTGTGTTTCAATAAGGGAAGGTTTTCCCTTTACGGAGAACTTCTCTAAATGGGTGTGGGTTCTATCCATTTAGAAACCTTTTCCATAGGTTTGAGATCCATCTACATATCTCTTTGATATGTGGTCTTAGATTCCTATCGCAAATAGTATTCCTATATAGGTCGAGAATCCCTCCGAAGATATTTTTATTACACAAATTAATGGACCACATTGTGTACATCCGCTTATGCTTCATGCACTGGTATTCAGTAATGTTTTGGTTTTTTATATTGAAGGGTGAATCCATTTTATATCTTCATGCTATATGGTAGATTTTCTAGCTGGTAACTATGGGCTCTTGCAGCTTTCTTCAAGTTTTTATCTTTCTCAATCATTAATTTCTCTTGCTCACTCTTATATATTTTGTATAAGAACTAGAGTAACTGGTTAACAGGGAATCTAGTATTATGACGTCAAGTATAGTGATATCATTCGTTGGGGATGTAACATACCATCCACCCCCGTGAAATACATTTTCATTTGTAGGAGGCAGAAGTCACTACATATGTCTGTAAAATATTTTTTTCAAGGCACGACCAACACTGTTCCAAAATAAAAATGGTGTGGTTTCAATAACATGCACAGGAGATCACCATCATTTTTCAAAATATATCACTTTTATTGGATACCATGTGGAGAAGTGGAATGTGTAGTGATTTTTTCAACATGCAACAGGACATTATTTCATGACATCACTTTCGTTAAATATTTTTTGTCTTATTGGTGTATTTTACCACTTAAAAAATGCATTAAACTATTTTCACCATCCATGAAAAGTTTGTAGGACCCATAAAATGCACCCCATTTGAATTTTCTATTATCGGGATAAATATAAAGTGATTTTAATGAATAAATGGTTCTTGGTTGAAATCACATTTATCTATGCATACTGACCCGTAGAGGTGACTACACCTATAAAAAAGGTAAACCAGGATCATTTTTTCCAGTCCATGATAAAATAATTGAGAATTTTTTACCACCACTAATCCTAAATGCAAAATATTATAAGCAATAATCTAGGTAATTTCGAATCAAAGGAGCTATATGGGACAGAAACATTATTTGGGGAATATAAAGATAGAAGACATATCTCTTGAGGATTGATTTTACTTCAGTTGGAAGGTCTTTTTGTTAGAGATTTATGAAAAGAAAACAATGGCATATCTTGTGCAGTCAAACAATGGTGTCCCCATGAAACTGAACATCCATTTCTAATGGCTAGATGATGATTAAGAAGATTCAGGCTTCCCTGGTGTATAGATATTTGTATGTGTAAAGAATTTTTTGAGATATGGAATGAGCTTTTCATTTCAAAATTACTTGGACTATTTCCTTCATGTGGGTTTGGACCATATATGGGAAAGAGGGGTGTTATTTTTGATTTTTTATTATAGGTTGGAATTATACATATGGTTCAAACATTTCTATATATCTCGTCAAAGTTAGAATAAATCCATATGTATTTCTAGGAATGTTTCACCATACTAGTCAATTTATTGTGTATATAGGGGAATTTTTTTACTTTAATATGATCTCACAAGTTGTATGAGACTCATAATAGACCATTCAATGTAAATATATCTACTACATTTGAGATGGGTGGAGATTTTTTTTTGTGACTGGACTAGGATGTAGGATCCATGCATTACTATGTATCACACAAGGATGAGAACTGTCCATATATAGTTGATGTGTGAAAGTTCCTTGTGCAATTCTGACCCATACATGGGGAATGGGGACATTTTTATACTATATATTGAAATAAAATTGGATATTCTAGTGTCACTATGTATCATATGATAATAATAATCATGAAAATCATAGTTCTAGGCTTTTTGTCTTCTAAGGGATATCAACAGTTGATTTCAATTTATTGCCACAAATAATATTGGTGTTGCTTTTTAGATATTCATACTTGGACCTAGGTAACCCTGACTTCTACATATATGCCTTGATTGTGTGCGAAATGCCTCATCGAAATTCATAGGCCCAATGGAGTGATGATCGGTGTGGGAAACAATTAGCGGAAAAGGTTTATTAAAACATAAAAATTTGATAAAAAGGAATGGCATGGAAATTTTTATTTTATAGTCGATGGATCTGGATATAGGATACATGAATCACTAGGTGTATCACAAGGTGGATAATAAAGAATTACATAGTTCTAAAAACCGTTTATTTTAATTCCATTTGGTGAGGACATGTTCCATGTAGTTTAATGTCATTTTGTAAGGATTAAGGTAACTCAATGTGAAAGAAACCATTGGGGTTAGACCCCTGATTTGGGAATTGGGGTCATTGTGTATCATATATTTGTTGGAACCAAAATACTAGAATTCCTTCATTTCATGCACTGAATAATAGGGATGTGTATCATGTAATCTAGTGTCTTGTGATAAGGATGATAGTTAGCAAATTGGAAATAAAAAATTGAGTCATGAATCCCTGTAAATTCAATTTATTCATTCAATTAATTTTCTTATGATACTCATCTATTATCCACGACACTAGAAATATTGATCTAGTTTCTCAAGGTATCATATGCTTGGTAGACAGAATAAGAATAAATTTTAATGTCATGTGATTAAAAAATTATCATATAGAAGAATATCATGAGACTAGGAAGACCTGGGTTTTTGTAGTTTTAGGTCATATGTCTATGGCCATTTTCATAGAAACTATGAGTAATAAAATGATAATTAGGATAAAATATACTTCATGCCAAATATAGGAAGATGGAAAATTTAAACCATAATTTTAGGGTTAATCAATCATAGATAAAGGAATAGAGACTAAATATTCATTCGGAACTACATAGATAGAAGGGCCTCCAGGGGATGAATTATCCATTGGTTAATAGGCCATTTATTAACCATTCCATTTAATAAAAATTGGGGTATATCAATTCATAGAAAAAAAAAAGTGTCCTCGAGACACTAACCCACCATTTTTGAGGTCCAGAGAAATTATATGATGAACCAAAATTTCTTTGGACACAGAATATGATAAGTGGAAGGGATGTGTTTGATGACGTGAGAAGCATTCAGATCACCATTTTCCATGAAGTGTGGAGTTACCTACATTGAACTATCTTATATTTTTCGGATAGGGAATTTTTTTCATTAGGTTGTGGATGGTACAAGATCTAGATCCGAGCATCACTACATATCATGTGTGAGAAGGAATCAATCCACACATATTTATAATAGACGTAATGGTATAATATATAATTTGAGAATGGGGGCATCCTCTCTATCGATGACATTGACAAATCCCTTGCAATCTTGAGTTATCCCATATTTATGGGATTTGATAAGGCTACCATTTATCATTGAGAAATATGTATTTTTTTATTGAGTCCACTTATACTTGGTCACATGAGGCATCCCAGGTTTTCCACAGGGTAATTATACAATATATCATTTCATATAGTAGGCCATGATGGGGTGAAAATATACTTTTCTGGATAACAAGTAATGAATCAGTATGAAGGGAGATCCATGGGGAACCCTTTCCACAAAATTCTAGTTAAATATTTCAGAGGGGACTTCTTAAGTATTTCAAAGGGAAAAGAATTCGTAATGAGTTTATTATGGGGGTAGATTCTACATAATGACATGGGGAATCACTATGCATCCACTAAGTATGAGAATAAAGTCATACATTGTTCTATAAGTGATACCATCATTGGTATGAAACCTAAGCGGCGAGTGGTTTTTTTGTTGTTGGGTAAGATCTTGGATAAAGGATTTGGGTTTCCATATATATCGTGTGTGTATAGTGATCAAGACCGACATAGTTTTAAAATATGGAATTATATAAGACTAAATTTAGGGGTAGTTTCCTCTCCATTGAGGACATTGCAATGTCTTGTATTTGTGACAAGATGTGTTCCATGTTGGTTACATATTCAAATATTGTATTTTTAATGTTTTATGCTAAGGATGTTTACCATGAAGTTTAATTTCCCACGGAAAGGACTTATCATTTTTATTTTAACATAATTAAATTTGGATGAATATACTATGAATTTTTACATCATACCACAAGGATGTTGGTGTCACGTAGTTTATCATATTGCGATATAGAAAATATGCATTTTTCATAGGTCATGAAACAAATAACAACTATGCATTTTAATTTCATGAAACCAAGATTAAAGGAACCTTCTAGTTTAAAATCATAATGTAAAGATGTTGATCATGTGATTAAATGAAAATTTTCATTATAAACCTCACATTCATTAGGAATTTGATTATCTTTTCATCCCTTGAGATCAAATAATAAGCCACGTTAGAGTATAATTTGTGTATCGAATATGATCCCTCTCATTTGGGTTCCATATTTGGGGGTTTCATCTAAGGTATCATCAGATTCCTAAAGAACCAACACCGTCTCTCCTTCATAGAATTACCAAGATTTAATCTTTGGGTAAAATCTCATGCATTCCAGTTTTGGTGGACATCCATATGATGTATGGTTTGAAATATATTCTCATCCAATTTCCCCAATTCATTCATATGTTTCTAGGACTTCACATATTTGGATAGTTGGTCATATATATTAACATGGATTGAAGGAAATTTAACCTCAATGGGAAGGTTTAATTTTGTTCCATATATGATTGAGTATGGATTATTCTATGTGGCAGTATTGGTTGTGGTCTTGTAGGCCCACAAAGCATGAAAAACATTCATTACGTCGATAATGTTTAACATTATCCACCATATTTTGGATTATATTATGTGATTTAATGTTTAAATCATCTTTCTATTAATTATCCACTATGTGATAGCATGATGGATGGTTGGACTTGATGTAATTATATTGATATAGCTTCTCAAACTCATAAGAATATAAATTGGTAATGTTTTCCATTAGTATTGTAGGTGGGACACAAAATTTGTTTGTGATGTTGGCATTAAAAAAGATGAAAATATTCTTTTCCTGACTTCTTTTAGTAGTGCAACTTTGGCCTATAAAAACATAAAGTCTTTTACAGTGGGAATATACTTTAACTTATTGGTTTTAGCATGGGGATATAGTTCAAAAACATCCATTTCCCATAAATAAAATATCTAGGAATATTTGAAAGTATTTCACAATTCATGGAGTTGGTGAATGAATTTTGAATGAACCAACAAGGAATGGAACCTTTTTTTTATTTTTTTTGAAATCATGAATCATAGTAGTCTAGTAGTATAGATGACTCTAAGCTTGATGGGAATTCTTGAACCCTGATTTTTGGGATTCCAAAGCTCCCTTTTGAACTAATTTCATGAAACCATGGTCAATTATCCATCAATCAATCTGATAAGTATAACCTCAAGGAACCACTTATAGATGAACTTTTGAGGATTTTTCCCATCATAAAGAAATATGTTTATTATTCACCATAATATTTTCTTGTTCCTAGATATGTTTTATGGTAGGATTCTTGTTAGAATGTTGTATGTATTGGATTTCAACTTCCAAGTGGGAAGGCATTAGGGTTTAGGTATGCGACTAACTTCAAAGAATATCTTACTTACTGACTTGAGAAATGGTGAGACCATCCATCAATGTGAAATTTTGATGACTATTTTATCACGGTCTAGATCTTCTAGAGTTGTGGCTACATTTTCTAGGGTGTTTTCCTAGGCATGTTTCAAGCTTGGGATGTGAGTCAACTTCAAATCCTAAGGGAATTCATCCATTATTCCACATACAAGGTCTATAAGGGGGATTAACTATTCCATTTTGATGTCATAATTACCATTGACCTTCTTGATGACAAATTATATATTTTCCTTTATCATTAATTGATTTAATTTTACATTATGTAAAAAATCTATCCCTATAATGAGATCTTGATACTTCACTTCATTGTTTGTCCACCCTTCTGATTGCAGGAAAAAGTAGGTTAAGAACACCTTTTAGGATGAAAAATTATTACCCCAAACCAAAATATATTGAGCATTGGTTCTCCCATACTCATCCTAGTTGGGGTTATGGATTCACCAAAAAAATTCAACTCCCATATTTGTGGTACCTATTGAATATATAAGACCTCTTTATCTAGAAGTTCAGTATTTAGTGACATCATTTTTTCTATGGGAGGTACAATAAGAAATCCTTCCATGGTTTGGCCTTTTAATACTTCCCGAAGAATAAACTCAATATAAAACTAATGTAGGATCACATACTACTATGAATTATTCCCAATAAACATTTGACACATGAGAATTTATTTTAGTGGGTTTATTTGAGAAACAAATCGAACCTTATTATGCATTAGGAAATTACTTAGTTTCTACACAATAATTATTATCACCAAACATATTTTATAAATATTTAAATAATGAGTATTATCATAGATCATGGTATGTCTAAGAGAATAATGGATTATTTTTCCCTTGAAATCGTCTTTTTTTCAAGGAAGGCACCTACTGACCGCTCTAGGGAAGTCACATTTAAAAATGAACTTTGATAAGTGGCATCAATACTGGAAGGTACAAAAGATATTTCTTGAGTTTTTTGAATGCATATTTAAATTCCCCAGTCCACTAAAATGCAATACCCTTCTTCATCAACATGATTATGGGAGATATTTTCCTACAAGGAGAGGCAAATTTATGCTTAGTGTCCCTGAATTCCTCTCAAACCGTTATGGTTTTATGAATGTCAAATTCTAAGGATATCATTTTTATTCTAATTCTAGACTTCGATGACACAATGAAATACAAAGAAGCTATGAAATTTCCTTGAGGTAATGATGAAATAACATTTCATGGGATTTGTTAGGACCAATAGGGGCCTATATACCCTGAGAGGGGGGGTGAATCTGGGTATGGATATTCTTTTTCAAAGTTCATCCTACCCCACTGAATCTTGACCTCTTTATTACAAGGGTCAATTTTTTTTTCTCTTGCATGTAAACTATGATCACTTATTTAATTATTTATCTAATGATGATGCTTAGAATGAAATGCAGGGAAGAAAACAGGCAGACAGAGAGATTTTTACATGGTTCACCCTCACTGGGCTACGTCCAAGGAGTATATGCCGACAAGTTTCCGGTCGTACCAAATTCCACTATTCTTCACTAGATGTGGATAAAAATTTCGGTCTAGATCACTTCTATTCCCAGGCTCACTACCTTTACAAAGTTTAGGGTCAAATCACTGCTTTCCCAAGGGTCACTCCCTGTTTCTCTCTCTCTGGCTCACTGCCGGTGGAGGGGATCACCTACTTCCTATTCGTTTGCTCATTGCACTAGGAAGGGATCCATTCATAGTTTATAGACCTGCAGGTCTCTTCAATTGCATGAATGCACGCATCCTCAACTATTGATAGATGCTCTGTTAAATTCCAACTTTCATCCACTGATGAATACCTCTTTTCCTCTTAACCACTGGGAAATTCCATTGGAAACACCTTCGCAAAGCACACTACTTCGCGAGGCTCCCAATTTCGCGAAGATCAAACAAGCCTTCGTGAAGCTCCAGCCTTTTCGCGAAGCACTCTCACGAAGCACTACCACGAAGCACTACCGTGAAGCTAAAGTCATTGCAGAGCAACTTCCCTCGCGAAGCTCACTGAGCCAATGCAGAGGTCGCAACTATCACGGAGCTTCAATAGCCCCCACAAAGCTCTTCTTTCACGAAGCACACATGCTACACAAACTACCTTCGCGAACTGAGAGCAAATGATTTTCTCTTAAAATTCTCTATACTTCTCTCGAGGGGGTCGGCCTCTATTTATAGGAGAATCCACCGACCCTCTAACATTCCACGTGAAGTCAACACCACGTCATCTCAAATCGTGAAGCTCCAAAGTTTCAGCAAGAATTATGTCTAAATTGTGAAGCACCACGACAATTTTCGGATCGCGTAGCTAATCATAATCGCGGAGCATCACCATCACCATTATTTCACACCTTCTCCGCGAAGATCCCTCGCAAAGCCCTTCACTACCGCGATGTGCTTCAACTCTTCCGTTCGCGAATCTTTGACGTAATCGCGAAGCATCACCGCCTCCATTTTTATGATCTTCGTGAAATCCAATCCATGCATCCTCTCTTCACGAAATTCATGCCTTTTACATATTAAAATATGATCTTCATGGATATCCACTTTTTGCGATGCTCACCAAACTTCCAAATTTTGGACCCCAAAAAATTTGGCAAACACTGGGAAACTGCGCCACCTTGTACTGCTCTTTTGTACCGCCTCCAGATCGTCCTTTCCTTTGTCATCGTTCTTTGTCAACCTGGATTATCAACAACTTCTCGTGAACTCGACAACTCTCCATGGAAACCTTCTTTGTCAACAAACACAATCAACCCAAAAATACTGCAATGTTACCTTGAGGGATTTTTTCCCAACAATCTCCCCATTTGGGTTTGTTGACAACTCTTCATAACTATTCTCAGAATGATTTTCTGTATATTGATACCTCACTGAGTCTTCTTCCAGCCTCTACCACCATTTTCCTCTTGCGATTCTGAAAGAGTTCAAGGATTCACTTAACACGTACTCTAAGACCACATGAGCAATGCTCGGCATGAGAAACAAGAGTAATATGAAAAGATCATCAATGAATCACTTCATATCAGACCCCAATTTTCGATTCCAACATGATACCAATTCTTAAATTGATACCAATTATTGAACCACAATGATACCAATTGATGATAGTTGTACATCTTATCACACTATTCCAACACCACTGTTCTGCTTTTATCACGATCCTCAGCTATTGTGATTTCTATGCTTTGATCGATCACTTCTAGCATCGTCAAATTTAAAAATCACCCCCTTTCTCATTTCTCCCCGTATCTGGCTGCTCCACTGGCCAGCTTCTCCCTGTATCTGTCATGATTTCTCAAATACCCACATTGTCTCCCGCTTGAACAATCACTATTTTCTCCCCCTTTTCCAACGAACCCAATGGTCACTCCTTTGTAGTCTGTAAAATAGTAGAGAACACATATCAAAACATTAGGGAAAAACACATCATACCTCAGGGAGAGGGGGTGGATTTTATATCCACACTATTTCAAGTTCGGGGAGTCGATTGAACTTCCTGAGCCAGTCGATGCCTCTCAAATGCTTCCTCGGGTAAGGCCTTTGTCAGAATGCCTGCAACCTGTAGTTCTGTTGGCACAAACTCTAACTTCACGATTCCCTGATCAACTTTCTCATTGATAAAATTATATTTGATCTCAATGTGATTTGTCCTTGAGTGATGGAAGGTATTTTTGCTGAGATTTATAGCACTTGAGTTATTGTAACACAACAAGATTTTTTGAAAAATATTCTTTTTAATTTCATGTCTTGTGTTGTACGCTACAACAAAAGGATCTTGCACAACATGAATCTTTGACTTGCCGTGCATTACACACAATTGTGACCTTCCTCGATAGCGTGTGTAGTACTCAATACCAAGTTTCACCAAACAATGATATGCTATTAAAATATTATTAAAACTAGCCGTTATGAATAGTAATAACCACTTTTTGAAATTTTGTAAATTTTCTTTTTCAAAATGGACTTCATTTTTGAATTCAGAATATCGAAATTAGATTAGGGTGAAATTTTGGTACGTTTCGGATAACTTTCATATTCTGATGAATAGTGAAAATTACTAAATTTTAATTAAAAACAAATTTTTTAATCAAAATAATTAATAGTGATAAGTTATTAATTTGATTGGTTTTAAAGTATATTTAGAATATATTTTTACAATTTAATACAATGTTGTTCATTGGATGTAATTTCACATTTAAACCAGACATAAAAAAGTGTCAATCTTTTGATAGTTATTATCTTATAAAAACAGGCTATTTGTTTTGACGACGGGAATTAATTTTTAAATTAGTTAATGTAACTGATATATTTCTAATTCGGTAAAATAGACATCATTTTTGAGTTTTTAATATCAAATACAGCTTATGCCTAATTTTTGGTATTTTTCTGGAAACATTCATTTTTTGTTGAATAGTGAAACCACTAAGTGGTAGTTAAAAAAACTGAATTTTTCATAAAACATAATTTTACCGCTTCTGAGAGTGGAATTTTGAAAATCCGAGAGTCACGGTTAATATCAAGGACTAATATGTGGTTCAATGAGATGAAAATAATTTTTGGTGAATAGCAACTTTTTACTTTTTTTTACCACGGTTAAAAGTAAATATGGTAATTAAGGGTAAAAATTATATTATTATTACCCTAACACGTGTCCTAATTCTATTGGATAAGTGTAATTCCACCAAAAACAACCTTAGGAATACAATATGACCATTTAAGCCCACTTGGATTAGATTAGGACATTTATTATTAATTTATTTAAAGATGGGTTAAAATAGTGAGAATCAAAGTTTAATAAGTAAACCATTTTTAATATAGGGTTATATATAAGATAAATTCGACTATAAATATTCATTAGAAAGATAAAAATATTTCCTACATATTTATTTTTTATTTTTAATTTTTAGACATTATATAATTTAATTTATTTGTGACACAACCATGATGCAGTAATTATCTTATTAATGAAATATTGACATAATTGATGTTATAAATATCCAAATAAATGTAATTTGAGACATTTTATGAATTACACTAATTTTATAGGTTCATATGACATGTTATTATGGATTTTATTATTTTTTTCGAACTAATCATTCTTTTATTATTTTTACAAAAATCAATTACCAAATATTGTCAAAATTGACATAAAATAGTTTTTAAAACAAATATTATATTATTAATTGTTATTTTAATCCTAAAAATATTAGGATCGGCCAAATGACTTAGATAAGGTTATATATATTAAAAATAAACAACTTGGGGTTCGTTTGGCTTGTTATAGTATGTTTATTAACCTTATAGTGTAATAACACAAGAAGACACGGTAAAAGTAAAATTATTTAACTTAATGTTAAATCTAAATGATAAGGTTAAAATAGGAACCTAAGCTTGCCTAAATTATATTGGATGAGTGTATTTCGAACCATCACCACATTAGCTACGAAATAAATCAATTTGGAGCTATTAAAAACCGAATTTGACTTTATAATAAAATAATATTTTTAGTTATTCCTAAGGTGCCCCTCTCCTCCCTTATAAAAGGACACATCCTCCCCCTCTTCTTCACACCACACTGAGCCTTAAAGCTTGGCCAAACCCTGCCAATTTCTTCTCTCCACTTCCCTAGAGACATCCTAGAGGTCCTGGTCCTCTTCAAAGACCAATTTTAGTTCCCTAAAAGGAGGTCGCAAAGAAGCGCTTCAAAGAAGAGGTAATGCCCGTTACCGATTCTTTCATATTTATTTCTTCTTACACTTCTTATTCATTAGTTGTTTCATCATGAAGTTATAAAATTAGTATCACTCATATACGGATATGTTATTATAAGTAAGAAAAAACCCTATTTCACCATCTATCCATCCTACGGAAAATGAAATCACCGCGCGTGCGTACATATGGAATACCGTCTCCATGCCGTGATGTAGTCTATTTTCCACCACCACCTTACTTGGATGGGTATAATGGTGTAAATAATAGCTATATATGATTATTTTAAAGTGATATTGAATCTGAGATAGTATACATACACTCCAATATAGTCCCACGATCATGAGAACGATATCATCGCTCGTGCGTACGTACGGACTACCGTCTCCACGACGCGATGAGATTCATTCTCCACGTTAACCATTCATGAAAGATTATAAAGTATATATAATAAGTAATCATGAAATATATGACATAATAATGATACTGGATTTATGTGTATATATATGTATGTCATCTAATTAATTCCATTCAACTCAATAAGGAAACGAAAACAGCGTTCATGCGTACGTACGGCCTACCGTCTCCATGAACGGTGTATTTCTTTCCATTTACTGATTTATTAATATATGTATATTCTGAATATATATTATAGAAAAATAATTTTTTATATTCTGGAATTAATTAATCATAGTCTAAGTAATCATATGAATAATTACAAGTCAAAACACGGACGACAAATGAAACAATTTTACCCAAAACGCTCTTTAACATGGAATTTACAAAAGAACAGGTAATATAAAGTCATAAGTGAACCATATATGATATCATAACAATGAGTATGATTCTGGAATAAGTGAATTACATTATTTAAATCATTATACATGAGGTTTTGATACTTACGAAGCAAATCGGACCTAAGGTAAGGGAAATATCACAATCTCATTTTTATCTGAGATTGTTTATACTTTGAAAGTTACTGTGGTGTATTTTATCATACACATCCATGTTTCCTCAATATGTAATGTTATTTCCATCCACCTACAATTGTTTAAATCCAAATTTACCCTTCGGTGAGTTTTTAGTAAAATATATGAAAGGAATCTTTTGTCATTTTTTATACGAGGTACTTTTTGACTTTTCCGACAAAAGTACGAGAAGAAAGTTTTCTTTTAACTTATACGACATGAATGGATTTTTAAAACATTATTTCCAAGAAGCTTCCCTTACAAGATTTCACGTTTATTTTTAATCAACTTCTTTTAGTTTAAAATTATATGACATGTTAAGAAAGGAAAAATGTTTTTGAAGAAGTAAGGATATTTTCCTCAAGAATGGAGTTCAGGAGTTTTATCAAAATTATTTTCCATCTAAGATAATATAGGGTTTTGTTTATATCCCTATTATGACATGGATTTGATTATGTTGTGATGGAAATATTTTTATGAATTCCTTTATCTTATATGAATTTTTTTATGATGTCATGATGTTTAAGAATCCCATTTTTATTACATGGGTTATGAAATGATGTATGATTTGTGATTTTGTGGAACACATAAGAATGGTATCAATATGAGATGGGTGGGACCTATATATCCCTCCAATGCATTGGGTAAAGATTTCATATCTCATAAGATAGACATGGCTGGAACGGTAGGTTATACCGGTTCAGTGAAACAGGACTGAAACGAGGAGTGAACTCGGTTCAGAAAAGGACTTTGTCCACTAAGATAGTCTTGGAAATGAGTCTTGACTAATAAGAAATGATTCTATATGATTATTTGTGTATTAGAAAAAGTTTCATGTTTTAAATTATGATTATTGGGATTACATTTCACTACTATGATTTATCGCATGTTATGAAAATATGATCTCTTTTGCAGGTTATGATTTCCAAAAGATATGTTCTTATGAATATGATGTGATTGATATTTCTTTTGTTTACCCTTACTGAGCATTTGACCTCACCCTTTTATGTTTTCTTTTCCCCAGGATATAAAGAAAGGTTTTAGGTAAGAAAAAAAGGGAATATCTTTATGGGAGATGTTGAAGATCATTCACCATGATTAGAAGATTACGTTCTGAGATTCCAAAGACACTAAACTATTACGGTCCTTGTGTGTGTGTTTTTGTTATGTACTAAGTATTCCACAAAATTAATGTAATGTCTATGTAAGACAAGCTTCAGGTCTCTACAGTTGGTATCATAGTAAAGGTTTGGTCAACCTTTGGAAACTAGGATGCGAGAACATTAGTGAGATCCCTAGAGATATTTCTAAGGTATGTCTAAGGATGGCCCTAAGGTTAAGTATTAGTATATGTTATAGTCCTAGAATTGCTCTAAAGATCTTATAATTAAACCTAAGATGTTAGATATTGAAGGTACTACCACTTTATTATGTTGTTTTCTCTAGCATGATTTTTGCCTCTCACACTATTCTTTTTGGGTTTTAGATGATGGCTGGAACCCGAAGGAACCGTGTGGATCAATGTAATGGACAATTCAATTATTTTCCTCCTGAACAAAAAAATGTTATGGGAGATGGAGTGCAAAATCTTATTACTATACTTACACAAGCTATGAATCATTCTGGACAATGGATTAGTACCATTGAAAAGATATTTTCAGTTATTCAATGTTCTGAACATGATAAAGTCATCTTAGCAGTATATCATTTGGAAGGTGAAGCTGATCAATGGTGGAATCTTATCAAGAATAAGAGGCAATGAGATGAAATTGAGTCCATGGAATGGGATGAGTTCAATAACTTATTTTACAATAAGTACTTCCCTCATATTCTTCGAACAAAGATGGAGAAGGAGTTTCTTGAACTAAAGCCAAAGGATGATGAATCTGTTGGTATATACGAAGCTAATTTTACAAGGCTTGCAAGGTATGCATCTGGATTTATCATCCAACCTGAAAGTAAAGTTGATCGATTCTTCAGTGGTTTAAAACCAAATCTTCGAAGGGAATTATCTATTAGAGACCTCAGTAGCTATGAAGAAATTGTGCGTTGTGCAATCAAGGTAGAAATGGAAGTTGGTGTTACTTATCCATCTAATAGTTTTGACAAGAAACGAAAGATGGATTTCAAGGAGAAATCTGAGAATAATGGTGAAAAGAATATGAATGTTTCCTTATGCTCAAAAAGTGGAAGGAATCATGGTGGAGATTGTCTTAAAGGGACAAGTAAATGTTTCAAATGTGGAATGAAAGGTCATCGGGCATTTGATTTCCGAAATGATGGGAAGAAGATGTCTGATGATGCAAACAAAGGAAGGGATACAAAGAATGAAACTACTACACTTCAATGCTTCAAGTGCAAGGAAATGGGGCATTATGCCAACAAATGCCCTAATCCAAGGGTTAGTGATGAACGACATTAGTAACCACCTAAGGAAAAGGTCAAAGGGAAGTGACATGCAATCACCATTGAAGATATTTAATATGACAACGATTTGGTGGAATGATTAAGTGTTTATGTAATGGAATTCCAAAATAATGTTTTATATAGTATTGTGGAATATTGGAATATTTATGTATTGGTCTATTATGGTTTTCAACAATTTTATGGTACCGGTAACCATGGAAAGTGATTGAGATATTTTTGGAAGAAAGATGATATGCACATAATGAAGGGAAAGGAAAAAATGAAATGTTTGACAGTATTCATAGGCTCCTAACTGATATAAGGAAATAGTTAAATCATGGTTTTAGGTTTTGGTATGTGAAAAGAGTAAACTTTTGATTGGACTAATGTTTTCACTAAGATTCAATGGGTATTCATTTTTCAAGAGAATACATGATTAAGTCCTTCTAATGTTTGGAATGTGACCAACAAGACATATCTCATGATATATGGGGATCAATGATGGTATTAACATGCTTGTTATATGAACTCTTTGGTAATCGGTTTCACTGTAATATTGGACAACAGTATTTTGGATAAGCCTAAACATTGGAATGGAGTATGTTGGACATAAGTTAGTATTGTATAAGGATAGAACTTTTTTTTGGTATTATTGATGGGATGTTATGGTAATGTAGTTTTAGAAAACGGACAACCTGCAGGACGGGCGACAACCCATCGCGTCGGACAAGGCTGTGGGAATCGAACACACAACCGAAATGTGATTGTCCTTTATCTCCTACCACTGGCCTACAGGAAGTCCCTAGTTAGTAGAAACTAGTTTTATTTTATTATGTGGTATGATATATGAAGTATAAGTTCATTTTTGGAATCATATACAATTAACCTCACCATAGATGGACTAATGTATTTTTTGATAACTTTTCTAACCTTTTGTTTGAGACAGACGGAATGACCCATCATTCTATCACATGATCTGATAACACATCACGAATGAAAAATTCAACTTCATTTCTTTAAGAGATGAAGTGTAAATTGTCCAAAGAATGACCAACGGTGAGACTACCAAAATCATGAAAGTATTTTTTCTAATTCCAATTTCATCAACATTTGGGAAATCATATTGAAAACCAAAAATGTTGTCCTAGTGCTCTTATATCTGATGAATTAGATGGTACCTTAGATCGTCACAAATTTATGGCTTTGTGATTGCTGGATTTTCCATAGCCATGTTCTCTACCACTCTCCATCAGAACATGATGGTTAGATTTCTCTTCCATATTTTCACCAATGTTCTCCTATGTGGAAACCCAGTGAATAGTTTATTTGGGTAACCGTTACGTTTCATAATTTTGTTTTTAAAGATTGGTTTTGGTATTCCTTTTTACGATGTGGGTTTCTATTAATGAATATTTTGAGTAGTAAACCATTTATAACCCCGACGAATTTCGAGGGCGAAATTCATTTTAAGGGGGGTAGAATGTAACACCCCAATATTTTAAGAAAAATATTCTTTTTAATTTCATGTCGTGTGTTGTACGCTACAACAAAAGGATCTTTCACAACACACATCTTTGACTTGCCTTGCATTACACACAATCGTGACCTTCCTCGATAGCGTGTGTAGTACGCAATATCGAGTTTCACCAAACAATGATATGCTATTAAAATATTATTAAAACTATCCGTTATGAATAGTAATAACCACTTTTTGAAATTTTGTAAATTTTATTTTTCAAAATGGACTTCATTTTTGGATTTGGGAAATCGAAATTAGCTTAGGGTGAAATTTTGGTACGTTTCGGATAACTTTCATATTCTGATGTATAGTGAAAATTACTAAATTTTAATTAAAAACTACCTTTTTAATCAAAATAATTAATAGTGATAAGATATTAATTTGAGTGGTTTTAAAGTATATTTAGAATATATTTTTACAATTTAATACAATGTTTTTCATTGTATGTAATTTCACATTTAAACCAGACATAAACAAGTGTCAATCTTTTGATAGTTATTATCTTTTAAAAACACGCTATTGATTTTGACGACGAGAATTAATTTTTAAATTAGTTAATGTAATTGACATGTTTTGAATTTGGTAAAATAGACATCATTTTTGAGTTCATAATATCAAATATAGCTTAGGCCTAATTTTTGGTATTTTTCTAGAAACTTTCATTTTTTGATGAATAGTGAAACCACTAAGTGGTAGTTAAAAAAACTGATTTTTTCATAAAACTTAATATTACCGCTTCTGTGAGTGGAATTTTGAAAATCTGAGAGACACGGTTAATATCAAGGACTAAAATGTTGTTCAATGAGATGAAAATAATTTTTTGTGAATGGTAACTTTTTACTTTTTTAACCACGGTTAAAAGTAAAGAGGGTAATTAAGGGTAAAAATGATATTATTATTACCCTAACACATGTCCTAATTCTATTGGATAAATGTAATTCTACCAGAAACATCCTTAGTAATAAAATATGACCATTTAATCCCACTTTGATTAGATTAGTACATTTATTATTAATTTATTTAAAGAAGGGTTAAAATAGTTAATATCAACGTTTAATAAGTAAACAATTTTTAATATAGGGTTATACATAAGATAAATTCGACTATAAATATTCATTATAAAGATAATGAGATTTCATACATAATTATATTTTATTTGTAATTTTTAGACAATAAATAATTTAATTTATCTTTGACACAACGATGATGCAGTAATTATCTTATTAATGAAATATTGACATAATTGATGTTATAAATACACAAATAAATGTAATTTGATACTTTTAATGAATTAAACTAATTTTCTAGGTTAATATGACATGTTATTATTGATTTTATAAACTTTTTTAGAACTAATAATTCTGTTATGATTTTTACAAAAATCAATTACCAAATAGTGTCAAAATTGACATAAAATAGTTTTTAAAACAAATATTATATTATTAATTGTTATTTTATTCTTAAAAATCTAAGGATCTGCCAAATGACATAGATAAGGTTATATATATTAATTACAAACAACTTGGGGTTATTTTGGATTTTTATAGTAAGTTTATTAACCTTATAGTGTAGTAACACAAGAAGACACGGTAAAAGTAAAATTATTTAACTTAATGTTAAATCTAAATGATAAGGTTAAAATAGGAACCTAAACTTGCCTAAATTCTATTGGATTGGAGGATTTAGAACCATCCCCACCTTATATTTGAAATAAATCAATTTGGAGCTATTAAAAACCGAATTTGACTTTATAATAAAATAATATTTTTAGTTATTCCAAAGTTGCCCCTCTCCTCCCTTATAAAAGGGCACATCCTCCCCCTCTTCCTCACACCACATTGAGCCTTAAAGCTCGTCCAAACCCTGCCAATTCCATCTCAGAACTTCCCTAGAGACATCCTAGAGGTCCTGGTCTCTTCAAAGACCAATTTTAGTGCCCTAAAATGAGGTCTCAAAGAAGCGCTTCAAAGAAGAGGTAATGCCCGTTACCGATTCTTTCATCTTTATTTCATCTTCCACTTCTTCTTATTTAGTTGTTTCATCATGAAGTAATAAAATCAGTATCATTAATTTACTGATATTTTATTATAATTATGAAAATACCCTATTTCACCATCTATCCACCCTACGGAAAATGAAATCACCGCGCGTGCGTACGTACGGAATACCGTCTCCACGCCGTGGTATAATCTATTTTCCACCACCACCTTACTTGGATGGGTATAATGGTGTAAATAATAACTATATATGATTATTTTAAAGTGATATTGATTCTGATATAGTATAAATACACTACAATACAATCCCACGATCATCAGATTGATATCATCACTCGTGCGTACGTACGGACTACCGTCTCCACGACGCGATGAGATTCATTCTCCACGGTAACCATTAATGAATGATTATAAAGTATATATAATAAGTAATAATGAAATATATGACATAATAATGATACTTGATTTATGTTTATATATATGTATGTCATCTACTTAATTCCATTCAACTCAATAAGGAAACGAAAACAGCGTTCATGCGTACGTACGGCTTACCGTCTCCATGAACGGTCTATTTCATTCCATTTACTGATTTATTATATATATGTATATTCTGAATATATATTATATATAAATCATGTTTTATATTCTGGAATTAATTAATCAATATCTATGTAATCATATGAATAATTACAAGTCAAAACACGGACGACAAATGATTTTTTTTTACCCAAAACGCTCTTTTACATGGAATTTACAAAATAACAGGTAATATAAAGTCATAAGTGAACCATATATGATATAATAACAATTATTATGATTCTGGAATAAGTCAATTAAATTATTTAAATCATTATACAGGAGGTTCAGACACTTACGACGCAAATCGGACCTAAGGTAAGGGAAATATCACAATCTCATTTTTATCCGAGATTGTTTATACTTTGAAAGTTGCTTGGGTGTATTTTATCATCCAAATCCATGTTTCCTCAATATGTAATGTTATTTACATCCACCTAAAATTTTTTAAATCCTAATTTACCCTTCGGTGAGTTTTTAGTAAAAGATATGAAAGGAATCTTTTGTCATTTTTTATAGGAGGTACTTTTTGACTTTTCCGACAAAAGTACGAGAAGAATGTTTTCTTTTAACTTATACGTCATGAATGGATTTTTAAAACATTATTTACAAGAAGCTTCCCTTACAAGATTTCAAATTTATTTTTAATCAACTTCTTTTAGTTTAAAATTGTATGACATGTTAAGAAAGGAGAAAAAATTGAAGAAGAAAGGATATTTTCCTCAAGAATGGAGTTCAAGAGTTTTATCAAAATTATTTTCCATCTAAGATAATATAGGTTTTTGTTTCTATCCCTATTATGACATTGATTTGATTATGTTGTGATGGAAATATTTTTATGAATTCCTTTATCTTATATGAATTGTTTTATGATGTCATGATGTTTAAGAATCCCATTTTTTTTACATGGGTTATGAAATGATGTACGATTTATGATTTTGTGGCACACATAAGAATGGTATCATTATGGGATGGGTGGGACCTATATCTCCCTCCAATGCATTGGGTAAAGATTATATATCTCATGAGATGGACATGGCTGGAACAGTAGGTTATACCGGTTCAGTGAAACTGTAACACCCCAAGCTTCTACGGTACGCTTCTCTTTGAATAATATGATAGTGTGTGTTGTACGCAACACCGAGTTCTAACACACCATAACTAATCAAACTAGCCGTTATGAATAGTAATACCTACTTTTTGAAATTATATATATTTTATATTTGAAAATGGACTTCATTTTTGGATTCGGAATATCGAATTTAGCCTAAGGTGAAATTTTGGTACATTTCGGATAACTTTCATATTTTGATGAATAGTGAAAATTACTAAATTTTAATTAAAAACAAATTTTTTAATCAAAATAATTAATAGTGATAAATTATGAATTTGAGTGGTTTTAAAGTATATTTAGAATATATTTTTACCATTTAGTATAATTTTTGTCAATGGACATAATTTTACAATTAAACTGAACATAAACAAGTGTCAATCTTTTGATAGTTATTATCTCTTAAAAACACGCTTTTTGTTTTGACAGCGGGAATTAATTTTAAATTAATTTCTTCCACTTCTGTGTTTGGAATTTAGGAAAATGGATTCCATATTTGGAATCAGGATGTTCAAATTGTTTAAATAGGTAACTTTTATTTTTAGACATTTTAAATAATTACTGCGGTAAATATTTTATTTACCATGGTTAAAGGGTAAATCCGGTAAATAAGGGTTAAAAAAATAATATTATAATAATACTAAATTACCCTAAAACGTGTATTAACCCAATTGGATGATACATGGTCGACCATGGACATCTTTGGGTCGATTTTTGGACCCCATGGATCCACTTGTAAGTGATAATGACACTTTATTTTAATTAAGTTAAAATGATTACAAAAATGACAAAAGCATATATCTTTTAGCAAATCAATTGTTACATAGGGTTATATATGTTGGATTTTAGATTATAAATATTAATTATAAAGATAAAAAGATTTCCTACATAATTATATTTTATTTATAATTTTTAGACATTAAATAGTTTATTTTATTTATGACACAATGATGATACAGTAATTACTATAATAGTGAAAAATTAAAATAATTGATATTATAAATACCCAAATAAATATAATATGAAACTTTTAATGAATTAAACTAATTTTCTAGGATAATATAATATATTAGGATTGATTTAATTGACCTTTTTCGAAGTAATCAATCTGTTATGAGTTTCAAAAAAATCAACTATTGAATAGTGTCAAAATTGACATAAAAGAGTTCTTAAAACAAATATTATATTATTAATTGATATTAAATTCCTAAAAATCTATAGATCGTCCAAGAGACTTATATCATGATAGGTACATCATTAATGGACCACTTGGGGGTCGTTTGGATGTATATAGTAAGTTTATTAACCATATTATATAAAAATACAAAGAGACATTGAAAAAGTGAAACTAATTAACTTAAAGTTAATACTTAAAGATAAGGTTAATATAAGTACCCAAACCTGTCTAAATTATATTGTTTGAGTTGTTTTCGACCCATCCCCACCTTAACCTTTGAATAGTCAACTTTGTAGCCATTGGAAACCGATTATGAATTTATTATAAACTAATATCTCTAGCTTTTCCAAAGGTGCCCCTCACCCCTCTTATAAAAGGGCACTCCTACTTCTCATTTCTTCACACCTTCAAAGCCTTTTGGTTCGGCCAAAATCTGTCCAAATACTCTCCCAACATCCCTCACTACAACATAGAGGCCTTAGTTTGATCATAAAGCCAACCTAAGGAGCCATTTTGATCAAATCAAAAGGAAGAACCCGAAGAAGAGGTAATGATTTCACAACCCTTTTCTAAGTTCATTTCTTCTTCCACTTCTTCTTCATTTGTTGTTACCATTCTAAAATAATAAATCCAGTATCATATATATACTGTGATGTTATTATAAATATGGTACAACCATATTCATTATTCTATCCACCCTTTGAATAACATGTCACCATACGTGCGTACGTACGGCTTACCGACTCCACGTCGTGGTGTAATTGTTATTCAATATAATATTATTTGGATGGGTATAATAATGATATGTAAATCATGTAAATAATAAATATAACATGTTAATGATTCTGTATATATGATATACCATCCATTATATATTATTTTAATATCAAAAGAATGATATTGTCGCTCGTGCGTACGTACGGACTACCGTCTCCACGAACGCGATAAGATTCATTCTCCATTGTATCCATTCAAGTATAATTATCATTTGATGATTTAAAATATGATTTTTAAGGACTTGATATCATTCTGGATATGAATAATATAAAACCTATCCTTTACAAACATGTCTTACGTAACAAAACATATAAAAGAAAACAAGTAAGTTAACACCCGAAACAACGATAATTCTAAGATATTATTAACAAATCAATGTTAAAAGATCATATATGATATAATATTAATATATATGATTCTTGTATAATTTAATAACAATTATTTCACCATTATACAGGAGGTTAACCTACCCCAACCAAGGAAAATTACAAGGTAAGGGGTTTTCATCTCACTCCTTATTCCCGTGAGATTCATGCCATATTGCCACCATTACCATTTGTGTGGTGTATGTACTGCCCATAATTATATTATTTGTGTAATAAACTCTAATTTATGTGTACTTACATATTCATTGTATGATACCTCTTTCATGGGTTGTATGTTTCATAAGTTATCAAATTGGTAAGGGTTATTTCACAATCTCTTCATTATCCGAGGTTGTTTATATGTAATAATCTACTGGGATCTCTTTATCATCCACATCCATGTATCTTAAAAATGTATTTCAAAACATTTTTACTATTTACTAGAATATGAGTTAAAGTCATTTATACCCTTTTTGACTTTTATAAGTGGTTTATAAAGGAATCTTTCCATTGTTTTCAAAACAAGGTCCTTTTTAACCTTTTCGACAGAATTAAGGTAAGAATGTTTTTTTTAACTTATACGGCGGGTGTGGCTATTTTCCGCCGTTATAAAATCTTCAAATCTTCCCTTAAAAGCTTATAAGAATATTTTCGATGAAAATGTTTTATTTTATATGGATCTTAAATGATTTCAAAATAAAAGGAGATATTTCTTTAAAAAGAATTTTGATTTCATCTATGTCAACATCCTTTGATGGATTTTAAGATTATTTGAAGTTGATTTATTATGATACAAAACTTCTATATTGTATTGAAGGTTTTGTGATATGTTTGATTGTGGATGTGCTATTTTTATACCATTCATAGTTTATAGTGAAAGTATTGACATTTCGTATGCTAGTTTTAATACGAATGTTTATGTTATGTTTAAACCTTTTCATATGGGAATGCATTGGACTTAATATGTGATGGGTGGAGCCCGCTATAGCTCCTCGATGCATCGGTAGGTCTCATGAGACAAACTAGTGTCTTGGAAAAAGGCCTTGAAAAAATCTTATTTGTAGTCTTGGCACGAGGCCTTGGCTATGTGGTTATGATAGTCTGGAATTATGCATACCATCATTATGAAAGTGGTTATTGATTTTGCATGTGATTATTCGTTTAGTAGAATAACCATGTGAATAAGTAAATGGAATTATTTCATTTTATTTATGCCATACTATGTTAAATGTTCAAGTTTAAAAGGCTTTTTTTTTACTTATACATTGCCTTAAATGTTTATTCTTATTTATGAAAGTTTCCGCTATATTGTTATCCTTACTGGGCATTTGAGCTCACCCCTTTTCTATGTTTTATTTTTCCCAGGAAGTGAAGAAGTAAGTTATGAATAACCTGCAGGGATATTATGTGGGGATATGAGTGTGGATTATGGATACATTATGTTGTTGTAGTAGTCTTTCATTTTATGATGTAATGTAAAACTTATTAATATATCTAGTGTTTCCAAGGATACTAAACCAATCGGTCTTTCGAGATTTGATCTTTCTTGTGATCATGCCAATTTTACGTAATAATGCACCGACTCTGGGTAACTAGGGTCGGGGCGTTACAGTTGGTATCAGAGGAAGTTTAGTACAAACCTTGGAAGCTAGATTTAGATAAACTCTGATTAGAGAACGTAGACCTAATATGAACATTGAGGATTAGTATAGAATAACTTCCTAGAATTTTGGTATTGTAGAGATTTTGTGAGTTTTCCGAGCAATACATCCCTGTCTAGATACGAGCAGGTAGAGGCGGCTCTGGCACAGATGTACCTAGGGGTAAAACCCGAAAACACCGCTTTGAGCTAGACTCGAACGGGAACTGGTGCACGACAACGGGCCTTGCTGCACTCTTGGTTACGACACTCCCGGGGGATATGCTTAGGATAACTCTCATTTTCTTTACAAATCATTTTGAAGGGATTATGAGTATATACTTCCTCAAAGAAAACATTCTTATGATTATGGATTATATCCATAAATAGTTCAATTTATGTTAAGTGTTTTATAAGTATGGGATTATGTATTTTGATTCATAAACAGATCTAGTTTATGACATTGTTTAGAAATGGCGCATAGTGGAAGAAATGGAAACCGTATCAATGCACGCACTCCATGTAGGGATTTCCCTTCTGCTCAAGATAATTATAGTGGGGCTGGTGATGCAACTGGTTCCGATCAGCTAATCACCATACTGGGACAACTTACTCATGTTATGAATAATAACCTTACCCGTATGGAGCACCCTGATCCGCAGCGTGGAGGATCAATGTTAGATCGATTCATGAGGCAACAACCACCAATGTTCAATGGGAATACAAATACCTTAGTAGCTGAGCAATGGATATTTTCCCTAGAGAAAATATTTCAGGCTTTGGGGAGCAGTGAAAGGGAAAAAGTTATCATGGTAGTTTACCGCATCACTGGAGATGCGGATCAATCTGGGAATTGAAATAAGGGGAAGAAGGGAAAGGTTGAATATCCATCTTGTGGTAAATGCGGGAAGAAACACACCGGTGCTTGCTTGAAGGGAATGGGAGTCTGTTACAAGTGTGGTTAAAAAGGCCACCAAGATCATGATTGAAAGGGGAAGAAGGAAGCTACCAACGTTCAGTGATACAATTGCAGGGAGATGGAGCATTATGAAAATGCATGTCCTAAGCGCCAGGAGAACTTACCTCATAAAAGGCCAAGGGATCAAGGCCAGACTTATACTATCACTACTGCAGAGGTAGAAGCTCCAAAAGACGTGGTGGCAGGTAATTTAATGGTTTCCTCAAGTTTAGAAAATGCATTATTTGACTCTGGATCTTTGCATTGTTTCATATCTTCCCAGTTTGCTAAGAAAATTAGATATTTCCAATTTGATTTAATAAGGGAGTTGTCAGTTAAAACTCCTAAGGGAAGTATCATTGCAACAAAGTTTTGTGAATCAGTCCCCATTAGAGCACATAAATTTTCTTTATCTGCTGATCTCATCGTCATACCTATGATTGAGTTTGATATAATCCTCGGTATGTACTGGCTTTCGGACTATGATGTGAAGATTTATTGTAAAAAGAAAGAAGTTACGATTCTTGATGATAATGATAAGGAACACCTTATCTTTAGAGCAGAATCATCACCACCTAATTCTTATTTAGATCCACCCCCAGTAGCTCAACTTAATTCAATTATTGGGGTGGAAGAGAATGAAGTAACTGTCGGTGAGGAAAGGAATGTTCAAATAGAGGATGTACCTATTGTGAAAGAATTTGTAGATGTATTTCCGGAAGATTTAACTGGACATCCTCCAGAACGAGAAGTTGAGTTTTCCATTGATTTGATTCCTGGATCAAGGCCTATATCGAAGACCCCTTATAGAATGGCCACTGTAGAGTTAGTCGAACTAAAGAAACAACTAGAGGAATTGAGTAATAAGGGATTTATTCACCCTAATGTTTCTCCATGGGAAGCCCCTGTTCTTTTTGTTAAAAATAAAGATGGATCTATGAGGTTATGTATCGACTACAGGGAGATCAATGCTATAACGATAAAGAACAAGTATCCCCTACCTCGTATTGATGATTTATTTGACCAACTGCATGGAGCTCAATTCTTTTCAAAGATTGACCTTCGATCTGGATACCATCAGTTGTGTGTGAAGAAGGAAGACATTTCGAAGACAGCATTTCGAACCAGGTACGGGCATTACGAGTTTACCGTAATGCCGTTTGGATTGACTAATGCACCCGATGTATTCATGGATCTGATGAATAGAGTTTTCAAGGAGTATCTCGATGAATTTGTGGTGGTATTTATTGATGATATATTGGTATACTCCAAAACCTACGAAGATCATGAAAATAACTTGCGCATTATCTTGAAGACTCTGAGGAGGCATGAATTATATGGGAAGTTTAGCAAGTGTGAATTCTGGCTTCAGGAGATTTCTTTTCTTGGCCATACTGTCTATAAAGATGGAATCTCTGTTGATCCTTGTAAGACCAAGGCAATCCAAGAATGGCCAGCACCTACGAGTATAACTGAGGTACGCAGTTTTATTGGTTTGGCAGGTTATTATCGACGTTTCGTCCAGAATTTTGCCCGATTGGCTAACCCATTAACGAAGCTCACACGTAAAGGGGTTAAATTTGTTTGGACAAAAGAGTGTGAAGAATGTTTCGAAGAACTGAAGAAAAGATTAGTCAATGCTCCTATATTGACTCTACCATCGGGGAATGATGGGTTCGTTATTTATAGTGATGCATCGAAGAAAGGACTTGGTTGTGTCCTTATGAAGAATGATAGAGTTATTTCCTATGCATCACGACAGTTGAAAATTCATGAACAAAACTATCCTACTCATGATCTCGAGTTAGCAGTTGTGATCTTTGCTTTGAAGATATGGAGGCACTACCTCTATGTTGAAAAATGTGAGATTTATACTGATCACAAGAGTTTGAAGTATATTTTCTCACAAAAAGAACTCAATATGAGGCAAAGGAGATGGCTTGAATTACTCAAGGATTATGATTGCACGATACACTACCACCCGGGGAAAGTAAACAATGTGGCAGATGCTTTGAGTAGAAAAGACCATGGAGTTTTGAACAATATGAGAATTGAAAGGGATCCAATTTTCATGGATCTAGTGAAGATGAACATGGGAATAACCAGGGAAGGTGAAACATCAATGCTTTTTCAAATGGTTGCCAAACCATCTTTACTAGAAAGGATTAAGAGTTCTCAGACCGATGATGAAGAATTCCAAAAGAAGATTAAAGCTGTGAATGATGGGAGATTGAGAGACTTTGTGTATGAAGATGGAATTTTGAAATTCGGGAAGAGAATTTGTGTTCCCGATTTACCTGATCTAAAAAGGGAATTGCTGGATGATGCTCATAGTTCCAATTTCTCTATACACCCTGGGAGCACCAAAATGTATAGAGATTTGAAGGAACATTTTTGGTGGGACAACATGAAGAGGGAGATTGCTGATTTTGTGTCAAGATGTATGGTTTGTCAACAAGTGAAAGCTGGAAGGCAACAGCCTGGAGGAGTCATGCAACCTCTTCCCATACCGGAGTGGAAATGGGACAATATTACGATGGACTTTTTCATGGGGCTACCAAAGACTCCTAGAAGGAATGATGAAATATGGGTGATTGTTGATCGTCTTACCACGTCAGAACATTTTCTTGCTATAAGAGAAGATCTACCCCTGGAACGTCTAGCAAGACTATATATTAATGAAGTTTTGAGACTTCATGGAGTACCCTTATCAATTGTTTCTGATCTTGATCCCCGTTTTACTTCAATATTTTGGAAAAGTCTTCAGAAATCCCTGGATACTGAACTTCATTTGAGCACTGCTTACCACCCTCAGACAGACGGACAATCAGAATGGACTATTCAAACCTTAGAAGACATGTTGAGATCTTGCTCACTTGACTTTCAGGGTATGTGGGATCAATATTTACCTCTGGTAGAATTTTCCTATAACAATAGCTTCCATTCGAGTATTCAGATGGCGCCATATGAAGCGTTATACGGAAAGAGATTTCGTACACCAACCTGTTGGGATGACGTTGGTGAAAGAAAACGTGTAGGCCCAGAACTGGTGGAGGAAACGGTGGAAAAGGTGAAAGTAATCCAAAATCACATCAAAGCAGCTCAAAGTAGGCAGAAGAGCTATGCCGATAATCGAAGGAAGGATTCGGAATTTCAAGTCGGTGATCATGTTTTCTTGAAGGTATCTCCATGGAAGGGAGTTATACGTTTTGGTAAGAAAGGTAAAATGAGTCCCAGGAACATTGGACCTTTCGAAATTCTAGAACGAATTGGGGTTGTAGCTTACCGATTGGCAATGCCGCCAAGTCTCTCCAAAGTTCACGATGTGTTCCACGTATCTTTGTTGAGGAAATACATGCCTGATCCAACGCATGTACTCACCTATGAGGAATTAGAACTAGAACCTGATCTGTCTTATTGCAAAGAGCCCGTCAGGATTCTTGATACGAGAGAACAAGTACTGATAAACCGGACGACGCGTCTGGTAAAAGTTTTATGGAGAAACCATAAGATGGAATAGGCAACGTGGGAACCCGAGGAACTTATGATGAAGAACCACCTGAGTCTTTTCATGTGATAAGTATTCTAGAAATTTAGAGGACGAAATTATTTGAATGAGGGGAGAATGTAACACCCCAAGCTTCTACGGTACGCTTCTCTTTGAATAATGTGATAGCGTGTGTTGTACGCAACACCGAGTTCTAACACACCATAACTAATCAAACTAGCCGTTATGAATAGTAATACCTACTTTTTGAAATTATATATTTTTTATATTTGAAAATGGACTTCATTTTTTGGATTCGGAATATCGAATTTAGCCTAAGGTGAAATTTTGGTACATTTCGGATAACTTTCATATTTTGATGAATAGTGAAAATTAGTAAATTTTAATTAAAAACAACTTTTTTAATCAAAATAATTAATAGTGATAATTTATGAATTTGAGTGGTTTTAAAGTATATTTAGAATATATTTTTACCATTTAGTATAATTTTTGTCATTGGACATAATTTTACAATTAAACCGAACATAAACAAATGTCAATCTTTTGATAGTTATTATCTCTTAAAAACACGCTTTTTGTTTTGACAGCGGGAATTAATTTTCAATTAATTTCTGCCACTTCTGTGTTTTGAATTTAGGAAAATGTATTCCATATTTGGAATCAGGATGTTCAAATTGTGTAAATAGGTAACTTTTATTTTTAGACATTTTGAATAATTACTGCGGTAAATATTTTATTTACCATGGTTAAAGGGTAAATCCGGTAAATAAGGGTTAAAAAAATAATATTATAATAATACTAAATTACCCTAAAACGTGTCTTAACCCTATTGGTTGATACATGGTCGACCATGGACATCTTTGGGTCGATTTTGGGACCCCATTGATCCACTTGTAAGTGATAATGACACTTTATTTTAATTAAGTTAAAATGAATAAAAAAATGACACAGGCATATATCTTTTAGCAAAACAATTGATACATAGGGTTATATATGTTGGATTTTAGATTATAAATATTCATTAGAAATATAAAAAGATTTCCTACATAATGATATTTTATTTATAATTTTTAGACATTAAATAATTTATTTTATTTATGACACAATGATGATGCAGTAATTACTATAATAGTGAAAAATTAAAATAATTGATATTATAAATACCCAAATAAATATAATATGAAACTTTTAATGAATTAAACTAATTTTATAGGATAATATGATATATTAGGATTGATTTAATTGACTTTGTTCCAAGTAATCAATCATTTATGAGTTTCACAAAAATCAACTATTGAATAGTGTCAAAATTGACATAAAAGAGTTCTTAAAACAAATATTATATTATTAATTGATATTAAATTAATAAAAATCTAAGGTTCGTCCAAGTGACTTATATCATGATAGGTTAATCATTAATGGACCACTTGGGGGGTCGTTTGGATTTATATAGTAAGTTTATTAACCATATTATATAAAAATACAAAGAGACATTGTAAAACTGAAACTAATTAACTTAAAGTTAATACTTAAAGATAAGGTTAATATAAGTACCCAAACCTGTCTAAATTCTATTGGTTGAGTTGTTTTCGACCCATACCCACCTTAACCTTTGAATAGTAAACTTTGGAGCCATTGGAAACCGATTATGAATTTATTATAAACTAATATCTCTAACTTTTCCAAAGATGCCCCTCACCCCTCTTATAAAAGGGCACTCCTCCTTCTCATTTCTTTACACCTTAAAAGCCTTTTGGTTCGGCCAAACACTGTCCAAATACTCTCCCAACATCCCTCACTAAAACCTAGAGGCATTAGTTTGATCAGAAAGCCAACCTAAGGAGCCCTTTTGATCAAATCAAAAGGAAGAACCCGAAGAAGAGGTAATGATTTCACCACCCTTTTCTATGTTCATTTCTTCTTCCACTTCTTCTTCCTTTGTTGTTACCATTATAAAATAATAAATCCATTATCATATATATACTGTGATGTTATTATAAATATGGTACAACCATATTCAGTATTCTATCCACCCGTTGAATAACATGTCACCATACGTGCGTACGTACGGCTTACCGTCTCCACGTCGTGGTGTAATTGTTATTCAATATAATATTATTTCGATGGGTATAATAATGATGTGTAACTCATGTAAATAATAAATATATCATGTTAAGGATTCTGTATATATGATATACCATCCATTATATATTATTTTAATAACAAAAGAATGATATTGTCGCTCGTGCGTACGTACTGACTACCGTCTCCACGAACGCGATGAGATTCATTCTCCATTGTATCCATTCAAGTATAATTATCATTTGATGATTTAAAATATGATTTTTAAGGACTTGATATCATTCTGGATATGAATAATATAAAACCTATCCTTTACAAACATGTCTTACGTAACAAAACATATAAAAGAAAACAAGTAAGTTAACACCCGAAACAACGATAATTCTAAGATATTATTAACAAATCAATGTTAAAATATCATATATGATATCATATTAATATATATGATTCCTGTATAATTTAATATCAATTATTTCACCATTATACAGGAGGTTAACCTACCCCAACCAAGGAAAATTACAAGGTAAGGGGTTTTCATCTCACTCCTTATTCCCGTGAGATTAATGCCATATTGCCACCATTACCTTTTGTGTGGTGTATGTACTGCCCATAATTATATTCATTGTGTAATAAAATCTAATTTATGTGTACTTACATATTCATTGTATGATACCTCTTTCATGGGTTGTATGTTTCATAAGTTACCAAATTGGTAAGGGTTATTTCACAATATCTTCATTATCTGAGGTTGTTTATATGTAATAATCTACTGGGATCTCTTTATCATCCACATCCATGTTTCTTAAAAATGTATTTCAAAACATTTTTACTATTTACTAGAATATGAGTTAAAGTCATTTATACCCTTTTTGACTTTTATAAGTGGTTTATAAAGTAATCTTTCCATCGTTTTCAAAACAAGGTCCTTTTTAACCTTTTCGACAGAATTAAGGTAAGAATGTTTTTTTAACTTATACGGCGGTTGCGGCTATTTTCCGCCGTTATAAAATCTTCAATACTTCCCTTACAAGCTTATAAGAATATTTTCAAAGAAAATGTTTTATTTTATATGGATCTTAAATGATTTCAAAATAAAAGGAGATATTTCTTTAAAAAGAATTTTGATTTCATCTATGTCAACATCTTTTGATGGATTTTAAGATTATTTGAAGTTTATTTATTATGATACAAAACTTCTATATTGTATTGAAGGTTTTGTGATATGTTTGACTGTGGATGTGCTATTTTTATACCATTCATAGTTTATAGTGAAACTATTGACATTTCGTATGCTAGTTTTAATACGAATGTTTATTTTATGTTTAAACCTTTTCATATGGGAATCCATTGGATTTAATATGTGACGGGTGGAGCCCGCTATAGCTCCTCGATGCATCGGTAGGTCTCATGAGACAAACTAGTGTCTTGGCACAAGGCCTTGACAAAATCTTATTTGTAGTCTTGGCACGAGGCCTTGGCTATGTGGTTATTATAGTCTGGCATTATGCATTCCATCATTATGAAAGTGGTTATTGATTTTGCATGTGATTATTCGTTTAGTAGAATAACCATGTGAATAAATAAATGGAATTATTTCATTTTATTTATGCCATACTATGTTAAATGTTCAAGTTTAAAAGGATTTTGTTTTAGTTATACATTGCCTTAAATGTTAATTCTTATTTATGAAAGTTTCCACTATATTGTTATCCTTACTGGGCATTTGAGCTCACCCCTTTTCTATGTTTTATTTTTCCCAGGAAGTGAAGAAGTATGTTATGAATGACCTGTAGGGATATTATGTGGGGATATGAGTGTGGATTATGGATACATTATGTTGTTGTAGTAGTCTTTCATTTTATGATGTAATGTAAAACTTATGAATATATCTAGTGTTTCCAAGGATACTAAACCAATCGGTCTTTCGAGATTTGATCTTTCTTGTGATCATGCCAATGTTACGTAATAATGCACCGACTCTGGGTAACTAGGGTCGGGGCGTTACAGAAACAGGACTGAAACGAGGAGTAAACTCGGTTCAGAAAGGGACTGTGTCCACTAAGATAGTCTTGGAAATGAGTCTTGACTAATAAGAAATGATTCTCTATGATTATGTGTGTATGCCACAAAGTTTCTGGTTTTATGTTATGATTATTGGGATTACATTTCACTACTATGATTTATCCCATGTTATGAAAATATGATCTCTTTTGCAGGTTAAGATTTCCAAAAGATATGTTCTTATGAATATGATGTGATTGATATTTCTTTTGTTTACCCATACTGAGCATTTGATCTCACCCTTTAATGTTTTCTTTTCCCCAGGATATAAAGAAATGTTTTAGGTAAGATAAAAAGGGAAGATCTTTATGGGAGATGTTGAAGATCTTTCGCCATGATTAGAAGATTACGTTCCGAGTTTCCAAAGACACTAAACTATTATGGTCCTTGTTTGTGTTTTTTTGTTATGTACTAAGTATTCCACAAAATTAATGTAATATCCATGTAAGAAAAGCTTCGGGTCTCTACAGTTATCGCACTGGATTCCGATTAGAGACTTCACTTCAATTCCTATATCTTAAAGTTTCTGCTTCATCCACAATAACTATGTGCATGCTTGTGTAGCCGCAATATACTCAGTTTCCATGGTGTTCAATGAAATACAATCTTTCTTCTTGCTTAACCAAGAAATACAAAATCTATCAAGATAGAATGCACCTCCAGATGATGATTTCCTATCATCCGTTGAACCAGCCCAGTCTGCATCAGTATATCCCAATAACACTGTCTGAGATTTGTCATTATATATCAAGGTGAATTCCATAGTGCCCTTGATATACCAAAGTATTCTTTTCACTGCGAGCATGTGACTTTCCTTGGGATTACTCTGATATCTCCCTGCTTGGCATGTGGCGAAAACAATATCAGGCCTTGTCGCGGTCAAGTACAACAAACTTCCAATAATTTTCCTGTATTCTGTGATATTAACTGCCTTGTGATCCTCATCTTTTGATAATTTCATCCGGGTAGCAACCGAAGTTTTCATCTCCTTGGAATTTTCCATGCCAAAACTTTTTAACACCTCCTCTTCCAGAAACCCATTTAGAAATGTAGTCCTGACATCAATTTGGAACACTTTGAACTTTCTTTGCACTACAATGGCTAGGAATAATCTGATTGTCTCCGACCTTGCAATCGGTACAAATGTCTCATCACTATCTATTCCCTCTATCTGGGAGTCTCCTATGCACATAAGCCATGATTTTTTCTGAATCATTATTCCATAATCATTCATCTTGTCTTAATAGACCCATTTAGTCCTGATGACATTTTTATGTTCTGGCCTCGAAATAATCTCCCACGTTTGATTCTTCTCAATTCTGATCTAGCTCTTCATTCATGGCCTGAACGCAGTTTTCGTCTTTAGCTGCATCAGCAATGCATTTCAGCTCAACCTGAGATAGAAAAGATTCCTACTGTAGTGATTTCATTTTCCTTGTATGAAATGAATCCGACTGATCACCAATGATATTTGGTCTATCAATTTCGTCTCAGATCATTGGATTCCTTGTAGACACATACTTGACACTTTCTTGATCATCATCAGTGTCTTCTTTAGAATCAGTATCAGCCACTTCTGATCTCCCTGTGTTTCTTTCTTCCTCAACACTTTCATCGGGATGTTGTTCACTGACTCATTTTTCAGTGGATTCATTTCATTCAGCTACTTTTCTCTATGTCACTATTCAATGACTTTTTTTCATTGAACATATTCTCTTAGATTTTTTTGAAACACCTCTGATTTTCTCTCGCAGCTTCTTGGTATCCTAAAAGCAGTCAGCTGATACCACATTCTTAGAGAAATTTAAATAATCATGAAATTCAAGGTTATTTCTACTTCTCTCTGTGCTTCTTTCTTCTCCCAATAAGAAACACCTGAGCTGAGTCATCCAATAATTTCATTTATGGATCTTGCATCTTATTTTGTTATTGAATGCTCACCCTATGTTGTGAAACACTTCCTGGGATTAGTCCCACTATTTAGACTCATAACCATTCTTCTCCTCCAGCATCTTTTATTCTCATCTTCCACTTGGAATTGAGCCATTAACAAAATCTCTAAGCCTATTGAGTTGGAACTCGGTGTAGGAAAGAAGAGATAAATTAATAACACAATCACTTCCTATTGTGCTCTGTTTCTCCCTTTCTTCTTAAAATCTAGTACCTAATTTGAATCAATTGAAACTCTATAGCATATCACCTCTCTACTTCGCATCCATAGATGCCACTTCCTCTTGGATCGTATCTCCCTAAAACCTGAAACACATGAATCATCAGTTAATAGAATTTATATTCATAGGGAGAGGGGATGTTTCTTGAATCCTCGAGACGAGGATAGTGGTTAATCCTGATGGGTCAACCCTTTGATTCTTTATTGGAGTGCATCACATTCCTTTCTTGCTTCCTCCAACTGCCCGACCAACTTCAACTACTCTGGCCATATGACTAAGCATTCATTACCTGTATGCTGAGTCTTTTTTTGATATGAAGGTTCTATAGGCCTGGCCTTTCTCACCATTTGGGGTTTAAACCCACTAGTACACATTTCGGTCTTTGATTTTCCACTAAAATTCCATTTCCATTGATTCCTACTCTGAGCAGGAATATCTTTTCTTTCCATCTTCCCTTGCTTCTTCCACCATTGCAAGGATCTTGCATCTTCTTCTAGTTTTTTCTATGGAACACGACCTATGAATTTTTCATTACATTCTTTGTTCATCTTTCTTTTATCAGATGTCTGAGTCACCACACTCTTTTTCACTAGTGGTGAGTCCTCCATTGAACATTTATTCTTCTTTATCACAGCGGGAGTAGATCTCCCCTTAATCTTCCAGGTTTCTTCACATTCTCTCCTTGAGAGCTGTTTTGAGTATAGCAGATGAGGTGACTGATAAACCTTTCGTTCAGCTCCATGTTATTCCCCTGAGGCTCTACGCCTATTCTTCTCCTTGCCACTTTGTCTCTCAGTGAAGAATTTCTCATTATGCATCATTGGAATTGAGAATCTCCTTTCGAGTTCCCTTTCCCTTCTTGTGTTCTTCTTGCTGCAATTTCTTGCCAAATGTCCATAATCTGAACATATAAAACATTTTCCATCAGTGGAATACCTGATTTCATCACTTCTATGTCAAGATGCTGATACACCTTGAGTTCTTCTTCTGACACGGGGCTCTTGAGCTGCCTGACACATACTCATGGTGTGTCCCATTCTTCCACAGTAATAGCATCTAATGGATGCTTTCCTCTGAGATACTCTTCTCTCTTTTTTTCTCATGACGCTTCTTCTTATTCTCATATTTTTCAAAGTTTCTATTTTCATAGCCTGAAATGTATTCCAGAGCCTCTAAATAGAAGCTTTATGTATGGCCATGAATCATGCAGAAATAGCACAGGTTGTCACTTCTTTTTGTAATTGTCCACTTAGGCTTATCTCCAGCACCTGTAGGGTTTTGTTCACATCTGGAACTATTCACAGCTATCTTTCTATTATTCATGGGAGCTGATTCATCAAATCCAATACCAGTTTTTCCCAAACTATATGGTCTTTGAGCTGAGAGAATTTGTTCTTTCCTCTATTCAGAAATAGAAAATTTCCGTTTAATTTCATCATCACCTGCCGAAGGATAATCAAATATTAAGTGCAAGGCATCCTTCATGTTAGGCTTTCCTCTAGAATTGTATTTCTCTATTTCCTTCATCACTTATTCTAGCTCTTCTTTCAACTTTTGAATCTTTAATTCACTTGATTCAAGTTGTGCATCAAGTTCTCTCTTGAGATAATTTCCTCTACTTTTCTCAACATCCAATTCTCGTGTAAGCTTTTCCACCACTTCACTTTGCTCCTTTACCTTCAATTTTTCTTGAGCAACAGAATCTGAGAAACATGCATTCTCTTGTTGTAGCCATTGATTCTTCTGAACTAGTTCAGAAAGCTGTGTCACAAGATCATCATTTTTAGATTTCATGTTTTGAATCTCATCTGTGTTCAGATTCTTCCCCTTGACATCAGCTATTTATTTTTCTACCTTTGTAGATTTATTTCACAATTCGTCATCTTGAAAATCATTTTTCTCCCTCAGATCAGTAGCTATGTCAATAAGCCTTTGATTCAAACTTCTTAGCTTGTCGATCTCAGTTTCCAGTGCTTAGATCCGAATATCATTAGATTTAATTTCATCAGTGTTTCTAACGTCACTTGAAATATCAGGTTCTTCGATACACTTGACTTGATCTTTCACTTTTCTATTCAATCCATCGATCTCCCTTTTCTATTCATCAATCTTAAGCTTATACTCACTAACTGATTCTGAGTTCTCTTGTGTTGATAACTTGAGTTTCTCAATTTCTTCCATCAACTCAGACGTCTCTTCATCCTGCTGCTGCATATAGAGTTTTTCATCGTGAACAACATTGTTAGATTTCTTTTTTTTAGCTCTCCAAATATCTATCTCCTCAAGAGCAGCCTCTAACTCAGCTTGCATATCTATTCTTCCTTCAATTTCTTCTTCTGTTTCAGTATCACCCTGATGCTCATGTACATCACTCATTCCAACATCATGATTTAGTGAGTCAATCTTTTCCCTATCTGATTCATCCAGACCATCCTCTATTAAGATGTTTGATTCTTTTAGTTGAATCATAATTTTTCCAAAAACACTTCCACACTGAGGGAAATTACCTGAATTCTGAGTATTATTTGATGCTTTTCCCTTTCCCATGACAGATTGAGATAAGAGAAAACTATATCTTCAACCACACATATCGACTACAATATGTCGAAGAAAACAAACCTGATATAAGAAACCTCCCCCTGATACCAATAGTTAGGACCAATAGGGGCCTATATACCCTGAGAGGGGGGGTGAATCAGGGTATGGATATTCTTTTTCAATGTTCTTCCTACCCCATTGGATCTTGACCTCTTTATTGCAAGGGTCACATTGTTTTCTCTTGTGTTTAAACTATGATCACTTCTTTACTTCTTTATCTAATGATGATTCTTTGAATGCAATGCAGGGAATAAAATAGGAAGACACATAGATTTTTACTTTGTTCACCCACACTGGGCTACGTCCAAGGAGCATACGCCGACAAGTTTCTGGTCGTACCAAATTCCACTATTCTTCACTAGATGTGGATACAAAGTTCGGGCTAGATCACTTCTATGGCCAGGCTCACTGCCTTTACAAATATTAGGGTTAGCTCACTGCTTTCCCAAGGGTCACTCCCTGTTTCTCTCTCTCTGGCTCACTGCCGGTGGAGAAGATCACCTACTTCCTCTTCCTTTTCTCATTACACTAGGAAGGGATCCATTCATAGTTTATTGACTTGTAGGTCTCTCCACTTGCATGAATGAATGCATCCTCAACTGTTGATAGATGCTCTATTAAAGTCTAACTTTCATCCAATGATGAATAACCCTTTGCCTCTTAACTACTGGGCAATTCCTATGGAAACACCTTCGCAAAGGACCCTAGTTCGCGAGGCTCCCAATTTCGTGAAGCTCAAACAAGCCTTCATGAAGCTCCTTCCTCTTCTCAAAGCACTCTCGCGAAGCACTACCGTGAAGCACTACCGTGAAGCTCAAGTCGTTGCAGAGAAACTTCCTTCGCAAAGCTCACTGAGCCAACGTGGAGCTCGCAACTTTCGTGGAGCTACAATAGCCACTGTGAAGCTCTTCTTTCGCGAAGCACACAGGCTACGCGAACTACCTTCGCGAACCGAGAGAAAATGATTATCTCTTAAAATTATTTCTAATTCTCTCGAGGGGGTCAGTCTCTATTTATAGGCGATTCCATCGACCCTTGAACTTTCCGCGCGAAGTCAACGCCACGTCATCTCAAATCGTGAAGCTCCAAAGTTTCCACCAGAATTCTGTTTAAATCGCGAAGCAAAACAGAAATTTTCAGATCGCGGAGCTCGTCGTAATCACTGAGAATCACTATCAACATTATTTCACACCTTCTCCGCGAAGCTCCCTCGCAAATCCCTTAACTGCCGTGATGCGCTTCAACTCTGCCGTTCGCGAAGCTTTGACGTAATCGTGAAGAATCACTGCCGCCATTTTTCTGATCTTCAAGAAATCCAATCCATGCATCCTATATTCATGAAATTCATTCCTTTTCAATATAAAAATATGATCTTCATGGATATCCACTTTTCGTGATGCTCACCAAACATCCAAATTTTGGACCCCAACTAATTTAGAAAACACTGGGAAACAGCGCCACCTTGTACTACTCGTTTGTACCGCCTCTAGATCGTCCTTTCCATTGTCATAATTCTTTGTAAACATAGATTGTCAAAAACATCTTGGGAACTTGACAACTCTCCATGGAAACCTTCTTTGTCAACAAACACAATCAACCCAAAAATATTGCATTGTTACCTTGAGGGATTTTTTCCCAACAAGATTCATCTTCAAGATACGTTGTCGTTTATTTAATATAGATTCAAGATAAACCAATTGTTCAAAAAAAACTATTGAGAAGAAACCACCATATCATCGAAATTGGATTTAATAAACTTCCCCAGTAATGGATTTACAAAACAATTAATGGCACATAATTATGTAGCGAGGATATTATTCAAGTCAAATAGAATTTCCGAACAAAAGAATACTCCCCGAGTGGCCTTGTAGGAAGAGGATTCTTCATTTTATTTGGATATTCAGGATTGATTATACCTTGAATATACATCCATGAATTAGAGGACTTGATACACCGTTTTTGTATCAATCAACATTCATGTGATCGGGACTACAAAATAATCATGTGAACATTACGAGTTGAGATCTCTTAAATCAATGTATACCATGATTTTCCCATTATTTTTCCTGAAGGGTGATATATTGGATAGAAATATTGAATATTGGACCACCCTAAAATAATTTGGACTTGATGATCATATCAAATTCACCATCTATTTTGGAAGAGTGAATCAATTTTTTCCACTTGGATACTTTTTATAGCCCTAGTGGTTTATGGGAATCCTTGGTGGTGAGTGGCCACCTCAAGACTGAGGCCCGACATCTCTTTGTTTTTTCATGATAACACTTCTTGATGTTTCATAAGAAGGGAGTTATATACCTCATTATCTTACGAAGATGTGTCCAAACTAATCAAAGTGGGTCATGGGTCCTCTGGTTTTCTAGGATTTGTCTCTATGAGTATATCAATGGTGGTAGAGACGACATCCTAAAATGATAGAAGAAAGTCCTTGAGGTCCTCCTCTTCTTCTCTTTCTTATTTATTTTTTTCTTCCCCAATGGTGGGAGTAAAAGATGAAGGAAATAATTTATTAAAAGATAATGATTCAATAATTTATAATCTAATAGATGAAGAGACTTCGTCTGAAAAAACAGATGATGTACGGTTTCTTTGAAATTCTGAAGGAGATAAAGGGGGGTAAGAATGAATATCGTTGCTTTCTCTCAATGACATGATGTATTATTCCTACAAAGATGATGAGGAAGGGATTTATCAGAACTCCAAGTATGTAATGAAGATTTTTTTTTTCTAAAATTTTACCCCTATCTATAAATTCGACATCCTTTTCAACACTAATGAACACATTCATCGTGACAGATATCATAAAGGCCATTAAACATGATTCAAAATTTTGCCCCATGTTCTTGACCTGATTGATGGAAAAACATACTATTCATAGATATGTTTTAATGGGTCATTCAGGATCAATTACAGACATTCTAGGGCAATGACCTAGGTTACATCATCAACAATGGGTTGTATCCCCTCCCTCTAATAGAATACTACATCTATATAGTGAAACTCACACGATTCAAATGGGGCCTTATCAGCATGAAAAACCCTAATTAATATGTTAATGTAGAATTTGATGAAATAATTATATGATGAGGGCAATTTTTTGTGTTGATTTAACTAGGCCCATTATAAAAAATATATTTAAGGATGTATCTAGTAGAACAACCAAAAATTACAAGTCGAATACATGGTCCCCAAACTATTCCAGGAGTTTGATTTGACATAGTGGATTTTTATCAATTTGTTTATAGAAAAATTCAATTATGAATGATGGTTTGAAGTTAGTATCACTATGTATCAGATAGTAAAGTGTCCATTTTGGGATGATATCAACTTGAGAGCCATTTCCAATGAAAAATTTCTTAAGAAATCGGCTCCATTTATCCTTCTAGATACATACATTGGAATGATTTTTCCATTTATAACAAAATATATATCTTGATCTATAAAAGAGATAACTTCATGAAAATTTGAAGGATCGATATCTATATAATATACCAAATAAATGGAAACATCATCATCAATATCTTGAGGTCGTATCAAAGACTCTACAAGTTCTTCCACGAGGTCCTTAGAAAAACCCATGTCATCTAGGATTGATAACTTGGATGAAACCAAGTATAATTTCTTCAATATGTCATAATTATATCCTAAATTCCTACACATACATGAATATGGATTATATTTCAAAATAACATTATAATAATTTGTGTTTGATGTTGATGGATCATCCCTCTAATTAAGAGTTTACGTTGCTACTGTCCTTGGTGGGTTAGGCCGAGTAGGTCTACCTACCTTCTGATGGTGGATTGATTATTGTAAATCCACTAGTGGATACTCTATAATGATTGGGTGAGGGTGATTTTTTTAATATTAATGGGGATTACCCTTCTCCTGTTAGACTCTCAAAATGGATCTTCCCAGAGTTTCTACATCACTGACATTCTGAGTAGGGGCATAGAATGATTTCTAGTTTCTATCACGTCTATAGCTTCCCATACACACTGAGCTCTTATGACCTCTTACTATAGTTCCCAAATGGATTAAGGTAAATTGGGATCATATCCTTCCATTAAATCCTAAAAGTTACCCATTAAATGAATAATATTAATTAAATCTAGGACAAATTTTCTTCAAATGAGTATTTTTTATGGCTGACCATTATGGATTGCACTGTTTAGAAGAATTGTTCCTGTTGTTTGGAAAACGGGGGAATAATGTCTGAGAGAGTCAAATCCTATTTTTCCTGGGTAAAGGATCATGTTAATGTTTGTGCTCTATGCCCTTCTTTCCATTTTTGTTATTAAAAACCGTACTTTGTAGGAAAGTGATGTAGATGGAGTCGGGTGTGTCAAAGTGGGAGCAACTGTGGACATAGTTAGTCGATTAAACTATTCCCATAGGATAAAATGAGTTCGGTTGATGGTATTTAAATCCATAAAATCTCCAAAATTACATGCACCTATGTTATAAATTTCTTTCCATTCTCCATATTCTACTAGATAAGTAGCATTGATGCACACTATCTGTGCTTGCAGTTTCTGCAACTTCACTAGGCCAGAGTCTACCATTTTTTACATGATATATTTGAAAATGTAGAATTACTTAATGTCATTACTTGGTGTTCTATGTATGGGTAAATAATATATCTTATCCTCAAGAAAAACATAATAGGGAAAATTTGGATCCGACATGAGGACTATGTCATTTTCCATAGATACAATAATGTACCTGCATAATTTCTATTCTCGAAATGAATACACATTATCATTATTTTACTTGAAAATATTTCTCCATGTTCCCCAACACTCATCCTGACAAGGAAGATGTTCATTTTGATGTCCATAGGGTATTGAATGATATGATGGGGGTTTTGGAGATAGATATAGTGTAGGGTGTTTCTTGAGTGTAACAGTTGTAACGTTTCCCCTTTCATATTCTCTTCCCTAGGGTTGATGGATTCGTTAATGATTTAAGATTTGTTTACTGTACGAAATATTCCATTATTTAGTAAATTATGGTGAGATCCAAAAACCCAGCTATATAACTTACTAGGATGAGTGGAATTCATAACGGATCACAATGTTTTTCAATGTATAGGGATGTCAAATATTCCTATGCATGATGTAGGCTCTATGAGTAGGTCTGACCATTAAATCTAGAAATGAAATACAAGACCCTCTCATTATCCAATTTTCTGTAGTTTGAGAGGACAATGATTGCTGTTTTTTACAGTGTTGAGATAAATTGTATACTAAATTTATGATGAAGATCCTCCAATAGGGTGATTTACCGAGATATAAAATTGATGTACCAAATGAAGGCCAAACCATGTAGGGTAATCACAATAAATCTAAGTTTTATGGATTATTGTTGTGTAGGGGTTTCAATCATGCAATCGCAAAGGGACAAAAAATTTGTCATATTTTATTCCAAATATCATAATCCATTGAATATTAGAAATTTAGAAATACCAAAATTGGGTGGGGATGGGAAATCCGTCACCCATTCAGGGTAAGGTTAGTTTTTTTACTATATTAGCACATTTTGTTCCTCCAAAGCGTTCAATAGAGCTGTCAATTATTTGATGGTGTCGATAATATCCTGAAGAATGTTTAGTTGAATAGTATCTTTAATAATGGAAGAAATAGGTAGGTAATTCCTTGATGGATCTACCAACATTTGTGGATGACATCCCACATGATACATACATTGGGGTTTTCCTGAATCAGTTTTGGTTGATTCCATTGAAGTAAATTCTTGATAACTATCTATGATTAGGTATAGGTAAACTGGTGGCATGGGAACTAGGTTGATAGGATTTGTTATATCTTCTTTAGTTAATAGAGACACCTTTATTGTTCAGGTATATCTGTTGGATGTTCATGTTGAGTCTCTTCTCGTGGAGAATATTCAATAAGAATATTGCCTCCGAGAAATTATACATTTATTATTCCCAAACCTTTCATCTATTCATAACACAGACTGAATATTTCCTTGAATGTAAGTGATTCATCCTCATCGAGAGGTGGGTTGTTTGTATCCTTTCCTGTTACTTATACTTAGTATTATGCTCATACTGGGGGAAGTAATGGATTGGCACAGGGAATCCCTATATTAATGGAATGTCTCTTATTACACGAATGAACACCTCCATCTTTTACCTCAGTGTGGACTGTGTTCTAAGGGGATCCACACTCTCCATTCCATTTTGAGTTGGCTGTATCTTCAGTTCAATTTGTAAGGATGAATCCCAAGATATTCACTAATTCATAATACATTATAGGTTTCAAGTTGAATACCAAATGATAGGAGGGTTGTTGGTTCTCATTAATGGAACTCTTCCTACCGTTATAGGATTCTCTTCAAGCCTCTTAGTGATGTGTGACATGGAGGGAACTTCCACACATATTTTTTATACTTTTTTATTTTATGTGACGAAGGTCACAATATGAGATGAAATGGGAGGCCTTGTTTCTTGGTGTTACCCCTAATTAGAAAAGGACTAATTTACAAAGAATATGGGGTTTATGTAAAAATTCCCCACCACTCATTATGCCGGAGTAGATCCGAATTCTTCCATTATCAAAAATCCGGCCTAATTTTTTCGCCTTAGAGGGGAATTTGGTGTTAATAATTCCCCCATACCTATCGGTTAGGGTTGATCTGGTAATATGTTTGATGCTACTACTTCCACTACTCTATTGATCTGATGAATCTCTATTCAAGAATTGTTTAGAAGAAATGTATTATTAGCACATAAACAACTATATTCTGAGGACACCTGTATTGTCTGCTGGTTGGTTTCCCTTAAGTGAGAAGCCTATTTAGTGTTCTTGGGTCCCTATTTAATAAGTTTTTTGATATATTTCTCTCATCAAGAATACACTTCTGAGACTTAGTAGGGCTATGACCTGCTAAGTGTTCCATATTTCCTGAGTTGGGGTATTGTATGGTATCCATCCTGGAGAAATGAAATTACAGGTTGTCCCCTTTGGTGGAGTTTTCATACTACTGCATGGGGTGAATTTTAAAACTCTCTTTTAGACCCACATTCAAATGTGAACACCTGGTGTGGAATCAGTGATTATATGAGATATTGTATGGAATTCATTGAGTCATTTTGGATGAACACACTTCTGATTCTTATCTGATCATGGTTGTTGTATTTTAGGGAGGAATTTTAGAATGATTTGGTGATGATGGTACCCCACTAATTTAACATGGTATGCATACCCATCATAAGGAATGGAATTCCCTAATCAGTATTAAAGTTTTTTCAATAGGTTGATATGAATGTTGTGAATGAATTACTCTGATAGTACCTCTATAATTTTGAACTAATAAGTGGTTGAGGGAAAATCATGAAGGGAATATTATCCCTATCCAGTTGTCTTCACGTATTTCTGTGCTCCACTACCATATATCCCTCCACTTTATCATCCCAATATGGGTTATTCTTGGATGTTTTTTCGAATTTAGTGGGGATATTAGGTGTCGTATTGGCATGGAAACAATTTTTAGGTGAATCATAGGATGATCTTTGACACAGATAATCATCAAATTGGGAAATAATGTTTCCTATCATTAACAGGGTGTCATGAATAATGAATCCCGTCTACCAAAGTGCCTCCGAATATGAGAACATTTCTTTTTTGATCCAATAATGGGTAAACCTTCTTTTATTGATCTTTTAGAAATGATTATGGGTTCCCTAATTCTTATCTATAGATAAGATCTCTTGATCAATCAGATTGTTCCTATGAGGAAATTTTTATTGGTTACCATTATGGGAACAATCTTTAGACGAACTGATATATGTTCTTTTGGGACTAAATTTTTGAATGATACTACCAATTTTTTAATTTGAAAATGGGTCATCAGGATTATGGGATACATCATATAGATGTTTGATAGCCATAATAAATCCAACATTTAATAGAGTTGGGTCACAAGTATACTTTGGAATTTCAAACTACCTTGTGTGGGTTTCAATTTTTCATCTTTTATGAGGTTAGTTACAACCGTGTGTTGTGAATTTTGGTTTTGATACATGGTTGTGGGTTCAAGAAACTCCCATGATACATTTAGATCATTTCATTGAGATTAAAGATTTATATCATGAAATATTCTTATCCTAGTGTTGAAACTAAAATTGTGTAGTAATCCATATTTGGTACGAATATTTCTTCCCAATATGGTTGTCTATTTTTTATGAAATATTTTTTATTAACCTCTTATACGAGATCATGAATGTATTCCTACCTCTGAGAGACCCTCACATTATATGAATGATTCACCCTACATGAGAAGGTAGGATCATGGGCCCAAATTCTAGCTAATGTCATCAACATGATTACACTATGGTTGGTTTGTGGGATTTGGTCAGGTATTGATTTCATACCTTCCATCAATGATATTACACGATGAGAAATATACATAGAAGGAACATGATTGTACACCCATTCTGGGGTTGGGAAAGGAATATATCTCTACCCCAAATTCATATTCCAGGAATGCTAACTAGATCATCTTATTGACACTATATTTGACTGGATGGATTGATATGCATGGGAATATATTTTAATATTCTTTCATTTTTCATCTGTATTTTGTTGATATAATGGATTTGAATGAACAAGGATTATCATATGCTCATGGTTTTCTACTGTATTTGATTATAGGGATTCCTAGACATTTGTAGGTAGTTTCATCTTCTTGTGATTTTCTATCATATTTTACTAGAGGGATTCATATATATATATATGCATGTATTTTCAAATTATCATTGTTTCCCACCATAATTGATAGAAAGGATTCATATGAAGAGGAATATATATTTTCATTTTCTCAAAGTTTTTCATCATATTTGTCAGAAGGTATTAATATTCGAAATCATGGATTTGTATCTGCTCATAGTTTGTCTTCATATTTGACTGGTTGGATTCCTCACTAGGAATAAGAAGGTTGTATTTTCCCATGTTTTTCAATTATTTCCCTATACAATCCTACATAGGGGATCAAGTCCATATGACATCATATTGGTTCCTTGGGGATATTTACTCTTAATAATAAGGATGATGGGTCATCTGACATTGGTGATGAGGATTACTGGAAGGATACCTTGGGAGGGACCCCCCGTGTCACCGGGATGAAGTTATTGGTTAAAACATCATTATCCTCCCTAAGGAACGTGTGGAACTTTTTTTCATATTCTAGTGAAAACTTCCAAAAATTGTTTTAGATATTTTATGGGGTTATTGACTTCTAGGCATGTAACCATCATTGAGTGGATGGTTAGTGGGGTGTTATAAGTTGGAGGGCATGTCGAGCAACCTCCAGAGATGGGAGAGTACCATTTGAGATGTACTACTATACCAATGCATTTGAAACATAGTGTGGAATACATTGGGTGGGATATAGAGTCCTCTATTTGGATGAGGACCCAGCCTATACAGTGGAGTATGTGCTAATATGTGGGAACTGGTAGTAAAAAATTGGATTGGAAAGAGTTCTGCTGAAAAGTGCCTAAAATATATGTGAGAAACATGGAAAATAATACCCTATCAAAGTATAATATCTAAAAGTGAACACGTGAATAATAATTATTTTACATATCCCTCTTTCTTTATGAGAGAAAAATGGTTCTAGAATGTGCGTGGCACATCCACTTTGGTTAAGGATTTATGCATGGTTCAACATTTTTGTTTCAGATGAAAGGTCACAATGGTGTTTAGTTCTAAAATGATTGATTGTGGTGGGTTTTAATTTTGAAAAATAATTCATGTTGGGATCACAATGTATTTTGAATAGCTTCCAATGGGTTTTTGGTGGAGCTAGAAACACCCAACGGTTCTTATATCTATGATGACTCATGAGCATGCTTTCAAAAGGAACGAATTCATTGGGGAATGTATCAAATTCCACATAAGAACTCACATTGGTCCAGAGGATGGCTATTCAAGATCATCACACCCTTTTATGGGTATTATTACTTATTTTAAGACTCTGTTATAGATTTTATTTAAGACGTGTTCCAAAATCCATTGTTCATTCCCATGTATAACATGGGTCACCATTAAATTATCGATTGAATATTAGCATGCGTGGACTTTGAATCCTTTGTATGTATCTCTAGTTCTCCAATGAGGAAATTATATTTATGTTTAAATGGTTCTATTCCAGTGGTAACTTTTTATCTAGGGTTTAGATATTCTTTTTCCACTTATAATTATGATGATGGTTTTAAGCCCCATAATGGGTCACTATGGAATTTATTGTCATACAGGGACACAAGGATTGTTTTGATGTTGGGATCCAAACCATGTCATGTGATTCTTATGTATCCCTATAAAAGGAATAAATTAACACATAGTTCAGTTCCAATTAATATGACACATCATACCTTTTCAGGTCATGTGATAAGGGAAAAACGGTATAGTTTATCATCACGTGGAATGGACGCCTAGGTGGATGGTTCATAGTAAATGTTCGGTGTACGAATAATACCGAAGCGACATGAAATTCATGGAATAAGTATGATCTTCCATAAGGGGGAAATTATCTTACTTGTAATATGGCCTTATAAGGATGGTGATGAGAGGGGATCATAAGGAATTTGTCCCTTTGATTTGGATATAATACTACTGGGGATATGGCCTAGAAAATATTTGGGTGAGTTTGGTGTTGGGTTTTGACCCACGGGAGGCTTTCTACATATCCTTGATTGATGGGAATAGATACCCATGGTGTTTATATGGGTTGGGTATAACACCTATGATGGAGTCCCATTTATTTCATCATAAAAAATATTACCCTTTTTAGGTCAGTCCCACAGTCAATTTGGCCTATTGAGAAGATGGAATCATAGTTCTAGGGATTACACAATTTACGAGTCCCGTGTTTCTAGATCCATGGGGAATATATCAACTCATGGTTATTTTAAGATTTTTTTGGTATTATATATAGGATGATGGACATTAGGGCTAACACCTATAAAGGAATCCCAAACCATCTGAGGGATATGTCACAATAAACATTAGGGTGTGTTTGGGTGATGGGATTTGACATGAGGGATTATTCTAATGTATAATAGTTATTCAAGAATCAATGACCATGATGTTCAGATGGTTTGGTGTTTCAAACTATGAAGGAGTCCCAATTTCATACTTTTTCAGGATTATGGAACAGTGAAGGATTATATCATGGATAATATGGAATTTGAGATGATGCTAAAAATTATCAAAGATAACAACATATAGTTGTCCCAGGTTTCTAGAACCAAGAAAAAACTCTAGACTCATGGTGATTTGAGGATTTGGTTGGGACCTTCACCTAAGAGGATTACCATTGGGTCTTACACATATTAAGGAGTTCCACATTCTACTGGGGATAAGGCCAATATAATATTAAGGTGTGTTTGGGTGTTTGATTTGAACCCAAGGGAGGCTTCTTATATACCCTAGTTGGTCGGGAATCAAATCCAATGTAGATCAGATGGGTTGGAGACTACACATATGAAGGAGGCCCATTTTCTTACATAATCGTTAATATGGACCTTTGAAGTTTTTTCTCATGGGTAATTTTCCCTTTTAATGGATGGTAACATAGTATCAGGTCTTATACCACATAGGGGATCATGTTTTTGGAACCATTGGGAATTTCCTAAGTCATGGTGAGTTGAAGGTTTCGTTGGGGAGTACACCTAGGATGATGTTAGTTGCAGACTAAACCTATAAAGGAGGCCCAAAAAACTAGGGATATGTCATGGGGAACACTAAAATGATATTGGGTGTTGGTTTTGGACCTGATAGAGGATTCATAAATATTGCAGTTGGTCTGGAACAAAATCCCACGTAGTTTGGATGGGTGGAGGGTTACACCTTTAATGGCAGACCATGTTCATAGTATTGTGTGGTTATCACGATCATCACTAAACATTAAACCCATTTTATTCATCTTTATTTTGATAATAAAGAATAATTTATAGAACTACAAACCACACATTTTTACTTTTTCCACTGGTGGAGGAGGCATGCGCCCAGAGTAATAGGGAAAGAGAGAGCTCGGATGCTCGTCTCCTGTCTTTTTTTAGTAATTGGGATAGTCACATAAACTCATGGCTACGACCCCATTGAAGAAGATAAGCAAGAGTGAAACCTCAAGAACGAATGGCTAGGGAATTTACTTCCACATATTTAATATATATTGATAGAATGATCCATAATTTTCACTCATATGAGGGAAAGGCACATGGTTCCCCTCAATCCCTAAAATAGAGAGGTCCATGTGAGTTTCTCCATGGACAGGAATCTCCTAACCAAAGAAAATTTGTACTATAGATAATTATAAGGATCAATATTATTAAAGAGTTTACTAATTGGACACAATTTACCATGGGAATGTACGCATGATAAGGACATACTGATGTAACCAGTGTTTTGATCACACAGATCTGGTGGTTTTGGGAGAGGCCCTAACCAGATACCATTAGAATGGTTCATGGGGTTGGGGGACAAAATGGGGCATAGTGGTTCACTATAAGAAATACATGACGACATAAAGAGAGTAAACCCAAGGAGGCCCCATTCTATATAGCAGTCTCCTGTGTTGGATGCAGTTCCCTCTGTGCAGTGCATTTCTATGTGGGTATGGGTGTTTAGTCCGTAGCGCTTTTCTTTGAAGGTTCGAGACCAGTCTTCCGAGAACTTTTCTAATTGGGCCCGAGTTCCTCCTTCGTAGAATCTTATTATACACGTTAGGGATCCCTCTGTGTATATTTTTATTTCGCAGGGTAATTTACCTCAAAGAGGTCAATTTCATAATCTTGGTGGACTGGATTCCACTAAAGGTTTTGGGTCTCTAGATGGTCGGCTGAACCCTTTTGTATCGTAATTATACGTGGTAGATATACTTTTTAGTAATGGAGTTCTATCGAATATTTCTTCATATTTATATTTTTTCCATCAATCATTTCCCTAAATACCACATTGGGATTTTACAGAAGAATTCATGTAACTGCTTATCAGGGCTGCCGGTCTTCCGTAGTTGTCCATGGGTATCCTTTCTGTGGGGGATGAAAAATTCCATCCACCAATGTGAATGATTTTTTAATTTGTGGGAGGTAGAAATCACTGACCATGCCCAAAAATGGTATTTCGTTTGCAGAGCATAGCCAAGACTGTCCCAACATTCAAATAGAGTGGTTTCATTCACAGGAGTCAAAGTTCTCTACCACAACCCATAAGATATTTTTTGAGGGACTCTATGTAGAGAGACAGACCCCATAGTGAGTTTTTCTATGTGGAACCATGATTTTCTTTATTTATTCACTTTCTTTAAACTTCTTTCCATCTTCAGGTTTGTTTTACCATTTAAAAAATTAATGTGTTTTTTATTACCTTCCATGTGGATTTTCTAGGACCCAACACACCTAAAACCCTAAAAAACTCTATAAGACCCTAAAAACATTTAAATAACTCAAATAAATAAAAAAATATAAAAAACTAAAATCCCAAAAAGAACTGAAAAAATCCAAAAAACCAAAAAACACCAGAAACCCCTAAAAAACTAAAAAACCTTAAAACCCTATAAAACCCCCCAAAACCATAAAATTTTAGAAACTCTAAAAGATACCGTGCAACCATATGAACCCCAAAAAATCTAAAACCCCAAAAAACCCTAGATTATTCTTAGAGAAATGAAAAATATAAAAGAACCTAAACCCCCCAAAAATCCTAAAAACCGCAAAGGCCCCTTAAAAACACTAAAAAGATCTAAAGGACCAAAAAAACCTACAAACTATAAAAACATATATCAAAATCCTAAAAGAACCAAAAAACCATTAAATTACATAAAACTAATAACACCCCCTGAAAACCCTAAAACATCCTAAAACCCTAAAAACCACTAAATGATCATGAAATACCCAAAAACCGCTAAAATACCCAATAAACCCTAAAAATACTAATAATCCCCCCCAAACCCTAAATCACCCTTAAAACTGTAAAAATCCCTAAAAACCATAAAATTTCTAAAAAACTCTAAAAAACCAAAGACATGATAAAAAAATCATAAAATTACTAAAATTACTAAAAACACTAAAAAACCCAAAAAACCATTAATACCCTAAACCCCTAAAAATTAACAACCCAAAAAAACCAAATTATTATTAAAAACCGTAAAAACCCTAAAAGGATTAAATGCCCTAAAACACATAAAAACCACAAAAATCCCTAATGAACCAAAAAACCCCAAAACCTTAAAAGTCAAAAACACCTAAAATCCCTAGAAAACTAACAACCCATAAAAAATTAGAAAAAACCATAAAACCAGGAAAAAACCTACAAAAGCTAAAAACCATATGAAACCAAAATATGCCTAACACCCCTAAAACCCTATAAAACCACCTAATACTAATAAATAACATAAAAACTAAAAAAAGTAAACCCAAAAAAAAACAAATCCTAAAAACCCAAAAATCCAAGAATCCATTAAACACCAAAAAAAATAAAACATATAAAACCCCTAAAAACACAAAAAACCATGAAAACACTAAAATAGATAAAGGACCACAAATACCCTACAACTACTAGGTGAATGAAAAGAACGTTAAAACCCTGAAAGACTCTAAAACCCTATAAAACACTAAAATTCCAATAAAAACAATTAAACACCATAAAACCATGAAAACCATAAAAATTTCTAAATACACTAAAACCCCTAAAAGACCCTAAACCGTCATAGAAACATAAAAAACTCTTAAAAACACACAACAACCTACAACCCTAAAAAACCTAAACCCTATTAAAATAAATTACATAAAACCCCAAAATCCCAAATTCATGAAACATAAAAAATAAACCCCACACCCTAGTCCAAATACCCTACACCGTAAACCCCAAACCCTACATCACATATTGCATACCATATATCCTATACGCTACACCCCAATCCTTGCACCATACACACCAAACCCTATACCCACAGCCTAAACAAAATATATTTAACCCTAAACCCTAACATCTAAACCATGAACCCTTTACACTAAACCCTATACCATGCACCCTGAACCCATAACCCCACAACTTAAACCCTATACCCAACACCATATTCCCTAAACCCTAAACCCTAAACCCTAAACCCAGTACCCTTCACCCTAAACCCTACACTCTACACCCTAAAATCTATACAAAACATAAAAAACCATAAACCCTAAGCTCTACAACATAAAACCAATACCATATACTGAAACCCTAGCACCCCAAACCATATACCCAACACCATATAGCCTACACCCAAAACCCTAAACCATGCACCATAAACCCTGGACTCCAAACACTCTACCCTACACCACAAACCCTAAACCCAAAATAATAAACCACATACCCACCACTCTAAAAACTATACCCGACACCCTAAACCCTAAAATTTCTTCCTAAAACATAAACCACACACCCCCAAACCTGTACAAGGAAATGTAAAACCCAAAACCAAATCCCTAAACCCTATATCCTACACTATAAACCCTAAAACTAAAACCCTATACCCTACACCATAAACACATATCTATAAAACCTAAACCAAATAACCTTCATCCAAAACCTTAAAAGCTTGACCCTAAACCCTACACCCTACATGAAAAATTCTATACCATACACCATAAAGCCTAAAATTGAACACCCTAAACACTATAATCTAAACCCTAAACCTTAATCCTTAAACACTTTACACTAATCTATATACCCTACACCCTAAAACTTATAACACATACCATAAAACCAAAATAATAAAAACAATAAAGAACCCTTAAAAATAAAAAAAACCCATAAAAACATTTAAAACCCCTAAAAATATTAGAAAAATCATAAAACCCCATAAAATACCTAAAACACCATAGAAAACTCAAAACCCCAAAAAAATCTCTAAGGAAGTCCGTAAAACCCTAAAAATCTACAAATTCCCAAAAATCCCAAAAAAACCTAAATATGCTAAAAACACATAAAACCCCTAAAAATACTTAAAATCACTAAACAAAATCAAAAAACAAATATAATCCATAAATAAACTAAAACCCCCCAAAACATCTAAAAATACTAAAAAACCCAAAACATCCCTAGAAATCCCCTAAACACCCCCCCCCCCCCCCCGCAAATAACCCTAAAAGAATATTAAAAACCTAAAAGAACCATAAAATCCATGAAACCTTAAAATACATTAAAATATATAAAAACCCCTACAAAACACAAAAAACCCTAAAAACACTAAAAACACTAATAACATTAAACCCCCTAAAATACACTAAAACCCATAAAATAGTAAATTTTGTAAAGAATCCTAAAATCCCTAAAAACAATATAACCTTTAAAAACACATAATAGACCCCAAAAAAACCATAAAACCCCCTAAAAGAACCTAAAATCCCTAAAACCATAAAAAACACCTTAAAACCTAAAAAATATTAAAACCCTAAAAATATAAAAACATCAAAAAACCTCTTAAAACCCATAAATTATTTACGAAAACCATAAGTATAAAAAAACCCAAAACAACCTAAAACCCATGAATAACCATAAAAATTTGTATTTCCTAGAAACCCCCTAAAATCATAAATACCCTTAAAGGCTATACAAAATATAATAAACCTTAAAGCACAATAAATCTAATAAAGACCCTGATAATCCTAATAAAATCTAAAAGGCCCTCAAAACCCTAAAAACCATTAATGACCTTATAGACACCATGAAATGTGTTCCATGAACTTTTCACCCCAATGTAGAAGAGCTACACCAATGGACTTACGGATCAAAAGTTATGGCACTGAAAATACATATAAATTTTAAAAATGGATTTAAAGTACCTACACGGAGGTCTTGCGTCGAAGATTAGTTTATACACCCCTATGTAGAAGAGATACACCAAAGTCCTACATGGGGGAACTAAACGAAAATAATCTATTTGATCATCCCCCTCCTTGCCAATAAGTAGGACCCTTGGGCTCTCCATTTAAAATGACAGAAAAAGTTTGAATAAGTCCCAATTTTCCCGTTATGTAGCTCCTTCATCCAGATTCCACAAAATTTCTCAGGTAGATATATAAAATATGATAGAAGATAGAATAAAATGAAGGAAAGTGGTTCAAAATTCCATTAGAGTCTATAACATATGGAAATGGACCAAGGACATGCACAGAGAACCTGCGTGATGCACCTACGTGGAGCACTTGCACGACACAACTTGGCGTAGCACCTACGTGGAGCACCTACGTGGACCACCTACGAGACACACTAGCATGACCCATCTAGTCCATTATGTGGGGGATGCACCCCCGCACCCCCAATCAGGATCAATGTCGGCTTACAGTCCTGGCCCTCCAGGCTGGTCCCTTTGCTTCTGTCATAACCCCCATGAAAAATGGAGAGTCACAGCTTGAACTTTTCATATCCGGTCAATGACATTTTCCATTGCACCCATTCTGTGGCCCAACATCCAACCATGGAATACCATGATTAGAGATACTCCATCACACTCAATGAAGTTTTTTGTGTGGACTTAGTCCTCTTGGTTCCTTTCACATGATGCACGTCTGGACTCTCTGTATGGTTTCCTCGAGTACCTTGAGTCGATACACTCCTCAAGAATATC